>CM060431.1:61612473-62861223 GCA_030545235.1 Helianthus tuberosus | reverse complement strand
AAAAGGCTTAAGCAGAGAGTTAGTAGAAACGTCGTCAAGAGGAATGGGACTAAAGCCCGTGGTAAATGGGAATATGAGGGAAACCTAACTTAGTTGACTGGAGATCCCAAGATCTAAGTTCAATCGGACAACTTAATCATATTACCAAACGGAGTCACTGTGGGGGAGTACCCCATACTAAATAAAAAGGGAGTTATTTATACTTCCTAGTCCATTCCAATCAGTGACATTGAAGGGAGGCTAAGCATATTAAGGTTAACGATTTCGGGAAATCAAATAACCATGATGCTTTTAATGATTCAGGGAATCACCTATGTTAGAGAGAAGTAGGGTCGCTTCGAATGGATTTGTGGGGTGCGCAAATCCTAGAGCTCTCGCAGAACCAGGCTAGTGTTCCAGGACCATAATAGGACACGACAATGAGGAGTTGGCCAAACCAGGGAGAGTATTGTGTGAAGTGTATTGTCGTTTACACAAATGGGGGTATGTTCAAGGACATCGCGTCTACACACCGCTAGTAAGCTAAGTGCGCTTCACAAAAGAAGGTTCAAAGGTGACAACCTACCTATCTTGCAATACTCAACTGTCGAAGTTTATCGTTGAAAAGTGTAAGGAAAAGATCCATTTCCATACATGTGGGGGATTGTTGGAAATTTGATGAAAATAGCATTTTTCATGTGGGGGATTGTTGGAAAAATAGTGAAAATAGCAATTTTCACAAATATAGGAAAATGATTTTTTCCTATTTTGGACTAAAAATAAATATAATAAAATGAGCGGGTTTTATATATTTATTTGTGGGTTTGTGTTCTATGTTGGGAGAGCTTCGCAACGAACTAAACCACGTCCAAAACGGAGCTAAGATGAATGAGATATCGATGCTCAAAGTTGGGTGTTTGGAACATTCAATGCTGAAACAAAAGGGAAAGTAGCACCTTGTCCCACATCGGATGAGAGATGGAACTTAAAGGGGTATTTAAGTGGGAACTCTCCATCCTTATTGTTTCATGGGAGCACTCACTAGTGTACTCGCGAAGGGTGCGGAGCACCCTAACTCGCACTCGCACTCGCACACGCTCGCGCGCGCGTGGCGTGGGCGATGAGGCGCAATGTGGCGCTTTGATGGCGCACTTTGCACGCTCGCATCGCCGCGAGCCGCTTGAGAGCCGCCTTTGTATTTTTGACCACGTGCGCGTGGTGGATGTCATGGGCTGCAGGGACCAAGTGGAGTGCAGGTTCGAAGCGCGTGACGTGGCAGTCCGCGCGCGGGTATACGTGGCACGTAGGCGCGCGGTTGCGCATGGTGCATGGGTCCGGAGGTGTCGTGCGCGGCGCACCAAAGTGAGCCAAAACGGCGCGACTGTGTGGCGTGCTCGTAGAGGCTCACAGGTGACGTGGCGCACGTGCGCATGGACCTGAGTCAGTGAGGCGCATGCGCGCATGGTTGTGAGCCAAGAGGACGCACCGCGCATGGCGTGCACACCTGGGCGCGCGCGCGCGCAGAAGCTTCCAGCATTGAATGACAGTGCAGTTTCAGTCCAGCTTCGTAACTGACGAGTTAACTAGCTTTGACTGAGAATTAAATGACGTATTAAATTGCATTGAAGACGTTTAATGCAATTTAAACCTCTCTTTAATTCGTTTTTGACTGTTTCGACTTAGGAGCTGTATAAATACAGCTCCACACCCACTGCAGAAAGTTACTAGCTACAACAGCAATCTATAACTTTCTCTCCACAACTTCTGTTCAGTTTTCTTTGCAGATTTCAAGGTAACCTTCGGGTTGTAGGTCTACTCCGGCAGTACCACTGCTCTGGCTGTTGTACCCTGGGAAACAAAACGAGTACTCCTGGGAGACTCGGAATTTGTTTTAAGGGAAGCGTGTTGAACACGTGCCTCAGCCATTCTTCATCTTCTACTCCATTCTTGTATTTGTTTTATTTCAGTTGTAATAGTATTGTTTTCAGCTTTCTTTGTATTGTAATCATTAATAAAATTTGTTTTTATTTTTATTTTATTTTAATTACGTGAACGGTTCCTACAGAATCTGATAAGACAATTTATTCTGCTGTAAGAAAGAAGGATAAGAATGGAAAATATGTGGATTTGGAGATGAAGTTTAATGTTGGAGATCTAAGAAGAGTTTTAGACTTAGGAGACAGTGATAATGATCCAACCATAATTCCCGAACATCTAGCCAAAGGAATGTGGTGCAGAATGGGATTTACTGGCCATATCAATGGAAGGATGTTAAAAACAAACTTTTCCAGTGCTTACAGATTTATGATGCACTGCGTGGTACACTCTTTATCTCACAGGAAAGGAGCATATGATGAGACATCCGATTACATCATGAACATAGTCATAAGCTTGGTGCTAAACAGGCCTTACAATGTTTCACAAGTACTTTTTGAATACATGAAAGAAAATATCAAGGCTGGATATGAAAGATATATCATGTATCCTCGTTTCATCATGATGAAGATAAATGATCAGTTCAAGGATATTCCGAAAAATAGAAATGATATTATGGATCTGAGGAATATGACAACTGACACAACAGCTAGAGTGATAAAAGGAGATGGTGAGAGAGTCAAGGGAATGATATGCAGAATCAGTAGGCCAACATATGTGGCTCTAGAGAATGATAAATGGAGACATGAGAACAGTGATTCTGATAACGAGGATGAGAAGATGAGTTTGTTTGTTGAAAAGAAAACCAGATGGTGGTTTGAGAGAGATGGAAAGAGAAAAAGAACGCTGAAGACGTCTCCTGCAGTTCCTATTCCAAAGGAACTAGTTCCTAAGATTGTGATTAAGGGTACAATGATAGGGGGAGTCATAAGAAAAATAGAACGTTAAACTGTTATATTATTCTAATGATAATTTCAAATGTCTGTTTTGCAGGGCCATCTGCAGAACCACAGCAGAGATTAATTAATGAAACAGTGTTAGATCCATCTGAAGTTATCAAACAAGAGCTGATGCACTGAAACATTCACTTGAAAGCTATCTCAAAAGGAATGAGGAAGTTACTGCACAAAAAGAACAAAGCTCAAGTATTCAAGCTGAAGGTATCAAAGATACAGAGCCTGAGGGTGTTGCACAAGATGATTCAAGTGAAGATGATTCTGAGGCTACTGAGTCAGAGTCAGAGCTCGACCCAACTACACTTGTTAGAGGTAAAGCACAGCTGAAGAAAAAGCCTACAAAGAAGCAGAAAGCATCAGATGAAGAAGACTCTACCAATATACCTGATGAGCCAAAGAAACAAAGGGGGAAGCATAAAGCAGTTCAAGCTGGAGTAATTCCGAGGAGAGTACGTGCAAAGAAAACAAGTGCTGAATTACCAAAAGACAAAGATGGAAAGAAAGAAAAGCATGTTCAGGAACCAGAGGTGCAGAATGTTGAAGTACCTGAGGTTGGGGTTCAAAAGAAGACAGGTGATGATGATTATGTTGAAATCACAGGTTATAAAGCTGCTACACCTCCACCACCACCACCACAAGATCAACCAGAATCTTCACAACCAAAGGATACATCTTTTGAAAATATATTTGGAGGGCTTCCACCTGCAACCGGAGTATATAACGAAGATATTCCAGAAGATGATTATAACATGTTTAACAATGAAGCTGTGAAAGAAATGCTGAAGAAAGTTGCTGATCTTGAAAAAGCTAAAGATATAGCTGAGGCAGAGCGTGATGTTTTTAAAGGGCAGATTGAACAGTTGATGAAAGCTCATGATGAAGCTAGAATGGTTTTGATAGATCAAGAAGAGACGATAAAGAAAATGAAGGATGATGTTCATGATAACTCTAAATTGTTTGAACTTCTGACAGCAGAGATTGCTACATTGAATGTGAAGATAAAGAATCTGCAAGATGTGAATCAAACTCTGAACCAGCTTCTAAGTGAAATGAGTGAAGCTTCATCGAATGAAATGAAGGTGATGAAGTTAGAAATGGAAGCAATGAAAGCCGATAAAGTGATGAAAGACAATCAGCTCAACATGTTATATGCGGTCATGGAAAGTCATCTGAAGATAGATGTTCATGCTGTTTTTAATGATCTTGAAGTTAAAAGAGCCGAAGATAGAAGAATTGAAAGAGAAAGACGGCTAGCTGAAGAAGCCACACAAAAGAATAAAAGTGTTATTGAGGAAACTCAGGAAGCTGGCGGGTCTTCATGCTAAACTGATGTTGAAATGACTGAAGCTGAAGCAGATCCTCCGGGATTCGTGCTAGTTGGTGAGTCTTCTGAATCATTTGATCATTATTCGCCGAGTTGGTGTTATTCAGAAGAAAAAGAAGGCAAAAGAAATGTTGATGTTAGAATGGAAGACACAGCAGTTTGTTCTTGTTGGTGAACCATCCTCAGTGCCTTATAGCATCAAAGAGATTGTTCGCAGAGTAAAAATTGAAGAAAGACGAAAAGAGGCGAGGAAGCTCGAGGAGAGATTGTTAATGATGATTCTGACGAAGAATTACTTGGTGATGATAAAGAAAATGAAGATGAGATTAGAAGGAAAATTGTGGAAAAGATTTCTACTGAAGGTATTCCAGAAACCATCCCAAGAGAAAACCTTGCTGAAGAACGGAAGAAATGGTTCAAAGAGATGCCAAAAGAGAGGAAGGCTCTTAGTGCACTTCAGTTCTTCACTCACAACAAAGACATCTCATGGGGTGACATTCTATCGTGGGGTTATCTGGAAGATTTGCAGGTCTACGCCATTAGACGGGAAGAGGGTGTGCAGTATTTCGAATTTCTATCAGACATAAGGACACTTCCGTGGTGGGACGTAGATGAGTTGGTCAAGACAAAGAACATCAAGCAGTTCTATCATGGTTTGTAAGTAAAACAACATGATCAGCGATTGTGGAACTATGTGAAGTTGCAGGCTAAGAATGGCTATCCTGATTGGAAGCCACAGCGACCAAAACAGATTGTAACCATACTGGAGAACGGAGAAAAAGACATAACTCTGGATGTTAAGCCTCCAAGATGTTTGAAGAACATGCCTCTTAGGGCAATAGAGCAGGATTTTCATGATTTGTTTGAAGGTTGGTTCTACAATGAATCAACAGCTGAAGCGGTAATTTCATTGTTTGACAAGTCAAAAGGAGAGTCGAGGAGAATCTGCATACTAGACCCGATGTGGCTAGTAAATTGTTCGAAGAAAGATATTGACTGCTTATTCCTCAACAAGATTGTTTATGAAAGAAGAGACAAAGTACAAGCAATGCAGTATCAAATGGTCGTGGATGTGTGCTTTGCCCAAGACATCAACTCAGGAAGATATTGGAAGACGAATTGGAGAGATCTTGAGATTGATGAGTTCCTGAAAAAGTACAAACGAGAACAAAGATTTAAGAAGATTGCTGATAGGGCAGCTGAGCTTGGGAAGCGAAAGTTGGGAAAATCGATTCCTACGGATCAAAAGCCAATTGAAAAGGAGGAGAACAAGATTCCCAAGTGGGATCGGAAGCGTGATGGTGATCCGGTTTACAGAAAATGGTGGATCGATGAAGGCATGCATATAAGGCGAAGAATGTTAGAAGAGAAAGCAGAAAAGAGAAGACAGAGAGCGCGAGAACGAAGGCGCAACAGGAAGAATTGAAGACTATGCTGGAAGGAACTGCAGCTACATCCGAGGGGGAGTCTGTTAGTGTATACGTCTGTAGCTTCCATCAGCATTTAGTCATATTTTGTATATTTGTGTCCTTTGTAAACAATTATGTAATGTATGTATGTTAGATAGAACGACAACTCAGGAAACGGGACTGGATTTTAAAGTGTTGACTTTGTTGACCAGTGTCACCCGATCGGATGGGCCATCCGATCAGACAACACTCATCCGTGCGGTCAGCATGCCATCCGTTCGGTCAGCATGTCATCCGTTCGGACAGCATGTCATCCGTGCGGTCAGCACTAACCATGTTCCTGATGCCTATAAATACCATATCCGGGTATGTCATTAAGAACTTTTGACTCTAGAGAGAACTCTGTCAAGTCTGACTTCTACAGGCGCTTTTGTACTTTCATAACAGTTGAATAGAAAGATCAGACTGCGTTTAATCGTTGAATACTTTGTCGTGCATCTGTGATTGATCAAATGGATTCCGCACATTAGTCAAAGTCGATTCATCTAAGTTCCTGACGAACAGATCCTGTACGAGGGACCAACACCCTGATTATATAAAATTGCCTCGTTGTTGCTAACTTTGGACTTGCGGTTTTGTAGTGGTGCGGTTCTAGTGATCATTTGTGGAAGATAGTGAGTTGAAGATTGTGGTTGAGGAGTGCCATGAAGGAGAGGAAGGGTGGTATGAGGCCACTGTTGCGACCTTCCGGGTTCCAGCCCCGGCCGCACTAAATGCACTTTTGCCGCAAGGCCTAGGTAAGTAGCAAATTTGTGTTGCATTCTTCTTCGTAGTTTGGGATATCTTAGAGGATATTATGTTTGCCGCGGGTGAGCTTGCTGCCCTAGGAGTCCACCCTGCTACCGCGGGTGGTGGTAAGGTAGTTGCTAAAACCGCAACTGAGGTTGCGCCTAAGGCCGGCAAGGCCAAGAAAACAGAAAAACTTGTTGCCAATCCGGTAAAGCAGGTTACATCAGGTACCTTCCACCCCAACATAACCAAATCGGAAGATTAAATCTTAGTGTCTGATACTCTCTTTTGTGAACATAAGCATTTCAGTAATTTTTCTTTCATTTCCTTTACATTACTTGCATTTCATTTCAATTCTCTAAGTATCCTTCAAAATTATATTGTTTGACACACCTCTTGGATGGTTTTCACGAGTTTTGCATTGGCAAATTCATGGCGAAACCTCACCACTTATGAGATTCAAACTAAGATTTACAAACTTTGATTTTAAAACTTGTTCCTGTATTTGTTTTATTTTCTGATATGAAACTTGGTGAAATCTGGTACTCACCAGGGTCACAACTCAGTTCATAGTTGTGGGTTGTGTTAGGGTTAATTTTCATCAAGGAAACGATCTGTATTGAATGAATCAAACTGTCGTTTTGGACAAACTTACCCACTCGCACGAAGGGAACATACCCTTCGCAAGACGGGCAGTCCCCTTCGCACAAAGGGAATGTTCCACGTGTTTACATTTTTTATTTCTTTTCTGTTCGATCCAAGTTCATCAGTGCTTAAAATGTTAAAGTCGCCCCTATAACAACTCTCCAAAATATTTCCAACACCCCTAATATATTTAAAATGTCCCTATATGTCTCAAAATACACCCCATATACGAAAATCGGGCCCCAAAATACTTTATATAATTAAAAATAAAATAAAAACAAGAAATTGGTGCCGCCCGTGGGGCGCGAAGCCCCTTGGCAACTCAGTCGCGGGGCGCGAGCGCCTGGCCACCCGCCCTCACCCGGAGCTGCCACGTGTCCACCACTTGTCGAACCTAGATTATTGACCGGACAAGGCTACGCCATAGACCCCTAGGTCGCGGGCCGCGAAGGCCCTGCCTTCTTTCTTCGCGGGGCGCGACAAACACGAAATCAGGCCCTATAAATGGAGGCCATCGGCCTTCAGTCCCAACTCGCACCACACAACTTTCTCTCTTGAATTTCTGCATAGTTAAAGTAATTTTCGGGCATAATACCCCCCTAAATAATGAAGTTCTGCCTCGTTGTAAGTATCATAACCCCCGGTTACGTATTAGATACGCTGCCCGATTGATCTAGGGTTCCGTAACGGCTGTCGTGATTCTGCCCAACGTAGTCGTTGGAATGCCGTCTCGGGAGGGGGGGGGTATTACTAATGTAAATATTGGGTTATTGTAACGCGTGTGCATTTGTGTAATTAATAGATAATCACCAGGAAATCCTTAAAAAAAAACCCTAAGACAGCAATGTGAGTAATCTCCTTTTTGTAAATTGTTTTTACAAAACCTTGATTATTTTAAATTATAAATAGCAGTGATTGAGTCTTTGTAATCTTCAATTACTGCCGGTATGTTGGGGTTTTGTATACAAAATGTGGAACACGTTACCATTGGACAAAGAGTTAGCCAATGGGTAATATGACCTACCAGTCAGGATTGACAATACTGAATGAGTAATTGTGTAGATATAAACATTGTAATCGCTCTCAATACTGTTAAAGGATAAAATTCTTCTTGATTGAACTGGGATTCACTCACCAGTATTTCCCACTGACAAAATATTTTTAAACGCATTTCAGGTAACAATATGTGAAAGCCAAAATAGAAGCCAGCTGGACAGCACTGAAGGCTTGGAAAAGTGGCTATAAAGTTACCTAAAATAAAGAGATGTTTTATTTAAATAAAATAGGGTTTTATCCCTATGAAAATGTGTGTACTTGAAATTTGGGAAATTCCCATGTGTTTAATATTATAAAGCGTGGTATTTTACTCTGATAAAATATTTCCTAACTACGGTCCTGATGAAATTTCCGATGCCAAACTGATAAACACCGATACCACTGAAACTGATCTTGCGACCGCCCGTTCCCGGGTAAATTAGGGGACGGGGGTTGCGACAACCCCAGATTCCCCATCCTTAATATGGAGGAATCTGAGTCGTGACAGAAGTGTGAACTGTGGGAGCCTTGGCTTTCCAACCTAGTTCCACCACCTGATTTGACTGTTTGAACATTTTATCAACTGTTTTTACTTTTAGGGACCGAATTGCCCTTCTTGTTAAAAGAAAAAAATGAATGAAGTTAACTCAGTGGACTAAAATGGCAACAGTGAAACCTTATTTGATCCACAAGCGAAAAATGAAACATTTGGGCTAAACTGACAAAATGGCCCAAACCATAGGGACTAAAATGACATTTAACTCAATGTATAAACGTTGCCTGGTTATACGTCGTATGTCAAATGATCCAATTGTAAATGGCCTGAACGTCGATCTGCAAAACAGAACACCGTTAGGACTCGTTACAGGAATGAGGTTGTTCATGTAACCACCATCCGGCGTGAGAATAAGTACCCGTAGATGGGAGAAAAAGTATTTGAGCGAGAGATCGAATGATCATACCTTGTGGTTTCATCCTTTATTTATAGTTTCTAGCGAATTAGGGTTTCCCCTTAAATCATAGAGTCGGTTACAAGTTACAACTTACAACATCTCCTATCTTCTTGGAGATCATACGAACATTCTATTTGCATGGTAATATTTTTCATATCTTCGTTATTAATATCCCTTATTTAATGATGGTTTACCCGACCCACGATGACATACACATTCAAGATTCAAACTATTTAATACTTTTGATTTGATAAAGTGAACAACAGATTTCGTGTATAAAATGATGCATGGTTTTACTATTAGCAACTTTAGACCAAATCTTTTATGTTAACAGAGTATAATAATACAAATCGTAGAGGTTGATAGTTTAAATTTAAATTGTGTAAGGTGTAAGTATTATGTTAACTAGAATTGATTTCCCGCGTTGCGGGGTTGGCTTTTAACGTGATTTATGCGTACTGATTTTTTTTATTTTTTTTATTTTTGCAAATGCTTGACAATCAAAAGATAAACCAACTGAAAAAATCTATAAAAATAAGCACGAAAACATATTATATTTCACATTACTCACGAAATGTAAAGTAACTCAAATTTGTATTGTCAAAAGAAAATGTATTAAATTGTCCCGTTTCGTTTCCAAACAAAATTGACGTCAAAATTTAGATCAACTGAAAACGTCTATAAAAACAAGCACTAAAATATATTATATTTGAAATGACTCATTTTCGAAAAAAATTACGTCGCAACGTAAACTAACTTGAATTTACACAGATATGTATATAAAAATAAACATGTAAAACTTGGTGGGTAAAAACGATATTTAAAAAGGTTTAAAAATTTAAAAGATGTAAGTGCCAATAATACAAATTGGAGGCATGAGATTCATAAAAATACAAAAAGAAAAATCTCAGTGCTAACATCTTCATTTGATATATATTATATATGATAATAATTTACCATTAAAAAAATAACAATGCAAATGGCAACATCCAGCTCATTCATTTGTCACCCCCTCCAATCAAGTTTGATTGTTTATTAATAATATGGGCCACTGCTGTTCAAAAAAAAAAAGAAACAAAAAAATGGGCCACACTCTCATCTACTTAATGCTAAATTAAATTTTCATGTGATCTTTGAAATACGTGTTATAGTCGATGATGATGATGATGATACGACGGGTGCTGTAGGGGCCACTTCACTTTATCCAAAAGTTTAAAAGGACCTATGAGATGATTCATTCGATTTAGAATTCTTTGCTATATGTAGGTTTAATCGACTCTAATCAAATCATAAAACTTCTTTTTTTAACGGCAAGGAACGATGTGCCAACCATCGTGACACTAGTTGTCGTGACCAAGGTCGACTACTCGACCGTCGCCAACCCCTTGGCTCTCCCCAGATGCGCGGAAACCCGACCTTCACCCGCCCGAAGGCACGACAGTGGAATAATCGGTAAAACCTCGCCTCCCATCCAAGTCGAACCGGCGCCACCCGTATTCGCTCTTCACCTGGATGCTGCAGAAAATAATGAGAAGAATGAGAATCGAACCTGAGTCACAAAGAAAACCAATTATTTCCCCAACCACTCCACCACTATCTTATTGGCAAATCATACAAGTTAATTCAAATTTTACGAATAACCGACAGAACCTTGTCTTAGCATTGCCAACTTACCCATGTCGTCGTCGTCGCCACCACAATAACAACTGCCACCCTGGCACCATCTTCATTGTTGTCACCACTAAGGGCGACTACAATATGAACAACCAAAGGAATTTTTTTAAGCCCTCAAATTTTAAGGAAACTTCATAATCGTGAAAAAAACCATAAGCAAAATAACCGACTTAACCGAACTGATTAATTCAGCCTATGGTTCGATTAAGCTATAACCCATTAACTGAAAACTTTAGTTCATTTATGATTTTGGCGTAACCGATAATAGAATCGATAACATCAATATTTCTTGTCAAACTTGCGGTTCTTATTCGATCAATATTAGCCTATTAGGAATATTTGGATCTATTACAACTTTGTTGTTTTCATGTTTTGAAATTATTTTCTAAGAAGTATAAGAGTATAATGTGTCTTTGCCTTTTCTTTCTTTCCTTTTTCTTTTTATTTATTTATTTTGGATACTTGGCCTTTTTTGATTATTTGGCCTTTTTGAAAACTTGCCTTTTTTTTGTTAAATGGCTATCGTTTGATACTCGATTAATAGAAACTGATAGGATATCAAAAACCCTTAACCAAACATTTCAGCAGTTTAAACACATATCAAACACCCACATAATATATATTGTCAACAATATCCTCTTGGTTTAATATGCTATGTAAGTCACAATATTTACATATGCAATGTAAACAGTTGTTTTTGCGGCAAACTAACATACCATATTACTCATAATGGGACTTGAATTCTTACCACTTTAAAGGGACTACACCTGAAGAAACACAGAACTAATTATGGGATTAATCAGTTTGGTTTATGCTTCTATCATAATGGTTAATCTTCTTATGGCTTCTGAGCTTCGTAATGATCTTCTAATCATGCAAAACAGAACACCGTTACTCGTTAAGAGGGGAATATGTGGGCTTCCCTCTTAACCGGGCTCCGGCGTGAGAATAAGCGACTGCTTTGAGGAGATAATTAAGTATTAAGAGTGAAAGTAGAGGGAGTAGAATGTTTAACCTGTGAACTGAGGTCTCTATTTATAGCCGTAGAGGTGTAAGAGGATGTGGGCTGATGGGCCTTGGGCCGGAAGGCGACAACTTAGAGGATATGCTCTTTGTCTCACTGGTGTCGACCGTTAGTGACTTCTAGGAGTTCCCTGGTGCTGGTGCACCGTGATTGGAGCCACGTGTCATGGTTGTCGGCCTGGCCGCCCTTCTACCATCAGCAGGTAAGTGGAGATCGTGGGGCAAGTGTCTCTACCCTGTGATTGGTGCCACGTAGGCGTCCTCGTGTACCTTTTGTCTCCTGCATGTCAGACGATCGTGAAGCACGATTGAGCAGGACCAGAAGGACGCGGATTGGCCCTTTTCTTCTGCCACTTGTACCTTGTGTACTATCTGAAATAGCCTTGCGACGCAGCCCCGCATGATTCTTACTGAACATGTAACTACCCCGCGCGGGGTATGGGTAACTGAATGCTCTTTCAGAATGTTAAGTGTTGAAAGTGTAGCTTCCTATTGTTCAGATCTCGTGCCCGATCAATTAATGGTGATGTAACCCGCGCGAGGTTGTCAGTAAGACATTTGTCGAATAAGAAGTATGGTCCTGCGTGCGACCTGAACGAAGGGCCGCGCGGCTTTTTTGGGACCATACCCCTTCAAGTCCCCCTAGTCCAGTGCTGCACCATGCGTGAGGGAAGTGGTTGGAGCTCTGGACTTAGAAAGAAGAAAATTGCGGAAGATGCTTGTTTTTTGTTTGATAGGCGCGCGCGTGCAAATGTTTTGACAGTTGTTACGGCGCGACTATCATATCTGGTGGCTGATGATCCTTTGCTTTGCATTGATAACGCGTGGGTTCCTTGGGTAACCATGGATACGGCGCGGATTGAGTAACTTCTGCATTAAGTGTCTTGAAATTTGAGCGGGAAAATCCTCGATATTTGAATTCTGACAGTTTGGTGAGGATTTTCGCTGATGGTGACGTTTGAGTTGACCGCTGACACGACTGTCATCAAGTTGTCTCTGACGGTTCCACTTTCCGTCAGGAGAGTGAGGTCCACGCGCGCATGGTAACCGTCGCTCCGGGATTCTCGCCTTACGTGGCGTCTTCTGATTGGTCATGTGCGCGGCAAATTCGGCACGTTTTTCCCATTGCATTAAATGTGATGGGTATATATATTCGACGAGGTGGAGAGGTTTTCTTATTTCCTCTGCTGTTGCTATCCTTTCTCTCCACTCATCTTCTTTAGATCTTCAAATCTTCGAGTTACTTGTAGCAGATCTTCAAGATTTTCCTTCATATATTCAAGTTCCCTTCTTGAATATTCAAAGTTTCATCGACGAATATCCATGGCCGAAGAACATAAAGAAGAAAATCCCGGAGAGGAGGGTCCACTTCGTGTCCTGAAGTGGGATCTAGGGTTATTCGAGCAGATCGCCAGGGGCTTCCGGTTTCCACCAGAGTGGGATGCCAGATATCCTGGTCAAAATCAGACCGCTGCTGACGCACAGCCTGGATACATAACTCTTTTTGAAGACTTCTTCTTACAGGGCAACTTTCGGTTGCCGGCGACGAACTTCATGGCCCATATACTGCAGTATTATGGGTTTCATATTTCTCAGATGAGTCCACCAGGGATGGTGAGAGTTCGACACTTCGAATTTTGAAGGAGGTCCTACTAAATTTGACCCAGGTCCATTGCAGGACCTCTAAACGCTGAACAATGGCAAGACCTTTACCAAACCGTTCCCTTAACCCCCGACCAGGTAGCCAACATACCTCCATATAGACCGTGGAGATATGAATGGTGAAAATCTTTTATTTTATATAGACAGTAAAATAATGTCAAGACACCACGGACAAACGATAAGGAAAGATCACCTTCAACATAAGTAACTAGTTATTAAAGTCATTAATACAAAACCAAATAAAAAGTGCAAAAGATTAGAAATAAAAAGTATTATACTAGACACTTTGTCTTCACCAAGTGATGTAAGAGACTTAGGCAAACATGGCCTTGATTGTCAAGAACTCTTACGATCAATCTTGGATCCCGAGACGACTCACACACTCTATGATGGACAATGGATGATGGTGGTGGATGATGGTGTTGTGATGGTGGTGGGTGGTGGGTGGTGGGTGAAGTGTGAGAGAGGTGGTGTGCCAAGGGATGAGTTGAAATGAAACCAAGCACTCCTATTTATAGGCTGAACAGAAGGCTGGGCACGGCCCCGTGTCCGCTGGACACGCCCCCGTGCCTGTCTGACACTCTCTCTCTTCATTAATTGTAATTCGCAATTACAATTAATGCGCCTGCTGTACTTTCGCCACGCCCCCGTGTTCACTGGACACGGCCCCGTGGTGGGTAATAGAAGCTTCTATAGGTTTGTCTTTTCTGCTGCTTCTTGGGCACGACCCCGTGCTGGCTGAGCACGGGGCGTGTTCAGTCTTCTGCCTTCTCTATTTTGCTTGGGAAGATGCCGTTGAGGGGTCGGGCAGTCCACTTATGTTCCTTTTCTTGTATTTATCTTAGATTTAGCTGTCTTTTTGCTTCTTTTGTGAATTTGAGCTCATTTAATCCTGAAAATACAAAAGGAAGACAAAAACACTCTTTTTCCAACATTAGTACTTAAAAAGGGTTAGTTTTATGCCTCATTTGATGTAATTTATATGTTGCATTTTACACACATCAAATACCCCCACACTTGAACTTTTGCTTGTCCTCAAGCAAAACTCTTTAATATGTGGCTTACACTCCCAAATGAAATGGATAGAAGAGAAGGTTTTGGCTTGTCATAGAGTGTTGAGAATCCAAGATCTTTTTTGGGTTTTATTTTTATCTATTTACAATCCTATTCGTTATGATTTGTTTAGAATGTTTCATAGGAGATATTACTTATTTGGGCATAACATGCCTTTTTAAAATTCTATTTATATACAAGTTCACATACCTCACGGGAGAAATCACTCACACTCGGCCGAAGGTGTATTTTTAGTGAATCACTCAAGAGCGGCATGGAACTTATTCCTACCATAGGCTTGCCAAGCAATCAATCCTCCTCCTTTTTAACTTTTATACCTTTTGTAAATATCAAGAGGACTTTGTGGGTGAAGGGTTAGGCTTGGGTTAAAGGTAGGTGGTTGGGTTAGTGGTTAGTGGTTAGTAGAAAAAGGGTGAAAAAGCGTAACAAGTGTCGGTTTTCGTAGGACTTTCTATTTTTGTAACTTTTATTTTGATGAAGCTATTATTCAAACAAAGTTATTTTTGATGAACTTGTTTGTTTATTTTCTTTTGCTTCATCATCAACACATTTTTTTTTGAACGATCATACGAAAAACCGAACTTGTTACTAAAACAAAGGGTTAAAAATGAAAAAGGTTTTGGTGGGTAAAAGGGTGTTTGGTTTGGGTTATGAAATGAAAAGGTTTAGGCTCAAAGTGGCTAACTAGGGGGATTTTGGGTAGGTGGTAAAAAAAATAATGGTGTAGAAATAAAAAGGTTAGTCCTAATGCCTCCATCATTTACTTACTTGGGTTTAAGTTGGTAAGGACCGGGAATGAATCGTCGTGGCAAGTTCTAGAGTCGTAAGAACCAAGCGGCTATTCACACAAGAAATGAAAAATGAGCATTTAGTCTAAAGATGTAAATTTGTATGCTCAATAAAGGCTCAAAAACTCACTTTTAGTGGGAACGGGTTTTTCTATGTGATCAAGTATATATAATCAAATTTTAACTAAGCTTGTCATGCCGTTTCATAATTTTCTTATGTTGGTTCTTGTTATCACGACGCTCTCGGTTGTAAATTTGTAAAAATATAACCTTATTAATCTTATGATTCCTAACTTAAACTTTAGACAAGTAAAAAAAATGAAAATTTTTGAAAAAAATTGGGGTGTTTAGCGGTTCCAATAGAGTTTTGTGTAAGGCTTGTTATTAGGACTTGCAAAATTTCAAGGTTTTAGCATCCCCCCACACTTAAATTACACATTGTCCTCAATGTGTCCCAAAAATAAATTTTTAGGTTGATTAGATGTGTAATATGGTGTTAAAAGCAAAGATTTATGTTACTGGCAGTCTGGACACGGCCCCGTGTCCGCTGGACACGACCCCGTGGCGAACTGCCAGTAACGAAAACTTACAGAAGGCGAACACGGGGGCGTGTTGGTTAGGCACGGCCCCGTGTCTGACAAAAATCTGCAGGACAGTAACCAAACAGCAAGTCTGGGAGGTGAGCACGGGGGCGTGTTGGCTGGACACGTCCCCGTGTGGACAGTCTGTAAGCCTGAAAAACAGGTTTCTTCCCCCGGTTTTTTCATCCTGGTCCTATAAGTGCTGAGGCTTAGCACTCCAAGCCTCGGTTTGTACCTGTTTCATCACTTAATACCACACCAAGTAACACAAACATCCTACATTACCATAGTTAATTGTCCCAAGCATAAAGTAAAAGAAAAAAATAAAACAGAAAATAAAAGTGGTCAAGGAAAGTAAATTGTTCAACACTTGGCACGCAGGCCACCAACTGTTCGATAGATAAAGGGACTTAAACCTGTGGGCTTGCCATCAAACCGCCCCTGCTCTTCCAAACCCCCTACTCCATGTCCTCATCGCTATCATCACCTCCATCCCCATGCCCCGCCATATATTCCCGGATGCTGCCGATATCGTCTTGTATATCGTTGATGTTGCGTTCAATAGCTCCGACCCGGTGGTATGTGTTGTTGGCGAGGTTGTAGGCATTCCTGGTACACATGAGGTTTTCCTGCAAAAGATCATGTAAGCTTTGAAAGTTAGGAAAACCGCCTCCTTGTGAGGAGGATTGACCCGGATCACCATGGGGTTGATACTGGTAGTGGGGAGGTGGTGCGTGAAGAACTAGGGCCTCCTGTGGGTTCCATGCATAGCCTTGCGTCCTTTGGAAACTCACCGACCCGTCTTCCGCCTCATAAAGTAAGTTCATGGCTCGGCAAATGTGGTAGTCAACTCGTCCCGACCATGGGCTTCTTTCAAAGGACCTTGGAATTCGCGTGTAATGCTTGAAGAGACGGTACACCCATCCTCCGAAGAAGATAGGTGTTGGAGCGCGAGCAAGGCGGTTGAGATGCATGTTTCGTAACAGGAGATATGGAACATCGAGAGGCTTCCGGTTGTGGATACAGTGAAGGACAACCAAATCTTTCAACCCTACAACGCCACTACTGTCGTGACGTTGGTTAAGAGAGTAGGTGAGAAGCCTGTGAATGTAGCGATAGAGCGGATCCCTTAGCTTAGTACTCTTGGTGCTGCTAGGGTTGTAGATTCCTTCACCGATTTGAGCCCATGCGGCTTGTCGTTCATTTTCATCCAAGTCTCGTAATCCCCCGGTATTTTCCTCGTTTCCCGATTCCTCTTCCCCGTACAGTCCTATTATAGCTCCAAACTGTGCCATAGAGATCGAGTACTTTGTCCCGCCACACCGAAATGCAACCCCTTCATTGTCGAATGGGTCACACCTTGAAGTGAAGGTGAAAGTACTGTAGAACTCCATGGTGCATTGATGCACCGACCGAAGCCGAGTGTTCAATGCAACAACTAGTGGTCCCGTAACGATGTTGTTGAATCGGTCCAGCTGGTTTACCAAGGTTAACAGGTCCGTGCATGCTCGCCTGGGGTACTCCTCGGGTCTTGTTTGAAGTATTTCGTATCTTGCCCTGGCATCGAGCTCACTTGCATTGAACCTTGTGAACTTTGCCATCAGGTATGATGTTGGTTTCATCCTTCCACTGTTTGAAATGAGATCTCTTCCTCTTCATCCTCAATGAATCCTTGATAAAGTTTCAGCCGTTGCCCATTGACTTTAAATGGAGGCCCATTTCGAGATTTAATTTCTACTGCACCGTGTGGGAAAATATGGGTGACGGAAAAAGGTCCTGACCACCTAGACTTTAATTTACTAGGAAACAATCGAAGTCGTGAATTAAACAAAAGAACTAGATCTCCTACCCGAAATTCATTAGGTTTAATATGTTTGTCATGCAAATTTTTCATTCTTTCCTTATAAATTTCAGAGTTTGAGTATGCATAATTCCTAAGCTCGTCTAATTCATTTAATTGACAAAATCGATTTTTACCAGCAAATTCTAAATCTAAGTTTACATTTTTGATTGCCCAGTAGGCTTTGTGTGCAATTTCTACTGGTAAGTGACAACTTTTTCCATAAACTAGGTTATATGGGGTTGTACCTATTGTTGTTTTATAAGCAGTTCGAAAAGCCCATAAAGCATCATCTAATTTATCAGCCCATTCCTTTTTATTTATCCCTACGGTTTTTTCAAGTATTCGTTTTAAACCTCTATTAGTCACTTCGACTTGTCCGTTTGTTTGAGGGTGATATGCTGTTGAGACCCGGTGATAGACCCCATATCTTGTTAAATTTTTTTCAAGTTGATGGTTGCAAAAATGGGTACCTCTATCACTTATTAAAGCTTTAGGTGTGCCAAAACGAGAGAATAATTTTTTCAGAAATTTTACCACGACTCTTCCATCATTTGTTGGAAGTGCCTCGGCCTCGGCCCATTTAGACAAGTAATCTACTGCCACAAGTATATATTTGTTTCCTTTCGATGCTGGGAAAGGTCCCATAAAGTCGAGTCCCCACACATCAAAAATTTCACAAACAAGAATGCCATTTTGTGGCATTTCGTTTTTGGAAGAAATATTACCTGTTCTTTGGCAAGCATCACATGTTTTTACAAGACTTTGGGCGTCTTTGTAAATGGTTGGCCAATAAAATCCTGAATCGAATACCTTTCGTGCGGTACTAGCAGCACCATGATGTCCTCCGTATGGACCTTCATGACAATGGCGGAGAATTCTTCGTGCTTCACTACCATGTACGCATCGTCGGACGAGTTGGTCGGCACACATTTTGAAAAGATATGGATCTTCCCAAAAGTAGTGTTTCACATTGGCAAAGAATTTTTTTCTTTGATGATGTGGCCACCTTTTTGCGACTATACCGCTAGCTAGGTAGTTAGCATAGTCGGCGTACCATGGTTCTTCCTTGTATTCCACCATTTCCAGGGACTCAGTTGGGAATTTTTCGTTGATTTGCTCGTCCCTGGTTGCTTCCAAAGCTGGGTCTTCTAAGCGCGAAAGATGATCTGCAGCGGTGTTTTCTGCTCCTCTTTTGTCCTTGATTTCAATGTCAAATTCTTGGAGGAGTAGAATCCACCGAATCAAACGTGGTTTTGCATCTTGCTTTTTGAAGAGATATCGGATGGCTGCATGATCTGTATAAACTATAGTTTTAGAAAGAACAAGATAAGAACAAAATTTATCAAAAGCAAATACCACAGCTAGTAACTCTTTTTCAGTTGTTGTGTAATTTTCTTGTGCATCATTAAGTGTTTTACTAGCATAATAAATTGGGTGGAAATGTTTTTCTTTTCTTTGTCCCAAGACAGCTCCAACTGCAAAGTCACTAGCATCACACATGATTTCGAAAGGAAATTTCCAATCAGGCGCTATCATGATAAGTGCATTGACTAACATTTCTTTTAAGGTGAGAAATGCTTGATTGCAATCATTGTCAAAGATGAAAGGAGCATCTTTTTCAAGTAATTTTGTTAGAGGTCTAGAAATTTTAGAAAAGTCTTTGATAAACCGTCTATAGAATCTGGCATGCCCTAGGAAACTTCTGATAGCTCGTACGGAGGATGGAGGTGGTAATCTAGAAATGGTATATATTTTGGCTCGATCCACCTCCATTCCTTCGCTTGAGATCTTGTGACCGAGTACTATTCCCTCCGTTACCATGAAATGGCATTTTTCCCAATTAAGGGCGAGGTTAGTTTCCTCACATCGGGATAGCATTCGTTCAAGGTTATCGAGGCATTGGTCATATGAATCCCCAAAGATAGAAAAGTCGTCCATAAAGACTTCCATTGTCTTTTCTATCATGTCGTGGAAAATGGCTACCATGCAACGTTGAAATGTTGCGGGGGCATTACATAGACCAAACGGCATGCGTCGATAAGCAAAAGTTCCATAGGGACATGTGAAAGTTGTCTTTTCTTGGTCTTCGGGTACTATCGGGATTTGAAAGTAACCTGAAAAACCATCCAAGAAACAGTAACATTTATGACCGGATAATCTTTCTAACATTTGATCAATGAAGGGTAAAGGAAAGTGATCCTTTCTTGTTGCTTCATTTAATCGTCTATAATCTATACATACTCTCCATCCTGTGACGGTTCTCGTTGGTATTAGTTCATTCTTTTCGTTGGTTATTACCGTCATACCTCCTTTCTTTGGAACTACTTGGAAAGGACTTACCCAAGGGCTATCGGAGATAGGATAGATAAGTCCGGCGTCAAGTAATTTGATGACTTCGTTTTTAACCACTTCTTGAACATTTGGATTTACTCGACGTTGTGGTTGTATTACTGATTTGTAGTCATCGTTCATCAAAATTTTGTGTGTGCACATGGAAGGACTAATTCCTTTTATGTCTACAAGTTTCCAAGCTATTGCGTTTTTGTGTTTTTACAAAAGATTAATTAATTTTTCTTTTTCTAAGTTATCTAATTTAGACGAAATAATTACAGGTAAATTACCATCTTTGTCTAGAAAAGCATATTCCAAACCTTTTGGAAGTTCTTTGAGCTCAAGTGGTGGGTCTTTGGGAGACTCCTTATTTGGTTGCTCATTTCGATCAAGAACTTTAAAAGGTTGTTCTATGGCGACCTCTTCTTCAACAAAGTGGTCAATCTCTTCACTTGTATCGGGTGGTTCATCTTCATCTTCAATTAGGGGGTCATTATTGCCGAAAGGATATTTCATTGACCGTTCGAGATCGACACTTCTTTTAAATGCCCCTAATTGAAGAGGTAGATTTTTGAACTTCCGGTTTTTCATAGCTTCGTGAGTTTTTACAAATGGCCGTCCCAACACTAGAGGAGCGTCATCAAGAATGACAAAATCGGTCGGGATTACCATTTGATTCGTTTGAACCAATACATCTTCAACTACACCGATTGATTTTATTACTTTCCGATTGGATAGAAAAATGGGTATTTGAAGTGGAGAAAAATCACTAATACTTAATTTTTCGAAAATGTAGTTAGGCATTATGTTAACACAAAGATCTTTATCGATTGTGACATTACTAATAAACGAATTTTGAAAGAAACATGGAACCGGTGTAATGTTAATTTCAAATGGGTCTTCTTTTATTAGTGAGGTTTGATCATTAATTAACTTAACACTTACCGTTTCGTCAATTTTAGTGTTAGTGCTTAACTCTTTTAAAAACTTAGCATGAGGGGGGTACTAAACAATGATTTTCAAAAGAAGGTGACAAGAGATTAATTTTTTCAAAATTAGACTCTTCTTGAATTTTAACGTTGTTGGACTCACCTTTTTCATTGTTTAACTCATGTGTCGGTTTTTCACTTATTTGTTCTTCCTTTTTTACACTTTCGGTTATCTCTTCCTTTTTTAAATCTTCTCTTGCGCGGGACTCCTCTTCCCTTGCGCGAGCTTCTTTTATACATCGATCGATAACTCTAATGTGTTCTAATATCCTATCGGTCACTTCGGTTATAGAAAAAGAATCGGTATTTTCTAAGCTTGAATCCGGTTGTTCGACCCTTTGTTCCTCATAATACCCATATGAAGTCGATGGTTCGCACCATTGTTCTTCATTGTAAGCATATGATGGATAAGGTTCGTAATTTTGTTCTTCATAATACTCATATGAGGTGGGTTGTTCACGCCATGATTCCTCATAATAAGCATACGAAGGTGGTGGCTCATATCTTGGTTCCTCAAAGTATGAGTATGAAGGCTCATACCTTGGTTCGTCAAAATATGAGTATGAGGGAGGAGGTTCATACCTTTGGTCTTCATAGGATGTGTATGAAGTTGATGGTTCGTACCTGGGCTCCTCATAATAGGTGTATGAATTGGATGGTTGATATGAGTGATTGTATTGAACCGAGCGTGAGTTGCGACAATTAGTGCAATAATTACCCCTATAATCATCCTCATCATAGGTGTAGTTGTAACCTCCTGAGTATTGATCCATAAGAATCACTCAGCAGACCACAACCAAGTCTCGAGATCAGAAAACAAAAATAAAAACGGAAACAGAAGGCTGGACACGGCCCCGTGTTCAGTGAGCACGGCCCCGTGTTTAGGATCTGAATCTGGGCGTTTTAATTAAATTTACTGATTTCGTTGAGCACGGGGCGTGTTCAGTGAGCACGGCCCCGTGTTCAGACTCTGTATCTCGGTATCTAACTAAAAATATGCAGCACGGGGGCGTGTTCAGTGAGCACGGCCCCGTGTTCAGGCTACTGTAAATGCAAACTAAACTAAAATGCAGAAAAATGTGCGCGCGCTTTGAAAAGGTTTTGAAAAACTGATTAGGCCGTCGATTTTAAGCTTTCTTAAAATCCTTGTGTCCCCGGCAACGGCGCCAAAAACTTGATGCGTGTGAAGTGTTATATATATTAGGTGTATATTTTAAGCCTTTTTAACACTTTTTTTAGCCAAGTTTTAAATTTATAAAACACGATATTTTACTAACACTAAACACACATATGGGCAAGTGCACCCATCGTGAGCGTAGTATAGCGTTGGTAAGATACCGAGGTCGTCCAAGGACACAAGAGCTTTTAGTACCGGTTTATCCTCAACGTCTAATCAAAATAAAAAGTTTAGAAAAATGTTTTGAACTAAGAAAAATAAAAACTAACTAAAATGCTGAAAATAAAAATAAAAAGAAAAAAAAAACAGATAGACAAGATGAATCACTTGGTTCCGACTCGTATCTAGTATAACCTTTGATTATTTCCGCACTTTTGCACATATTTAAGAGATTATCTTAGTTATTGTAGTAGGCCCCTCTTTTGAAGGTGACGTTACCCTCACCCCAGTAGTTTGAGTCAGCAAGGATACAATCCTAAAAGGGTGGATTATTGGAAGATAATTAATTAAGTTATTAATGCAAATTATGGTAGGCCCCGCTTTTGGCGGTGACGTTACCCTCGGCTAAGTAGTCTGAGTCAGCAGGGATACAGTCCTAAATAGCCGGGTTATAGTATTAATAGTAGTTAACTTATGAGGGGATCAAAGAGTTTGGACCCTCGCCATCCAATACCGTGAAGCATTGAAGGAGGTCCTACTAAATTTGACCCAGGTCCATTGCAGGACCTCTAAACGCTGAACAATGGCAAGACCTTTACCAAACCGTTCCCTTAACCCCCGACCAGGTAGCCAACATACCTCCATATAGACCGTGGAGATATGAATGGTGAAAATCTTTTATTTTATATAGACAGTAAAATAATGCCAAGACACCACGGACAAACGATAAGGAAAGATCACCTTCAACATAAGTAACTAGTTATTAAAGTCATTAATACAAAACCAAATAAAAAGTGCAAAAGATTAGAAATAAAAAGTATTATACTAGACACTTTGTCTTCACCAAGTGATGTAAGAGACTTAGGCAAACATGGCCTTGATTGTCAAGAACTCTTACGATCAATCTTGGATCCCGAGACGACTCACACACTCTATGATGGACAATGGATGATGGTGGTGGATGATGGTGTTGTGATGGTGGTGGGTGGTGGGTGAAGTGTGAGAGAGGTGGTGTGCCAAGGGATGAGTTGAAATGAAACCAAGCACTCCTATTTATAGGCTGAACAGAAGGCTGGGCACGGCCCCGTGTCCGCTGGACACGCCCCCGTGCCTGTCTAACACTCTCTCTCTTCATTAATTGTAATTCGCAATTACAATTAATGCGCCTGCTGTACTTTCGCCACGCCCCCGTGTTCACTGGACACGGCCCCGTGGTGGGTAATAGAAGCTTCTATAGGTTTGTCTTTTCTGCTGCTTCTTGGGCACGGCCCCGTGCTGGCTGAGCACGGGGCGTGTTCAGTCTTCTGCCTTCTCTATTTTGCTTGGGAAGATGCCGTTGAGGGGTCGGGCAGTCCACTTATGTTCCTTTTCTTGTATTTATGTTAGATTTAGCTGTCTTTTTGCTTCTTTTGTGAATTTGAGCTCATTTAATCCTGAAAATACAAAAGGAAGACAAGAACACTCTTTTTCCAACCGTCGTCCCTTGCGCGCATTGACTTCTGCTGGGAAAGAGATTGTCTATCTTTCCAGCGAGGAGTCCGTGGGATCATCAAATGGAGAGCTAAGTTCATGGTCTAACATCTTTGCAGGTGTGTTTCGCGACTTGGGTATTGACCTAGAAGAAAAGAAGAAAAAACCGATCAAGCGGAAGAAGGTCATCAACTTAGATGCGGAGAGGATTAGTTTTGGTATGATTTTCCTCTTAACTTTGGCTTTATTCATCAAAACCTGGTATCTTATGTATTACGTTTGTTGTAGATGGCCAACTCCATCTTAAATGCTGGTGAACTAGATAAAGCTGTTGCTGCTCTTATAGATGCTTCTCGCGCAGTTGGTCACTGAGGCGGTTATCTGGATTGTGCGCAGCATGTTGATGAGATTTATGGGCAAGAGTTTGACACAAGTCATTGCTCAGTGACGAACGGAGCTGATGCCGAGTTGGCACGCGCTGAAAATGCTTATGATCACCTATCATTGCCCGTCATGGACTTGGTCACAAAGGCTCTAGAGCATGATGACTGATGCCACCGCCTAAAGACCATTCTCGACCCACCAGAAACTGTTGAATTATCTGATGAGGAGGAAACGGCGGGCAATGATGGCGATGGCGAAGGCGATGGTGATGGTGATAAGCACGACGATGATGATGCTGGTGATGGCTTTGAATAGATAGTGTTGACAGGCTTTGTGCCTTGTAATTTTTTTTATCTTTAGGTTTTGAATGTAACCAGTTGCGCGGTCGCACTTGTTTTGGATCAGATGAATGATAGTTGGTTTTTATGTGACTGTTGCGCGATTGCGCTTGTTAAATATGATGTTTATGTTTATTCTGTTCCGTTACAATTATTGCACTGTTGTTAGAAACTTTGGTTAAGTTAGCGCGAATAAATGTAAGTGTGGCTCTTGTGCGAGTGTAACTGCCCGGTCTCGCGTTATGTTCGCGGAGGACCTTGGAGGCGTAACTCAAGAGCTCGTAATTCACTGGAGTGTTTTTATGCTAATCAAAAGTTTAACATGCATTTGTAACGTAAGAGTCGTCATGGTAAAGAAACATGTCGTATGCTTTCATTGATTGTGAAACAGGCGCTTAGGCCAGCATACATCGCATATAAGTAGCAAAAGGGGCGTTTAGCCAACATAGGAAATTAGGAAGGGCGCGTGGCCTAGAATAATTACATATAGCACTTGCGCAGTTGTTGTGCATTCCATGTGCGCGGGATGATGTGTCCATCCATGGTGCGCAATTAGTATGCCCCTTTTCCTAACACTTCATGAACCAAGTATGGGCCTTCCCATTTGGGTGCTAGTTGTTCGGGGCGTTCAGTGTTTGAAGCTTCATTGTCTCTGAAGACATACCCTCCTGGAGTGAAGGTGAAAATGCGTACTCTAGCATTGTAATACCTTTCCAGCTGCGTCTTGTACTTGGCTTCTTTAATTCGCGCAATTTCGCGCCTTTCTTCTAGCAAATCCAGGTCAAGACAACGTTATTCCTCTTTATCGATTGTGTTGACTGCTGTCAAGCGCGGAGAGGGCAAGCCAATTTCTGCCGGGATAACCGCTTCTGAGCCATAGACTAGGCTAAAAGGGGTTTCGCCGGTACTTGTCTTCGGCATGGTTCGGTAAGCCCACAAGATACTCGGGAGCTCATCTACCCAGCCTCTTCGCTTTGTGCCCAGTCGGGCCTTTATCCCATCGATGATACTTTTGTTCACACTTTCAACTTGGCCGTTGCCTTGGGGGTGCGCAATGGAAAAGAAAGTGTGTTCGATTTTCATCTCTTTCATCCACTTTTGGAGGTCGTCTGACGCGAAGTTGGTGCCATTGTTAGTTACAATCTTGAGTGGTAGGCCAAACCTGCAGATGATGTGTTCCCAAATAAACTTGCGCACCATCATTGCAGTAGTTGAGGCGAGGGCTTTGGCCTCCACCCATTTCGTAAAGTAGTCATGGCCACGATTATGAACTTGACGGCGCCAGGAGCTTCTGGGAAAGGTCCCACCATATCAATTCCCCACTGCTGAAAAGGCCAAGCAGTGGATACTGGGATAAGATCGTTCTTTGGGCGCAGGGTTTTTGGAGAGTGTCGCTGACAGGAGTCGCATTTGCGCAGCTCCTTCAGGGCTTCGACATGCATCCCTGGCCAATAATATCCAGCGTTCATAATCTTCGCGACAACCATGCGTGGTCCTGCATGGAAGCCACAGATCCCTTCGTGAATCTCCTTGATCAAGTAATTCGCATCTTGGGGGTCCACGCAGCGCAGAAGTGGCCCTAAGAAGGATTTCCGGTATAAGATACCACCATTCATCTCATAATGCAAGGCCTTGTTCTGAATCTTCCTTGCCTCTACTTTGCTCTCAGGGAGTATTCCTTCTTGAAAATACTGAATTATAGGGGTCATCCAAGATGGCTGCCCTATTTCGATCACATTCACTTGTCGCAGCAGAACTGACGGGTTTTTGAGTACTTCGATCCTTACATCTTTGGCAAGATGTTGGAAAGAGGTTGAAGCAAGTTTACTCAGGGCGTCAGCTGGTTTGTTTTCTGAGCGATTGATGTGAACTACCTTGTATGATTCGAATTGTTGGAGTAATTCTTTCGCCTGGTCTAAATACAAGGCCATAACTTCGCCTTTTGCATCATAAATTCCGTTGATTTGACTGGCGATCAAAAGTGAATCGACATGCGCATGTACATTTCGAGCTCCCATTTTTATGGCGAGGCGCAAGCCTGCCAAGAATGCCTCATATTCCGCCTCATTGTTGGTGTTCTTGAAATCTAACTTGATGGCGTATGTCAATTCATGGTTCTCCGGGCTGACGAGGCGCAGTCCAGCTCTCGCGCCATCCTCATTTGAGGCCCCATCAGTGTACAGCATCCATAATCCATTTGACATGTCTTTTATGGGAGTCTTGACAATATCGCAATCTTTGATTTTATCAACTGGGACTTCTGTGATGAAGTCCGCTAGAACTTGACCCTTGATTGCTGGGCGCGACCTGTACAAGATGTTGTGGCCCCCCAGCTCCATCGCCCACCGGTTGAGAGGTTCAGGGCATTCTCACTGCTGCCCCTAACCGAGTTTTCGGGGAGAATGTCCTCATTGCTACGCGGATGAGTAATCAATGGTCGCCTGAGAGCAAGGACGTTCCAGTTCTTAATTCCCAAGACAGAGGTTAGCTTATGTCGTTTATTTTTATTTCTGCCTTCATAGCTCTTAACCTGTTGAATTTGTAATGTAGAGGTGCGCCTGTATCAAGCGGCTTTCCCCACATTTGGTGGCTCCATGGGTGTGCGCCCGCTGGAAGCATGGGAGCAATATTGGTACGACGAGATCAAGGGCAACTTCATGTATCCAGTTGCTGGAGCTTTTGCCGATCCACCTTCTGCTACTGAAGGTGCGCATATACCTAACCCTCGTCCCTTGCGCGCATTGACTTCTGCTGGGAAAGAGATTGTCTATCTTTCCAGTGAGGAGTCTGTGGGATCATCAAATGGAGAGCTAAGTTCGTGGTCTAACATCTTTGCAGGTGTGTTTCGCGACTTGGGTATTGACCTAGAAGAAAAGAAGAAAAAACCGATCAAGCGGAAGAAGGTCATCAACTTAGATGCGGAGGTGACTAGCAAGAAGGGCGAGAGTAGCCGCGCAGCAGCTGGTGCTGCTGAAAGGTACTCTTCGCCTTCGTCAGAGTAACTTGGAAGATTACATTATTATTAGTGACTCACTTGAAGGTTTGTCGCGTATAGGCGAGAAGAAGACGGGAGCTGCTGATTCGGGGAGTGCGGGTTCTCGAAACCCGGATGCTGGGGCTACTCCCTCCTCCATTGCGCATGACGAAGAGGAGGAGGAAGAAGACGAAGAAGAAGAGGAGCATGCTGCCAAGTTGGTAAGCAGGAAAAGAAGTAGAACTGAGACCACTGCTGGTGGGTCTGTTGCGCCGAAGGCTGGTGCGGTTCCCTTGATTGGGAAGCAGAGCAACTTGCGCTCCCTTTACAGATTTTCTCCTGGTTAGTTTTCCTTAGTTTCTTTGCTCTTTGTTGCTTCCTCTTTTTTAACACTTAGCTTCTGAAGAGGCCAAGAAGAAGACCCCTGAGAAGAAGGGTGTCGCGTTTACAGAGCCCTCAGAGCCGGCGCAGAAAAGGCCCAAGGTTATCATCAAACCTTTCAAGACTGCTGGTGTAGAGTCTGAGAAGGATAAACAGGCTGCTGAGGGGGAGAAGGCGAAAGCTGCTAAGGAAGAGAAGAGGAAGAAGGCTGCGGAAGAGAAGAAAAAGAAAGCTGAGGATGAGAAAAGGAAGAAAGCTGATGAAAGAGAGAAGGAGAGAGAGAGAGAAATATGGAAAGGGAGAAGGATAAAACGGCTGTCGACAAGCCTGTCGGAGGTGAGCCGAAGGATACCGGGGGCGCCGATCTAATTACTCGTGATAAGGCACAGGGTCCGGAGGTTGTTCAAACTACGGGGCTTGACCAGCTCCATCCTGAGAAAAGGAAAGAGCCCGAGGCTGTGAAAACTACCCAGACTGCTGCGGGTGGCGCGAGTTCTGGTGGTGCTGGAGGGTTTGTGCCTCAATCTCCCATTGGTCCTAAGGATACTTTGGGAGATCTTTATTACAAGACTTATACTGAGGAGGCGCGTGGTAATGTTCCACATCAAGCTCCCTGGGGTCTGAAGCAGAAGGATACATTTATGGACTTCACGTCCTGTCGTGATTGGTTCTTAAATTCTTTCCCTCCTGGTGAAGTTAACCGACAAAGGGCGCGAACCCTGATGGGTTGTACCAGGCGTGCGTTGTTGGAGAGGCTAACGCTCGCTCCGCCAATCACCAGATCGTGCGAGAATGGCGCACAATGGTCAAGGAGCGGGCGGAATGGGAAAAGTATCATGAGCGCCTGTTGAAGCAGGTTAAAGATTATGAGAAGGCTAAGGCTGCCTTTGTTGAAGAGGAGGCCCAGTTTGAATCCGATAAGAAATCAGAAGAGTGGGGCCGTGAAGGCCTTAAGGCTAAGCTTCGTGCTGCTCAGGATCTGCTGGCGAAGGAGAAGGCTGAATGGAAGAAGATATGCGAGAAGGATAACCAGCGCATGTATGCGTCTCGCTAGAAGATTACTGAGCTTGAGGGTAAAGTTGCTGAGCTGACCGGGAAGGTCGAGAATGTGCAGGCTGCTAAGGAGTAAGCTGAGGTTTGTAAAACGTTTACCCTTTTCCTCTGTGTTTTGTTTGCATAATAGCTTAAGTCTTTTGCCCTTTGTAGGTTGAGCTGGCTGAGGTGAAGGCACAGCTGTCTGGTAAAGACAAGGATTTGATTGCCAAGGACGTCGAGATTGCTGAGTTGAAACGTTGCCTTCAAGAGCAGGTTGACCGAAGCGAGTCCTTGGAAATCGACCTTGAAGCCGAGAAAGTTAAGGCTGCTACTGCTGAGGAGGCTAAACAGAAAGCTAAGGAAGCGCGAGACATTAGCACATATGCTCTAAATGTGGCGTAAAACAACTGCTCCGTGGCTCAAGGCGTCGTTGATACTTTGGTCTCCGAGGTTGAGTGGCTGCGCGGCAGAGGATTAGTTCTGGTATGATTTTCCTCTTAACTTTGGCTTTATTCATCAAAACCTGGTATCTTATGTATTACGTTTGTTGTAGATGGCCAACTCCATCTTAAATGCTGGTGAACTAGATAAAGCTGTTGCTGCTCTTATAGATGCTTCTCGCGCAGTTGGTCACTGAGGCGGTTATCTGGATTGTGCGCAGCATGTTGATGAGATTTATGGGCAAGAGTTTGACACAAGTCATTGCTCAGTGACGAACGGAGCTGATGCCGAGTTGGCACGCGCTGAAAATGCTTATGATCACCTATCATTGCCCGTCATGGACTTGGTCACAAAGGCTCTAGAGCATGATGACTGATGCCACCGCCTAAAGACCATTCTCGACCCACCAGAAACTGTTGAATTATCTGATGAGGAGGAAACGGCGGGCAATGATGGCGATGGCGAAGGCGATGGTGATGGTGATAAGCACGACGATGATGATGCTGGTGATGGCTTTGAATAGATAGTGTTGACAGGCTTTGTGCCTTGTAATTTTTTTTATCTTTAGGTTTTGAATGTAACCAGTTGCGCGGTCGCACTTGTTTTGGATCAGATGAATGATAGTTGGTTTTTATGTGACTGTTGCGCGATTGCGCTTGTTAAATATGATGTTTATGTTTATTCTGTTCCGTTACAATTATTGCACTGTTGTTAGAAACTTTGGTTAAGTTAGCGCGAATAAATGTAAGTGTGGCTCTTGTGCGAGTGTAACTGCCCGGTCTCGCGTTATGTTCGCGGAGGACCTTGGAGGCGTAACTCAAGAGCTCGTAATTCACTGGAGTGTTTTCGTGCTAATCAAAAGTTTAACATGCATTTGTAACGTAAGAGTCGTCATGGTAAAGAAACATGTCGTATGCTTTCATTGATTGTGAAACAGGCGCTTAGGCCAGCATACATCGCATATAAGTAGCAAAAGGGGCGTTTAGCCAACATAGGAAATTAGGAAGGGCGCGTGGCCTAGAATAATTACATATAGCACTTGCGCAGTTGTTGCGCATTCCATGTGCGCGGGATGATGTGTCCATCCAGGGTGCGCAATTAGTATGCCCCTTTTCCTAACACTTCGTGAACCAAGTATGGGCCTTCCCATTTGGGTGCTAGTTTTCCGGGGCGTTCAGTGTTTGAAGCTTCATTGTCTCTGAAGACATACCCTCCTGGAGTGAAGGTGCAAATGCGTACTCTAGCATTGTAATACCTTTCCAGCTGCGTCTTGTACTTGGCTTCTTTAATTCGCGCAATTTCGCGCCTTTCTTCTAGCAAATCCAGGTCAAGACAACGTTATGCCTCGTTATCGATTGTGTTGACTGCTGTCAAGCGCGGAGAGGGCAAGCCAATTTCTGCCGGGATAACCGCTTCTGAGCCATAGACTAGGCTAAAAGGGGTTTCGCCGGTACTTGTCTTCGGCATGGTTCGGTGAGCCCACAAGATACTCGGGAGCTCATCTACCCATCCTCTTCACTTTGTGCCCAGTCGGGCCTTTATCCCATCGACGATACTTTTGTTCACACTTTCAACTTGGCCGTTGCCTTGGGGGTGCGCAACGGAAGAGATAGTGTGTTCGATTTTCATCTCTTTCATCCACTTTTGGAGGTCGTCTGACGCGAAATTGGTGCCATTGTCAGTTACAATCTTGAGTGGCAGGCCAAACCTGCAGATGATGTGTTCCCAAATAAACTTGCGCACCATCATTGCAGTAGTTGAGGCGAGGGCTTTGGCCTCCACCCATTTCGTAAAGTAGTCGACGACCACGATTATGAACTTGACGGCGCCAGGAGCTTCTGGGAAAGGTCCCACCATATCAATTCCCCACTGCTAAAAAGGCCAAGCAGTGGATACAGGGATAAGATCGTTCTTTGGGCGCAAGGTTTTTGGAGAGTGTCGCTGACAGGAGTCGCATTTGCGCAGCTCCTTCAGGGCTTCGACATGCATCCCTGGCCAATAATATCCAGCGTTCATAATCTTCGCGACAACCATGCGTGGTCCTGCATGGAAGCCACAGATCCCTTCGTGAATCTCCTTGATCAAGTAATTCGCATCTTGGGGGTCCACGCAGCGCAGAAGTGGCCCTAAGAAGGATTTCCGGTATAAGATACCACCATTCATCTCATAATGCAAGGCCTTATCTGAATCTTCCTTGCCTCTACTTTGCTCTCAGGGAGTATTCCTTCTTGAAAATACTGAATTATAGGGGTCATCCAAGATGGCTGCCCTATTTCGGTCACATTCACTTGTCGCAGCAGAACTGATGGGTTTTTGAGTACTTCGATCCTTACATCTTTGGCAAGATGTTGGAAAGAGGTTGAAGCAAGTTTACTCAGGGCGTCTGCTGGTCTTTTTTCTGAGCGATTGATGTGAATTACCTTGTATGATTCGAATTGTTGGAGTAATTCTTTCGCCTGGTCCAAATACAAGGCCATAACTTCGCCTTTTGCATCATAAATTCCGTTGATTTGACTGGCGATCAAAAGTGAATCGACATGTGCTTGTACATTTCGAGCTCCCATTTTTATGGCGAGGCGCAAGCCTGCCAAGAATGCCTCATATTCCGCCTCATTGTTGATGTTCTTGAAATCTAACTTGATGGCGTATGTCAATTCATGGTTCTCCGGGCTGACGAGGCGCAGTCCAGCTCCCGTGCCATCCTCATTTGAGGCCCCATCAGTGTACAGCATCCATAATTCATTTGACATGTCTTTTATGGGAGTCTTGACAATATCGTAATCTTTGATTTTATCAACTGAGACTTCTGTGATGAAGTCCGCTAGAACTTGACCCTTGATTGCTGGGCGCGGCCTGTACAAGATGTTGTGGCCCCCCAGCTCCATCGCCCACTTTGCTAACTGTCCAGACGTCTCTGGTTTTTGCAATATCGTGCCGATGTGAAAGTTGGTGAGCACCGTGATCACGTGCCCTATAAAGTATCTGCGCAGCCTTCTAGAGGCATGTAGTAATGCAAGTACCAACTTTTCCATTGTTGAATATCTCATTTCTGGGTCAGTGAGCACCCTACTGACGTAATAAATCGGAGTTTGGACCCCATTTCTCTCCACCAGTAATACCGACCCAACTGCCTTGTCCGATGATGACAAGTACAAGATGAGCGGCTCCTCTTCAAACGGTGCAGTCAGGGTAGGGAGCTCGATCAAACACTCCTTCATTTGCTGAAAAGCAACCTCTGCTTCGGGCGTCCACTTGAATTCTTGCTTTTTCACGCAATTGCGCAGAGTGCTGATAAAAGGATATGACTTCGCAGCATGGTTTGACAGAAAACGGTTAAGCGCGGCTAGGCGACCGGCCAACCTTTGCATCTCCTTGATCGTTCGCAGTGACGGCATGCGCTCTATTGCTTGAACTTTCTCTGGATTTACCTTAAATCCGCCATTTGTAACTATGAAGCCCAAGAATTTCCCTTCCTCCATACCAAAGGAACATTTGGCAGGATTCAGCTTCATGTTCACACTTCTCAACGAGCTAAAAGTTTTCTCAATGTCTTTTAACATTTGGTCCTCGTCGGGACTTTTGATTACCAGATCATCAATGTAGACCTCAATGTGTTTTCCGATGTCGTCGGCGAAGATTTTATCCATTAAGCACTGGTATGTTGCGCCAGCATTCTTGAGGCCGAACGACATCTTTGTATAGCAGAAAATTCCAAGATCAGTTCTGAAAGCTGTCTTGTCTTCATCTTCCAGCTTCGTCTGGACTTGATGATAACCTTTGTAACAATCCAAAAAACATTTCCACCTGTATGGTGCGAGAGAGTCTATCGTTTTGTCGATCTCAGGCAATGAGTAGCAGTCTTTAGGGCACGCCTTGTTGAGATCAGTGTAATCGACACACATTCTCCATCCTCCATTCGACTTCTCGACCATGACAGGGTCCGCGACCCAGCTCTGATAGCGCACTTCTCTCAAAATTCCTGCTTTGAGTAGTTTGCATACTTGCTCATTCATTGCTTTGGTCTTGTCTGCCCCTAAGCTGCGCCTTCTTTGGACCTTCGGCTCAACTGAGGGGTAAGTGTTCAGACAATCTCTGTAACATCGCGTGGGACACCGGTCATGTAGGCCGGAGTCCAGGCGAAGATATCCATATTCCTGAACATGAGTTGTTTGAGATGCGTTCTGATGTTTGGTGAGATTGCGTGTCCTATCGTCACCGTTTGCTCCGGGTATTTGCGGTTTAACACCCATTTTTCTGGCTCGGTTGTTTAAACCTTCGCCGCTTTTGTTGGGCGCATCTCCTTCGTCGACATTACTTCTTTCTTGGCATAGATAATTGCCACCCCCGTCTCAGTTGGAAACCCTATCGCTGAGTGGGGTGTGGAAGTTACCATGTTCAGTTCGCCTTGGGTTTCTCTCCCAATCAACACATCATGTCTCGATTTGACAGGCATCACCATGAAGTTTACATTCGTTGTTCTTGAATGCTTCCTGTCAGAGAGCGCGACGGGGAAGCTGATTTGGCCTAGTGGGAAGACCATTTCGTTGCAAAATCCTGACAGTGGATAATCAACCGGCTCAAGTCTCACTTTATCTTCGTCATCAAACTGATTAAAGCATTACTCATAGATGATATCAGCTGTACTTCCCGGGTCAACGAAGACATATTCCATTTCATAATGGCCGATAATACCGGTAATGACGACGGGTCATGTGGCGCGAGGACCGTCGCGCACTACCGGGAAAATGACCTGTTGCTCTTGCCATGTTGGCTCATAGGGTCGCTTGCCTTTATCTCTCGCGCTATATCTTGGCCCATTGACCATGTGCGTTTCCAAACGACTAACCTTTTTCTCTCTTCCATCATCGTTGCGCTGGATCTGACGTGTCTCTTTGCGCACGTTCTTTACCAGATGGCTTAGTTTTCTGCATTTCAGCACTTTCCCGATCTCTTGACTTAAGCTGATACATTCATCTGTAAGATGGCCTGTATCCTTATGAAAATCGCAGCACAGGTTTGGGTCTTGGCCCTTCTTGTTCGTCATAGGCCTTGGAGCCTTGAATTCGTGATTCTCCGTCATTAACACTTCTTTTGGTGTCTTTATGAGCGGAGTCCAATGCTTTTCTCGGTTATCATCCCTGACTGCTTTTCGATACCCGATTCTGTCAATGGTTTCGCACGCATCTTCTCTATAGCGCGGCCTCTCTTCATGGCCCCTTGATCTTACGGATTTCCAATCGTTACTTTTGTGCTTGTTGCGCTTGCTGTTATCATGTGAGTTTCCCTTGGAAAATCGTTCCTCAGTATAAGAGTTCTTGTTACCGGCCAGTGACTCTTCAGTTTGCGCGACTATTTTCGCGGCTTCCATGAGCTTATCCCATTCTTTGGGCATTCCATCTTTCCCAGTGATAGTTCTGATGAGACTATCACAGCGAACGGCCTTCTTGAAGTGGGCGCGCATGAGTTGTTCATTTACGCCACCAATTTCTAAACACTCCGTGTTGAAGCGAGTGATGAAATCTTCTAAACCCTCGTTCTCTCTGCGCCAAATATCTGTTACCTCAGCTGTGTTGCGCTGGTAACGTCTCTGCTGGCTGAAGTGATTCATAAACTGAGTCCTGAAATCAACCCATGACTTGATCTTTCCCGGAGGGAGGCTGTCGAACCAAGCGCGAGCAGCCCCTGTAAAAGTTTGAATAAACAAATGGCACCACATGGGCATATTCCACCCTCCCATGCAACCAACGCTTGTGAAGACTCTGACGTGATAATCAGGATCAGTCAACCTATTAAACTTTCCAACTGTCGGAGGTAATTTCTCTCTTGATAGTGGCGCCAGCGCGATCTTTGGGATGAACTTTGAATGTTCTGCAGCTTCAGCTAGTCGATAGGCGAGGTGAAAGTCTCGCTCTGCCTCTTCAGTGTACCCCACGTGTTGTCTTGGTTTGTAGTATTCATGGTTTCTCTGCAAGCGATTGAAGACTGACGAACCCTCATCATCCTGCCAAGTTGGATCATTCCGGTCAGTATCATCCCATTCATTGTTCATGTTGCGCGGCGTGAGCCGGCTATGAACTGGACCTCTTTGGACATGTGACGGATAGTCATAATAGCTTTCTGTCTCTTCCCGTGTATCGCGCGTGTCATGCACGCTTGGCCGTCTCGTAGGGGGAGGTCTGTTAGCTCTTCCTTGGATGTTTTGCTGTGGGGGTATCTGGCGCGCCCCCTGACTCTGTCCCTGAGGTGTAACCAAGGACGGTTCTGCCGTTAAGACTGGTTGTTGTGCGCTCAAAGATTGATACGCCGCATTAATGGTGGCAATTTGCTTGGCGTACCACGAGGCTGGAGTTTCGCCTTCAGGTAGCCCTAGTAACACCGAAATGTTCTGAGGTGGAGCTGGATTCGAGGGTCCAGCGCCATTGTTTCCTGGGGTTACCGTCTGAGTGATGCGAGTGATGCTCCCGTGGGGTTCCCCCAGTGTTGGTTACTTCGATTTCACCGATTTCTTCTATGTGTTGGACTTGGACGTTTTGATTGTCTTCCCCCAACACTGCATTTGCATTTGTTCCAAAACCGAAGTCAGGAACGATTCCTTGACCAGCCATGATCGAAGGAAAAACAACTTAGAAACTCAGAAAAGAAGATGAAAATGATTTGTAGAAAACCGGTGGGCGCCAATGAAGAAACACAGAACTAATTATGGGATTAATCAGTTTGGTTTATGCTTCTATCATAATGGTTAATCTTCTTATGGCTTCTGAGCTTCGTAATGATCTTCTAATCCTGCAAAACAGAACACCGTTACTCGTTAAGAGGGGAATATGGGGGTTTCCCTCTTAACCGGGCTCTGGTGTGAGAATAAGCGACTGCTTTGAGGAGATAATTAAGTATTAAAAGTGAAAGTAGAGGGAATAGAATGTTTAACCTGTGGACTGAGGTCTCTATTTATAGCCGGAGAGGTGTAAGAGGATGTGGGCTGATGGGCCTTGGGCCGGAAGGCGACAACTTAGAGGATATGCTCTTTGTCTCACTGGTGTCGACCGTTAGTGGCTTCTAGGAGTTCCCTGGTGCTGGCGCACCGTGATTGGAGCCACGTGTCATTGTTGTCGGCCTGGCCACCCTTCTGGCATCAGCAGGTAAGTGGAGATCGTGGAGCAGGTGTCTCTGCCCTGTGATTGGTGCCACGTAGGCGTCCTCGAGTACTTTTTGTCTCCTGCATGTCAGACGATCGTGGAGCACGATTGAGCAGGACCAGAAGGATGCGGATTGGCCCTTTTCTTCTGCCACTTGTACCTTGTGTACTATCTGAAATAGCCTTGCGACGCAGCCCCGCGCGATTCTTACTGAACATGTAACTACCCCGCGCGGGGTATGGGTGACTAAATGCTCTTTCAGAATGTTAAGTGCTGAAAGTGTAGCTTCCTATTGTTCAGATCTCGTGCCCGATCAATTAATGGTGATGTAACCCGTGCGAGGTTGTCAGTAAGACATTTGTCGAATAAGGAGTATGGTCCTGTGCGCGACCTGAATGAAGGGTTGCGCGGCTTTTTTGGGACCATACCCCTTCAACACCTTAACAAATACCTTGGGACCATTTGCCACAAGTCCTTTGGTGCAATGTAAACACTTTACAGTGTTACTGGGTCGTATCTCTTAAATCATCGTTGTTATTACTTTTTACTAGATTTCAAATTTAAATTTATGGTTTCAAAAGTCACACCACGGCGTTGATGAAGTGAGCATCGATAGCACCGATAAAAAGAATTTCGAATATACAGTTTTCATAATCATTCAATTCTCATATTTACTAATTGATACTTAAATCTGTTGAATTCTTGTTAAACTTAAATCATATATGGTTTTCGTAATCATTCTAAATCTTTTGAATTCTTGTTAAACTTAAATCATATATGGTTTTCGTAATCATTCAAAATTGGTAAAAGTAGGCAATATTGTTTGTAATTGGATTAGTGATCCCTCTCCTTTATTCATTCAATATTTATATAAAAATACACTCTCCTATTTTTGGGAGATTACAACTAATTGGAAGATATACATGATAATGATCTATTACTAAATATATATGATCTATTACACCCCTATAGTCGAAGTGGGAGGAAACTGGATGTTGAGACTAGATCGAAATCGTTAAATAGAAGGCGTGGAAGTCCTTTAGTGAAGATATCGGTGATCTAGTAATGAGAAGGGACATAAAGGATGCAAATTTGACCTCGTTGAACCTGCTCATGCTTGAAATGGATGTCGAGTTCCATATCATGCTTCATGCGTTGATATTGTACCCGGTTACAAGAGAGATAAATATCACTCACATTGTCACAGTAAACCAATGCAGCTCATGACAGTGGACATTGAAGCTCTAGTAGAAGGTTTCTTAACCAACAAATTTCAGCAACCAGGTTAGCCACCTCGCGGTATTCAACTTCAGCGGGAAATCGTGGGTAGTCGTTTAAACGACTAAGAAATCAGGTTATCACCATAATAAACACAGTCCCACTAGTGGTGCACTTGGTATCTGGGCAACCCGCCCAATCTGCATCAGTGTAAGCTAATAAGTTCGCATTGTTGGAGCGGCCCGATACAGCCTAAACAAGGCAGTCCATTGAATGTACCGAATAATATGCTTAATTGAGGGCATTCAAGTGGTTCATCTTTGGGGCATACATATTAATACATACATGTTGAATGGCATAGCTTATGCATGGGTGAGTGAAAGTCAAGTATTATAAATCCCCTTGCGAGACTCATGTAAAGAGTTAGGTTATCAAAATCATCACCCGATGTAGAACTCAAGTTAGAATTAGTGTTAACCAGTGTAGAAACAAGACTACAAGATTGCATGCTGGCCCTTTCGATAATATCATGAGCATAAGCCTGTTGAGATAGAAATATAATATCCTTGGTTCTTGAGACCAAGATCACAAGAAAGAAACTGATAAGGCCAAGGTCTTTCATGGAAAATTCGCTTGCAAGACGGGCCATTAGTTGATGCCTTAGATGATCCGAAGAGGTGATTAACAATATATCATAAACAAATAAAAGAAGTCAAGCAAAATCCTTACTGTAAGGCCATATAATTGAGTAGGTTTACGCTTATCTTTATCAAACACAGTTATAAATATTGGACTTGGTTCTTCTAGTAGGTTAGATAGTATTGGGTTGATTTGTCTTAGTTCTTCTAGTGGGCTTGGGTTAGGCCATGTGGGCCGAATTAGTTGTAGACCCTATATAATGGTATGTTGTGTTCATTATTAGGGTTAGACACATTAAACTTGAGAATACGAATTTGGATTGTTGATTGCTTTTGTGCCTATATGAAATAGTACCAGACAATCTTCAAGATTGTGTGCAATTACTTAATAACAATCGAGACTTTTTGTTCTTCTTCTACAATTTTCTTTGTTATTCCTCACTTGGAATTGTGTTTGTGATATCCAATTGATAGTTCCTGGACTTACAATTGGTATCAGAGCCTAAGAAGTCTTGGAAGGCTTGGTTTGTTGGATATTACATCGAAGAACAAGAAAAAGTGTTAGCATATTCGAAGAACACAAAGAACAGTTTTGAGGATCGAAGAACAGTTTTGAAGATCGAATAACAGTTCAAAAGTTCACGTTTTGATATGTTTTGGAAAAGAAAATTATTATGTTTACTATTTTTTGGAGTTTTTGGTGGAAAGATCTCATAAAATTTGAATTCTGATTTGTTTCCTTGATTTTCGGGATTTAATTTATTGATTTCTCTACAAGGAAGCTTGTGTACGGGTTCAAAATTGACTAGTGTGCGGTTGGAACAGTCAGTGTGCGGCCCAAGAAAGTCATTGTGCGGTCCAACTTGTGTGTACAACCCAAACTTCAAGTGTGCGGCCCAAATTACTTAGTGTGCGGTCCAAGATGCCTGGTGTGCGGTCCAGATTGTAGTGTGCGGTCTCAACATTGAAGTGTGAGGACTAACTGGACTGTGTGCGACTAAACTGGACTGTGTGCGGCCCAATAGAAGGGTGTGCGGCCCACTTTCGAGTGTGCAGTCTCATTTTGTGCAAAGGTGGAAGTTTATTCAGCTGACGTATTCAGAAATTAACGTTTCAGTGAATAGAAAATTAACCGTAAACAATCTAGTGCACGGTTGGACTCGTGTGATTTTTAGGACAAAAAAAGCACGAAAATCCCGAAAAAGTGTTTGGACATTATATATCATTGGACTCAAAATTTCGAGACGAGTCTAACGGTACGATTTGGTAAAAACGGTTTTCGGTCAGTTTTCGAACGTTTTTGACGGTCCAGTTCGGTAAAACAGACATTTCCAGGGAATCACAGTTTAGCATCTTAGAAATGTCTTCTTAGAGTGATGTGCTTGAGCAGAAACTTGAAGGTTTCAGATACTTTCCTGGTGAATCAGTAGAAGCATTAATTGACCGGTTTGTTGAACTGCTCTCTGAAATGAAGATGGCGGAGATTATGGAGTCTACTCATGTGAGCAACAAGAAGCTTCTGGATGCTCTAAAAAGTATTCCAGATTAGGCAAAGTGTAGCTGATTTAGAAATGTTAATCAGATAGTGTTGACAACACATTGTTACAGAATGAAGCCGGATGAGTTGATCTCACTCATCAAATCATATGATAAGGCTAACAAGCAGAAGGCTTAAGGCATCACATCTATTGCAGTTTGCTCATCCACTCTTGCTACTCTTGCTACTCCATTGCCTGCTGTAGTTTGTTCATCTACTTCTGTTGATTCATCGTTGAATTCAGAATCAGGTTGCTGTACAGGCACTCAGATTCATGACTTCACTCCTACTCCAGCTGAGGTATGTGTAGATAATATTTGTTGTACTACTGCCTGTAGAGAGAATGTAAGCGGGTACAAAGAACATTCCAACTCATTAATTATGCAACTACAATTATCCTAATCTGATTTATATCAGATTAAAAAAGAAAATAAATGGATACAAGGATATGGTGGAGGCACAAAAGTGTGATATCCAACAGTTGCATAGAGACTTGAGTCAAGAAAAGTGTAGGCATCTCCATTTTAAAGAACTTTCTGAAAAATTAACTAGTAAACTTGATTCACTAAAATCAACTTTTGAAAACACAAACTTTAATTTTCAAAAATTCGATGTTTCTAGTGAAAAAGTTGAAAACCTGATAAATAAGCAGTTACAGTTCAGTAAGAAAGAAGTTAGGAATAAGGGTTTGGGATTTGTGTGCATTCATCCACCATACAATCATTCCTATACCTCTATTCCTATGACTGAAGAGGAGATTGCTAACATTCCTGACATGGTCTTTGGGCAAGCTAGTGATGTCAAGGTTGAGCCAGCAAACCCCACAAAAGTTAAAATCGCAAAGCCTAAAAAGAGTGAAACAAAGGGAACTGCACCAGCATCTACACCTGTCTTTGTTAAATCAGAAAATGTCTCTAAGCAAACAGAGACATTGAGCTTTGAGAAAAATGCAGAATCGACTAATGAACCAACAGAGCCAGCTGTACCATTTAACTCCGAGAGTAAATCACCTAAAGCAATTGATTCCGAGAAATTATAATCAGTTGAATCTGATGAATCCAGCTGTGAGTCCTCTGTAGCAGCTAAATTAAGCAGAGCCACTACAAAAGGATGTAACTCAAGTGGTTCAGTTAAATCAAGCTGTAAAACAGTGACTGAGCCCACAACATCTGAAATTGAAACAACAAGGCCAGTCCCTGAGTTTAAATATGTGAACAATATTGATGCTTCTACTTCATGTGCAGATGAGGTAAAAGTAGAGGATTGGGTTGAGGGGGATGATATTGTTTGCCAAGAAACTACTGATGTTAGTTTAAAAACATCCAATTTGTCTGTTGATGCTCCTCCATATGTGAAAAAGGTTGTTTCTGAGCCAGCTTTGAGAGGCCCGTCAAATAAATATGTGCCTCCAAAGCCAACAGTTTCAAATGAAATTGTAAAATCTAACAGTGAATGTTCTAACTGTTGTAAACAGAGACATATGAAGTAGGGCATAAAGCTTGAAAATTCTGCAAACAAATCATCCAACAAATCTTCTAACTCAAATTCATCATCGGTTGGGTCTAATGGATTGGGATATGCTCATTATGTGAAGAAGCAAACATGTTACAACTGTGGCATAGCCGGTCACATTGCACAGAATTGCACACATCGTCCCTATGTGCCATATTATACAAAGAATCAGAGGGTTACATCAAGGGATAAATCTTATTCTAAGCTAATGAAGGTTGAAAATCTTAAGGCAATGATGAATAAGCATCCCAAGGTTAAACCATCTGATGGGGAATTGAATGCTGTGAAAGCTAAACGAAAACAAGCTTTGAAACCTAAACAAGTTTTAAAAAATAAAAAGGCTGAAAATCAAACAGTTTTGCAAAAGGCACCTAAGAAATTAGAAAAGCCTAAACAAATTTGCAAAGCAAAACATACAGCAGCAACATCATCAATCCTTGAAACAAAAGGGGACATGTGCTTGCAAGAAGTGTCTTATTTTGATGCTTCAAGAAATCCCAGGACCACGATGGCCTAGGTACCAATGTCTTACTGATCTCCTTATTTTTCTAGGACAACCAAGGAGGAGCTCTTGACAATCCTTGGAATGTTGATAGCGGTTGTTCCAGAGATGTAAAGGGTAACATCTCACTGTTGCAAAAAGTTTTATTTATTTACAGTTGATATATTTCCTTTGGAGGAGATCATAGAGGTAAGATAAGATTAGCAAAAAGGTACAATTTAAATTTCATGTTCTAATCTTGATATTAATTAGTCTTAAATCTGATGATGGAACGGTTAAGCAAAAACAACAAAAATATGTTTATTTTCTTTCGTTTATCTCTTTGTACATAAATCTTTCTTTCTAAGGTAAATTTGCGCATAAGATTTATGCACAAATTTAGGGGGATAGGGAGAATTAATTGTATATATATGTTTTAAGTTAAGAGAGAGAAAATGAGAAAAGTACATAAAAAGTTTGTGCATATATGGAAAATAAAATAAATTTTTGTGTTAAAGGGATTGATTGACACATGTAAAGTGCTATAGCTGAAAAGACTAGGATCTATTGTGATATGTCAGTAGGCTGAACGCTAAAAAGATAAAAGATACCAAGTGATATAAACATAATGAACTATGTATCATGTGGGTAACATACCATCGGCGTATGATCTTATGGTCTTAAATCTTGCATTGATAGATAGCCAACATCTAAGGTTTCGGGTCTTTATGTTGTTGAGTCATCTAGGGATATCATGACTGTCCTTCTGTTGCATCCATATTATAGGCCGACCTAGGCATAGTCAGGATATCTTAAAAGAGCCAAAAAGAAGCCAAAAACCTTAAAGGAAGATAAACTCAAATTGAGGGAATTCCAGTGTGCTTATAAAGAAAAATTCGTATCAAAAAGGTATTTGCCAAACCCTCGTCGGACACAAACATTGGTCGCTCTGCTGTACGAAAGTACTGACCTGTCACCAATGGTCTGATGTTGTAAATCAAAAGGATGACCTCAGTATACTCACCTGCTATGATGAATCGTTGTGCTTACCTTGATCGCGGGGGTATGTCATGTTATGGGACACATTGGTATTAATAATATTGAACCCTACCCCGGGAGCGGCGGCCGCGAGCGGACAGTGTGGGTGGTATCGGTGTTTATTTATTTGGCAACGGAATACATCAGAACTGTAGTTAGGAAATATTTTTATCAGAGTTAACCACCAACTTTTATAATAATAAAGCTTTGGGATAAAACCCAAGTTCATTTGACAATACATTTGTAGGGATAAACCTTAATTATTGAAAACAAAAACTTCTTGTTTGTTTAGGTAACTTTTATAGCCACTTTTCCAAGCCTTCAGTGCTCTCCAGCTGGCTTCTATTTGGCTTTCACATTATGTTACCTTAAATGCGTTTTAAAACGTTTTGTCAGCAAGAAATACTGGTGAGTGCATCCAAGTTTAATCAAAACAGTTTTATCACTTTTACAGTATTGAGGGCATCCAGCAATTACATTTATTTATATCTACTCAATTACTCATTCAGTACTGTCAACATCTGACTTGTGGGTCATATTACCCATTGGCTAACTCTTTGTCCAATGGTAACGTTTTCCACATTTTGTATACAAAACCCCAACATACCGGCAGTAATTGTAGAATCACAAATACTCAATTACTGTTAAGTGTAGGTTAAAATATTTGAGGTTTTGGTAAAACATTTTGACTCACAAAAAGATTTACAAAAAGAGAATGTACTCACATTGCAAATTTAGGAAATACTAAAGCTTCCTGAGAATCTCCTGGTTATTATCTATTAATATCAAATAATGCACACGTGTTAGTAAAATATCCCAATTCAAATTAACCGTACAACTCGAGACAAAATTCCAATGACTGAGTCAGGCAGAGCCGACATGCATTACGGAATCCTAAATTGATCGGGTGTACACACGAGAAAAAATTCCAATGACTGGGTCGGGCAGAGCCGACATGCATTACTGATGTGCGTGAAAGTGTCGTATATTTTAGGTGTATATTTTAAGCCCTTTTTTAACACTTATTTTAGCCAAGTTTTAAATTTATAAAACACGATATTTCACTGACACTAAACACACATATGGGCAAGTGCACCCATCGTTGAGTGTAGTATAGTGTTGGTAAGATACCGAGGTCGTCCAAGGACACAAGAGCTTTTAGTACCGGTTTATCCTCAACGTCTAACCAAAATAAAAAGTTTAGAGAAAATGTTTTAAACTAAGAAAAATAAAACTAACTAAAATGCTGAAAATAAAAATAAAAGTAAAAACAGATAGACAAGATGAATCACTTGGTTCCGACTCGTATCTAGTATAACCTTTGATTATTTCCGCACTTTTGCACATAATTAAGAGATTATCTTAGTTATTGTAGTAGGCCCCTCTTTTGAAGGTGACGTTACCCTCACCCCAGTAGTTTGAGTCAGCAGGGATACAATCCTAAAGGGGTGGATTATTGGAAGATAATGAATTAAGTTATTAATGCAGTATTGTGGTAGGCCCCGCTTTTGGCGGTGACGTTACCCTCGGCTAAGTAGTCTGAGTCAGCAGGGATACAGTCCTAAATAGCCGGGTTATAGTATTAATAGTAGTTAACTTATGAGGGGATCAAAGAGTTTGGACCCCCGCCATCCAATACCGTGAAGTATTGAAGGAGGTCCTACTAAATTTGACCCAGGTCCATTGCAGGACCTCTAAACGCTGAACAATGGCAAGACCTTTACCAAACCGTTCCCTTAACCCCCTACCAGGTAGCCAACATACCTCCATATAGACCGTGGAGATATGAATGGTGAAAATCCTTTATTTTATATAGACAGTAAAATAATGCCAAGACACCACGGACAAACGATAAGGAAAGATCACCTTCAACATAAGTAACTAGTTATTAAAGTCATTAATATAAAACCAAATAAAAAGTGCAAAAGATTAGAAATAAAAAGTATTATACTAGACGCTTTGTCTTCACCAAGTGATGTAAGAGACTTAGGCAAACATGGCCTTGATTGTCAAGAACTCTTACGATCAATCTTGGATCCCGAGACGACTCACACACTCTATGATGGACAATGGATGATGGTGGTGGATGATGGTGTTGTGATGGTGGTGGGTGGTGGATGAAGTGTGAGAGAGGTGGTGTGCCAAGGGATGAGATGAAATGAATCCAAGCACTCCTATTTATAGGCTGAACAGAGAGCTGGACACGGCCCCGTGTCCGCTGGGCACGGCCCCGTGTCCGTCTGACACTCTCTCTCCTCATTAATTGTAATTCGCAATTACAATAAATGCGCCTGCTGTACTTTCGACATGCCCCCGTGTCCGCTGAGCACGGCCCCGTGATGGGCAATAGAAGCTTCTATAGGTTTGTCTTTTCTGCTGCTTCTTGGGCACGGCCCCGTGCTGGCTGAGCACGGGGCGTGTTCAGCCTTCTGTTTTCTCTATTTTGCTTTGGAAGGTGCCGTTGAGGGTTCGGGCAGTCCACTAATGTTCCTTTCCTTGTATTTATGTTGGATTTAGCTGTCTTTTTGCTTCTTTTGCGTTTTTGAGCTCATTTAATCCTGTAAATACAAAAGGAAGACAAAAACACTCTTTTTCCAATATTAGTACTAAAAAAGGGTTAGTTTTATGCATCATTTGATGTAATTTATATGTTGCATTTTACATACATCAAATACCCCCACACTTGAACTTTTGCTTGTCCTCAAGCAAAACTCTTTAATATGTGGCTTACACTCCCAAATGGAATAGGTAGAAGAGAAGGTTTTGGGCTTGTCGTAGAGTGTCGGGATTTCCAAGATCTTTTTGGGTTTTATTTTTATTTATTTACACTCCTATTCGTAATGATTTATTTAGAACTGTTCATAAAAGAAATTACTTATTTGGGCATAACATGCCTTTTTTTAAATTCTATTTATATACAAGTTCACATACCTCGCGGGGAATTCACTCACACTCGGCCGAAGGTGTATTTTTAATGAATCACTCGAGAGCGGCATGGAACTTATTCCTACCATAGGCTTGCCAAGAAATCAATCCTCCTCCTTTTTAACTTTTATACCTTTGTAGATATCAAGAGGACTTTGTGGGTTAAGGGTTGGCTAGGGTTAAAGGTAGGTGGTTGGGTTAGTGGTTAGTAGAAAAAGGCTAAAAGCGTAACAAGTGTCGGTTTTCGCATTTTTGCAGCTTTTTATTTTGATGAAGCTTTTATTCAAACAAAGTTGATTTGTTTGTTTATTTTCTTTTTGCTTCATCATCATCACAAAAATATATATATATATATATATATATATATATTTTTTGATCACGAAGAACCGAACTTGTTACTAAAATAAAGGGTTAAAAATGAAAAAGGGTTTTGGTGGTTGAAAGGGTTTTTGTTTGGGTGATGAAACGAAAAGGTTTAGGCTCAAAAGGGCTAACTAGGGGGATTTTTTGGGTAGGTGGTAAAAGAAAAAGAAAAATAATGGTGTAGAAATGAAAAAGGTTAGTCCTAATGCCTCCATCATTTACTTACTCGGGTTTAAGTTGATAAGGACCGGGAATGTATTGTCATGGCAAGTTCTAGAGTCGTAAGAACCAAGCGGCTATTCACACAAGAAACGAAAAATGAGCATTTAGTCAAATGATATGTAATTGTGTGCTCAATAAAGGCTCAAAACTCACTTTTGTGGGAATGGGTTTTTATGTGATCAAGTATATATAATCAAATTTTAAATAAGTTTGTCATGCCTTTTCATAATTTTCTTATGTTGGTTCTTTTTATCACTACGCTATCGGTTGTAAATTTGTAAAAATATAACCTTTTTGAGAACTTGAATTTCCCGAGTTAAACCTAGACAAGTAAAAAAAATGAAATTTTTGAAAAAATTTGGGGTGATTAGCGGTTCCAATAGAGTTTTGTGTAAGGCTTGTTTTTAGGACTTGCAAAATTCAAGGTTTTAGCATCCCCCCCACACTTAAATTACACATTGTCCTCAATGTGTCCAAAAAATAAATTTTTAGGTTGATTAGACGTGTAAAATAGTGTTTAAAAAGCAAAAATTTGTGTTACTGGGCACTGAACACGGCCCCGTGTTGAGTGGGCACGACCCTGTGTTCAAGTGCCAGTAATAAGAACTTACAGAAGGTGGACACGCCCCCGTGTCCACTGAACACGGCCACGTGTCTGACAAAATTCTGTCGAACAGAAGCCAAACAGCAGTCTGGGAGGTGAGCACGGGGGCGTGTTGGCTGGACACGTCCCCGTGTGGACAGTCTGAAAGCCTGAAAAACAGGTTTCTTCCTCCGGTTTTTCCATCCTAGCCCTACAAGTGCTGAGGCTCAACACCCCAAGCCTTGGGTTGTACCTGTTTTAACACTTAATGCCACACCAAGCAATACAAACATCCTACATTACCAAAGTTAATTGTTCCAAGCATAGAGTAAAAGAAAAATAAAACGGAAAATAAAAGTGTTTAAGGAAAGTAAATTGTTCAACTTCTGGCACGCAGGCCACCAATTGTTCGATAGATAAAGGGAATTAAACCTGTGGGCTCGCCATCAACCCGCTCCTGTTCCTCCAAACCCTCTAATCCATATCTTCATCGCTATCTTCACCTCCATCCCCATGCCCCGCCATGTACTCCTGGATGCTGCCGATATCGTCTCGTATATCGCTGATGTTGCGTTCAATAGCTCCCACCCGTTGGTATGTATTGTTGGCGAGGTTATAGGCGTTCCTGGTGCACATGAGGTTTTCCTGCATAAGATCATGTAAGCTTTGAAAATTAGGAAAACCGCCTCCTTGTGAGGAGGATTGACCCGGATCACCATGGGGTGGATACTGGTGGTGGGGAGGTGGTGCGTGAAGAACTAGGGCCTCCTGTGGGTTCCATGCATAGCCTTGCGTTCTTTGGAAGCTCAATGTTCCGTCTTCCGCCTCATAGAGTAAGTTCATGGCTCGGCAAATGTGGTAATCAACTCGTCCCGACCATGGGCTTCTTTCAAAGGCTCTTGGAATTCGCGTGTAATGATTAAAAAGACGGTGCACCCATCCTCCGTAGAAGATAGGCGTTGGAGCTCGAGCAAGGCGGATGAGATGCATGTTTTTCAACAGGAGATAAGGAACATCAAGAGGCTTTTGGTTGTGGATACAGTGGAGGACAACCAAATCTTTCAACCCTACAACACCACTACTGTCATGTCGTTGGTTCAGAGAGTACGTGAGGATCCTGTGGATGTAGCGATAGAGCGGATCCCTCAGCTTTGTACTCTTGGTGCTACGAGGGTCGTAGATTCCTTCACCGATTTGAGCCCATGCAGCTTGTCTTTCATTCACCTCCAAGTCTCGTAATCCCCCGGTATTTTCTTCGTTTCCCGATTCCTCTTCTTGATATAGACCTATTATGGCTCCAAACTGTGCCATGGAGATCGAGTACATTGTTCCTCCACACCGAAATACAACCCCAGTATTATCAAATGGGTCACACTTTGAATCGAAGTTGAAGGTACTGTAGAACTCCATGGTACATTGGTGTACTGATTGAAGCCTAGTGTTTAATGCAACAGCTAGTGGTCCCGTAACAATGTTGTTGAATCGGTGCAGCTGGTTTACCAAGGTTAACAGTTCCGTGCAAGCTCTCCTGGGGTATTCTTCGGGTCTCGTTTGAAGAACCTCATACCTTGCCCTTGCATCAAGCTCACTTGCATTGAACCTTGTGAACTTGGCCATCTGAAAGAATACCAAAAATTAGTACGAAACAGAAGTGTTTTTGGACAAAACTGCAAACAGCGGGCTGGACACGGCCCCGTGTCCAGCGGACACGGCCCCGTGTTCAGAGATCTGTTACTCAAAAACTTAAATTTTCGACCTGGTTTCGAAAACTTGAAAATTTTTGGTCCAATAGGTGCGGTTTCCCCCGAAAATGAAACCCTAAACACCGTTTTTCCCAAAATATCCCGTTTACCCTATCAATTTTGTCTTTTTCGGTTCAAGAACAAGGGTTTTGGGGTTTTTGTAAGAAATCGGGTGAATCTATGAACAATCTAAGTTTATTTACTTCCCCTAACACTAATCTTAACTAAATGCAAGCAGATTCAGGCAAAAATTTTAGGTTCGATCCGGATGAACATCAAGAACCCTAGATTTTTCCCCAAATTTGTGGTGTATTAACTACATGCAAGTAACTAATCTAACTACTGAGAGTGATAGAATCATACCTTGACGTTGTTAGATCGGTAAGAGACGTTGGAATTTCGCGAAAAATCGCCTGGAACCAGAGCTTTTGTGGGGAAACGGGGCGTGTGGAATGAAGAAACTGTTTTAAAAAAGGGGTTTTATCTCGTCTGCAGCGCGAACACGGCCCCGTGTCCAGCGGACACGGCCTCGTGCCGAGCTTTTTTTTTTTTTTTTTTTCGTGCGCGTGTGAGTGCCCCTTTTTCCCATAAGCTATGGTTTAGAAAACTTACCGCTTTATTTTGCCGCCTCAATCGTTCGTAACTTACCAGGCATGATGTTTTTATTCTTCTACGGTTTGAAGCGAGATCTCTTCTTCCTCATCCTCAATAAATCCTTGATAGAGTTTCAGCCGTTGGCCATTGACTTTAAATGGTGGCCCATTTCGAGGTTTAATTTCTACTGCACCGTGTGGAAAAATATGGGTGACGGAAAAAGGTCCTGACCACCTAGACTTTAATTTGCCAGGAAATAATCGAAGTCGTGAATTAAACAAAAGAACTAAATCTCCTACCCGAAATTCATTAGGTTTAATATGTTTGTCATGCCAATTTTTCATTCTTTCCTTATAAATCTCAGAGTTTGAGTATGCATAATTCCTAAGCTCGTCTAATTCATTTATTTGACAAAATCGATTTTTACCAGCAAATTCTAGATCTAGGTTTACATTTTTGATTGCCCAGTAGGCTTTGTGTGCAATTTCTACTGGCAAGTGACAACTTTTTCCATAGACTAGCTTATATGGGGTTGTTCCTATCGTTGTTTTATAAGCAGTTCGAAAAGCCCATAAAGCATCATCTAATTTATCAGCCCATTCCTTTCTATTTAACCCTACGGTTTTTTCGAGTATTCGTTTTAACCCTCTATTGGTCACCTCGGCTTGTCCGTTTGTTTGAGGGTGATAAGCTGTCGAAACCCGGTGATAGACCCCATATCTTGTTAAAATTTTTTCAAGTTGATGGTTACAAAAATGGGTACCTCTATCACTTATTAAAGCTTTAGGTGTGCCAAAACGAGAGAATAATTTTTTCAGAAATCTTACCACTACTCTTCCATCATTTGTTGGAAGTGCCTCGGCCTCGGCCCATTTAGACAAGTAATCTACTGCCACAAGTATGTATTTGTTTCCTTTCGATGGTGGGAAAGGTCCCATAAAGTCGAGTCCCCACACATCAAAAATTTCACAAACAAGAATGCCATTTTGTGGCATTTCGTTTTTGGAAGAAATATTACCTGTTCTTTGGCAAGCATCACATGTCTTTACAAGATTTTGGGCATCTTTGTAAATGGTTGGCCAATAAAATCCTGAATCAAATACCTTTCGTGCGGTATTGGCAGCACCATGATGTCCTCCGTAAGGACCTTCGTGACAATGGCGGAGAATTCTTCGTGCTTCACTACCATGTACGCATCGTCTGACGAGTTGGTCGGCACACATTTTGAAAAGATATGGATCTTCCCAAAAATAGTGTTTCACATTGGCAAAGAATTTTTTTCTTTGATGATGTGGCCATCCTTTTGCAACTATTCCGCTAGCTAGGTAGTTAGCAAAGTCGGCGTACCATGGTTCTTCCTTAAATTCCACCATTTCCAGGGATTCAGTTGGGAATTTTTCGTTGATTTGCTCGTCCCTGGTTGCCTCCAAAGCTGGGTCTTCTAAGCGCGAAAGATGATCTGCTGCGGTATTTTCTGCTCCTCTTTTGTCTTTGATTTCAATGTCAAATTCTTGGAGGAGTAGAATCCACCTAATCAAACGTGGCTTTGCGTCTTGCTTCTTAAAGAGATATCGAATGGCTGCATGGTCTGTATAGACTATAGTTTTAGAAAGAACAAGATAAGAACGAAATTTATCAAAAGCAAATACCACAGCTAGTAACTCTTTTTCAGTTGTTGTGTAATTTTCTTGTGCATCGTTAAGTGTTTTACTAGCATAATATATTGGGTGGAAATGCTTTTCTTTTCTTTGTCCCAAGACAGCTCCAACTGCAAATTCACTAGCATCACACATGATTTCGAAAGGAAACTTCCAATCAGGTGCTATCATGATAGGTGCATTGACTAGCATTTCCTTTAGGGTTAGAAATGCTTGATTGCAATCTTTGTCAAAGATGAAAGGAGCATCTTTTTCAAGTAATTTTGTTAGAGGCCTTGAGATTTTTGAAAAGTCTTTGATAAACCGCCTATAAAATCCGGCATGCCCTAGGAAACTTCTAATAGCTCTCACGGAGGATGGAGGAGGTAATCTAGAAATGGTATCTATTTTGGCTCGATCTACCTCCATTCCTTCGCTTGAGATTTTGTGACCGAGTACTATTCCCTCCGTTACCATGAAATGGCATTTTTCCCAATTAAGGGCGAGGTTAGTTTCCTCACATCGGGATAGCATTCGTTCAAGGTTATCGAGGCATTGGTCGTATGAATCCCCAAAGATAGAAAAGTCGTCCATGAAGACTTCCATTGTCTTTTCTATCATATCATGGAAAATGGCTACCATGCAACGTTGGAATGTTGCGGGGGCATTACATAGACCGAACGGCATGCGTCGATAAGCAAAAGTTCCATAGGGACATGTGAAAGTTGTCTTTTCTTGGTCTTCGGGTGCTATCGGGATTTGAAAGTAACCTGAAAAACCATCCAAGAAACAGTAAAATTTATGACCGGATAATCTTTCTAACATTTGATCAATGAAGGGTAAAGGAAAATGATCCTTTCTTGTTGCTTCATTTAATCGTCTATAATCTATACATACTCTCCATCCTGTGACGGTTCTTGTTGGTATTAATTCATTCTTTTCGTTAGTAATTACCGTCATACCTCCTTTCTTTGGAACTACTTGGACGGGACTTACCCAAGGACTATCGGAAATAGGATAGATAAGTCCGGCGTCAAGTAATTTGATGACTTCATTTTTAACCACTTCTTGAACATTTGGATTTACTCGACGTTGTGGTTGTATGACAGATTTGTAGTCATCATTCATCAAAATTTTGTGTGTGCACATAGAAGGACTAATTCCTTTTATGTCAACAAGTTTCCAAGCTATTGCATTTTTGTGTTTTTTCAAAAGGCTAATTAGTTTTTCTTTTTCTAGGTTATCTAATTTAGACGAAATAATTACAGGTAACTTACCATCTTTGTCTAGAAAAGCATATTCCAAACCTTTTGGAAGTTCTTTGAGCTCAAGTGGTGGGTCTTTAGGAGACTCCTTATTTGGTTGCTCGTTTCGATCAAGACTTTAAAAGTTTGTTCTATGGCGACCTCTTCTTCAACAAAGTGGTCAATCTCTTCACTTGTATCGGGTGGTTCATCTTCATCTTCAATTAGGGGGTCATTATTGCCGAATGGATATTTCATTGATCGTTCGAGATCGACACTTCTTTTAAATGCCCCTAATTGAAGAGGTAAATTTTTGAACTTCCGGTTTTTCAAAGCTTCGTGAGTTTTTACAAATGGTCGTCCCAAGACAAGAGGAGCGTCATCGAGGATGACAAAGTCGGTTGGGATTACCATTTGATTTGTTTGAACCAAGACATCTTCAACTATACCGATTGATTTTATTACTTTCCGATTGGATAGAAAAATGGGTATTTGAAGTGGAGAAAAATCACTAATACTTAATTTTTCGAAAATGTAGTTAGGCATTATGTTAACACAAAGATCTTTATCGATTGTGACATTACTAATAAACGAATTTTGAAAGAAACATGGAACCGGTGTGATGTTAATTTCAAATGGGTCCTCTTTTATTAGTGAAGTTTGATCATTAGTTAACTTAACACTTACCGTTTCGTCAAGTTTAGTGTTAGTGTTTAGCTCTTTTAAAAACTTAGCATGAGTGGGTACTACAATGATTTTCGAAAGAAGGTGTCAAGAGATTAATTTCTTCAAAATTAGACTCTTCTTGGATTTCAACGTTATTGGACTCACCTTTTTCGTTGCTTAGCTCATGTGTCGGTTTTTCACTTATTTGTTCTTCCATTTTTTCATTTTTAGTTATCTCTTCTTTTTTTAATTCTTCTCTTGCGCGGGACTCCTCTTCCCTTGCGCGAGCTTCTTTTATACATCGATCGATAACTCTAATGTGTTCTAATATCCTATCGGTCACTTCGGTTATAGAAAAAGAATCATTATTCTCTAAGTTTGAATCCGGTTGTTCGACCCTTTGTTCCTCATAATACCCATATGAAGTTGATGGTTCACACCATTGTTCTTCATTGTAAGCATATGATGGATAAGGTTCGTAATTTTGTTCTTCATAATACTCATATGAGGTGGGTTGTTCACGCCAAGGTTCCTCATAATAAGCATATGAAGGTGGTGGCTCATATCTTGGTTCCCCAAAGTATGAGTAAGAAGGCTCATACCTTGGTTCATCAAAATATGAGTATGAGGGAGGAGGTTCATACCTTTGGTCTTCATAGGATGTGTATGAAGTTGATGGCTCGTACCTGGGCTCCTCATAGTAAGTGTATGAATTGGATGGTTGATACGAGTGATTATTTTGAATCGAACGTGTATTACGACAATTTGTGCAATAATTACCCCTATAATCATCCTCATCATAGGTGTAGTTGTAACCTCCTGAGTATTGATCCATAAGAATCACTCAGCAGATCACAACTGAGTCTCGGGACCAGAAAATGAAACAAAGATTGAAACAGAAGGCTGGACACGGCCCCGTGTCTGGTGAACACGGCCCCGTGTACAGGATCTGTATCTGGGCGTTTTAATTCAAGTTACTGGTCACGTTGAGCACGGGGGCGTGTTCAGCGAGCACGTCCCCGTGTTCAGACTCTGTATTTGGGTATCTAACTAAAAACATGCAGCACGGGGGCGTGTTCAATGAGCACGGCCCCGTGTTCAGGCTACTGTAAATGCAAACTAAACTAAAATGCAGAAAAATGTGCGCGCGTTTTAAAAAGGTTTTGAAAAACTGATTAGGCCATCGATTTTAAACTTTCTCAAAATCCTTGTGTCCCCGGCAGCGGCGCCAAAAACTTGATGTGCGTGAAAGTGTCGTATATTTTAGGTGTATATTTTAAGCCCTTTTTTAACACTTATTTTAGCCAAGTTTTAAATTTATAAAACACGATATTTCACTGACACTAAACACACATATGGGCAAGTGCACCCATCGTTGAGTGTAGTATAGTGTTGGTAAGATACCGAGGTCGTCCAAGGACACAAGAGCTTTTAGTACCGGTTTATCCTCAACGTCTAACCAAAATAAAAAGTTTAGAGAAAATGTTTTAAACTAAGAAAAATAAAACTAACTAAAATGCTGAAAATAAAAATAAAAGTAAAAACAGATAGACAAGATGAATCACTTGGTTCCGACTCGTATCTAGTATAACCTTTGATTATTTCCGCACTTTTGCACATAATTAAGAGATTATCTTAGTTATTGTAGTAGGCCCCTCTTTTGAAGGTGACGTTACCCTCACCCCAGTAGTTTGAGTCAGCAGGGATACAATCCTAAAGGGGTGGATTATTGGAAGATAATGAATTAAGTTATTAATGCAGTATTGTGGTAGGCCCCGCTTTTGGCGGTGACGTTACCCTCGGCTAAGTAGTCTGAGTCAGCAGGGATACAGTCCTAAATAGCCGGGTTATAGTATTAATAGTAGTTAACTTATGAGGGGATCAAAGAGTTTGGACCCCCGCCATCCAATACCGTGAAGTATTGAAGGAGGTCCTACTAAATTTGACCCAGGTCCATTGCAGGACCTCTAAACGCTGAACAATGGCAAGACCTTTACCAAACCGTTCCCTTAACCCCCTACCAGGTAGCCAACATACCTCCATATAGACCGTGGAGATATGAATGGTGAAAATCCTTTATTTTATATAGACAGTAAAATAATGCCAAGACACCACGGACAAACGATAAGGAAAGATCACCTTCAACATAAGTAACTAGTTATTAAAGTCATTAATACAAAACCAAATAAAAAGTGCAAAAGATTAGAAATAAAAAGTATTATACTAGACACTTTGTCTTCACCAAGTGATGTAAGAGACTTAGGCAAACATGGCCTTGATTGTCAAGAACTCTTACGATCAATCTTGGATCCCGAGACGACTCACACACTCTATGATGGACAATGGATGATGGTGGTGGATGATGGTGTTATGATGGTGGTGGGTGGTGGATGAAGTGTGAGAGAGGTGGTGTGCCAAGGGATGAGATGAAATGAATCTAAGCACTCCTATTTATAGGCTGAACAGAGAGCTGGACACGGCCCCGTGTCCGCTGGGCACGGCCCCGTGTCCGTCTGACACTCTCTCTCCTCATTAATTGTAATTCGCAATTACAATAAATGCGCCTGCTGTACTTTCGACACGCCCCCGTGTCCGCTGAGCACGGCCCCGTGATGGGCAATAGAAGCTTCTATAGGTTTGTCTTTTCTGCTGCTTCTTGGGCACGGCCCCGTGCTGGCTGAGCACGGGGCATGTTCAGCCTTCTGTTTTCTCTATTTTGCTTTGGAAGGTGCCGTTGAGGGTTCGGGCAGTCCACTAATGTTCCTTTCCTTGTATTTATGTTGGATTTAGCTGTCTTTTTGCTTCTTTTGCGTTTTTGAGCTCATTTAATCCTGAAAATACAAAAGGAAGACAAAAACACTCTTTTTCCAATATTAGTACTAAAAAAGGGTTAGTTTTATGCATCATTTGATGTAATTTATATGTTGCATTTTACATACATCAATTACAGAATCCTAAATCGATCGTGTACGGTAATAGCAGGGTTATAGTACTTACAACGAGGTAAAGCTTCGCTTATAAAGTGGGTATAATGCCCGGGTAGAGTTTCTACTATATAGAAATTTAGAGAGAAATCAGAATTTGAATGATTGAAAAATGAGCCGAAGCTCCCCTTATATAGGCCTAACGGCCACTCTCTCGCGCCCCACGAGAGATTTAACTAGGGCCTTCGCGGCCCACGAGGATCGAAAAAGGTGGCCATAGGCCTGCCGAGTCATCGAGTAGGGTTGCTGAGTCAGGTGCCACGTGGCACCATGACTTGTCTGGCACACAAAAGCAGTCGCGGCCCGCGACAGACCAAGGTGGTCTCGGTCGCCTCCCGCGAGCTACTGCTGGATCTTGTTTTTGTTGATTTTTATAAATACAAGGGTATTTCGGGCTCGTTTTGTGACAACCCTCACCAAACCAGGTATCCGTACGAATTAATTAATATTTAATTACTGCTTAATTATTGTGCTTGCTTACAACTGTGATTAAACTGCTTACTGATTTCTGATACATACATGCTCATGCATCACATTTTATACTGTCACTCTATTATCTACACACAAACATCAGTGACAACCTTGATGCACAACAAGCACAGTGAGCACACTACGGGATACCCATTAAACATGCTGACATAACCAGCATCAGGCAGACACTGCCTCTAAGGCCAGTATGAGCCGGGAATAGATTGCTACACTGGTAGTGAGTGTAGGGAGGTGAGGATTGTAGAACTGCGTCACTAGGTGAAGTTTATAGTGACCGGATGTGCCTAAAACGTACTTTAAGTACAAAATTCTGCACTTTAATACAAATCTCAGCATTTTTAAATTACTAATAAAATGCAAAAACATGGCAGAACGGTCCCGTACATTTTCCTAAGTGCCGGGAATAATTTGTGTTGCAAAAATATACATAAAAGGTCCTTTCGGACTAACGCGTTAACGGAACGGTATTTAATCGTATAACCGGACATTACCCGGGACACTAAATTTTTGTCAAATACCTTGTTTTATTATTTATGGCTAGTCATGATCCCCTTATGCATAACACCCGCTAGAAATCAATCCACCACATTACTTACATCCTAACTCACCCTTTACCACTTTAGTTACATTTTTACATTATACCCCCCCCCCCCCCAACGATTTTAATTTGCAAAGTGGGACCCCACATATCCATATAACCATACTTCAAATATTTGATAAGATTATAATTGATTTATTTAATGGATTGTTGCTTGTGTAAGTATCTTAGAGATCCATGATGATTATAAGTAGTATGGTCTTGTAGATTGAACATCATTTCACCAAGATTACACATCCATTTCACTCTCTCTCCCTTTTGTCTCGGCTGCCCCAAACCGAAAACACCATCACCACCTTTAAACATCACCATCTTCTTCATTTTACACATTCCATTCAAGCTTTGAAGTGCAACCATGGAAGGTGCATCTTGAAGAACCCTCAAATGAGCATTGTTCTAGCCGTTTACACCATCTTTTCTTCACGTTTCTTCATTAGATTCTTCCCTAGCTAGAGGCTAGTAGTAAGTTTCCTTACACTTGATTTCACCTTGTTCGAAATTATGACATGTAGTATGATGTATTGTTGTTTAAATTACTAAATTACAAGAATACTAGAAAATATGAAACATGAGTTATGAACATAAAAGCTACATAAAAGTTTACTTATGTCTGAATCATGAAGCGGAATCTTGTTGGTTTGAGGGTTGGTTAAATCATACTCGATGTTTAAAAGTTGTATTCTTGCTAAATCCATTGTTCGGACACTCGTTGATGCGATTTAGTAATGTTTAAACCGTGAAATAACATGCTGAGTTATTTTTTCAGCCGCCTTCAACAGGCTGTAAACGGACTTTAATAAATCGAAAAACGGAATTTCTGAAGCCTAAATTGTCTATTTTCGAAAAACGAAGAAAATGGCGCTGGAATCGTATTTTTCTGATGTCGGTTACTATTTTAAAAGTCTGTTTTCGTGACAGCAGCTAAGGCTGATTTTAACTGCAGTAAAATAGGTCATACTTTTTCAGTCACAACTTGAAACCTAAACCGAACCAGCCCCTGAAACTTTTATCAAAGATGGTCACGGATGTATTTGTGACCCTCGAACTGGAATTTCGACAAACGGACTTACGAGGAATTTTAAACGAATTATTCGGTAGACTGTGATCAGAATGTAACAAATCTGATCACAGTTAGGTAAACGATTTTCTATAAATTATTGATAATGAACTAGACCCCGATATTTTTACACAATAATTTATGGGTCGATTAGGACGTTCTTCAAAAATTTGGGAATTTTTGGAAAAAGTTAAGTATTTTATTTAATCATCCGAAAACAGTCCAGTTTTTCACATATTGAAACTGAAACGACAAGGGTAGTGTTTTGCGTGTTAAAACGTAAGGGTTGATTGTTGATGATCATGGATTGATTTCGAAAAGAAAAAGATGTGCGTATTAGCACGGACACACCCGTTTCTAGGGGGAAATTCTGGCGAATTTTTCTAAAAATGCCAAGACTTAGAAAAATTATTTTTTTTCTAACAAGTATGTTTAACTTTATTTCTCGGAATTAAACCTCGCCATGAGTTTTGACATAAAACTTTAAAGTGTTGGATATGAGACTTGTAAATGTATTTTGTTAATACTTTAAGTCACCAAATACATAATACATGTACGAATATCCCATCCTTGGGAAGGAATCTTTTTATACGATAACCAAGAAATATAAACACGAAATAGTTGTCTAACTATTTCCCCAAGAACGTTAAAATACTAAGCCAAGGCACGGCCCGTTCGTCTAATAGGTATTAGTACGTGTAGGTGTCGTGTTGCAGACCGAGTTTTGAGTTGCTGTTATCGAGGACGCACTACTGTGAGTTCATGTCCCCCTTTTCTCTTAACTGTTTTCAGTTTTCTAAACTGCGGGGGTGAAATACATGTTACTATGATTACGAGTACTTTTACACATGGTATGTTTAGCGTAAGGAGGGTTACTACTTAGATCATGTGAGTGGGTAGGCGCAACTTGAGGCCATTAATCCTCATTGTAGGACCGAGGGGCACAATGTGGTAGATCTATTTGGGTGTAGCGAGCCCAGCTCCAGGCCCACGGTACGGACCTTGGAGTGACTATGTACCCGACGCACAAATCCGCTAGGTTTGAGTCTTCCTACTTGCACTTCACACATATCAATGGCCTTGCAACCCATTGGTGATCTCTTTATTTCCTTATTTGCTACATACCAGGGTTTTTATACTTACAAGGGTTTTACATACTCACTTACACATGAACTCGTTCAACATTATGTTGATTTTTCCAACTTACATGTATTTCAGGGAACTAAGGATCTGGCATGGTATGCTACGCTTTCCTGCTGTGTTAGAGTTACGGGATCATCCACGTTTAGGGGTCGCGACTTTTACCTGGACGAGTCGCAAGTCTTAAACAGTGTTTATGTTATATTTGTGGTTGCGTTTTAAGAACAAAGTTTTTATGTTATCAGGTTGTAATTTCCGTTGCATGCGTCAACGCCTTAAGACAATGTTGTGGTATTTTACTTTTCAAATTTAAATCAATGGATGATCTGCATGGTTTTATTTTCATATAGCTTTGTTGTGATTAAGCTATGGTATTAAGAAGTCACACCAAATTAACCCACGCTTCCGCAAAGCCAGGGTGTGACACGTTTCTCGCGTACGGGGTATATTTTAGGACATTTACGGGTGTCCAATAATACTTTTAGGAGGGTTGTTATAGTTAGGTTTAAGGGTCTGTTTGGTATGGCGTAATGGAATAGACGAGTGAATGGAATGAAGGAGGTAATGGAATGGACGATATAATGGAATGGATCATTACCATTCCATGTCTTGTTTGGTTACCATGTGAGAATGAAATGAATCATTACTTTATGTTGTTTGGTAGGAAAGAATAGACGAAGGAATAAAATCGGTGATGAGTGACGGTAGTCGGTGGTGGTGGGTAGTGATAGGTGGCAATGGTAGCGATGGTCGGAGGTGGTGGCAGTGGGTGGCGGCGGTGGGTGGTGGCGGGGGCAGAGGTAGGTGGTGGCGACGATAATGGTGGTGGGTGACGGAGACGGTGGTGGTCAGTGGTGGGTGGCGACTGACGGCGGAGGCGGGGGTGGGTGGTAGCTGTGGTGCGGTGGTGGTGGGTGGTGGCGAGTGACGGCGGGGTGGAGGTGTGGGTGGTGGGTGACGGTTGGTAGCGGCGGAGGTGGGTGACGACTGGGGTGGACATGGGTGGTGGCGGGAGACAGCTGGGGTGGAGGTGGGTGGCGGTGGTGGCGAAAGTGGGTGACAGCGGCGACGGTAGTCACGGCGGCAGCTATGGCAGTAGTGGTGTCGCCCGTGAGTGAGTTATTAAAACCAATAAGAATAATAATAATAATAATAATAATAATAATAATAATAATAATAATGGTAAAAAAATAATATTGATAATAATAATAATAATAATAATAATAATAATATATTTCCATTCCTTGAAGGAATAAAAAAAAACATCACCTTACCAAGGAATGAAAATTATTATATTTGGAAGGTTTACATTCCTTGTGGAATGCTCCATTCCATTACCACTTGACAACCAAACATGTTTCTTTTCATTCCAATAGAATGATCCATTCCATTCCGCCTTTTATTCCTTCGTACAAAACGCTACCTAAGAGTATAAACATATTGGCAATCGCTTAGACCAGCTTGAATGAGCTCGTACCGAAAAATGTTCCTTGGTTTGCCTGAGAACGATTTTGATCCCATTGCAAAAATGTTCCTTGCTTATATTCTTATATTTAAAAATAAACAAAAAAAAATATACAAAATTCAAAATCCAAAAATAGAGTGTTTATTTGTTTTATCAAAAATTTAACTGTTCTTGAAGATTTGGTTGATCATTAAAATTGAAAGAAATTTGTATTGTGAAATCTGAGTACAAGTACTTGGATGTACCAAGTGTTCATGGAGTACTTTTATCTGTTGTACAGAAATGTTTGCTTATGAATTTCTGAGCATGTGCAAAACTTCATTCAAATTAAGGAACAGGGGTTGATGAAGAATGAGATGTTGATAGCTGCTGGCAAATCATGAAGCATCATAACAACAAGATGTACCTGAGTCAGAAGAACCAGATACGAGTCATCGTCTGACAATGATAGTACCTTTGAAGAAGTACCTCTGAACCTGCTTGAAAGAGAAAAGATTGACAAAGAAAAGAGATGCTGAGAATCCTCCTCTCACATTCTTTTCAACAAGATTTTCAAGCAAAGCTGATCATGATCAAGAAGAACAAAAGACCCAAGTTTGAAGATGAAGAGATGAAGTATCTTCCCACAGAGACATGATAAAGACCGCAAGTTGATAAAGACAACATAAACCTAGGGGGATATTGTAAGGCCATATAGTTGAGTAGGTTTACGTTTATCTTTATCAAACACAGTTATAAGTATTGGACTTAGTTCTTCTAGTGGGTTAGATAATATTGGGTTGATTTATCTTAGTTCTTCTAGTGGGCTTAGGTTAGGCCATGTGGGCCGAATTAGTTGTAGACTCTATATAATGATATGTTGTGTCCATTATTAGGGTTAGACACATTAGACTTGAGAATACGAATTCAGGTTGTTGATTGCTTTTATGCCTATACGAAATTGTACCAGACAATCTTTAAGATTGTGTGCAATTACTTAATAACATTCGACACAATCTTCAAGATTGTGTATATATGTTTTAAGTTAAGACAGAGAAAATGTGAAAAGTACAAAAAGAATTTGTGCATATATGGGAAATGAAATAAATGTTCGTGTTAAAGGGATTGACTAACACATCTAAGGTGCTATAGCTTAAAAAACTAGAATCTATTGTGATATGTCAGTAGGCTTAACGCTCAAAAGATAAAAGATAACAAGAGATATAAACATAATGAACTATGTATCATGTGGGTAACATATCATTGGCGTATGATCTTAAACTCTTAATTCTTGCATTGATAGATAGCCAACATCTGAGGTTTCAGGCTTTATGCTGTTGAGTCATCCGGGGATATCATGATTGTCCTTCTGTTGCATCCGGATTATATGCAGACCTAGGCATAGTCAAGATATCTTAAAAGAACCAAAAAGAGGCCAAAAACCTTAAAGGAAGATAAACTCAAATTTTGGGAATTCAAGTGTGCTTATAAAGCAAAATTCGTACCAAAAAGGTATTCGCCTAACCCTCATCAGACACAAACATTGGTCGCTCAGCTGTACGAAAGTACTAACCTGTCACCAATGGTCTGACGTTGTAAATTAAAAGGATGACCTCAGTATACTCACCTGCTATGATGAATCGTTGTGCTTACCTTGACTGCGGGGGTATGTCATGGTATGGGACACACGGGTATTATAGTATAATATTACCTTAAGCATATCACGAAGTTGAAAATTGAAAGTTGAGCGTTAGGTTTAAGAGTATAAACATATTGGCAATCACTTAGACCAGTTTGAATAAGCTCACACCGAAAAATGTTCCTTGGTTTGCCTGAGAACAATTTTAATCCCATTGCAAAAATGTACCTTGCTTATATTCTTATATTTAAAAATTAAAAAATATAGAAATTTTGAAAATCCAAAAATAGAGTGTTTATTGTTTTATCAAAAATTTAACTGCTCTTGAAGATTTGATTGATCATTAAAATTGAGAGAAATTTGAATTGTGAAATCTGAGTACCAGTACTTGGATGTACCAAGTGTTCATGGGGTACTTTCCTCTATTCAGAAATGTTTGCTTATGAATTTCTGAGCATGTGCAGAACTTGATTCAAATAAAAAAATAGGGGTTGATGAAGAATGAGATAGCTGCTAAGAAAGCATGAAACATCACAACAACAAGATGTACTTGAGTCAGAAGAACCAGATACGAGTCATCGTCTGACAATGATAGTACCTTTGAAGAAGTACCCGTGAACCTGCTTGAAAGAGAAAAGATTGACAAAGAAAAGAGCTCTTGAGAATCCTCTCGCATTCTTTTCAACAAGATTTTCAAGCAAAGCTGATCATGATCAAGAAGAACAAAAGACCCAAGTTTGAAGATGAAGAGATGAAGTATCTTCCCACAGAGACATGATAAAGACTGCAGTTTGATAAAGACAGCATAAACCTAGGGGGATATTGTAAGGCCATATAACTGAGTAGGTTTATGCTTATCTTTATCAAACACAGTTATAAGTATTGGACGTAGTTCTTCAAGTGGGTTAGATAGTATTGGGTTGATTTGCCTTAGTTCTTCTAGTGGACTTGGGTTAGCCATGTGGGCCGAATTAGTTGTAGACCCTATATAATGATATGTTGTTCTCATTATTAGGGTTACACACATTGGACTTGAGAATACTAATTCGGGTTGTTGATTGCTTTTGTGCCTATACGAAATTGTACAAGACAATCTTCAAGATTGTGTGCAATTACTTAATAACACTTGACACTTTTTGTTCTTCTTCTACACTTTTCTTTGTTATTCTACACTTGGAATTCTGTTTGTGATATCCAATTGATAGTTCCTGGACTTACACTTACCTCGATGAAAAGTGAACCAAGAGGCATCACACTTACTTTGATGAAAATCCTAAGTGAGGACATAGTCAGTAAAATGTCGGTACCAGGCTCGGGGAGCCTATTTTAAACCATAGAGAGACTTCTTGAGTCGACACACATGATTTGGAAAACTCTTATGTTGAAAACCCATCGGTTGATACATTTAAACAGTTTCATTTACTATGCCATGTAAAAAAAACATTACTCACCTCAAGCTGGTGAACCGACCATGATCGGGAAAGTGCAATTGATAAAACAATGTGTATGGTGGTTAGTTAACCACCAGCCTAAATGTCTCTCCATAATCTATACCCACCTGTTGAGATCGCCTATCACAAACCAATGAGGCTTTGTATCTTTTTAAGCTACCATCCGACTTAAATTTATGTTTGAACAACCACAAACTTCTAATGATATTCATATTTTTTCACGAGACACTAATTTCCAAGTCTCGTTTTCAATAAGAGCATGAAACTCATTGGTCATGGCATTGTGCCATTATGGTATGGACAAGGCATCGAGTGGGTTTTAGGTATGGGAATTATTGTAGAAGTGTGGAAGTTGAGTTGTCGTTTTAGTTTAACTATCGCATCCATGGCGCGTGTGCGCATGGTGCGGGTGGGAGTAGTGGGTGGTAGTGGTGGTTAAGTAGGGGCATGTGTATTAGCTGAGGGAATGGGACTTTGAGGAACAGTAGGAATGGCGTAATTATAGTGGGCTGTTGAGTGATATGGGTTGTCATTGGGTTGGGAGGCGACAGGTGAGTGGGCTTGGGTGTGTAGTAGGGTGGTTGGGCTAGGGTGAGTAAAAGCAACAGGGGTTAGGGTAGGGTGGGCGGGGATTGATTTGGGCCTGTTGTTTGTGGAGGCTGAAGATGGGCTGGTATAGGTAGGTATGGCAAAAATACCCGAACATAAAATAGTTCCCACCCGAAACCCTAATTGTTTAATTACAACATTTGAACAACCCAGAGTTTGTTTGAAGAAACTATGATGGGGAGGGGGGGGGTTTGATCCCTCATAAAAACTGAACATAAAGATGTGAAATTTACATGCAGGTTGCATGTTTTAACGAGTTCCGGCGGGTTCAAGATTTCCGGGGAAGGTTTAGAGTTCCGGTGAGGGTTTCACAGGTTCGTTGGATGGATTTTTTTGGGTGCGTAATCGTTTAGGATATCGACTAGGGACTCTATTTGTAACAAATCTCTTAAGATTAACCGCTTGACTCATAGATTATTTGATCTTGATATAATTTCCCACGATAACTGATTTTTGTCTGTTTATAAATGATTTGGATAGATCTAGTGTAAGAATAACGTTCGATTTGTTGTTTAAGTTCGTGATTTATGAAATAGGAAACATGATTTCGAAATTGGTACATGATCTGGACAATCACGTAGATTCGTTTTTTTTTATTTTAAAGCAAGGCTTGGGCATCACGTTATTTTGTGATGAAGAAAGAGCAGTTCCGTTTATTTCGAGATGATAAAAATCTAACGAGTCTCATATGGTAAACAAATGAGCGAGCGGTGCATTGTTCAGTGTGTGCGTGCGTGATTCGTGAACCGGTCAGGCCCAGGTTTGAGTCCTGCAGTTTGGTCCCTGCCGTTTATAACTTAACTAACTAACTAACCAGACGAGGTATGGTACTGGACCCGACCCGACCCGAACGGTCGGACTTTCCTGCTATTTATCACTTTTATATTATTAATTATATATTATTATTATTGTGTACTAACCCGCGAAGCCCAGCGCATTGTAGTTTATACTACACTAGGCTGTGGGCTCGTAGAGACAACCCCTAACTGGGCCTGGCCCATTGAGGTTAGGGTTTTCCCATATCTCCTATATAAGGAGGTCTCCACCTCCTCATTAGGGATGAGATATAGGGCAACACTTTTGTAGCTGGAAATAGGGGATTCTTCCTCTACCGGCCGTCTCTACAATGCCCACGTTTCTCTCTTCTTATTTGCAGGTCTAGGATTCGGGCGAAGAAGACGAGGTGTGGCCATATCCGTATCCATCACCGCAGAAGTACCGACCCGCTCGGGACATGCTTCTTCATTGGCACCATCCGTGGGACCGGCAACAATCACATCTCATTTTCTCCACGTCAATATTCTTACGGCCCTCTTAAAATTTCAAATATGCAGATAAAGGTGATTTTTTAAATAACCCTTTACCAGATCAATGAGGTAAGCTTCTACCCTCCTAAAATTGATATTACATATTTGTCGTCTTTTGCCATTCACCCAATCTCACATACAATACAAGATATTCGCAAGAAAAATAATAAATTAAAAGTGAGACATGGAACATGGCAATTCAAAGACGTACGTCAGAAACCCATTTACAATTTTTATAATGCTCTTTATGAGATGTTGGATTTTGGCATATTTTGAAAAAGCTTTGCTGGTATGAGTTGAAAACAATGAGGTACTTCTGAGGGATCCATGGAACCTTACGAATTTGATATACAAACATATCATACCCGAGCAATTTTTTACCGCACAAGCTCGAGTCGTGCACTTCTTTCACCAACGAATTTTTTGGTCTAATCATTCCCTTCAAAGCATTGTTCGAAACATCTTATTGTACGGCATGCTCGGGCGTGATTCCTTGTTTAACCAAAGTATATGGGACGCCTTAATGTTTGGGTTGCGGGGTCACGTAACCTCTGGCGAAAGTTCTTTTTCAACCCGCCACCTCCGGCGGAAGGTCTTCTTCAACCTGCCACCTCTGGTGGACGTTCTTCTTCAACCCGCCACCTCTGGCAGACGTTCTTCTTCAACCCGCCACCTTTGGCGGAGCCTCTTTTTCAACCCGCCACCTCCGGCGGAAGGTCTTCTTCAACTTGCCACCTCTGGCGGACGTTTTTCTTCAACCCGCCACCTCTATCGGACGTTCTTCTTCAACCCGCCACCTTTGGCGGAGCCTCTTTTTTAACCCGCCACCTCCGGCGGGAGGTCTTCTTCAACCTGCCACCTCCGGCGGAAGGTCTTCTTCAACCCACCTCCTTCGGTGGAAGACTTCGGCGGAAGCTCTTGTTCAACCCGCCACCTTCGGCGGAAGCTCGCCACCTCCGGCGGAATCTCTTGTTCCACCCGCCTCTCCGGCAGAAGCTATTATTAACACGCTTCTCCTTCGGACGCTTATTTTTCCACCTGTGTCGCCTCTGGCTGATGCCAGTACACACCTCGCCGCTTCCGGTGGACAATTCCTTTTCATTGCCAACTCCTCGCCTAACATGCCCCGTCATACTAACGGGCCAAAGTCGATATTTTCTCGGCCATGCCACCATCGGGGTATATTTAGAGAGCGCAAAATATTATGGTTGGTACAAATAGCCTAAAACAACATTAAAGATCCAGTGGTATTGTACACTACCATTGGCAAGCGCATATCTGTGTAAATTGGCACATATGGATATTTGGGATTTGGTAGCTACATATGACATTATTTTCACTTACGTTTTAACGCACCAAGATCTACGTCGCTGCGTGTGCCTTTAGTTACAGTCGGCGACCTCACGACAGATAAGGCTGATTTATACCTATCTTGCTTATATGACATTTTATGAATTCAAACTATGTGCTAATATTGTTTAACAGCATAGCGCTTACGAGGATCTATGCGCTTCCCTATACACTTATCTGAATGAGAACCAAATTGGCATGCTATATGATCAACAAATGACTTATTCTCTAGGCAACTTGTTTCTCTAACAAGTTACACACCGAATAAAGAGAACATAGCCAAGCATATGATCCCGACATTTCGGGTTACACAAAGAATAACCTTTATACAAGGATACAGTTTGGTCACCTTATATAAATATTGACTACCAACTTTATTAATTTAAAATTACTAATACTATCTTGCAACATCAGATTGTACGACTTGCACAGTATGACATTATTGGCACCATTATCACCAGACACGCCTATCAAATTCGGGAACCTTGGTCTGGACATATCACTTTACACGACGAATGATCATCCAAAAACATGGATGCAGGACTACTTACAAACAGGGGTCAAAGCCTGCAAAACAAAAGGCGATCGTTAAGCATGTTACGATGTTTAATATGCGAGGCTCGCATGATTGATATTTTACTTATTATTCAAAACTCAAAGCTACTAACATTATCTTGGTTCTTCAAGTTTTGCAGACACAATTTATGGATCAGTAACAGACAAATATGGATACTTAACTCTCCACACACGAGTTTTGGATAGACAAATTACCAGATATGAGTTTTTATTAGGATGTTGAGATTAATCCTAGCAACGACATTTAGCGCTATCTCCTTGAAAAAAAAGGCCATGTCGTGCCTGTCTCATCACTGGGCAACCTATCAAACTTACATAAGAAGCGGTATCCTTACTGGCATGACTCGACAGCTATATGGTCTCCGATAGGACTTTCTTTTTGTGGCATTAATGGTTGCGCCACCAGCTTCCGCGCTACTCGCCTTGAAGCCACAAGCTTCATACCACTAGCATACACGCCATCGGAGGTCAGGCCGTTTGGTTAGCACTACCCGCTAGAGTTCATGCAACCAGCTTTATGACTTAGTTTGACAAACATGGTATATCCCATCACATACGATTCACTTTTGTATTTGCTTGCATTACTGAACTTGAACGTCCCTTATATTACTTAAGTTCAATACTACTAACACAATTTAGCAACAATGAACTGGGGGACTAGTAGGATATAACGCCACTACACCTTAAAAGTGATCATCTTCACTTATATAATGTGGGTGTTTCGATAAGCCAAGCGATATTTATGCTTCTCACATCATTTGGCATACACCTTTCCTGGTCACATCACCTCTGGCGGACACCTTTGTCCGTTGCGCCACCCCTAGCGGACAGTTTTGATTCTACCCGCCACTCCGGCGGATTTTTTAGCTCACTCCCACCATCTCCGGTGGGATGCCTTCAGGCTCTGACTATCTCCGGTGGGTGACAGTTTTGGTCACGCCATTACCGCACCCTAAACACACAACGTGGAACAGACTCTGCCATCTGCACAGCATGTCAAATCTCCTTTACCCTTCGTATACGACGTGCCAGCAGACACATCTCCATCACCGCGCGGTGCGTGTCATGTTTCCGACCACCACTCGTAGCTAATCTTGCTCTGCTACTTCATAATGCTCCGCCCTCTCTCTAGCAGACTACTGTCCAGGTCCACCGCATCAAGCGGATCATCAACATGTAGCCCCGGCGGACTATCGTTCGTTTCCCACAAGTATAATGGTTGTAAGTTATTTCCGGGTAGCACAATAGCAGAAGTAAGCATTTGCAGTGGCCCTCTTTAATTGCTGGATATATTACACCAACTAATGTCAAAACTGATGTTAAGTCATACAAATTTTGACACAATACTCAAGACATGACATGGATGATTAACAAATATATACGTGTTGGTTGGACTTCAGTAACCCTCATGATGTCTTTATCTAACATTCCCATGGACGAAAACTGTTGAAAAAAAAAGCATGATCATAAGACTTCGTTGTCACTAAACAAATATATGTTCGTATTGTTTGAGCAACCGCAGTGATATACCCGTTACATGCGGTATATTAATATACACATGTTGCTTATTCGCAAACCAATATTTTAGTTCAATGTTGCTAACTTTAGCAGTAATAAACTTGAGGACTATCATGGCGCAACCCTCGCCACAATATAGAACAGTGATCTATTTCAAAAATAGATATTCTTAATGTTCCACCGGGATACTGCGATACATTCAATTGGCAGAACGCGATGAATGATCTTCACGCACACCTGAAAACTCTTCTTCAACAACGAGTTTTCGGTTGGACAACCTCTTGTCAAGCCTTCTTACTGCTAGACATATACGCACAAGATTCACGGGTGACAGGTTCGTAATCTCGTCCTTAAATATGGTGCTCTCACATAACTTGATAGCTTGACGGAATATGCCATAAGTTCTATAGTGGCTTTTCAAAATGACTTGACAATTCTTTCATGCATCAAAAGAGTACCTATTAGAATTGCCCACTAAACAAAAAGCGTCGATAAAGGTTTCACCTCTATTTTACACACACTTATCTACAATACGTTCAAATCGGTTAATAAGCATGCCAGAGTTTTCTTAGCATGTTATACTTCATATTTACTTGCCGATTTCTTTTTAGTACCTATCGAGTTCAAAGCTACTAACATACTTTAGCAGCACTGAATTGGGGGACTAGCAGGGTATAACACCATTACGCCTTAAAAGTGATCATCTTTTCTCAGGCTGTCCATTAAGGTTATACCCACTGTACATCATCCCGCATCGGATCTTATATAATGTGGGTGTCTCGATGTGCTAGGCGATATTTATGCTTCTCACATCATTTGGCATACAACTATACCACTCGACACAACATATGCAATTTGGTAGTCAAGACAAACGCAAGACAAAACCAATATACTTGATTTTCTGAATAAGTATTCCACACGCTATGCGACAGGAAAAATGCTTATTCGAATATGTATTCTCCACGGGAATACGCAACATGGCTAAGAGAAAACCCTCACGCCATTTAAGCAGACATGCCACCCGCTATAAGCATTCCACACGCCAATGTGCGTCCGGGAAAAGCACGTAGTACCTTACATAAAGTGCTCATTCACGCCTAGCGCGTATAAAGCATTTTATTATATCAATAAGTGTTCACTCATGCCAAGCGCGTAGAAAGCACTTTCTTGTTCAAGTGTTCATTAACGCCGCGCGGGTTATAAAGCACTTCCTGATATCTACAAGTGTTCATATAAAAACTTGTAAACACAACATACCACCGCATTTGAACTGCATATCACGGTAAAAAACAACTCTGACACGAAATATTTTTCATGATAACAAAGTCAGATGATCAAATTATACAGCGCTAAGAGTGGACATCTTGGTAATAGATGTATTCAACCACTACTATTCCAATGGGTATCTTGGTAATAGATGCACAACCACTGATGAAAAACCAAGTACTTATCTCACAATTAGAAAAACATTGTGGGGAACATAAATAACACTCTAAGCACCCTTCCGAGGTCACTGAGCATAGCAAGCACTTCTGCAGGGGTGCATTGTATAACATTCTTCCCGATTGCAACGATGATTGCTATAGTCGGATCATCAATAACGACAGCTGACAGCTGGTACAACCGCCAGCAGTTCTCCATTCGCCTAAGGTGGTATCGCATTTGCATGTGCATCTATGACCACCAATGGCTGCACATTACGACAACGGAGACCCCGATGACACGGACGCGTGGTAGGGATCGTCGTCACATCAACATCAACTCTTTCAATGGGTTGAACGCCGTTAGCGCACCATATGCTAACCAACAAAAGTCACATCAAAGGGTGAATATTTTATAGTAGCCCACACGACCGTGCGCACCGCTAAAGCAGGGCCACACCTAAAAAATCATCCAAAGGCGAGGCACTTAACCGCCAAAACTCAGCCTGTTCCAAGACTCATGCATGAGACCTAACCACTTACGTACAACCTGGACAAGCTCATGGTAATGCGCCAGTATAAATGACAACTGCCTACAACCGATCAACATGCGCCATGTTTGCCCAACCAATCTCCACTATGAACAATCGCAGGATATTCATTGCTCCATTATCTCCACTCACAGCTAACCACAACCAACGTGGCCGACAACCTTCTTGCACCCGGACAACATGTAAGCCTAAAATTAGTGATCTTCACTCCCGAGCTTCTAATAAGTCTAAGTGCTCCTCCCACGCTTGCACGTTGGAGCAACACTAGACTGGGGGGACATGACGAGGTATGGTACTGGACCCGACCCGAACGGTCGGACTTTCCTGCTATTTATCACTTTTATATTATTAATTATATATTATTATTATTGTGTACTAACCCGCGAAGCCCAGCGCATTGTAGTTTATACTACACTAGGCTGTGGGCTCGTAGAGACAACTCCTAACTGGGTCTGGCCTATTGAGGTTAGGGTTTTCCCATATCTCCTATATAAGGAGGTCTCCACCTCCTCATTAGGGATGAGATATAGGGCAACACTTTTGTAGCTGGAAATAGGGGATTCTTCCTCTACCGGCCGTCTCTACAATGCCCACGTTTCTCTCTTCTTATTTGCAGGTCTAGGATTCGGGCGAAGAAGACGAGGTGTAGCCATATTCGTATCCATCACCGCAGAAGTACCGACCCGCTCGGGACATGCTTCTTCATAACCTAAACAAACCTAGTTAAGAATTTGCTTTGTAAAAGATAATGGATCTAAGTCGGTTTATTATATAATTAAACTTTTAAATAATTACATTAGTATAAATATGCCATTAAATGGAATTAAATAAGTAAATGGTTAAATAACATATATAAGTAAATTAATTATTTCGCGAAAAGGTAACACAATTTACGAGACTTAGCACCCGATTCTCAAAACGTGTTGGATTTTTAGAACCCGTTTTGGCGGATGTTACACCATGAGAGAATAAAATAGAGGAGAGAGAAACCTGATCTCTTGATACTATAATGTAGACAATATTATTTGTAATTGGATCAATGATCCCTCCCCTCTATTCATAACACTCTTAATTTTGGGAGATTAGACCACTCGTAGTCGTGCTAATCTGGGGCATTTTTTTGCCCTAAAACGCCCAAACACGCCCGGTCTTGGCCCCCTAGGGTGTTTTTGTGATTTTTTGTTGCCAGGCGTTCTAAAAAGGACGCCCAAGCCCCATTTTGATGTGCCAATCACATGTAACCCTTTTCTTCTTTAGCCAATCAATTTTTTTTCATGGTTTTTTTATTTATTTAATTTTTTACACCCCTTTTAACATAATGCCCACATCCCCACTACACCCATTTTAGAAAAAAAAAAAAAAAAAAAACCGCCCCTTTGCTAACTAGGACGACACGTGACGGACAACGTCCAAGGGTGGGGCATTATTCACTCCAACCACTACTCATGGTCTTATAACTAATGGTTTAATTGGAAGAAGATATACCAAACTGGAAGAAGATATACCTCATAATGATTAGTTACTAAATATACACGATCTATTTGGTTAGAGAAGATCAAATCTTAATGAACGCTTCCATCTCTTGGTCATTTTTAATATTTTTTGTTATTACTTTTATAATTTAATCCTATTTTTATCACTCTCCATGTGTTTAGGTTATACCAACACGTTATGCATGAATGCACCACATAATCCTATAAATCACATTAATTTTTTATGTCTCCGTATCATTATTATTCATTGTCCTTTTCCTTTTTCTTTGGATATTTATTATTAGAGTTAATTACTGTTTTCGTCCCTGAGATTTGTCAAAAATAACGGTTTCAGTCCATTAGTTTAAAAATTGCTATTTCAGTCCATTAGTTTCATTTTCGTAACCATTTCAGTCCACTAACTTAACTCCATCCATTTATTTTGTTAACTTTGAGTTAACTAACTAATTCAGGGACGGTTTGCGTCAGTTTTAGAAACACAGGGACTTAAGTGTAAACTCTAAAACATCAAAACAAAAAAAATAGTAAATTCCAAAAAATCAAAGAAATTCCAAAAAACCAAACAAATTCCAAAAAATTCTAAAAAATAATAAAAATTCTAAAAATTCTAAAAAATTCTAAAAAATCCAAAAAATCCGTTTCGGCGCGAACTGTTTCGAACCCGAACCGTTTCGAGCTGAACCGTCCGTACCGTTTCGACGCGAACTGTTTCGAGCTGAACCGTTTCGACCCGAACCGTTTCGAGCTGAACCGTCCGTACCGTTTCGATCTGAACCGTTTCGACGCGAACCGTTTCGACCCGTACCGTTTCGACCCGTACCGTTTCGAAGCCGAACCGTTTCGACCCGTACCGTTTCGAAGCCGAACCGTTTCAAGTCGTACCGTTTCGAACCGAACCGTGCCGTTTCAAACCGAACCCTTTTGAGCTGAACCGTTTCGAAGCCGAACCGGTACGGTTCGATACAGCACAGTTCCAGATCAACGGGGGGTGGATGTGACACCCCAGGAAAACCAGGAAAACCATACAACTTAACTAGCTTCCTCAGTGAGTGCTTACCAAATTTCGGGACGAAATTTCTTTCAACTTGGGGATGATGTGACAACTCGAAATTTAGAACCTTCCGTGTATCTTAGTGTAACCTACTTGAAACATTATGTGACTAGTTGACGTATTGGTGTAATGATATATGTGAACACCCTATGTGATTACGTGTTACGTTTATGTGTTGTAATTGTATGAATGCGTGTATGTATATGAACCGAGACAACAAGGACCCGACTCGAGACCATGCGGTCTCGAGTGAACAATGAAACAATGGGCCGGATGGGCCATACACCTCATTTAACCCAACCGAAAGCCCATTAGGGTGCATTACTTGGAACGGATATATAAACTTGGTGGATAGCCATGTTGCCATTTTCTTTGGATAACACACACACTCTCCTACTCCCTCTCACTAAAACCCTAGACACCAAACATCACATTTCTTCTCCTTCTTCTCGGATCAAACCGGTGACACTAGGAGCTCTCGGATCGGCTCACACACACACACCCATTTGGGAAGCTTCATACTCACCTTTGAAACCCATCAATCGGTTAGTGTCCTTATGATGTTTGTTGATTAAAATGATAGTATGAATAATATGCTCTAACTAGTATAGTTGAGTGCTTGATGATGAGTTTTGTGAATCGGATGTGTATGTTGTTGATGATCGGCTAACATGTTTTGATTTTGGATATATTGCACAATGAACCCATGATGTCTTGTGTCTAAATGTGATTCAAACCATTAAAGTGGGTGTTCATGAAACCGGCTTGCATATGTGTAGTACCATGATGAATCAGATTAGTGTAGAGTTGATTTCGAACCTTTAGATGAGTATGTTCAAGTGTGTTGATTTGTTGTTCATGATTATGGTTGTGATTGATGCTAAAATATGATGAACAAGTTTGAATGATCAACATGAACATGATATGAATATGTGAAGAACTTGTTGAATATGATATGAAGATGCCTTGAATATTTGAATATTGATATGGTCGATCCATTTTTAGTAAATTGCTAGACAAGAAACATGTTTAAGGATTGTGGTTGGATAGTACATTGTGTCATGAAATCAAATTCCCATTGGATAGTACAACTGTGCAGAATCAGCAATTGTTGGGGGTCGAGACCCCTGGTCTCGACTCGAGGCCACCAAATGTCAACTCGAGATCCCCGGTTTCGACACTAGTTGCGAGTCGAGAGCCTACAGTCTCGACTCGAGACCCCACTTGATCAACACCCAAACATCTTGACTCGAGACCACGTTTGCGAGCCCAGTTGCGACTCGAGATCACTACATGCATGACCCGAGACTACCTTAGTGGCGACTCGAAATCTTGTGGACTACAATCGAGACCGCACAGTCTCGACTCGAGACTATATGCATGAACACGCTGACTTGAACTTGCACACTACTACGGGCCTAAGTAATTGGGCCGAACGTATGGGCCTTATGTGTTACTGTTGAATGTGAATGTTGTTTGGGCTGCCGTGAATGATACTTGAATGCAATGTGCTAGAAACATAAGTGTACTACTTGAATACGAACCTGATTTGTATGATACAACTATGATAGGACGTGAGTGACCACAATATTGCTTGATTGACCTTTCTGTGTATCTGCCGAGCAAACCAAGGTGAGTTCACACCCTCTACAAAGCATGGGATTCCCAGGGGTCGGGAATTGGGGTTAAGGAACATGGGTTCCTCGTCCTCCTTGGGTAGGACAACAATGGTTCAGGAATGTAATTCCTCGTCCTCACGGACAGATAACTCGTACTAGACCAAAACTCTATCATGAAGTCCCTCCTTTTTATATCGACTTAATCGCCGGGCCAATGGCGAGCGGGTCATTAGTTAGATAGCGCTATTTAGGTCTGACAAACCTCACACCGTGCCGCAGAGGACGGGCGTGAACTAATGGATCTGGGGCACGTCAATGATGATAGACATTGACAGTTTCAGGGCACTTAAACATGACTACAGTCAGCAGTCGATATGGTAACGAGTCTAGTGTATACATGGGGTAGCCCCCACGGCCGAAATGCCAGATAACTAACACGGGGTAGCCCCCACGGCTAGATTGCCAGAGTAATCGGGAATAAACAAGTCACGTTTTAACTATGGGGTAACCCCCACGGCAGGATGCCAGATAAAGGAAACGGTTTTCGAAACAACTTAAAACGAACACCCAACCGTGAACTCACTCAACTTGTTGTTGACTCGTTGCTGCATGCTTTGCAGGTCCTTAGGTACTTAGCTGGAGCTTGCATGGAGGAGGATCGTTGTGGGACATGGACGACTGTGTGCCATGTTAAACTTGAAACAATTAAACTTATGTTTTGGCTTTAAGACTTATGCTTCCGCTTACAACTTAAACTATGTTTTGTTTGAACACCAATTGTATTGGTTGGATTTTTATAACTACTTATATGCTTGTTCGATATGATTGGTGGCTGGATCCTGGTCAGTCACGCCTCCAAGCGGTAGTACTCCGCAGGTGGATTTTGGGGGTGTGACAGATTGGTATCAGAGCCATTGGTTATAGTGAACTTGGTTTTAATAAAGGAGAAACGTTTTGTTAAAACCAGACTATAACCCGTACAGTTCTCTACGATCCACAACGACGCTTCACTCCACATGCAAGGCTCGACATTCTAGGTGATATGATCTATGTATATATTGCCTACTTGTTAGTTACATAGTACATTGCTCATGGTATGCTTGGTTAGTATAACTACTGTTGCTTGAACACGTGTGTATTTGCTCACTTCTGACATCGCATTTTCGCGAACCCCTCTCACTCACTTCCTTCTTGATATGAAGATCATGTCCGGACGCGTTAACCTGACAAAAGCCCAGTTGACGGCTCTGATTAACGAACGAGTTGCTGCGGCACTTGCAGCTGCACACGCAGGAGGTATATCCTGCAGTTCTAACTCAATTTAGGATCTGTAGATCCTACCCTCGTGAACCAACCTTTGTGTTAAACTCTGCCTTTTCTTTCACCCACGATAGGTCAGCATGCTCAGCCACCCGTGTGCACTTCTAAGACTTTCATGGACTGCCGACCAACTACTTTTAGCGGCACCGAAGGAGCCGTAGGTCTCCTCCACTGGTTTGAGAAACTAGAATCGGTGTTCGAAATGTGTGAATGCCCTGAGGTGCGCAGGGTGAAGTATGCTACCGGTACTCTCGAGGGTTTAGCCCTCACATGGTGGAACGCTCAGGTTCAAATGCTGGGGTTGGTTGCTGCCAACGCCACCCCATGGGAAACTTTTAAGGAAATGATCAAGGAAGAATACTGCAGTCGTGATGACATTCATAAGCTGGAAGTCGAGTTCTTCAACCTCAAGATGACGGGGTCAGAGATTGAGGCGTACACTAAGAGATCGAATGAGCTTGCCTTACTGTGTCCCACTATGGTGGACCCTCCATTTAAGCGTATTGAACTCTTTCTCAAGGGCTTGGTGCCAGAAATCCAAAGCCATGTGACTTCAGCAAACCTCGCGACTATCCAGCAGGTTGTTCAGTTGGCTCACCGTCTTACTGATCAAGCGGTGGAGCAGAACAAGTTACCAAAGCGCATAGGTGCTGCAACTACTTCTGGTACCTCTAGTGACAACAAACGGAAATGGGATGGAACTTCAAGTAAGGGGTCGACTTCTGTTCAGTCCCAGTCTCAGCAGAGAAAGACTGATGACTACAAGAGTCCTAGTCAGCAATCATCTGGTGGTCAAAGCCATGGTGGGCACAAAGGGAATCACCCCAAATGCAATCGCTGCAGCCTGCATCACAGCGGGCCATGCACCAGGGGCAACTGTCATCGGTGCAACAAGCCCGGTCACGCTGCAAAGGATTGCAGGAGCTTATATCCCGCCAATCAGAATCGTCAGCAAGCTCAACAGAACCAGCGCCAGCAGCAGCAACATGGTAATAACAGAGGGTGCTTTCAGTGTGGAGCTGAAGGCCACTTCAAGAGAGATTGTCCCCAACTGAACAGGAACCAGAACAACAACAACAACAACAACAACAATCAGGGGAATGGTAACAATGGGAACAACAACAACAATGGCGCCAGGGGGCGAGCGTTCGTGATTGGCCAAGGTGAAGCAAGGAACGACCCCAATGTTGTGGCGGGTAAGTTCCTTCTCGACGACTTTTATGTTTCAGTATTATTTGATTCGGATGCCGATACTAGCTACATGTCACTAGAAGTTAGTCGAATGCTTAAGCGTATTCCAACACCTTTGAACAACGAGCACACTGTAGAGCTAGCGAATGGTAAGAGTTTAGAAGCCACACATGTAGTCAAGGGTTGTAAACTTATTCTCGCTGACCAGACCTTCTCTATCGACCTTATTCCTATCGTCTTGGGTAGTTTCGACGTTGTCATTGGGATGGATTGGTTATCCCAACACCGAGCAGAGATTCTTTGCAACGAGAAGGTTGTCCGTATTCCAGGTTCCGGTGGTGAACCTCTCATGATTCGTGGCGACAAGAGGAGTGCTGTTGAGAACGTCATTTCTCTCCTTAAGGCCCAAAAGTGCTTGCGAAAGGGCCACACTGCCATTTTGGCTCTCGTTACTGACACCTCAGAAAAAGGGAAGAAGATCGAAGATTTTCCAGTTGTGCGCGATTATCCAGAGGTATTTCCTGAGGAATTACCTGGTCTTCCACCTCATCGCCAAGTCGAGTTTCAGATCGAACTAGCTCCTGGAGCTGCGCCTATAGCTCGTGCAACTTATCGTTTAGCTCCATCAGAGTTGGAAGAACTCTCTACGCAACTACAAGAACTCTTAGATAAGGGTTTTATTCGTCCTAGCTCATCGCCTTGGGGAGCTCCAGTACTATTTGTAAAGAAGAAGGACGGTACCTTCAGAATGTGCATCGACTACCGGGAACTCAACAAGGTGACAGTGAAGAACCGCTACCCTCTACCGCGTATTGACGACTTGTTCGACCAGCTGCAAGGGTCGAGCTACTATTCAAAGATTGATTTGAGATCGGGATATCACCAGCTAAGAGTCCGAGAAGAGGACGTCTCCAAAACAGCTTTTAGAACACGTTACGGACACTATGAGTTTTTGGTCATGCCTTTTGGGCTGACAAACTCACCTGCGGTTTTCATGGACTTGATGAACCGAGTGTGCAAGCCTTACCTGGAAAAGTTCGTTATAGTCTTCATCGATGACATCCTGATCTATTCTAAGAGTCAGGAGGAACACGAGCAGCATCTACGGCTTATTCTGGAACTCCTTCGAACAGAACAGCTTTATGCAAAGTTCTCGAAATGCGACTTCTGGCTTCGTGAAGTCCATTTCCTAGGCCATGTGGTGAACAGGGATGGGATCCATGTTGATCCGTCCAAGGTAGACTCTATCAAGAACTGGCCTGCACCTCGAACACCAAAGGAAATTCGCCAATTCTTAGGATTGGCAGGTTACTACAGGAGGTTCATAAAGGATTTTTCTAAGATTGCACAGCCTCTCACTTCACTAACGCAGAAAGGCGTTGTTTATCGCTGGGGAAATGCACAGGAGTTAGCATTTCAGCACTTAAAGGATAGACTTTGCAGTGCACCTATCCTTTCCCTGCCAGAGGGCACAGACGACTTTGTGGTTTACTGCGACGCATCAATTCAGGGCCTTGGTTGCGTGTTGATGCAACGAGATAAAGTCATAGCCTACGCCTCACGCCAACTTAAAGTTCACGAAAAGAACTACACTACACATGATTTGGAGCTGGGAGCTGTTGTTTTTGCACTTAAGTTATGGCGGCATTACCTGTACGGTACTAAGTGCGCCATCTACACCGACCACAGGAGCCTCGAACATATCTTCAAACAGAAGGAACTGAACATGCGACAACGACGATGGGTCGAACTACTGAATGACTATGAGTGCTCGATCAGGTATCACCCGGGCAAGGCCAATGTTGTGGCTGACGCCCTCAGTCGAAAGGACACTGCGCCTAAGCGCGTGCGAGCTTTACAACTTACGATCCATTCTAGTCTTCCTTCCCAAATACGAGACGCTCAGATAGAAGCACTGAAACCAGAGAACGTCAGGGCTGAAGCCCTACGCGGATCAAGGCAACGCTTAGAACAGAAGGAAGACGGCGCTTACTACGTAACGGGACGCGTTTGGGTCCCACTCTATGGCAACCTACGAGAGCTTGTGATGGACGAAGCACACAAGTCTCGCTACTCGGTACACCCTGGTTCGGACAAAATGTACCACGATATCAAAACTACGTACTGGTGGCCTAGCATGAAGGCCTACATAGCGACTTACGTCAGCAAGTGTTTGACTTGTGCGAGAGTCAAGTCTGAGTATCAGAAACCCTCAGGCCTACTCCAACAACCAGAGATACCACAATGGAAATGGGAGCAAATTTCCATGGATTTCGTTACTGGCCTACCTAGATCCCAGCGCGGAAACGATACTATTTGGGTGATCGTGGATCGACTTACAAAATCTGCACACTTCTTGGCTATCAAGGAGACGGATAAGTTCTCCACTCTTGCGGAAATATACCTCAAGGAAGTTGTTTCGAGGCACGGGGTGCCCACCTCCATTATCTCGGATCGAGATGCACGTTTCACTTCAGAACTGTGGCAAGCAATGCACAAATCCTTTGGCTCACGATTAGACATGAGCACAGCGTATCACCCTCAGACGGACGGGCAGTCCGAACGCACTATTCAAACCTTAGAAGACATGCTTCGTGCATGTGTAATCGACTTTGGCAACAGCTGGGAAAAGCATCTGCCACTTGTGGAATTCTGATATAATAACAGCTACCACACCAGCATTAAAGCTGCTCCGTTTGAGGCATTGTACGGACGTAAATGCCGGTCACCTCTTTGTTGGGCAGAGGTGGGGGATAGTCAGATCACTGGTCCAGAACATGTGGTAGACACGACCGAACAAATCGCTCAAATACGAAAACGCATGGCGGCAGCTCGTGACCGTCAGAAAGTTTACGCCGATAAGGGCAGGAAACCACTAGAGCTCCAGATTGGGGAGCGGGTACTACTCAAAGTTTCACCCTGGAAGGGTGTGGTTCGTTTTGGTAAACGCGGCAAACTTAACCCACGATACGTTGGACCTTTCGAAATCATTGAGAAAATAGGCAGGGTGGCCTACAGACTGAACTTACCAGCAGAACTCGGTGCAGTTCACAACGTCTTTCACGTGTCGAATCTGAAGAAGTGTCTATCAGATGAGACCCACATAGTTCCCCTGAAGGAACTCACTATCGACGAACAGTTACGATTCGTCGAGGAACCACTCGAAATCACGGACCGGGATGTTAAGGTCCTCAAGAGCACTAGAATACCTCTCGTTCGAGTTCGTTGGAACTCACGTCGCGGCCCAGAGTTCACCTGGGAGCGCGAAGATCAGATGAAACAAAAGTATCCCCAACTGTTCGCAAACAGTACACCCACTACTGAGGCCGAAGCTACGGAATTTCGGGACGAAATTCCAGATCAACGGGGGGTGGATGTGACACCCCAGGAAAACCATACAACTTAACTAGCTTCCTCAGTGAGTGCTTACCAAATTTCGGGACGAAATTTCTTTCAACTTGGGGATGATGTGACAACTCGAAATTTAGAACCTTCCGTGTATCTTAGTGTAACCTACTTGAAACATTATGTGACTAGTTGACGTATTGGTGTAATGATATGTGTGAACACCCTATGTGATTACGTGTTACGTTTATGTGTTGTAATTGTATGAATGCGTGTATGTATATGAACCGAGACAACAAGGACCCGACTCGAGACCATGCGGTCTCGAGTGAACAATGAAACAATGGGCCGGATGGGCCATACACCTCATTTAACCCAACCGAAAGCCCATTAGGGTGCATTACTTGGAACGGATATATAAACTTGGTGGATAGCCATGTTGCCATTTTCTTTGGATAACACACACACTCTCCTACTCCCTCTCACTAAAACCCTAGACACCAAACATCACATTTCTTCTCCTTCTTCTCGGATCAAACCGGTGACACTAGGAGCTCTCGGATCGGCTCACACACACACACCCATTTGGGAAGCTTCATACTCACCTTTGAAACCCATCAATCGGTTAGTGTCCTTATGATGTTTGTTGATTAAAATGATAGTATGAATAATATGCTCTAACTAGTATAGTTGAGTGCTTGATGATGAGTTTTGTGAATCGGATGTGTATGTTGTTGATGATCGGCTAACATGTTTTGATTTTGGATATATTGCACAATGAACCCATGATGTCTTGTGTCTAAATGTGATTCAAACCATTAAAGTGGGTGTTCATGAAACCGGCTTGCATATGTGTAGTACCATGATGAATCATATTAGTGTAGTGTTGATTTCGAACCTTTAGATGAGTATGTTCAAGTGTGTTGATTTGTTGTTCATGATTATGGTTGTGATTGATGCTAAAATATGATGAACAAGTTTGAATGATCAACATGAACATGATATGAATATGTGAAGAACTTGTTGAATATGATATGAAGATGCCTTGAATATTTGAATATTGATATGGTCGATCCATTTTTAGTAAATTGCTAGACAAGAAACATGTTTAAGGATTGTGGTTGGATAGTACATTGTGTCATGAAATCAAATTCCCATTGGATAGTACAACTGTGCAGAATCAGCAATTGTTGGGGGGTCGAGACCCCTGGTCTCGACTCGAGGCCACCAAATGTCAACTCGAGATCCCCGGTTTCGACACTAGTTGCGAGTCGAGAGCCTACAGTCTCGACTCGAGACCCCACTTGATCAACACCCAAACATCTTGACTCGAGACCACGTTTTCGAGCCCAGTTGCGACTCGAGATCACTACATGCATGACCCGAGACTACCTTAGTGGCGACTCGAAATCTTGTGGACTACAATCGAGACCGCACAGTCTCGATAAGAGACCGCACAGTCTCGACTCGAGACTATATGCATGAACACGCTGACTTGAACTTGCACACTACTACGGGCCTAAGTAATTGGGCCGAACGTATGGGCCTTATGTGTTACTGTTGAATGTGAATGTTGTTTGGGCTGCCATGAATGATACTTGAATGCAATGTGCTAGAAACATACGTGTACTACTTGAATACGAACCTGATTTGTATGATACAACTATGATAGGACGTGAGTGACCACAATATTGCTTGATTGACCTTTCTGTGTATCTGTCGAGCAAACCAAGGTGAGTTCACACCCTCTACAAAGCATGGGATTCCCAGGGGTCGGGAATTGGGGTTAAGGAACATAGGTTCCTCGTCCTCCTTGGGTAGGACAGCAATGGTTCAGGAATGTAATTCCTCGTCCTCACGGACAGATAACTCGTACTAGACCAAAACTCTATCATGAAGTCCCTCCTTTTTATATCGACTTAATCGCCGGGCCAATGGCGAGCGGGTCATTAGTTAGATAGCGCTATTTAGGTCTGACAAACCTCACACCGTGCCGCAGAGGACGGGCGTGAACTAATGGATCTGGGGCACGTCAATGATGATAGACATTGACAGTTTCAGGGCACTTAAACATGACTACAGTCAGCAGTCGATATGGTAACGAGTCTAGTGTATACATGGGGTAGCCCCCACGGCCGAAATGCCAGATAACTAACACGGGGTAGCCCCCACGGCTGGATTGCCAGAGTAATCGGGAATAAACAAGTCACGTTTTAACTATGGGGTAACCCCCACGGCAGGATGCCAGATAAAGGAAACGGTTTTCGAAACAACTTAAAACGAACACCCAACCGTGAACTCACTCAACTTGTTGTTGACTCGTTGCTGCATGCTTTGCAGGTCCTTAGGTACTTAGCTGGAGCTTGCATGGAGGAGGATCGTTGTGGGACATGGACGGCTGTGTGCCATGTTAAACTTGAAACAATTAAACTTATGTTTTGGCTTTAAGACTTATGCTTCCGCTTACAACTTAAACTATGTTTTGTTTGAACACCAATTGTATTGGTTGGATTTTTATAACTACTTATATGCTTGTTCGATATGATTGGTGGCTGGATCCTGGTCAGTCACGCCTCCAAGCGGTAGTACTCCGCAGGTGGATTTTGGGGGTGTGACAATCGCCGACTCCTTCTTGATCTGCTCTAATCCACATGCTTCTTGTATGTGATTAATCATTGATCTCAACCACACGCATTCTCGACCAGCATCATACAATGTTATCAGTTCGGCATGATTTGATGATGTTGCTGTAAGTGTTTGCTTAGTCGATTTCCAAGAAATTGCTATACCACCGTATGTGAATACATAACCTTTCTGAGACTTTGCTTTGTGAGGATCTGATAGATATCCAGCGTCGGCATACCCAACAAGTTGGGATTTTTGATCTTTCTGATAGAAAAGACCTAAGTCTTGTATCCTACAAATATACCGGAATATATGTTTTACACCATTCCAGTGTCTACGTGTTGGATTCGAATTGTATCTCGCTAGTACATGAACTGCAAATGTATAATGCCCCATTTTAATCACCTTCGACCGACATGTTAAGTAAAGAAAAACTTAGAAAATGATAAAAAAAAAATATACTTTTTCGCAACATAACATTTTGATTTACAAACTATCGACAAAAGAAGACATAATTAACTTGATTTAGTTACAAAGTTTACTAGACAAAACCAACTTTTTCTAAACATAAAAACATCAAAAACTACACATGTCGTTTTATACATATAACAAAAGCTTTGAACCATTTGTAGTAGTTAACTTCGGAAGCGCGTTGTGGGCGTAATACGGGTGTTCGTTCCAAGTTCGCCATGCCGCCTAAGTTGCGGATTTACCTACATCAAACAAAACTTATAAAATCAATTTCGGTAATTATAACACTATCTATACTATCGATTCCATACATTCCATCCCATACTTTCTTGTTACTTCTTCATTAACTTGATCCGTTTAAAACGGGGCAATACATACTATCTCAAGTAGAGATAAAACATTCCTTCCATTAATCCATTAGTAACGGATTAATCACCTTCATGATACATAAATCCTTTTGATCTGTTTACAACGGTTTAATACATTCATCTCATCTTTAAACATATTCATTCAATATAACCCATTCATATCGGGTTAATCCATAATTATCATTTCCACATGTTACTTATACATCCGGCTCGTTCATGACGAGCCGACAATAATTCATTCCTCTTTATAGTAATTCCTTTTCATATAACCCATTTGCACATGTTACTTATACATCCGGTTCGACTACATATTCTAAAACTACCGTAGGCTAATATCACTATAGGCTTTATATAACAATATTGAAATAGCATAATAAAGTGTATGCATAGAATAACATACCTCGATCTTGTGAGCCTTCCGTCTTCTTAGTGTTTGAGCCTTCTTCTTTCACGCCTACATTAAGCGCATTTATTCGTTTAGTCCAACACATTCATTCCATGATTTACATAAATTTCTCATTTTCAAGTGACAAACATAATCACTAATTTTCAGAATTTCACACATTTATCCTCTTAAGCATTTCATCGAACACTTGGTGTGCATCGTATTAATAATGCTTAATGTACAAGTATACAAAGCATGATTCTACTAGTTCATCTCATAACTTATTAATAATCAACCAAGTTCATAAATTCCTTTAATTCTACATCAATTTACCTAGGATTCAAGTATTACAACAAAATCATATTTCAAGATTACACATGATTTACTTCTACTTGATCATCCTATTCATAATAAATTCACATCAAGTGGGTTTATACCACAATCTTTCAAATGACCAAAAATCAAACATAATCTTTGTTCTAGAATGTAATCCTAACTTCAATTTACACAAATTGTTACAAGAACTCATGATTGGGTCGAAACCCACTTCCTATAAATCATCAATTCAAGAAATTCGACTTACCACTTCAATAAATGAGCCTAGATGATCGAAAATTGGAGTTCATGTAGTTGATTATCCTTGAAATTTCTTCCCAATTGATTGAATTTAGAAAACAAGGGTTTCACCCTTGGTTCTTCTGTTCTGGTCGATCCGAGACACACACATAAGTGTGTGTTTTTGGGTTTCATTCACTTTTATTCTTTAACTTTAATTTTTATCATAATTGACTATCCTAGTATTTGAGTTGTTTTATTTTAGACATTCTCCATCATTTAGTTAGTATTTCAACACATTTACTAACTTGGTTAATTATTCTAATTAATTTAACTTTTATACATAACAAATCTTTTTGGGGTGTTACAAAATGCAATGTTAGGTCTTGTGTTATTTGCGAGATACATAAGGGCACCGATCGCTCTTATGTACGGTACTTTCGGACCAAGTACTTCTTCGCCTTCTTCTTGAGGGCGATAAGGATCTTTATGTGGATCTAGCGGTCGGACAACCATAGGTACACTAAACAGATGTGCTTTATCCATATTGAAACGTACTAACATCTTCTGGATGTAGTTTGATTGATGGACAAATGTGTCATTGCACAGTTACTCAGATTGTAGTCCGATGCATAACTTTATCATACCAAGATCTTTCAATTCAAATTCCTTCTTTAACAACTGAGCAGCTTTCTCTATCTCTTCAAGAGATCCGATGATGTTGATATCGTCAACATAGACTGCTATTATAGTGAAATTTGAGAGTGATCTTTTTATAAAGACACATGGACTGATTACATCAGACTTATATCCTTCTTTTTCGAGACATTCACTAAGTCGATTGTACCACATACGACCAGATTGTTTGAGACCATATAAAGTTCTCTGGAGCTTTATAGAACACATATCTCAAGGTGTTGATTTTAATGCTTCGGGCAATTTTAATCCTTTATGGATTTTCATGTAGATGTCGTTTTCAAGTGTCCCGTATAAGTATGCAGTGACGACATCCATTAGTCTCATATGAAGTCCTTCAGAGATTGTGAGGCTGATTAGGAACCTAAGGGTCATCGCATCCACTACAGGGGAATACGTTTCCTCATAATCAACTCCTCGGATTTGGGAAAACCCTTGCGCTACAAGTGGAGCCTTATATCGTACAATCTCATTCTTTTCATTTCTCTTTATTGTAAACACCCATTTATAACCTACTGGTTTGACGTCTATGGGTGTTCGAACTATAGGTCCGAAAACATGTCGCTTTTCGAGCGAATTCAATTCAGCGTTTATGGCTTCTTGCCATCTTGGCCAATCATTCCTGTGTATGCACTCTTCTAAAGTGTTTGGTACGTAATCATTTTCATTGATTACATCCGTTTCTATAGCATATACGAATATATCATCAACACACATTTTATTCTGGTTCCACATTATACTATCTTGTACATAATTAATAAAGATCTCATTTTCGTTCGGTACCGGTGTTTCTTCTGAAACTTCATTTTCCTGTGGAATGATAGTTGTCTCTTCCGGGACATTTACCTCTACCGGGGTCTCATTTATAATCTTTGTGAGTTTTCACCAACTGCGTTATTGTGCTCTTTTCGTTTCCGTGGGTTCTTATCTTTGGAACCGATTGGTCTCCCACATTTTCGTTGTATAGTAATCGCTTTCGGGATTACTTCAATCGCGAAGGTGCATTTGATGTTGGTACATGTGACTTTATCACTCTATTTGTGTCTGTGAATGCATCTGGTAATTCATTTGCTATTCTTTGCAAATGTATAATATTTTGGACTTCATATTCACATTGATCACTTCGGGGGTCGAGATTTGTTAGCGATGATGCATTCCCCGTTATTTCTTGTGTTACCAGTCTTTCTTTGTCATTATCTCCCCCTAAGACTGGGAACATCGTTTCATCAAAATGACAGTCAGCATACCGTGCTGTAAACATGTCTCCCGTCATTGGTTCTAAATATTTAATAATGGACAGGGAGTTAAAACCAATATAGATACCCAGTCTTCTTTGGGATCCCATTGGAGTACGTTGTGGTGGCAGTATTGGTACGTATACCGCACAACCAAAAATTCTAAGGTGGGAAAAACTTGGTTCTCGTCCGGAGACCAGTTGCAAGGGAGAGTATTCGTGATCAGCAGTTGGTCTCAATCTAATCAGTGCAGCGGCATGCAAAATAGCATGGCCACATGTAGAATATGGTAGTTTAGATCTCATTAAAAGTGGTCTAGCGATTATTTGTAATCGTTTAATCAAAGATTCAGCTAAACCGTTTTGTGTGTGAACATGAGGTACTGAATGTTCAACATTGATCCCGATTGACATACAATAGTCATTAAACGCTTGAGATGTAAACTCTCCCGCATTATCCATCCGGATGTTTCTAATTTGATTGTCCGGGAAATTAGCTCTCAATTGTATGATTTGAGCTAGAAGTCAGGCAAATGCTACATTTCGAGTAGCTAAAAGACTCACATGTGACCACCTTGAGGATGCTTCAATTAAGGCCAAGAAATAGCGGAATGGTCCACACGGAGGATGAATGGGCCCACAAATATCTCCTTGGATTCTTTCCAAAATTGAGTGGGTTTCATGTGTTAGCTTAGTTTGTGAGGGGCGAGTTATAAGTTTGCCCAGAGAGCATGCTGCACATGATAAATCTTGTGGTAGCAAAACTTTTAAGTTTTTAAGAGGGTGCCCGGTTGCACTTTTGATTATTTGTCTCATCATTATGCTACCAGGGTGACCTAGACGGTCAGGCCATATATTAAATGTGTATTTATCTAATAGCTTTTGGTTACTCACCATGTATGATTCGATAGGATTGATGTTAGTACAATATAATCTAGAGGATAAGGCTTCTAATTGTTCAACAATGGTTTCTTGGCCATTTTTGTTTGAACTTTGAAGTAATTTGAAGATATTCCATTTTATTTTCAGATATTGTTTTTAGGTGGTAACCGTTTTTTCGAATATCTTTAAAGCTAAGTAAATTTCTTCTGCATTTACTAGAAAATAATGCATTATCAATAGTTAATTGGGTACCCGAAGATAATGTTATCTGTGCTCTGTCGGAGCCTTCGATAATGTTACTGACACCAGATACAGTACCAATCGATGTTTCTGCCGGAGACAACTCAAAGAAAAATTTCATATCTTTGAGAATAGTGTTAGTACTACCGCTATCTACCAGACATTCATCACCAATAATAGCTCTACTGGAGCTAGTATACATATTTCTTCAAGATATAAGATAAATAAAAGTTAATGAAAAGAAGTGAAATCAAACATTACAATAGTTTCAAACCAAATCAAGTACAAAGGTCACATTGTGAAAAGTAAAGCATAAAAAGTACATTAAATATGTTTAAACATCACGAACATTTTCAATGAAATCACATGCATCCAAATGAACGTCTGGTATCGTGGCTGGAGGTGCATCCTCAATCAAATTAGTTTCAGCCTTCTTTCCTTGTTCTTTCATCATGCGTTGATATGCCTCAACGAGGTGTTTAGGGGTGCGACATGTGCAGGACCAATGATTTGACATCCCACATCTATAACAAATGTTGCTTTGGATCCCGCTACTTTTCCCTTTTGAAGGTCGCCCCGTATTATGTCGACTCGATTCGCCACCGCTAATTTTAGTGTCGTGAGACTCCCGATGCCATGTATATCCCCGTCCTCGACCACGGCCTCGACCTCTGCTGGGGCCGCGGCCTCTACCTCGTCCGCTTTGATAATTGGCTACATTCGATTCAAGGAATGGGCTTGCACTGGCGGGTCGTGATTGATGGTTTTGTAGTAGGAGCTTGTTGTTTTGCTCCGCGACCAGAAGACATAATATCAATTCAGAATATTTAGTAAATTTACGTTTCCGGTATTGCTGCGACAGGAGCATGTTTGAGGCATGGAATATTGAGAAAGTTTTTTCAAGCATGTGTTCATCGATTATGTTTTCACCACATAATTTTAACTCAGAGGTAATGCGGAACAAGGCAGAATTATACTCACTGACAGTCTTAAAATCCTGTAGTCGTAAATGAAGCCATTCATAGCGGCCTTTGGGGAGTAAGACCAACTTCTGGTGGTCAAAACGTTCTTTGATGTTTGTCCATAATTCAAGAGGGTCCTCAACAATTAGATATTCCCGCTTTAGATCTTTGTGAAGATGATGTCGGAGGAATATCATAGCTTTCGCTTTATCTTGAGGTGAAGTTTGATTACCATCAATAATTGTCTTCCCCAAATTATTTGCCGTCAAATGAATTTTGGCATCAAGAGTCCACGGGAGGTAGTTGTTACCCGAGATGTCAAGTGCGGTGAATTCTAGCTTTGATAAGTTCGACATTTTTATCTACAAAGGAAAGATACATGCATTTAAAACGAGCCAATGTATAATATAGGAGAATTTCAGGTTCATTTTTAGTTAGAACTTCAGGTTCTAAAGTTGAATTGATGTTTTTAAATAAGTGTAAAAGAAATTAAGAATTTATGCATGTTTACTTATGGTCTGGATCCCATTATCCTTCTAGAGGAAGAATGGAGTCCAGGTTTGTAATATTATTATGATTATTAAGTATTAATAATATGGAATCATGTGTGTATGTAATCATATACATTATTAATTGTTCAAGTTCTATGTGTGAAACCTATTTAAAAAATCATTTTATTTTGAGTAAATTACAAAGTTCGTCCTTTATGTATGTCATATATTACAAAGTATGTCCTTTATCTTTAATAAGCTCAGAAAACATACTCAATGTTTGTAAACCCTTACAAGTTATGTCCTTTAGTCATAACACAATTAGTTTTCATGGTTAAAGTTGACTAAGTCAACCCCACATAAGGGTATTTTAGTCATTTTATCCTAAATATTATAATAAATAATCATAAAACCAATAAATAAAATAATTTTAGAATTTTAAAAATATAAAAAATATAAAAAAATAAATAAATTATATCCTCAGTCTCATAACTCTCATTCTCTCTCTCTTAACTCTCTCTAACCTCCTGTACCCACCACCATTTTAGCACCACCACCACCACCACCATAAAGAATCCTTCATTTTCTCTCTATTATGAGTTCTCACAACCACCAGCCGGCCGTCGCCACCGAGCTTCTCCAACCTCAGATATGTATTTGATTTCCCTTTATCAATACCCACTTTAATCAAACCAAGATCTAGTTTTTTTTTTAAACAAACCCAAAAATCAAACCCACATAAACCCATCCATTCAAACCCCCCAACCACCGTCGCCACTCCCACATCAACCACCGTCCACCGCCAACACTCCCAAACTAACACATCCCTCTTTTCGATTGAAGCCATGTATCTATGCAACGTATATGAAAACCATGGCTGCAGGTGGGGAGCAATCTTAATCTATCTATTCACAAAACTCAGATAAACAAAGTGCACAATCAAACGACTCTTTCGCCCCCACAATCTTCTTGTACATGAAAACCGGCAACGAGTCAAGAAAGGCCTGATCTAAGCCGGAATCCGGATCTAAGCCGGAATCCAGATCTAAGCCGGAATCCATGAAAACCGGCAACGAGTCAATAAAGGCCCGATCTAACCGTCGTTCTGCAGATCCAAGCCATTGTTCTTCCAGATCCAGATGGAGGGTGGCGATATGAACCAGATGGTGGAGATGGAGGGTCACCAACAGTGGATGGTGCGAGCTAGGGTTCCGCCGCAATGAGGGTTCTTGGTCGCCGGAATTTAACGGTGGTGCTTCACCGGAGCAGAAGGTGGTGATAGTGGGAGTAGGTGGTGGTGGTAGGGTAGTTAGAGATGCAGAGAGAGTCTTGGGTTGTGTTTATCTGTGTATATATATTTATAAACATACTTATTTTTGTTTATTAGTTTTTAGATTAGATTATAATTATTTATTTTAGTATTTAGGGTGATATGACCAAAATACCCTTATGTGGGGTCTATTTGGTAAGATTTAACAATGAAAACTAACTGTGTTATGACTAAAGGACATAACTTGTAAGGGTTTACAAACATTGAGTATGTTTTCTGAGCTTATTAAAGATAAATGACATACTTTGTAATATATGACATACATAAAGGACGAACTTTGTAATTTACTCTTTTATTTTTGAGTTAATTACTATTTTCGTCCTTGTAGTTTGTCAAAAATCACTATTTCAGTCCATTAGTTTAAAAATTACGATTTCAGTCCCTGTGGTTTCATTTTCGTAACCATTTCAGTCCACCTCGTAACCATTTCAGTCCATCTACTTAACAGAATAATGGATTGAAATGGTTACGAAAGTGAAACCACAAGGACTGAAATGGTTACGAAAGTGAAACAACAAGGACTGAAATCGCAATTTTTAAACTAATGGACTGCAATAGTGATTTTTGACAAACCATAGGGACGAAAACAATAATTAACTCTTTATTTTTTGTTACAAAAGTATTAACTAATTCAATAATGGGTGAAACCTATCTAAAATGTATCATAATGCTTAGAACATTGAAATAGTTTTGTATCAAAAACTTAATCTTAAATGTTTTAATGGTGTTGTATTTTTCTTGTTCCGATCAACTTATATTCTAAACCCTTACCCAACACGATTAATTTGTCACCTATGTTTACCCGTAAGAGTAACATTTTGACCAATTAGACCAACAAAAAATTTTAAATTTACCGTCAATTATGGTAAAATAACACAAAACCATTTGGTATAATAATAATAATAATAATAATAATAATAATAATAATAATAATAAGTGATAAAACATATTAAGATACCTGTTTACCAGATTTACACTTGAAATTAATAATAATAATAATAATAATAATAATAATAATAATAATAATAATAATAATAAGTGATAAAACATATTAAGATACCTGTTTACCAGATTTACACCAAATCTTTGATGTTTGTCCGACATAATAAATGACAGCTCATTCTTTTATTTTTCTCCAATCAAGTTTAATTGTTTATTAATGTGGGTCATACTCTCGTCTACTATTAGCAACACATTGGTCTGCCTAATGCTGCATTTTCACGTGGTGTGTGAATTATGTGGAGCTATAGATGATGAGGAAACCCGTGCTGGGCGGTATACCCTGGTCAAAGGTCCCATAACGCCTCATAGCGTCTGGTCATATCGCTATGGCTGGCGTTATGTGTGACAACCCTCAAATTACATGTAACCGTACAATCTATTAATGTTAATTAAAGTGCTTGATGACTGTGCTGAATCATTTAACTGCTCTCTGATTACTGTGTTATACTTACATGTACTTGTTAACATACTAGTAGTATACATAAAAGTTACTAAATAGTCCGGTATGCCTTACTGAGTGTTAAAAATTAAAAACGTTGCAAATATATATATATAAGACACTTTACGGATTAATTAAGCACTTTAACGGAACAACACCGAACCGAACAACCGGACTTTACCCGGAACACAAAAATATTGTCAAACACACTGTTCTTATTTTTCTGAGATAGTTAGGGTCTCCGAACACCCTAACACCCTTTATATTAATAAACACACAAGTATCCTAACTAAACCCTTTTGATTTCAACTTAATCTTAACTAACCATTACACCACCCAACCCTTACCCCCCCCCCCCTCTCTTTGACGGTTCCCCATGGGTGGGGACACACCCATGCTTTCTTGATTATTTTATTCACAATGTTTAGTATCTAGATGACATATTATATAATGGGTAATGAGGAGATTTGGATTATAAGTATGCATGTAGGATCACCATTCTCTTTCATAAACACAACATCAACCAACATCCATCTCTCCCTCCATAACCACTCACGGCCGCCACCACCTCACCACCATCTCGCCACCATCCAACCTCCATACAACCAATTCTCATACTCTCAAAGGTGCAAGGAGCTTCATAGACAAGCCGGGTGCTTTCAAAAGTGCAAGAACCTCTCTAGATTTCTTTTATCCACCTCGTTTGCGTCTTGTTTCTTCCCAAGCCTTGAGCTAGTAGTAAGTGCCTCTAAACATCATCTTGATATTGTTTATGGTGGTTAATAAGTGATTTAATGGTTGAAAGTTGAGAACACTAAATAACATAACATAAAGTCTTAAAAATAAGATGAATAAGATGGATAAAGAGAAGTTATGTGTGTAAATCATGTAGATCTTGTGTTGCTTTGATTCTTGATTGATTTCCTGATGATTTGCTGGTTAATATTGATGTTTGATGTTGTTGTGATCACTAAACATGTTAACGGAATCAATCGAACGCGCCTTAGAAGGTTAACGACTGAAAACAGAAAACTGTTTAGTGATTACAGCCAACTTCAGTTGGCTGTAACAGGACCGTACCTTAATGAAAAATGTATTTTCTGAAGTCTAGGTTTATGTATTATGAAATACGGTTCTAATGGCACTGGAATTATAATTTTTGGACTTCGTTTACTATTTTTAAAGTGTCATTTCGTAACAGCAGCTAGAGCTGCATTTTTGCTGCTGAAAATATACATTATGTTTTCTGCCATAACTTGCATTCTGTGTAGAGTTAGATCATGCAAATTGTACTGTAGATGACCACCGATATATTTGTGATTCTCTCACTGGAATTTCATAAATTGGACTCTCGATGAATTTTAAATAAATTATTCCGTGGACTGCGGTCAGAAAAAGATAAATCTGATTTCAGTCCAGAAAATGAATTTTTATAAAATATTGGTAATGAATTGGACCCCGATATTTTTACACAATAATATTAGGATCGTTTAAGACATTTTGTAAAAATTTAAGAATTTTTGGAATAAGTTAACTATTTTATTAAAATGTCCGAAAACAGCCTGGTTTTGAATATTTAAGCTGAAACGACATAAGTTGTAATTTGCGTATCTAGATGTCGAGTATGCTATCTGTGAATGATCTAAAATGTTATATGTGTTATGTGCATTATCGTATGTTTATTTATGAACGGGAATAGATGGGAAGTTTATATGGGCATAAACCGTCAAAGTAATGAATGTTATGTGATAGATACGTGTAGGAACTTTGTGCTCTAATTGAAAATCACTAAATGACTAACTGGTAATCATATTAGGATGTGATTGACCGACCTTGACTGTTAGCTATATTTGAGAGTCTAACCGAGGTGAGTTCATACCCTTACTAAGGCATGGGATTCCCGGTGGTTGGGAATGGGATTGAATAACTATTTATATTATCAACATTACTAGACTACCTACTACTGTCCTCGGATTGAGAAGGGCACGTACGTAAAACCTACGTACACTCACACTTACTACTGTCCTCGGATTGAGAAGGGCACGTACGTAAAACCTACGTACATTCATACTTACTACTGTCCTCGGATTGAGAAGGGCACGTACGTAAAACCTACGTACACTCATACTTAACACTGTCCTCGGATTGGGAAGGACACTTATGGATACGACTAGTCTAGTAACATACAAAATGGGAAGCCCCCACTAAATATCGTAAAGGTTTGGGAATCAAGGATAATGGGTAATACATGGTTATGAAACGAACTTACGATTTCTGATACAAACTCATTAACTGAACAATAAACTGTGAACTCACTCAAATTTGTTGTTGATTTGTTGTTACATGCCTTGCAGGTCAGTAGGTACTTATGGAGCTTGCGCGAGGAGGAGGTCGTTGTGGGATATGGACTGTTATGTCCCGTATCTAATAATTAAACCTTATAAACTAAATGAACTAATGTTTTGAAGTCTTTAAACTTATGAACTACGAACTTATGTTTTGGACTTGCGTTTTTTGCTTCCGCTGTTAACTCAAAGTTGGATTACTGTCTTATGGTCACCAATTGTATTGTGGTTGGTTTTACTTACTTAATTACGTTGTTCAATATGATTTGTGGCTCGATCCTGGTCATGTCACGCCTCCAAGCGGTGACGCTCCGCATGGTGGATTTTGGGGGTGTGACAGATTGGTATCAGAGCCATTGGTTATAGTGAACTTGGTTTTAAAAAGGGGAAAAGTGTTTTTTGATAAAACCAGACTATAACCTGTACAGTGCTCAACGATCCACAACGAAACTTCACTCCACGTGCAAGGCTCAACACTATAGGTGATATGGTTTATGTTTATATTATTACCTACTTGCTAGTTACATAGAACTTTGCTTATGGTACGCTTAGATGAACGTAGCAACTATTGATTGAAAACACATGTGTGCTTACTCTCTTCTGTCATCGCACTCTCGCGAACCTCTCTCACTCATGTTTTCCTTTGATATGAAGATCATGAGTGGACGCGTTAACCTAACTCAAGCCCAGTTGGCGGCTTTGATCACTGAACAAGTTACTGCAACGCTCGCAGCTGCCCAGGCAGGAGGTCAGAACGCTCAGCTACCAGTATGCACATTCAAGACTTTTATGGACTGTCGTCCTAATACTTTCAGTGGCACTGAAGGGGCCGTCGGACTCCTCCACTGGTTCGAGAAGCTCGAATCGGTCTTCGAGATGTGTGAATGCCCTGAGGCTCGTAGGGTGAAGTATGCCACTGGTACCCTCGAAGGCGTAGCGCTGACTTGGTGGAACGCGCAAGTTCAAATGTTAGGGCTGGCAGCCGCTAATGCCACCCCATGGAACGACTTCAAGGAGCTGATCAAGCGAGAATACTGTAATCGTGATGACATCCACAAGTAGGAAGTGGAGTTCTTTAACCTGAAGATGACGGGGTCAGAGATAGAGGCGTATACGAAGCGATCCAATGAACTGGCAGTGTTATGTCCAACTATGGTGGATCCTCCCATCAAGCGCATTGAGCTGTACCTCAAAGACTTAGTACCAGAGATACAAAGCCATGTGACTGCTGCTAACCTTGCTACCATCCAGGATGTTACTCGTCTCGCTCATCGTCTCACAGACCAGGCAGTGGAATAGAACAGGCTGCCTAAGCGTATAAGTGCTACTGTTATTGCTACTTCTGCTATTCCTAGTGACAACAAACGAAAATGGGATGGAGCCAACAATAAGGGTTCGACTACAGTTCAGTCCCAGGCACAGCAGCGAAAGATTGATGGCTACCAGAGTCCTGGTCAGCAATCTTCTGGTAGTCAAGGGCAGGGTGGATATCGAGGAAACCACCCAAAGTGCAACAAATGCAATAGACACCACAGTGGTCAGTGCAACAAGGGACGCTGTCAGAGGTGTCTCAAGATGGGTCATGAAGCCAAGGATTGCAGGAGCTCACGGCCTACAAATCAGAATCGTCAGCAGCAACAGCAAGCACCGCAGAATCAGCAACAGCAACAGGGCAACAAGGGATGCTTTCAGTGTGGTGCTGAAGGTCACTTCAAGAGACACTGCCCGCAGTTAAATCAGAATCAGAATCAGAATCACAACCAAGGAAACGGAAACAATAATGGGGGCAACAATGGAGGAAACAATGATGGCAACGGTGCCAGGGGTCGAGTGTTCGTGATTGGTCAGGGTGACGCAAGGAATGATCCTAATGTAGTGATGGGTAAGTTCCTTCTCGATGACTTTTATGTTACTGTTTTATTTGATTCGGGTGCTGATACCAGTTATGTGTCTCTAAAAGTTAGTCAAATGCTTAAGCGCACCCCAAGACTTTTGACCCTAAACACACAGTAGAGCTAGCAAATGGTAAAAGTCTCGAGGCCACGCACGTAATCAAGGGTTGTAACCTTGTCTTAGCTGGTCAGACCTTCTCTATCGATCTTATTCCTATCACACTGGGTAGTTTCGACGTCGTTATTGGGATGGATTGGCTATCTCATCATCAAGCGGAGATTGTTTGCAAGGAGAAAATCGTCCGCATTCCTCGTTCTGGTAAAGAACCCCTCGTGATTCATTGCGACAAGAGTGGTGCTGTCGTAGGCATTATCTCTTTCCTTAAGGCCCAGAAGTGTTTGCGAAAGGGTCACACTGCCATTCTAGCACTCGTTACTGACACATCCTCGGAAGAAAGGAAGATAGAAGACATTCCTATTGTGCGCGATTTTCCCGAGGTATTTCCTGAGGAATTACTTGGTCTCCTGCCTCATCGTCGAGTTGAGTTTCAAATCGAGCTAGCTCCTGGAGCAGCACCAGTAGCTCGAGCACCGTACCGTCTAGCCCCGTCAGAACTTGAAGAACTGTCCACGCAACTACGAGAACTCTTGGAGAAAGGTTTTATACGTCCTAGCTCTTCGCCCTGGGGAGCTCCAGTACTATTCGTGAAAAAGAAAGACGGTATTTTCAGAATGTGTATTGACTATCGCGAACTTAACAAGGTGACCGTGAAGAATCGTTATCCTCTTCCACGTATTGACGATTTGTTCGACCAGTTGCAAGGGTTGAGTTATTAATCTAAGATTGATTTGAGATCGGGATACCATCAGCTGAGAGTCCGAGATGAGGATGTCTCCAAAACAGCATTCAGAACTCGTTACGGCCATTACGAGTTTCTAGTTATGCCTTTCGGATTGACAAATGCACCTGCGGTCTTTATGGATCTCATGAACTGAGTGTGCAGGCCTTACCTGGATAAGTTTGTCATAGTGTTCATCGACGACATCCTGATTTATTCTAAGAGTCAGGATGAACACGAGCAGCATCTGCGGCTTATTTTGGAACTTCTTCGTAAAGAGCAGTTGTATGCCAAGTTTTCGAAATGCGACTTCTGGCTTCGCGAAGTCCACTTTCTAGGCCACGTGGTAAACAAGGATGGGATTCATGTGGATCCATCCAAGGTTGACTCGATCAAGAACTGGCCTGCACCCCGTACACCAACAGAAATCCGCCAATTCTTGGGTTTGGCAGGATATTACAGAAGGTTTATCAAGGATTTCTCAAAGATTGCGCAACCTCTCACTTCACTGACTCAGAAGGGTGTCACCTATTGTCACACCCCGACCACGTGAGGCAACGAAACGTGGCGGAAACGTCGGGGAGTGTTGTAACAGAATTAATCGTTTCAAATCCATGGCAATTAAAGTTTCGTTTTATTAATCAAACATGAGAGTTTACATTGTTTTAAACAAGAACCAAAGAGTACATAACATAAATTAACTAGTTCTTGTCTCGTTTTAAGTCACTAAGGCACAGGTCCGCCTAAGTATGTCTTGATAAGTCCTATGCATCAGATTCTAGTGGGTTTTGAAGTTGGGGGATGTGGGTATTTATAGGATTTCCCGAACCGTTAGGATCGTTTCTTGGAAACCGTGATCGAATCTAAGGCGTACACTTGTTGGAATGTTGTGGTGACTAAAAATGGCCTCTCATGAACTGAAAGGGCAAGTGTGGGTGTGTGGTTGGGAGTTTAACAGCTGTTAATACATTGAATCTGGTTTTTCTGTTCAGATGAGGCGCTCGTGTAGCGCGGCGGTAAAAGCCTTTAGGGCTCGCGCTACGCCACCATGTACCATATTCAGCAAAGTTTCAAAAATGACATAAATGGTCCCTGCAGCCCTTTTAAGCTATTTTCGATGCGTTTGAACCCCGTTAACCTCATTTCAAGGCTCTAAAATGAAGTTAAAGTATAGGGAACTCAAAACATGCTCAAAAATATCTCGGATGTCGGTTCGTTTGGTCGTACGATCGCGATGTTCGGTTAATTACGATGGAATGCGCATAAGAGCGAAAAACGATCCAAATTACGCGACGAATGGATTTTTCTTATGCCAAACACTAAAATAAATATTTTAGTCCTTACATAAATTTTTGGATGTCCGGAGGTATTCAGAACGTAAGTTATGCGCGAAAGTGCAAACTTGTGCACTTTTTGACGCTTTTAGTCCCTGAATGACCCAAAAGTTTATTTTAGCATACCGAACACCTCAAAGCCTATTTCTAAGCCATGTAAAGGATATTTATGGTATGTTTAACTTATGGTCATGTTTCGGAATGTTCGTTACAGTTCAAATTGGCATACTTTCGTAGTTTGTCAAGTTTAGTCCCTGTAAGCGAATTAACTTGTTTTTGCCATACCAAAGCCTTCAAAACTTATTTCTAAGTTATGTAAAGGTTATTTAAGGTATGTTAAGTATATGTCACTATTCTGGAGTGTTTGTTGCATTAAACCGGTTATATTTACGCATCAGCGCGCGTATAACCTTCTAGAAAGCGATTTAGAGCTTGAAATCGAACAAGAGTTGATATGTGCAAAAGATACACATATTTATACAAGTCCAAAGTATGAAATACAATATTTCATTGATTTGGTATTTGTTTGATGGTCGTAGTGACACAGGTGTCACAGTCTCCCCTACTTAAGGAAATTTCGTCCGGAAATTTATTCGTAGAAGTCTGTCTGTGACTTTGTGTTAAATAGCCATCAAAGATATGTAAAGCATAATTTTGTTATTTTCCTCAACGGATATTTTTCAGAAGCGAAAATGAACGAACGGAGTCATTTTCTTCAACGGGTTCTTCGGAAATGGAAAATAAAGGATTTTTAACTAAACGGATACACATTTCCCTCAACGGATATTCTTCAGAAGTGAAAACGAATGGATGATTCATTCTTCCTCAACGGGTCCTTCGTCAGAAACGGGAATGAAGGAATAATCCACGGATATTCATTTCCTCAACGGAAAATCTTCAGAAACGAAAATGAACTAACGGAGTCATTTTCAACGGTTGCTTCCTCAGGTACGAAAATGAAAGATTTAACAACGGATATTCATTTCCTCAACGGATAATCTTCAGAAACGAAAATGAACTAACGGAGTCATTTTCAACGGTTGCTTCCTCAGAGTTGGAAATGAAGGATAAACGGATATTCATTTCCTCAACGGATACTCCTCAGAAGTGAAAAATGAATAGCTAGTTCATTTTTCCTCAACGGATGCTTCATCAGAATTGGAAATGAATTGGGTTAACTTAGATACATGATAGAACTTGCTGTGATTTCTGTGCACTAAATTCCATAATTATGTATGCATCCATAATTACGTAATTCCTTGCACAGTCCGCACAGTTCGTTTTGTAATGTTGTGGGGAAGGATATCAAACTTGTGATGAGGGTGACTAGACTACCATAGGGTCCTTTTAATTAGATCGACAAAGGATCTTCTTAATTAGGCCACCAAGGAGTCCTTTCATCTATATCATCACATAATATTCCTAACCAGATTTTTGGATCGATCAGTTTAACTAGACCACTAAAGGGGTCTAATTATGAAGTAGTACTTTATAATCCAAGGGACTTAACTACAGCGTAGAAGTCCATTAAGGATTTTAGGTAGTACCTTTGGGTATCCTACTATGAATCTCTTGTACAAGGATATGTAAGATTCTACGAGGATTTGGATAACATAATTTGGATCACATGACACATAAAAGGGAACACATAAGCACATAATCACATAATTGTTTAATTGTTATTATCTTGTTATTGATTGCTATTAACTTGGCACCTCGTACTTCGTTTCTCTTGGAAGAAACGGGTACTTAGGATTTTCGTGGAAAACGCAAGAGATTATACAATGGAAGAAATTTGGGGGTAGTCTGTTCTTCAAGGAATATGGTTCCTTGATTGTTGGTATTATAGAGGATATGTTTATACATGCAACCACATAAACATATTAAAATGTAAATGAAAGATTTATTTATAACAACAATAACAACAACTGTTTCATAGATCGTGATAACAAAAAAAAATAATACACAAGGGTCGATTATTTTCTAAACAGCGTTATCTTCTGTCGGTCAGATACTCATCCCTGCGCTGGATTTGCATTAGCAAGCTTTGGGCAATTCCTACGAAAATGGCCCATCTCGCCACAGTTGTAGCAAGACCCCGGTGGAAAACGAGCTTGAGCAGGATTGTTGTTAACTTGATTTGGTGCAGCTGTTGTTGGGCAAACCCTCGCTGTATGACCCATAAGTCCGCAAACTTGGCATGTGCGGCACTTCACACCAGCATGATGATGTAGGCCACATTGGTTGCACAAGGGTGCAGTTCCGTTGTAGGGTTTCCTGGCAGGGGGTTGAGTTGGTTGGTTGGGGACGGCTTGATCATTGTGAGCGACCACGGCGAAGTTCTGAGAAGCCTTTCGCTTCTTTGACTTCTTAGAGGATCCAGTCTGTTCATCCATGGTCTTTGATTCCTCGATTGGGTTCGATTCTTCGACCGGTTTCTTGTCACCTTTTCGGAAAAGTTTACCTTTCCTGATCTTTGATTCAGTCAAGGTTGCAGATAGCTCAATGGCCTGCCTAACAGTAGTAGGGTTGCTACCAGTCACAATGTCTTGTATTGAGTCGGGGAGGCCATCAATGTACTTTTCGATTGCCTTATCCAAAGGCGTAACCATAGTAGGACACAACAGGCTCAGCTCCTCATATCGATCAGTGTAGGCTCGATGTTCACCGCTGTCTTGCTTAAGATCATCGAATTCCCTTTCCAAGGCCCTGATCTCGTGACGAGGACAGAATTCCTTCATCATCAGTGCTCTAAGTTCTTCCCACGTTTGAGCCAGTGCCACTTCGGCACCCCTATCTCTCACCACACCGTTCATCCACGTCAAAGCTCGTTTCTCAAAGACACTAGATGCGAAATCTACCTTTCGCTCGTTTGGACATTGAACATGCCTGAAGGTGCTCTCTAGACTCTCGAACCATTGCAGAAGTGCAGTCGCTCCTTGAGACCCAGAAAACTTTGATGGCTTAGCCGAGTTGAACGTCTTGAAGTTGCAGAGGGCATTATTGTTGTTGAGAGCTTGGTGACATTGGGCAACGATGTTCGGGATTGCAGCAAGTTATTTGCTGTGTAATGACAGCTGCCAGATCTTCAATAGATTGCTCCTTGAGACCCAGAAAACTTTGATGGCTTAGCCGAGTTGAACGTCTTGAAGTTGCAGAGGGCATTATTGTTGTTGAGAGCTTGGTGACATTGGGCAACGATGTTCGGGATTGCAGCAGTTATTTGATGTGTAATGACAGCTGCCAGATCTTCAATAGATACCGGATTTTCGCGTCGTGGAGGCATTCTAAAAGGGGAAACAAGAGAGAAAACAAATGAAATGGTATTGGGTAAGAATAGGATGTTAAAATTACCGACCAAAATTATGGGTGATGGTCATTTGTTTGAACCACGAAGCAAACAAACGACACACAAAGGCTGAATCAAAGCAAATAGATCCTCATAATGTATCGCGAAGACATGCTCGCCTATAAGTGGACACTCACCCCAAGAGTTCCCAGGTAAGAGTGACTGGTCCGATTATGTGGATTTGTACGAACACTCTAGCCTTAGACAGAAAACTCAGGGTACATGCATTCACTCTTCCAGTTTGCACGTGTTCACATTACTTAGGACCAAAAACTTTGACGAGATTTTGAAAACTCAAAGGGGTTCAAAACCTTGTAATAGAGGGTTCGAAACCTAGTAATCAATCATCCAAGAACAGATGATTAATTTTCAAAGCGGTTTTGAAATTTATGTTCTTGTTGTGGTCGTCGCCTAAGGATAGGTGACGGTATTTTTTTATGACTAAACGCAAGTAAACTCGCGTTAGGGTCTTAGGAAGGTTATAGACTAGGTCAAAGTATTACTAATAACCTAATTCCCTATAACCAGTGGCTCTGATACCATCTTTTCTGTCACACCCCGACCACGTGAGGCAACGAAACGTGGCGGAAACGTCGGGGAGTGTTGTAACAGAATTAATCGTTTCAAATCCATGGCAATTAAAGTTTCGTTTTATTAATCAAACATGAGAGTTTACATTGTTTTAAACAAGAACCAAAGAGTACATAACATAAATTAACTAGTTCTTGTCTCGTTTTAAGTCACTAAGGCACAGGTCCGCCTAAGTATGTCTTGATAAGTCCTATGCATCATCTACTGAAAACACATGTGAAAATAGGTACGTCAGCATAAAAATGCCTGTGAGATACATAGGTTTTGTGAAAACAGAATTCATGACTTATGTTTGAGAAAATGTTTAGTCATGAACCTCGTAATTTGCTTTGTCTTGTAAATCATTTGAAAAACGATAAGATCAGATGATATGTATAAATAAAAGAATAATGTATGGTTAAATGAATAACCATGTAAAATGAGTTTGTATAAGATAAGTTGTTTGTAAAACAATGTCTGGTGAAAAGTATGTTATTTGTATAAAATGTTATATGTCTCAAACTGAAATGATTCAAATAACGCTACGATATGTAATACCATACAAACACTTATATATAGGAAGTACCAGCAGCGTATCCACCATGCTTGTATCATATTACACACGCCTCGTTACTTAATCACTTACTCAAACCAAACTACCAAAGTAAAATGTTCATGTCTAATGTAAATCATGTAAGGTGTATCCAAAATGTAAGCATATGATGAATAACAATGTACTAAGTATGCAACAAAGGACATACATAGCATATAGTGTAATGTATAACAATGTACTAAGTACGCACACAATGGGCATACATAGCATAAAATGTAATGTAAAACAATGTACTAAGTATGCACACAAAGGGCATACATAGCATGTAATGTAAGGCAATGTACTAAGTACGCACACAATGGGCATACATAGCATATAATGTAATGAAATCATGTACTATAAATGTACTAATGAACATAGCAGGTATATGATGTGAAAGCATGAAAGTAACAAGTAGGCACATGTGTTCCACCCCAAAACGTTTGAAAAACAGTAAAAGAGGGGTCTATGTACTCACTTGAGATTGCTTAGTAGTCCTTGAGTAATAACCAAACAATGCTAGAGATCACGGATATCAAACGACACCTAATATAGGTAACTACATTAATAAACCGGACCTATAATCGGAGGATCGGATAGAATGAGGGCTTGTAAACCAAATGAGTATGAGAACTCATGTAACATGGTTTAACAAAGCCTACATACTAAATGAAACTTAACCTAAGTGCTTACGACCCATTACGCCCCGTTTAGGTAGCTTATGCTACTTTAACGCGTCGTTTGCGTGAAACGCGTTCGGAATGCCTAACTAGTCCTATGACAAGTAAAATATGCCTTAACATATCTAACATTGTTACCAAATCAGTTGAGATGTCAAAAGTTATGTTACATATGTTTAAAATGAATCTTGGCATCAAAGGGGTATTTTGGTAATTTACCTAAGGCATATAAACTACCTATCATACAACTACTTAAACGAAGCGACCATAAGGTATAACCTCGGAAGGTTATTCCCTATATACTATGGTCACCTAATGTGTTTGGTCGGATCCTAATGATCGACCAAATGGGTCGGGTTCGAAGGCATAAGCGATTTATTAGATCGCTTACCCTTACGACCCTAGACAACGTGGTAATCAGTAGGCATAGTCACAAGGGACTATAACCATCGTGATTACAATCACGTTGCGAAGTTCAAAAGAACTTCGCATTGACCATAAACTGGTCAACGCAGAAAGTCAAACAAAGTTTGACTTTCGGACTCGAAAAGCAATAAAAGAACGAAGGAATACTTACGAAGGGTCCCCGAATGCTAATCGTGATTCAAGTAGCTCAGGTATGAAACAAAGGTTTCAACTTAGAGCTTCTCAAATCAGATTCTAGTGGGTTTTGAAGTTGGGGGATGTGGGTATTTATAGGATTTCCCGAACCGTTAGGATCGTTTCTTGGAAACCGTGATCGAATCTAAGGCGTACACTTGTTGGAATGTTGTGGTGACTAAAAATGGCCTCTCATGAACTGAAAGGGCAAGTGTGGGTGTGTGGTTGGGAGTTTAACAACTGTTAATACATTGAATCTGGTTTTTCTGTTCAGATGAGGCGCTCGCGTAGCGCGACAGTAAAATCCTTTAGGGCTCGCGCTACGCCACCATGTACCATATTCAGCAAAGTTTCAAAAATGACATAAATGGTCCCTGCAGCCCTTTTAAGCTATTTTCGATGCGTTTGAACCCCGTTAACCTCATTTCAAGGCTCTAAAATGAAGTTAAAGTATAGGGAACTCAAAACATGCTCAAAAATATCTCGGATGTCAGTTCGTTTGGTCGTACGATCGCGATGTTCGGTTAATTACGACGGAATGCGCATAAGCGCGAAAAACGATCCAAATTGCGCGACGAATGGATTTTTCTTATGCCAAACACTAAAATAAAATATTTTAGTGCTTACATAAATTTTTGGATGTCCGGAGGTATTCAGAACGTAAGTTATGCGCGAAAGTGCAAACTTGTGCACTTTTTGACGCTTTTAGTCCCTTAATGACCCAAAAGTTTATTTTAGAATACCGAACACCTCAAAGCCTATTTCTAAGCTATCTAAAGGATATTTATGGTATGTTTAACTTATGGTCATGTTCCGGAATGTTCGTTACAGTTCAAATTGGCATACTTTCGCAGTTTGTCAAGTTTAGTCCCTGTAAGCGAATTAACTTGTTTTTGCCATACCAAAGCCTTCAAAACTTATTTCTAAGTTATGTAAAGGTTATTTAAGGTATGTTAAGTATATGTCACTATTACGGAGTGTTTGTTGCATTAAACTGGTTATATTTACGCATCAGCGCGCGTATAACCTTCCAGAAAGCGATTTAGAGCTTGAAATCGAACAAGAGTTGATATGTGCAAAAGATACACATATTTATACAAGTCCAAAGTATGAAATACAATATTTCATTGATTTGGTATTTTTTTGATGGTCGCAGTGACACAGTAGTCACACCTATCGTTGGGGTGACGCACAGGAATCTGCTTTTCAGCACCTAAAGGATAGACTTTGTAGCGCGCCTATCCTCTCATTGCCTGAAGGCACAGGAGATTTTGTGGTTTATTGTGACGCTTCCATCCAAGGACTTGGTTGCGTGTTGATGCAACGTGATAAGGTCATTGCCTACGCATCACGCCAACTTAAGGTTCACGAAAGGAACTACACTACACACGACTTGGAACTGGGAGCAGTTGTTTTCGCGCTTAAGATATGGAGACATTACCTGTACGATACCAAGTGAACCATTTACACCGATCACAGGAGTCTCGAGCATATCTTCAAGCAAAATGAGTTAAACATGCATCAACGCAGATGGGTTGAGCTTTTGAATGATTACGAATGCGCGATAAAGTACCATCTGGGCAAAGCCAATGTGGTGGCCGACGCCCTGAGTCGAAAGGATACTATACCGAAGCGTGTACGTGCGTTACAGCTTACCAACCAATCTAACCTTCCCGCTCAGATTCGCGATGCTCAGGTTGAAGCATTGAAAGCAGAGAACATCAGGGTCGAGTCTCTACGAGGATCAAGGCAACGGCTAGAACAAAAGGAAGACGGCGCCTACTATGTAACAGGGCGTATTTGGGTTCCACTTTATGGAAACTTACGTGAGCTTGTGATGGATGAGGCACACAAGTCTCGTTATTCAGTACATCCTGGTTCGGATAAGATGTACCACGACCTAAAGACTACATATTGGTGGCCTGTCATGAAAGCCCACATAGCAACCTACGTCGGTAAGTGCTTGACTTGTGCAAGAGTCAAGACTGAATATTAGAAACCATCAGGCCTACTTCAACAACCAGAGATCCCGAAATGGAAATGGGAGCAAATTTCCATGGATTTCGTTACTGGCCTGCCTAGATCCCAACGCGGAAATGATACCATTTGGGTAATCGTAGATCGACTGACCAAGTCTGCACATTTTCTGGCTATCAAAGAAACGGATAAGTTTTCTACTCTTGCAGACATTTACCTAAAGGAAGTAGTATCAAGGCACGGAGTGCCAACCTCCATCATTTCTGATCGTGACGCGCGTTTTACTTCGGAACTGTGGCAAGCTATGCACAAGTCCTTTGGCTCACGTCTAGATATGAGCACCGCTTATCACCCACAGACGGATGGGCAATCCGAATGCACCATCCAGACCCTTGAAGACATGCTTAGGGCATGTGTAATCGATTTTGGTAATGGCTGGGAAAAGCACCTCCTGTTAGTGGAGTTCTCGTATAACAACAGTTACCACACCAGCATCCAGGACGCTCCGTTTGAGGCGTTGTACGGACGGAAATTCCGATCACCTCTTTGTTGGGCAGAGGTTGGAGACAGTAAAATCACAGGCCCAGAACTTGTGGTAGATACCACCGAGAGAATTGCTCAGATACGACAACGAATGGCGGCAACTCGTGACCGTCAGAAAAGCTATGCTGATAAGGGAAGAAAACCACTCGAGTTCCAGGTTGGGGATCGAGTGCTACTCAAAGTCTCGCCTTGGAAAGGCGTAGTTCGTTTTGGCAAACGAGGCAAGCTCATTCCGCGTTATGTCGGACCGTTCGAAATCATTGAGAAAATTGGCAAGGTCGTCTACAAGTTGAATCTACCTGAAGAACTCAGCGGAGTTCACAACGTATTCCACGTGTCAAATCTGAAGAAGTGTCTGTCAGATGAGACCCTCATAATTCCTCTCAAGGAACTCACAATCGACGACCAGCTGCGATTCGTCGAGGAACCAGTAGAAATTACGGATCGAGATGTTAAGATCCTCAAGCGTGCCAGGATACCTCTTGTCCGAGTTCGTTGGGTTTCCCGTCGTGGCCCAGAGTATACCTGGGAACGAGAAGACTAAATGAAACTCAAGTATCCCCAGCTGTTTAAGAGAAACGCAACCACTACTGAGGCTGAAGCAACAGCAGAATTTCAGGACGAAATTCCAAATCAACGGGGGGATGATGTGACACCCCAGGAAAACCAGGAAACCAACGCAACTTAACTAGCTTCCTCAGTAACCACGCACTAAATTTCGGGGTGAAATTCTCTTAACAGGGGGAGATTGTGACAACCCTCAAATTACATGTAACCGTACAATCTATTAATGTTAATTAAAGTGCTTGTTGACTGTGCTGAATCATTTAACTGCTCTCTGATTACTGTGTTATACTTACATGTACTTGTTAACATACTAGTAGTATACGGAAAAGTTACTAAATAGTCCGGTATGCCTTCCAGAGTGTTAAAAATTAAAAACGTTGCAAAAATATATATATAAGACACTTTACGGATTAATTAAGCACTTTAACGGAACAACACCGAACCGAACAACCGGACTTTACCCGGAACACAAAAATATTGTCAAACACACTGTTCTTATTTTTCTGAGATAGTTAGGGTCCCCGAACACCCTAACACCCTTTATATTAATAAACACACAAGTATCCTAACTAAACCCTTTTGATTTCAACTTAATCTTAACTAACCATTACACCACCCAACCCTTACCCCCCCCCTCTCTTTGACGGTTCCCCATGGGTGGGGACACACCCATGCTTTCTTGATTATTTTATTCACAATGTTTAGTATCTAGATGACATATTATATAATGGGTAATGAGGAGATTTGGATTATAAGTATGCATGTAGGATCACCATTCTCTTTCATAAACACAACATCAACCAACATCCATCTCTCCCTCCATAACCACTCACGGCCGCCACCACCTCACCACCATCTCGCCACCATCCAACCTCCATACAACCAATTCTCATACTCTCAAAGGTGCAAGGAGCTTCATAGACAAGCCGGGTGCTTTCAAAAGTGCAAGAACCTCTCTAGATTTCTTTTATCCACCTCGTTTGCGTCTTGTTTCTTCCCTAGCCTTGAGCTAGTAGTAAGTGCCTCTAAACATCATCTTGATCTTGTTTATGGTGGTTAATAAGTGATTTAATGGTTGAAAGTTGAGAACACTAAATAACATAACATAAAGTCTTAAAAATAAGATGAATAAGATGGATAAAGAGAAGTTATGTGTGTAAATCATGTAGATCTTGTGTTGTTATGATTTTTGATTGATTTCCTGATGATTTGCTGGTTAATATTGATGTTTGATGTTGTTGTGATCACTAAACATGTCAACGGAATCAATCGAACGCGCCTTAGAAGGTTAAAGACTAAAAACAGAAAACTGTTTAGTGATTACAGCCAACTTCAGTTGGCTGTAACAGGACCGTACCTTAATGAAAAATGTATTTTCTGAAGTGTAGGTTTATGTATTATTAAATACGGTTCTAATGGCACTGGAATCATAATTTTTGGACTTCGTTTACTATTTTTAAAGTGTCATTTCGTAACAGCAGCTAGAGCTGCATTTTTGCTGCTGAAAATATACATTCTGTTTTCTGCCATAACTTGCATTCTGTGTAGAGTTAGATCATGCAAATTGTACTGTAGATGACCACCGATATATTTGTGATTCTCTCACTGGAATTTCGTAAATCGGACTCTCGATGAATTTTAAATAAATTATTCTGTGGACTGCGGTCAGAAAAAGATAAATCTGATTTCAGTCCAGAAAATGAATTTTTATAAAATATTGGTAATGAACTGGACCCCGATATTTTTACACAATAATATTTGGATCGTTTAAGACATTCTGTAAAAATTTAAGAATTTTTGGAATAAGTTAACTATTTTATTAAAATGTCCGAAAACAGCCCGGTTTTGAATATTTAAGCTGAAACGACATAAGTTGTAATTTGCGTGTCTAGATGTCGAGTATGCTATCTGTGAATGATCTAACATGTTATATGTGTTATGTGCATTATCGTATGTTTATTTATGAACGGGAATAGATGGGAAGTTTATATGGGCATAAACCGTCAAAGTAATGAATGTTATGTGATAGATACGTGTAGGAACTTTGTGCTCTAATTGAAAATCACTAAATGACTAACTGGTAATCATATTAGGACGTGATTGACCGACCTTGACTTTTAGCTATATTTGAGAGTCTAACCGAGCAAACCGAGGTGAGTTCACACCCTTACTAAGGCATGGGATTCCCGGTGGTTGGGAATGAGATTGAATAACTATTTATATTATCAACACTACTAGACTACCTACTAGTGTCCTCGGATTGAGAAGGGCACGTACGTAAAACCTACGTACACTCACACTTACTACTGTCCTCGGATTGAGAAGGGCACGTACGTAAAACCTACGTACATTCATACTTACTATTGTCCTCGGATTGAGAAGGGCACGTACGTAAAACCTACGTACACTCATACTTAACACTGTCCTCGGATTGGGAAGGACACTTATGGATACGACTAGTCTAGTAACATACAAAATGGGAAGCCCCCACTAAATATCGTAAAGGTTTGGGAATCAAGGATAATGGGTAATACATGGTTTTGAAACGAACTTACGATTTCTGATACGAACTCATTAACTGAACAATCAACTGTGAACTCGCTCAACTTTGTTGTTGATTTGTTGTTACATGCCTTGCAGGTCATTAGGTACTTATGGAGCTTGCGCGAGGAGGAGGTCGTTGTGGGATATGGACTGTTATGTCCCGTATCTAATAATTAAACTTTATAAACTAAATGAACTGATGTTTTGAAGTCTTTAAACTTATGAACTACGAACTTATGTTTTGGACTTGCGTTTTATGCTTCCGCTGTTAACTCAAAGTTGGATTACTGTCTTATGGTCACCAATTGTATTGTGGTTGGTTTTACTTACTTAATTACATTGTTCAATATGATTTGTGGCTCGACCCTGGTCATGTCACGCCTCCAAGCGGTGACGCTCCACATGGTGGATTTTGGGGGTGTGACATTATGGGTTGTTGATTTTGTTTTCTCGCAAAGGTGATAACGCTGGAGAGATTTATGTTTTAAAAAATTTGACCGTTGAACGGTCGACGTAATTAAAAATATTAATTCTTTTAAATTTCTATATATAATCACCCTTTCAACTCATTTTTTTAAAAACCAACACACTCCCAAATCATCTTATCTCTATCTTTATTTTATAAAAATCTAGATTTTTATAGAATGCATCCCTTCAACCGCGGTTTTGTTCCTCCGCGTTCTAGTACGGACACGAACCAAACGAGCAATCCTAGCCATCCCGTTTCTCCGGTTCCCACTCGACCCACCCCGTACGGATCCGGTTTTGTTGAGTATAATCAACATCAAACCGGGTTTATGAACCTATTGAACCAACCGCTCTCATGGGACCCAAATCTATACGGTTGGAACCCGAATCACAACATGGGAGGAATCAGGTCGTTTCAAGCCTTCGGCTCGGCACAAGCATTCGGCTCGCCACTACGCGAGACTTCGTCCCGGATACACAACTTGTAGTAGAGGAGGCACAACAAAACAAAACCAAACGCAACCATAAAAAGAAAACCGAAACCCGAACGAAAAAAACGTGCAGCCATGGGATGAAAAAGAGGAGTACGCATTGTATTAATTTTTTTGTATTAGTTTTTGTTTTTTTTAGCAAACAACCAAAATAAAACCGTCTTTTGGAACCGAATTCGGGAACTATTTTTCAGGCTCATGGGTAGGGGATAGCTACCGGATTCAATATCGGGCAAGTGTACTGACATCAACAAAAAGTGTACAAAATTTCAATCCATTTACCAACGTGTAAAAAACTGATGGAAAAGTGGTCATAACAACGAGGACATTACATAGACCGCCTTATAAGAATATCAAGTCGGTCAAGGTAATTTCCCATACTTGAAGTGTTGGCAAATTCTTCGTAATAGCGTCAAATGGGCCAACGTCTCTACCACGGTCGGGTCGGTCGACAAATAAAAGGCCGTCAAAGAGATCAAAAACTAACGAATCGACTTAACTATTGCCTTTTCGGAGATGAACTGACGCCTTCAAGACATACACGACCTTGGGGCTCAACGTATGGAAGAGAACCGGGAAGTGATCGAGATTATGTGGGATAGACAATGGGCTCAAGACTTTGAACTCTACTCGAAACCGCACAACCACCTAACCGGAAAAGCATTGAAGATGTCGATACAACAAAAAGAGCAAATCGAAAAAAAATATATAATCTTTGAGTTTTTATTTTATTTTATTGTAATGTTTTTTAATTTAATGAAATGGTTTTTTTTTCTTTTGTAAATGGTTTTTTATTTTATAAAGTTAGAAATTAATTATAAAAAATTGAAAATTAATAATTGAGTAATGATGAGTATGAGGCTTTATGACTAAACTCTCCTGTGATATAAAGCACCATAAAACACCCCTTATGCATTTTTTACCACTTGTTGCATAATGCCATCTAAGTAACTTTACGAATACATATCGTCTGATAATATGATAAGACGTTTTCTAAGGACCTTTTCATTTTATCCAAAACTTTAAAGGTAGCATATGGCATGATTCATTCTTTACCTTTGTTCATATTATGTTATATTACTAGTTTATAGACCCACATATTACACGAGATTCTATAGTATAAATTATAGAACCTAATGTATTACATGATTTAAATAAGTATAATTTTATATAATAAATAATAGAATATTACATCTTTTAAAAACTCATGAATTGCACAGATTGAACAAACACATGTATTACACATGGTGAATAAATATAATTTAATCGGTTAACACATACAATCATCAAAATATGTTTTTAATAAAAAAAGAACTTTGATGTATAATTTACTTAATAGCATTTTCACTTTGCTTTTGTATTTATTATGAATTTATAAACTTGTGTATTACACGTCTTATAACATTTTAATTTGTTTTTATATATTACTATGTTAGAAATTTATTTATTACACGGGTGAGTCAATGAAATACTAAATGGTTATTAATAAGCAGAAAGTTAAGACAAAAGATGTTTAATAAATAAAAAGTGAGGTATTCATTTAATATTATTATTTCATATGAGATAGAAGCGGGATAATATGATTTAATAGGATAAGGAGAGAAAGATAAAAAGGGTGAGAAAACTTTGGAAAGTGACACGTGTCCTCAATAATTTTATTCATTATAATACTCTAAAAAATAAAAATCCTAAAAATACTTTTTAGAATTTTTTGGATTTTTCTATTTTTGTTGGACTTTTTAAAATTTTTTGGATTTTTAATATTTTTTAGATTTTTTTTAGCTTTTTTGGATTTTTTAATATTTTTTTGACTTTTTTGACTTTTTAGAATTTTTTGGATTTTTAGATTTTTTTGGGATTTTTATTATTTTATAGAATTTTTTTGATTTTTAGATTTTTTATTATTTTTTAGAACTTTTTTAATTTTTAGAATTTTTTTATTTTTTAGAATTTTTTGGATATTTTATTATTTTTTTTGTTTTTTAGATTTTTTTTGACCTTTTAGAATTTTTTTGACCTTTTAGAATTTTTTGGATAATTTAGAATTTTTTGGATTTTCTATTATTTTTTTATTTTTAGATTTTTTTTATTTTTTAGAATTTTTGGGATTTTTTATTACTTTTTTTGAATTTTTAGAATTTTTTTGTGTTTTTAATATTTTTTGAGTTAATTACATGGTTAGTCCCTATGGTTTGCACAAAGTAACATACTTAGGTACTAATAGTTTAAAATCACATTATAGGGTATTAGCTTTTCATTTTGTAACGTTTGTAGGTATTAACGTTATTTGTAAGTTTAAAATCACATTATATTAGTACCTAAGTATGTTATTTTGTGCAAACCACATGAACTAACTATGTTAATACCCTAGAAGTTAATACCTACAAACGTTACAAAATGAAAAGTTAATACCCTAAAAAGTGATTTTAAACTATTAGTACCTAAGTATGTTATTTTGCGTAAACCATAGGGACTAACTATGTATTTTTTTTAGATTTTTTTGGATTTTTTAGAGTTTTTTTTGTTTTTTATTATTTTTTGTATTTTTTTAGAATTTTTTTTGGATTTTTTTTGGATTTTTTATTGTTTATTTTTTTTTATTTTTAGAATTTTTTTTTATTTTTAAGAATTTTTTTATTTTTTTAGAGTTTTTTTATTTTTTTTTTTGAATTTTTTGGGTTTTTTTTAGAATTTTTTTATTTTTGAGATTTTTTTTTATTTTCAAGTTTTTTATTATTTTTAAAATTTTTATTATTTTTAAACGAAGAACGACAGGAGAGTACTACGGCGGCGATTGGTGAAGTCGCAGTTGTGAATAGATATCTACGAGTAGTAATTAGTTTAATGACTTTATCTCATACCCATCCTGACCCGCTTGGGTTTTATCTCATAACCATCCTGACCTACTTTTTTTTTTTTATCAACCACTTCATAACCAATCCTATCCTAGTGACTAATTTTGTTTGGCCCATCTTAACCCATCTTAAAATTTAAAGTACCCATATCAAACCAAAATGAAATGGATGGGCTTGTTTTGCCAGGTCTAGTCACCATGATCAACACCGTTGTTGGTGTTGATGTCACAACCACCACTATCGCAACCTCTACCACCAGCTCCACCCATTGTTGCTATTTGGCATAAGGATGGAACCCATTTTGATAATTTTTTCAAGGACCCATGAGGAAAGATTTTAAATTTTTGATTACATAACCTTTTCTATATTTCAGTTCAAATTATTTTAGTGAAGATGTATTTAAGTCGGATGTATAACTCATATTGGATAATAGATCAAATTATATCCGAGGAAAAAGAGTAAATTGCTAAAATCGTCCCTGACGTTTATTCACATTTGCTAGATCCATCCAAAAAAGGTTTTTTTTTTTTTTTTTTCTCATAGGAACCACTGAGGTTTCAAAAAAGTTGCTAAATTCATCCAAAATGACTAACACTCTAACAAAACTAACTTGATAGAGGGGTAATTTGGTCATTGTCTTAATTTATTTAATTAAGACAATTGAGCGAACATCCTGGGCATATAGGTTTTGAAAGAGCTGAATTTCAAAATTAGTGGTGGGGCTTTTTAGAGAGTGAGAAAGAGAGAGAGAGAGAGATAGAGAGAGTCATAGTGTTTCTGTGTGTATTAGATAGGTGTTTATATATATATGTGTGATTATTTAATATTTTAATAAAAGTAAGGGGTAAATAAGTGTCACACCTGATATTTCCACGTTTGACCGGTGGACCCGGTAGGGGAGTATCGTGACGTAGTTGATATCATCATAGTCAAACAACACAATATATAAATACACAGCGGAAGCAAAAGATAAATATATTACAATTCCGAATATAAAGTAATATCAAGTATTACAACGGAAAGTAAAGGATCCACAGGCGGATTAAATAAAAGGAAAAACTGTTCAACAGACTTTGGACGCCTCGAACTTGCAAGATTCCTTATTAACGCCCTGAGCTTCCAGCCAATTACGTTCAGTACCTGTCACTTAACCTTTTTGGAAAATATGACAGTTTTCACTGGTAAATACACTCAACCGACTCATTTGAAAAGAGATTAAGAAAATTGATTTAGATGCAACAGGCACAAAATATTTTGACACTTTGATTAAACTGCACAAGGCAAAATTAATCTTTTATAACTTGGGACAATTATATTTATAATTTTGTATACAGATTTACATGTTCGTTGTACGTTCAGGGCCCGATGTAGAAACCGAGTCAAGATTGACAGACACGCCACAAGTATAAGCCCACAAGAGAGTGAGATACCGTTTCCCTTTAAGCAACTTTCAGTGTATGCCTACACCCCGTGCTTAAGGCGTGGCCATTTTATAATACAATGATGTCAAGGATATCCGGGACATGGTCATTAACCCCTAAAGGCTTTTATTTCAAACAATACAGATTAAAGCGGGTTACCTCAATAATTTAATCATAATAAGACTAAACATTCAATACCCGACCAAGCGGCATTATTATAATACCGTATCCCAAGCCCGTATAGGGAAAATAAGTTAAGAGTATTTACCTGAGCTAAATATAAATTCAATCCCATCCGTATATCAATTCAGCAAGCACAAGTACTTCTACTGGGGCTCTTAATCTGGAACGAAGGTTTTTAATAACCTATTAGATTTCTAACGGGTCTTTAATTAAGCCTATGCTTAGACCGTTTAGTTTTAAAAAGGAAGATACGGTTCAAACGCATGATAAGGCGAAGACCGGTTTAGAGTGTGGTTTTGACCCGACAAGCTTGTATGCTTGTTTAATATGGGTAACTTAAACACATTCTGGATTTTTGGACCAAAAAGATATGGTTTGACCCGTTTCGGCTAATTTATGCAAACTAGTCACATAAGCCGATCCGAACGCGACAAGCGCGTAACGAGTATCCATAAGAGTCATATACAGGTTTCCTAAGTTAATATGCCTTAAATATGTTGTGATATCAGTAGGATACCTTCCATTATGCCCAAAACGAGTTTAATCTCAATATAAGCCCCGAAGGGGTATTTTGGTCATTTACCTAAGGCATATATACTACCTGTCATACAACTAACTAAACGTCGTGACCATAAGGTATAACCTCGGAAGGTTGTTCCCTATATACTATGGTCACCTAATGTGTTTGGTCGGATCCGAATGATTGATCAAACGGGTCGGGTTCGAAAGTATAAGTGATTGTTTAGATCGCTTACCTTACGACCCTATATAAGCACTAAACTAAAAGTGACGAGCTAAGCATGTTAAAACATGCTTAACTAAGTTTAGAAAACAGGTTTGGTATCAAAACAAACGGTTTTGATACCTAAGAGTAGTTTGGTTACAAAATACGCAACAATACGCATTTTGGCCGAAACTACGACTCGTCACTGAGCCTAGATAACGTGGTAATCAGTAGGTATAGTCACTAGGGACTATAACCATCGTGATTACGCTCACGTTATGAAGTTCAAACGAACTTCGCATTGACCATAAACTGGTCAATGCAGAAAGTCAAACAAAGTTTGACTTTAACGCTAAAACGAATAAAAGAACGAAGGAACACTTACAAAGGGTCCCCGAAAGCTAATCTTGATCCAAGTAACTCAGGTATGAAGCAATGGCTTCAACTTAGAGCATTCTTAGATCAGATTTGTGGGATTTGTGGGTTTTGTAAGTGAATGGGTTGGGTATTTATAGTAAATGGACAACCGTTAGGATCGTTCTTCGAATACCGTGCTTTGATCTTGTCCCTACACTTGTTGCAACACTAAGGTAACTCAAATTGGCCCCCCAACATCAGGGATTTACATGTGGCATTGGCCTTTGGAGTGTTTAGCAGCTGTTACAACTGATTAAACAACTTTTGCTGATCTGAAAGGGCCTCGCGTGACGCCAAGGGGGCTAGGTGTCACGCCTAGGTCCTTCTGATCAGCAACCAGTTTCCAAAGTTTCCATTTCAGTCCCCGTTGTGTATTAAGGCCATTTCCGACATGTTTAAGGCTCGTTAAGTCAACTTTAAGGCCCTAAAATGATGCCTAAACATTGTGGACATGAAACATGCTCAAAAAAACATTCCGGATGTCGGTTCGTTTGGTCGTACGATTGCGATGTTCGCTTAATTACGACGGAATGCGCATAAGCGCAAAAGACGATCCAAATTGCGTGACGAATGGGTTTTTCTTATGCCAAACACTAAAATAAAATATTTTAGTGGTTACATAAATTTTTGGATGTCCGGGTGTATTCAGAACGTAAGTTATGCGCGAAAATGCAAACTTATGCACTTTTTGACGCTTTTAGTCCCTGATCCTTCTACACTTGATCTTAACATGATTTCTTGCACTTTGAGCCCTCTAACTTGACTTTTAAGGGCCTTAAGACATAACCAAACTTTTTTTAAGTCCTTGGGTAACTTTATGGTTACCCGAAAAGTCATAAATTTCAACGTTGACGCTTTTAACCCCTCGTATACGAATATTGTCATAACTTTCTCATATGCTAGCGAAACTTGGTGAAATTTTTATCATGTATTATAGTGAGCATAATTGATCGTTACAAAGCTTCGGGTTTGCTAAAAGGTCACTCAGAGGTATACTTTAAACATGCTGACACATTTAACCCCTGTAGTTTGTAATCTCTCACTTTCTTTCACAATTAGCTTCGTATGATCCATGAATAATTCGTTTAAGGGTATAAACATCATGTAGGGATATTGTAGGGTATATTTATCCATTGTTGACATTTTGAACCCTTATATTCACATATTTTCCATGTTTGTCAACTTTAGTCCTTCTAGAGTATTCTTTCACACGTTCAAAGCTTATGACACGTGTCAATACATTATAGGACGTGAATTTTTGAGGTGTTATAATAAGTAATTTCAGATGGATTTAACAGAGAAAATTAACCCTCATCCACTCCAGGGACCATCCGAGTAGCAAAATAGTAAACCACAGGGAGCACTGGTGTAATTTTCAAAAGTTGGGGACTATAGGTGTTACTTTACAAAACCACAGGGACCATCCGTGCATTTTACTCTTATATTTATTTACAAAATTTAGGGGGGGGGGGGGAGTGCAACCAGTAAAATTAAAAAAAAATGGGAGTGCATTTAGCAACACCCTAAGTAATAACACAACATTAAGCGTAACATATAGATTAGTTACCCATGAGTATTCAATGAAATTTGAACAAGTTCCATTGGTTCTCGTGTAACCGCGGTCAAAATATGCATTCTTTGTTCTTCATTACACACTTCCAAAAGTTTCTGCATAAGGTAATTCCCAAAAGGGTTGATCATAAAGCTCGACTACATGCCTGATAATCTCATCAAACACGATTTGTACATTTTGAGGGTTCCCATCATCGAAAATATTTTGTAGAAGACGATACCCGTGTTGATCTTTAGCCATCGCAAGTATATACCGTTGAGCTCGGATCAAATGAGAAGAACAAGTTTGACCATTTTCACACGGTCTCACAAACTTTTTTCTAACTCGACGTACATCTTCGCCTTGGATAATCAGACTATCCTCACAAGTGGATAAACCCTAGATTCCACGCCCGAACCCGAGTCCCCCACGAGGGATTCGAATATTTGATGAACCACCGGCTGCTAAGTGGAACCGATAAGGGTCATAGTTCGGGTAAGTCTTAGCCTTTGTAGGGAGCATATACGGTACATTTTGCATCATTTCTCCAGTTGGAGTTGGAGTTGGAGTTGGAGTCGATATTCTCATGAATATGTCTCAAGCAATACCTATGGCTAGCACTTGGATAAACTTTGGCTAAAACAAAACAAATATTCAATATAGTTAGATAACCAATAAAAGAGTATATAACACTAAACAATAATACCTTCTGCCAATCATATATATATATATATATATATATATACATATATGTTGATCAAAGCAGCTTATGTTACTGCCCATTTAAAAAATCAATCCCACCACTAATTTTGAAATTCAGTTCTTTCAAAACCTATATGCCCAGGATGTTCGCTCAATTGTCTTAATTAAATAAATTAAGACAATGACTAAATTACCCCTCTATCAAGTTAGTTTTGTTAGAGTGTTAGTCATTTTGGATGGATTTAGCAACTTTTTTGAAACCTCAGTGGTTCCTATGAGAAAAAAAACCTTTTTTGGATGGATCTAGCAAATATGAATAAACGTCAGGGATGATTTTAGCAATTTACTCGAGGAAAAATTTACACACTACTTTACACATATCAATTAGTTAGGGTCTCTTTGTTAAGAGGTAATAGAATAAATATGGGAATGTAATGTGGATCATTACCATTCCATGTCTTGTTTGGTTACAATGTGTAGGGCTGTAAACGAACCGAACGAACACGAACAAGGCCATGTTCGTGCTCGTTCGTTAAGGAAATTAACATGTTCGCAAAATGTTCACGAACGCATACTGAACATAAGTTTATGTTCGTGTTCGTTCGTTAAGGAAATTCAGTTGTTCACGAACAGTTCGTGAATACTGGTCTCGAACACAAACGAATGCATGCAAATAACAACGAATGTAAATGAACATTTAACTTGAAAATAAAAAAATAAAAAAACATTGTTATCCTTAAAAAATGGATATAAGTAGTTAAATACAACCATCAAATGTAAATCAAAACACAAGAAGTCTACTACACCACTAAATGATAAATCAATGTTAACTAACCTAGACATACTTATCCCAAAAAATGTCTTCGAGTGTCCAAATTTTAGCTAACTTAGAAAAAGACAGGGTTTCAAGTTTTCAATATGTTTAGATAAAATATTTATTATTTATTATTTTTAATATAATCAAACGAACATGAACAAACATAAACGAACATATTACCGAACGTTCACGAACGTAGTCGAACGAACAAAACCTGTGTTCGTGTTCGTTCGCTAAGCTAACCAAACGAAATTTTTGTTCGTGTTCGTTCGTTAAACTAAGCGAACGAACATAAACGAACTTCCCGCCGAACGGTTCACGAACTGTTCGCTGAACGTTCGGTTCGTTTACAGCCCTAACAATGTGGGAAAGGAATGAATTATTACTGTGTATTGTTTGGTAGGCAAGAAATAAAGAAGAAAAAAAATCGGCAGTGACTGGTGGTGGTTGGTGGCGGTGATTGTAGGATAGGTGGCGGTGGTGGGTGGCAGCGGTGGTGATGGTTGTCAGTGGCGGCGGAGGCAACTGTGGGTGGGCGGTGGCGCGATAGTGGTTGGTGGCATCGGAGGCAGTGGTGGCGACGGTTGTTGGTGGCGATGGTGGGTGGTGGCTGCGGTGGGTTGCGGTGGGCATCGATGGTGGGTAGTAGCGACAGTAGTGGGTTGTGGTGTTGTTAATGAAGGGTGTGTTAGGATCTGAGTTTCTTAGATTGTGTTAGTTTAATTGAAATGAAAATGAAATAGAGATGAATTGCAGCGGAATAGATGAAATAAACTTTTAACACACAACCAATGGAAGAAAAGTTTAAGCACTCATGTTTAACATCGAATTGAATGATTGTATTTATTACAAAGATCAATTACAATTGCATGCATGCACAGATCTCCCTATCATCCTGAGCTCACTTGATTGTTTGTACAGAATTGACTTAGAAGAAAAGAGCTAACAGAACAGTACAGGGTACTGTTCTATTTATAGTATAGGACAACCACTGAGCATCTTCGGCTGACGTCACCATGAAAGTGACATCTAACCGCCTAACAAACTACAACCACTGACCTATACAACCACTGATTACAAACTACTGATTTACATAAACAAAGTATAAACAAAACACTGATTCTTCATTCCACTGTTGTAGCTTCAGCAGTGCTTTGGTCTTCAGCAGTACTTGAGACACATCAGTAGATTGAACTTTAGTACATTAATCTTCATCAGTGTTTAGATCAGTAGCAGTTGTAAGGATCAGTACTTTGAGTCTATCTGATGTTAGAGCCACTGTTAAGGGGAAAGATATGTACACACACAGCTTATGAAGGATCCACTGTTCTGAACCAATTTTGGCTTTATCAACTGTTCCTTTGTAGGGTTCAATCCCAACAATCTCCCCCTGGAACAGATGATGCCAAAACACTTCATTATTCAGGATCTTTATTGCCTCATCAAGAATTCCTTAACTTGCCATTTGAATTGTAATTCAAAGTTCATGGAATCTTCATCATCCTCATCCCTACACAGTTGAAGCTAAAGGAGATCTTGTAAATCTTCTACACTCTGGCCTAGTGCATTCTCTCTTGATATGTGCTTAACTTCTCCATTGGACTTGAGCAAAGTCAATACGTGGGTCTTTTAATCAGACTTCCACTTTAGTATTTTTGAGTTCAGTGGGTTTCTTGGGAGAGATTTTATTTTTGATGAGTTTGGTGAAGGAGGCCTGCTTATGACTCCTTTATCAAGATCTTGAAGTTTTGCTGAGTCAGGATTTTCTGCAATCATATCCTGAAGGACAATCTTCATAATATAATCTACTTGAGCCTTCTCTTCTTCTTTCATCTGTTTTTGCCTCTTTTTATGATTTAAGGCAATGATGGAGGTGTCAGCTGACGTGAACAACGTTTTCAGAGCAAGGGCCTGCTACTGTGGATCATCAGCTTTCTTGTCTCTGTATGCTGGCTTCTTTGGAAGAGTGGGATCTGTTTCTCTCCTTCTTTCCAGCCTCTCATATGCCATATCAGTGTATTGCCTTGACCATTTTGCTATGGCTTTGGCTGTACCAACCTTTGCTGCAACCAACTCTTGCTTCTTTCTTTTGTACTCCAAGGTAAGATCAGCAATTGCCTTTTTGTATTTGCTCCAGTTTGGTGATGATCTTTTCATACCTGGATCATTTTTAATTCTTTCAATTCTGTTTGCTTCACTTTTCAGAGCAATGAGTGGCCAATCTTGGAACTGCTCAACCTTGGCTGGGTAGAACTTTTCCCTCATGATCAATTCAAGGAGGTCTTTTGTTATCTCCTTTTGCAGGTCAACTTCTGGTGGCAGGTTGGACATTTCTTTACTCAATCTGTTGCATAATCTTCCAATTGTTTGACTTTAGTGAGCAAAAACTGCATTCGATTTGAGATGGCATTGTCATTTTCCCCTTTGCATTCAACTCTAGCACTTATTTCAGCTTGCCTGGCTTTGAGTTTTAAATACTCATCCATGTTGTTTGGATCTATAAAACCAACAAGAGAGGGGTATTTTCTTTTTGAAGGGTCATCCACTGTGTAGAACTGTTTCATTTCATTCTTTATTGCATGCAATTCTAGTGGATAACTGGCTGCTACAGGTATAACATCTGCAGGATCAAAACCTTCAAGTACCTTTGGATCTTTGATTGGGTTTACCAATGTTGGAGGAATGAATTATGGAGGTTTGGTTCTTTTATAGGGTGCAGATGAAATAGGATCAGGTGCTGGTATGTCATCATCATGCACCTGAAATTTTCTTTTTCTTGTATACACCTTTTTGGGAGAAGGTGTTTTTGTTTGAGGTTTTGGAACAGAAAGAATTATGGCTTGAGAAGGGGTGTTTGAAGTGATGGGTGACTGACTAACAGCTGTTGAAACAACTGGTGTCTTAACCACTGTTGTCACTACAACTGTTGATGCATCAACTGTTGTCTTCTGCTTTTTGGCAGGTGGTTTTTGTGATGGTTGTGTTGTTTTTGGTGTAGCAGTGGATTGAGTGATGGTTGGTGAAATGATGAGGGCAGTGGTTGACACAACATTTTTTGAAACCACTGAAGTATCAACAACTGTTGATACAACAGGTGTCTCAATATCTGTTGGTTTAGAAGTTTGATGTGAGGAACTTTTGGGGATTTTAGGAGTAGGTTTAGTGGTTTTGGAAGGTGTGGTTTTGGGTTGGCAAACCTTTCTGGTAGTCTTTCTTCTGTTTGAAGTACCCTGCTCTTCCTTTTCCATCAAAACTTTCTTTTCCTTTTCAAATCTTTTAGAACCCTTTATTTCCATTGTCTCTTTTCTATTTGCTTTTTGTTCAGCAAATATGTTGAGTCACATCAACCTTTTTTGAACCATTTGTCCTTGGGATTTCTACAACAGGTTTAGACTTTGGATCTGGTGGTAGATATAAACCTTCCTTTCCTTTCTCCCCCTTTTTGGCATCATCAAGGTTTTCAACATAGACAATGGTAGGAGGAGAAGTGCCAGTGGTTTGAAGCAGATGAGCTTTGATGGCCTTTATATCAGCTTGAGTATCTTTATACCTAGCTTCCATCACATTTCTGAACATTTAAAGTTGAATTTCATGTTGTTGATCAGCATACTGTCTTTGTTGATGAAGCATAGGTTGAAACAGTTGCCATAGCTCAGTGGGGGATGGAGCAGATGTTGAAGCAGTGGATGGAGCTTTTTGAGATTGTAACAACTGTTGCAGCATATTTTTGATATTTGCCACAGATGTTTCTATTTTGTCTACTATCTCCGTCAATTCTTGGTATTTTAAACCATCACCCAAGTGAATGGGATCATCTGATTTCCCACTAACAGTGGTTGTATCAGCAGTTGCACCAGAGGAAGTTTCCATTGGTTCATCCACTGATGCCCCTTGTTCTTGGTACTGGGGACTTCCCTTTTCATTAACTATCTTGTTTAACACACCAGTGGGCAATTTAAACACACCAGTGGTAACTTTGATAGCATCAGAAATGGTTGCCTTCAAGGGAGACTTACTGATGAAACTACTGTCCAGGTGTAAATCAGTGGATTCAACACCTGTAGTAGCTGCTCCACTTGAACTACCACCAAGAGTTACATGTAACTCAATGGGTGTAACCTCCTCAACTGTTGATGGGTTAGCAAGGGTAGATGAATCAGACTCAGTCACTTGTTGAAGTATTTTCTCAGTGATAGGTTGTTGAGAAGAACTAATTTGTGTCTGATCCATATCCAATGCATTCAACAGAGGTATAATGGATGGTGGAATTTGTGGAGTGAGGATAGGTGTTGAAGATAATTTGCCCCGGGAGCAGGGCTGTGGAAGATGGATTCAAGTGGATCCAGAGCTTCATAATGTGGTGTCCCTGTGTATACAACCTGATCCTTTTGTGAGGATGCAGGAGGAGTTTCAGGCTCAGGTTTAGATCTTTCTTCCATCTGCTGTGAGGAAGTAGCAACAGTGGTTATTGGTGACTTTTGTGTTGTCACAGGAGTTACTTCTGGGATCTCATCTTCCAGAAGATCCTTTCTGGAGGGTTTGGGGGCCTTTTTGGATTTTTTTTTGATGGTCTTTTTGGTGATTTTTGGTGGGGGTTGCACAGCAGTGGGTGTGCTACTGTGGTCACCAAGAGCAGTGGGCTCAACAGCAGAAACCTGAGGAGCAGATGTTGTCTCAGCCAAATTTTGCTCAGGTTTCTCTGTTTGTGTTTGAGAAGGTTTTGACAGCCTTGTAAAAGTTTAAGAAGATAGGCTGTTTATTTGAAAAACATTACCTTGGATAAGCACATGTGCACTATCCTTTGGAATTTTCTTTTGTAAATAAAAGCTTAAAAATCTTGGAAACAGTAAAAATGGTTTCTTCTTATCTTTTATATTATTAACATTTTTAACCATATCATTGAAAATCTCTTGGGAGTAATTAAAATCAACTTCTACCATGATAGCATATCCCAAGTATTGGATTTTCAATGGTATTTCATTGAAGGCTGTTGTTTTATTTGAAACACACATGAGAAGGGTATGGAATAAAAATCTCATGGGAGGTGGAAAACTTCCCTTTTGCAAAGTATCTTTTTTCATTTGTTCCTCATACCCCCTCTCAATTAAATCTGTTTGATATTCTTCCTTTGGGAAAGAATTTTTACTTGTATGATCATTTATTTCAAAGACCTCAGAGATGGTTTGAGGTGTGATAGCAACCTGAATTCCCCCTACTATTGAAGTGATAGCCCAAGGCTTTTTGTCTTGAACTTCAATTTTTTCATTTTTCCAGAAATCATGTAGGGTATCCAGGTAAATAGGTGCGTTGCAAGTCAACAAAGTTTTGTACTTTGAAGAGGAAAGAGCATCAATAACGGAGTGAAAAGTTGTGTTTTTACTTGTTTTCTCAAGGGTACACAGATAGTTCTGAGGGCTTTTTAGTGCGAGAGCCATGGTGATTCGAAGGTAGTTGTGAGAGGAGAAAGAAGATGAATGATTCGAAGGATTTTGATGGAAACTGCTTTTGAAAGGAATTTTGAATTCGATTCGACAGTGAAAACCCTGTTTAGGGTTTAATCAGGGTTTTATAAAAGTGAAAAGTGAATGCTGACGTGGCAGCGGTTAAAAGATCTGACGGCTAATAACTAACCACGTGACAACCTCTGATGAATAATGGATGACAGTTGTTTAGGAAACCACTGATGATCAATATCAGTGGTTTATAGTGATGAAACATGAAAATAGTGGCTGATTTTTGTCTATCAGTGGATAGCCATCAGTGATGCAAAACACTGATGTTTGACAACAGTGATTATCAATGAAAATGGGAGAACAGAGGTTGACTTTCAGCAGTGGATAGAATTCAACAGATCAAATGTTTGAACCAAAATAGTGGTTATGACAGACTTTTAGGATTAATGAAAACTTCCATTTTTAACTATTTTTTAGGATGAATTTTTTATTTTCTGAAAACATTTTAATGCTTTTTATTCATAGAAAAACAAGATTTTGCTTGTTATTCCATGTTAAGCATGCCAATTCTAGAGATCAGGCTTTCAAAGGTGGATGTGTCTAAAGCCTTTGTTAGCACATCTGCCTGCTGATCCTTAGTTTGAACATGATGCAGAGAAATCAAACCTTTTTCATAGAAATCCCTCACAAAGTGATGTCTGATGTCAATGTGTTTGGTGGTTGAATGTGAAACTGGATTTTTGATGATATTTTCTGCTGCCTGACTGTCCAACATGAGAGGTGTCTTTAAGGCAGTGATACCAAAATCCAGCAGTTGATTTTGAAGCCATAACAGTTGGGTTGTACAGCTTGCAGCAGCAATATACTCTGCCTCAACAGTGGATGTTGAAACAACTGCTTGCTTCTTGCTTTGCCAAGATACTAAGCAATCACCTAGAAATTGGTACCCTCCTGATGTGGACTTCCTTGTTGCATTACATCCAGCAAAGTCACTGTCTGTGAAACCTGAAAGCTTAATATTCCCATTAGCAGGGTGCCAAATACCAAGTGTGGGAGCACTTTTTATGTATCTGAGTATCCTTTTCACAGCTATTAGGTTAGACTTTCTATGTGACACCTGTGCCTCCACGGCCATTAAACAGATGCCAAACCCATGAAATATTGTATTTCATACTTGGGATTTGTATAAATATGTGTATCATTTGCACATATCGATTCTTGTTCAATTTCAAACTCTAAATCGCTTTCTGGAGAGTTATACGCAAACTGGTGCATAAACGTAATCAGTTTAATGCGACAAACACTCCGGAACATCAACATATGCTTACCATACCTTAAATATCCTTTACATAACTTAGAAATAAGTTTTGAAGGCTTTGGTATGGCAAAATCAAGTTTATTCGCTTACAGGGACTAAATTCGACAAACTGCGAAAGTATGCCGATTCGTACTGTAACGGACATTTCAGAACTTGATCATAAGTTAAAAACACCCTAAATACCCTCTACATAGCTTTGAAATAGGCTTTGAGAGGTTCGGTGTGCTAAAATAAACTTTATGCTCATTCAGGGACTAAAAGCGTCAAAAAGTGCATAAGTTTGCATTTTCGCGCATAACTTACGTTCTGAATACATCCGGACATCCAAAAATTTATGTAAGAATTAAAATATTTTATTTTATTGTTTGGCATAAGAAAACTCCATTCGTCGCGTAATTTGGATCGTTTTTCGCGTTCGTGCGCATTTCGTCGTAATTAAGCGAATATCGCGATCGTACGACCAAACGAACCGACATCCGGCATATTTTTGAGCTTGTTTCATGTCCCTCATGTTTAGGCATCATTGTAAGCCCTTAAAGTTGGCTTAACGGGCTTTAGATGTGTCGGAAATAAGCTTAAACCACTGCAGGGACTGAAACTGTAATAACATAAACTTGTTTGCTGAACTGAAAGCTCAGGCGGCCCGCGTAAGGACCCTCTTACGCTTACGCGGACCGTGCGAAAGTATCATACCTGCAAAACTGATTTTCCAGCTGATTACAGCCTGTTCCAGCTTGTTCCAGCACTTGCACCTGGTATTTTAGCATTCTAGGGGCCATTTTAAAGTGCCCATGGTATTGCAAAAACCATGGGTGCACTTGTACGGTTGTGATCGAAGCACGTTATTCGATGAACGATCCTAACGGTGGTCCATTTCCTATAAATAGCCCACCCCCACTTCACTTGAAATCACACCTTGATCAGCTTTTTTCTCTAAGTTGGAGTGGAAACACTTCATACCTGAGAAAATTCAGATCAAACTTCCATTCTTGGACCTTTTGTAAGTCCTCTTTCGTTCTTTTACGCGTTTTTAGCATGAAAGTCAAACTTTGTTTGACTTTCTGCATTGACCAGTTTATGGTCAATACGAAGTTCGTTTGAACTTCATAACGTGAGCGTAATCACGATGGTTTTAGTCTCTTGTGACTATACCTACTGATTACCACGTTATCTAGGCATAGTGACGAGTCGTAGTTTCGGCCAAAATGCGTATTCTTGCGTATTTTGTAACCAAACTACTTATAGGTATCAAAACCGTTTGTTTTGATACCAAACCTGTTTTCAAACCTCGTTAAACATGTTTTAACATGTTTAGCTCGTCACTTTAGGTTTAGTGCTTATGTAGGGTCGTAAGTTAAGCGATCTAAACAATCGCTTATACTTTCGAACCCGACCCGTTTGGTCGATCATTAGGATACAACAAAATACACTAGGTGACCATAGTTGTATAGGGAATAACCTTCCGAGGTTATACCTTATGGTCACGTCGTTTAGTTAGTTGTATGATAGGTAGTTTATATGCCTTAGGAAAATTACTAAAATGCCCTTTTTATGCATAAATTCATTTTAAGCACATGTAACCTAAATTTTTACATCTAAACTGATTAGGTAACATTATTAGACATGTTAAGGCATATAATACTTGTCATAGGACTAGTTAGGCGGTCCGAACGCGTTTTACGCAAACGACACGTTAAAGTAGCGTAAGCTACCTAAACGAGTCGTAATGGGTCGTAATCACTTAGGTTAGGTTTTCGTTTTAGAATGTAGGCTTTGTTAAACCATATCACATGAGTCCCTACACTCATTTGGTTTACGAAACCTCATTTTATCCGATCCTACAATTTAGGTCCGTTTATTTACATAGTTATCTATATTAGGTGCCGTTTGATTTCCGTGATCCCTCTAGCTTTGCTTGGTTATTATTCAAGACTTCTAAGAACCCTCAAGTGAGTACATAGTCCCCTCTTTTACTGTTTTTCAAACATTTTGGGGTGAAACACATGTGCCTACTTGTTACTTTCGTGCTTTCCATGTTTTTATATCATATGCTTGCTATGTTCATTAGTACACTTATAGTACATGATTTCATTATGTTTTGCTATGTATGTTTACTTAGCATGCTAGCACATTGTTTTACATTGCATTTCTTTTGCTATGTATGTTTACTTAGCATGCTAGCACATTGTTTTACATTGTATTTCTTTTGCTATGTATGTTTACTTAGCATGCTAGCACATTGTTTTACATTGCATCTCTATTGCATATGTTCCAGTAACATATGGACACATTGTTTTACATCTCTACCTTGTATGTTTACTTAGCATACTAGGTACATTATTTTCATAAAACATGCTTACATTTGGTATATCATTTGGTTTGTTTAACGAGACTAATACATTCATTAACACCGATCATGCCGCTCGGTAGTAGGTAGTGGTACCATAGGACTTGACAACTCCCATTCCTGAAATCCTAGGTTTGTTTGGATGGAAGGAATGACCGAATCCGAAAACATTTTTGATAACCTTTACTCTAAGGTTATCCTACAGTCTTAAGGCTTGGATGTAGACGTTTAACATTACTGCATAAGTGTTTGTATCAGTAAAGCATGCATTAATTTACAAAGCATAACTTTTGATTATAATTTAACAAATGCATTGTTTTGTACATTTCTTTCTTATAGGGTCGAGTAAATGCTTTTAATCAATAAAGGATGATTATTCACTCTACATTACATTTGTTTACACAATAACATTTCAACATTTGTTTAAACATTTCATTTAGTTATACATATACATTTTTACATTGATGGTTTGTTTTGGTAAGTGATTTAAATAACGAGGCGTGTGTAATAAGATAAAAGCATAGTGGATACGCCTCTGGTACTTCCTATATATAAGTGCTTTTATAGTATTACTTATCGTAGCGTTATTTAAACCATTTCAATATTTGACATATGCATTTTACACAAATAACATATTTTCACTAAAAATTTGTTTTACAAAACAACTTATTTTATACAAACTCATTTTGTCACACCCCGACCACGTAAAACAACAAAACGTGGCGGAATCGTCGGGGAGTGTTGTAACAGGATCATTGTTTCATAACACATGGAAACTTGAAATATTGTTTTATTGATTAAAAGAGTTACAATGTCTTAACAAACAAAGAAGTATAACAAAATTAACTAGTCTTGCGTCTTTTATTGTCACTAAGGCCCAAGTCCACCTAAGTGTATCTTGATCAATCCTATGCATCATTTCCTGAAACACATGTGAAAATAGGTACGTCAGCATAAAAATGTCGGCGAGTACATAGGTTTTGTAAAAATAGGATTCATGACTTATAAGTTTAGAAAAAGGTTGTTTAACAAAAGTCAGTCATGATCCTTGTAAAATGTTTTGTTTTATAAACCATTTGAAAAGCGATGATAAAGTATATGATATGTAAAAGAGTAATGTAAGGTTAAATGAATAACCGAGTAAAATGAGTTTGTTTAAAATAAGTTGTTTTGTAAAACAATGTCTTGTGAAAAATATGTCATTTGTGTAAAATGTATAAGTCCAAATTGAAATGATTTAAATAACGCTACGACATGTAATATAATACAAGCACTTATATATAGGAAGTACCAGCGGCGTATCCACCATGCTTGTATCATACTACACACATCTCGTTACTTAAATCACTTACCAAAACAAACCATCAATGTAAAAATGTTTATGTATAGTCAAATGTCGAATGTTTATGTAAAAACCATCAAAATGTAATGTTTAAACCAATTGTCAAATGTTTATGGGAAAACCAACTCTATTGTCAATATAAACCATGTAATGTATAAACAAAAGTCATGTATGGTAAGTAAAATGAGACTACTTAAACCACAAGCAAAAATGTACAAAACAAAGTATTTGAATAAATCAAAAGTTATGCTTTGTAGAATAATGCATGTTTTACTGATACAACATTTATGCGGTAATGTTAAACGCCTACATTCAAGCCTTGAGACAGACGGATAACCCTAAGTAAAGGTTATCAAAAGAAATGTTTTCGGATTCGGCCATTCCATCCATCCAAACAAACCTAGGATTTTAGGAACGGGATTTGTCAAGTCCTATGGTACCATTACCTACTACCGAGCGGCATGATCGGTGTTAATGAATGTAATTTAGTCCCGTTAAACAAACCAAATGATATACCAAATGTAAGCATGTTTTATGAAAATAATGTACCTAGTATGCTAAGTGAACATACAAGGTAGAGATATAAAATAATGTGTCCATATGTTACGAGAACATATGCAACAGCGATGCAATGTAAAACAATGTACTAAGTATGCTAAGTTAACATACAAAGCAGAAAAGTCATGTAAATCAATGTGCTAGCATGCTCAGTCAACATACATAGCAAAAGAAAATGTAATGTAAAACAATGTGCTAGCATGCTCAGTCAACATACATAGCAAAAGAAAATGTAATGTAATGTAAAACAATGTGCTAGCATGTCAAGTAAACATACATAGCAAAACATAATGAAATCATGTACTAATAGTGTACTAATGAACATAGCAAGTATATGATATGAAAACATGAAAAGCACGAAAGTAACAAGTAGGCACATGTGTTTCACCCCAAAATGTTTGAAAAACAGTAAAAGAGGGGACTATGTACTCACTTGAGATTGCTCAATAGACTTTAGATATCCACCAAGCAAAGCTAGAAGATTACGGAATCAAACGACACCCTATATAGATAACTACATAAATAACCGGGCCTAAATTGGGGGATTGGATAGTATGAGGTTTCGTAAACCAAACGAGTATTGGAACTCATATGATATGGTTTAACAAAGCCCACATACTAAAATGAAACCTAACCTAAGTGCTTTTGACCCATTACGACCCGTCTAGGTAGCTTATGCTACTTTAACGCGTCGTCCGCGTAAAACGCGTTTGGAACGCCTAACTAGCCCTATGACAAGTAAGATATGCCTTAACATGTTTAATATTGTTACTAAATCAGTTTTGATGTCAAAAGTTACGTTACATAGGCTTAAAATGAATTTATGCGTAAAAAGGGCATTTTGGTCATTTTCCTAAGGCATATAAACTACCTATCATACAACTAACTAAACGTCGTGACCATAAGGTATAACCTCGGAAGGTTATTCCCTATACAACTATGGTCACCTAATATGTTTGGTCGGATCCTAATGATCGACCAAATGGGTCGGGTTCGAAAGCATAAGCGATGTATTAGATCGCTTACCCTTACGACCCTAAACAAGCACAAATATAAAAGTGACGAGCTAAACATGCTAGAACATGTTTAGTTAAGTTAGAAAACAGGTTTTGATATCAAAACAAACGGTTTTGATACCCTAGAGTAGTTTGGTTACAAAATACGCAAGAACACGCATTTTTCCCGAAACTACAACTCGTCACTAAGCCTAGATAACGTGGTAATCAGTAGGTATAGTCACTAGGGACTATGACCATCGTGATTACGCTCACGTTATGAAGTTCAAACGAACTTCGCATTGACCATAAACTGGTCAATGCAGAAATTCAAACGCAGATTGACTTTCAAGCATAAAAACACATAAAAGAACGAAGGAACACTTACAAAGGGTCCCCGCAAGATTGATTATCCAAGTATTTCTCAGGTATGAAGTGTTGCACACTTCAACTTAGAGAAAATCTCAGATATCAAGTGGGTTGCAAGTGAAATGGGTGAGGGGTATTTATAGGAAAGCTAGAACCATTAGGATCGTTTATCGAGAAATGAGCTTCGATCTAGGCCGTCCAAGTGTGCCCCTTGTTTTACAAAACCATTAGAGCCCATAGAAATGGCCCATGGTGTTGTAAAAACCGTTTGCAAGTGGAAAGTGAGTGTATAACAGCTGCAAACAGCTGTTTGCAACAATTCTGCAGATCTGGGGAAGCCTTACGGACCGTAAGGGATGGCTTACGGTCCGTAAGCCATCAACTTTGGCAGAATTACAATTTTAGTCCCTGTCATGCATTTAAGTCATTTCCGACACGTTTAAGGCCCGTTAACCCCATTTCAAAGCTCTAAAATGAAGTTAAAGTATAGCGAACTTAAAATGTGCTCAAAAATATCTCGGATGTCTGCTCGTTTGGTCGTACGGTTGCGTTGTTCGGTTAATTACGACGGAAGTCGTAACGAACGCAAAAAAGATCCAAATTAAGCGATGAATGGATTTTTATCATTCCAATCACTAAAATAAAATATTTTAATGATTACATAAATTTTTGGGTGTCCGGATATATTCAGAACGTAAGATATGAGCGAAAATGCAAACTTATGCACTTTTTGACGCTTTTAGTCCCTGAATGAACATAAAGTTTATTTTAGCACACCGAACCCCTCAAAGCTTATTTCTAAGCTATGTAAAGGATATTTAGGGTGTATTTAACTTATGATCAAGTTCTGGAATGTCCGTTACAGTACGAATCGACATACTTTCGCAGTTTGTCGAATTTAGTCCCTGTAAGCGAATAAACTTGATTTCGGCACACCAAACCTTCCAAAACTTATTTCTAAGTTATGTAAAGGTTATTTAAGGTATGTTAAGCCTATGTCACTATTACAGAGTGTTTGTTGCATTAAACTGGTTATATTTACGCATTAGTGCGCGTATAACCTTCTAGAAAGCGATTTAAAGCACGAAATCGAACAAGAATTGATATGTGCAAATGATACACACATTTTTACAAATCCCAAGTATGAAATACAATATTTCATTGGTTTGGTATTTGTTTGATGGTTGAAGTGACACAGGTGTCACACATTTTACTTGGTTATTCATTTAACCTTACATTATTCTTTACATATCATATATTTTCAAGTGACTTATAAAAGAAAACATTTTACAAGGATCATGACTAACTTTTCTTAAACATTTTTATTTAAACTTATAAGTCATGAATCCTAAATCAATAAAACCTATGTATCTCACAGGCATTTTTATGCTGACGTACCTATTTTCACATGTGTTTCAGGAAATGATGCATAGGATTGATCAAGATACACTTAGGTGGACTTGGGCCTTAGTGACATTAAAAGATGCAAGACTAGTTAATTATGTTATGTATCCTTGTTTTTAAGACAATGTAACCTCTTGTAATTTAATAAAACAAAACTTAAATTTCCATGTGTAATGAAACAATGATTTTGTTACAACACTCCCAGACGTTTCCGCCATGATTTGTTGTTTTACGTGGTCGGGGTGTGATAGAAAAGTTGGTATCAGAGCTCATGGTTATAGGGAATTAGGTTATTAGTATTGCTTTGACCTAGTCTATAACCTTCCTAGGACCCTAACACAAGATTCTTGTGTTTAGATCTTAAAACAATACCGTCACTTATCCTTAGGTGACAACCACAATAAGAACATAAATTTCAAAACCGCTTTGAAAACCAATCATCTATTCTAGGGTGATTGATTACTAGGTTTTAAACCCTCTAAGTTTTCAAAATCTCGTCAAAGTTTGGGTCTTATAATGTGAACATGTGCAAACTGGAAGGGTGAATGCCTGTACCCTGAGTTTTCTGTCTAAGGCTAGAGTGTTCGTACAAATCCGCAGTATCAGACCAGTCACTCTTACCTGGGAACTCTTGGGGTGAGTGTTCACTTATAGGCGAGCATGTCTTCAGTGATACATTAATATGACCCGTTTACTTTGATTAGTCACCGTCTCATTTGTTTGCCTTAGGTAACAAACAAATGATCGCAATTTCTATGCGTTGTCATTTTGTTTTGATTTTTCTGATAACATTTCACCTGTTTCCTCCTATGTCTTTCATTTCCTCTAGAATGTCTCTTCGTCGCAATGACGCCCAGATGTCCGAGCAAACTGCCAAATTTGCCCAGCGAATAGGCGAAGTAATCCTGAAGTCTGTTGATTTAGGTGTCGCCATGTCTCATCTCAACAATGAAGTTACTCAAGAGTCACCGAAGGAAGCAGAAGTCAAGCTTGCACCAAAATCAAAGAAGCGTAAGGCTTCAAAGAAACCCGCAGCCGTTGAACCAAATCAAGCGGGACCTAGCCAAGCGGCAACACCACGAGCTAAGAAGCCATACAATGGAACGACACCCCTGTGCAACCAATGTAGCCTTCATCATCATACTAGTGTGAAGTGCCGCATATGCCAAATTTGTGGACTTATAGGTCATACCGCAAGAGTTTGCCCAGCTGCAGCTGCAGCTGCACAAAATCAAGCTAGCAACAATCCTGTTCAAGCTCGCTTTCCACCTGGATCGTGCTACAACTGTGGCAAGATGGGCCATTTCGTGAATAAATGCCCAAAGCTGGCTAATGCAAATCTGACCCACGGATAAGCATTTGGCCAATTAGAAGAAGCTGCTGCTTTAAATAATTTGAATCTTCTGCTTTTGTATCTTTTGTTGAACCCTGAAACAATCTATTTTGTTCATAAATAAATCGTTGTTCACAATTCTGATATACAAGTGTAGTTACATATGTGTATGGCATTTCCCTATGATACCTACATCAAAGAACCATGTTCTTTAAACAAACTACTCTTGTGATTCTCCCTTTCAAGTGATCGCTCATGATTTCCTCGAAAATTTTAAGTATTCGTTTCATTATAAGAAAACGAAGTACAAGAAATAAAGTAACATTATGAGTAATCCTGCTTTTTGCACATCTGTGCCTTTAAATCATTGGTTTGATAACTGAGGGTATTTACAATCTCATACCTATTACATTCTGATTTTCATAACAACATGCATAGCATAAGTTTTCAAAACAACCTTCATGATTTCAAAAATATTTTTATATAGTTGAAAACATTTTTAACATAGTATATTTACTTAATATTAAATGCATGATTTCAAAAGCATCATTCATGTTTTCAAAAACCTTATACATAATTTCAAAATTCATCTCGCATGATTTTAAAATATTTTATAAATATACTTATCTAATACACCTACTTTATGATTTCAAAAAATATTATGTAAGATTTCAGAAATATTAAACACATTTTTTTGAAGAACCCCATGCATAGTTTTCAAAAATATTTTCCTCATACATTGACTTAACCTTCAAATTCTGCTTCATGTCGCCTTGGCGTATCTAGCACCTCAATTTCATGAGCATTTTACCTCATGTTTCGACTTAAGCACGCCTAGTGCAAGGTTTTGAAACGCCTCCCGCTTTTCAAATCACAAAATCCATATGGGATCTTCTTACCTTCACAATTAGATCCTTGTGGATGATTATTGTTCAAATTAGAGTCCTTAATTAGATTCCTTGTGTACCTTAATTCGAATGTTACGATTCCTTGTAATCGAAATCGAATTTTCTTTCTAAAATCTTTCTATCTTTATAGTTAGATTCTTGGGAATATTTAAAGTGCCAATCAAAATCCACGGATTGGGTACCTGGTGTGCTTTAAATACATGTGCACAATTAACAAAACAAATTAACAATATGATAGCAAATTAAAGATCAAGATAAACAATTTTATGGGTATGTGATTATGTGTTATGTGTTTTCTTTTGTGTTTTTGCTTTCATTATCCAAATCCTCGTAGAATCTTCCATACCTTCATATGAGGGATTCATAGTAGGATATCCAAAGGTACTACCCTAAATCCTAATGGGCTTCTACGTAAACGTTAAGATCCTTGGATTATATAGTACCATTCCATAATTCAAAAAGAGACCCTTTGAGTGGTCTAAGTCAGAAGATTGATTCAAAATCTGGTTAAGAATGGCATGTGATGATATGGCTAAAAAGACTCCTTGGTGGTCCACTTAAGAGGATCATTCATTGATTTAATTAAAAAGAACCCAATGGTGGTCTAGTCACACTGATCACAAATTTGTTCTTTTGGTTTTTCCCTACACATTATAAAATGCATTGTGCGGACCATGCAAGGAATTATGTAATTATGGACGCGTACATAATTATGAAATTCAGTGCACAGGAACCCCAGTAAGATTTATCATGTGTGAGAACCTATAGTGGCAACAATAACAAAACGTGAACAATGTAATGAAGGTACGGTGGACGCACCAATAACGCTTTATATACTTGTATATAAGTGTCCCTCTTACATTGCAAGCATGATGTAATTAAAGTTACTAGAAGTTCAGAACCTTACCCAGTGTTGTCTTATCTTTTCAACTTCATATTTCAAGATCTCACAACTTTCCTCTAAATAAATTTCGGGACGAAATTTCCTGAAGTAGAGGAGACTGTGACACCTGTGCCTCCACGGCCATTAAACAGATGCCAAACCCATGAAATATTGTATTTCATACTTGGGATTTGTATAAATATGTGTATCATTTGCACATATCGATTCTTGTTCAATTTCAAACTCCAAATCGCTTTCTAGCAAGTTATACGCAAAGTGGCGCGTAAACGTAATCAGTTTAACGCGACAAACACTACGAAACATCAAAATATGCTTAAAATACCTTAAATATCCTTTACATAACTTAGAAATAAGTTTTGAAGGCTTTGGTATGGCAAAATCAAGTTTATTCGTTTACAAGGACTAAATTCGACAAACTGCGAAAGTATGCCGATTCGTACTGTAACGGACATTCCAGAACTTGATCATAAGTTAAACACACCCTAAATACCCTCTACATAGTTTAGAAATAGGCTTTGAGAGGTTCGGTGTGCTAAAATAAACTTTATGCTCATTCAGGGACTAAAAGCGTCAAAAAGTGCATAAGTTTGCATTTTCGCGCATAACTTATGTTCTGAATACATCCGGACATCCAAAAATTTATGTAAGCAATAAAATATTTTATTTTAGTGTTTGGCATAAGAAAAATCCATTCGTCGCGTAATTTGGATCGTTTTTCGTGTTCGTGCGCATTTCGTCGTAATTAAGCGAATATCGCGATCGTACGACCAAACGAACCGACATCCGGCATATTTTTGAGCATGTTTCATGTCCCTCATGTTTAGGCATCATTGTAGGCCCTTAAAGTTGGCTTAACGGGCTTTAGATGTGTCGGAAATAAGCTTAAACCATTGCAGGGACTGAAACTGTAATAACAGAAACTTGTTTGCTGAACTGAAAGCTCAGGCGGCCCGCGTAAGGACCCCCCTTACTCTTACGTGTCCCATGTGAAAGTATCAGACCGGCAAAACTAATTTCCAGCTGATTACAGCCTGTTCCAGCACTTGCACCTGGTATTTTAGCATTCTAGGGGCCATTTTAAAGTACCCATGGTATTGCAAAACCATGGGTGCACTTGTACGGTTGTGATCGAAGCACGTTATTCGATGAACGATCCTAACGGTGGTCTATTTCCTATAAATAGCCCAACCCCACTTCACTTGAACTCACACCTTGATCAGCTTTTTCTTTAGGTTGGAGTGGAAACACTTCATACCTGAGAAAATTCAGATCAAACTTCCATTCTTGGACCTTTTGTAAGTCCTCTTTCGTTCTTTTACGCGTTTTTAGCGTCAAAGTCAAATTTGTTTAACTTTCTGCAGTGACCAGTTTATGGTCAATAGGAAGTTCGTTTGAACTTCATAACGTGAGCGTAATCACGATGGTTTTTGTCTCTTGTGACTATACCTACTGATTACTGTCACACCCCGAAATATCAGAGATTGGCGTGACTGGACTGGTATCTTCATTGCACAGCGGAAGCAAATAAGCTAAGTCTTTTAGAAAATGAACGCTACTAAGTACTCGACTCCATATGGTTCTCCTATTCCAACCGTGCCTTGTCTTAGAAATGCAACCTGAGAAAGAAACATGCGAAAAAGTCAACATAAAGTTAAGCGAGTTCATAGTTTGTTTGTAAAAGATTTGAAATAAATCTTTATGAATAACCAGTTTTTGAAGTATTGTTGAGAAAACGAATTTAAAATCATTTTCTTGTCAAGTTATACAGAAACTTTGTATTTGTAACGCATTATGTATGTGAACTCTTGTATTTGTCAATCAAGTATTTCTGTATGTATCATGTATAAATCAAGTATTTCTGTATGTATCTTGTATAAATCAAGTATTTCTGTATGTATCTTGTTGTTAATGGGTTGCAAGGCCATTAACATGTGACACGACATAGGAAGTCACCAAACCATAGGGATTTTTCTAGTAGTCGATTCACGACTGAGACACAAAAACACTACTCGGTACTAGTTGTCACCAAGAGTGGGGCTGCCCTGACACCCGTTAGATCTAACCTTTTGTTCTGCGGTCTAAGTATGTACACGATTAATGGTGCTTATGGTACCCTATTCGTGACACTATTTCTCATATCATTCCTCAAACGCATCATACTTGGTACTAGTTATCACCAAGAGTGCTTCTTGTTTTTGTATTCATCATACCACAGTTTAATGTACCTCTTGGTACTTGTATTTTTTTTCCCGTATTTTAGAAAATTAGAATTCGTGTGTATGCATATTTCGAAAAATATGCTTGTTTGAAAAACCGGTATAAAACATAAGATTCTCGTAAACCATTTGTGTCTGTTAAAACTTGCTTGTAAAATGGTTTATGAATATGTAATTCTTGTATGCTTTGCAAAAGTGCATGTCTTTCCACCCCGAAAACATTTAGAAAAGTGTAAAACCGTAAAAGATGGGGTTATGAACTCACCTGAATAATCCTGTGCAAAGCTAGCTATATACGACTTTGTGATGTCGTTTCCAAGACGAGACTCGCTAGCGTGCATTCTACAATATTCCTAACACGGAATATCTAATAAGTTTCTAAATAATCGTAGTAACTAAACTACGTGTCACCGAGCTCTACCGAATCGTTGACCGAACGATTTAACGGTAAGTTGTTAACTTAATAAAAATGATTAAGTTATACTTGTTAAGTTTCGTACACTATATGTCGAATGTATATGCCGTTTAGGCGTTTGAAATAAATATAAAAGTTATATCTATTTTGCGAAAGTATCATCAAGTTGTTTGAAGTTTGAAATAAATATAAAACTATATTTATTTTTATAAGAACGAATTCGTGTCGTGTGATATTTGAAACAAATATATAAACTATATTTATTTCATAAGACGAAATTGTGTTGTTCGATACTTGAAATGAATAGATAGATAACTATATTTATTGTATAAAACGAAACCACGTCGTTTGATATTTGAAATAAATATATAAATCATATTTATTTTAGAAAAGAATTCATAGTGTTTGATACTCGAAAGAATTGTCGAGAGTAAATGAGTAATTGAAAATATTATATCACCTTTTATTTTATAAATGATTTGCCAAAAATATAATATCCGAATCGTTGTTTTCGTGATGTTGCAAGTCATTGTCGTACATAATGTCTTGTTCGTTTGAAAACGCGTTTTGTTTTTAGATTTTCTCGAAAAACGGGCAGAGTTTCCTCTGTTTTTGGACGATCCTGACAACTAAAGTGTCGATATAATTTCAAAATTCAATCAACAATGCAACAATATAAATAATCTATGTAAAATTTTTGTCGAGTATATCAAATGTAAACTAATCTCAAATTAAATCGGTTCGAGCTCGTTTGTCACGCAATATATAAAACTTTGAAAATAACGAAATAGACCGCGCCGTAAAGTATTTACCAATCTTCGCATCGGGATGTCGACCGAGACTGAGTTGACCGAGTCAACCCGGTTGACTTGCGTTGAATGAGTTGACTGAGTTAACTCGGTTGACCGAGTTGACCGGAACCACATATGAAGTTGACAATCTGACCGAACCGAACCCCATCTGAGTCGAGACCCGAATCTGCAACATCTTTACTCGAACCCGAACCGACTGAATCTGAAACTGATCTGAACCAAACCTCGACCTCGAACCATCTGTTTGAAACTGAACCGAGCCACCTTCTTGAATCTGACCCGTAACCCGAACTGTATGCGACCCCGGGCTGAACAAAATACCCAAGTCATCTTCAAAATTATTATCAACAGAGAAAATCATCATCATCTTCATGTTTCGTGAAAAAAAAGAGAAGTAGAAGGTGATTACCGGAATAACTTGTCGGATAAAGACAAAGACCGCTGGTCCGAGGCTCCGACCGCCGGTCCGTGGCTCCGATCTCTCTCTCTCTTCCGCTACATCTCTCTCTCTCTATCTCTCTCTCGTCTGTCTCTCCCTGAGTCGCACCGCCGCGCTGTCTGACCAGCCGGAGCTCCGCCGGCCTGGTCTTTGCCGTGAAAGGGGAGGAGATCGAGGGGTGGGGAGGTCGTTGCGGTGAGTGGCTGTCGGAGTTGTTCCGGCAGACGGCTCCTCTTTGGAGTCGCCGGTTCGTCATCGAGAGAGAGGGGGGGGGGCTGTCGTCGGCTGGACAACCACCGCCGACCGGTGTATCACCGGTCCGACATCGAGCAGAGAGAGGGATGAGAGGTTAGTGGTGTGTGGCCTGTGTTTAGGGTTTTTCTCTCAACATGAAGAAGAAGGCAGTGTTTATTTGTCAGAGACTGGATTTTACTTAAAGTTTCACCCTGGAAGGGTGTGGTACGTTATGGCTAACGAGACGAGCTTAATCCGTGATATGTTGGACCGTTCGAAGTATCGAAACGATCAGTAAGGTAGCATACTGACTAAACCTGCCTGAAAACGTTGAACGCGGTACACAACGTCTTTCACATACCTGATCTGAAGAAGAATCTGTCAGATGAAACATTCGTTATTCCTTTTTAGGAACTCGTGATCAGCAACAAACTACGCTTCGTTGAGGAACCGGTTGAGATCAAGGATCAAGAAATCAAAACCCTCTAACCTAGTGTAACCAACCGACCGAGTTCGTTGGGACTCACGCCGTGGCCCAGAGTTTAACTGGGAACGGGAAAACCAGCTGATGTACATGTATCCCCAGTTGTCTACAAACATTACTTCCAGCACTAAGGCTACCGCTAAATTTCGGGAAGAAATTTCAAAACCAACAGGGGGTGATGTGACACCCCACAAAAACGTTTAAACACACTAGCTTGTCAGTGGCTGCGTTCTAAATTTCGGGACGAAATTTCTTGAACTTGGGGATAATGTGACACTTCAGGTTTTCCCTGTGCGTTACTTGGATGTTAAAATTAAAATTGTGGAATTCTATGCTATGTGAAATACATACGAACTCTGTGTATCTTGGGCTACATGATTTTACGTGCTATGTGACCTTATGTGCTGCGTGGCTTATATGTTTATTTTGTGAACTTTTGTGAACTACGTGTATGAACGTATGACACTAGGTAATTAGCGAGTCGATAATTAGAGCAAATTGTATGTCTTAGCTTAAATTTCGAGGACGAAATTCCTGTAACATAGGGATAATGTGACAACTCGAACCCTTAATCCTGACCGTCGAGAAACGAGCATTTTATTAATGCTCGTGTTCACTATTATTCATTTATTATTGCTATTACCGTCATTATTTCACGAAATAATAATAATCCGCGATGAGAGTTTTAATTATTTATGTATTAGTTAATTATAATTGGGCCAATCTGTTTGAGCGAGACACGTAGTCATTCAAATGGGTTAACGCACTTGGGCTAGGCCCAACCCCACTCCCTATATCTAAAAACCCTACACTATTTAAACACCCTTATAATTCCTCATCTCCCTCATTTTTTTATCCTCAAAACCCTAAAACCCCATTCCAGGTTCCCAGCCGCACACCCCATCCCTTTTTCTCTCCCTCTCAGCGATTTGGAATGTCCGGCGACCGGCGATTGGGTTCCGGCGCCCGGATGCCTCCGCCAAATGCCACCCACCACACCTCCTTCTCCTCTCTCGTCCCTTCTCCAGTCAACACCCCTCAGCCACACTCACCTTCTCCCCTCGAGCTAAGGAACGACAACACCACCACCACCACCACCACAGGCGGCGGCTCTGTGGTGGGTGGTGCCGAAGAACTATTCAAGCGAGAGAGAGAAGCGTCAATGTTTCTGGCGACTCTGCCGGTGATGAACGGGAGGATGACGACTCGGTGATGATTCGTGACAACGACAGCAACGACAGTAACTGGTGATTATTTTACTTTTCCGACGAACCTGGCAACGGCGGTGACGGTGGCAGTTCAGATTCGGGTCGGGTCAACGCAGGGACAACTTCGGTTCAGATTATGGGTTCGGGTTTTGTGATAATAACAGCCCGTGTATTCCTCTCGATCCTCCTCATACCTCGGTTAGTAGTAAGTTGTCTTTGAGTATTAGTGGTTGTTATAAAATCTTGATTGTATGGCTGTTACTGTTTTAGAAAATGTGTTTAAAGAATATGTTGAGATTGTATTTTGAGCTTCATACTTTTGTATATATGTATCTGTTAGAAACTGTTTTGTTAAAATATGGATTCTGCAAACTGATGAAGAATAAATGAACTTTGGGGAAATAATTTATGACTAACTGATGTTTGTAGTATTCTTAGGAGAAGCTATTTGTTTAAATATGGGCATATGTTACCTGAATTGTGGATATGGGAATGTCTAAATATATGAAGTATCAAGACTATGATGATTTGGTGAACTGACATACGAATTGAAACTACACGATGGTTTGCTAGCTGTTAATAGGAGTACTGATTAATAGTGTTTACATGTAACCTTGTGGTTAGAAATTTGTGCACATTTTGTTGGCTAGTAGATTGAAAATAATTGATTCTTGGGTTGATGCGTAAATAATAGTTGTTTGATAGAAGCATGTGTTAAAACAATTAGCATAAGTTGTTCTAAATATGGATGATTGTTAGGGTCTTTTATGAAATATTGTGCCTTTGATCTGATTTGATTAGGATAGAATGTTGAAAACATGTTAGTGAAATTTGATTGGATAATACCTGCTTATGAAATCTGATTGGGTAGTACTGGTATGGAAATTCTAGAAGCATCTGCACAGTCTACGAGTCGAGACTTTACGGTTGCGACTCGAGACCATTGAAGGACAACTCGAAACCAGACAAGGCGCTCCCGGAGTCGAGACCAGCACGGTTGCGACCCGAGATCTCATGATCTCGACTCGAGACCTCTACGGTTGCGACTCAGATGTTCACAACTCGAGACGAGTTGTTGCGACTTAGAATCCAGTGGTTGCGACTCGAGACCTCATAGTCTCGAGTCAAGACCACCCGGTTTCGACTGAACTGCTTTGTTTAGTTATTGGGCCGCACAAACTGATATTATGGACTATGTGTTACTGTTGTTGTTTAATTGATAATGCTTAACTGGTCATATGCTAGGATAGGCCCAATACCGTATATGCTAGTATGACTTACATGCTATGTGTTAGATACGTGTAACTTATGCGTGACATTACTTGCATACGAACCTAATAAACATTTAATAACCATAATAGGGTATGGTTGACCGACATAACACAAGTAAATTGTCAACCGAGCAAAGCAAAGGTGAGTTCACTACTTATTACTCAAAGCATGCGTTCCCGGTGGTCGGGAAACGGAACGAAACACTTTTCCTGGTTTGGGACTTCTTACTATCTCCTTGTGCGGGATACGGTATTTCTATCTCCTGGTGTGGGATACGGGTAACAACACTATCCCCTTGTGAGGGATACAAACTTACTTTTCTTCCCTTGTTACTGGGAACAAACTTACTTACTTCCCTTGTTACTGGGAACTCTTGGTTAATTACGGTTTATACGGAATGCAACGAGCAACACTAAACGAAACTCTATCACTTAAGTCCCTACCATTTAATACCGATTAGTCGCCGGGGCCTGGCGAACGGGTTATTAGTTAATAGCGCTATTTAGGTGTAACCAGCCTCACACCGACCCTTGTTACTGGGAACGGGCGTGAACTAATAGACTCAGGCAAACCGTCAATGATGATAGAACATTGACAAACGGGGCACTGCGGAAACGTACGGTTAAGTAAGTATTCGGTATTGGAAAAACAGTTTAGTCGCTCACTTATGGGGTAGCTCCCCATGGCATGTATAAACGGATAAATTAACTGGTTAAAACAAGTTTTTGGAATTAAAAAAAAAAACTGGAAAACTGCAAACACGTGAACTCGCCAACGTTATGTTGACACTCTACTGCATGCTTTGCAGGTTGCTCGGTACAACTTGGGACGGACGTTGCAATCGGATGGAGTACGTGGTTCGTAAGTAACACGATAATAAACTTGTGGTTTCAATTATGATGCGTCTTCTTTCCCTTTCCGCTGTGAACTTAAACTATGTTTTGAAAAATTTAAATTAGGTCACTAATTATGCTAATGTTTATAACAATAACTAATCCGTTCAAAATAATTAGTGGCTAAGATCCTGGTCGTCACATGCCTTGCGGTAATACTCCGCGTGTGGATTTTGAGGGTGTGACAGATTGGTATCAGAGCCATTGGTTATAGTGAACTAGGTTTAAAATATAAAATATTTTTGGTTGGGAAATGAAATATTTTTATATGAAAACCATACTATAACCGTTCTTTAGTGGAAACCACAACGACACCACACTCCGGATTGCAAGGTTCGTCAACCTCAGAAGCTCACCTGGTAATGGTAGGCTATCAACATTTAATTGTGCATAACTTATTTGTGTGAACATGTATGTGTGTATGTGTATAATTAGCATATATATATGTTAGTACGTATGCGTATATTTAGTACTTAACACAGTGGATCATACGAAGGCTAGGCTAGCGTGTTACGTATTAAACAGGAGCGAGTCCTCCTAAACCTGATTCGAAACCACGATACACTAAGGGCAAGGAACCGGTTATTCCGAGAATCTCGTCCACGTATTTCCTGATATCATCCATGGACTGCAAATCGACGCGAGGGACGTCCACTCGATAGACCTGCCCAGGAAAGGCCTGCTAGGAAACACATAGAGAAGTTACGAGAACGAATCGACGAAGGGGAGCCACCCCTATATCATGGGATATTAGAAGAAACGACGATGTCGTTCGCACCCTTTTTACTTGCGTATTTCTTTTCCCGACTTAAGTAGTGAGACTTGTTCCCTCATACGACTGATCACCTAGATTCTTGAAGCATTCTAGTAAGTCTACACCTTTTGGGTTTCCGTTTGCACGTCTCGAACACAAAAAGCATGCGTGGTGTGTGCTTCCCATTGTAGTGTCAGCAATCGTATCACCTTTCCATCGACCACGAAGTTATTTTCCCCTGATTCCTCGTTACATGGTTGATCCTTATTCAAGTTGAACCTTATACCTTAGCACACCCCAAAACCCAGCGAATCGATATCTTTCTTACAAACCGACGTATTTGAAAGCGTGGCAAGACGAAGACACGAGCCAGTTAACCCGCCGACGAGTACGGTAACCTAGATGCTTAACTTATCCTTCATTTGCCAGATCCGTTATTCTTTGACGACTTTTCTGATTCAGTGAATCCTTTCACTAACTTTCGTACGAATCCGCGTTTATTGCTCAAGATGGTATCCCCGCTACTACCGTTTCTTTATCACGACATCCATGTCTCTTCGTATAGAGACCTTGACCAGATCTCTCTTCAGATTGGTGAATTCAACAAACTCGACCTTTAGTCAACAAACTTCTTATCCCTTGAAATTCAACAACGTGTTACTTCAACCGTACTTTCCCGAAAACCTGTTTTCGCAGCTTCACCTCGAAACCCCCCTCCTCATGCTGAAACCTTGACCAAATTTCCCTCCAGTTTGGGGAAATTCAGCAAGCTCGACTGCTAATCAATAAACTTCTTAAAAATCGTGACGTGTGATCCAAACGTATCCTTTCAGACATGTTTTTATTACCTTGCATGGAAGTCTTTCGACGACACAAGCACTACTTCGGACTCGTCCTCGCGACTTCGGTAGTCTATTCAAATTTGGTTACTTACCGGTTTGGGAGATCACAAACTCGTTTTTTCACATACGGCTTAGCTCAGAACATCTTGTTAGACGTTTTAGTGAACCTAACCCCCCCCCGACCCATACGACGACCGTCCTTCTCTATCATTGGTTCTTGTTGTGCCATTCCCACTGACGTAACACCTCTTATCGGCAAAACGACGTTCTTTATCCTAATCGCCCACGGCTTAGGTACGACCAGCTACCTCATCGACACCGGATAAATCCTTATTGCCGACCACCAAGCCTTTTATGTTTTGTCTCAAATTGAACGCATCAATTTTGACTACCCTTCTTGCATTGTCTCGCTACTCGTGTTATGTTTCATGGATTCCATGATCCTTATCCTACTCTGCTCTGCGCAAATCTCCGTTTGGACGAAATACTTCCTACGAATGTTACTCGTTGGGGCAACGAGCCAAGGATACCCCGGGGGTAACGGGTATCGCAAGCACTGTTCTTCGAACTCGATACGATCAACACCTAGTCACGGCACTCGAATTTATTCCATCCTGTCAACATTCGACACTTGTTTCTTTCGGCGACGCCCGAACCTATTCTGAAAGTCAGTGGGGAATCCAAACGACTCCTACGCTTTACCTTGGAACTTCTACGACGCAAAACCGCCTTGCGCTAAGTTTTCAGTACACGACTTTTAACGCCACAAAGCCCGCATTTCTCAACCGTATACGCAACCTCTCACGATTTGAACTCAAAAGGGGCATCACCTAGCATCCGAGAGATCCTCAAACGATCCGCAACTCCAGCAACTGGAAGATAATCTACGAGGTGCTTCTATCTTGTGTTATCATGTACGGGGCATCGATTACATGTCTGCTGGTAACAACACGTGACCAAAGAAACCGACAAGTTTCCGAACTTGCAACCATCTACTTGATAGAAGTAGATACTAGGCACGAGATGCCAACTTCTCTTTTACCTGATCGTAACCCACGTTTTGCATCCGATTCTTCGCAAGGCTGTGCACGAAAGACTTTTGGGCTCACTGTTAGGCATGAGCACCGCTTATCGCCCGCAAACTGATGACTGGGCCAAACGCACCATCCAAACACTCAAAGGCATGCTAAGAGCATGTGTTATCGACCCTTAGATACTAGTGACACTTTCCTTCTGTGGAATTCTCTTCCAACAACTGCTACCACACTAGTATTCAGGCAGCACCATTTGAGGCATTGCACTAACGCAGATGCCGGTCACCTCTGTGTTGGGCGGAAGCCAAAATACCGGCCCAGAACTTGCACTTGACACAACGGGTGGGATTGCCCAGAACAGACAACGCATGATGGCAACTCCAGTCCGTCAGAAAGGCTACGCGGATAAGCGTAGGAAACCTCTAGAATTCCTAGTCAGAGACTGGATTTTACTTAAAGTTTCACCCTGGAAGGGTGTGGTACGTTATGGCTAACGAGACGAGCTTAATCCGTGATATGTTGGACCGTTCGAAGTATCGAAACGATCAGTAAGGTAGCATACTGACTAAACCTGCCTGAAAACGTTGAACGCGGTACACAACGTCTTTCACATACCTGATCTGAAGAAGAATCTGTCAGATGAAACATTCGTTATTCCTTTTTAGGAACTCGTGATCAGCAACAAACTACGCTTCGTTGAGGAACCGGTTGAGATCAAGGATCAAGAAATCAAAACCCTCTAACCTAGTGTAACCAACCGACCGAGTTCGTTGGGACTCACGCCGTGGCCCAGAGTTTAACTGGGAACGGGAAAACCAGCTGATGTACATGTATCCCCAGTTGTCTACAAACATTACTTCCAGCACTAAGGCTACCGCTAAATTTCGGGAAGAAATTTCAAAACCAACAGGGGGTGATGTGACACCCCACAAAAACGTTTAAACACACTAGCTTGTCAGTGGCTGCGTTCTAAATTTCGGGACGAAATTTCTTGAACTTGGGGATAATGTGACACTTCAGGTTTTCCCTGTGCGTTACTTGGATGTTAAAATTAAAATTGTGGAATTCTATGCTATGTGAAATACATACGAACTCTGTGTATCTTGGGCTACATGATTTTACGTGCTATGTGACCTTATGTGCTGCGTGGCTTATATGTTTATTTTGTGAACTTTTGTGAACTACGTGTATGAACGTATGACACTAGGTAATTAGCGAGTCGATAATTAGAGCAAATTGTATGTCTTAGCTTAAATTTCGAGGACGAAATTCCTGTAACATAGGGATAATGTGACAACTCGAACCCTTAATCCTGACCGTCGAGAAACGAGCATTTTATTAATGCTCGTGTTCACTATTATTCATTTATTATTGCTATTACCGTCATTATTTCACGAAATAATAATAATCCGCGATGAGAGTTTTAATTATTTATGTATTAGTTAATTATAATTGGGCCAATCTGTTTGAGCGAGACACGTAGTCATTCAAATGGGTTAACGCACTTGGGCTAGGCCCAACCCCACTCCCTATATCTAAAAACCCTACACTATTTAAACACCCTTATAATTCCTCATCTCCCTCATTTTTTTATCCTCAAAACCCTAAAACCCCATTCCAGGTTCCCAGCCGCACACCCCATCCCTTTTTCTCTCCCTCTCAGCGATTTGGAATGTCCGGCGACCGGCGATTGGGTTCCGGCGCCCGGATGCCTCCGCCAAATGCCACCCACCACACCTCCTTCTCCTCTCTCGTCCCTTCTCCAGTCAACACCCCTCAGCCACACTCACCTTCTCCCCTCGAGCTAAGGAACGACAACACCACCACCACCACCACCACAGGCGGCGGCTCTGTGGTGGGTGGTGCCGAAGAACTATTCAAGCGAGAGAGAGAAGCGTCAATGTTTCTGGCGACTCTGCCGGTGATGAACGGGAGGATGACGACTCGGTGATGATTCGTGACAACGACAGCAACGACAGTAACTGGTGATTATTTTACTTTTCCGACGAACCTGGCAACGGCGGTGACGGTGGCAGTTCAGATTCGGGTCGGGTCAACGCAGGGACAACTTCGGTTCAGATTATGGGTTCGGGTTTTGTGATAATAACAGCCCGTGTATTCCTCTCGATCCTCCTCATACCTCGGTTAGTAGTAAGTTGTCTTTGAGTATTAGTGGTTGTTATAAAATCTTGATTGTATGGCTGTTACTGTTTTAGAAAATGTGTTTAAAGAATATGTTGAGATTGTATTTTGAGCTTCATACTTTTGTATATATGTATCTGTTAGAAACTGTTTTGTTAAAATATGGATTCTGCAAACTGATGAAGAATAAATGAACTTTGGGGAAATAATTTATGACTAACTGATGTTTGTAGTATTCTTAGGAGAAGCTATTTGTTTAAATATGGGCATATGTTACCTGAATTGTGGATATGGGAATGTCTAAATATATGAAGTATCAAGACTATGATGATTTGGTGAACTGACATACGAATTGAAACTACACGATGGTTTGCTAGCTGTTAATAGGAGTACTGATTAATAGTGTTTACATGTAACCTTGTGGTTAGAAATTTGTGCACATTTTGTTGGCTAGTAGATTGAAAATAATTGATTCTTGGGTTGATGCGTAAATAATAGTTGTTTGATAGAAGCATGTGTTAAAACAATTAGCATAAGTTGTTCTAAATATGGATGATTGTTAGGGTCTTTTATGAAATATTGTGCCTTTGATCTGATTTGATTAGGATAGAATGTTGAAAACATGTTAGTGAAATTTGATTGGATAATACCTGCTTATGAAATCTGATTGGGTAGTACTGGTATGGAAATTCTAGAAGCATCTGCACAGTCTACGAGTCGAGACTTTACGGTTGCGACTCGAGACCATTGAAGGACAACTCGAAACCAGACAAGGCGCTCCCGGAGTCGAGACCAGCACGGTTGCGACTCAAGATCTCATGATCTCGACTCGAGACCTCTACGGCTGCGACTCAGATGTTCACAACTCGAGACGAGTTGTTGCGACTTAGAATCCAGTGGTTGCGACTCGAGACCTCATAGTCTCGAGTCGAGACCACCCGGTTTCGACTGAACTGCTTTGTTTAGTTATTGGGCCGCACAAACTGATATTATGGACTATGTGTTACTGTTGTTGTTTAATTGATAATGCTTAACTGTTCATATGCTAGGATAGGCCCAATACCGTATATGCTAGTATGACTTACATGCTATGTGTTAGATACGTGTAACTTATGCGTGACATTACTTGCATACGAACCTAATAAACATTTAATAACCATAATAGGGTATGGTTGACCGACATAACACAAGTAAATTGTCAACCGAGCAAAGCAAAGGTGAGTTCACTACTTATTACTCAAAGCATGCGTTCCCGGTGGTCGGGAAACGGAACGAAACACTTTTCCTGGTTTGGGACTTCTTACTATCTCCTTGTGCGGGATACGGTATTTCTATCTCCTGGTGTGGGATACGGGTAACAACACTATCCCCTTGTGAGGGATACAAACTTACTTTTCTTCCCTTGTTACTGGGAACAAACTTACTTACTTCCCTTGTTACTGGGAACTCTTGGTTAATTACGGTTTATACGGAATGCAACGAGCAACACTAAATGAAACTCTATCACTTAAGTCCCTACCATTTAATACCGATTAGTCGCCGGGGCCTGGCGAACGGGTTATTAGTTAATAGCGCTATTTAGGTGTAACCAGCCTCACACCGACCCTTGTTACTGGGAACGGGCGTGAACTAATAGACTCAGGCAAACCGTCAATGATGATAGAACATTGACAAACGGGGCACTGCGGAAACGTACGGTTAAGTAAGTATTCGGTATTGGAAAAACAGTTTAGTCGCTCACTTATGGGGTAGCTCCCCATGGCATGTATAAACGGATAAATTAACTGGTTAAAACAAGTTTTTGGAATTAAAAAAAAAACTGGAAAACTGCAAACACGTGAACTCGCCAACGTTATGTTGACACTCTACTGCATGCTTTGCAGGTTGCTCGGTACAACTTGGGACGGACGTTGCAATCGGATGGAGTACGTGGTTCGTAAGTAACACGATAATAAACTTGTGGTTTCAATTATGATGCGTCTTCTTTCCCTTTCCGCTGTGAACTTAAACTATGTTTTGAAAAATTTAAATTAGGTCACTAATTATGCTAATGTTTATAACAATAACTAATCCGTTCAAAATAATTAGTGGCTAAGATCCTGGTCGTCACATGCCTTGCGGTAATACTCCGCGTGTGGATTTTGAGGGTGTGACAATTTAATTGTAGAGATTCAAAAGAGAAGTGGGTGCTGTTTGTGTGTTTAGGTTGCAGACAAACAAATGAGAGAGAGAAAGAAAGGAACGGGTGTTCGGCTGTGTTGTTGAAGGGAAGGAGTTGCTTTCTATTTATATTCAAATGAAAGGGTCATTGCCCCATATGAAATAAGGTTATATTCGGGTTGTTTCTCAAACTCATTTACACACTGAACAATGTGTTCCTTATCTTTGAGACAACATCTTTAGTAGAGATTTGGTGAAATTTTATGAGATCTAGTAGAGATTGCAGAGATCTTATAAGGTCTAGTATTTTATGTGTAGGTTTAGGCTTGCGGTTTTGGGCTTGGGCCCAGGGCCCACAAGCCCATCTCATGTGTAAGTGGCCCGTAATTTCCTACGAGACCCGATATCGTAACCCAAACTCCATAAACATAAAAAAAATATTTGTATAACTTCCATATTTGTCGGTGTCGTCAGTATTTTGCACGGTATCAGTCTGTTGTCGCGTAATATTAAGCAGATTTTCTGTAAATCACAACACGCGCACTATATAGCTGAACAAACGTTCCTGGGCACTCCAAGGGCCTGGTTAAGTTATTTAGTGTCGTAAACACTATTTATTATCGCGTAATCACCTGTTAATCACGTAATTAAGGGTGTAAATTACCGGTTGTCATAATCACCACGTTATCTAGGCATAGTGACGAGTCGTAGTTTCGGCCAAAATGCGTATTCTTGTGTATTTTGTAACCAAACTACTTATAGGTATCAAAACCGTTTGTTTTGATACCAAACCTGTTTTCAAACCTCGTTAAACATGTTTTAACATGTTTAGCTCGTCACTTTAGGTTTAGTGCTTATGTAGGGTCGTAAGGTAAGCGATCTAAACAATCGCTTATACTTTCGAACCCGACCCTTTTGGTCGATCATTAGGATCCGAACAAACACACTAGGTGACCATAGTTGTATAGGGAATAACCTTCCGAGGTTATACCTTATGGTCACGTCGTTTAGTTAGTTGTATGATAGGTAGTTTATATGCCTTAGGAAAATTACCAAAATGCCCTTTTTTACGCATAAATTCATTTTAAGCATATGTAACCTAAATTTTTACATCTAAACTGATTAGGTAACATTATTAGACATGTTAAGGCATATAATACTTGTCATAGGACTAGTTAGGCGATCCGAACGCGTTTTACGCAAACGACGCGTTAAAGTAGCGTAAGCTACCTAAACGAGTCGTAATGGGTCGTAATCACTTAGGTTAGGTTTTTGTTTTAGAATGTAGGCTTTGTTAAACCATATCACATGAGTCCCTACACTCATTTGGTTTATGAAACCTCATTTTATCCGATCCTCCGATTTAGGTCCGTTTATCTACATAGTTATCTATATTAGGCGCCGTTTGATTTCCGTGTTCCCTCTAGCTTTGCTTGGTTGTTATTCAAGTCTTCTAAGCACCCTCAAGTGAGTACATAGTCCCCTCTTTTACTGTTTTTCAAACATTTTGGAGTGAAACACATGTGCCTACTTGTTACTTTCGTGCTTTCCATGTTTTTATATCATATGCTTGCTATGTTCATTAGTACACTTATAGTACATGATTTCATTATGTTTTTCTATGTATGTTTACTTAGCATGCTAGCACATTGTTTTACATTGCATTTCTTTTGCTATGTATGTTTACTTAGCATGCTAGCACATTGTTTTACATTGTATTTCTTTTGCTATGTATGTTTACTTAGCATGCTAGCACATTGTTTTACATTGCATCTCTGTTGCATATGTTCCAGTAACATATGGACACATTGTTTTACATCTCTACCTTGTATGTTTACTTAGCATACTAGGTACATTATTTTCATAAAACATGCTTACATTTGGTATATCATTTGGTTTGTTTAACGAGACTAATACATTCATTAACACCGATCATGCCGCTCGGTAGTAGGTAGTGGTACCATAGGACTTGACAACTCCCATTCCTGAAATCCTAGGTTTGTTTGGATGGAAGGAATGACCGAATCCGAAAACATTTTTGATAACCTTTACTCTAAGGTTATCCTACAGTCTCAAGGCTTGGATGTAGACGTTTAACATTACAGCATAAGTGTTTGTATCAGTAAAGCATGCATTAATTTACAAAGCATAACTTTTGATTATAATTTAACAAATGCATTTTTTTGTACATTTCTTTCTTATAGGGTCGAGTAAATGCTTTTAATCAATAAAGGATGATTATTCACTCTACATTACATTTGTTTACACAATAACATTTCAACATTTGTTTAAACATTTCATTTAGTTATACATATACATTTTTACATTGATGGTTTGTTTTGGTAAGCGATTTAAATAACGAGGCGTGTGTAATAAGATAATAGCATGGTGGATACGCCGCTGGTACTTCCTATATATAAGTGCTTTTATAGTATTACTTATCGTAGCGTTATTTAAACCATTTCAATATTTGACATATGCATTTTACACAAATAACATATTTTCACTAAAAATTTGTTTTACGAAACAACTTATTTTATACAAACTCATTTTACTTGGTTATTCATTTAACCTTACATTATTCTTTACATATCATCTATTTTATCATCGCTTTTCAAGTGACTTATAAAAGAAAACATTTTACAAGGATCATGACTAACTTTTCTTAAACATTTTTCTTTAAACTTATAAGTCATGAATCCTAAATCAATAAAACCTATGTATCTCACAGGCATTTTTATGCTGACGTACCTATTTTCACATGTGTTTCAGGAAATGATGCATAGGATTGATCAAGATACACTTAGGCGGACTTGGGCCTTAGTGACATTAAAAGATGCAAGACTAGTTAATTATGTTATGTATCCTTGTTTTTAAGACAATGTAACCTCTTGTAATTTAATAAAACAAAACTTAAATTTCCATGTGTTATGAAACAATGATTCTGTTACAACACTCCCCGACGTTTCCGCTACGATTTGTTGTTTTACGTGGTTGGGGTGTGACATTCTAGGGGCTGATTGGGACCTTGCACAAACACATGTTGCAAGCATGATGTCTGGCCTAGATGCTGTTAGGTACAATAAAGACCCAATCATGCTTCTATATAAGGTTTGATCAACCAAATCATCCTTTTCATTAGTCATGACTAGCTTGGTGGTTGCCATGGGTGTACTACATGGTTTACAGTCATGCATCTCAAATTTGTTTAAAAGTTCTTTAGCATATTTTCTTTGATGAATGAATGTACCATTTTGCAATTGTTTTACTTGGAGACCAAGAAAACACTGTAGTTCACCCATTGCACTCATCTCAAACTCAGTTGTCATGAGTTTTCTGAACTCTTCACACATTTTTGAACATGTGCTTCCAAAAATAATGTCATCCACATAAATCTGGACAATTATCAGATCTTTCCCTCTCCATTTAAAAAAAAATGTTTTGTCAATTTTTTCTCTTGTGAAGCCAATAGAGAGAAGAAAGGTGGAAAGAGTTTCATATCAGGCTCTAGGTGCTTGTTTCAGGCCATATAAAGCTTTATTTAGCTTGTAGACATGATTTGAATTAAATGGATCCTCAAAACCAGGAGTTTGACAAAAATATACCTCTTCTTGAATCTTGCCATAAAGGAATGCACATTTTATATCCATTTGAAACACCTTTATGTTGTGGTTGACAGCAAAGGCCAGGAATAGTCTGATAGCTTCCAGTCTTGCTACAGGGGCAAAAGTTTCATCATAATCAATGCCCTCTTCCTGTCTGAAACCTTGAACCACTAGCCTTGCTTTATTCTTGACAATAATGTCCCTTTCATCAGTTTTATTTTTAAAGACCCACTTTGTGCCAATAGGACTCACACCCTCTGGCGGTGGTACAAGCTCCCATACGTGTTGTCTCTTAAACTGTTGGAGCTCTTCTTGCATGGCTTCCACCCAACTGTTGTCTTTCAGTTCCCCTTGGTACTTGACAGGTTGATGAAGTGATAGAAAACCAACAAAAAGACAGATGTTTTGGGATTGACTTCTCGTGAGAACCCCTTCACTGAAGTTGCAAATGATTTGGTCAGGTAGATGAGACTTCAAGAAGATCAAATCTCCTTTGTATGGAACAATGGCATTTAAGGGTGAGGGCTACAGATGTGAATCATCTGAGCTAACAACTGTTGGTGACTTTGATGATCCAACAGTGTCTTGAAATGGAGGTGGAGGAATAGGAGGAATTGGTGTGGAAACATGTTGATTTTTATCCACTGTTTGAAGATTTTTATCAACAGTGTTTGAGGATATGGAAGCAGGGGTTTGAGGACTACTTTGGTCAACAACTGTTGATGTAGAAGTGGTTGAGCTTTGACAGCTGTTTTGAACATCTGCTGCTTTGGCAATGGATGTGAACTTTTGTTGTGGAATGATCACCTCATATCCATTGTCTGATGGAGGTGGTTGAGATGGACCTGCACTGTTAGTCTTGACAGAAACATTTTCAAAGGTGAATTTATCAAGATCAAAGAACTCAGCAGGATTTGCAGGGATTTTCATTGAAGAAAGTTCATTGAACTTTACATTCAAAGTCTCTTCCAATGTCTTAGTCCAAGTGTTGAACACTTTGTAGTCCTTAGCAGTGGTTGAGTATCCCAAATGATATCCACTGTATACTTTGGCTGCAAATTTTGAAATTGGGTCTTTTAAGTTTAAAATGAAACATGGGCAGCCAAATACTTGAAAGTATGAGAACAGTGGTTTGATTTTATACAGAATTTCATAGGCAGTCTTTTGATGCCTGGAGTTGATTAAAACTCTGTTCTAGACATAGCAGGCAGTGTTTACAGCCTCTGCCCAGAAAGTTAATGGCAAACCTGAATCTGCAAGCATGGTTCTAGCAGCCTCAATCAGTGTTCTGTTCTTTCTCTCAACAACTCCATTTTGTTCTGGTGTCCTTGGAATGCTGTACTGCCTTACAATTCCTTTTGACACACAAAACTCATCCAACTCCCTATTTCTGAATTCTGTGCCATTGTCACTCCTAAAGACTTTTACTGGCAAGTCAAACTGCTTTTCAACCTGTTTGACAAAGTCTTGCAGAATGCCTGCAGTCTCATCTTTAGAATGTAAGAAATAAGTCCATGTAAACCTAGAAAAGTCATCTACAATTACCAAACAATATCTTTTCTTTTTAAGACTCATGACTTTTACTGGGCCAAACAGATCCATGTGCAGCATTTGCAAGCACTTGGTTATTTTGGACTCTTCAATGGACTTAAATGAGCTTTTATGTTGTTTTCCTTTTAAACAGGAAACACAATGCTCAGGACAGGTGAACAGTTTTTGTGGAAGACCTCTTACAAGGCCCTGTTTTGACAAAGCCGTGATTGTCTTGAGATTTGTGTGCCCCAATCTTCTGTGCCATAGTTCTGTCTCTTTGTTAGAGGCAGCTGAGAACAGACAAGCATCAATCCTGGGGCTCTCTTTTGACAGATCAACTACATAAACATTGCCACTCCTTTGAGCAACAAGTTGAGTTTTTCCAGTTTTTATCATTTCTTCAATCTTTTTGACCATTTCTGGTCCAACAATCCTACAACACTCCTTAGTAAAGAATGACCCATAACCTTTGTCACTCATTTGTGAGACACCAAGAAGGTTGAATTTTAGATTGTCAATCAAATTAACATTTTCAAACTTAACATTTCCAGACTGTACTGTACCAGATCCCATCACCTTCCCTTTACTATTATTACCAAAAGATATATCACCCCCTCCATGAGTTTTGAATTCTTTGAGTAGGGCTCTACATCCAGTCATGTGCCTGAAGCCTCCACTATCTACATACCAAAGACTATCTAAGCATGCAGAAGCTCCCTGCACATCAAGTAAATAAATAGTTCAGGAGGGTCTCCAAAGCCAATAAGGCTTTGGATGGGGTCTCAACAGTGGTTAGCTCAGGGGTTTGGGCAGTTTTTGAAACATTTTTCTCTAACCACCATTGGGGGTCATTTCCTATCAGCTGTTGATAACCAAAGGGGTGTCTGTTCACCTTTGGTTTAGAAGGCCTTGTGTAAGCCTCATAAACATGTGGGACCCTTGGGTATGGTGGTTGGCCTTTACCTCTTTGGTATTGGTTAGCAGGGGGTGCATCTGTCACTTGAACCTCTCTTTTAACAGAGTTTTGGTTCAGCTGTTTTGTAACAGCTGTTTGGATAGGCACAAATGGTGGTTGCTTTTTGACTTGTGAATTTGATGAACTCAAGAATGTTTTTTGAAGTGTACTCTTCCTTTTTGACCTCAAAAGTTTTAAGGTACACACACTCCTGAGTGAGATGGTTTGTTTTACCACAGATGGTGCAACTCTTTGAAGGCACAATGGTACTTGTTTTGTTAATGTGACAACTGGCACAAAACCGGTAATTTCCGTACAATTTAATTAATACTTGATAAACTACAATTATGTGCTTAAATGTCAACATTGTTTGATTACATGATATACTTGTGAATTCATGCACGTTTATACTACAAATATTGCTTTATGCATTAATGATTAGCGTTGCGTCAGAAATACTAGTAAACTCACCGGTAAGACACATTGTGTCAACAATTATGCAGAAAGCAGTTAGACAATAGAATTGGGGCCTAGGTGTAGGTCCAACGTCTAAAATACATTAAAACCCAAATATGTATCCAAGGGTTAACATATAGACGTTCCGGAAGCTAGAATATGCACCAAAAAGCACCCGAAACACACTTTAAATGCTGAATTTCATAAATTTCAGCAAAATTCAGCATTTTATTGAGTTAGTAACATGTAAAAATATGACTAATTGATCCAGAATACTTTCCTAAGTGTCGAGAATAATAAGTGTCACAAAAGAGTACTTAAAAGACACTAAACGGTGCAATTTAGCACTTTAACGAACCGGTATCTAACCGAACAACCGGACATTACCTGAAACATCAAAATTATACTAGAAGCATTGTTTTAATGTTTCCGAACTAGTTATAGTCCCCGAACACCATAACACCTTTTATAACATAACAACACATTAAATCCCTAAACTTTACACTTGAAAGCTTACTTATTTATGTAATTAGGGATTGCAATTTACACTTTACCCACGGTCACAAAGGGTGTGGACCCACCCTTGAACTTGTGTGATCTTGCTAGATCTTTCTTGATCTCATTAGATTGCATATGATATTTCTTGGATTCATTTAGATATTATAGGATCTTGTAAAGATTGTGAGAAGATATGAAATGGTTATAAGTAGGCACAAAAGATCAAGACCTCACCAACATCAACCTTCTTCTCCTCTCCCTCTCTTACCCACGGCCATGAGCCACCACCCACATCACCACCACCTTCATTCCACTTTCATGCAATCTCAAGTCCTCACAAGGTGTTAGAAGCTAGATTGAGAAGTGTGGAGGTTGTGGATCTTGAAGAACCTTCTTCATTTGCTATTAACCAACCCATTTGTCATCTTCAACCACTTGTGTTCTTCCCTAGCCCTTGTGCTAGTTGTAAGCTTCTTATCACTTGTTGTTACTTCATATTTTGATGGTTAAAAGATGATGAATATTGTTAATCACAAGAACACAAAAGAACATGATCGTGATACTTTAACATAAGCTTAAATACATAAGAATACATGTAAATGATGATGATTTGCTTCTTGATGAATGATGATTTGTGTTAGTGATGTTAGACATCATAAGAAACCTACTAGATTGTGATTAAACACATGATCTAGTAAGTTAGAGTGGTGATCTTGTGAAAGACTAAGATCTTCATGCTTTATGTCTTCATGAACTTGAATGATGAAAATGTTTTCATATATAAAGATGATTCAAACAAAATACAAATCTTGTAAATAGACGATTACAAAAATAATTTTCCTAAGAAACCAAGTTTATTTACAAGATTTACAAAGTCATGGTTTCTAAGTAAACTAATAATATTTTTAGTGTTTAAACAAGACTAGAAACATGTTTGTAACAAGAAAAATACAAGAGAAATATTTTTAGAAAAATCATCTTACAAGTTGTAAAGGACCAAATCGTTTAATAATGTGATTTACAAACAAATAAATATGTTTTAAAGGGTAACTAAACCTACTAAATAACATGGTAAGTTACTACAAGTTTTTACAAAAACTTCAAGTTCATGATGTAGTATAACTTACTTGATTTTGACACTCGGTAAGTGCTGAATGAATTGTTGATTCTTGTGATGATTTTAAAAGAAAATAAACAAATGTTTTGAAAACATGGGAAACCTTCATTTTAAGGGGAAACTATGTCAAAATTTCTATAAAATTTTGACACTTAGAAAAATATAAGTTTTAGGTGAAACTTATTCCCTAAAAATTTACCTAAAAATATTTACCAAGGTTTCCCTAATTTTTATGTAAACTTCAAGTTAAGAAATGATGATTTCTTCAAGATAAAAATTGATATTAAGTATGTATATTTTTGAGGAAAATATATATATTTATTGATCACCAAATTTTGTGCTAAGTGTATGTAGTATGTATTATATGTAATAGTGTATTAGGACTTAAAAATACACTAAATACTCCTAAGGAGTGAAAATACAAAATGCACATACAACATGCTTAGACAAATACAAGAGAATATATTTATGAAAATATATTTCTTAATAGATTATGTAACTCGGACAAGTTACGAACTTAAGATGAAGTTTTGGACAAAAATACATAACTCGGGTGAAAAATACAAGATACTTATATTCATTTTTGAGAAAATAATATAAGTAAGATACATAGTTAAAAATATGAATTATTTTTAACAACAAAGAACAAATACATAAAAGATGGTGACTTGTACTTGTGCGATACAAGTCTAGTGACTAACGTTAATAAAACACGTATAGGTCACGACGCTATATAAGCAAACCCGGTGAAGTTTACGACGCAAGAAACGCAAAGTTGTGAGTTCATGCTCCCCTTTTTCTTTTAACTGTTTTCAGTTTTATAACTTCGGGGGTGAAGTACATGTTACTAAATGTTTACAGAAAAGTGAGTTCATATCCCCACTTTTAAACTTTTACATACTTTTTAAACTTGGGGAAAATACATGTGTTATGGTATGATTGGTACAAGAACTAAGGAATGATACTTGAAATCGTGTCACGAATAGGGTACCAGAAGCACCATTAATCGTTTACATACTAAGACCGTAGAACAAAAGGTTAGATCTAATCGGTTTTCGGGCAGCCACACTCTTGGTGATAACTAGTACCAAGTAGTGCTTTTGTGTCTCAGTCGTGAATCGACAACTAGAAAAATGCCTATGGTTTGGATGCTTCCTATGTCGTGTCACATGTTAATGGCCTTGCAACCCATTAAAAATCTCGATACATACAGGAATACTTGATTTATACAAATTACATACCATGTTTACATACAAAGTATACAAACGTTCAATACAAAAACTGCATGAATTCACATCAACATTATGTTGACGATTTTCCAAAAACTCACATGTATTTCAGGTAACTAAAGTGGATGTGCGCGTGGTCTTACTCTTGCTCTTGGATGTTATTGATGTTTATCTTTGAATAAAGTTGTAAACTTATCAAACAAAATGCTGTCTTGTGATGTAAACACTTAACCTATTTTTTCAGTTATGTAATGTCATTGGCATTTGATGTTATTTTTACGAGCATGTAGTATGTTTACCATTCGTATGCAATGAGAACATTTCATGATCACACCTCGTGCTTCCGCCTTAGAAAGGGGTGTGATAGTTAATGTCATAAGCTTTTAGATGAAAACAATCTCTGGTCAAATGATTTTTCTTTTCACAAAAGTCACAAAACAAGTTTTTAATCTTTTCTTTCTTTTCTTCTTTTCAAACTCCTTTGCAACAAAGTTTAGAACTACTGTTGGGATGTCCTTAAGAGGAATTACCTTTGCCTTTGGAGCTTTGACACCATCCACAGTGGTGAAGTCCATGGGTTTAAAATTTTCAAGGCGGTCACACTAATCAGACAATGTGGGTTTGAATTGGTATTTCTCAATCTCCTCAAAAGTTGAGGACCCCACTGATCTTTCCAGAGTGATTTTGTTGCCACTTTTATCAGTTATTTTAACTTCTTGACCATCCTTGTTGGTGGGTATGATTTCAACAGTGGTTTGAACAGATTCATTTGCAGCAGTGTTTTCAACTTGGTCATGTTTTCTGAACCCTATGCCAAATTTTACATTGCTTTTAATCTGTTTTTCAAGCATAACTTCATAACCTTTTGCAGGATTCTACCCATTTTTCACATGTGATTTGGGTGGATTCCAACTCCTTTTTGCAGGACTGATATTTTTCTATCATTGCCTGAAGTTGGTCCTTGGTTATGCTATGCTCATGTTTGAGGTTGCAAATCTCATTTTCTTTTTCTGACAATTTGATTTTCAATTCTTTTAAATATTTTTCAAATTGTAACTCATCATTTAACAGTTTATCTCTAAGGTTTTCATTCACCTCCTTGATGTTTGCAAATGCTATAATGAATTTGTCTGAACGAAGGTTTTTAAGAACCTGGGGTAATACCTTAGTTGCAGCCATCAAGGCACAATCACAGACATGTTCACTTTCTTCTAGATTTTTCTCCTCACTTTCTTCTTGCTTCTTTTCCTCTTCTTCAGCAGACCAGGGGTCAGACAGTGGTTCCAACAGGGGTTCTGAATTTTCTTCCAACAGTTGTTCACCAACAACAGCAGTAACCACTGCTTCAGCAATTGTATCCACTGTTTCTGCATTGGATGTTCCTTCTTTAGTTTCCAGCTCTTCTGGAATTGACTCTAATGCTACCTAGCAGAATTCATCACTAGAAACAACATTCTCAGCATATAGAGTAAAGTTTTCATCGCCTAGATCCTCAGGCAAACTACTCCAATCAACAAAGCCTTGGGTGAAAAAGCTTTGCTGATCTGTTTGAACAACTGTTTGTGTAGATTGTTAAGGTGTAACTTGTTGCACCTGAACCTGAGGAGCTGGGGCCTGGACATACTGTATCTGAGGAACAGTGGTTTGGACATAGTGCACAGGAACAGGTGTTGCAGAGTGTGCATAGTGAGCAATGTTTACATGAGCAGCAGGGGCATATTGGGAATACTGCACAGTGGTTTGGTTATTTTGTGGTCTAGGGCTAGGATGTGTGATGATTGGTCCACTATTTTGACTCCTACATTCTCTAGCAAAATGACCTAACCTATTACACTTGTAGCATTTGATCTTTGATTTATCCAACCCTACTTTCAAGTTCCCATGTAACCCTGGAAATTTTCTCCTTGTTCTCTTATAAAACTTGCTGGTTCTAACACTTAGCAGTGCAAGTTAGTGCAAAATATCCATCTCCTCCAGATCACTTGGATCAAAATGCTGGAGATCATTGAGTTCATAGGACAGATTGTCAGAATTCTGGTTTTCTCCATTAGCTGTAAAAGCATAATCGGATGAGTAAGAATCAGAGTTGTTAAAAGCTCCAAGTCACACCCCGATATTTACAGCTCAGCCCGATGGGGAGTATCGTGACGTAAGATTGATATCGTCATAGTCAAACATACACAGAATAGCACTGCGGAAGTCTTGGAATATAAAATATTATTACAAACCCAAATGTCTGAAAATACCAAAAGGATAAATACATACGAGCTTGCACTATTAAATCCACAGGCTTTAGGGCATCCTAAGGATTTGCAAGATCCTTTATTAACACCAAGCAGCTCCCAGCCAATTACGAGTAGTACCTGCCACTTAGCCTTTTGAAAATACGTCAGTTTACACTGGTAAATACAATTAACCGACTCTTTTGAAAACATTTATGAAAATTGGATAAATGCACAAGGCAAAAAGATTCTTTTATAACTTGGGATAATTATATAAAATAATCTTGTATACAGATTTACATGTTTGTCATACGTTCAGGGCCCGAGATAGAAGTCGAGTCATGATTAATAGACACACCACTAATATAGTCCCACAAGGAGTTATCCTCACGTGTGGTTATATCTTATATCTTAATTCCCTTTTTGGGGAAAAGAAACCATATTGTCAGGTGTATGCATACACCCCGTGCTTAGGTCGTGGCCATTTGCATTTGAATGATGTCAATGATATCCAGGAGACGGTCGTTAACCCCCAAATGTTTATATATCAAACAACACAGATTAAAACGGGTTATGTCAATGAATTAACCACTAATCGATTAAATATTCCACACCCGACCAAGCGGTAATAATTTACCGTATCCCAAGCCCGTATAAGGGAAAATAAGTTAAAAGTATTTACCTGAGCTTAAAATGCAAGTTTTGTATACTCAGTCGTATTATCTACTCAAACAAGTGCAAGTATCTTTTACCTGGGCTCCTAATCTGGAACGAAGGTTTTATTAACCTATTAGATTCCTAACGGGTCTTTGTTTAAGTTGTAAACTTAGACCGATTAGTTTAAAGAAAGCTTTACGACACGAAACGCTGGATTAAGTGATGACCGGATTGGAATGTAATTTAGACCCGAAAAGTATGGAGACTTGTATTATATGGGTAAACTAATTACATTCTGGAGTTTGAAGTTAAAATGATAAGGTTTGACCCGTTTCGGCTAATTTATGCAAACTAGTTACATAAACCGTACCGAACGCGTATATGCATAACGGGTAGCCGGATGAGTCATGTACAAGTTCCATAAGTTATTATGCTTTAAATATTTTATGATATCAGTAGGATATCAACAATTATGCCCAAAAAGATTTTAAAAGCAAATTAAGTCCCGTAAGGGCATTTTGGTCATTTTAGGATTTATAAAAGAGGTTTAAACATAAACTGATGTTCTGGTCTAAAACATTCTGTAAAAATATTTATTTTACAAGGTTAAATCAGTAAGATATCATACATATGTGTGGTTCACCATTTATGGCCAAACTATGCACCGTAGGGGCATTTTGGTCATTTCACATATGTTTTTAGGGACAAAATTGGAAGTCTGAGTTCATGACTTATACCTACTGTAAAAATATTAACAATTATTTATAATTACAGTAGGTAACAAGTCTTGGGTGCTAAATATGGTTTTAAACCATACTATGCACCTAATTAGCGTAAAACTCGATAATTGACGATATTTGCGATATTTATGTGATTATGAGATTTTGACCAACCTTGAATGCTTAAAATATTTTATTTACATATTAAGTCAGCAGGAAAAGGTTTGACATGTTAATTATATGCAAATCACAATTTATTAGCAAAATGGGCATTATCGTCAATTATATAATTTATACGAGAACTCAATGATATGGTCAGTATCTAATCTGACCCAACATTCCAAAAATTCCCTAAAAATAATATCATAACATTAGGTAATGAGTTTGGTGCCAAAATTTGGGTTTAAATAAGTTTTATGCGCAAAAGCGTAATTTAATTAATAAAAAAGTTAAGTTTTACGATATCGTGCATAACTTTAGTTTGAGACCAGAAAATGACGTCAAATTAATTTGACATGCTTATAAATTAGTAACAAAGCTATTGGTATACTCATATATCCAAAAATCTCGTTTTTACATTATAAGGGCATAATAGTCAAAGTTAAGCATAATAACGGAACATGTGCAAAAACTCAGATTTCTAATATGATCGTGTAATATAACCTTATATGGTTATGCTACATTAAATTACGATCATAATGGAACCTAAAATCAGTAACAAACTAATCTAATTCGGTTCATAATCGAAAGTCAACGCAGAAGTCAAACTTCGCGACTTTCGGTTGCGAACCGACCCTAAAACTGGAATTGACGAGCCGAACATGTTTACACATGTTCTAATAATTATTACCAAGTTGTTTAAGTGATAAAACGTATTTTAGAACATTTCTAAACTCATATCACAATTATTTCAAAAACTGACCTGTTGACTTTTTAAAACAATATTACGTTGACTCGTCAATAGACCAAGCACACGTGATTCTTAGGAGGTGCCCTTTTGAGGGTTTAACACCTACCTAATTACGATCACGTAGCCATGTTTGTTGCGAACAATGGCTTGACCGTTTACGGTCTAAATAAAAGTCAAAGCATTTATCATAAAGGCTTGACTTTTCAGCTTTTTAAGACAAATAAAATAAACCAGTCACGAAAGAACACTTACGTATGGTCCTAGGGACTGAAATAAACTCAGAGGAGGTTCCAAAATGTTCAGGATCCTCTAGAATTGAGAGATAGGAAGAAGGAAGGATAGATGCAAGTGAAAATGGTTGAAGATCTCATCTATTTATAGTTTTTTGAAAGTAATATGATCTTGACAAGTGTCTAGGAACATCTTTGGATGATTACAAGTGTATAGCTGGTTTTTAAAAATCAGTATAAGTCCCTAGTTTGTTAAAAAATGATTTAGCTATGAGTGGTATTCAAGAAACAACAAAAAAACAATAAAACAAATCTGGTTGCTGCTGTTCAGGTAGCTCGCGGCCCGCGTAGGCCTCAGGCTCGGCGGTTACGGCCCGCCAGCGAGGTCCGGCGCAAATATAAGTTTGGCAGATCTGCAGTATTGGTCCCTGTCTTATTTTTTCGCAAACAATAAACACAGCATAAGCTGTTTGCTGCTGCAGTTGGGCCTGGTGGCCCGCGTAACACCAGCCCAGTGGGATTTACAGCCGACGAGGCTGTCTGGCCCAGCTTCAAGTTTAGCACATTTGCTGTTTTTAGTCCCTGTCTTCTTATTAAGCGTTTTTAAAAGTTTGTAATATAAGAATTGTATAAACTAACAATAACAATACTTATTATGTTGCTGCTGATGTGCAATCTGGCAGCCCGCGAAGGCAAGCTTATTCAGGTATCAGTTTCCTATTTTGTCAAAAACAGACCCTCATTAGTTTTGAGCTTCTTTTATATTATCATATTGACACTTTTGGCACATAAGTTTCTAAACTCTCATAATATTTTAATATAGGGTACGAAACCTTTAACGGTTAACCTTAGGCACTCTCAGGGATGCGGCTGAGCATTACGGAGTTCCTAGTTTGTTTGAAAAGATTCTCAAAGGCGAAGTTTCGCTTATTGTCGCTTTTAGTCCCTTAGTCGCACAGAGTAGCGTGTAATATCGTTTAACGATATCTAAGCCTTTCGTGGCCCATATTGAGCATTCCCGAGTGTATGTTCAAATATCACGATGCTCTAGTTCGCTTAAATGGTCGCTCAAAGGTGTAGTTTTGGAAGTTGACGCTTTTGGTCCCTCTAACACGCAAATTTGCGCGCATTATCATTTTATTGTGTCAAAGCCCTATGTTATCCATATTAGGCATTCTCGAGAGTATTATCAAACATTACGATGCTTCGGGTTCGTTAAAAGGTCACTCAGAGGTATAATTAAACATGTTGACGCTTTTAACCCCTTTAACTTGCAAACTTGCGCGTAATTCACTTATTGGCGTAAAAGCCTTAAATGGCCAATGCTAGGCATTCCCAAAAGTGTAATCAATTATCATGAAGTTCTCGGTTCATTAAAAGGTCACTCAGAGGTAAGAATTAACATGTTGACACTTTTAACCCTTCGATGTGCAAATTTTCATATAATTATGCAAATGGCTCCTCTCGACCAACAAGTGGCTCATTTGCGAATACGAATACCGTGTAAGGTTATTCAGAGGCTTAGTTTAAGCATGTTGACACTTTTAGTCCTTTCGCATTCAAAGTTTTTGATTTTTAGCAAAATTGGTCCTTTATAGTCAACGTTTGACTTTATTAGGGTTTAGTACACGTGTCAACACATCATTGGTCGTGATTTTACGAGGTGTTACACTCCACCAGCTGTTATGTCAATGTAATGATCATAACCCTGATCTATAACAACCCTCCTAAAATATTTCCGACACCCCTAATATATTTACAATATCCCTATACGTCCTAAAATATACCCCGTATACGAAAACCGGGCCCAAAATACCTTATATAATTAAAAATAAAATAAAAACAAAAATCTATCATTGCTCGCAGGCCGCGAAGACTTAGTCTTCAGGCTACGCGGGGCGCGACAGCTAGACCGGAAGGCGTGCCCATGGGCCGCCACGTGTCATGATCGTGGCAGACCTACACTTGTGAGTCGATTAAGCTAGGCCCTACATATCCTATGTCACGGGGCGCGAAGACCCCTTAAGCATCCTTCGCGGGCCACGAGGAAGTGTCGATCAGACACTATAAAAGGAGGCCATCGGCCTTCAGTTCAATTCGTTCATTTATTTCGATTCTCTCTCAGATTCTCTATAGTAGAATTAATCTCCGGGCATTATACCCCCTAATTAATGAAGCCCTGCCTCGTTGTAAGTATTATAACCCCCGATTACGTATTAGATACGCTGTCCGATTGATCTAGTGCTCCGTAACGGCTGTCGAGGTTCTGCCCGACGTAGTCGTTGGAATTCTGTCTCAGGGAGGGTATAACTAATGTAAATATTGGGTTATTATACTAATGCGTGTGCATTGTTTAATTAATAGATTATAACCAGGAAAATACAAAGGAAAACCCTAAGATAGCAATGTGAGTAATCTCCTTTTTGTGAACCTTTTCGCAAATTGTTTTTACAAAACCTCAAATGTTTTACATTATATTAAACAGTGATTGAGTATTTGTATTCTACAATTATCGTCGGTATGTTAGGGTTTTGTATACAAAATTTGTTACTACACTGTGAGTAGTAACATGACCACAAGTCTGGTTGACAGTACCGTGGGTGGTAATTAAAGTAGAAATATAAAAAAATGTAATTGCGAGATCGCCCTCAATAACTGTAAACTGGTAAAACCTGTCTTGATTTAATTGGGATTCACTCACCAGTATTTCCCACTGACAAAATGTTTTTAAACGCGTTTCAGGTAACAAAATGTGAAAGCCAAATAGAAGCCAGCTGGAAAGCACTGAAGGCTTGGAAAAGTGTCTATAAAGTTACCTAAATAAAGAAGATATTTTTATTTAATAAAATAGGGTTTATCCCTATAAAATGTTTGTAATGGAAACTTGGGAATTTCCCATATGTTTAATATTATAAAAATGTGGTATTTTACTCTGATAAAATATTTCCTAACTACGGTCCAGATGTAAATTCCGCTGCCAAAATTAATAAACACCGATACCACTGAATCTGATCTCGTGGCCGCCCGTTCCCGGGTAGGTAGGGGACGGGGGTTGCGACAGAAGGTGGTATCAGAGCTACAGCCACTGATTTCAGCCACAGAAGTGTTCTGCTGACACCAAAATTTTATATGTTAGGAAATAATCTACGTGACTATGTGCATATCTGTATATTATTGTTTTGTGTTATTTGACAGTTTCTTAGTTACAGTATGAGCGACAATGGACCTTCAAACGCTTACCGTCAGTTGTCCAGCTCACCTAGGGACGATGGAACCTCTTCACAGCCTACCCCCTCGGGGTATTCGGTTGATACCGAAGAAGGGATTTTCGTGTTCAAAGCACAATCTGAAGAGCCATTCCCTCCCAAGAAGAGAGAGTGGTTCAGCAGAGGAGCTCACGAATGTAGAAAAAGAATGAGAAAACTTCAGCAGCAGCGTGCTTTACCAGCTGCGAATAGAGAAATGAACTCTCAAACACAGGATATAATCAATAGAAGACTAGCAAACTTCCACATACTAGCAATCACAGCAGCCGACCCGAATCTAGAACAACTCATAGCACCCCAGCTGTTACCACTGTTTCCCACACAACCTATGGAAATTGAAGCCAACCCAGAAAACCAAATCCCAATGCCTGCTTTTGACCTAGCTCAGATCCCTAGAGTACCAGCACCCCATCCCCCAGACTATGACCCATGGTTTGACGACCATAGGGATTACCAACAACGCTACCCACTAGAAGACGAACCCATGCAAAACCCAGTAGCACCCTACCCAGACCTTGACCCTCTAGACCCCTATTTTGATAACGACCAATACATCAGGGAGATTCTAGAGAACCCGTACCCTTACGAAGAACCCATGCCCCATTTCCCAGACCCGATACCAGCACCCGCACCACCCATGAGCACTGAGAATGTGCAAGAACTCCGCACCTTTGGTGAGGAGATTTTAGAAGGAAGTGAGAGGATGAGACAGATAGGGAAGCGACTCGTCTGGAAATATGACGAGCGTAACATGCAATACTGGATGAACCCCTATCAGGGATAGTAATAATAATAATAATAATAATAATAAAATAATAATAATAAAATAATAATATACCTATGTGTGTATGTTTGAAAAAAAAAAGTTTTTATAAAAATATATAATAATTAACTAAAATAGATAATCCTATAGTTATTAATGCATACTAGTATTGTATTTTAATTCCAGTTGTATTTGTAATAAGTATAGATGCATAATATAAAATAGAGTAAAGGTCGCAATGACGACGATTTTGGGTCAATGTGTTGCTGTGTGATTATTCGCATTCAATACTGTTTCGTCATATTAATACGTGGTAAATGTTTAAAATTCAGATGGACAACGAATTGAACCAGGAAAACCAGAATAACAATAATAATGGAAACCAAGTAGATAACAGTGCCATCCAACACATAGTGGCACAAGGGATTATAGACGCAATGCCATATATTATCAAAACGGTTAAGGAAGCGGATAATAAAAGTAATAATGGCAGTAAACTACCACCTACTAAACCAGAACACAACGTAAACAATGGACCCATACTTTGTCGCAACCCCCGCCCCCTATCTGTCCCGGGAAAGGGCGTCCGCGAACAACCGTGTTGGTGGTATCGGTGTTTATTAGTTTGGCAGCGGAAATTACATCAGGACCGTAGTTAGGAAATATTTTATCAGAGTAAAACACCATCTTTTATATAATAAATATATTGGGATAAAACCCAAGGTTTCATTACAAACTGATTTATAGGGATAAATCCCATTTTATTGAAATAAAACGCCTTCTTTATTTAGGTAACTTTTATAGCCACTTTTTCCAAGCCTTCAGTGCTGTCCAGCTGGCTTCTAATTGGGTTTCACATTGTGTTACCTGAAACGCGTTTAAAAACATTTTGTCAGTGGAAAATACTGGTGAGTGAATCCTGGTTCAATTAAGAAAAGTTTTATTAATTTAAACAGTATTGAGAGCGATTACAATGTTTACATCTACCCAATTACTCATTCAGTACTGTCAATCCTGACTGGTGGGTCATATTACACATTGGCTAACTCTTTGTCCAATGGTAACGTGTCTCACATTTTGTATACAAAACCCCAACATACCGGCAGTAATTATAGAATTACAAAGACTCAATCACTGCTAAATTGCATTGTAAAATGTTTAAGGTTTTGTAAAAACTGTTTACAAAAAGGAGATTACTCACTTTGTTGTCTTAGGTTTTCTGTAAAGATTTCCTGAGAATTATCTATAATTTACACAAATGCACACGTGTTAGTATAATAACCCATTTTAACATTAGTAATACCCTCCTCAAGACGGCATTCCAACGACTACGTCGGGCAGAACCACGACAGCCGTTACGTGACATGATCTATAGTATCATTCCTTAATTTTTGTATCCAACATACCATAACACATGTATTTTCCCCAAGTTTAAAAAGCATGTAAAAGTTTAAAAGTGGGGACATGAATTCACAACTTTGCGTTTCTTGCGCTGTAAACTTCACCGGGTTTGCTTATATAGTGTCGTGACCTATACGTGTTTTATTAACGTTAGTCACTAGACTTGTATCGCACAAGTACAAGTCACCATCTTTTATGTATGTATTCTTTGTGTGTTAAAAATAATTTATATTTTTAACTATGTATCTTACTTATATTATGTTCTCAAAAATAAATATAAGTATCTTATATTTTTCACCCGAGTTATATATTTTGTCCAAGGGACGCTTTAAGTTCGTAACTTGTCCAAGTCACATAATCTATTAAGAAATATATTTTCATAAATATATTCTCTTGTATTTGTCTAAGCATGTTGTATGTGCATTTTTGTACCTTCACTCCTTAGGAATATTTAGTGTATTTTCAAGTCCTAATACATTATTGCATACAATACATATTACATACACTTAGCACAAAATTTGGTGCTCAGTAAATATATATATTTTCCTCAAAAATATACATACTTAATATCAATTTTTATCTTCAAGAAATCATCATTTCTTAACTTAGAGTTTACATAAAAATTAGGGAAACCTTGGTAAATATTTTTAGGTGAATTTTTACGGAATAAGTTTCACCAAAACTTATATTTTCTAAGTGTCAAAATTTTATAGAAATTTTGACATAGTTTCCCCTAAAATGGAGGTTTCCCATGTTTTCAAAACATGTGTTTATTTTCTTTTAAAATCATCACAAACAATCATCAACTTATTTAACACTTACCGAGTGTCAAAATCAAGTAAATCATGAACTTGAAGTTTTTTGTAAAAACTTGTAGTAACTTACCATGTTATTTAGTAGGTTTAGTTACCCTTAAGAACATGGTTATTTGTTTGTAAATCACTTTATTAAAAGATTTAGTCATTTACAACTTGTAAGATGATTTTTCTAAAAATATTTCTTTTGTATTTTTCTTGTTACAATCATGTTCCTAGTCTTGTTTAAACACTAAAAATATGATTAGTTTACTTAGAAACCATGACTTTGTAAATCTCATAAATAAACTTGGTTTCTTGAGAAAATTATTTTTGTAACCATCTATTTACAAGATTTGCATTTTGTTTAAATCACCTTTTACATATGAAAACCAATTTCATCATTCAAGTTCATGAAGACATAAAGCATGATGATCTTGGTCTTTCACAAGATCACCACTTTAACTTACTAGATCATGTGTTTAATCACAATCTAGTAGGTTTCTTATGATGTCTAACATCACTAACACAAATCATCAATGAACAAGAAACAAATCATCACAAATCAACAGGATTTCATATGTTAATATGCTTATGTTAAAGTATCATGGTCATGTTCTTTAGTGTTCTTGTGATTAACAACATTCATCATCTTTTATTCACCAAAATATGAAGTAACAAAGGGTTATGAGGGTCTTACTACTAGCACAAGGCTAGGGAAGAACACTTGATGTTGAAGATGATAAACGGGTTGGATAATAGCAAATGAAGAAGGTCCTTCAAGATCCACAAGCTCTAAACCTCCTTAAACACCTTCTAGCACCCTGTGAAGAACTTGGAATGATTGAATAATGGATGAAAGTGGTGGTGGTGTGGTGAGCTAGGATCGGCCGAAAGTGGGGAGGAGAGGAAGAAGGTGAGTTGTGTGAAGTGATGAATGAGGGCTTATGCAATCTTATAGTACATGCAAGATCTTCACCATATCATAATGAATCCAAGGAATATTAAGTGAATCAAAAGAAATCTAGGAAAGATCAAGTAGGATTTTGTAGTATCTTGAAAAGATTATGGTGGGGTCACATAAGGTGACCGTCCACTACCAAGGTGGGGGGGGGGGTAAAGTGTAAGTTTCAACCACTAATTTCATAAATAAGTTAAGTTTCAAGTGTCTTGATTAGGGACTTGATGTGTTATTTTGTTATAAGAGGTGTTATGGTGTTCGGGAATCATAACTAGCTCAGAAACATTAAAACAATGCTTCTAGTAATATTTTGGTGTTTCGGGTAGTGTCCGGTTGTTCGGTTAGATACCGGTTCGTTAAAGTGCTAAATTGCATCGTTCAGTGTCCTTTATGTACCCTTTTGTGACACTTTCAATTCCCGACACTTAGGAAAGTATTCAGGAGCATTTAGTCATATTTTTACACGTCACTAACTTGTTAAAATGCTGAATTTTGCTGAAATATATGAAATTCAGCATTTAAAGTGTGTTTCGGGTGCTTTTCAGTGCGTATTCTAGCTTCCGAAAAGTCTATATGTTAACCCATGTATACATTCTTGGGTCTTAATGTATTTTAGACTTTGGACCTACTCCTAGGCCCCAATTCTATTGTCTGACTGCTTTCTGCAGAATTGTTGACACAATGTGTCTTACCGGTGAGTTTACTAGTATTTCTGACGCAACGCTATCTTTAATGCATAAAGCAATATTTGTATTATAAAACGTGCATGAATTCACAAGTATAGCATGAAATCTGACAATGCTGACATTTAAGCACATAATTGCAGTTATTAAGTATTAGTTAAATTGTACGAAAATTACCGGTTTTGTGCCAGTTGTCACAATCTCCCCGTGTTAAAAGAATTTCTTCCCGAAATTCAGGCTGATCTATCTCTCGCAGGAGTTTTCTTGAACAGGTGGGGGTACTTTTCCTTAAACTGGTCTTCACGTTCCCACGTGTACTCGGGTTCGTGCTTAGAGTTCCAACGTACTTTGACAAGTTTGACACTACTCATTTGGGTCTTGTTGACTTTCCAGTCTGTAACCTCAACGGGTTGTTCTGTAAATTGGAGGGTGTCGTCAATATGCACTTCATCCGCAGGGATGATCACTGTTTCTTGGGTTGGACTCTTCTTGAGGTTGGATACATGAAACGTATCATGTACTCCGTTAAGTTCTTCCGGTAATTCCAACTTGTATGCCACGGTACCAATTCTTTCTAATATCTTGAATGGTCCGATGTATCGTGGATTCAGCTTTCCACGTTTTTCGAATCTTACTACGCCCTTCCAAAGTGAGACCTTTAACAAAACTTTGTCTCCCACCTCGAATTCTAACGGTTTTCGTCTTCGATCAGCGTAGCTCTTTTGTCGATCTCGAGCCGCCTAAATGCGCTCTCGGATCTGCATGATTTTGTCGGTTGTCTCTTGAACAAGTTCAGGACCAACCATATGTTTGTCTCCAGCGTCTGCCCAACATAATGGCGAGCGACACTTGCGGCCATATAGAGCTTCGAATGGTGCGGCTTTTATGCTCGTATGATAACTGTTATTGTAGGAAAACTCAACTAAGGGTAGATGAGTATCCTAGCTGCCGCCTAGGTCCATAACACATGCGCGAAGCATATCTTCTAGCGTTTGTATGGTCCGTTCGCTCTGGCCGTCTGTTTGTGGATGGAAGGCCGTGCTTAGATCTAGTTGAGATCCGAAGGCCTCCTGGAAGGATTGCCAGATCCTCGAGATGAAACGTCCATCTCTGTCTGAAATAATTGAGATAGGCACTCCATGACGTGCCACGATTTCTTTCAAGTACAACTCAGCAAGCTTTCCAGTGCTATCCTTTTCTCGGATCGGTAGGAAATGCGCAGATTTTGTCAATCGATCAACTATCACCCATATCATATCGTGCCCCCTAGGGGTCCTGGGTAATTTCGTTATGAAGTCCATCGAGATTTGCTCCCACTTCCACATGGGTATCTCTGGTTGTTGCAGTAGCCCAGATGGTTTCTGATATTCAGCCTTAACCTTAGCACAGGTTAGGCACCTTCCAACATAGATAGCAACATCGCTTTTAAGCCTCAGCCACCAATAGTAATCCTTCAAATCTTGATACATTTTGTCCGATCCTGGATGGATCGAGTATCTCGACTTGTGAGCTTCATTAAGGATGACTTCTCGATTACCGCCATAGAGCGGAACCAAGATACGCCCTTTAAAGTATAAGGTTTCCTCTTTGTTTGGCACCAAATTCTTCAGCATACCCTGGAGGTATTCAGCTCTACGATTTTCTCCCTTAAGGGCTTCTTGTTGTGCGTCACGAATGCGTGTTGTGAGGTTCGTCCGAATAGTCATTTCTAATGCTCGAACTCTTAGGGTCTTAACCCTTTCTTTTCGGCTTAACGCGTCTGCTACAACGTTTTCCTTTCCAGGATGGTACTTAATCTCACAGTTATAATCGTTCAGCAACTCAACCCATCGTCGCTGACGCATGTTTAATTCCTTCTGATCAAATATGTGTTGTAGGCTTTTGTGATATGTGAAGATTGTACATCGAGTACCATATAAATAATGTCGCCAGATCTTTAAGGCGAATACCACCGCGCCAAGTTCCAAGTCGTGCGTGGTGTAATTCCTTTCATGCACCTTCAACTGTCTTGAAGCGTAAGCGATGACCTTTTGGCGTTGCATGAGCACACATCCCAAACCTTGATGTGAAGCGTCACAGTATACCACGAAGTCTTCTGTGCCTTCGGGTAAGGATAGTATCGGTGCATCGCATAGCTTGTTTTTGAGCAGTTGGAAGGCTTCTTCCTGCTTATCACCCAAGTCGTACTTCTTGTCTTTCTGCGTAAGGGTAGTTAGCGGTTGAGCTATCCTGGAGAAATTCTTGATAAACCTTCAGTAATAGCCCGCTAAGCCCAAAAATTGTCAAACTTTAGTCAGGGTTTTGGGAGCTCCCTAATTCTTTATTGCTTCAATCTTGGATGGGTCTACATGAATGCCCTTCTCGTTCACAACGTGACCAAGGAACTATACTTCGCGAATCCAAAATTCTCACTTGGAGAATTTTGCATAAAGTTTCCCTTTCTTCAGTAGTTCCAGAATGGTTCTGAGATGTTGCTCGTGCTCTTCTCTTGTTCGTGAGTAAATCAGGATATCATCGATAAATACGATCACGAATTTATCGAGATATGGTTTGCATACGCGGTTCATCAGATCCATAAATACCGCTGGCGCGTTCGTCAGTCCGAATGGCATCACAAGGAACTCGTAATGCCCATAGCGTGTTCTGAATGCAGTCTTTGGTACGCTCTCCTCTTGGATTCTTAACTGATGGTACCCAGATCGAAGGTCGATCTTGGAATAGTAGCTTGATCCTTGCAACTGATCAAATAAGTCATCAATCCTCGGTAGTGGGTACCGATTCTTGAAAGTGAGCTTGTTCAGTTCTTTGTAATCGATACACATCCGCAGTGTTCCGTCCTTCTTCTTCACGAACAATACTGGAACTCCCCAAGGCGAGAAGCTTGGCCTTATGAATCCTTTATCCAACAACTCCTGTAGTTGTGTAGATAATTCCTGCATTTCGGATGGTGCAAGCCGATAGGGTGCCTTGGCTACAGGAGCGGCTCCTGGAACCAAGTCTATATGGAATTCGACTTGTCGTTGCGGAGGTAGTCCTGGCAGATCTTCGAGAAAAACATCAGGGAATTCCTTCACCACAGGAATGTCTTCGAGTTTTGGCTCCTCAGCCTTCTTATCTACAACATGTGCCAGGAAGACAACACATCCTTTCCTTAAACACTTCTGCGCCTTCATACAACTGATGATTCGCAGAGGCGCGTCTCGTTTTTCTCCATGTACGATGAGAGTTTCATCATTCGCCAGAGGGATGCAGATGATTTTCTCGTGACAAACAACTTCAGCCTTGTTCTTGGACAGCCAGTCCATTCCGACCACTACATCGAAGCTACCCAATTGAATAGGTAAGAGGTCGATGCTAAATCCTCGCTCACCAAGTTCTAATGTGCAACCCCTAACAACTTCGCCCGATTCAACGAGTTTACCATTGGCTAGTTCTATGGAATAAGGAGTATCTAATCTACTAGATTCTATTCCAAGCATACGTTTAAATTCCACAGACATGAAGCTATAAACGGCACCAGTGTCAAATAATATGGATGCAAAGTGATTGTTAACGAGAAATGTACCGGTGACCACATTAGGGTCCTCGCGTGCGTTCCTTGCTCCAATCACAAATGCTCGAGCCTGAGCATTATTCCCCCTTGGGCAATCTTTTATGAAATGATCCTTGCTTCCACAACCAAAGCATCCTTGGTTCTGCCCAGCTCCATTAACATTCCGGTTACCATTGCCATTTCCACCACCGTTTCTATTACCAGCACCGTTGCGGTTTCCATTCCCGTTCCTATTTCCTTTTCCCCAACATTCCTCAGTATGGTGACCCAGTTTTCCACACTTGTCGCATTTTGGAATGCGCCCAACCTCCTTCGTGATGACGCTTGCACTGGTTGCAAATGGGCAGAGTGCCCAGGTATCTTTTGGCAGGAGCGTCATTCATGGTTGCCAGAGTTTTCACCCCCTGAGGTGGGTTGGGGTCTCGTTTCTTATTGTTGGAACCCTTGTTGTTACGAGTCTCTTGATTCAGGTTCGCATGCTTCATTTTCTTGTCACCAGATGACTCAGCATGCGTCTCGGTCTTTTCAGTTGGGTTTAGCAATAACTTCTTCATTCGGACAGCATCTTCAGTAAGGCTGTCAGCCAGAGTTACAGCCTGAGTGATCGTTTCAGGTTTTGCTGCAGTCACCAAGCTGTGGAATTCCGGTGCCAATCCCCAGATGTAGTGTTCAACACTCTTAAATTCGGGAGTCACCATATAGGGGATCACTCTTGACAAATCATGGAACCTTCGGGTATAACCAGTAATGTCAGCACCTTCCATGGTCAAGTGCCAGAACTCAGTCTCCAACCTTTGGAGTTCAGCACGTGAGCAATACTTTTCTCTCATACGTTCCTTTAGTTCATCCCACGTCATGTCGTACGCAGCATCATCACCCAGAGTCTGGACTTGCAAATTCCACCAAGTCATAGCTTCATCAACAAACAACCCCATAGTAAAAGTGACTTGCTGATCCGCGGAACACTTGCTCATACGGATAGTGGCATCAGTTGTCGCTACCCCCGATCCCTGTTTCCCGGGAACGGGCGGACACGATCTCAGAGTTTTGGTGGTATCAGGTTATTAAATCTTGCAGCGGAATTTTCATCAGGACCGTAGTTAGGAAATGTTTATCAGAGTAAAACCACCTTCTTTTAAATTAATAATAACATGGGCAAAACCCAAGTTTCTTATTACAATACATTATAGGGACAAACCCTATTTTATTGAATTTAAAACATCGTTTATTAGGTAACTTTTATAGCCACATTTTTCCCAAGCCTTCAGTGCTCTCCAGCTGGCTTTTCCCTAATTGGCTGTTCACATTGTGTTACCTGTAACGCGTTTTAAAAACATTTGTCAGTCGGAAATACTGGTGAGTGAATCCCAGTTTAATCAAGAAACATTTTATCAATTAAAACAGTATTGAGAGCGATCACATTGTTTATGTCTACACAATTACTCATTCAGTATTTGCCATTCGACCGGATCTATGGCTATGGTCAAATTACCCATTGGCTAACTCGTTGTCCAATGATAATGAACTGTCGTTCCCGACTTACTACTCGCAAGTAGTAATAAATTTTGTATACAAAACCCCATAATACCGGCAGTAATTGAAGAACTACAAAGACTCAATCACCGCTTAATCACATTGTAAAACAATAAAGGTTTTGTAAAGTATTCCAAAAACATTATCAAAAAGAGGATAAACTCACTTTGCTATCTTAGGCTTCTCGTAAGGGTTTCCTGGATATAATCTATAAGTTATACAAATGTACATTGGTTAGTATCATAACCCTTTGAAAATATTAATGATACCCTCCCCGAGACGGCATTCCAACAACTACGTCGGACAGAACCACGACAGTTGTTACGGAACCCTAAATCAATCGGGCAGCGTAACTATTACGAAACTAGGGTTATAATACTTACAATGAAGCAGAACCTCGCTAATTAGGGGTATAATACCCAAATATTATGCTTAATACTTCAGAATTCGAGATTGAGATTTTGAGAATGAGCGACGGAAAATGTAAACTGATGCCTGCTATTTATAGTTGTGATATTGAGTTCTGTCGCGGCCCGCGTGAGACACAGGCCAAGGTTACGCGGCCCGCGTCAACCTTGGTCAACACTATAGCTTGGCCCGGTCAGCTTGTAGACTTGCTAGATGTCGACACGTGTCGGCATCTGGTGTATCCGCGTTTCACGAGCTCTCGCGGCCCGCGTGAGCTTGAGGTGGGATCCTACGCGGGCCGCCTTAGCTCTAAATTCAGATTTTTATTTTATTTTTATAAACTATAATATATTTCGGGCTTGGTTTTCACATACGGGGTATAATATAAGACATATTGGGACAATTTAAGATATAATAGAGTGTCAGAAATATTATGAGGGTGTCGGTTTTACCGAGGGTTGTTACATTCTCCCCACCTTACTTTAGAGCTCGTCCTCGAGATCTACTGAAACAAATGCGGGTATTTCCTTTGCATTTCTGACTTAAGCTCCCATGTGTATTCAGGTCCTCTTTTGGAGTCCCACTTCACTTTGACTAGAACTAATCTCCTATGTTTGAGATTCTTGACTTTCCTGTCTTCAATTTGTAGGGGTCTTTCTACAAACTTGAGTTGTTCATTTACCTCTATATCCTTAAGAGGTACTATCAATGATTCATCAGCTAAACACTTTTTGAGATTAGATACATGAAACACATCATGTATTCCTGCCATTTCTTCTGGTAATTGTAGCTGATAGGCTACAGGTCCTACTCTTCTAATAATTTTGAAAGGTCCAATATACCTGGGACTTAACTTTCCTCTTTTGATGAATCTTACCACTCCTTTCCAAGGAGAGACTTTCAACAATACTTTATCTCCTACCTGAAACTCCAATGGCTTGCGTCTGTTATTGGCATAACTCTTTTGTCGATCACGTACTGCTTTCAGTCGTTCCTTGACTTGAATAATCTTGTCGGTTGTTTCTTGTACTATCTCAGGTCCAGATAGATGCTTTTCCCCAATTTCTGCCCAACAGACTGGGGTTCGACATTTTCTTCCATAAAGTGCTTCAAATGGTGCAGCATTGATACTTGTGTGATAACTATTATTATAAGAAAATTCTATTAAAGGTAAGTGATCGTCCCAATTACCTCCAAAGTCAATTACACAAGCTCTAAGCATGTCTTCCATTGTTTTAATTATCCTTTCACTTTGTCCATCTGTTTGTGGATGATAAGTTGTGCTTAACTTTAACTTGGTTCTCATTGCCTTTTGGAAACTTGACCAAAAATGAGCGGTAAATCGACTATCTCTATCTGGAAACTTGACCAAAAATGAGCGGTAAATCGACTATCTCTATCTGAAACAATTGATAAAGGAATACCATGTAAAGAAACAATTTCATTTACATACAATTTAGATAATTGTTCCATACTAATTGTTTCCTTCATTGGTAGAAAATGAGCTGACATAGTTAGTCTATCTACAATCACCCAGATTGTATCATTTGCTTTCCTAGTTTTGGGTAATTTAGTAACAAAATCCATTGTTATTAATTCCCATTTCCAAACTGGCATTTCTAATTGCTGTAACAAACCTGAAGGTTTCTGATGTTCAGCCTTAACTTGTGAGCAAGTTAAACATTTAGAAACATAGACTGCTATGTCCTTTTTCATTCCTATCCACCAGAAATTTTTCCTTAAATCCTGGTACATTTTATCACTTCCTGGATGCATCGTATACTTAGACTTATGGGCTTCTTCTAATATACGATTACGTAGATTTCCTAATTTAGGTATCCACATTCTCTTTTCATGGAATCTCCAAATTCCATCCGTTCCTTGTTCCGATTCTTTCAACATACCTTTTAATTTTTCAGAATCATCCTTGATTACTGATTCTTGTGCTTCTCTTATCTGATCATTTAAATCTACTTGCAGATTTAATTTAAGAGAACGTACCCTTTTTGGCTTTTCATGATACTTTCGGCTTAAAGCACATGCTACTACATTTGCTTTTCCTTCATGATACTAGATATCACAATCATAATCACTAAGAAATTCCATCCAGCGTCTTTGTCTCATATTCAACTGCTTTTGCTTGAATATATACCTTAAACTCTTATGATCAGTGAATATGGTAAACTTACTACCGTAAAGGTAATGTCTCCAAATTTTAAGAGCAAAAATTATAGCTCCTAATTCTAAATCATGGGTTGAATAATTCTCTTCATGACTCCTGAGTTGTCTAGATGTGTAAGCTATAACCTTTTGTCGTTGCATCAACATACATCCATAACCTAGTTTAGAAGCATCACAGTAGACTACAAAGTCTTCAGTTCCTTCTGGTAATGCTAATATAGGTGTATGGGTTAATCTTTGCTTAAGGGTTCTAACGGCTTCTTCTTGTTTTACTCCCCATTCAAACTTAACAGATTTACAAGTTAGCTTAGTTAAGGAAATGGCTATTCTAGAGAAATCTTGAATAAACTTTCTATAATAACCGGCCAATCCTAAGAAACTTCTAACCTCAGTTGATGATTCAGGGGTTTTCCATTTCGTAATTGCTTCAATCTTTGTTGGATCTACATGAATTCCTTCATGATTGACTAGGTGTCCAAGGAATTGTACCTGTTCTAACCAAAATTCGCACTTATTGAATTTAGCATAAAGTTTTTCCTTTCTTAACAAACTTAAAAGTGCGTGCAAATGTTTTACGTGATCCTCTTTATTCTTAGAGTAAATTAAAATATCATCTATGAAAACAATTATGAATTTATCCAAATATGGCTTACATACTCGGTTCATCATGTCCATAAATGCAGCTGGGGCATTGGTTAAACCAAATGGCATGACAGTAAATTCATAATGTCCATACCTTGTTCTAAATGCGGTTTTAGGAATATCCTCTTCCTGTACCTTTAATTGATGATATCCTGATCTTAAATCGATTTTTGAGAAAAATCGAGCTCCTTGCAGCTGATCAAACAGATCATCGATTCTCGGTAATGGGTACCGATTCTTAATCGCGACTTTGTTTAATTCACGGTAGTCAATGCACATACGCATTGATCCATCCTTCTTTTTAACAAACAGTATCGGCGCTCCCCATGGCGATCAACTTGGCTGTATGAATCCTTTCTCTAACAATTCGTCTAATTGTTTCTTTAATTCTTGCATTTCTGCAGGTGCCAAACGGTAGGGTGCTTTGGCAATTGGTGATGTTCCTGGTAGCAATTGAATTCTGAATTCAACTTCTCTGTCTGGAGGTAGTCCTGGCAATTCTTCTGGAAATACATCTTAAAACTGAGATACTACTGGAATATCTTTTAAATCTTTTCCTTTAGTGTTAGTGATTATAGAAATCAAATACACTATAGAACCTTTTCTTATAAAACCTGCAGTTTTCATCACAAAGATGAATTTTGTGGTCCTAAAGGGTTTATCTCCTTTAATTGTGATCATTTTTCCTTTTGGTGAATTTACTTGAATTAAGTTTTGATCACATAAAATACTAGCTTTATTAGCTATCAACCAATCCATTCCCAAAACAACATCGAATCCTACCAGATTCATGGGATAAAGATTTGCAATAAATTTCTGATTTGAAATTTCTATACTTGCTCCCTGCAAGATTTCAGAAATTCTAACGGTTTCTCCATTAGCTGTCTCTACTAAGCATTCTAGTGGTAGTTTAGTTAATGACTGATTTAGAAATTTGCAAAATGATGTATTAATAAAACTTTGGTTTGCACCAGAGTTAAATAATACTTTAGCAAAGACATCATTAACTAAAAACGTACCAGCTATGACATCTGGAATCATTTTGGCTTCATCTGCAGTCAGCACAAATGCTCTAGCATTTTTAGTATTCTTGTTTTCTGCAGCTGGGGCTAATTTTGGACAATTTAGCTTGATATGACCTTGTTCTCCGCAATTGTAACATACCCGACTGTTGGCTTTCTTCCTGCAATTTTCTTCCTTGTGTCCCGATATTTTGCAGAAGTTACAATATATGGAGCATCTTCCTGAATGCTTTCTTTTGCAATACCTACAGTAAGGCGCAGAGGTAGAACCTATATTTTTTCCCACGGTTAGAATTTCCAGAACGAAATTCTTGAGTCAACTTCTGGGTTAGGCTCCTTCTTTGATCCTCTTCTCGGGTACGGACTAATTCATCTGTCAAGGTATTGGCTAGTTCTACAGCTTCTTCTATGGTTTGAGGTCTAGCTGCCTTGACTACGTGTCTTATCTCTCCAATTAATCCCCAAATATAACGGGAAATTAACACTGGTTCTGGTGAAGCAAGAGTTGGCACTATTCTAGCATATTCAAAGAATATTTTAGTGTATCCCTTACTATCCACACCAGTCATCCTAAGATTTAGGAATTTGTTTGCTATCTGTTCTTTCTCATTGGGTGGGCAGAATTTCCTTGTTACCTTGTTCTTAAATTCTTCCCATTCCATATTGTAGGTTTGATCACTTCCTCTTGTCTGGAGGATAGTGTTCCACCATTCTAGTGCTGCATTCTTAAACAGATTAGAAGCAAACAGTATCTTATCTTCTTCAGCACACTTGCTTATCCTTAAGACTGCCTCAGTCTTCTCTATCTAGCGTAAGGTTGCAATGGCCCCTTCATTGCCCGAGAATTCCATTGGTTTACAAGACCAGAATTCTTTATAAGAACAACCGTAAGGCACGGTTCTTCTTCTTTTGGGAATGGGCATTTAAAGTACAGGTCCATTGTTCACGCTATGCTCTGGTTCACTTGGTCGCTTACTGCTATGCTTACTTTTATTATCAGCATCTTTAACAGTTTGAAGAATAAATGGCATTACATCTATAATTCCTTGTGCTACAATGTGTTGGATAGCACTATTATCCATCTGGTTCCCATTGTTATTGATGTTTGGATTTTCATTAACCACGTTAATGTTACTCTGGTTATCGTTATTCAGATTTCCTTGATTTTCTTCGTCGGCCATCTGAATTTTAAACAAGTATCCCATATTAATATCACAATTAATATCTTAATATAGTTAATCACATGACAAGCATTTTTACCAAAAGCGTCGATCATTGCGACTATACTCTTTTTCTTATACTATTATGCGTCTATTACACAATAGTACAGAAATAAAATTACAATACCAATAGAAAGAAAATTACACTAATAGTACTATGCATCCGTACACACATAATTTATTATTATTATTATTATTATTATTACTACCATCTCCTCCATTCTTACATTCACGGATATGGATTTATCCAAAAATCCATATTGCGCTCATCGTATTTCCATACGAGACGTTCTTCCACCTGACGCATTCTCTCACTGCTTTCTAAGATTTCTTCCCCGAAAGTCCTAAGTTCTTGGACCTTTTCTGCACTCATTGGGGGTGCAGGTTCTCGGACTGGGTTTGGAATCTGGGGTACATGTTCCTGATATGGGGGTGTAGGTGCCTGAAATTGGTAAGGATCCTCTAATATTTCCCTAATATAATCATCTTGGTAATAGGGATCTAAAGGGTCCATACCTGGGTAAGCTTCTATGTTCTGTATGGGTGGATAATCCTGGATAGGATAACGTTGCACAAAAATCCCTATTGTCGTCCCACCAGGGGTCGTAATTCGGGTCTAGAGGGTTTGGTGCAGGCACTCTAGGGATTTCTTCTGGATTAAAATCGTACATCTCCACTTGGTTTTCCTGATTTTCTATCTCCATAGGTTGTTATGGGTTTTATGGTTGTGGGGCTACTAATTGTTCCAGGCTTGGGTCAGCAGCAGTCGTAGCTAAGATATGGAAATTAGCTAGGCTTCTATTTAGCATATCTTGAGTCTGGGCATCTTTCTCTAGCTTAATAGCTACTAAAGCCCTTTGTTGTTGCAATTTTCGCATTCTCTTCCTACGAGCAAAAGCTTCTTTACTGAACCATCCTCGTTTCTTATTAGGAAATGGTTCTTCAGATTGAGCTCTAAAGGTAAATATTCCATCCTCCTGATCAGCAGAATACCCTGAAAGGGCAGGCTGTGATGATGTACCTTCACTCTTAGGTGAATCAGATAACTGACGGTTCAGATCTGAGGGTCCTTGATCACTCATACTGAAAACTAACAAATAGTCAAATAACACATAACACATAATTACAGTTATGCACGTATTTCCGTAATTTATTTCCTAACACAAAATTTAAAATTTAAGTGTCAGCAGAACACTTCTTAGGCTCAGACCAGTGGCTAGGCTCTGATACCACCTTCTGTCGCAACCCCCGATCCCTGTTTCCCGGGAACGGGCGGACACGATCTCAAAGTTTTGGTGGTATCAGGTTATTAAATCTTGCAGCGGAATTTTCATCAGGACCGTAGTTAGGAAATGTTTATCAGAGTAAAACCACCTTCTTTTATATTAATAATAACATGGGCAAAACCCAAGTTTCTTATTACAATACATTATAGGGACAAACCCTATTTTATTGAATTTAAAACATCGTTTATTAGGTAACTTTTATAGCCACATTTTTCCCAAGCCTTCAGTGCTCTCCAGCTGGCTTTTCCCTAATTGGCTGTTCACATTGTGTTACCTGTACCGCGTTTTAAAAACATTTGTCAGTCGGAAATACTGGTGAGTGAATCCCAGTTTAATCAAGAAACATTTTATCAATTAAAACAGTATTGAGAGCGATCACATTGTTTATGTCTACACAATTACTCATTCAGTATTTGCCACTCGACCGGATCTATGGCTATGGTCAAATTACCCATTGGCTAACTCGTTGTCCAATGATAATGAACTGTCGTTCCCGACTTACTACTCGCAAGTAGTAATAAATTTTGTATACAAAACCCCATAATACCGGCAGTAATTGAAGAACTACAAAGACTCAATCACCGCTTAATCACATTGTAAAACAATAAAGGTTTTGTAAAGTATTCCGAAAACATTATCAAAAAGAGGATAAACTCACTTTGCTATCTTAGGCTTCTCATAAGGGTTTCCTGGATATAATCTATAAGTTATACAAATGTACATTGGTTAGTATCATAACCCTTTGAAAATATTAATGATACCCTCCCCGAGACGGCATTCCAACAACTACGTCGGGCAGAACCACGACAGTTGTTACGGAACCCTAAATCAATCGGGCAGCGTAACTATTACGAAACTGGGGTTATAATACTTACAATGAAGCAGAACCTCGCTAATTAGGGGTATAATACCCAAATATTATGCTTAATACATCAGAATTCGAGATTGAGATTTTGAGAATGAGCGACGGAAAATGTAAACTGATGCCTGCTATTTATAGTTGTGATATTGAGTTCTGTCACGGCCCGCGTGAGACACAGGCCAAGGTTACGCGGCCCGCGTCAACCTTGGTCAACACTATAGCTTGGCCCGGTCATCTTGAAGACTTTCTAGATGTCGACACGTGTCGGCATCTGGTGTATCCGCGTTTCACGAGCTCTCGCGGCCCGCGTGAGCTTGAGGTGGGTTCCTACGCGGCCCGCCTTAGCTCTAAATTCAGATTTTTATTTTATTTTTATAAACTATAATATATTTCGGGCTTGGTTTTCACATACGGGGTATAATATAAGACATATTGGGACAATTTAAGATATAATAGAGTGTCAGAAATATTATGAGGGTGTCGGTTTTACCGAGGGTTGTTACATTCTCCCCACCTTACTTTAGAGCTCGTCCTCGAGATCTACTGAAACAAATGCGGGTATTTCCTTTGCATTTCTGACTTAAGCTCCCATCAGTCTTCTCCGTCCAGCGTACAAACGCCACTGCACCTCCAGTGACGTTGTAGTTCAGCGGCTTGCAGTCGAGTGCAGCTGATGTGTTCAAAATGCAACATATAAATTTCATCAATTGTGGCATAAAACTAACCCTTTTTTAGTACTAATGTTGGAAAAAGTGTGCTTTTGTCTTCCTTTTGTATTTTCAGGATTAAATGAGCTCAAATTAACAAAAGAAGCAAAAAGACATCAAAATCTAACATAAATACAAGAAAAGGAACAAGACGTGATATGCCCGACCCCATGACAGCATCTTCCCAAGCAAAACAAGAAGACATGAGACTGAACACGCCCCATGCTCAGCCAGCACGGGGGCGTGTCCAAGTGTCAGCAGAAAAGACAAAGTGGTAGAAGCTTCTATTGCCCACCACGGGGCCGTGCTCAGCGGACACGAGGCCGTGGTCAACTATAAGATTCGCACAATCCAGGCAACTCTTCATAGTACAAAGATTCTTCTGCACACGGGGTCGTGCTCAGGGGACACGGGGGCGTGGTCAACTAATAAGACAAGCTGCATTAAATGAAGAAAGAGAAGGATGTGGAGACGGGGCCGTGCCCACTGGATACGGGGTCGTGCCCGAGCTTCTGTTCAGCCTATAAATAGGAGTGCTTGGCTCAAGCTCAAACCATCCCTTGGCACACCACCTCTCTCAAACTTCACCCACCACCCACCACCACCATAACACCATCATCCACCACCATCATCCATTGTCCATCATAGAGTGTGTGAGTCATGTCGGGATCCAAGATTGATCGTAAGAGTTCTTGACAATCAAGTCCATGTTTGCCTAAGGGTGCAGATGAAATAGGATCAGGTGCTGGTATGTCATCATCATGCACCTGAAATTTTCTTTTTCTTGTATACACCTTTTTGGGAGAAGGTGTTTTTGTTTGAGGTTTTGGAACAGAAAGAATTATGGCTTGAGAAGGGGTGTTTGAAGTGATGGGTGACTGACTAACAGCTGTTGAAACAACTGGTGTCTCAACCACTGTTGTCACTACAACTGTTGATGCATCAACTGTTGTCTTCTGCTTTTTGGCAGGTGGTTTTTGTGATGGTTGTGTTGTTTTTGGTGTAGCAGTGGATTGAGTGATGGTTGGTGAAATGATGAGGGCAGTGGTTGACACAACATTTTTTGAAACCACTGAAGTATCAACAACTGTTGATACAACAGGTGTCTCAATATCTGTTGGTTTAGAAGTTTGATGTGAGGAACTTTTGGGGATTTTAGGAGTAGGTTTAGTGGTTTTGGAAGGTGTGGTTTTGGGTTGGCAAACCTTTCTGGTAGTCTTTCTTCTATTTGAAGTACCCTGCTCTTCCTTTTCCATCAAAACTTTCTTTTCCTTTTCAAATCTTTTAGAACCCTTTATTTCCATTGTCTCTTTTCTATTTGCTTTTTGTTCAGCAAATATGTTGAGTCACATCAACCTTTTTTGAACCATTTGTCCTTGGGATTTCTACAACAGGTTTAGACTTTGGATCTGGTGGTAGATATAAACCTTCCTTTCCTTTCTCCCCCTTTTTGGCATCATCAAGGTTTTCAACATAGACAATGGTAGGAGGAGAAGTGCCAGTGGTTTGAAGCAGATGAGCTTTGATGGCCTTTATATCAGCTTGAGTATCTTTATACCTAGCTTCCATCACATTTCTGAACATTTAAAGTTGAATTTCATGTTGTTGATCAGCATACTGTCTTTGTTGATGAAGCATAGGTTGAAACAGTTGCCATAGCTCACTGGGGGATGGAGCAGATGTTGAAGCAGTGGATGGAGCTTTTTGAGATTGTAACAACTGTTGCAGCATATTTTTGATATTTGCCACAGATGTTTCTATTTTGTCTACTATCTCCGTCAATTCTTGGTATTTTAAACCATCACCCAAGTGAATGGGATCATCTGATTTCCCACTAACAGTGGTTGTATCAGCAGTTGCACCAGAGGAAGTTTCCATTGGTTCATCCACTGATGCCCCTTGTTCTTGGTACTGGGGACTTCCCTTTTCATTAACTATCTTGTTTAACACACCAGTGGGCAATTTAAACACACCAGTGGTAACTTTGATAGCATCAGAAATGGTTGCCTTCAAGGGAGACTTACTGATGAAACTACTGTCCAGGTGTAAATCAGTGGATTCAACACCTGTAGTAGCTGCTCCACTTGAACTACCACCAAGAGTTACATGTAACTCAAGGGCTGTAACCTCCTCAACTGTTGATGGGTTAGCAAGGGTAGATGAATCAGACTCAGTCACTTGTTGAAGTATTTTCTCAGTGATAGGTTGTTGAGAAGAACTAATTTGTGTCTGATCCATATCCAATGCATTCAACAGAGGTATAATGGATGGTGGAATTTGTGGAGTGAGGATAGGTGTTGAAGATAATTTGCCCCGGGAGCAGGGCTGTGGAAGATGGATTCAAGTGGATCCAGAGCTTCATAATGTGGTGTCCCTGTGTATACAACCTGATCCTTTTGTGAGGATGCAGGAGGAGTTTCAGGCTCAGGTTTAGATCTTTCTTCCATCTGCTGTGAGGAAGTAGCAACAGTGGTTATTGGTGACTTTTGTGTTGTCACAGGAGTTACTTCTGGGATCTCATCTTCCAGAAGATCCTTTCTGGAGGGTTTGGGGGCCTTTTTGGATTTTTTTTTGATGGTCTTTTTGGTGATTTTTGGTGGGGGTTGCACAGCAGTGGGTGTGCTACTGTGGTCACCAAGAGCAGTGGGCTCAACAGCAGAAACCTGAGGAGCAGATGTTGTCTCAGCCAAATTTTGCTCAGGTTTCTCTGTTTGTGTTTGAGAAGGTTTTGACAGCCTTGTAAAAGTTTAAGAAGATAGGCTGTTTATTTGAAAAACATTACCTTGGATAAGCACATGTGCACTATCCTTTGGAATTTTCTTTTGTAAATAAAAGCTTAAAAATCTTGGAAACAGTAAAAATGGTTTCTTCTTATCTTTTATATTATTAACATTTTTAACCATATCATTGAAAATCTCTTGGGAGTAATTAAAATCAACTTCTACCATGATAGCATATCCCAAGTATTGGATTTTCAATGGTATTTCATTGAAGGCTGTTGTTTTATTTGAAACACACATGAGAAGGGTATGGAATAAAAATCTCATGGGAGGTGGAAAACTTCCCTTTTGCAAAGTATCTTTTTTCATTTGTTCCTCATACCCCCTCTCAATTAAATCTGTTTGATATTCTTCCTTTGGGAAAGAATTTTTACTTGTATGATCATTTATTTCAAAGACCTCAGAGATGGTTTGAGGTGTGATAGCAACCTGAATTCCCCCTACTATTGAAGTGATAGCCCAAGGCTTTTTGTCTTGAACTTCAATTTTTTCATTTTTCCAGAAATCATGTAGGGTATCCAGGTAAATAGGTGCGTTGCAAGTCAACAAAGTTTTGTACTTTGAAGAGGAAAGAGCATCAATAACGGAGTGAAAAGTTGTGTTTTTACTTGTTTTCTCAAGGGTACACAGATAGTTCTGAGGGCTTTTTAGTGCGAGAGCCATGGTGATTCGAAGGTAGTTGTGAGAGGAGAAAGAAGATGAATGATTCGAAGGATTTTGATGGAAACTGCTTTTGAAAGGAATTTTGAATTCGATTCGACAGTGAAAACCCTGTTTAGGGTTTAATCAGGGTTTTATAAAAGTGAAAAGTGAATGCTGACGTGGCAGCGGTTAAAAGATCTGACGGCTAATAACTAACCACGTGACAACCTCTGATGAATAATGGATGACAGTTGTTTAGGAAACCACTGATGATCAATATCAGTGGTTTATAGTGATGAAACATGAAAACAGTGGCTGATTTTTGTCTATCAGTGGATAGCCATCAGTGATGCAAAACACTGATGTTTGACAACAGTGATTATCAATGAAAATGGGAGAACAGAGGTTGACTTTCAGCAGTGGATAGAATTCAACAGATCAAATGTTTGAACCAAAATAGTGGTTATGACAGACTTTTAGGATTAATGAAAACTTCCATTTTTAACTATTTTTTAGGATGAATTTTTTATTTTCTGAAAACATTTTAATGCTTTTTATTCATAGAAAAACAAGATTTTGCTTGTTATTCCATGTTAAGCATGCCAATTCTAGAGATCAGGCTTTCAAAGGTGGATGTGTCTAAAGCCTTTGTTAGCACATCTGCCTGCTGATCCTTAGTTTGAACATGATGCAGAGAAATCAAACCTTTTTCATAGAAATCCCTCACAAAGTGATGTCTGATGTCAATGTGTTTGGTGGTTGAATGTGAAACTGGATTTTTGATGATATTTTCTGCTGCCTGACTGTCCAACATGAGAGGTGTCTTTAAGGCAGTGATACCAAAATCCAGCAGTTGATTTTGAAGCCATAACAGTTGGGCTGTACAGCTTGCAGCAGCAATATACTCTGCCTCAGCAGTGGATGTTGAAACAACTGCTTGCTTCTTGCTTTGCCAAGATACTAAGCAATCACCTAGAAATTGGTACCCTCCTGATGTGGACTTCCTTGTTGCATTACATCCAGCAAAGTCACTGTCTGTGAAACCTGAAAGCTTAATATTCCCATTAGCAGGGTGCCAAATACCAAGTGTGGGAGCACTTTTTATGTATCTGAGTATCCTTTTCACAGCTATTAGGTTAGACTTTCTATGTGACACCTGTGCCTCCACGGCCATTAAACAGATGCCAAACCCATGAAATATTGTATTTCATACTTGGGATTTGTATAAATATGTGTATCATTTGCACATATCGATTCTTGTTCAATTTCAAACTCTAAATCGCTTTCTGGAGAGTTATACGCAAACTGGTGCATAAACGTAATCAGTTTAATGCGACAAACACTCCGGAACATCAACATATGCTTACCATACCTTAAATATCCTTTACATAACTTAGAAATAAGTTTTGAAGGCTTTGGTATGGCAAAATCAAGTTTATTCGCTTACAGGGACTAAATTCGACAAACTGCGAAAGTATGCCGATTCGTACTGTAACGGACATTTCAGAACTTGATCATAAGTTAAAAACACCCTAAATACCCTCTACATAGCTTTGAAATAGGCTTTGAGAGGTTCGGTGTGCTAAAATAAACTTTATGCTCATTCAGGGACTAAAAGCGTCAAAAAGTGCATAAGTTTGCATTTTCGCGCATAACTTACGTTCTGAATACATCCGGACATCCAAAAATTTATGTAAGAATTAAAATATTTTATTTTATTGTTTGGCATAAGAAAACTCCATTCGTCGCGTAATTTGGATCGTTTTTCGCGTTCGTGCGCATTTCGTCGTAATTAAGCGAATATCGCGATCGTACGACCAAACGAACCGACATCCGGCATATTTTTGAGCTTGTTTCATGTCCCTCATGTTTAGGAATCATTGTAAGCCCTTAAAGTTGGCTTAACGGGCTTTAGATGTGTCGGAAATAAGCTTAAACCACTGCAGGGACTGAAACTGTAATAACATAAACTTGTTTGCTGAACTGAAAGCTCAGGCGGCCCGCGTAAGGACCCTCTTACGCTTACGCGGACCGTGCGAAAGTATCATACCTGCAAAACTGATTTTCCAGCTGATTACAGCCTGTTCCAGCTTGTTCCAGCACTTGCACCTGGTATTTTAGCATTCTAGGGGCCATTTTAAAGTGCCCATGGTATTGCAAAAACCATGGGTGCACTTGTACGGTTGTGATCGAAGCACGTTATTCGATGAACGATCCTAACGGTGGTCCATTTCCTATAAATAGCCCACCCCCTCTTCACTTGAAATCACACCTTGATCAGCTTTTTTCTCTAAGTTGGAGTGGAAACACTTCATACCTGAGAAAATTCAGATCAAACTTCCATTCTTGGACCTTTTGTAAGTCCTCTTTCGTTCTTTTACGCGTTTTTAGCATGAAAGTCAAACTTTGTTTGACTTTCTGCATTGACCAGTTTATGGTCAATACGAAGTTCGTTTGAACTTCATAACGTGAGCGTAATCACGATGGTTTTAGTCTCTTGTGACTATACCTACTGATTACCACGTTATCTAGGCATAGTGACGAGTCGTAGTTTCGGCCAAAATGCGTATTCTTGCGTATTTTGTAACCAAACTACTTATAGGTATCAAAACCGTTTGTTTTGATACCAAACCTGTTTTCAAACCTCGTTAAACATGTTTTAACATGTTTAGCTCGTCACTTTAGGTTTAGTGCTTATGTAGGGTCGTAAGTTAAGCGATCTAAACAATCGCTTATACTTTCGAACCCGACCCGTTTGGTCGATCATTAGGATACAACAAAATACACTAGGTGACCATAGTTGTATAGGGAATAACCTTCCGAGGTTATACCTTATGGTCACGTCGTTTAGTTAGTTGTATGATAGGTAGTTTATATGCCTTAGGAAAATTACTAAAATGCCCTTTTTATGCATAAATTCATTTTAAGCACATGTAACCTAAATTTTTACATCTAAACTGATTAGGTAACATTATTAGACATGTTAAGGCATATAATACTTGTCATAGGACTAGTTAGGCGGTCCGAACGCGTTTTACGCAAACGACACGTTAAAGTAGCGTAAGCTACCTAAACGAGTCGTAATGGGTCGTAAGCACTTAGGTTAGGTTTTCGTTTTAGAATGTAGGCTTTGTTAAACCATATCACATGAGTCCCTACACTCATTTGGTTTACGAAACCTCATTTTATCCGATCCTACAATTTAGGTCCGTTTATTTACATAGTTATCTATATTAGGTGCCGTTTGATTTCCGTGATCCCTCTAGCTTTGCTTGGTTATTATTCAAGACTTCTAAGAACCCTCAAGTGAGTACATAGTCCCCTCTTTTACTGTTTTTCAAACATTTTGGGGTGAAACACATGTGCCTACTTGTTACTTTCGTGCTTTCCATGTTTTTATATCATATGCTTGCTATGTTCATTAGTACACTTATAGTACATGATTTCATTATGTTTTGCTATGTATGTTTACTTAGCATGCTAGCACATTGTTTTACATTGCATTTCTTTTGCTATGTATGTTTACTTAGCATGCTAGCACATTGTTTTACATTGTATTTCTTTTGCTATGTATGTTTACTTAGCATGCTAGCACATTGTTTTACATTGCATCTCTATTGCATATGTTCCAGTAACATATGGACACATTGTTTTACATCTCTACCTTGTATGTTTACTTAGCATACTAGGTACATTATTTTCATAAAACATGCTTACATTTGGTATATCATTTGGTTTGTTTAACGAGACTAATACATTCATTAACACCGATCATGCCGCTCGGTAGTAGGTAGTGGTACCATAGGACTTGACAACTCCCATTCCTGAAATCCTAGGTTTGTTTGGATGGAAGGAATGACCGAATCCGAAAACATTTTTGATAACCTTTACTCTAAGGTTATCCTACAGTCTCAAGGCTTGGATGTAGACGTTTAACATTACTGCATAAGTGTTTGTATCAGTAAAGCATGCATTAATTTACAAAGCATAACTTTTGATTATAATTTAACAAATGCATTGTTTTGTACATTTCTTTCTTATAGGGTCGAGTAAATGCTTTTAATCAATAAAGGATGATTATTCACTCTACATTACATTTGTTTACACAATAACATTTCAACATTTGTTTAAACATTTCATTTAGTTATACATATACATTTTTACATTGATGGTTTGTTTTGGTAAGTGATTTAAATAACGAGGCGTGTGTAATAAGATAAAAGCATAGTGGATACGCCTCTGGTACTTCCTATATATAAGTGCTTTTATAGTATTACTTATCGTAGCGTTATTTAAACCATTTCAATATTTGACATATGCATTTTACACAAATAACATATTTTCACTAAAAATTTGTTTTACAAAACAACTTATTTTATACAAACTCATTTTGTCACACCCCGACCACGTAAAACAACAAAACGTGGCGGAATCGTCGGGGAGTGTTGTAACAGGATCATTGTTTCATAACACATGGAAACTTGAAATATTGTTTTATTGATTAAAAGAGTTACAATGTCTTAACAAACAAAGAAGTATAACAAAATTAACTAGTCTTGCGTCTTTTATTGTCACTAAGGCCCAAGTCCACCTAACTGTATCTTGATCAATCCTATGCATCATTTCCTGAAACACATGTGAAAATAGGTACGTCAGCATAAAAATGTCGGCGAGTACATAGGTTTTGTAAAAATAGGATTCATGACTTATAAGTTTAGAAAAAGGTTGTTTAACAAAAGTCAGTCATGATCCTTGTAAAATGTTTTGTTTTATAAACCATTTGAAAAGCGATGATAAAGTATATGATATGTAAAAGAGTAATGTAAGGTTAAATGAATAACCGAGTAAAATGAGTTTGTTTAAAATAAGTTGTTTTGTAAAACAATGTCTTGTGAAAAATATGTCATTTGTGTAAAATGTATAAGTCCAAATTGAAATGATTTAAATAACGCTACGACATGTAATATAATACAAGCACTTATATATAGGAAGTACCAGCGGCGTATCCACCATGCTTGTATCATACTACACACATCTCGTTACTTAAATCACTTACCAAAACAAACCATCAATGTAAAAATGTTTATGTATAGTCAAATGTCGAATGTTTATGTAAAAACCATCAAAATGTAATGTTTAAACCAATTGTCAAATGTTTATGGGAAAACCAACTCTATTGTCAATATAAACCATGTAATGTATAAACAAAAGTCATGTATGGTAAGTAAAATGAGACTACTTAAACCACAAGCAAAAATGTACAAAACAAAGTATTTGAATAAATCAAAAGTTATGCTTTGTAGAATAATGCATGTTTTACTGATACAACATTTATGCGGTAATGTTAAACGCCTACATTCAAGCCTTGAGACAGACGGATAACCCTAAGTAAAGGTTATCAAAAGAAATGTTTTCGGATTCGGCCATTCCATCCATCCAAACAAACCTAGGATTTTAGGAACGGGATTTGTCAAGTCCTATGGTACCATTACCTACTACCGAGCGGCATGATCGGTGTTAATGAATGTAATTTAGTCCCGTTAAACAAACCAAATGATATACCAAATGTAAGCATGTTTTATGAAAATAATGTACCTAGTATGCTAAGTGAACATACAAGGTAGAGATATAAAATAATGTGTCCATATGTTACGAGAACATATGCAACAGCGATGCAATGTAAAACAATGTACTAAGTATGCTAAGTTAACATACAAAGCAGAAAAGTCATGTAAATCAATGTGCTAGCATGCTCAGTCAACATACATAGCAAAAGAAAATGTAATGTAAAACAATGTGCTAGCATGCTCAGTCAACATACATAGCAAAAGAAAATGTAATGTAATGTAAAACAATGTGCTAGCATGTCAAGTAAACATACATAGCAAAACATAATGAAATCATGTACTAATAGTGTACTAATGAACATAGCAAGTATATGATATGAAAACATGAAAAGCACGAAAGTAACAAGTAGGCACATGTGTTTCACCCCAAAATGTTTGAAAAACAGTAAAAGAGGGGACTATGTACTCACTTGAGATTGCTCAATAGACTTTAGATATCCACCAAGCAAAGCTAGAAGATTACGGAATCAAACGACACCCTATATAGATAACTACATAAATAACCGGGCCTAAATTGGGGGATTGGATAGTATGAGGTTTCGTAAACCAAACGAGTATTGGAACTCATATGATATGGTTTAACAAAGCCCACATACTAAAATGAAACCTAACCTAAGTGCTTTTGACCCATTACGACCCGTCTAGGTAGCTTATGCTACTTTAACGCGTCGTCCGCGTAAAACGCGTTTGGAACGCCTAACTAGCCCTATGACAAGTAAGATATGCCTTAACATGTTTAATATTGTTACTAAATCAGTTTTGATGTCAAAAGTTACGTTACATAGGCTTAAAATGAATTTATGCGTAAAAAGGGCATTTTGGTCATTTTCCTAAGGCATATAAACTACCTATCATACAACTAACTAAACGTCGTGACCATAAGGTATAACCTCGGAAGGTTATTCCCTATACAACTATGGTCACCTAATATGTTTGGTCGGATCCTAATGATCGACCAAATGGGTCGGGTTCGAAAGCATAAGCGATTTATTAGATCGCTTACCCTTACGACCCTAAACAAGCACAAATATAAAAGTGACGAGCTAAACATGCTAGAACATGTTTAGTTAAGTTAGAAAACAGGTTTTGATATCAAAATAAACGGTTTTGATACCCTAGAGTAGTTTGGTTACAAAATACGCAAGAACACGCATTTTTCCCGAAACTACAACTCGTCACTAAGCCTAGATAACGTGGTAATCAGTAGGTATAGTCACTAGGGACTATGACCATCGTGATTACGCTCACGTTATGAAGTTCAAACGAACTTCGCATTGACCATAAACTGGTCAATGCAGAAATTCAAACGCAGATTGACTTTCAAGCATAAAAACACATAAAAGAACGAAGGAACACTTACAAAGGGTCCCCGCAAGATTGATTATCCAAGTATTTCTCAGGTATGAAGTGTTGCACACTTCAACTTAGAGAAAATCTCAGATATCAAGTGGGTTGCAAGTGAAATGGGTGAGGGGTATTTATAGGAAAGCTAGAACCATTAGGATCGTTTATCGAGAAATGAGCTTCGATCTAGGCCGTCCAAGTGTGCCCCTTGTTTTACAAAACCATTAGAGCCCATAGAAATGGCCCATGGTGTTGTAAAAACCGTTTGCAAGTGGAAAGTGAGTGTATAACAGCTGCAAACAGCTGTTTGCAACAATTCTGCAGATCTGGGGAAGCCTTACGGACCGTAAGGGATGGCTTACGGTCCGTAAGCCATCAACTTTGGCAGAATTACAATTTTAGTCCCTGTCATGCATTTAAGTCATTTCCGACACGTTTAAGGCCCGTTAACCCCATTTCAAAGCTCTAAAATGAAGTTAAAGTATAGCGAACTTAAAATGTGCTCAAAAATATCTCGGATGTCTGCTCGTTTGGTCGTACGGTTGCGTTGTTCGGTTAATTACGACGGAAGTCGTAACGAACGCAAAAAAGATCCAAATTAAGCGATGAATGGATTTTTATCATTCCAATCACTAAAATAAAATATTTTAATGATTACATAAATTTTTGGGTGTCCGGATATATTCAGAACGTAAGATATGAGCGAAAATTACCGTGAGGTGGATTGTTATTGCCTTGATTAACACTTCCGCTCCCTCCTGGCTGAGAAGCTGCGTACTGCGCTATGGCAGCAGCAATGACTTGTTGTAGCTCTTCCTGAGTGGTAGGCATAGGCTGTTGTTGTCGTCTTGGCGGCATCTTTCTAAAAGATGGTTTAAGTTGGTTAGGCCATAGAAGGCTCCGATGTTACGATACGTAAGTCAGTTCGTAATATAGCGTACGTATATAACGGTAGTAATAATATAATCACACAGCATCTCATGTTATCACATATCACAAATATCAATCACACACAACCCATACCATAACAATGCAAATAAGTAATCAAGCGAATCCAAAATATGGTGAGAAAACTGCGATTGCCATAATAATGAGACCACATCGTAAGTGTATACATACAATCATGAATCACTGGGGCTACATCACCCCTGTCGAAAGCTACATCAGTATCAATACAAGTACCTAACAAAAGTCAAATCATAACGTAGTCTCCTCAAAAATGCTGTGCAAGTAAAAGCAATCGCCGCCTTCTCACTCGCCTACCCATGTGGCATCGATGAGCTCAAGCAGATGGTGGTGGAGGAGGAGGAAAATGAGTATAAAACAAACGGCGCAACTGTAACCAGTCCGCCTCCATCGCCTGCTGCGTACGAATAATGGAGGCAATCTGCTGCTCTAAGGTAGCAAGACGAGCAGCATAATCAGGGGGTAATGGTCGAAACGGCTGTAACGGAGAGGGTACCCGGCCATGGCACTGACATGGCTGCAGGCGGGCTCTCTCCAACTCCTGTAGTCGCTGCTCATGCGACTCATGCTGGTGTACAAATGACATCAATACATCCTCGATAGTGTGTCCCACGTGGAACCTGTGGTATGGATCAGTGGGTGGCATAGGGGAAAATGGTGACCACAGCAGTGGCTCACGTGTGGGGTCAAAGGGTGCCATCCCAAAAGGAGCAGTAATAGGTGGAACAAAAGGCATCTGTGGTAAGAAAGGCATGGGCATCGGTACATGTCCATCGGGGTGTGCTGAAGAGCCCTCTCCAGGCCCTGCTGGAGGTATAAACATGGGAACCTGAAACAAAAAGTCGACGTGTGGTGCAACAGAAACCTGTGGAGGGAATGGGGGAACGTCCTCGTCTGCTGGTATCCAGCCATGCTGGGCAGACTCGTCCGGTGGATCCATATGAGCTGCGAATGGTGCATGTCCGGGCTCTATGGGAACAGGATCAAATAAAGGGGCTACAACAGGTGCCAAGTGGTCAAATGGTGGGTCAACAGGTGCAGCAACAAGGGGTAGAGGATCAATGGGATCGACAGGGATATGATCGTCTGCAATCAAAGGAACATCTAGGTGGCGATCAACAGCAATGGGCTCAAGGGGTATATCAGCATGCATAGGGTCATGCTCCGGTAAAGGATCAAGAGCAGCTGCCTGCTCAGGGGCAACGGCAGGCTCGGCGTCATCAAAAGCCATATCAAAGTCAAAGTCAGGATCAATCGGGTCGAAAGGATCAATAGGATCAGCAGGATCCTCCATAAACTGGTCCATCGGAACAAACTCCAAGTCACGATCAGGGTCGAACCCTGGGGGAAACATAGGGTCGGAATCCTCCACGTCCTCGTGGTCAAAAGTGGGACTGGGGATGGGGGCGACAGAAGATGCATGATCAGAATCTGACTCGTGAGAGTAGTGCTGCGCACTAAGGGTATGTGTCGGTGCAGAAGCCACAGACTCAGAGGAGTCCTGGGCTGGGGAAAGTGCAGGTGCCTCCGCAGCCGGAGCATCTGCAATCAGTAGAGGGGCAACAGCGGGTAGGGCCTCGCCCTGAACGTCCTCCATAGGCTCTACCTCAAATAAGTCGACGTCGTCCTCGTCGCCGTCGAATGGTAACTCCTGAACAGGGTAAGCAGCGAGGGGTATGGGAGCAGGGATCACCGCTAGTGGCAAATCCCCGGCCGGAATGTCAACAAGGAGCTCATCGTCGCCATCAGGTAGGGCAAATGGCTGGAAATCGTCATCGTCTGTACTGGTAAAGTCTGACGTGTACACCTCATGCTCCGAGGACTCTAAATCATCTGACACAACACGCCTGGGGTCGGTGATGTCTGAACCACCTGAATCAGCCGGATCCATGTATCTGTAACATAAACACAAGTATGTACAAACAGTCAATCACATAATCAGATAATCACATAAGTCACCAAGTAGGGCATCACATAATTTCTCCTAGTCTTACTAGCCAAAACCATCTAGTCTACAAGACTGTTCTATCCTTCACTTGAACCAGACCTCGATCCTCCAGATCGAACCTTATAACAAATCAACGTGCTCAACTACCTTATTCACCTCGATCCTCCAGATCGATCCTATAACAAACCCACGTGCTCAACTACCTTAACCATCTCGATCCTCCAGATCGATCCTCAGCCCTCCAAGCTGAACTTATAATTAATAAAATGTGCTCAACATTTGTTTGTAAAAAGTGTGGATCTGGACTTAAGTGGTATGCAGAAAAATGTTTTCGTGAGAGCCCTAGTGATCATAGTCTAGACTCGAGACAGAATCCTAGTTCGCTATGATCAGAGCTCTGATACCAAGCTGTCACACCCTGGCTTTGCGGAAGCGTGGTTAGTTTTGGTGTGACTTCTTAATACCATAGCTTAATCATAACAAAGCTATATGAATTTAAAAACCATGCAAGTCATCATTAAGTTTAGAAATCAACGTACAATACCATTGTTTTAAACATACGACCATAACCTTGTTCAGTAACATTACATCTAGAAACAAAACATAAATGAGGGTTAAGGATTGTGTCTTGTCCAGGTAAGAGAACACAACCCCTAATCCTTGATGACTTCATGAAGATTGCAGCGGAAAACGTTCATACCGTGCCAGAATCCGTTAATTTCCTGAAATACATGTGAGTTGAAAAATCAACAATAATGTTGAGCGAGTTCATGTGCAAGTGAGTAAGTAAAACACTTGTAAGTATAAAAGTTTCCTGGTATGTAGCAGTGTAAGAGGACTTGTGATCACCAATGGTTTGCAAGGCCATTAGCATGTCGTGAAATGCAAGTAAGTAAGATACAACCCTAGCCGATTTTGCGTTGGGTACCAAGTCACTCCGGATCCGTTCTGTTAGTCCTCCGTGAGGCCTGTTCTGTTGGACCGGGAGCTGGGCTCGCTACACCCAAATAGATCTACCGCTCGAGTCCCTCGGGGTTCTAACTACCCATTCACATGATCTAAACCTCCTTACGTTATTCATACCGTGTATAAAGTACTTGTAAACAAAGTAACATGTATTTCACCCCCGTAGTTAAGAAAACTGAAAACAGTTAGAGAAAAGGGGGACATGAACTCACAGTGGATGCGTAAACTCTATCAAGCGTCTCTGAAGCAGTAATCTGTGCAACGACCTACAAGTGCTAATTCTATTAGACGGACGGCCGTGCTTTAGCTTTACAGTTTATGTTTGCGGGAAATAGTTAGACAACTATTTCGTGTTACATTTTGTTTATGCTTGATAGTTATTCTTCTTCCCAAGGATGGGGGATACAATACATGTGCGTAAGTTACGTTTTATCAATCTTGTGGTAATGTAATTACCGGTGTAACTTATATGTTTATGGAAGCGTTCGCAAAGTTTTGGAATCATTAACGCTTGTAAATATTATTTTTACCCTAAAATAATATTTATGTATTTCACAAAATAATCATAAACAGTGTTGTGACAAATATATTTATCACGTTAATCTTTGTGAAAATCCCACCTCCGAATGTTTAGTAAAATATAGTACTGGCGAAATTTATGTTTCAAAAGTATGTCCAAAAATAGTTGTAACACTTGTTGTGTAAAAAGTCTAAGTGTTAGGTTTTTAGAAAATTTCGCCAGAGTTTCCTCTGTAACTGGAGGTGGCCACGCTTTTAAGCGTATCATTTTCTTTTAACAAATCAACTCAATCAACTTCTTTATTCAATCAAACAATTTCCGACACATCAAACTAGTCAACAAGTATGTAAATTTGCATAATCGCATGAACTTGCAGTTTTTCCGCATTAATAATGTAAATCATCCTTATATATGTAGATTTCTATATAAAGTAACTTTAATCTTGTAAAAACCTCGTGTTTAGAGAAAACCGTCTTTACAACTTCTAGCAACTAGTGACAAATACACTTCTTTGTCGGATCTCTTTATTTTACAAGTGTCTATACACTTGTGGTTTATAAAATCATATTTATTAGTGCAAGATCCATCTTTAGAAAAACATGATTTCTTTAAAGTGTGGTCTTTCAAAAATACCACTTGCGGATACGTAGATCCGCTAGTTTTAAACACCATTTTACCGGTTAAAACACTTTTACACAAGTAAAATAATTCTTTACAAGTTCATGTCTCTAAAATGTGGTAGTGTTTCACTTTTAACCCTTGTATCTTTCAAAAACAAGCTTATGTGATGATACGTGATTTTACAAAGTCGGGTTAAACGAAGATTTGAGCTACCACATTATAGATCGGGTCACAATAAGCACAAATTTCAAGTCCTACGACTTTTACACAAGTTATACGCTATTAACCACCATTTTTGTGATTTTACTAGACTTTAAAGATTCAAAACGCGTGTTTACGATATTTAACCGACGAAAGTTCTTTTAACCACTTTAGATGAGTGTAAAAACAAGTTTTAAAGATTATACCTCTAGCTCAAGGCTAGGGAAGAGTTGTGACGAAAACCGCGTGGATAAAAGCCAACGAGAGTGGTCCTTCGCGTTCCGCTTGCACCAAAGCTCCTTATACGTGTCTTGTGATGTTTGAATGGTCTTGGAATGATGGAAGCAAGAACCGAAATTGTGGTGGTGTGTGGGTTGGGGTTCGGCCGAGAGCCACAAGAGAGAAAGAGAGTGTGAGTTGTGGTGAAAGTTAAGTGATAATCTCTAGTAGTTAGTGTGTATTTATAGGAAAACTCAAGGTGCTATTGTCCAATGGATAACATGTTCACTAGATACTTGACAACATTGGATTCAACAAGATTTTAAGTACAAGGTGGTACTCCCAAGGTGACCGATCGGTTGGGGGGGGGGGGTCCATGGTTCGATTTTAAGTGTTAGTTAGGGAGTTTAGTTATGTTAATTAGGTTAGGTTAAGTATTAACCTTGTTAGTTGCGTATGACGGGTGTTAGGGTAATCAGAGACCCTAACTTGCTCAGAAAAATATAAAAAGTGAAAATAATAAAATTTTCATGTTCCGGGTAAAGTCCGGGTGTTCGGTTGGATAGTAATCCGTTAAAGTGTTACAAAAGACTTTAAAGTGTCGTTATTACATCTTTAGTGACACAATTTGTTTTCCCGACACTTTAGAAAGTGTCTAGTAATATTTTCTCATTTTTGGCACTTTACTAGTCAGCTAGAAGCTGGTTAAATTATTTAAAGTGCTGTGTTTGGTACTTAAAGTACGTTCTGGCACATCCGAATCAGTGTATCTTATCCCCTAGAGACGCGGTAACACAACCCTTATATCCTACACTCACTACCAGTGTAGCCAAAATATATGAGGCTCTTAACAGGCCTTGAGGCAGTATTTGCCTGATGCTGGTTATATCAGCATGTTTACTGTGTATCCGTTTGGTGCTACTGTGCTTTTTGTGCATCATGTTTGTCACTAGGGTTCAGCACGTAAATAATGTAGTGACAGCAAATAAAGTATGATGCAAGTAAGTGCATGTATCAGTATGCAGGTAGCAGTTTATCAGCTAGTTTCAATCAAGCACAGTAATCAAGTAATAATTAATCATTAATTAAGTTGTACGGATACCTGGTTTTGTGCGGGTTGTCACATTCTCCCCCCGTTAAATAAATTTCGTCCCGAAATTTTAAGTTCTGCTTGTAGATGCAGTGTTCTTGGGAAATAAGTGGGGGTACTTTTCCTTCATCCGGTCCTCACGCTCCCATGTGAATTCAGGACCATGTCTGGCATTCCAACGTACCTTGACGAGTTTGACACTGCTCCGGCGGGTCTTGTTAACTTTCCAATCCGTGACCTCGACAGGTTCTTCAACGAAGTGGAGCGTGTCGTCAATATGAATCTCGTCGATAGGAATGGCAACGTCAACTTGAGTTGGACTTTTCTTTAAATTGGATACATGAAATGTATCGTGAACACCATTTAGTTCAGCAGGTAGGTCCAACTTGTATGCTACCGTCCCGATTCTTTCTAGAATTCTAAAGGGACCAATGTAGCGTGGATTTAACTTTCCTCGCTTTCCAAAGCGCGCTACCCCTTTCCAGGGTGAAACCTTCAATAATACCATCTCTCCGACTTGGAAGTCCACATTCTTCCGGTCTGGATCCGCGTAGGCCTTTTGCCTGTGGCGAGCGGCTTCGATGCGTTTAAGAATTTGCGCGATCTTATCTGTCGTCTCTTAGACGATCTCGGGACCAGCAAGCTGCCTATCACCTGCGTCGGACCAACATAGTGGGGATCGGCACTTGCGTCCGTATAGGGCTTCAAAAGGCGCAACACCAATACTGGTGTGGTAGCTGTTGTTGTACGAAAATTCGACCAAGGGTAAGTGTTTATCCCAGCTACCTCCTAAATCCATAACACATGCCCTCAGCATGTCTTCCAACGTTTGTATTGTTCGCTCGCTCTGGCCATCGGTTTGCGGATGGAATGCAGTGCTCAGATTTAATTGTGAGCCAAAAGATTCTTGGAAAGATTGCCATATTCTTGACACAAATCTTCCGTCTCTATCAGAGATGATCGAGAGTGGTACTCCATGTCGTGCTACGATCTCTCTCATGTAAATTTCCGCAAGTTTACTAGTACTGTCTTTCTCCCTGATTGGCAGAAAATGTGCGGACTTTGTTAGGCGGTCTACAATCACCCAAATCATATCATGGCCTCTTGGCGTTCTTGGCAGTTTTGTAACAAAATCCATTGAGATTTGTTCCCATTTCCATTTGGGAATCTCAGGTTGTTGCAGAAGTCCCGAAGGCTTCTGGTATTCTGCCTTGACCTTAGCGCACGTTAAACATTTGCTCACATAGACAGCAACGTCGCCTTTCATCCTAGGCCACCAATAGTAATCTTTAAGATCCTGGTACATCTTATCCGATCCAGGGTGGATAGAGTACCGTGACTTGTGCGCTTCGTCGAAAATAACTTCCCTTAATCCACCAAACAGAGGAACCCAAATCCTTTTCTCAAAATGTAACGTCCCTTCCTCGTTTGGTACCAAAAGCTTCTCCATTCCCCGGAGATATTCCTCCTCAAGGTTTCCCTTCTTGAGAGCTTCCTTTTGTGCAGCACGAATGCGCGAGGGAAGGTCGGTTCGTACAATCATTTCCAAAGCTCTAACCCTTATGGGCTTGATTCTTTCTTTACGACTTAGGGCATCGGCTACTACGTTCGCCTTTCCCGGGTGATACTTGATCTCGCAGTCGTAATCGTTTAGTAACTCAACCCATCGTCTTTGCCTCATATTTAACTCCTTCTGGTTAAATATATGTTGTAGGCTCTTGTGATCTGTGAAAATTGTGCACTTCGTACCATACAGGTAGTGCCTCCAGATCTTTAGTGCAAAAACCACTGCGCCAAGCTCTAAATCATGTGTGGTATAATTCTTCTCGTGCACTTTCAGCTGGCGTGATGCGTAAGCAATGACCTTTTGGCGTTGCATCAACACACAACCCAATCCCTGACGCGATGCGTCGCAGTATACCACAAAGTCATCGGTACCTTCCGGTAGAGCTAAGATTGGCGCGTTGCAGAGCTTATCTTTCAATATCTGAAACGCTTCGTCCTGTTTGATTCCCCAATCAAACGTCTTATCCTTCTGGGTCAGGAGCGTCAACGGTTGAGCGATTTTCGAAAAATCCTCGATGAACCTTCGATAGTAGCCAGCCAAACCCAAGAATTGTCGAATCTCGGTTGGCGTTGTAGGCGTCTCCCAATTCTTGATTGCCTCGATCTTTGTGGGATCAACATGAATTCCATCCCCATTAACCACATGTCCAAGAAACTGGACTTCGCGTAGCCAAAACTCGCACTTGGAGAATTTGGCGTACAGTTGTTCCTTCTTTAGCAGCTCCAGAATGGTTCTAAGATGTTGTTCGTGTTCAGCCTTCGTCTTTGAGTAAATCAGGATGTCGTCGATGAATACAATCACGAACTTGTCTAAGTATGGCTTGCAAACTCTATTCATCAAGTCCATAAACACTGCAGGCGCATTGGTTAAACCAAATGGCATCACGAGGAACTCGTAGTGTCCATAACGAGTTCGGAAGGCTGTTTTCGGGATACTTTCCTCCTGTATCCTTAATTGATGGTATCCAGATCGAAGATCGATCTTAGAGTAACAGCTTGAACCTTGAAGTTGATCGAACAGATCGTCGATCCTTGGCAGTGGATACCTGTTCTTTATCGTCAGCTTGTTCAATTCTCTGTAGTCAATACACATACGGAAACTTCCGTCTTTCTTCTTGACAAACAAGACCGGAGCTCCCCAAGGCGAGAAGCTTGGTCGGATAAAACCTTTATCTAACAGCTCCTGAAGCTGTGTTGACAATTCCTGCATCTCTGATGGAGCAAGTCTGTATGGTGCCTTAGCCACAGGCGCGGCGCCCGGAACTAAGTCAATGTGAAACTCCACTTGCCTCTGAGGTGGCAGTCCAGGTAAGTCTTCTGGGAAGACTTCTGGATACTCCCTTACGACAGGGATGTCTTCGATTGTTGGCTCGGCAGCCTTCTTGTCTACGATGTGTGCCAGAAAAGCAACACATCCTTTCCGTAAACACTTCCTTGCCTTCAAGCAGCTGATGAATCTTAGCGGTGTGTCACGCTTCTCTCCGTGAACCACAATTGTCTCACCATCGTCAGTTGGGATACGAACAACTTTCTCGTGACATACTATCTCCGCCTTGTTTCCGGATAACCAATCCATTCCTACTACCACGTCGAAGCTTCCCAATGGGACCGGTAGTAGATCCAGAGTAAACTCGCGCTCTCCCAATTCTATCACACAACCTCTGATTACTTCGTCGGCTCCAACTAACTTTCCATTAGCTAATTCGATCGAATAGGGTATGTCTAACTTATTAGCAGCTAACCCAAGCATATTCTTAAATTCTAGTGATACGAAGCTATAATCGGCACCAGTATCAAATAAAACGGATGCATAGCGTTGATTGATAGGGAACGTACCGGTAACAACATTTGGATCTTGACGTGCTTCTCTAGCTTCAAGTTGGAACACTCTACCACGGGCTTGATTCAGTGTTGGGCAATTCTTCTTAAAATGCCCGATTTCCCCGCAATTGTAGCATCCGAGCCTTTGCCCATTACCATCCCCATTTCCAGCTGGGGTGTTGTTCTGGTTGGCATTGCCAGCCTGGTTTGCATTGTTGCTTCGGTTTCTGTTTCCTCCAAAATTTCCTTGCTGGCGATTCCCATTTCCACCACGGTTATCATTCCTATTTCCATATCCTCCCTGGCCTCCACGGCCGGCAGAGACCCAACAAGTATCCTTAGAGTGACCACGTTTCCCACACGCTTCACATACTTTTAGCCCACATTGACCAGAATGGTGACGCTGGCAGGCATTACACCTGGGATGGGTGCCCATATATCCCTTTCCTCTCCTTCCACTGCCAGCTGCACCCTGAGCTGGCGTGCTTGGTGCTCCTCTCTTACCATCACCGCTAACACTTAGCTTGAAGTTCGAAAACTTTCTTTTGTTACTTCCGGACGACTCAACATGCGTCTCTTTCTCCTTTGCCTTTACATCACCAAACTTGTTTAAACGAATCCCTTCCTCGGTGAGAGCCACGCTCAAATCGATGGCTTCAGTGATAGTCGCTGGTTTGGAGGAGGTTACCATGCTTATTATTTGGGGAGCCAAACCCCAAATGAAACGCTCGATTCGTTTGTATTCAGGCGTAACCATGTAAGGAACCACTTGAGATAGGTCATGAAACCTCTGAACGTACTCCGCTACTTTCGGACCATCCATCTTTAAGTGCCAGAATTCAGTCTCCAACCTCTGAATTTCTGCGCGTGAACAGTACTTCTTGCGCATCAGTTCTTTCAATTCGGCCCAAGTCAGGGCGTAGGCGGCAGCTTCGCCTAAGGTTTGGACTTGTAAGTTCCACCAAGATAGGGCTCCGTCGAGAAATAGCCCTGAAATGTATGTGACTTGTTGGTCCTCAGCACACTTGCTCATGCGTATGACGGAGTCGGTTTTCTCAGCCCAGCGGGTAAAGGCAACTGCACCTCCTGTGCCATTGAAGTTAACTGGTTTGCAGTCTAAGAACTGCTTGTAGGTGCATCCTGCACGTATGTTAAAACATGTGGTTGGCATTAGCATCATCGCTAAAATCTCCAACTAGTTCATGGTAGGTTCGAATGGCGTGGTATTACCGTGAGGTGGATTGTTATTGCCTTGATTAACACTTCCGCTCCCTCCTGGCTGAGAAGCTGCGTACTGCGCTATGGCAGCAGCAATGACTTGTTGTAGCTCTTCCTGAGTGGTAGGCATAGGCTGTTGTTGTCGTCTTGGCGGCATCTTTCTAAAAGATGGTTTAAGTTGGTTAGGCCATAGAAGGCTCCGATGTTACGATACGTAAGTCAGTTCGTAATATAGCGTACGTATATAACGGTAGTAATAATATAATCACACAGCATCTCATGTTATCACATATCACAAATATCAATCACACACAACCCATACCATAACAATGCAAATAAGTAATCAAGCGAATCCAAAATATGGTGAGAAAACTGCGATTGCCATAATAATGAGACCACATCGTAAGTGTATACATACAATCATGAATCACTGGGGCTACATCACCCCTGTCGAAAGCTACATCAGTATCAATACAAGTACCTAACAAAAGTCAAATCATAACGTAGTCTCCTCAAAAATGATGTGCAAGTAAAAGCAATCGCCGCCTTCTCACTCGCCTACCCATGTGGCATCGATGAGCTCAAGCAGATGGTGGTGGAGGAGGAGGAAAATGAGTATAAAACAAACGGCGCAACTGTAACCAGTCCGCCTCCATCGCCTGCTGCGTACGAATAATGGAGGCAATCTGCTGCTCTAAGGTAGCAAGACGAGCAGCATAATCAGGGGGTAATGGTCGAAACGGCTGTAACGGAGAGGGTACCCGGCCATGGCACTGACATGGCTGCAGGCGGGCTCTCTCCAACTCCTGTAGTCGCTGCTCATGCGACTCATGCTGGTGTACAAATGACATCAATACATCCTCGATAGTGTGTCCCACGTGGAACCTGTGGTATGGATCAGTGGGTGGCATAGGGGAAAATGGTGACCACAGCAGTGGCTCACGTGTGGGGTCAAAGGGTGCCATCCCAAAAGGAGCAGTAATAGGTGGAACAAAAGGCATCTGTGGTAAGAAAGGCATGGGCATCGGTACATGTCCATCGGGGTGTGCTGAAGAGCCCTCTCCAGGCCCTGCTGGAGGTATAAACATGGGAACCTGAAACAAAAAGTCGACGTGTGGTGCAACAGAAACCTGTGGAGGGAATGGGGGAACGTCCTCGTCTGCTGGTATCCAGCCATGCTGGGCAGACTCGTCCGGTGGATCCATATGAGCTGCGAATGGTGCATGTCCGGGCTCTATGGGAACAGGATCAAATAAAGGGGCTACAACAGGTGCCAAGTGGTCAAATGGTGGGTCAACAGGTGCAGCAACAAGGGGTAGAGGATCAATGGGATCGACAGGGATATGATCGTCTGCAATCAAAGGAACATCTAGGTGGCGATCAACAGCAATGGGCTCAAGGGGTATATCAGCATGCATAGGGTCATGCTCCGGTAAAGGATCAAGAGCAGCTGCCTGCTCAGGGGCAACGGCAGGCTCGGCGTCATCAAAAGCCATATCAAAGTCAAAGTCAGGATCAATCGGGTCGAAAGGATCAATAGGATCAGCAGGATCCTCCATAAACTGGTCCATCGGAACAAACTCCAAGTCACGATCAGGGTCGAACCCTGGGGGAAACATAGGGTCGGAATCCTCCACGTCCTCGTGGTCAAAAGTGGGACTGGGGATGGGGGCGACAGAAGATGCATGATCAGAATCTGACTCGTGAGAGTAGTGCTGCGCACTAAGGGTATGTGTCGGTGCAGAAGCCACAGACTCAGAGGAGTCCTGGGCTGGGGAAAGTGCAGGTGCCTCCGCAGCCGGAGCATCTGCAATCAGTAGAGGGGCAACAGCGGGTAGGGCCTCGCCCTGAACGTCCTCCATAGGCTCTACCTCAAATAAGTCGACGTCGTCCTCGTCGCCGTCGAATGGTAACTCCTGAACAGGGTAAGCAGCGAGGGGTATGGGAGCAGGGATCACCGCTAGTGGCAAATCCCCGGCCGGAATGTCAACAAGGAGCTCATCGTCGCCATCAGGTAGGGCAAATGGCTGGAAATCGTCATCGTCTGTACTGGTAAAGTCTGACGTGTACACCTCATGCTCCGAGGACTCTAAATCATCTGACACAACACGCCTGGGGTCGGTGATGTCTGAACCACCTGAATCAGCCGGATCCATGTATCTGTAACATAAACACAAGTATGTACAAACAGTCAATCACATAATCAGATAATCACATAAGTCACCAAGTAGGGCATCACATAATTTCTCCTAGTCTTACTAGCCAAAACCATCTAGTCTACAAGACTGTTCTATCCTTCACTTGAACCAGACCTCGATCCTCCAGATCGAACCTTATAACAAATCAACGTGCTCAACTACCTTATTCACCTCGATCCTCCAGATCGATCCTATAACAAACCCACGTGCTCAACTACCTTAACCATCTCGATCCTCCAGATCGATCCTCAGCCCTCCAAGCTGAACTTATAATTAATAAAATGTGCTCAACATTTGTTTGTAAAAAGTGTGGATCTGGACTTAAGTGGTATGCAGAAAAATGTTTTCGTGAGAGCCCTAGTGATCATAGTCTAGACTCGAGACAGAATCCTAGTTCGCTATGATCAGAGCTCTGATACCAAGCTGTCACACCCTGGCTTTGCGGAAGCGTGGTTAGTTTTGGTGTGACTTCTTAATACCATAGCTTAATCATAACAAAGCTATATGAATTTAAAAACCATGCAAGTCATCATTAAGTTTAGAAATCAACGTACAATACCATTGTTTTAAACATACGACCATAACCTTGTTCAGTAACATTACATCTAGAAACAAAACATAAATGAGGGTTAAGGATTGTGTCTTGTCCAGGTAAGAGAACACAACCCCTAATCCTTGATGACTTCATGAAGATTGCAGCGGAAAACGTTCATACCGTGCCAGAATCCGTTAATTTCCTGAAATACATGTGAGTTGAAAAATCAACAATAATGTTGAGCGAGTTCATGTGCAAGTGAGTAAGTAAAACACTTGTAAGTATAAAAGTTTCCTGGTATGTAGCAGTGTAAGAGGACTTGTGATCACCAATGGTTTGCAAGGCCATTAGCATGTCGTGAAATGCAAGTAAGTAAGATACAACCCTAGCCGATTTTGCGTTGGGTACCAAGTCACTCCGGATCCGTTCTGTTAGTCCTCCGTGAGGCCTGTTCTGTTGGACCGGGAGCTGGGCTCGCTACACCCAAATAGATCTACCGCTCGAGTCCCTCGGGGTTCTAACTACCCATTCACATGATCTAAACCTCCTTACGTTATTCATACCGTGTATAAAGTACTTGTAAACAAAGTAACATGTATTTCACCCCCGTAGTTAAGAAAACTGAAAACAGTTAGAGAAAAGGGGGACATGAACTCACAGTGGATGCGTAAACTCTATCAAGCGTCTCTGAAGCAGTAATCTGTGCAACGACCTACAAGTGCTAATTCTATTAGACGGACGGCCGTGCTTTAGCTTTACAGTTTATGTTTGCGGGAAATAGTTAGACAACTATTTCGTGTTACATTTTGTTTATGCTTGATAGTTATTCTTCTTCCCAAGGATGGGGGATACAATACATGTGCGTAAGTTACGTTTTATCAATCTTGTGGTAATGTAATTACCGGTGTAACTTATATGTTTATGGAAGCGTTCGCAAAGTTTTGGAATCATTAACGCTTGTAAATATTATTTTTACCCTAAAATAATATTTATGTATTTCACAAAATAATCATAAACAGTGTTGTGACAAATATATTTATCACGTTAATCTTTGTGAAAATCCCACCTCCGAATGTTTAGTAAAATATAGTACTGGCGAAATTTATGTTTCAAAAGTATGTCCAAAAATAGTTGTAACACTTGTTGTGTAAAAAGTCTAAGTGTTAGGTTTTTAGAAAATTTCGCCAGAGTTTCCTCTGTAACTGGAGGTGGCCACGCTTTTAAGCGTATCATTTTCTTTTAACAAATCAACTCAATCAACTTCTTTATTCAATCAAACAATTTCCGACACATCAAACTAGTCAACAAGTATGTAAATTTGCATAATCGCATGAACTTGCAGTTTTTCCGCATTAATAATGTAAATCATCCTTATATATGTAGATTTCTATATAAAGTAACTTTAATCTTGTAAAAACCTCGTGTTTAGAGAAAACCGTCTTTACAACTTCTAGCAACTAGTGACAAATACACTTCTTTGTCGGATCTCTTTATTTTACAAGTGTCTATACACTTGTGGTTTATAAAATCATATTTATTAGTGCAAGATCCATCTTTAGAAAAACATGATTTCTTTAAAGTGTGGTCTTTCAAAAATACCACTTGCGGATACGTAGATCCGCTAGTTTTAAACACCATTTTACCGGTTAAAACACTTTTACACAAGTAAAATAATTCTTTACAAGTTCATGTCTCTAAAATGTGGTAGTGTTTCACTTTTAACCCTTGTATCTTTCAAAAACAAGCTTATGTGATGATACGTGATTTTACAAAGTCGGGTTAAACGAAGATTTGAGCTACCACATTATAGATCGGGTCACAATAAGCACAAATTTCAAGTCCTACGACTTTTACACAAGTTATACGCTATTAACCACCATTTTTGTGATTTTACTAGACTTTAAAGATTCAAAACGCGTGTTTACGATATTTAACCGACGAAAGTTCTTTTAACCACTTTAGATGAGTGTAAAAACAAGTTTTAAAGATTATACCTCTAGCTCAAGGCTAGGGAAGAGTTGTGACGAAAACCGCGTGGATAAAAGCCAACGAGAGTGGTCCTTCGCGTTCCGCTTGCACCAAAGCTCCTTATACGTGTCTTGTGATGTTTGAATGGTCTTGGAATGATGGAAGCAAGAACCGAAATTGTGGTGGTGTGTGGGTTGGGGTTCGGCCGAGAGCCACAAGAGAGAAAGAGAGTGTGAGTTGTGGTGAAAGTTAAGTGATAATCTCTAGTAGTTAGTGTGTATTTATAGGAAAACTCAAGGTGCTATTGTCCAATGGATAACATGTTCACTAGATACTTGACAACATTGGATTCAACAAGATTTTAAGTACAAGGTGGTACTCCCAAGGTGACCGATCGGTTGGGGGGGGGGGGGTCCATGGTTCGATTTTAAGTGTTAGTTAGGGAGTTTAGTTATGTTAATTAGGTTAGGTTAAGTATTAACCTTGTTAGTTGCGTATGACGGGTGTTAGGGTAATCAGAGACCCTAACTTGCTCAGAAAAATATAAAAAGTGAAAATAATAAAATTTTCATGTTCCGGGTAAAGTCCGGGTGTTCGGTTGGATAGTAATCCGTTAAAGTGTTACAAAAGACTTTAAAGTGTCGTTATTACATCTTTAGTGACACAATTTGTTTTCCCGACACTTTAGAAAGTGTCTAGTAATATTTTCTCATTTTTGGCACTTTACTAGTCAGGTAGAAGCTGGTTAAATTATTTAAAGTGCTGTGTTTGGTACTTAAAGTACGTTCTGGCACATCCGAATCAGTGTATCTTATCCCCTAGAGACGCGGTAACACAACCCTTATATCCTACACTCACTACCAGTGTAGCCAAAATATATGAGGCTCTTAACAGGCCTTGAGGCAGTATTTGCCTGATGCTGGTTATATCAGCATGTTTACTGTGTATCCGTTTGGTGCTACTGTGCTTTTTGTGCATCATGTTTGTCACTAGGGTTCAGCACGTAAATAATGTAGTGACAGCAAATAAAGTATGATGCAAGTAAGTGCATGTATCAGTATGCAGGTAGCAGTTTATCAGCTAGTTTCAATCAAGCACAGTAATCAAGTAATAATTAATCATTAATTAAGTTGTACGGATACCTGGTTTTGTGCGGGTTGTCACAATTTCTAAGCTATGTAAAGGATATTTAGGGTGTATTTAACTTATGATCAAGTTCTGGAATGTCCGTTACAGTACGAATCGACATACTTTCGCAGTTTGTCGAATTTAGTCCCTGTAAGCGAATAAACTTGATTTCGGCACACCAAACCTTCCAAAACTTATTTCTAAGTTATGTAAAGGTTATTTAAGGTATGTTAAGCCTATGTCACTATTACAGAGTGTTTGTTGCATTAAACTGGTTATATTTACGCATTAGTGCGCGTATAACCTTCTAGAAAGCGATTTAAAGCACGAAATCGAACAAGAATTGATATGTGCAAATGATACACACATTTTTACAAATCCCAAGTATGAAATACAATATTTCATTGGTTTGGTATTTGTTTGATGGTTGAAGTGACACAGGTGTCACACATTTTACTTGGTTATTCATTTAACCTTACATTATTCTTTACATATCATATATTTTATCATCGCTTTTCAAGTGACTTATAAAAGAAAACATTTTACAAGGATCATGACTAACTTTTCTTAAACATTTTTATTTAAACTTATAAGTCATGAATCCTAAATCAATAAAACCTATGTATCTCACAGGCATTTTTATGCTGACGTACCTATTTTCACATGTGTTTCAGGAAATGATGCATAGGATTGATCAAGATACACTTAGGTGGACTTGGGCCTTAGTGACATTAAAAGATGCAAGACTAGTTAATTATGTTATGTATCCTTGTTTTTAAGACAATGTAACCTCTTGTAATTTAATAAAACAAAACTTAAATTTCCATGTGTAATGAAACAATGATTTTGTTACAACACTCCCAGACGTTTCCGCCATGATTTGTTGTTTTACGTGGTCGGGGTGTGATAGAAAAGTTGGTATCAGAGCTCATGGTTATAGGGAATTAGGTTATTAGTATTGCTTTGACCTAGTCTATAACCTTCCTAGGACCCTAACACAAGATTCTTGTGTTTAGATCTTAAAACAATACCGTCACTTATCCTTAGGTGACAACCACAATAAGAACATAAATTTCAAAACCGCTTTGAAAACCAATCATCTATTCTAGGGTGATTGATTACTAGGTTTTAAACCCTCTAAGTTTTCAAAATCTCGTCAAAGTTTGGGTCTTATAATGTGAACATGTGCAAACTGGAAGGGTGAATGCCTGTACCCTGAGTTTTCTGTCTAAGGCTAGAGTGTTCGTACAAATCCGCAGTATCAGACCAGTCACTCTTACCTGGGAACTCTTGGGGTGAGTGTTCACTTATAGGCGAGCATGTCTTCAGTGATACATTAATATGACCCGTTTACTTTGATTAGTCACCGTCTCATTTGTTTGCCTTAGGTAACAAACAAATGATCGCAATTTCTATGCGTTGTCATTTTGTTTTGATTTTTCTGATAACATTTCACCTGTTTCCTCCTATGTCTTTCATTTCCTCTAGAATGTCTCTTCGTCGCAATGACGCCCAGATGTCCGAGCAAACTGCCAAATTTGCCCAGCGAATAGGCGAAGTAATCCTGAAGTCTGTTGATTTAGGTGTCGCCATGTCTCATCTCAACAATGAAGTTACTCAAGAGTCACCGAAGGAAGCAGAAGTCAAGCTTGCACCAAAATCAAAGAAGCGTAAGGCTTCAAAGAAACCCGCAGCCGTTGAACCAAATCAAGCGGGACCTAGCCAAGCGGCAACACCACGAGCTAAGAAGCCATACAATGGAACGACACCCCTGTGCAACCAATGTAGCCTTCATCATCATACTAGTGTGAAGTGCCGCATATGCCAAATTTGTGGACTTATAGGTCATACCGCAAGAGTTTGCCCAGCTGCAGCTGCACAAAATCAAGCTAGCAACAATCCTGTTCAAGCTCGCTTTCCACCTGGATCGTGCTACAACTGTGGCAAGATGGGCCATTTCGTGAATAAATGCCCAAAGCTGGCTAATGCAAATCTGACCCACGGATAAGCATTTGGCCAATTAGAAGAAGCTGCTGCTTTAAATAATTTGAATCTTCTGCTTTTGTATCTTTTGTTGAACCCTGAAACAATCTATTTTGTTCATAAATAAATCGTTGTTCACAATTCTGATATACAAGTGTAGTTACATATGTGTATGGCATTTCCCTATGATACCTACATCAAAGAACCATGTTCTTTAAACAAACTACTCTTGTGATTCTCCCTTTCAAGTGATCGCTCATGATTTCCTCGAAAATTTTAAGTATTCGTTTCATTATAAGAAAACGAAGTACAAGAAATAAAGTAACATTATGAGTAATCCTGCTTTTTGCACATCTGTGCCTTTAAATCATTGGTTTGATAACTGAGGGTATTTACAATCTCATACCTATTACATTCTGATTTTCATAACAACATGCATAGCATAAGTTTTCAAAACAACCTTCATGATTTCAAAAATATTTTTATATAGTTGAAAACATTTTTAACATAGTATATTTACTTAATATTAAATGCATGATTTCAAAAGCATCATTCATGTTTTCAAAAACCTTATACATAATTTCAAAATTCATCTCGCATGATTTTAAAATATTTTATAAATATACTTATCTAATACACCTACTTTATGATTTCAAAAAATATTATGTAAGATTTCAGAAATATTAAACACATTTTTTTGAAGAACCCCATGCATAGTTTTCAAAAATATTTTCCTCATACATTGACTTAACCTTCAAATTCTGCTTCATGTCGCCTTGGCGTATCTAGCACCTCAATTTCATGAGCATTTTACCTCATGTTTCGACTTAAGCACGCCTAGTGCAAGGTTTTGAAACGCCTCCCGCTTTTCAAATCACAAAATCCATATGGGATCTTCTTACCTTCACAATTAGATCCTTGTGGATGATTATTGTTCAAATTAGAGTCCTTAATTAGATTCCTTGTGTACCTTAATTCGAATGTTACGATTCCTTGTAATCGAAATCGAATTTTCTTTCTAAAATCTTTCTATCTTTATAGTTAGATTCTTGGGAATATTTAAAGTGCCAATCAAAATCCACGGATTGGGTACCTGGTGTGCTTTAAATACATGTGCACAATTAACAAAACAAATTAACAATATGATAGCAAATTAAAGATCAAGATAAACAATTTTGTGGGTATGTGATTATGTGTTATGTGTTTTCTTTTGTGTTTTTGCTTTCATTATCCAAATCCTCGTAGAGTCTTCCATACCTTCATATGAGGGATTCATAGTAGGATATCCAAAGGTACTACCCTAAATCCTAATGGGCTTCTACGTAAACGTTAAGATCCTTGGATTATATAGTACCATTCCATAATTCAAAAAGAGACCCTTTGAGTGGTCTAAGTCAGAAGATTGATTCAAAATCTGGTTAAGAATGGCATGTGATGATATGGCTAAAAAGACTCCTTGGTGGTCCACTTAAGAGGATCATTCATTGATTTAATTAAAAAGAACCCAATGGTGGTCTAGTCACACTGATCACAAATTTGTTCTTTTGGTTTTTCCCTACACATTATAAAATGCATTGTGCGGACCATGCAAGGAATTATGTAATTATGGACGCGTACATAATTATGAAATTCAGTGCACATGAACCCCAGTAAGATTTATCATGTGTGAGAACCTATAGTGGCAACAATAACAAAACGTGAACAATGTAATGAAGGTACGGTGGACGCACCAATAACGCTTTATATACTTGTATATAAGTGTCCCTCTTACATTGCAAGCATGATGTAATTAAAGTTACTAGAAGTTCAGAACCTTACCCAGTGTTGTCTTATCTTTTCAACTTCATATTTCAAGATCTCACAACTTTCCTCTAAATAAATTTCGGGACGAAATTTCCTGAAGTAGAGGAGACTGTGACACCTGTGCCTCCACGGCCATTAAACAGATGCCAAACCCATGAAATATTGTATTTCATACTTGGGATTTGTATAAATATGTGTATCATTTGCACATATCGATTCTTGTTCAATTTCAAACTCCAAATCGCTTTCTAGCAAGTTATACGCAAACTGGCGCGTAAACGTAATCAGTTTAACGCGACAAACACTACGAAACATCAAAATATGCTTAAAATACCTTAAATATCCTTTACATAACTTAGAAATAAGTTTTGAAGGCTTTGGTATGGCAAAATCAAGTTTATTCGTTTACAAGGACTAAATTCGACAAACTGCGAAAGTATGCCGATTCGTACTGTAACGGACATTCCAGAACTTGATCATAAGTTAAACACACCCTAAATACCCTCTACATAGTTTAGAAATAGGCTTTGAGAGGTTCGGTGTGCTAAAATAAACTTTATGCTCATTCAGGGACTAAAAGCGTCAAAAAGTGCATAAGTTTGCATTTTCGCGCATAACTTATGTTCTGAATACATCCGGACATCCAAAAATTTATGTAAGCAATAAAATATTTTATTTTAGTGTTTGGCATAAGAAAAATCCATTCGTCGCGTAATTTGGATCGTTTTTCGTGTTCGTGCGCATTTCGTCGTAATTAAGCGAATATCGCGATCGTACGACCAAACGAACCGACATCCGGCATATTTTTGAGCATGTTTCATGTCCCTCATGTTTAGGCATCATTGTAGGCCCTTAAAGTTGGCTTAACGGGCTTTAGATGTGTCGGAAATAAGCTTAAACCATTGCAGGGACTGAAACTGTAATAACAGAAACTTGTTTGCTGAACTGAAAGCTCAGGCGGCCCGCGTAAGGACCCCCCTTACTCTTACGTGTCCCATGTGAAAGTATCAGACCGGCAAAACTAATTTCCAGCTGATTACAGCCTGTTCCAGCACTTGCACCTGGTATTTTAGCATTCTAGGGGCCATTTTAAAGTACCCATGGTATTGCAAAACCATGGGTGCACTTGTACGGTTGTGATCGAAGCACGTTATTCGATGAACGATCCTAACGGTGGTCTATTTCCTATAAATAGCCCAACCCCACTTCACTTGAACTCACACCTTGATCAGCTTTTTCTTTAAGTTGGAGTGGAAACACTTCATACCTGAGAAAATTCAGATCAAACTTCCATTCTTGGACCTTTTGTAAGTCCTCTTTCGTTCTTTTACGCGTTTTTAGCGTCAAAGTCAAATTTGTTTAACTTTCTGCAGTGACCAGTTTATGGTCAATAGGAAGTTCGTTTGAACTTCATAACGTGAGCGTAATCACGATGGTTTTTGTCTCTTGTGACTATACCTACTGATTACTGTCACACCCCGAAATATCAGAGATTGGCGTGACTGGACTGGTATCTTCATTGCACAGCGGAAGCAAATAAGCTAAGTCTTTTAGAAAATGAACGCTACTAAGTACTCGACTCCATATGGTTCTCCTATTCCAACCTTGCCTTGTCTTAGAAATGCAACCTGAGAAAGAAACATGCGAAAAAGTCAACATAAAGTTAAGCGAGTTCATAGTTTGTTTGTAAAAGATTTGAAATAAATCTTTATGAATAACCAGTTTTTGAAGTATTGTTGAGAAAACGAATTTAAAATCATTTTCTTGTCAAGTTATACAGAAACTTTGTATTTGTAACGCATTATGTATGTGAACTCTTGTATTTGTCAATCAAGTATTTCTGTATGTATCATGTATAAATCAAGTATTTCTGTATGTATCTTGTATAAATCAAGTATTTCTGTATGTATCTTGTTGTTAATGGGTTGCAAGGCCATTAACATGTGACACGACATAGGAAGTCACCAAACCATAGGGATTTTTCTAGTAGTCGATTCACGACTGAGACACAAAAACACTACTCGGTACTAGTTGTCACCAAGAGTGGGGCTGCCCTGACACCCGTTAGATCTAACCTTTTGTTCTGCGGTCTAAGTATGTACACGATTAATGGTGCTTATGGTACCCTATTCGTGACACTATTTCTCATATCATTCCTCAAACGCATCATACTTGGTACTAGTTATCACCAAGAGTGCTTCTTGTTTTTGTATTCATCATACCACAGTTTAATGTACCTCTTGGTACTTGTATTTTTTTTCCCGTATTTTAGAAAATTAGAATTCGTGTGTATGCATATTTCGAAAAATATGCTTGTTTGAAAAACCGGTATAAAACATAAGATTCTCGTAAACCATTTGTGTCTGTTAAAACTTGCTTGTAAAATGGTTTATGAATATGTAATTCTTGTATGCTTTGCAAAAGTGCATGTCTTTCCACCCCGAAAACATTTAGAAAAGTGTAAAACCGTAAAAGATGGGGTTATGAACTCACCTGAATAATCCTGTGCAAAGCTAGCTATATACGACTTTGTGATGTCGTTTCCAAGACGAGACTCGCTAGCGTGCATTCTACAATATTCCTAACACGGAATATCTAATAAGTTTCTAAATAATCGTAGTAACTAAACTACGTGTCACCGAGCTCTACCGAATCGTTGACCGAACGATTTAACGGTAAGTTGTTAACTTAATAAAAATGATTAAGTTATACTTGTTAAGTTTCGTACACTATATGTCGAATGTATATGCCGTTTAGGCGTTTGAAATAAATATAAAAGTTATATCTATTTTGCGAAAGTATCATCAAGTTGTTTGAAGTTTGAAATAAATATAAAACTATATTTATTTTTATAAGAACGAATTCGTGTCGTGTGATATTTGAAACAAATATATAAACTATATTTATTTCATAAGACGAAATTGTGTTGTTCGATACTTGAAATGAATAGATAGATAACTATATTTATTGTATAAAACGAAACCACGTCGTTTGATATTTGAAATAAATATATAAATCATATTTATTTTAGAAAAGAATTCATAGTGTTTGATACTCGAAAGAATTGTCGAGAGTAAATGAGTAATTGAAAATATTATATCACCTTTTATTTTATAAATGATTTGCCAAAAATATAATATCCGAATCGTTGTTTTCGTGATGTTGCAAGTCATTGTCGTACATAATGTCTTGTTCGTTTGAAAACGCGTTTTGTTTTTAGATTTTCTCGAAAAACGGGCAGAGTTTCCTCTGTTTTTGGACGATCCTGACAACTAAAGTGTCGATATAATTTCAAAATTCAATCAACAATGCAACAATATAAATAATCTATGTAAAATTTTTGTCGAGTATATCAAATGTAAACTAATCTCAAATTAAATCGGTTCGAGCTCGTTTGTCACGCAATATATAAAACTTTGAAAATAACGAAATAGACCGCGCCGTAAAGTATTTACCAATCTTCGCATCGGGATGTCGACCGAGACTGAGTTGACCGAGTCAACCCGGTTGACTTGCGTTGAATGAGTTGACTGAGTTAACTCGGTTGACCGAGTTGACCGGAACCACATATGAAGTTGACAATCTGACCGAACCGAACCCCATCTGAGTCGAGACCCGAATCTGCAACATCTTTACTCGAACCCGAACCGACTGAATCTGAAACTGATCTGAACCAAACCTCGACCTCGAACCATCTGTTTGAAACTGAACCGAGCCACCTTCTTGAATCTGACCCGTAACCCGAACTGTATGCGACCCCGGGCTGAACAAAATACCCAAGTCATCTTCAAAATTATTATCAACAGAGAAAATCATCATCATCTTCATGTTTCGTGAAAAAAAAGAGAAGTAGAAGGTGATTACCGGAATAACTTGTCGGATAAAGACAAAGACCGCTGGTCCGAGGCTCCGACCGCCGGTCCGTGGCTCCGATCTCTCTCTCTCTTCCGCTACATCTCTCTCTCTCTATCTCTCTCTCGTCTGTCTCTCCCTGAGTCGCACCGCCGCGCTGTCTGACCAGCCGGAGCTCCGCCGGCCTGGTCTTTGCCGTGAAAGGGGAGGAGATCGAGGGGTGGGGAGGTCGTTGCGGTGAGTGGCTGTCGGAGTTGTTCCGGCAGATGGCTCCTCTTTGGAGTCGCCGGTTCGTCATCGAGAGAGAGGGGGGGGGGCTGTCGTCGGCTGGACAACCACCGCCGACCGGTGTATCACCGGTCCGACATCGAGCAGAGAGAGGGATGAGAGGTTAGTGGTGTGTGGCCTGTGTTTAGGGTTTTTCTCTCAACATGAAGAAGAAGGCAGTGTTTATTTGTGTGTGTGTAATGTGATTTATATGACAACTCGAACCCTTAATCCTGACCGTCGAGAAACGAGCATTTTATTAATGCTCGTGTTCACTATTATTCATTTATTATTGCTATTACCGTCATTATTTCACGAAATAATAATAATCCGCGATGAGAGTTTTAATTATTTATGTATTAGTTAATTATAATTGGGCCAATCTGTTTGAGCGAGACACGTAGTCATTCAAATGGGTTAACGCACTTGGGCTAGGCCCAACCCCACTCCCTATATCTAAAAACCCTACACTATTTAAACACCCTTATAATTCCTCATCTCCCTCATTTTTTTATCCTCAAAACCCTAAAACCCCATTCCAGGTTCCCAGCCGCACACCCCATCCCTTTTTCTCTCCCTCTCAGCGATTTGGAATGTCCGGCGACCGGCGATTGGGTTCCGGCGCCCGGATGCCTCCGCCAAATGCCACCCACCACACCTCCTTCTCCTCTCTCGTCCCTTCTCCAGTCAACACCCCTCAGCCACACTCACCTTCTCCCCTCGAGCTAAGGAACGACAACACCACCACCACCACCACCACAGGCGGCGGCTCTGTGGTGGGTGGTGCCGAAGAACTATTCAAGCGAGAGAGAGAAGCGTCAATGTTTCTGGCGACTCTGCCGGTGATGAACAGGAGGATGACGACTCGGTGATGATTCGTGACAACGACAGCAACGACAGTAACTGGTGATTATTTTACTTTTCCGACGAACCTGGCAACGGCGGTGACGGTGGCAGTTCAGATTCGGGTCGGGTCAACGCAGGGACAACTTCGGTTCAGATTATGGGTTCGGGTTTTGTGATAATAACAGCCCGTGTATTCCTCTCGATCCTCCTCATACCTCGGTTAGTAGTAAGTTGTCTTTGAGTATTAGTGGTTGTTATAAAATCTTGATTGTATGGCTGTTACTGTTTTAGAAAATGTGTTTAAAGAATATGTTGAGATTGTATTTTGAGCTTCATACTTTTGTATATATGTATCTGTTAGAAACTGTTTTGTTAAAATATGGATTCTGCAAACTGATGAAGAATAAATGAACTTTGGGGAAATAATTTATGACTAACTGATGTTTGTAGTATTCTTAGGAGAAGCTATTTGTTTAAATATGGGCATATGTTACCTGAATTGTGGATATGGGAATGTCTAAATATATGAAGTATCAAGACTATGATGATTTGGTGAACTGACATACGAATTGAAACTACACGATGGTTTGCTAGCTGTTAATAGGAGTACTGATTAATAGTGTTTACATGTAACCTTGTGGTTAGAAATTTGTGCACATTTTGTTGGCTAGTAGATTGAAAATAATTGATTCTTGGGTTGATGCGTAAATAATAGTTGTTTGATAGAAGCATGTGTTAAAACAATTAGCATAAGTTGTTCTAAATATGGATGATTGTTAGGGTCTTTTATGAAATATTGTGCCTTTGATCTGATTTGATTAGGATAGAATGTTGAAAACATGTTAGTGAAATTTGATTGGATAATACCTGCTTATGAAATCTGATTGGGTAGTACTGGTATGGAAATTCTAGAAGCATCTGCACAGTCTACGAGTCGAGACTTTACGGTTGCGACTCGAGACCATTGAAGGACAACTCGAAACCAGACAAGGCGCTCCCGGAGTCGAGACCAGCACGGTTGCGACCCGAGATCTCATGATCTCGACTCGAGACCTCTACGGTTGCGACTCAGATGTTCACAACTCGAGACGAGTTGTTGCGACTTAGAATCCAGTGGTTGCGACTCGAGACCTCATAGTCTCGAGTCAAGACCACCCGGTTTCGACTGAACTGCTTTGTTTAGTTATTGGGCCGCACAAACTGATATTATGGACTATGTGTTACTGTTGTTGTTTAATTGATAATGCTTAACTGTTCATATGCTAGGATAGGCCCAATACCGTATATGCTAGTATGACTTACATGCTATGTGTTAGATACGTGTAACTTATGCGTGACATTACTTGCATACGAACCTAATAAACATTTAATAACCATAATAGGGTATGGTTGACCGACATAACACAAGTAAATTGTCAACCGAGCAAAGCAAAGGTGAGTTCACTACTTATTACTCAAAGCATGCGTTCCCGGTGGTCGGGAAACGGAACGAAACACTTTTCCTGGTTTGGGACTTCTTACTATCTCCTTGTGCGGGATACGGTATTTCTATCTCCTGGTGTGGGATACGGGTAACAACACTATCCCCTTGTGAGGGATACAAACTTACTTTTCTTCCCTTGTTACTGGGAACAAACTTACTTACTTCCCTTGTTACTGGGAACTCTTGGTTAATTACGGTTTATACGGAATGCAACGAGCAACACTAAACGAAACTCTATCACTTAAGTCCCTACCATTTAATACCGATTAGTCGCCGGGGCCTGGCGAACGGGTTATTAGTTAATAGCGCTATTTAGGTGTAACCAGCCTCACACCGACCCTTGTTACTGGGAACGGGCGTGAACTAATAGACTCAGGCAAACCGTCAATGATGATAGAACATTGACAAACGGGGCACTGCGGAAACGTACGGTTAAGTAAGTATTCGGTATTGGAAAAACAGTTTAGTCGCTCACTTATGGGGTAGCTCCCCATGGCATGTATAAACGGATAAATTAACTGGTTAAAACAAGTTTTTGGAATTAAAAAAAAAAACTGGAAAACTGCAAACACGTGAACTCGCCAACGTTATGTTGACACTCTACTGCATGCTTTGCAGGTTGCTCGGTACAACTTGGGACGGACGTTGCAATCGGATGGAGTACGTGGTTCGTAAGTAACACGATAATAAACTTGTGGTTTCAATTATGATGCGTCTTCTTTCCCTTTCCGCTGTGAACTTAAACTATGTTTTGAAAAATTTAAATTAGGTCACTAATTATGCTAATGTTTATAACAATAACTAATCCGTTCAAAATAATTAGTGGCTAAGATCCTGGTCGTCACATGCCTTGCGGTAATACTCCGCGTGTGGATTTTGAGGGTGTGACAGATTGGTATCAGAGCCATTGGTTATAGTGAACTAGGTTTAAAATATAAAATATTTTTGGTTGGGAAATGAAATATTTTTATATGAAAACCATACTATAACCGTTCTTTAGTGGAAACCACAACGACACCACACTCCGGATTGCAAGGTTCGTCAACCTCAGAAGCTCACCTGGTAATGGTAGGCTATCAACATTTAATTGTGCATAACTTATTTGTGTGAACATGTATGTGTGTATGTGTATAATTAGCATATATATATGTTAGTACGTATGCGTATATTTAGTACTTAACACAGTGGATCATACGAAGGCTAGGCTAGCGTGTTACGTATTAAACAGGAGCGAGTCCTCCTAAACCTGATTCGAAACCACGATACACTAAGGGCAAGGAACCGGTTATTCCGAGAATCTCGTCCACGTATTTCCTGATATCATCCATGGACTGCAAATCGACGCGAGGGACGTCCACTCGATAGACCTGCCCAGGAAAGGCCTGCTAGGAAACACATAGAGAAGTTACGAGAACGAATCGACGAAGGGGAGCCACCCCTATATCATGGGATATTAGAAGAAACGACGATGTCGTTCGCACCCTTTTTACTTGCGTATTTCTTTTCCCGACTTAAGTAGTGAGACTTGTTCCCTCATACGACTGATCACCTAGATTCTTGAAGCATTCTAGTAAGTCTACACCTTTTGGGTTTCCGTTTGCACGTCTCGAACACAAAAAGCATGCGTGGTGTGTGCTTCCCATTGTAGTGTCAGCAATCGTATCACCTTTCCATCGACCACGAAGTTATTTTCCCCTGATTCCTCGTTACATGGTTGATCCTTATTCAAGTTGAACCTTATACCTTAGCACACCCCAAAACCCAGCGAATCGATATCTTTCTTACAAACCGACGTATTTGAAAGCGTGGCAAGACGAAGACACGAGCCAGTTAACCCGCCGACGAGTACGGTAACCTAGATGCTTAACTTATCCTTCATTTGCCAGATCCGTTATTCTTTGACGACTTTTCTGATTCAGTGAATCCTTTCACTAACTTTCGTACGAATCCGCGTTTATTGCTCAAGATGGTATCCCCGCTACTACCGTTTCTTTATCACGACATCCATGTCTCTTCGTATAGAGACCTTGACCAGATCTCTCTTCAGATTGGTGAATTCAACAAACTCGACCTTTAGTCAACAAACTTCTTATCCCTTGAAATTCAACAACGTGTTACTTCAACCGTACTTTCCCGAAAACCTGTTTTCGCAGCTTCACCTCGAAACCCCCCTCCTCATGCTGAAACCTTGACCAAATTTCCCTCCAGTTTGGGGAAATTCAGCAAGCTCGACTGCTAATCAATAAACTTCTTAAAAATCGTGACGTGTGATCCAAACGTATCCTTTCAGACATGTTTTTATTACCTTGCATGGAAGTCTTTCGACGACACAAGCACTACTTCGGACTCGTCCTCGCGACTTCGGTAGTCTATTCAAATTTGGTTACTTACCGGTTTGGGAGATCACAAACTCGTTTTTTCACATACGGCTTAGCTCAGAACATCTTGTTAGACGTTTTAGTGAACCTAACCCCCCCCACCCATACGACGACCGTCCTTCTCTATCATTGGTTCTTGTTGTGCCATTCCCACTGACGTAACACCTCTTATCGGCAAAACGACGTTCTTTATCCTAATCGCCCACGGCTTAGGTACGACCAGCTACCTCATCGACACCGGATAAATCCTTATTGCCGACCACCAAGCCTTTTATGTTTTGTCTCAAATTGAACGCATCAATTTTGACTACCCTTCTTGCATTGTCTCGCTACTCGTGTTATGTTTCATGGATTCCATGATCCTTATCCTACTCTGCTCTGCGCAAATCTCCGTTTGGACGAAATACTTCCTACGAATGTTACTCGTTGGGGCAACGAGCCAAGGATACCCCGGGGGTAACGGGTATCGCAAGCACTGTTCTTCGAACTCGATACGATCAACACCTAGTCACGGCACTCGAATTTATTCCATCCTGTCAACATTCGACACTTGTTTCTTTCGGCGACGCCCGAACCTATTCTGAAAGTCAGTGGGGAATCCAAACGACTCCTACGCTTTACCTTGGAACTTCTACGACGCAAAACCGCCTTGCGCTAAGTTTTCAGTACACGACTTTTAACGCCACAAAGCCCGCATTTCTCAACCGTATACGCAACCTCTCACGATTTGAACTCAAAAGGGGCATCACCTAGCATCCGAGAGATCCTCAAACGATCCGCAACTCCAGCAACTGGAAGATAATCTACGAGGTGCTTCTATCTTGTGTTATCATGTACGGGGCATCGATTACATGTCTGCTGGTAACAACACGTGACCAAAGAAACCGACAAGTTTCCGAACTTGCAACCATCTACTTGATAGAAGTAGATACTAGGCACGAGATGCCAACTTCTCTTTTACCTGATCGTAACCCACGTTTTGCATCCGATTCTTCGCAAGGCTGTGCACGAAAGACTTTTGGGCTCACTGTTAGGCATGAGCACCGCTTATCGCCCGCAAACTGATGACTGGGCCAAACGCACCATCCAAACACTCAAAGGCATGCTAAGAGCATGTGTTATCGACCCTTAGATACTAGTGACACTTTCCTTCTGTGGAATTCTCTTCCAACAACTGCTACCACACTAGTATTCAGGCAGCACCATTTGAGGCATTGCACTAACGCAGATGCCGGTCACCTCTGTGTTGGGCGGAAGCCAAAATACCGGCCCAGAACTTGCACTTGACACAACGGGTGGGATTGCCCAGAACAGACAACGCATGATGGCAACTCCAGTCCGTCAGAAAGGCTACGCGGATAAGCGTAGGAAACCTCTAGAATTCCTAGTCAGAGACTGGATTTTACTTAAAGTTTCACCCTGGAAGGGTGTGGTACGTTATGGCTAACGAGACGAGCTTAATCCGTGATATGTTGGACCGTTCGAAGTATCGAAACGATCAGTAAGGTAGCATACTGACTAAACCTGCCTGAAAACGTTGAACGCGGTACACAACGTCTTTCACATACCTGATCTGAAGAAGAATCTGTCAGATGAAACATTCGTTATTCCTTTTTAGGAACTCGTGATCAGCAACAAACTACGCTTCGTTGAGGAACCGGTTGAGATCAAGGATCAAGAAATCAAAACCCTCTAACCTAGTGTAACCAACCGACCGAGTTCGTTGGGACTCACGCCGTGGCCCAGAGTTTAACTGGGAACGGGAAAACCAGCTGATGTACATGTATCCCCAGTTGTCTACAAACATTACTTCCAGCACTAAGGCTACCGCTAAATTTCGGGAAGAAATTTCAAAACCAACAGGGGGTGATGTGACACCCCACAAAAACGTTTAAACACACTAGCTTGTCAGTGGCTGCGTTCTAAATTTCGGGACGAAATTTCTTGAACTTGGGGATAATGTGACACTTCAGGTTTTCCCTGTGCGTTACTTGGATGTTAAAATTAAAATTGTGGAATTCTATGCTATGTGAAATACATACGAACTCTGTGTATCTTGGGCTACATGATTTTACGTGCTATGTGACCTTATGTGCTGCGTGGCTTATATGTTTATTTTGTGAACTTTTGTGAACTACGTGTATGAACGTATGACACTAGGTAATTAGCGAGTCGATAATTAGAGCAAATTGTATTTCTTAGCTTAAATTTCGAGGACGAAATTCCTGTAACATAGGGATAATGTGACAACTCGAACCCTTAATCCTGACCGTCGAGAAACGAGCATTTTATTAATGCTCGTGTTCACTATTATTCATTTATTATTGCTATTACCGTCATTATTTCACGAAATAATAATAATCCGCGATGAGAGTTTTAATTATTTATGTATTAGTTAATTATAATTGGGCCAATCTGTTTGAGCGAGACACGTAGTCATTCAAATGGGTTAACGCACTTGGGCTAGGCCCAACCCCACTCCCTATATCTAAAAACCCTACACTATTTAAACACCCTTATAATTCCTCATCTCCCTCATTTTTTTATCCTCAAAACCCTAAAACCCCATTCCAGGTTCCCAGCCGCACACCCCATCCCTTTTTCTCTCCCTCTCAGCGATTTGGAATGTCCGGCGACCGGCGATTGGGTTCCGGCGCCCGGATGCCTCCGCCAAATGCCACCCACCACACCTCCTTCTCCTCTCTCGTCCCTTCTCCAGTCAACACCCCTCAGCCACACTCACCTTCTCCCCTCGAGCTAAGGAACGACAACACCACCACCACCACCACCACAGGCGGCGGCTCTGTGGTGGGTGGTGCCGAAGAACTATTCAAGCGAGAGAGAGAAGCGTCAATGTTTCTGGCGACTCTGCCGGTGATGAACGGGAGGATGACGACTCGGTGATGATTCGTGACAACGACAGCAACGACAGTAACTGGTGATTATTTTACTTTTCCGACGAACCTGGCAACGGCGGTGACGGTGGCAGTTCAGATTCGGGTCGGGTCAACGCAGGGACAACTTCGGTTCAGATTATGGGTTCGGGTTTTGTGATAATAACAGCCCGTGTATTCCTCTCGATCCTCCTCATACCTCGGTTAGTAGTAAGTTATCTTTGAGTATTAGTGGTTGTTATAAAATCTTGATTGTATGGCTGTTACTGTTTTAGAAAATGTGTTTAAAGAATATGTTGAGATTGTATTTTGAGCTTCATACTTTTGTATATATGTATCTGTTAGAAACTGTTTTGTTAAAATATGGATTCTGCAAACTGATGAAGAATAAATGAACTTTGGGGAAATAATTTATGACTAACTGATGTTTGTAGTATTCTTAGGAGAAGCTATTTGTTTAAATATGGGCATATGTTACCTGAATTGTGGATATGGGAATGTCTAAATATATGAAGTATCAAGACTATGATGATTTGGTGAACTGACATACGAATTGAAACTACACGATGGTTTGCTAGCTGTTAATAGGAGTACTGATTAATAGTGTTTACATGTAACCTTGTGGTTAGAAATTTGTGCACATTTTGTTGGCTAGTAGATTGAAAATAATTGATTCTTGGGTTGATGCGTAAATAATAGTTGTTTGATAGAAGCATGTGTTAAAACAATTAGCATAAGTTGTTCTAAATATGGATGATTGTTAGGGTCTTTTATGAAATATTGTGCCTTTGATCTGATTTGATTAGGATAGAATGTTGAAAACATGTTAGTGAAATTTGATTGGATAATACCTGCTTATGAAATCTGATTGGGTAGTACTGGTATGGAAATTCTAGAAGCATCTGCACAGTCTACGAGTCGAGACTTTACGGTTGCGACTCGAGACCATTGAAGGACAACTCGAAACCAGACAAGGCGCTCCCGGAGTCGAGACCTCTACGGCTGCGACTCAGATGTTCACAACTCGAGACGAGTTGTTGCGACTTAGAATCCAGTGGTTGCGACTCGAGACCTCATAGTCTCGAGTCGAGACCACCCGGTTTCGACTGAACTGCTTTGTTTAGTTATTGGGCCGCACAAACTGATATTATGGACTATGTGTTACTGTTGTTGTTTAATTGATAATGCTTAACTGTTCATATGCTAGGATAGGCCCAATACCGTATATGCTAGTATGACTTACATGCTATGTGTTAGATACGTGTAACTTATGCGTGACATTACTTGCATACGAACCTAATAAACATTTAATAACCATAATAGGGTATGGTTGACCGACATAACACAAGTAAATTGTCAACCGAGCAAAGCAAAGGTGAGTTCACTACTTATTACTCAAAGCATGCGTTCCCGGTGGTCGGGAAACGGAACGAAACACTTTTCCTGGTTTGGGACTTCTTACTATCTCCTTGTGCGGGATACGGTATTTCTATCTCCTGGTGTGGGATACGGGTAACAACACTATCCCCTTGTGAGGGATACAAACTTACTTTTCTTCCCTTGTTACTGGGAACAAACTTACTTACTTCCCTTGTTACTGGGAACTCTTGGTTAATTACGGTTTATACGGAATGCAACGAGCAACACTAAATGAAACTCTATCACTTAAGTCCATACCATTTAATACCGATTAGTCGCCGGGGCCTGGCGAACGGGTTATTAGTTAATAGCGCTATTTAGGTGTAACCAGCCTCACACCGACCCTTGTTACTGGGAACGGGCGTGAACTAATAGACTCAGGCAAACCGTCAATGATGATAGAACATTGACAAACGGGGCACTGCGGAAACGTACGGTTAAGTAAGTATTCGGTATTGGAAAAACAGTTTAGTCGCTCACTTATGGGGTAGCTCCCCATGGCATGTATAAACGGATAAATTAACTGGTTAAAACAAGTTTTTGGAATTAAAAAAAAAACTGGAAAACTGCAAACACGTGAACTCGCCAACGTTATGTTGACACTCTACTGCATGCTTTGCAGGTTGCTCGGTACAACTTGGGACGGACGTTGCAATCGGATGGAGTACGTGGTTCGTAAGTAACACGATAATAAACTTGTGGTTTCAATTATGATGCGTCTTCTTTCCCTTTCCGCTGTGAACTTAAACTATGTTTTGAAAAATTTAAATTAGGTCACTAATTATGCTAATGTTTATAACAATAACTAATCCGTTCAAAATAATTAGTGGCTAAGATCCTGGTCGTCACATGCCTTGCGGTAATACTCCGCGTGTGGATTTTGAGGGTGTGACAATTTAATTGTAGAGATTCAAAAGAGAAGTGGGTGCTGTTTGTGTGTTTAGGTTGCAGACAAACAAATGAGAGAGAGAAAGAAAGGAACGGGTGTTCGGCTGTGTTGTTGAAGGGAAGGAGTTGCTTTCTATTTATATTCAAATGAAAGGGTCATTGCCCCATATGAAATAAGGTTATATTCGGGTTGTTTCTCAAACTCATTTACACACTGAACAATGTGTTCCTTATCTTTGAGACAACATCTTTAGTAGAGATTTGGTGAAATTTTATGAGATCTAGTAGAGATTGCAGAGATCTTATAAGGTCTAGTATTTTATGTGTAGGTTTAGGCTTGCGGTTTTGGGCTTGGGCCCAGGGCCCACAAGCCCATCTCATGTGTAAGTGGCCCGTAATTTCCTACGAGACCCGATATCGTAACCCAAACTCCATAAACATAAAAAAAATATTTGTATAACTTCCATATTTGTCGGTGTCGTCAGTATTTTGCACGGTATCAGTCTGTTGTCGCGTAATATTAAGCAGATTTTCTGTAAATCACAACACGCGCACTATATAGCTGAACAAACGTTCCTGGGCACTCCAAGGGCCTGGTTAAGTTATTTAGTGTCGTAAACACTATTTATTATCGCGTAATCACCTGTTAATCACGTAATTAAGGGTGTAAATTACCGGTTGTCATAATCACCACGTTATCTAGGCATAGTGACGAGTCGTAGTTTCGGCCAAAATGCGTATTCTTGTGTATTTTGTAACCAAACTACTTATAGGTATCAAAACCGTTTGTTTTGATACCAAACCTGTTTTCAAACCTCGTTAAACATGTTTTAACATGTTTAGCTCGTCACTTTAGGTTTAGTGCTTATGTAGGGTCGTAAGGTAAGCGATCTAAACAATCGCTTATACTTTCGAACCCGACCCTTTTGGTCGATCATTAGGATCCGAACAAACACACTAGGTGACCATAGTTGTATAGGGAATAACCTTCCGAGGTTATACCTTATGGTCACGTCGTTTAGTTAGTTGTATGATAGGTAGTTTATATGCCTTAGGAAAATTACCAAAATGCCCTTTTTTACGCATAAATTCATTTTAAGCATATGTAACCTAAATTTTTACATCTAAACTGATTAGGTAACATTATTAGACATGTTAAGGCATATAATACTTGTCATAGGACTAGTTAGGCGATCCGAACGCGTTTTACGCAAACGACGCGTTAAAGTAGCGTAAGCTACCTAAACGAGTCGTAATGGGTCGTAATCACTTAGGTTAGGTTTTTGTTTTAGAATGTAGGCTTTGTTAAACCATATCACATGAGTCCCTACACTCATTTGGTTTATGAAACCTCATTTTATCCGATCCTCCGATTTAGGTCCGTTTATCTACATAGTTATCTATATTAGGCGCCGTTTGATTTCCGTGTTCCCTCTAGCTTTGCTTGGTTGTTATTCAAGTCTTCTAAGCACCCTCAAGTGAGTACATAGTCCCCTCTTTTACTGTTTTTCAAACATTTTGGAGTGAAACACATGTGCCTACTTGTTACTTTCGTGCTTTCCATGTTTTTATATCATATGCTTGCTATGTTCATTAGTACACTTATAGTACATGATTTCATTATGTTTTTCTATGTATGTTTACTTAGCATGCTAGCACATTGTTTTACATTGCATTTCTTTTGCTATGTATGTTTACTTAGCATGCTAGCACATTGTTTTACATTGTATTTCTTTTGCTATGTATGTTTACTTAGCATGCTAGCACATTGTTTTACATTGCATCTCTGTTGCATATGTTCCAGTAACATATGGACACATTGTTTTACATCTCTACCTTGTATGTTTACTTAGCATACTAGGTACATTATTTTCATAAAACATGCTTACATTTGGTATATCATTTGGTTTGTTTAACGAGACTAATACATTCATTAACACCGATCATGCCGCTCGGTAGTAGGTAGTGGTACCATAGGACTTGACAACTCCCATTCCTGAAATCCTAGGTTTGTTTGGATGGAAGGAATGACCGAATCCGAAAACATTTTTGATAACCTTTACTCTAAGGTTATCCTACAGTCTCAAGGCTTGGATGTAGACGTTTAACATTACAGCATAAGTGTTTGTATCAGTAAAGCATGCATTAATTTACAAAGCATAACTTTTGATTATAATTTAACAAATGCATTGTTTTGTACATTTCTTTCTTATAGGGTCGAGTAAATGCTTTTAATCAATAAAGGATGATTATTCACTCTACATTACATTTGTTTACACAATAACATTTCAACATTTGTTTAAACATTTCATTTAGTTATACATATACATTTTTACATTGATGGTTTGTTTTGGTAAGTGATTTAAATAACGAGGCGTGTGTAATAAGATAATAGCATGGTGGATACGCCGCTGGTACTTCCTATATATAAGTGCTTTTATAGTATTACTTATCGTAGCGTTATTTAAACCATTTCAATATTTGACATATGCATTTTACACAAATAACATATTTTCACTAAAATTTTGTTTTACGAAACAACTTATTTTATACAAACTCATTTTACTTGGTTATTCATTTAACCTTACATTATTCTTTACATATCATCTATTTTATCATCACTTTTCAAGTGACTTATAAAAGAAAACATTTTACAAGGATCATGACTAACTTTTCTTAAACATTTTTCTTTAAACTTATAAGTCATGAATCCTAAATCAATAAAACCTATGTATCTCACAGGCATTTTTATGCTGACGTACCTATTTTCACATGTGTTTCAGGAAATGATGCATAGGATTGATCAAGATACACTTAGGCGGACTTGGGCCTTAGTGACATTAAAAGATGCAAGACTAGTTAATTATGTTATGTATCCTTGTTTTTAAGACAATGTAACCTCTTGTAATTTAATAAAACAAAACTTAAATTTCCATGTGTTATGAAACAATGATTCTGTTACAACACTCCCCGACGTTTCCGCTACGATTTGTTGTTTTACGTGGTTGGGGTGTGACATTCTAGGGGCTGATTGGGATCTTGCACAAACACATGTTGCAAGCATGATGTCTGGCCTAGATGCTGTTAGGTACAATAAAGACCCAATCATGCTTCTATATAAGGTTTGATCAACCAAATCATCCTTTTCATTAGTCATGACTAGCTTGGTGGTTGCCATGGGTGTACTACATGGTTTACAGTCATGCATCTCAAATTTGTTTAAAAGTTCTTTAGCATATTTTCTTTGATGAATGAATGTACCATTTTGCAATTGTTTTACTTGGAGACCAAGAAAACACTGTAGTTCACCCATTGCACTCATCTCAAACTCAGTTGTCATGAGTTTTCTGAACTCTTCACACATTTTTGAACATGTGCTTCCAAAAATAATGTCATCCACATAAATCTGGACAATTATCAGATCTTTCCCTCTCCATTTAAAAAAAAATGTTTTGTCAATTTTTTCTCTTGTGAAGCCAATAGAGAGAAGAAAGGTGGAAAGAGTTTCATATCAGGCTCTAGGTACTTGTTTTAGGCCATATAAAGCTTTATTTAGCTTGTAGACATGATTTGAATTAAATGGATCCTCAAAACCAGGAGTTTGACAAAAATATACCTCTTCTTGAATCTTGCCATAAAGGAATGCACATTTTATATCCATTTGAAACACCTTTATGTTGTGGTTGACAGCAAAGGCCAGGAATAGTCTGATAGCTTCCAGTCTTGCTACAGGGGCAAAAGTTTCATCATAATCAATGCCCTCTTCCTGTCTGAAACCTTGAACCACTAGCCTTGCTTTATTCTTGACAATAATGTCCCTTTCATCAGTTTTATTTTTAAAGACCCACTTTGTGCCAATAGGACTCACACCCTCTGGCGGTGGTACAAGCTCCCATACGTGTTGTCTCTTAAACTGTTGGAGCTCTTCTTGCATGGCTTCCACCCAACTGTTGTCTTTCAGTTCCCCTTGGTACTTGACAGGTTGATGAAGTGATAGAAAACCAACAAAAAGACAGATGTTTTGGGATTGACTTCTCGTGAGAACCCCTTCACTGAAGTTGCAAATGATTTGGTCAGGTAGATGAGACTTCAAGAAGATCAAATCTCCTTTGTATGGAACAATGGCATTTAAGGGTGAGGGCTACAGATGTGAATCATCTGAGCTAACAACTGTTGGTGACTTTGATGATCCAACAGTGTCTTGAAATGGAGGTGGAGGAATAGGAGGAATTGGTGTGGAAACATGTTGATTTTTATCCACTGTTTGAAGATTTTTATCAACAGTGTTTGAGGATATGGAAGCAGGGGTTTGAGGACTACTTTGGTCAACAACTGTTGATGTAGAAGTGGTTGAGCTTTGACAGCTGTTTTGAACATCTGCTGCTTTGGCAATGGATGTGAACTTTTGTTGTGGAATGATCACCTCATATCCATTGTCTGATGGAGGTGGTTGAGATGGACCTGCACTGTTAGTCTTGACAGAAACATTTTCAAAGGTGAATTTATCAAGATCAAAGAACTCAGCAGGATTTGCAGGGATTTTCATTGAAGAAAGTTCATTGAACTTTACATTCAAAGTCTCTTCCAATGTCTTAGTCCAAGTGTTGAACACTTAGTAGTCCTTAGCAGTGGTTGAGTATCCCAAATGATATCCACTGTATACTTTGGCTGCAAATTTTGAAATTGGGTCTTTTAAGTTTAAAATGAAACATGGGCAGCCAAATACTTGAAAGTATGAGAACAGTGGTTTGATTTTATACAGAATTTCATAGGCAGTCTTTTGATGCCTGGAGTTGATTAAAACTCTGTTCTAGACATAGCAGGCAGTGTTTACAGCCTCTGCCCAGAAAGTTAATGGCAAACCTGAATCTGCAAGCATGGTTCTAGCAGCCTCAATCAGTGTTCTGTTCTTTCTCTCAACAACTCCATTTTGTTCTGGTGTCCTTGGAATGCTGTACTGCCTTACAATTCCTTTTGACACACAAAACTCATCCAACTCCCTATTTCTGAATTCTGTGCCATTGTCACTCCTAAAGACTTTTACTGGCAAGTCAAACTGCTTTTCAACCTGTTTGACAAAGTCTTGCAGAATGCCTGCAGTCTCATCTTTAGAATGTAAGAAATAAGTCCATGTAAACCTAGAAAAGTCATCTACAATTACCAAACAATATCTTTTCTTTTTAAGACTCATGACTTTTACTGGGCCAAACAGATCCATGTGCAGCATTTGCAAGCACTTGGTTATTTTGGACTCTTCAATGGACTTAAATGAGCTTTTATGTTGTTTTCCTTTTAAACAGGAAACACAATGCTCAGGACAGGTGAACAGTTTTTGTGGAAGACCTCTTACAAGGCCCTGTTTTGACAAAGCCGTGATTGTCTTGAGATTTGTGTGCCCCAATCTTCTGTGCCATAGTTCTGTCTCTTTGTTAGAGGCAGCTGAGAACAGACAAGCATCAATCCTGGGGCTCTCTTTTGACAGATCAACTACATAAACATTGCCACTCCTTTGAGCAACAAGTTGAGTTTTTCCAGTTTTTATCATTTCTTCAATCTTTTTGACCATTTCTGGTCCAATAATCCTACAACACTCCTTAGTAAAGAATGACCCATAACCTTTGTCACTCATTTGTGAGACACCAAGAAGGTTGAATTTTAGATTGTCAATCAAATTAACATTTTCAAACTTAACATTTCCAGACTGTACTGTACCAGATCCCATCACCTTCCCTTTACTATTATTACCAAAAGATATATCACCCCCTCCATGAGTTTTGAATTCTTTGAGTAGGGCTCTACATCCAGTCATGTGCCTGAAGCCTCCACTATCTACATACCAAAGACTATCTAAGCATGCAGAAGCTCCCTGCACATCAAGTAAATAAATAGTTCAGGAGGGTCTCCAAAGCCAATAAGGCTTTGGATGGGGTCTCAACAGTGGTTAGCTCAGGGGTTTGGGCAGTTTTTGAAACATTTTTCTCTAACCACCATTGGGGGTCATTTCCTATCAGCTGTTGATAACCAAAGGGGTGTCTGTTCACCTTTGGTTTAGAAGGCCTTGTGTAAGCCTCATAAACATGTGGGACCCTTGGGTATGGTGGTTGGCCTTTACCTCTTTGGTATTGGTTAGCAGGGGGTGCATCTGTCACTTGAACCTCTCTTTTAACAGAGTTTTGGTTCAGCTGTTTTGTAACAGCTGTTTGGATAGGCACAAATGGTGGTTGCTTTTTGACTTGTGAATTTGATGAACTCAAGAATGTTTTTTGAAGTGTACTCTTCCTTTTTGACCTCAAAAGTTTTAAGGTACACACACTCCTGAGTGAGATGGTTTGTTTTACCACAGATGGTGCAACTCTTTGAAGGCACAATGGTACTTGTTTTGTTAATGTGACAACTGGCACAAAACCGGTAATTTCCGTACAATTTAATTAATACTTGATAAACTACAATTATGTGCTTAAATGTCAACATTGTTTGATTACATGATATACTTGTGAATTCATGCACGTTTATACTACAAATATTGCTTTATGCATTAATGATTAGCGTTGCGTCAGAAATACTAGTAAACTCACCGGTAAGACACATTGTGTCAACAATTATGCAGAAAGCAGTTAGACAATAGAATTGGGGCCTAGGTGTAGGTCCAACGTCTAAAATACATTAAAACCCAAATATGTATGCAAGGGTTAACATATAGACGTTCCGGAAGCTAGAATATGCACCAAAAAGCACCCGAAACACACTTTAAATGCTGAATTTCATAAATTTCAGCAAAATTCAGCATTTTATTGAGTTAGTAACATGTAAAAATATGACTAATTGATCCAGAATACTTTCCTAAGTGTCGAGAATAATAAGTGTCACAAAAGAGTACTTAAAAGACACTAAACGGTGCAATTTAGCACTTTAACGAACCGGTATCTAACCGAACAACCGGACATTACCTGAAACATCAAAATTATACTAGAAGCATTGTTTTAATGTTTCCGAACTAGTTATAGTCCCCGAACACCATAACACCTTTTATAACATAACAACACATTAAATCCCTAAACTTTACACTTGAAAGCTTACTTATTTATGTAATTAGGGATTGCAATTTACACTTTACCCACGGTCACAAAGGGTGTGGACCCACCCTTGATCTTGTGTGATCTTGCTAGATCTTTCTTGATCTCATTAGATTGCATATGATATTTCTTGGATTCATTTAGATATTATAGGATCTTGTAAAGATTGTGAGAAGATATGAAATGGTTATAAGTAGGCACAAAAGATCAAGACCTCACCAACATCAACCTTCTTCTCCTCTCCCTCTCTTACCCACGGCCATGAGCCACCACCCACATCACCACCACCTTCATTCCACTTTCATGCAATCTCAAGTCCTCACAAGGTGTTAGAAGCTAGATTGAGAAGTGTGGAGGTTGTGGATCTTGAAGAACCTTCTTCATTTGCTATTAACCAACCCATTTGTCATCTTCAACCACTTGTGTTCTTCCCTAGCCCTTGTGCTAGTTGTAAGCTTCTTATCACTTGTTGTTACTTCATATTTTGATGGTTAAAAGATGATGAATATTGTTAATCACAAGAACACAAAAGAACATGATCGTGATACTTTAACATAAGCTTAAATACATAAGAATACATGTAAATGATGATGATTTGCTTCTTGATGAATGATGATTTGTGTTAGTGATGTTAGACATCATAAGAAACCTACTAGATTGTGATTAAACACATGATCTAGTAAGTTAGAGTGGTGATCTTGTGAAAGACTAAGATCTTCATGCTTTATGTCTTCATGAACTTGAATGATGAAAATGTTTTCATATATAAAGATGATTCAAACAAAATACAAATCTTGTAAATAGACGATTACAAAAATAATTTTCCTAAGAAACCAAGTTTATTTACAAGATTTACAAAGTCATGGTTTCTAAGTAAACTAATAATATTTTTAGTGTTTAAACAAGACTAGAAACATGTTTGTAACAAGAAAAATACAAGAGAAATATTTTTAGAAAAATCATCTTACAAGTTGTAAAGGACCAAATCGTTTAATAATGTGATTTACAAACAAATAAATATGTTTTAAAGGGTAACTAAACCTACTAAATAACATGGTAAGTTACTACAAGTTTTTACAAAAACTTCAAGTTCATGATGTAGTATAACTTACTTGATTTTGACACTCGGTAAGTGCTGAATGAATTGTTGATTCTTGTGATGATTTTAAAAGAAAATAAACAAATGTTTTGAAAACATGGGAAACCTTCATTTTAAGGGGAAACTATGTCAAAATTTCTATAAAATTTTGACACTTAGAAAAATATAAGTTTTAGGTGAAACTTATTCCCTAAAAATTTACCTAAAAATATTTACCAAGGTTTCCCTAATTTTTATGTAAACTTCAAGTTAAGAAATGATGATTTCTTCAAGATAAAAATTGATATTAAGTATGTATATTTTTGAGGAAAATATATATATTTATTGATCACCAAATTTTGTGCTAAGTGTATGTAGTATGTATTATATGTAATAGTGTATTAGGACTTAAAAATACACTAAATACTCCTAAGGAGTGAAAATACAAAATGCACATACAACATGCTTAGACAAATACAAGAGAATATATTTATGAAAATATATTTCTTAATAGATTATGTAACTCGGACAAGTTACGAACTTAAGATGAAGTTTTGGACAAAAATACATAACTCGGGTGAAAAATACAAGATACTTATATTCATTTTTGAGAAAATAATATAAGTAAGATACATAGTTAAAAATATGAATTATTTTTAACAACAAAGAACAAATACATAAAAGATGGTGACTTGTACTTGTGCGATACAAGTCTAGTGACTAACGTTAATAAAACACGTATAGGTCACGACGCTATATAAGCAAACCCGGTGAAGTTTACGACGCAAGAAACGCAAAGTTGTGAGTTCATGCTCCCCTTTTTCTTTTAACTGTTTTCAGTTTTATAACTTCGGGGGTGAAGTACATGTTACTAAATGTTTACAGAAAAGTGAGTTCATATCCCCACTTTTAAACTTTTACATACTTTTTAAACTTGGGGAAAATACATGTGTTATGGTATGATTGGTACAAGAACTAAGGAATGATACTTGAAATCGTGTCACGAATAGGGTACCAGAAGCACCATTAATCGTTTACATACTAAGACCGTAGAACAAAAGGTTAGATCTAATCGGTTTTCGGGCAGCCACACTCTTGGTGATAACTAGTACCAAGTAGTGCTTTTGTGTCTCAGTCGTGAATCGACAACTAGAAAAATGCCTATGGTTTGGATGCTTCCTATGTCGTGTCACATGTTAATGGCCTTGCAACCCATTAAAAATCTCGATACATACAGGAATACTTGATTTATACAAATTACATACCATGTTTACATACAAAGTATACAAACGTTCAATACAAAAACTGCATGAATTCACATCAACATTATGTTGACGATTTTCCAAAAACTCACATGTATTTCAGGTAACTAAAGTGGATGTGCGCGTGGTCTTACTCTTGCTCTTGGATGTTATTGATGTTTATCTTTGAATAAAGTTGTAAACTTATCAAACAAAATGCTGTCTTGTGATGTAAACACTTAACCTATTTTTTCAGTTATGTAATGTCATTGGCATTTGATGTTATTTTTACGAGCATGTAGTATGTTTACCATTCGTATGCAATGAGAACATTTCATGATCACACCTCGTGCTTCCGCCTTAGAAAGGGGTGTGATAGTTAATGTCATAAGCTTTTAGATGAAAACAATCTCTGGTCAAATGATTTTTCTTTTCACAAAAGTCACAAAACAAGTTTTTAATCTTTTCTTTCTTTTCTTCTTTTCAAACTCCTTTGCAACAAAGTTTAGAACTACTGTTGGGATGTCCTTAAGAGGAATTACCTTTGCCTTTGGAGCTTTGACACCATCCACAGTGGTGAAGTCCATGGGTTTAAAATTTTCAAGGCGGTCACACTAATCAGACAATGTGGGTTTGAATTGGTATTTCTCAATCTCCTCAAAAGTTGAGGACCCCACTGATCTTTCCAGAGTGATTTTGTTGCCACTTTTATCAGTTATTTTAACTTCTTGACCATCCTTGTTGGTGGGTATGATTTCAACAGTGGTTTGAACAGATTCATTTGCAGCAGTGTTTTCAACTTGGTCATGTTTTCTGAACCCTATGCCAAATTTTACATTGCTTTTAATCTGTTTTTCAAGCATAACTTCATAACCTTTTGCAGGATTCTACCCATTTTTCACATGTGATTTGGGTGGATTCCAACTCCTTTTTGCAGGACTGATATTTTTCTATCATTGCCTGAAGTTGGTCCTTGGTTATGCTATGCTCATGTTTGAGGTTGCAAATCTCATTTTCTTTTTCTGACAATTTGATTTTCAATTCTTTTAAATATTTTTCAAATTGTAACTCATCATTTAACAGTTTATCTCTAAGGTTTTCATTCACCTCCTTGATGTTTGCAAATGCTATAATGAATTTGTCTGAACGAAGGTTTTTAAGAACCTGGGGTAATACCTTAGTTGCAGCCATCAAGGCACAATCACAGACATGTTCACTTTCTTCTAGATTTTTCTCCTCACTTTCTTCTTGCTTCTTTTCCTCTTCTTCAGCAGACCAGGGGTCAGACAGTGGTTCCAACAGGGGTTCTGAATTTTCTTCCAACAGTTGTTCACCAACAACAGCAGTAACCACTGCTTCAGCAATTGTATCCACTGTTTCTGCATTGGATGTTCCTTCTTTAGTTTCCAGCTCTTCTGGAATTGACTCTAATGCTACCTAGCAGAATTCATCACTAGAAACAACATTCTCAGCATATAGAGTAAAGTTTTCATCGCCTAGATCCTCAGGCAAACTACTCCAATCAACAAAGCCTTGGGTGAAAAAGCTTTGCTGATCTGTTTGAACAACTGTTTGTGTAGATTGTTAAGGTGTAACTTGTTGCACCTGAACCTGAGGAGCTGGGGCCTGGACATACTGTATCTGAGGAACAGTGGTTTGGACATAGTGCACAGGAACAGGTGTTGCAGAGTGTGCATAGTGAGCAATGTTTACATGAGCAGCAGGGGCATATTGGGAATACTGCACAGTGGTTTGGTTATTTTGTGGTCTAGGGCTAGGATGTGTGATGATTGGTCCACTATTTTGACTCCTACATTCTCTAGCAAAATGACCTAACCTATTACACTTGTAGCATTTGATCTTTGATTTATCCAACCCTACTTTCAAGTTCCCATGTAACCCTGGAAATTTTCTCCTTGTTCTCTTATAAAACTTGCTGGTTCTAACACTTAGCAGTGCAAGTTAGTGCAAAATATCCATCTCCTCCAGATCACTTGGATCAAAATGCTGGAGATCATTGAGTTCATAGGACAGATTGTCAGAATTCTGGTTTTCTCCATTAGCTGTAAAAGCATAATCGGATGAGTAAGAATCAGAGTTGTTAAAAGCTCCAAGTCACACCCCGATATTTACAGCTCAGCCCGATGGGGAGTATCGTGACGTAAGATTGATATCGTCATAGTCAAACATACACAGAATAGCACTGCGGAAGTCTTGGAATATAAAATATTATTACAAACCCAAATGTCTGAAAATACCAAAAGGATAAATACATACGAGCTTGCACTATTAAATCCACAGGCTTTAGGGCATCCTAAGGATTTGCAAGATCCTTTATTAACACCAAGCAGCTCCCAGCCAATTACGAGTAGTACCTGCCACTTAGCCTTTTGAAAATACGTCAGTTTACACTGGTAAATACAATTAACCGACTCTTTTGAAAACATTTATGAAAATTGGATAAATGCACAAGGCAAAAAGATTCTTTTATAACTTGGGATAATTATATAAAATAATCTTGTATACAGATTTACATGTTTGTCATACGTTCAGGGCCCGAGATAGAAGTCGAGTCATGATTAATAGACACACCACTAATATAGTCCCACAAGGAGTTATCCTCACGTGTGGTTATATCTTATATCTTAATTCCCTTTTTGGGGAAAAGAAACCATATTGTCAGGTGTATGCCTACACCCCGTGCTTAGGTCGTGGCCATTTGCATTTGAATGATGTCAATGATATCCAGGAGACGGTCGTTAACCCCCAAATGTTTATATATCAAACAACACAGATTAAAACGGGTTATGTCAATGAATTAACCACTAATCGATTAAATATTCCACACCCGACCAAGCGGTAATAATTTACCGTATCCCAAGCCCGTATAAGGGAAAATAAGTTAAAAGTATTTACCTGAGCTTAAAATGCAAGTTTTGTATACTCAGTCGTATTATCTACTCAAACAAGTGCAAGTATCTTTTACCTGGGCTCCTAATCTGGAACGAAGGTTTTATTAACCTATTAGATTCCTAACGGGTCTTTGTTTAAGTTGTAAACTTAGACCGATTAGTTTAAAGAAAGCTTTACGACACGAAACGCTGGATTAAGTGATGACCGGATTGGAATGTAATTTAGACCCGAAAAGTATGGAGACTTGTATTATATGGGTAAACTAATTACATTCTGGAGTTTGAAGTTAAAATGATAAGGTTTGACCCGTTTCGGCTAATTTATGCAAACTAGTTACATAAACCGTACCGAACGCGTATATGCATAACGGGTAGCCGGATGAGTCATGTACAAGTTCCATAAGTTATTATGCTTTAAATATTTTATGATATCAGTAGGATATCAACAATTATGCCCAAAAAGATTTTAAAAGCAAATTAAGTCCCGTAAGGGCATTTTGGTCATTTTAGGATTTATAAAAGAGGTTTAAACATAAACTGATGTTCTGGTCTAAAACATTCTGTAAAAATATTTATTTTACAAGGTTAAATCAGTAAGATATCATACATATGTGTGGTTCACCATTTATGGCCAAACTATGCACCGTAGGGGCATTTTGGTCATTTCACATATGTTTTTAGGGACAAAATTGGAAGTCTGAGTTCATGACTTATACCTACTGTAAAAATATTAACAATTATTTATAATTACAGTAGGTAACAAGTCTTGGGTGCTAAATATGGTTTTAAACCATACTATGCACCTAATTAGCGTAAAACTCGATAATTGACGATATTTGCGATATTTATGTGATTATGAGATTTTGACCAACCTTGAATGCTTAAAATATTTTATTTACATATTAAGTCAGCAGGAAAAGGTTTGACATGTTAATTATATGCAAATCACAATTTATTAGCAAAATGGGCATTATCGTCAATTATATAATTTATACGAGAACTCAATGATATGGTCAGTATCTAATCTGACCCAACATTCCAAAAATTCCCTAAAAATAATATCATAACATTAGGTAATGAGTTTGGTGCCAAAATTTGGGTTTAAATAAGTTTTATGCGCAAAAGCGTAATTTAATTAATAAAAAAGTTAAGTTTTACGATATCGTGCATAACTTTAGTTTGAGACCAGAAAATGACGTCAAATTAATTTGACATGCTTATAAATTAGTAACAAAGCTATTGGTATACTCATATATCCAAAAATCTCGTTTTTACATTATAAGGGCATAATAGTCAAAGTTAAGCATAATAACGGAACATGTGCAAAAACTCAGATTTCTAATATGATCGTGTAATATAACCTTATATGGTTATGCTACATTAAATTACGATCATAATGGAACCTAAAATCAGTAACAAACTAATCTAATTCGGTTCATAATCGAAAGTCAACGCAGAAGTCAAACTTCGCGACTTTCGGTTGCGAACCGACCCTAAAACTGGAATTGACGAGCCGAACATGTTTACACATGTTCTAATAATTATTACCAAGTTGTTTAAGTGATAAAACGTATTTTAGAACATTTCTAAACTCATATCACAATTATTTCAAAAACTGACCTGTTGACTTTTTAAAACAATATTACGTTGACTCGTCAATAGACCAAGCACACGTGATTCTTAGGAGGTGCCCTTTTGAGGGTTTAACACCTACCTAATTACGATCACGTAGCCATGTTTGTTGCGAACAATGGCTTGACCGTTTACGGTCTAAATAAAAGTCAAAGCATTTATCATAAAGGCTTGACTTTTCAGCTTTTTAAGACAAATAAAATAAACCAGTCACGAAAGAACACTTACGTATGGTCCTAGGGACTGAAATAAACTCAGAGGAGGTTCCAAAATGTTCAGGATCCTCTAGAATTGAGAGATAGGAAGAAGGAAGGATAGATGCAAGTGAAAATGGTTGAAGATCTCATCTATTTATAGTTTTTTGAAAGTAATATGATCTTGACAAGTGTCTAGGAACATCTTTGGATGATTACAAGTGTATAGCTGGTTTTTAAAAATCAGTATAAGTCCCTAGTTTGTTAAAAAATGATTTAGCTATGAGTGGTATTCAAGAAACAACAAAAAAACAATAAAACAAATCTGGTTGCTGCTGTTCAGGTAGCTCGCGGCCCGCGTAGGCCTCAGGCTCGGCGGTTACGGCCCGCCAGCGAGGTCCGGCGCAAATATAAGTTTGGCAGATCTGCAGTATTGGTCCCTGTCTTATTTTTTCGCAAACAATAAACACAGCATAAGCTGTTTGCTGCTGCAGTTGGGCCTGGTGGCCCGCGTAACACCAGCCCAGTGGGATTTACAGCCGACGAGGCTGTCTGGCCCAGCTTCAAGTTTAGCACATTTGCTGTTTTTAGTCCCTGTCTTCTTATTAAGCGTTTTTAAAAGTTTGTAATATAAGAATTGTATAAACTAACAATAACAATACTTATTATGTTGCTGCTGATGTGCAATCTGGCAGCCCGCGAAGGCAAGCTTATTCAGGCATCAGTTTCCTATTTTGTCAAAAACAGACCCTCATTAGTTTTGAGCTTCTTTTATATTATCATATTGACACTTTTGGCACATAAGTTTCTAAACTCTCATAATATTTTAATATAGGGTACGAAACCTTTAACGGTTAACCTTAGGCACTCTCAGGGATGCGGCTGAGCATTACGGAGTTCCTAGTTTGTTTGAAAAGATTCTCAAAGGCGAAGTTTCGCTTATTGTCGCTTTTAGTCCCTTAGTCGCACAGAGTAGCGTGTAATATCGTTTAACGATATCTAAGCCTTTCGTGGCCCATATTGAGCATTCCCGAGTGTATGTTCAAATATCACGATGCTCTAGTTCGCTTAAATGGTCGCTCAAAGGTGTAGTTTTGGAAGTTGACGCTTTTGGTCCCTCTAACACGCAAATTTGCGCGCATTATCATTTTATTGTGTCAAAGCCCTATGTTATCCATATTAGGCATTCTCGAGAGTATTATCAAACATTACGATGCTTCGGGTTCGTTAAAAGGTCACTCAGAGGTATAATTAAACATGTTGACGCTTTTAACCCCTTTAACTTGCAAACTTGCGCGTAATTCACTTATTGGCGTAAAAGCCTTAAATGGCCAATGCTAGGCATTCCCAAAAGTGTAATCAATTATCATGAAGTTCTCGGTTCATTAAAAGGTCACTCAGAGGTAAGAATTAACATGTTGACACTTTTAACCCTTCGATGTGCAAATTTTCATATAATTATGCAAATGGCTCCTCTCGACCAACAAGTGGCTCATTTGCGAATACGAATACCGTGTAAGGTTATTCAGAGGCTTAGTTTAAGCATGTTGACACTTTTAGTCCTTTCGCATTCAAAGTTTTTGATTTTTAGCAAAATTGGTCCTTTATAGTCAACGTTTGACTTTATTAGGGTTTAGTACACGTGTCAACACATCATTGGTCGTGATTTTACGAGGTGTTACACTCCACCAGCTGTTATGTCAATGTAATGATCATAACCCTGATCTATAACAACCCTCCTAAAATATTTCCGACACCCCTAATATATTTACAATATCCCTATACGTCCTAAAATATACCCCGTATACGAAAACCGGGCCCAAAATACCTTATATAATTAAAAATAAAATAAAAACAAAAATCTATCATTGCTCGCAGGCCGCGAAGACTTAGTCTTCAGGCTACGCGGGGCGCGACAACTAGACCGGAAGGCGTGCCCATGGGCCGCCACGTGTCATGATCGTGGCAGACCTACACTTGTGAGTCGATTAAGCTAGGCCCTACATACCCTATGTCACGGGGCGCGAAGACCCCTTAAGCATCCTTCGCGGGCCACGAGGAAGTGTCGATCAGACACTATAAAAGGAGGCCATCGGCCTTCAGTTCAATTCGTTCATTTATTTCGATTCTCTCTCAGATTCTCTATAGTAGAATTAATCTCCGGGCATTATACCCCCTAATTAATGAAGCCCTGCCTCGTTGTAAGTATTATAACCCCCGATTACGTATTAGATACGCTGTCTGATTGATCTAGTGCTCCGTAACGGCTGTCGAGGTTCTGCCCGACGTAGTCGTTGGAATTCTGTCTCAGGGAGGGTATAACTAATGTAAATATTGGGTTATTATACTAATGCGTGTGCATTGTTTAATTAATAGATTATAACCAGGAAAATACAAAGGAAAACCCTAAGATAGCAATGTGAGTAATCTCCTTTTTGTGAACCTTTTCGCAAATTGTTTTTACAAAACCTCAAATGTTTTACATTATATTAAACAGTGATTGAGTATTTGTATTCTACAATTATCGTCGGTATGTTAGGGTTTTGTATACAAAATTTGTTACTACACTGTGAGTAGTAACATGACCACAAGTCTGGTTGACAGTACCGTGGGTGGTAATTAAAGTAGAAATATAAAAAAATGTAATTGCGAGATCGCCCTCAATAACTGTAAACTGGTAAAACCTGTCTTGATTTAATTGGGATTCACTCACCAGTATTTCCCACTGACAAAATGTTTTTAAACGCGTTTCAGGTAACAAAATGTGAAAGCCAAATAGAAGCCAGCTGGAAAGCACTGAAGGCTTGGAAAAGTGTCTATAAAGTTACCTAAATAAAGAAGATATTTTTATTTAATAAAATAGGGTTTATCCCTATAAAATGTTTGTAATGGAAACTTGGGAATTTCCCATATGTTTAATATTATAAAAATGTGGTATTTTACTCTGATAAAATATTTCCTAACTACGGTCCAGATGTAAATTCCGCTGCCAAAATTAATAAACACCGATACCACTGAATCTGATCTCGTGGCCGCCCGTTCCCGGGTAGGTAGGGGACGGGGGTTGCGACAGAAGGTGGTATCAGAGCTACAGCCACTGATTTCAGCCACAGAAGTGTTCTGCTGACACCAAAATTTTATATGTTAGGAAATAATCTACGTGACTATGTGCATATCTGTATATTATTGTTTTGTGTTATTTGACAGTTTCTTAGTTACAGTATGAGCGACAATGGACCTTCAAACGCTTACCGTCAGTTGTCCAGCTCACCTAGGGACGATGGAACCTCTTCACAGCCTACCCCCTCGGGGTATTCGGTTGATACCGAAGAAGGGATTTTCGTGTTCAAAGCACAATCTGAAGAGCCATTCCCTCCCAAGAAGAGAGAGTGGTTCAGCAGAGGAGCTCACGAATGTAGAAAAAGAATGAGAAAACTTCAGCAGCAGCGTGCTTTACCAGCTGCGAATAGAGAAATGAACTCTCAAACACAGGATATAATCAATAGAAGACTAGCAAACTTCCACATACTAGCAATCACAGCAGCCGACCCGAATCTAGAACAACTCATAGCACCCCAGCTGTTACCACTGTTTCCCACACAACCTATGGAAATTGAAGCCAACCCAGAAAACCAAATCCCAATGCCTGCTTTTGACCTAGCTCAGATCCCTAGAGTACCAGCACCCCATCCCCCAGACTATGACCCATGGTTTGACGACCATAGGGATTACCAACAACGCTACCCACTAGAAGACGAACCCATGCAAAACCCAGTAGCACCCTACCCAGACCTTGACCCTCTAGACCCCTATTTTGATAACGACCAATACATCAGGGAGATTCTATAGAACCCGTACCCTTACGAAGAACCCATGCCCCATTTCCCAGACCCGATACCAGCACCCGCACCACCCATGAGCACTGAGAATGTGCAAGAACTCCGCACCTTTGGTGAGGAGATTTTAGAAGGAAGTGAGAGGATGAGACAGATAGGGAAGCGACTCGTCTGGAAATATGACGAGCGTAACATGCAATACTGGATGAACCCCTATCAGGGATAGTAATAATAATAATAATAATAATAATAATAAAATAATAATATACCTATGTGTGTATGTTTGAAAAAAAAAGTTTTTATAAAAATATATAATAATTAACTAAAATAGATAATCCTATAGTTATTAATGCATACTAGTATTGTATTTTAATTCCAGTTGTATTTGTAATAAGTATAGATGCATAATATAAAATAGAGTAAAGGTCGCAATGACGACGATTTTGGGTCAATGTGTTGCTGTGTGATTATTCGCATTCAATACTGTTTCGTCATATTAATACGTGGTAAATGTTTAAAATTCAGATGGACAACGAATTGAACTAGGAAAACCAGAATAACAATAATAATGGAAACCAAGTAGATAACAGTGCCATCCAACACATAGTGGCACAAGGGATTATAGACGCAATGCCATATATTATCAAAACGGTTAAGGAAGCGGATAATAAAAGTAATAATGGCAGTAAACTACCACCTACTAAACCAGAACACAACGTAAACAATGGACCCATACTTTGTCGCAACCCCCGCCCCCTATCTGTCCCGGGAAAGGGCGTCCGCGAACAACCGTGTTGGTGGTATCGGTGTTTATTAGTTTGGCAGCGGAAATTACATCAGGACCGTAGTTAGGAAATATTTTATCAGAGTAAAACACCATCTTTTATATAATAAATATATTGGGATAAAACCCAAGGTTTCATTACAAACTGATTTATAGGGATAAATCCCATTTTATTGAAATAAAACGCCTTCTTTATTTAGGTAACTTTTATAGCCACTTTTTCCAAGCCTTCAGTGCTGTCCAGCTGGCTTCTAATTGGGTTTCACATTGTGTTACCTGAAACGCGTTTAAAAACATTTTGTCAGTGGAAAATACTGGTGAGTGAATCCTGGTTCAATTAAGAAAAGTTTTATTAATTTAAATAGTATTGAGAGCGATTACAATGTTTACATCTACCCAATTACTCATTCAGTACTGTCAATCCTGACTGGTGGGTCATATTACACATTGGCTAACTCTTTGTCCAATGGTAACGTGTCTCACATTTTGTATACAAAACCCCAACATACCGGCAGTAATTATAGAATTACAAAGACTCAATCACTGCTAAATTGCATTGTAAAATGTTTAAGGTTTTGTAAAAACTGTTTACAAAAAGGAGATTACTCACTTTGTTGTCTTAGGTTTTCTGTAAAGATTTCCTGAGAATTATCTATAATTTACACAAATGCACACGTGTTAGTATAATAACCCATTTTAACATTAGTAATACCCTCCTCAAGACGGCATTCCAACGACTACGTCGGGCAGAACCACGACAGCCGTTACGTGACATGATCTATAGTATCATTCCTTAATTTTTGTATCCAACATACCATAACACATGTATTTTCCCCAAGTTTAAAAAGCATGTAAAAGTTTAAAAGTGGGGACATGAATTCACAACTTTGCGTTTCTTGCGCTGTAAACTTCACCGGGTTTGCTTATATAGTGTCGTGACCTATACGTGTTTTATTAACGTTAGTCACTAGACTTGTATCGCACAAGTACAAGTCACCATCTTTTATGTATGTATTCTTTGTGTGTTAAAAATAATTTATATTTTTAACTATGTATCTTACTTATATTATGTTCTCAAAAATAAATATAAGTATCTTATATTTTTCACCCGAGTTATATATTTTGTCCAAGGGACGCTTTAAGTTCGTAACTTGTCCAAGTCACATAATCTATTAAGAAATATATTTTCATAAATATATTCTCTTGTATTTGTCTAAGCATGTTGTATGTGCATTTTTGTACCTTCACTCCTTAGGAATATTTAGTGTATTTTCAAGTCCTAATACATTATTGCATACAATACATATTACATACACTTAGCACAAAATTTGGTGCTCAGTAAATATATATATTTTCCTCAAAAATATACATACTTAATATCAATTTTTATCTTCAAGAAATCATCATTTCTTAACTTAGAGTTTACATAAAAATTAGGGAAACCTTGGTAAATATTTTTAGGTGAATTTTTACGGAATAAGTTTCACCAAAACTTATATTTTCTAAGTGTCAAAATTTTATAGAAATTTTGACATAGTTTCCCCTAAAATGGAGGTTTCCCATGTTTTCAAAACATGTGTTTATTTTCTTTTAAAATCATCACAAACAATCATCAACTTATTTAACACTTACCGAGTGTCAAAATCAAGTAAATCATGAACTTGAAGTTTTTTGTAAAAACTTGTAGTAACTTACCATGTTATTTAGTAGGTTTAGTTACCCTTAAGAACATGGTTATTTGTTTGTAAATCACTTTATTAAAAGATTTAGTCATTTACAACTTGTAAGATGATTTTTCTAAAAATATTTCTTTTGTATTTTTCTTGTTACAATCATGTTCCTAGTCTTGTTTAAACACTAAAAATATGATTAGTTTACTTAGAAACCATGACTTTGTAAATCTCATAAATAAACTTGGTTTCTTGAGAAAATTATTTTTGTAACCATCTATTTACAAGATTTGCATTTTGTTTAAATCACCTTTTACATATGAAAACCAATTTCATCATTCAAGTTCATGAAGACATAAAGCATGATGATCTTGGTCTTTCACAAGATCACCACTTTAACTTACTAGATCATGTGTTTAATCACAATCTAGTAGGTTTCTTATGATGTCTAACATCACTAACACAAATCATCAATGAACAAGAAACAAATCATCACAAATCAACAGGATTTCATATGTTAATATGCTTATGTTAAAGTATCATGGTCATGTTCTTTAGTGTTCTTGTGATTAACAACATTCATCATCTTTTATTCACCAAAATATGAAGTAACAAAGGGTTATGAGGGTCTTACTACTAGCACAAGGCTAGGGAAGAACACTTGATGTTGAAGATGATAAACGGGTTGGATAATAGCAAATGAAGAAGGTCCTTCAAGATCCACAAGCTCTAAACCTCCTTAAACACCTTCTAGCACCCTGTGAAGAACTTGGAATGATTGAATAATGGATGAAAGTGGTGGTGGTGTGGTGAGCTAGGATCGGCCGAAAGTGGGGAGGAGAGGAAGAAGGTGAGTTGTGTGAAGTGATGAATGAGGGCTTATGCAATCTTATAGTACATGCAAGATCTTCACCATATCATAATGAATCCAAGGAATATTAAGTGAATCAAAAGAAATCTAGGAAAGATCAAGTAGGATTTTGTAGTATCTTGAAAAGATTATGGTGGGGTCACATAAGGTGACCGTCCACTACCAAGGTGGGGGGGGGGGGTAAAGTGTAAGTTTCAACCACTAATTTCATAAATAAGTTAAGTTTCAAGTGTCTTGATTAGGGACTTGATGTGTTATTTTGTTATAAGAGGTGTTATGGTGTTCGGGAATCATAACTAGCTCAGAAACATTAAAACAATGCTTCTAGTAATATTTTGGTGTTTTGGGTAGTGTCCGGTTGTTCGGTTAGATACCGGTTCGTTAAAGTGCTAAATTGCATCGTTCAGTGTCCTTTATGTACCCTTTTGTGACACTTTCAATTCCCGACACTTAGGAAAGTATTCAGGAGCATTTAGTCATATTTTTACACGTCACTAACTTGTTAAAATGCTGAATTTTGCTGAAATATATGAAATTCAGCATTTAAAGTGTGTTTCGGGTGCTTTTCAGTGCGTATTCTAGCTTCCGAAAAGTCTATATGTTAACCCATGTATACATTCTTGGGTCTTAATGTATTTTAGACTTTGGACCTACTCCTAGGCCCCAATTCTATTGTCTGACTGCTTTCTGCAGAATTGTTGACACAATGTGTCTTACCGGTGAGTTTACTAGTATTTCTGACGCAACGCTATCTTTAATGCATAAAGCAATATTTGTATTATAAAACGTGCATGAATTCACAAGTATAGCATGAAATCTGACAATGCTGACATTTAAGCACATAATTGCAGTTATTAAGTATTAGTTAAATTGTACGAAAATTACCGGTTTTGTGCCAGTTGTCACAATCTCCCCGTGTTAAAAGAATTTCTTCCCGAAATTCAGGCTGATCTATCTCTCGCAGGAGTTTTCTTGAACAGGTGGGGGTACTTTTCCTTAAACTGGTCTTCACGTTCCCACGTGTACTCGGGTTCGTGCTTAGAGTTCCAACGTACTTTGACAAGTTTGACACTACTCATTTGGGTCTTGTTGACTTTCCAGTCTGTAACCTCAACGGGTTGTTCTGTAAATTGGAGGGTGTCGTCAATATGCACTTCATCCGCAGGGATGATCATTGTTTCTTGGGTTGGACTCTTCTTGAGGTTGGATACATGAAACGTATCATGTACTCCGTTAAGTTCTTCCGGTAATTCCAACTTGTATGCCACGGTACCAATTCTTTCTAATATCTTGAATGGTCCGATGTATCGTGGATTCAGCTTTCCACGTTTTTCGAATCTTACTACACCCTTCCAAAGTGAGACCTTTAACAAAACTTTGTCTCCCACCTCGAATTCTAACGGTTTTCGTCTTCGATCAGCGTAGCTCTTTTGTCGATCTCGAGCCGCCTAAATGCGCTCTCGGATCTGCATGATTTTGTCGGTTGTCTCTTGAACAAGTTCAGGACCAACCATATGTTTGTCTCCAGCGTCTGCCCAACATAATGGCGAGCGACACTTGCGGCCATATAGAGCTTCGAATGGTGCGGCTTTTATGCTCGTATGATAACTGTTATTGTAGGAAAACTCAACTAAGGGTAGATGAGTATCCTAGCTGCCGCCTAGGTCCATAACACATGCGCGAAGCATATCTTCTAGCGTTTGTATGGTCCGTTCGCTCTGGCCGTCTGTTTGTGGATGGAAGGCCGTGCTTAGATCTAGTTGAGATCCGAAGGCCTCCTGGAAGGATTGCCAGATCCTCGAGATGAAACGTCCATCTCTGTCTGAAATAATTGAGATAGGCACTCCATGACGTGCCACGATTTCTTTCAAGTACAACTCAGCAAGCTTTCCAGTGCTATCCTTTTCTCGGATCGGTAGGAAATGCGCAGATTTTGTCAATCGATCAACTATCACCCATATCATATCGTGCCCCCTAGGGGTCCTGGGTAATTTCGTTATGAAGTCCATCGAGATTTGCTCCCACTTCCACATGGGTATCTCTGGTTGTTGCAGTAGCCCAGATGGTTTCTGATATTCAGCCTTAACCTTAGCACAGGTTAGGCACCTTCCAACATAGATAGCAACATCGCTTTTAAGCCTCAGCCACCAATAGTAATCCTTCAAATCTTGATACATTTTGTCCGATCCTGGATGGATCGAGTATCTCGACTTGTGAGCTTCATTAAGGATGACTTCTCGATTACCGCCATAGAGCGGAACCAAGATACGCCCTTTAAAGTATAAGGTTTCCTCTTTGTTTGGCACCAAATTCTTCAGCATACCCTGGAGGTATTCAGCTCTACGATTTTCTCCCTTAAGGGCTTCTTGTTGTGCGTCACGAATGCGTGTTGTGAGGTTCGTCCGAATAGTCATTTCTAATGCTCGAACTCTTAGGGTCTTAACCCTTTCTTTTCGGCTTAACGCGTCTGCTACAACGTTTTCCTTTCCAGGATGGTACTTAATCTCACAGTTATAATCGTTCAGCAACTCAACCCATCGTCGCTGACGCATGTTTAATTCCTTCTGATCAAATATGTGTTGTAGGCTTTTGTGATATGTGAAGATTGTACATCGAGTACCATATAAATAATGTCGCCAGATCTTTAAGGCGAATACCACCGCGCCAAGTTCCAAGTCGTGCGTGGTGTAATTCCTTTCATGCACCTTCAACTGTCTTGAAGCGTAAGCGATGACCTTTTGGCGTTGCATGAGCACACATCCCAAACCTTGATGTGAAGCGTCACAGTATACCACGAAGTCTTCTGTGCCTTCGGGTAAGGATAGTATCGGTGCATCGCATAGCTTGTTTTTGAGCAGTTGGAAGGCTTCTTCCTGCTTATCACCCAAGTCGTACTTCTTGTCTTTCTGCGTAAGGGTAGTTAGCGGTTGAGCTATCCTGGAGAAATTCTTGATAAACCTTCAGTAATAGCCCGCTAAGCCCAAAAATTGTCAAACTTTAGTCAGGGTTTTGGGAGCTCCCTAATTCTTTATTGCTTCAATCTTGGATGGGTCTACATGAATGCCCTTCTCGTTCACAACGTGACCAAGGAACTATACTTCGCGAATCCAAAATTCTCACTTGGAGAATTTTGCATAAAGTTTCCCTTTCTTCAGTAGTTCCAGAATGGTTCTGAGATGTTGCTCGTGCTCTTCTCTTGTTCGTGAGTAAATCAGGATATCATCGATAAATACGATCACGAATTTATCGAGATATGGTTTGCATACGCGGTTCATCAGATCCATAAATACCGCTGGCGCGTTCGTCAGTCCGAATGGCATCACAAGGAACTCGTAATGCCCATAGCGTGTTCTGAATGCAGTCTTTGGTACGCTCTCCTCTTGGATTCTTAACTGATGGTACCCAGATCGAAGGTCGATCTTGGAATAGTAGCTTGATCCTTGCAACTGATCAAATAAGTCATCAATCCTCGGTAGTGGGTACCGATTCTTGAAAGTGAGCTTGTTCAGTTCTTTGTAATCGATACACATCCGCAGTGTTCCGTCCTTCTTCTTCACGAACAATACTGGAACTCCCCAAGGCGAGAAGCTTGGCCTTATGAATCCTTTATCCAACAACTCCTGTAGTTGTGTAGATAATTCCTGCATTTCGGATGGTGCAAGCCGATAGGGTGCCTTGGCTACAGGAGCGGCTCCTGGAACCAAGTCTATATGGAATTCGACTTGTCGTTGCGGAGGTAGTCCTGGCAGATCTTCGAGAAAAACATCAGGGAATTCCTTCACCACAGGAATGTCTTCGAGTTTTGGCTCCTCAGCCTTCTTATCTACAACATGTGCCAGGAAGACAACACATCCTTTCCTTAAACACTTCTGCGCCTTCATACAACTGATGATTCGCAGAGGCGCGTCTCGTTTTTCTCCATGTACGATGAGAGTTTCATCATTCGCCAGAGGGATGCAGATGATTTTCTCGTGACAAACAACTTCAGCCTTGTTCTTGGACAGCCAGTCCATTCCGACCACTACATCGAAGCTACCCAATTGAATAGGTAAGAGGTCGATGCTAAATCCTCGCTCACCAAGTTCTAATGTGCAACCCCTAACAACTTCGCCCGATTCAACGAGTTTACCATTGGCTAGTTCTATGGAATAAGGAGTATCTAATCTACTAGATTCTATTCCAAGCATACGTTTAAATTCCACAGACATGAAGCTATAAACGGCACCAGTGTCAAATAATATGGATGCAAAGTGATTGTTAACGAGAAATGTACCGGTGACCACATTAGGGTCCTCGCGTGCGTTCCTTGCTCCAATCACAAATGCTCGAGCCTGAGCATTATTCCCCCTTGGGCAATCTTTTATGAAATGATCCTTGCTTCCACAACCAAAGCATCCTTGGTTCTGCCCAGCTCCATTAACATTCCGGTTACCATTGCCATTTCCACCACCGTTTCTATTACCAGCACCGTTGCGGTTTCCATTCCCGTTCCTATTTCCTTTTCCCCAACATTCCTCAGTATGGTGACCCAGTTTTCCACACTTGTCGCATTTTGGAATGCGCCCAAACTCCTTCGTGATGACGCTTGCACTGGTTGCAAATGGGCAGAGTGCCCAGGTATCTTTTGGCAGGAGCGTCATTCATGGTTGCCAGAGTTTTCACCCCCTGAGGTGGGTTGGGGTCTCGTTTCTTATTGTTGGAACCCTTGTTGTTACGAGTCTCTTGATTCAGGTTCGCATGCTTCATTTTCTTGTCACCAGATGACTCAGCATGCGTCTCGGTCTTTTCAGTTGGGTTTAGCAATAACTTCTTCATTCGGACAGCATCTTCAGTAAGGCTGTCAGCCAGAGTTACAGCCTGAGTGATCGTTTCAGGTTTTGCTGCAGTCACCAAGCTGTGGAATTCCGGTGCCAATCCCCAGATGTAGTGTTCAACACTCTTAAATTCGGGAGTCACCATATAGGGGATCACTCTTGACAAATCATGGAACCTTCGGGTATAACCAGTAATGTCAGCACCTTCCATGGTCAAGTGCCAGAACTCAGTCTCCAACCTTTGGAGTTCAGCACGTGAGCAATACTTTTCTCTCATACGTTCCTTTAGTTCATCCCACGTCATGTCGTACGCAGCATCATCACCCAGAGTCTGGACTTGCAAATTCCACCAAGTCATAGCTTCATCAACAAACAACCCCATAGTAAAAGTGACTTGCTGATCCGCGGAACACTTGCTCATACGGATAGTGGCATCAGTTGTCGCTACCCCCGATCCCTGTTTCCCGGGAACGGGCGGACACGATCTCAGAGTTTTGGTGGTATCAGGTTATTAAATCTTGCAGCGGAATTTTCATCAGGACCGTAGTTAGGAAATGTTTATCAGAGTAAAACCACCTTCTTTTAAATTAATAATAACATGGGCAAAACCCAAGTTTCTTATTACAATTCATTATAGGGACAAACCCTATTTTATTGAATTTAAAACATCGTTTATTAGGTAACTTTTATAGCCACATTTTTCCCAAGCCTTCATTGCTCTCCAGCTGGCTTTTCCCTAATTGGCTGTTCACATTGTGTTACCTGTAACGCGTTTTAAAAACATTTGTCAGTCGGAAATACTGGTGAGTGAATCCCAGTTTAATCAAGAAACATTTTATCAATTAAAACAGTATTGAGAGCGATCACATTGTTTATGTCTACACAATTACTCATTCAGTATTTGCCATTCGACCGGATCTATGGCTATGGTCAAATTACCCATTGGCTAACTCGTTGTCCAATGATAATGAACTGTCGTTCCCGACTTACTACTCGCAAGTAGTAATAAATTTTGTATACAAAACCCCATAATACCGGCAGTAATTGAAGAACTACAAAGACTCAATCACCGCTTAATCACATTGTAAAACAATAAAGGTTTTGTAAAGTATTCCAAAAACATTATCAAAAAGAGGATAAACTCACTTTGCTATCTTAGGCTTCTCGTAAGGGTTTCCTGGATATAATCTATAAGTTATACAAATGTACATTGGTTAGTATCATAACCCTTTGAAAATATTAATGATACCCTCCCCGAGACGGCATTCCAACAACTACGTCGGGCAGAACCACGACAGTTGTTACGGAACCCTAAATCAATCGGGCAGCGTAACTATTACGAAACTAGGGTTATAATACTTACAATGAAGCAGAACCTCGCTAATTAGGGGTATAATACCCAAATATTATGCTTAATACTTCAGAATTCGAGATTGAGATTTTGAGAATGAGCGACGGAAAATGTAAACTGATGCCTGCTATTTATAGTTGTGATATTGAGTTCTGTCGCGGCCCGCGTGAGACACAGGCCAAGGTTACGCGGCCCGCGTCAACCTTGGTCAACACTATAGCTTGGCCCGGTCAGCTTGTAGACTTGCTAGATGTCGACACGTGTCGGCATCTGGTGTATCCGCGTTTCACGAGCTCTCGCGGCCCGCGTGAGCTTGAGGTGGGATCCTACGCGGGCCGCCTTAGCTCTAAATTCAGATTTTTATTTTATTTTTATAAACTATAATATATTTCGGGCTTGGTTTTCACATACGGGGTATAATATAAGACATATTGGGACAATTTAAGATATAATAGAGTGTCAGAAATATTATGAGGGTGTCGGTTTTACCGAGGGTTGTTACATTCTCCCCACCTTACTTTAGAGCTCGTCCTCGAGATCTACTGAAACAAATGCGGGTATTTCCTTTGCATTTCTGACTTAAGCTCCCATGTGTATTCAGGTCCTCTTTTGGAGTCCCACTTCACTTTGACTAGAACTAATCTCCTATGTTTGAGATTCTTGACTTTCCTGTCTTCAATTTGTAGGGGTCTTTCTACAAACTTGAGTTGTTCATTTACCTCTATATCCTTAAGAGGTACTATCAATGATTCATCAGCTAAACACTTTTTGAGATTAGATACATGAAACACATCATGTATTCCTGCCATTTCTTCTGGTAATTGTAGCTGATAGGCTACAGGTCCTACTCTTCTAATAATTTTGAAAGGTCCAATATACCTGGGACTTAACTTTCCTCTTTTGATGAATCTTACCACTCCTTTCCAAGGAGAGACTTTCAACAATACTTTATCTCCTACCTGAAACTCCAATGGCTTGCGTCTGTTATTGGCATAACTCTTTTGTCGATCACGTGCTGCTTTCAGTCGTTCCTTGACTTGAATAATCTTGTCGGTTGTTTCTTGTACTATCTCAGGTCCAGATAGATGCTTTTCCCCAATTTCTGCCCAACAGACTGGGGTTCGACATTTTCTTCCATAAAGTGCTTCAAATGGTGCAGCATTGATACTTGTGTGATAACTATTATTATAAGAAAATTCTATTAAAGGTAAGTGATCGTCCCAATTACCTCCAAAGTCAATTACACAAGCTCTAAGCATGTCTTCCATTGTTTTAATTATCCTTTCACTTTGTCCATCTGTTTGTGGATGATAAGTTGTGCTTAACTTTAACTTGGTTCCCATTGCCTTTTGGAAACTTGACCAAAAATGAGCGGTAAATCGACTATCTCTATCTGGAAACTTGACCAAAAATGAGCGGTAAATCGACTATCTCTATCTGAAACAATTGATAAAGGAATACCATGTAAAGAAACAATTTCATTTACATACAATTTAGATAATTGTTCCATACTAATTGTTTCCTTCATTGGTAGAAAATGAGCTGACATAGTTAGTCTATCTACAATCACCCAGATTGTATCATTTGCTTTCCTAGTTTTGGGTAATTTAGTAACAAAATCCATTGTTATTAATTCCCATTTCCAAACTGGCATTTCTAATTGCTGTAACAAACCTGAAGGTTTCTGATGTTCAGCCTTAACTTGTGAGCAAGTTAAACATTTAGAAACATAGACTGCTATGTCCTTTTTCATTCCTATCCACCAGAAATTTTTCCTTAAATCCTGGTACATTTTATCACTTCCTGGATGCATCGTATACTTAGACTTATGGGCTTCTTCTAATATACGATTACGTAGATTTCCTAATTTAGGTATCCACATTCTCTTTTCATGGAATCTCCAAATTCCATCCGTTCCTTGTTCCGATTCTTTCAACATACCTTTTAATTTTTCAGAATCATCCTTGATTACTGATTCTTGTGCTTCTCTTATCTGATCATTTAAATCTACTTGCAGATTTAATTTAAGAGAACGTACCCTTTTTGGCTTTTCATGATACTTTCGGCTTAAAGCACATGCTACTACATTTGCTTTTCCTTCATGATACTAGATATCACAATCATAATCACTAAGAAATTCCATCCAGCGTCTTTGTCTCATATTCAACTGCTTTTGCTTGAATATATACCTTAAACTCTTATGATCAGTGAATATGGTAAACTTACTACCGTAAAGGTAATGTCTCCAAATTTTAAGAGCAAAAATTATAGCTCCTAATTCTAAATCATGGGTTGAATAATTCTCTTCATGACTCCTGAGTTGTCTAGATGTGTAAGCTATAACCTTTTGTCGTTGCATCAACATACATCCATAACCTAGTTTAGAAGCATCACAGTAGACTACAAAGTCTTCAGTTCCTTCTGGTAATGCTAATATAGGTGTATGGGTTAATCTTTGCTTAAGGGTTCTAACGGCTTCTTCTTGTTTTACTCCCCATTCAAACTTAACAGATTTACAAGTTAGCTTAGTTAAGGAAATGGCTATTCTAGAGAAATCTTGAATAAACTTTCTATAATAACCGGCCAATCCTAAGAAACTTCTAACCTCAGTTGATGATTCAGGGGTTTTCCATTTCGTAATTGCTTCAATCTTTGTTGGATCTACATGAATTCCTTCATGATTGACTAGGTGTCCAAGGAATTGTACCTGTTCTAACCAAAATTCGCACTTATTGAATTTAGCATAAAGTTTTTCCTTTCTTAACAAACTTAAAAGTGCGTGCAAATGTTTTACGTGATCCTCTTTATTCTTAGAGTAAATTAAAATATCATCTATGAAAACAATTATGAATTTATCCAAATATGGCTTACATACTCGGTTCATCATGTCCATAAATGCAGCTGGGGCATTGGTTAAACCAAATGGCATGACAGTAAATTCATAATGTCCATACCTTGTTCTAAATGCGGTTTTAGGAATATCCTCTTCCTGTACCTTTAATTGATGATATCCTGATCTTAAATCGATTTTTGAGAAAAATCGAGCTCCTTGCAACTGATCAAACAGATCATCGATTCTCGGTAATGGGTACCGATTCTTAATCGCGACTTTGTTTAATTCACGGTAGTCAATGCACATACGCATTGATCCATCCTTCTTTTTAACAAACAGTATCGGCGCTCCCCATGGCGATCAACTTGGCTGTATGAATCCTTTCTCTAACAATTCGTCTAATTGTTTCTTTAATTCTTGCATTTCTGCAGGTGCCAAACGGTAGGGTGCTTTGGCAATTGGTGATGTTCCTGGTAGCAATTGAATTCTGAATTCAACGTCTCTGTCTGGAGGTAGTCCTGGCAATTCTTCTGGAAATACATCTTAAAACTGAGATACTACTGGAATATCTTTTAAATCTTTTCCTTTAGTGTTAGTGATTATAGAAATCAAATACACTATAGAACCTTTTCTTATAAAACCTGCAGTTTTCATCACAAAGATGAATTTTGTGGTCCTAAAGGGTTTATCTCCTTTAATTGTGATCATTTTTCCTTTTGGTGAATTTACTTGAATTAAGTTTTGATCACATAAAATACTAGCTTTATTAGCTATCAACCAATCCATTCCCAAAACAACATCGAATCCTACCAGATTCATGGGATAAAGATTTGCAATAAATTTCTGATTTGAAATTTCTATACTTGCTCCCTGCAAGATTTCAGAAATTCTAACGGTTTCTCCATTAGCTGTCTCTACTAAGCATTCTAGTGGTAGTTTAGTTAATGACTGATTTAGAAATTTGCAAAATGATGTATTAATAAAACTTTGGTTTGCACCAGAGTTAAATAATACTTTAGCAAAGACATCATTAACTAAAAACGTACCAGCTATGACATCTGGAATCATTTTGGCTTCATCTGCAGTCAGCACAAATGCTCTAGCATTTTTAGTATTCTTGTTTTCTGCAGCTGGGGCTAATTTTGGACAATTTAGCTTGATATGACCTTGTTCTCCGCAATTGTAACATACCCGACTGTTGGCTTTCTTCCTGCAATTTTCTTCCTTGTGTCCCGATATTTTGCAGAAGTTACAATATATGGAGCATCTTCCTGAATGCTTTCTTTTGCAATACCTACAGTAAGGCGCAGAGGTAGAACCTATATTTTTCCCACGGTTAGAATTTCCAGAACGAAATTCTTGAGTCAACTTCTGGGTTAGGCTCCTTCTTTGATCCTCTTCTCGGGTACGGACTAATTCATCTGTCAAGGTATTGGCTAGTTCTACAGCTTCTTCTATGGTTTGAGGTCTAGCTGCCTTGACTACGTGTCTTATCTCTCCAATTAATCCCCAAATATAACGGGAAATTAACACTGGTTCTGGTGAAGCAAGAGTTGGCACTATTCTAGCATATTCAAAGAATATTTTAGTGTATCCCTTACTATCCACACCAGTCATCCTAAGATTTAGGAATTTGTTTGCTATCTGTTCTTTCTCATTGGGTGGGCAGAATTTCCTTGTTACCTTGTTCTTAAATTCTTCCCATTCCATATTGTAGGTTTGATCACTTCCTCTTGTCTGGAGGATAGTGTTCCACCATTCTAGTGCTGCATTCTTAAACAGATTAGAAGCAAACAGTATCTTATCTTCTTCAGCACACTTGCTTATCCTTAAGACTGCCTCAGTCTTCTCTATCTAGCGTAAGGTTGCAATGGCCCCTTCATTGCCCGAGAATTCCATTGGTTTACAAGACCAGAATTCTTTATAAGAACAACCGTAAGGCACGGTTCTTCTTCTTTTGGGAATGGGCATTTAAAGTACAGGTCCATTGTTCACGCTATGCTCTGGTTCACTTGGTCGCTTACTGCTATGCTTACTTTTATTATCAGCATCTTTAACAGTTTGAAGAATAAATGGCATTACATCTATAATTCCTTGTGCTACAATGTGTTGGATAGCACTATTATCCATCTGGTTCCCATTGTTATTGATGTTTGGATTTTCATTAACCACATTAATGTTACTCTGGTTATCGTTATTCAGATTTCCTTGATTTTCTTCGTCGGCCATCTGAATTTTAAACAAGTATCCCATATTAATATCACAATTAATATCTTAATATAGTTAATCACATGACAAGCATTTTTACCAAAAGCGTCGATCATTGCGACTATACTCTTTTTCTTATACTATTATGCGTCTATTACACAATAGTACAGAAATAAAATTACAATACCAATAGAAAGAAAATTACACTAATAGTACTATGCATCCGTACACACATAATTTATTATTATTATTATTATTATTATTATTATTATTATTATTATTATTATTATTATTATTATTACTACCATCTCCTCCATTCTTACATTCACGGATATGGATTTATCCAAAAATCCATATTGCGCTCATCGTATTTCCATACGAGACGTTCTTCCACCTGACGCATTCTCTCACTGCTTTCTAAGATTTCTTCCCCGAAAGTCCTAAGTTCTTGGACCTTTTCTGCACTCATTGGGGGTGCAGGTTCTCGGACTGGGTTTGGAATCTGGGGTACATGTTCCTGATATGGGGGTGTAGGTGCCTGAAATTGGTAAGGATCCTCTAATATTTCCCTAATATAATCATCTTGGTAATAGGGATCTAAAGGGTCCATACCTGGGTAAGCTTCTATGTTCTGTATGGGTGGATAATCCTGGATAGGATAACGTTGCACAAAAATCCCTATTGTCGTCCCACCAGGGGTCGTAATTCGGGTCTAGAGGGTTTGGTGCAGGCACTCTAGGGATTTCTTCTGGATTAAAATCGTACATCTCCACTTGGTTTTCCTGATTTTCTATCTCCATAGGTTGTTATGGGTTTTATGGTTGTGGGGCTACTAATTATTCCAGGCTTGGGTCAGCAGCAGTCGTAGCTAAGATATGGAAATTAGCTAGGCTTCTATTTAGCATATCTTGAGTCTGGGCATCTTTCTCTAGCTTAATAGCTGCTAAAGCCCTTTGTTGTTGCAATTTTCGCATTCTCTTCCTACGAGCAAAAGCTTCTTTACTGAACCATCCTCGTTTCTTATTAGGAAATGGTTCTTCAGATTGAGCTCTAAAGGTAAATATTCCATCCTCCTGATCAGCAGAATACCCTGAAAGGGCAGGCTGTGATGATGTACCTTCACTCTTAGGTGAATCAGATAACTGACGGTTCAGATCTGAGGGTCCTTGATCACTCATACTGAAAACTAACAAATAGTCAAATAACACATAACACATAATTACAGTTATGCACGTATTTCCGTAATTTATTTCCTAACACAAAATTTAAAATTTAAGTGTCAGCAGAACACTTCTTAGGCTCAGACCAGTGGCTAGGCTCTGATACCACCTTCTGTCGCAACCCCCGATCCCTGTTTCCCGGGAACGGGCGGACACGATCTCAAAGTTTTGGTGGTATCAGGTTATTAAATCTTGCAGCGGAATTTTCATCAGGACCGTAGTTAGGAAATGTTTATCAGAGTAAAACCACCTTCTTTTATATTAATAATAACATGGGCAAAACCCAAGTTTCTTATTACAATACATTATAGGGACAAACCCTATTTTATTGAATTTAAAACATCGTTTATTAGGTAACTTTTATAGCCACATTTTTCCCAAGCCTTCAGTGCTCTCCAGCTGGCTTTTCCCTAATTGGCTGTTCACATTGTGTTACCTGTACCGCGTTTTAAAAACATTTGTCAGTCGGAAATACTGGTGAGTGAATCCCAGTTTAATCAAGAAACATTTTATCAATTAAAACAGTATTGAGAGCGATCACATTGTTTATGTCTACACAATTACTCATTCAGTATTTGCCACTCGACCGGATCTATGGCTATGGTCAAATTACCCATTGGCTAACTCGTTGTCCAATGATAATGAACTGTCGTTCCCGACTTACTACTCGCAAGTAGTAATAAATTTTGTATACAAAACCCCATAATACCGGCAGTAATTGAAGAACTACAAAGACTCAATCACCGCTTAATCACATTGTAAAACAATAAAGGTTTTGTAAAGTATTCCGAAAACATTATCAAAAAGAGGATAAACTCACTTTGCTATCTTAGGCTTCTCATAAGGGTTTCCTGGATATAATCTATAAGTTATACAAATGTACATTGGTTAGTATCATAACCCTTTGAAAATATTAATGATACCCTCCCCGAGACGGCATTCCAACAACTACGTCGGGCAGAACCACGACAGTTGTTACGGAACCCTAAATCAATCGGGCAGCGTAACTATTACGAAACTGGGGTTATAATACTTACAATGAAGCAGAACCTCGCTAATTAGGGGTATAATACCCAAATATTATGCTTAATACATCAGAATTCGAGATTGAGATTTTGAGAATGAGCGACGGAAAATGTAAACTGATGCCTGCTATTTATAGTTGTGATATTGAGTTCTGTCACGGCCCGCGTGAGACACAGGCCAAGGTTACGCGGCCCGCGTCAACCTTGGTCAACACTATAGCTTGGCCCGGTCATCTTGAAGACTTGCTAGATGTCGACACGTGTCGGCATCTGGTGTATCCGCATTTCACGAGCTCTCGCGGCCCGCGTGAGCTTGAGGTGGGTTCCTACGCGGCCCGCCTTAGCTCTAAATTCAGATTTTTATTTTATTTTTATAAACTATAATATATTTCGGGCTTGGTTTTCACATACGGGGTATAATATAAGACATATTGGGACAATTTAAGATATAATAGAGTGTCAGAAATATTATGAGGGTGTCGGTTTTACCGAGGGTTGTTACATTCTCCCCACCTTACTTTAGAGCTCGTCCTCGAGATCTACTGAAACAAATGCGGGTATTTCCTTTGCATTTCTGACTTAAGCTCCCATCAGTCTTCTCCGTCCAGCGTACAAACGCCACTGCACCTCCAGTGACGTCGTAGTTCAGCGGCTTGCAGTCGAGTGCAGCTGATGTGTTCAAAATGCAACATATAAATTTCATCAATTGTGGCATAAAACTAACCCTTTTTTAGTACTAATGTTGGAAAAAGTGTGCTTTTGTCTTCCTTTTGTATTTTCAGGATTAAATGAGCTCAAATTAACAAAAGAAGCAAAAAGACATCAAAATCTAACATAAATACAAGAAAAGGAACAAGACGTGATATGCCCGACCCCATGACAGCATCTTCCCAAGCAAAACAAGAAGACATGAGACTGAACACGCCCCATGCTCAGCCAGCACGGGGGCGTGTCCAAGTGTCAGCAGAAAAGACAAAGTGGTAGAAGCTTCTATTGCCCACCACGGGGCCGTGCTCAGCGGACACGAGGCCGTGGTCAACTATAAGATTCGCACAATCCAGGCAAATCTTCATAGTACAAAGATTCTTCTGCACACGGGGTCGTGCTCAGGGGACACGGGGGCGTGGTCAACTAATAAGACAAGCTGCATTAAATGAAGAAAGAGAAGGATGTGGAGACGGGGCCGTGCCCACTGGACACGGGGTCGTGCCCGAGCTTCTGTTCAGCCTATAAATAGGAGTGCTTGGCTCAAGCTCAAACCATCCCTTGGCACACCACCTCTCTCAAACTTCACCCACCACCCACCACCACCATAACACCATCATCCACCACCATCATCCATTGTCCATCATAGAGTGTGTGAGTCATGTCGGGATCCAAGATTGATCGTAAGAGTTCTTGACAATCAAGTCCATGTTTGCCTAAGTCTCTTACATCACTTGGTGAAGACAAAGTGTCTAGTGTAATACTTTTTATTTCTAATCTTTTCGCACTTTTTATTTGGTTTTGTATTAATGACTTTAATAACTAGTTGCTTATGTTGAAGGTGATCTTTCCTTATCGTTTGTCCGTGGTGTCTTGGCATTATTTTACTGTCTATATAAAATAAAAGATTTTCACCATTCATATCTCCACGGTCTATATGGAGGTATGTTGGCTACCTGGTCGGGGGTTAAGGGAACGGTTTGGTAAAGGTCTTGCCATTGTTCAGCGTTTAGAGGTCCTGCAATGGACCTGGGTCAAATTTAGTAGGACCTCCTTCAATACTTAACGGTATTGGATGGCGGGGGTCCAAACTCTTTGATCCCCTCATAAGTTAACTACTATTAATACTATAACCCGGCTATTTAGGATTGTATCCCTGCTGACTCAGACTACTTAGTCGAGGGTAACGTCACCTCCAAAAGAGGGGCCTACCATAATTTGCATTAATAACTTAATTAATTATCTTTCAATAATCCACCCTTTTAGGATTGTATCATTGCTGACTCAAACTACTGGGTAAAGGTAACGTCACCTTCAAAAGAGGGGCCTACTACAATAACTAAGATAATCTCTTAAAATAGTGCAAAAGTGCGGAAATAATCAAAGGTTACACTAGATACGAGTCGGAACCAAGTGATTCATCTTGTCTATCTGTTTTTCTTTTATTTTTATTTTTCAGCATTTTTAGTTAGTTTATATTTTTCTTAGTTTAAAACATTTTTCTAAACTTTTGTTTTGATTAGACGTTGAGGATAAACCAGTACTAAAAGCTCTTGTGTCCTTGGACGACCTCGTATCTTACCAACACTATACTACGCTCACGATGGGTGCACTTGCCCATATGTGTGTCTAGTGTTAGTAAATATCGTGTTTTATAAATTTAAAGCTTGACTAAAAAGTGTTAAAGGGGCTTAAAATATACACCTAATATATATAACACTTCACACGCATCAAGTTTTTGGTGCCGTTGCCGGGGACACAAGGATTTTAAGAAAGCTTAAAATCGACGGCCTAATCAGTTTTTCAAAACCTTTTTAATGCGCGCACATTTTTCTGCAATTTAGTTTAGTTTTGCATTTACAGTAACCTGTACACGGGGCCGTGTTCACTGAACACGGGGCCGTGCTGCACATTTTCATAAAAACACCCAGTAACACTAGCTTGAACATGGGCCGTGCTCACTGAACACGCCTCGTGCTCAACTAGATCAGGGAATTTAATTAAAACGCCCAGATACAGATTCTGTACACGGGGTCGTGTCCACTGAACACGGGGCCGTGTCCAGCCTCTGTTTCCGTTTTTATTTTTGTTTTCTGATCTCGAGACTTGGTTGTGGTCTGCTGAGTGAGTCTTATGGATCAATACTCAAGAGGTTACAACTACACCTATGAGGAGGATGATTATAGGAGTAATTATTGCACTAATTGTCGTAACACACACTCGGTTCAAAATAATCACTCATATCAACCATCCAATTCATACACCTACTATGAGGAACCCAGGTACGAGCCATAAACTTCATACACATCCTATGAAGACCAAAGGTATGAACCTCCTCCCTCATACTCATATTTTGATGAACCAAGGTATGAGCCTTCATACTCATACTTTGAGGAACCAAGATATGAGCCACCACCTTCGTATGCTTACTATGAGGAACCATGGCGTGAACAACCCACCTCGTATGAGTATTATGAAGAACAAAATTACGACCCTTATCCATCATATACTTACAATGAAGAACAATGGTGTGAACCATCTACTTCATATGGGTATTATGAAGAACAAAGGATCGAACAACCGGATTCAAGCTTAGAAAATCCTGATTCTTTTTCTATAACCGAAGTGACCGATAGGATATTAGAACACATTAGAGTTATCGATCGTTGTATAAAAGAATCTCGCGCAAGGGAAGAGGAGTCCCGCGCAAGAGAACAATTAAATAAAGAAGAGATAACTGAAAGTGTAAAAATGGAAGAACAAGTAAGTGAAAAACCGACACATGAGTTAAACAACGAAAAAGGTGAGTCCGACAACGTTAAAATTCAAGAAGAGTCTAATTTTGAAGAAATTAATCTCTTGTCACCTTCTTTTGAAAATCATTGTTTAGTACCCACTCATGCTAAGTTTTTAAAAGAGTTAAACACTAACACTAAAATTGATGAAACGGTAAGTGTTAAGTTAACTGATGATCAAACCTCACTAATAAAAGAAGACCCATTTGAAATTAACATTACACCGGTTCCATGTTTTTTTGAAAATTCATTTATTAGTAATCTTACAATTGATAAAGATCTTTGTGTTAACATAATGCCTAACTACATTTTCGAAAAATTAAGTATTATTGATTTTTCTCCACTTCAAATACCCATTTTTCAATCCAATCGGAAAGTAATAAAATCAATCGGTGTAGTTGAGGATGTACTGGTTCAAACAAATCAAATGGTAATCCCGACCGACTTTGTCATCCTCGATGACGCTCCTCTAGTATTGGGACGACCCTTTGTAAAAACCCACGAAGCTTTGAAAAACCGGAAGTACAACAATCTATCTCTTCAATTAGGGGTGTTTAAAAGAAGCATTGATCTTGAGCGATCAATGAAATATCCAATCGGCAATAACGACCCCCTAATTGAAGATGAGCCAGAACCACCTGATAAGGTGGGTCTAGCCAAGGACCCTTATAAACGTGGCGCACCACGGAGGCATTCCACGGAACTATCCTTAGTTTAATTTAGATTAACTTTTATATTTTCTAGTTTAGTTTTAATTTCCAGGAATAAAACACACTCGGGATGGTGAAGGATACTAAGGGAAGCTTGAACCAACAACCCATGCACAAAAACAGAGCCTCCCGATAATTTTTCTTCATTACAGCAAGTTCAGCACGGGGCCGTGCTCACCCCAACACGCCCCGTGCCCGAGGTTCTGTAGAAAATGCCCAGTTCAGGTACCTGGACACGGGGCCGTGCTCACTGAACACGCCCCCGTGCCCAGCCTTCTGTTTACTTTTGGTACTGGCAGTCCGGACACTGGGCCGTGCTCAGCCAACACCACCCCGTGTTCAGCTACCCAGCACCATAAAATCTTGTTTTTAACCCACTTTTACACATTTTAATCAACCGAAAAACTTATTTTTGGGACACATTGAGGACAATGTGTAATTTAAGTGTGGGGGGGATGCTAAAACCTTGAATCTTGTAAGTCCTAATAACAAGACTTACACAAAACTCTATTGGAACCGCTAATCACCCCAAATTTTTTCAAAAATTTTCATTTTTTTTACTTGTCTAGGTTTAATTCGGGAATTTCAAGTTCTAAAATGGTTATATTTTTACTAATTTACAACCGATAGCGTCGTGATAAACAGAACCAACATAAGAAAATTATGAAAAGGCATGGCAAACTTAGTTAAAATTTGATTATATATACTTGATCACATAAAAACCCATTCCCACAAAAGTGAGTTTTGAGCTTTTATTGAGCATACAATTACATATCATTAGACTAAATGCTCATTTTTCGTTTCTTGTGTAAATAGCCGCTTGGTTCTTACGACTCTAGAACTTGCCATGACGATACATTCCCGGTCCTTACCAACTTGAACCCGAGTAAGTAAATGATGGAGGCATTAGGACTAACCCTTTTTACTTCTACACCATTATTTATTTTTTTACCACCTACCAAAAATCCACCTAGTTAACCCTTTGAGCCTAAACCTTTTCATTTCTTAACCCAAAACAAACACCCTTTTACCCACCAAAACCCTTTTTATTTTTAACCCTTTGTTTTAGAAACAAGCTCGGTTTTTCTTATGACTTCATCAAAAAACAATGATGATGATGAAGCCAAAAGAAATAAACAAACAAGTTTATGAAAAAACTTTGTTTGAAAAAAAAAGTGCTTCATCAAAATAAAAAAAATAAAAAAAAGTCTTACGAAAACCGACGCTTTTTACGCTTTTTCACCCTTTTCTACTAACACTAACCCAATCACCTACCTTTAACCCAAGCCTAACCCTTCACCCACAAAGTCCTCTTGATATTTACAAAGGTGTATAAGTTAAAAAGGAGGAGGATTGATTGCTTGGCAAGCTTATGGTAGGGGTAAGTTCCATGCCGCTCTCGAGTGATCCACAAAAATACATTTTTGGCCGAGTGTTGAGTGATCCCCGTGAGGTATGTGAACTTGTATATAAATAGAATTTTAAAAAGGCATGTTATGCCCTAATAAGTAATTTATCTTATGAAAAGTTTTAAATAAATCATGACGAATAGGATTGTAAATAAATAAAAATAAAACTAAATAAATAATCTTGGAAATCCCGACACTCTATGATAAGCCCAAAAACCTTCTTTTCTACCCATTCTATTTGGGAGTGTAATAGCCACATATTAAAGAGTTTTACTTGAGGACAAGCAAAGATTCAAGTGTGGGGGTATTTGATGTTTTCAAAATGCAACATATAAATTTCATCAATTGTGGCATAAAACTAACCCTTTTTTAGTACTAATGTTGGAAAAAGTGTGCTTTTGTCTTCCTTTTGTATTTTCAGGATTAAATGAGCTCAAATTAACAAAAGAAGCAAAAAGACATCAAAATCTAACATAAATACAAGAAAAGGAACAAGACGTGATATGCCCGACCCCACGACAGCATCTTCCCAAGCAAAACAAGAAGACAGGAGACTGAACACGCCCCGTGCTCAGCCAGCACGGGGGCGTGCCCAAGTGTCAGCAGAAAAGACAAAGTGGTAGAAGCTTCTATTGCCCACCACGGGGTCGTGCTCAGCGGACACGGGGCCGTGGTCAACTATAAGATTCGCACAATCTAGGCAAATCTTCATAGTACAAAGATTCTTCTGCACACGGGGTCGTGCTCAGCGGACACGGGGGCGTGGTCAACTAATAAGACAAGCTGCATTAAATGAAGAAAGAGAAGGATGTGGACACGGGGCCGTGCCCACTGGACACGGGGCCGTGCCCGAGCTTCTGTTCAGCCTATAAATAGGAGTGCTTGGCTCAAGCTCAAACCATCCCTTGGCACACCACCTCTCTCACACTTCACCCACCACCCACCACCACCATAACACCATCATCCACCACCATCATCCATTGTCCATCATAGAGTGTGTGAGTCGTGTCGGGATCCAAGATTGATCGTAAGACTTCTTGATAATCAAGGCCATGTTTGCCTAAGTCTCTTACATCACTTGGTGAAGACAAAGTGTCTAGTGTAATACTTTTTATTTCTAATCTTTTCGCACTTTTTATTTGGTTTTGTATTAATAACTTTAATAACTAGTTGCTTATGTTGAAGGTGATCTTTCCTTATCGTTTGTCCGTGGTGTCTTGGCATTATTTTACTGTCTATATAAAATAAAAGATTTTCACCATTCATATCTCCACGGTCTATATGGAGGTATGTTGGCTACTTGGTCGGGGGTTAAGTGAACGGTTTGGTAAAGGTCTTGCCATTATTCAGCGTTTAGAGGTCCTGCAATGGACCTGGGTCAAATTTAGTAGGACCTCCTTCAATACTTAACGGTATTGGATGGCGGGGGTCCAAACTCTTTGATCCCCTCATAAGTTAACTACTATTAATACTATAATCCGGCGATTTAGGACTGTATCCCTGCTGACTCAGACTACTTAGTCGAGGGTAACGTCACCTCCAAAAGAGGGGCCTACCATAATTTGCATTAATAACTTAATTAATTATCTTTCAATAATCCACCCTTTTAGGATTGTATCCTTGCTGACTCAAACTACTGGGGTGAGGGTAACGTCACCTTCAAAAGAGGGGCCTACTACAATAACTAAGATAATCTCTTAAAATAGTGCAAAAGTGCGGAAATAATCAAAGGTTACACTAGATACGAGTCAGAACCAAGTGATTCATCTTGTCTATCTGTTTTTCTTTTATTTTTATTTTTCAGCATTTTTAGTTAGTTTTTATTTTTCTTAGTTTAAAACATATTTCTAAACTTTTGTTTTGATTAGACGTTGAGGATAAACCGGTACTAAAAGCTCTTGTGTCCTTGGACGACCTTGGTATCTTACCAACACTATACTACGCTCACAATGGGTGCACTTGCCCATATGTGTGTCTAGTGTTAGTAAATATCGTGTTTTATAAATTTAAAACTTGACTAAAAAAGTGTTAAAGGGACTTAAAATATACACTAATATATATAACACTTCACACGCATCAGCAGCCTTGAGCCATGTTTCCTCCAGATGTATCTCCCTGTCCATTACGTCTAGCTTGCTTGGTCCTCCACTCTGTTCGGTGCGGTTCGCCTCGTATTAAGCGATAGCTGCGAAGATCCTTTCTTCCAGTAAGGCGTTCACTTCTTTAGCAGTCCTCGGCAGAAGATGAGGAGGGGGTTGATCAGAATCCTGATTGTTCACAGCTCTTCTAGGTGCCATGTTCTGCCGGAACATAACACAACATGGTTAGACATTTGTTTGATATCGTCATACGAGTCAGTATTAGTATATATACACAGACATATACCCACATAAGTGACATCAAACAATCCGCCCAACGTACAAATCAATTCATACATCAACAAGCATGCATAAATAGATAATACTGATGTGTCATAAGATATTCACCGAGTCTTTACACATATCAGGGCAACTTGTTACATCATTGTTTGCGAAGTAAACAAAATGCATAAGGGTTTCATCTCCCCAAAGTACAAGTTTAATATATGTAAAGGACAAAATATCTTACTTCACATTGGCGGTTCTTGTCTTTATACCCTAAATTATTACTCTAACAGAGTATTTAATAGGCTGGGGGAGGGGTGAGGGTATTTACGTTTGACCTTTTCTTGTATTGAAGGAATCTCGTTTAATACGTGACAAGACTTGCTGTGGTTTCTGTGCACTGAATTCCATAATTATGTATGCATCCATAATTACGTAAGTCCTTGCACAGTCCGCACAGTTCGTTTCATCGTCATATCACTTCCTTCAGATAGGCCACTGTTTTCAGGTAAAGTCATGAGTACCTGAGACATTCTATTTCTAGTATATGTATATATTAATTATCACACATAGTTGCAAGTAATTTCTAGTCAACAACAAGTGCTACTCCAGTGCACCCTAAGTCTCGTAGTGTCTTTTCTTGACTCTCTGTAAACAGTTTCAGGTAATGGATGTCGCGGAAAGTTTTATGCAATGAAAACTTTTTGAAAAATTGTTTTCGTGAAAGGATCCTAAAGATTGTAGTCTAGACTCGAGAAGGAATCCTGGTTCACTACAATCGCAGCTCTGATACCAATCTGTCACACCCCTTTCTAAGGCAGAAGCACGAGGTGTGATCATGAAAGTTTCTCATTGCATACGAATGGTAAACATACTACATGCTTGTAAAAATAACTTCAAATACCATTAACATTACGTAACTTAAAACATAGGTTAAGTTTGGAGTTTACATCACATCATAAAACGTTGTCTGAAAAGTTTACAACATTATTCAAAGACAAACATAAACAACATCCATGAGCAAGAGTATGACCGCGCGCACATCCACTTTAGTTACCCGAAATACATGTGAGTTTTTGGAAAAATCGTCAACATAATGTTGGTGTGAATTCATGCAGTTTTTGTATTGAACGTTTGTATACTTTGTATGAAAACATGGTATGTAATTTGTATAAATCAAGTATTTCTGTAAGTATAAGGAAATCGAGATCGCTAATGGTTTGCAAGGCCATTAACATGTGACACGACATAGGAAGCATCCAAACCATAGGCATTTTTCTAGTAGTCGATTCACGACTGAGACACAAAAGCACTACTTGGTACTAGTTATCACCAAGAGTGTGGCTGCCCGAAAACCCATTAGATCTAACCTTTTGTTATGCGGTCTTAGTATGTACACGATTAATGGTGCTTCTGGTACCCTATTCGTGACATGATCTATAGTATCATTCCTTAATTTTTGTATCCAACATACCATAACACATGTATTTTCCCCAAGTTTAAAAAGCATGTAAAAGTTTAAAAGTGGGGACATGAACTCGCAACTTTGCATTTCTTGCGCCGTAAACTTCACCGGGTTTGTTTATATAGCGTCGTGACCTATACGTGTTTTATTAACGTTAGTCACTAGACTTGTATCGCACAAGTACAAGTCACCATCTTTATGTATGTATTCTTTGTGTGTGAAAAATAATTTATATTTTTAACTATGTACCTTACTTATATTATGTTCTCAAAAATAAATATAAGTATCTTGTATTTTTTCACCCCGAGTTATATATTTTGTCCAAAGGACGCTTTAAGTTCGTAACTTGTCCAAGTCATATAATCTATTAAGAAATATATTTTCATAAATATATTCTCTTGTATTTGTCTATGCATGTTGTATGTTTATTTTTTTACCTTCACTCCTTAGGAGTATTTAGTGTAATTTCAAGTCCTAATACACTATTGCATACAATACATATTACATACACTTAGCACAAAATTTGGTGATCAGTAAATATATATATTTTTCTCAAAAATATACATACTTAATATCAATTTTTATCTTGAAGAAATCATCATTTCTTAACTTAGAGTTTACATAAAAATTAGAGAAACCTTGGTAAATATTTTTAGGTGAATTTTTAGGGAATAAGTTTCACCAAAACTTATATTTTCTATGTGACATCTGTGCTTGTAATCATTGTAAACAGTTTTGAAGGCTTTGGTATGGCTTTCTGGAGAGATATACGCAAACTGGTGCTTAAACGTAATCAACGCGAAAAATACTCTGAAACATCAACATATGCTTAACATACCTTAAATAACCTTTACATAACTTAGAAATAAGTTTTGAAGGCTTTGGTATGTCAAAATCAAGTCTATTCGCTTACAGGGACTAAATTTGACAAACTACGAAAGTATGTCGATTTGAACTGTAACGGACATTCCGGAACTTGGTCATAAGTTAAACACACCCTAAATATCCTTTACATAGCTTAGAAATATGCTTTGAGAGGTTCGGTGTGCTAAAATAAACTTTATGCTCATTCAGGGACTAAAAGCGTCAAAAAGTGCATAAGTTTGCATTTTCGCGCATAACTTACGTTCTGAATACATCCGGACATCCAAAAATTTATGTAAGAATTAAAATATTTTATTTTAGTGTTTGGCATAAGAAAAATCCATTCGTCGCGCAATTTGGATCGTTTTTCGCGTTCGTGCGCATTTCGTCTTAATTAAGCGAATATCGCGATCGTATGACCAAACAAACCGACACCCGGCATATTTTTGGGCATGTTTCATGTCCACAATGTTTAGGCATCATTTTAGGGCCTTAAATATGGCTTAACGGGCCTTAGAAGTGTCGACATGAGCTTAAAACACAGCAGGGACTGAAACTGTCATTAACTGAAAGTCGTTTGCTGATCAGAGTGCCCAGGCGGGCCGCGTAAGCATATACAGAACCTTACGTGGGCCGTGTAAGCTGCCCAGATGTGCAGAATGCTGAAAACAGCTGCTTCCAGCTCATTCCAGCCATTAATTCCACTTGCAAACAGTTTTTAGCAAACAATGGGCCATTTCTAGGGGCTCCAATGGTTTTATAAAACCATGGGCTCGTGGTGTACGGCTGTGATTGAATCTCAGATAACGAGGAACAATCTTAACGGCTCTACCAAATCTATAAATACCCCCATGTCCTTGTTGCAACTCACTTGATTTCTGAGATTTTCTCTAAGTTGAAGTGTGAAACACTTCATACCTGAGAAATACTTGGAAAATCAAACTTGCGGGGACCTTCTGTAAGTATTCTTTTGTTCTTTTCATTCATTTTAGCGTTAAAGTGAAACTGCGTTTGACTTTCTACATTAACCGGTTTATGGTCAATGCGAAGTTCGTTTGAACTTCATAACGTGAGCGTGATCATGATGGTTATAGTCCCTAGTGACTATACCTACTAATTACCACGTTATCTAGGCTCAGTGACGAGTCGTAGTTTCGGCCAAAATGCGTATTCTCACGTATTTTGTAACCAAACTACTTGTGGGTATCAAAACCGTTTGTTTTGATACCAAACCTGTTTTCAAACCTCGTTAAACATGTTTTAACATGTTTAGCTCGTCACTTTTAGATTTGTGCTTGTCTAGGGTCGTAAGGGTAAGCGATCTAATCAATCGCTTATGCTTTCGAACCCGACCAATTTGGTCGATCATTAGGGTCCGACCAAACACATTAGGTGACCATAGTTGTATAGGGAATAACCTTCCGAGCTTATACCTTATGGTCACATCGTTTAAGTAGTTGTATGATAAGTAGTTTATATGCCTTAGGTAAATTACCAAAATACCCTTTTTACGCCAAAATTCATTTTAAGCATATGTAACATAACTTTTGACATCTAAACTGATTTAGCAACAATATTAGACATGTTAAGGCATGTTTCAATTGTCATAGGACTAGTTAAGCGGTCCGAACGCGTTTCACGCGAACGACGCGTTAAAGTAGCATAAGCTACCTAAACGGGTCGTAACGGGTCAAAAGCACTTAGGATTTGTTTCATTTTAGTATATAGGCTTTGTTGAACCTTATTACATGAGTTCTTACACTCAATTGGTTTATAAAACCTCATGCCACCCGATCCTCCGAATAGGTCCGTTTATTAATGTAGTTACCTATATTAGGTGTCGTTTGATTCCGTGATCTTCTAGCTTTGCTTGGTGGTTATCCTAGGACTTCTAAGCAATCTCAAGTGAGTACATAGACCCCTCTTTTACTGTTTTCCAAACTTTTTGGGGTGAAACACATGTGCCTGCTTGTTATTTTCATGTTTTCCATGCTTTCATATTATATACTTGCTATGTTCATTAGTACACTATTAGTACATAATTTCATTTTGTTTTGCTATGTATGTTTACTTAGCATGCTAGCATATTGATTTACATTACATCTTCTTTTGCTATGTATGTTTACTTGGCATGATAGCACATTGATTTACATGACTTTTATGCTTTGTATGTTAACTTAGCATACTTAATACACTACTTTCACTACATGTTTACATTTGATATGACATTTGGTTTGTTCAACGGGTCTAAACTACATTCATTAACATTAGCTACGCCGCTCGGTAGTTAGTAATGGTACCATAGGACTTGACAAATCCCGTTCCTGACATCCTAGGTTTGTTTGGGTGTAAGGGATGACTGAATCCGAAAACATTTTTCTTTGATAATCTTCACTCTAAGGTTATCCTGCTGTCTCAAGGCTTGAATGTATGCATTAACTTACTGCATAAGTGTTTGTATCAGTAAAGCATGTATTTATTTAGTTATTTTACAAAACATAACTTTTGATTTATTCAAAATAATTTGTTTTGTACATTTTTACTTGTGGTTTAAGTAGTCTCATTTTACTTACCATACATAACTTTTGCTTACACATTACATGATTCATATTCAACTTGGGTTATTATATGACATTTGACTATTGGATTGAACATGGATATTTTACATTGTTGGATGGTTGAGTGACTTAAATAACGAGGCGTGTGTAATATGATACAAGCATGGTGGATACGCCGCTGGTACTTCCTATATATAAGTGCTTGTATGATACTACATATCGTAGCGTTATTTAAACCATTTCAGTTTAGACATATTACATTTACAACATGTTTTCACTTAAATATTGTTTTAACAAATGACTTAAACTTATACAAACTTATTTTACTTCGTTATTCATTTAACCATACATTACTCTTTTATATATACATATCATCTGATTTTGCTATCGTTTTTCAAATGATTTATTAAACAAAACAATTAACAAGGTTCATGACTGAATTTTATTAAACATTTCTTTAAACTCAAGTCATGAATCCTATTTTCATAAAACCTATGTATCTCACAGGCATTTTTATGCTGACGTACCTATTTTCACATGTGTTTCAGGAGCTGTTGCTTAGGACGTTCGTGACACACTAGGGCGGACCTGTGCCTTAGAGACTTAAAATAAAGATAGAACTAGTTTAATTATGCGATGTACTCTTTGTTTCAGTTATTTTAGGACAATGTAACTCTTTGTTTGATGAATAAAACATAACTTTTAAATGCCATGGTTGTGAAACAATAATTCTGTTGCAACACTCCCCGAAGTTTCCGCCACGATTTGATGTTTTACGTGGTCGGGGTGTGACAGAAGAGTTGGTATCAGAGCCAATGGTTATAGGGAATTAGGTGATTAGTAATGCTTTGACCTAGACTATAACCTTTCTAGGACCCCAACACAAGTTGTCTTGTGTTTAGATTTTTAAAACATGCACTTCACCTATCCTTAGGTGATCACCAAAACAAGAACCCAATTTTCTAAAACGATTTTTGAAAATCAATCATCTGTTTTTAAATAATTTATTGTAAGGTTTTTGTGACAACTCGAGTTTTCGACATTTCACTTTCGCATTTATTGCACTTTGACTATTTGGTTGTTTACTTGTTCGACTTGTAACTGTATACGTTGTGCCATAATGAAACACGTTGTGATTATTACATGTATGTGATTGTATAATAAATTGAGGCCTAGTAGAAAAGCATCAACTGTTAAGCATGTGAATAGGCTCGACGAAACACATGATGTGTTTCGCCAATAGCAGCTCGACGAAACAGAAGCTTGTTTCGTCAAATCCATCTTGACGAGATGAACTGTTTCGCCGACCCAACTACTACGCGAAGCCCAGTAGAGGCCCAGTAGTGTTACGTCGATGTATACATTAGGGAACTCGGTCATTCGTTATTATCTTGGCAACCAGAAACCCTAGAGGACGCTCTGCTGTGTGACGGCAAACTAGAACCCACCGGAAACTCTTGTGCGATCTAATCATTGTTCGGTTAGTAAACCTATGTGTTTTGATTTATCTTTCATCCGTATATGTGCTTATATGATTCCGTATGTTGATGCATATTTGTAACCGACACTACATGTTGTATGAATTAGGGTTCTTGTCATGTTGATGAATAGGTTTTGATATTGTATTATAAACCGATGTTTCGATCGTTAAATATATATATGAAATACTTATGAAATCGAATCGGAAATTGATAAACTGTTAAGGTCAGAATGATGTATGTTGTAAGTGATTGTTGATGATGATGCCTTGCTGATTGATTACTGATATTGATGAATCTGATACTATATTGCATGTGAATGGGTTTGATGTTCTGGTCAATCGAATGTTAAGTGAGGGAACTATGTATATTGATTCGATAAGCACCGTATGATTTCTGTTGATTAACTCATGATGATTTATGTGCTATATGATCTCTGCTTAATCGATGTTAGTGCTGACGGCAGTTAGGGTTTGCTGTACGTAACTGATTATACGACGTAACTGATAACTCGATGAAACAGACATCTTGGCGAAACAGAAAGTGTTTCGCCAAGGAAAGTCGACGAGATAGAAATCTTGTTTCGCCAAACAAGACTCGACGAAACAGGATATGTGTTTCGTCAATATTTGTGATTCGTCAACTTATGTGTTTCGCCAACCTGTGTTTCGCCGACTTGAATATTTTGCACAGTAACCTGACTTAACTCCGTTAGAAGTTAACTGAGATATTTAGCTACTGTTTAGTGATGTGCATGACTTATATGATAATGGTTACATGCTAGTACTTCTATGATTATATCTATACGTGAACAAGTTGGATATAAACTGATTATGCATACGTGCGTATTTAGGACGTGATTGATTTACTTGAGCACATACTTAGCATACCGAGCAAACCAAGGTGAGTTCACACAGCCAGGGCATGGGGTTCCCAGGGTGGGAATGGGATTGAATGATTTATTCGTACATACTTAGTTAATCGAACCTAATGATATGGTCCTCGGGAGAGGAAGAGTAAAGATAAGATACGGCTAGACTTGTATACCCATTTGAACCGATCTTCGCACACACGCCAGGGATTGGCTGCGATATTATGACTAATCATTCGCACACATGCCTTGGGAAGGCCCGCGAACTATAGATACTAAAACTTCGCAAGTAATGCCAGGGTGGCCGCGATACACATATACAAAGTCTAGGATATTTGGGAGTATTACCCCAAATCTTCGCATACATGCCGAGAGGCCCGCGATGGAAAATAATACGATACATGGCTTAACGAACGAACATAATGCTACTCATACTATTACTATTACTGAACTATTAACTGTGAACTCGCTCAACTAGTTGTTGACTCTCTGCTGCATGCCTTGCAGGACCTTAGGTACATATGGAGCTTGCACAGGGAGGAGCAGGTCGTTCTGGGACATGGATCGATGATGCCATGTTAATTATCTAACATTTGAATTTACGATTTACATTGGGTTTACATACTTATGCTTCCGCTACACACTTGTTGATGTTTAGTTTGAAAACACCTTTCGTATTGATGGATGACTTTTATTATTTACAATTATGTTCAATATGATTGGTGGCTTGATCCTGGTCAGTCACGCCTCCAAGCGGTGATACTCCGCATGTGGATTTTGGGGGTGTGACAGATTGGTATCAGAGCCATTGGTTATAGAGAACTCGGTTTTAATAAGGGGAAAACGATTTTTGTTAAAACCAGACTATAACCAGAACAGTGCTCTCAACGATCCACAACGACGCTTCGCTCCACGTGCAAGGCTCAACATCATAGGTACTACTATTCATGTTACTTTACCTACTTGCTAGAATTACATAGAACTTTGCTCGTGGTATGCTTATATTACAGAACCTACTATACGTTATTGCTTGAGAATACTTGTGTGCTCACTCTCTTCTGTCATCGCACTGTTTGCGAAACTCTCTTACTTACGTTACATTTGCTATGAAGATCATGGCCGGATATATCAACATGACACAAACCCAGTTGACGGCTCTCATTAACGAACGAATTGCTGCGGCACTTGCAGCCATACAAGCAGGAGGTAAACCCTGTAGTCGTAACTAGGATCTTTAGATCCTACACTCCTAAACCAACTCTTGTGTTTAACCATGTCCTATTCTTTTACACAATAGGTCAACACGCTCCGTCACCTGTTTACACCTTCAAAAATCTTAAGGATTGTCGACCTAGTACCTTCAGTGGAACTGAGGGAGTTGTAGGCCTCCTCCACTGGTTCGAAAGGCTCGAAATTGACTTTGAGGTGCATGATTGCCCTGAGTCTCAAAGAGTAAAGTTTGCTACTGGAACACTCGAAGGTGCTGCATTAACCTGGTGGGAAGCACAGGTTCAGATGTTAGGGCTGGCAGCTGCTAATGCCACTCCCTGGAACGAGTTCAAGGACCTAGTTAAAGAAGAGTTTTGCAGTCGCGAAGACATCCATCAACTAGAGGTAGAGTTCCTCAACCTACAGATGGTGGGGTCTGAAATTGAAGTTTATACGAAGAGATCGAATGAATTAGCCACATTTTGTCCCACTATGGTAGACTCTCCCACCAAACGCATCGAACTGTATCTCAAGGGTCTGGTGCCCGAAATTCAGAGTCATGTGACCACAGCTAATCTTGGCACTATCCAGCAAGTCACTCGGCTTGCTCATCGCCTCACAGACCAGGCAGTAGAACAAAACAAACTACCGAAACGTGTTAAAGCTGATACTACATGTGCTTCTAGTGATAACAAACGCAAGTGGGATGAAAGCCTGAGCCAGGAATTAATTTTTATCCAGCCTCTGGCACAGCAGCAAAAGATAGATGACTACCAGAGCCCAAGACAGCAGTTTTCTAGTAGTCATGGGCAGAGTGGATATCGAGGTAATCATCCAAGGTGTAACAGATGCAATAGACACCACAGCGGTCAGTGCAACAAGGGTCGTTGCCATCGATGTCTCAAGATTGGTCATGAAGCTAAGGATTGTCGAAACTCACGTCCTGTAACTTAAGAACAACAACGACCGCCTCAACCTCCACAGAATCAGCAGCAACAACAGAGTTTGAAAGGATGCTTTCAGGGCGATGCTAAAAATCACTACAAGAGACATTGTCCACAAATAAACCAGGACCAGAGTCAGAACCACGACCATGGAAACATGAACTTAACAATGGGTAAATTTCTTCTTGACGACTTTTTATGCTACTGTCTTGTTTGATTCGGGTGTGAATACCAATTATATGTTCTTGAAAGTTAGCCAAATGTTAAAACGTACATCAACTCCCTTGAACCCCCAACGTGTCGTAGTGTTAGTTAATGGTAAAGGTCTAGAGGTCGTACATCGTTCAGGGTTGTAATCTTATCCTCGCTGGTCAGACGTTTCCTATCGACCTCATTCCTATAGTTCTGGACAGCACCTATAGCTCACACACCGTATCGTTTAGCTCCAACAGAACTGGAAGAACTGTCTAAGCAACTGCAAGAACTCTTGGAAAAGGGTTTCATACGTCCTAGCTCTTCGTCCTGGGGAGCTCCGGTATTATTTGTAAAGAAGAAGGACGGTACCTTCCGCATGTGTATAGACTATCGCGAACTGAACAAGGTGACGGTGAAGAATCGTTATCCTCTTCCACGCATCGACGACTTGTTCGACCAGTTACAAGGATCGAGCTATTACTAGAAGATTGATCTAAGGTCGGGGTATCATCAACTGAGAGTCCGGGATGAGGACGTCTCCAAAACAGCGTTCAGAACACGCTACGGCCACTACGAGTTTCTGGTCATGCCATTCGGATTAACGAACGCGCCTGCGGTTTTCATGGATCTTATGAACAGGGTTTGCAAACCTTATCTTGACAAGTTCGTCATTGTTTTCATCGACGACATCCTGATCTACTCGAAGAGTCGGGAGGAACACGAGCAGCACTTACGACTTATTTTGGAACTTCTTCGAACGGAACAGCTATACGCTAAGTTTTCAAAATGCGACTTCTGGCTTCGTGAAGTCCACTTCCTAGGCCACGTAGTAAAGAAGGATGGGATTCATGTCGATCCATCCAAGGTGGATTTGATCAAGAACTGGCCTGCACCTCGCACACCAACCGAAATACGCCAATTCTGGGGTTTGGCGGGTTATTACAGACGGTTCATCAAAGACTTCTCGAAGATTGCTCAGCCGCTTACACTACTGACACAGAAAGGTGTTGTTTACCGTTGGGGTAATACACAGGAATCAGCGTTCCAACACTTAAAGGATAGACTTTGTAGCGCACCTATCCTCTTATTGCCTGAAGGCACGGACGATTTTGTAGTCTACTGCGATGCATCTATCCAGGGTCTTGGATGTGTATTGATGCAACGGGATAAAGTCATAGCTTATGCTTCGCGCCAACTTAAGATTCACGAACGGAATTACACTACACACGACCTAGAGCTGGGAGCGGTCGTCTTTGCACTTAAGATATGGCGACACTACTTGTACGGTACCAAATGTGCTATCTACACTGACCACAGAAGCCTCGAACATATATTCAAACAGAAGGAACTGAATATGCGACAACGACGGTGGGTCGAACTGCTAAACGATTACGAATGCTCAATCAGGTACCATCCAGGCAAAGCCAATGTTGTGGCTGACGCCCTCAATCGAAAGGACACCACGCCTAAGCGCGTGCGAGCTTTACAACTCACAATACAGTCCAGTCTTCCTTCCCAGATACGAAATGCTCAGGTAGAAGCATTGAAACCAGAAAACGTCAGGGCTGAAGCCCTACGTGGCTCAAGGCAACGCTTAGAACAGAAGGAAGATGGTGCTTACTACGTCACAGGACGCATTTGGGTCCCACTCTATGGTAACCTACGCGAGCTTGTAATGGATGAAGCTCATAAGTCTCGCTACTCGGTACATCCAGGTTCGGATAAAATGTACCACGATATCAAAACTACATACTGGTGGCCTAGCATGAAGGCCCACATAGCAACATACGTTAGCAAGTGCCTGACTTGTGCGAGAGTCAAAGCCGAATACCAGAAACCATCAGGTCCACTTCAACAACCTGAGATACCACAATGGAAATGGGAACAAATTTCCATGGATGTTGTTACTGGCTTACCTAGATCTCAGCGCGGAAATGATACTATTTGGGTGATCGTGGATCGACTCACAAGGTCTGCTCACTTCTTGGCTATCAAGGAAACGGATAAGTTCTCCACTTTAGCAGACGTATACCTTAGGGAGGTTGTCTCGAGGCACGGGGTGCCCACCTCTATTATCTCTGACCGTGATGCACGTTTTACTTCAGAACTGTGGCAAGCAATGCACAAATCTTTTGGCTCTCATTTAGACATGAGCACAGCTTATCACCCTCAGACGGATGGGCAGTCTGAGCGCACTATTCAAACTCTAGAAGACATGCTTCGGGCGTGCGTAATTGGCTTTGGCAATGGTTGGGAAAAAACATCTGCCACTTGTGGAATTTTCTTATAACAACAGCTACCACACCAGCATTAAAGCTGCACCATTCGAGGCATTGTACGGGCGTAAATGCCGGTCACCTCTCTGTTGGGCAGAGGTGGGAGATAGTCAAATCACAGGTCCAGAAATGGTAGTTGATACTACCGAAAAGATTGCTCAAATACGACAACGCATGGCGGCAGCTCGTGACCGTCAGAAAGCATACGCCGATAAAGATAGAAAACTACTCGAATTCCAAGTTGGGGATCGAGCGCTACTCAAAGTTCGCCCTGGAAGGGTGCGGTTCGTTTTGGCAAACGCGGCAAACTCAATCCACGATACGTCGGACCTTTCGAAGTTATTGAGAAGATAGGCAGGGTGGCCTACAGATTGAACTTACCAGCTGAACTCAGTGCAGTTCACAACGTCTTTCACGTGTCGAATCTGAAGAAGTGTATGTCAGATGAGACCCACATAGTTCCCTTGAAGGAACTCACTACCGACGAGCGGTTGCACTTCGTCGAGGAACCTGTTGAAATCACGGACCGGGATGCTAAGGTCCTCAAGAACACGAGAATCCCTCTTGTACGAGTTCATTGGAACTCCCGTCGTGGCCCAGAGTTCACCTGGGAGCGTGAAGATCAAATGGAACTCAAATATCCCCAGTTATTCAGAACCAATGCAACTACTACTGAGGCTGAAGCTACCAATACAGAATTTCGGGACGAAATTCCAAATCAACGGGGGGATAATGTGACACCCCAAGAAAACCAGTAGTCTTCGCAAACCTGCTCGGGGAGCCGCGATACGATACAGGTAAACAACGTCACACCACTAGCTTCCTCAGTAACTGCATGCTAAATTTCGGGACGGAATTTCTTTCAAGTTGGGGATAATGTGACAACTCGAGTTTTCGACATTTCACTTTCGCATTTATTGCACATTGACTTTTGACTTTGACTATTTGGTTGTTTACTTGTTCGACTTGTAACTGTATACGTTGTGCCATAATGAAACACGTTGTGATTATTACATGTATGTGATTGTATAATAAATTGAGGCCTAGTAGAAAAGCATCAACTGTTAAGCATGTGAATAGGCTCGACGAAACACATGATGTGTTTCGCCAATAGCAGCTCGACGAAACAGAAGCTTGTTTCGTCAAATCCATCTTGACGAGATGAACTGTTTCGCCGGCCCAACTACTACGCGAAGCCCAGTAGAGGCCCAGTAGTGTTACGTCGATGTATACATTAGGGAACTCGGTCATTCGTTATTATCTTGGCAACCAGAAACCCTAGAGGACGCTCTGCTGTGTGACGGCAAACCTATGTGTTTTGATTTATCTTTCATCCGTATATGTGCTTATATGATTCCGTATGTTGATGCATATTTGTAACCGACACTACATGTTGTATGAATTAGGGTTCTTGTCATGTTGATGAATAGGGTTTGATATTGTATTATAAACCGATGTTTCGATCGTTAAATATATATATGAAATACTTATGAAATCGAATCAGAAATTGATAAACTGTTAAGGTCAGAATGATGTATGTTGTAAGTGATTGTTGATGATGATGCCTTGCTGATTGATTACTGATATTGATGAATCTGATACTATATTGCATGTGAATGGGTTTGATGTTCTGGTCAATCGAATGTTAAGTGAGGGAACTATGTATATTGATTCGATAAGCACCGTATGATTTCTGTTGATTAACTCATGATGATTTCTGTGCTATATGATCTCTTCTTAATCGATGTTAGTGCTGACGGCAGTTAGGGTTTGCTGTACGTAACTGATTATACGACGTAACTGATAACTCGATGAAACAGACATCTTGGCGAAACAGAAAGTGTTTCGCCAAGGAAAGTCGACGAGATAGAAATCTTGTTTCGCCAAACAAGACTCGACGAAACAGGATATGTGTTTCGTCAATATTTGTGATTCGTCAACTTATGTGTTTCGCCAACCTGTGTTTCGCCGACTTGAATAGTTTGCACAGTTACCTGACTTAACTCGGTTAGAAGTTAACTGAGATATTTAGCTACTGTTCAGTGATGTGCATGACTTATATGATAATGGTTACATGCTAGTACTTCTATGATTATATCTATACGTGAACAAGTTGGATATAAACTGATTATGCATACGTGCGTATTTAGGACGTGATTGATTTACTTGAGCACATACTTAGCATACCGAGCAAACCAAGGTGAGTTCACACAGCCAGGGCATGGGGTTCCCAGGGTGGGAATGGGATTGAATGATTTATTCGTACATACTTAGTTAATCGAACCTAATGATATGGTCCTCGGGAGAGGAAGAGTAAAGATAAGATACGGCTAGACTTGTATACCCATTTGAACTGATCTTCGCACACACGCCAGGGATTGGCTGCGATATTATGACTAATCATTCGCACACATGCCTTGGGAAGGCCCGCTAACTATAGATACTAAAACTTCGCAAGTAATGCCAGGGTGGCCGCGATACACATATACAAAGTCTAGGATATTTGGGAGTATTACCCCAAATCTTCGCATACATGCCGAGAGGCCCGCGATGGAAAATAATATGATACATGGCTTAACGAACGAACATAATGGTACTCATACTATTACTATTACTGAACTATTAACTGTGAACTCGCTCAACTATTTGTTGACTCTCTGCTGCATGCCTTGCAGGACCTTAGGTACATATGGAGCTTGCACAGGGAGGAGCAGGTCGTTCTGGGACATGGATCGATGATGCCATGTTAATTATCTAACATTTGAATTTACGATTTACATTGGGTTTACATACTTATGCTTCCGCTACACACTTGTTGATGTTTAGTTTGAAAACACCTTTCGTATTGATGGATGACTTTTATTATTTACAATTATGTTCAATATGATTGGTGGCTTGATCCTGGTCAGTCACGCCTCCAAGCGGTGATACTCCGCGTGTGGATTTTGGGGGTGTGACAGTTTTGAACCCTTCCAGTTTGATTTTTTGGCCTTGTGCCCTCCAAGTTTTCCAAATCTCGTCAAAGTTTGGGGTTCTAAATAGTGTGAACACGTGCAAATCGGAATAGTGAATGCCTGTACCCTGGGTTTTCTGTCTAAGGCTAGAGTGTTCGTACAAATCCACATAATCGGACCAGTAACTCTTACCTGGGAACTCATGGGGTGAGTGTTCACTTATAGGCGAGCATGTCTTCGTGATACATTATTTTTGACCCATTTACTTTGATTAGTCACTGTGTGTCGTTTGTTTGCTTTGTGATACGGACAAATGACCACCATCATTGCTTTTGTCGATTTTTGTTTCATCTCATTCTTTTCATCTAATCATCTCACTCGTTCCTTTCATTTTTCCTCTTTTAGAATGCCTCCTCGACGCAAAAATCCGCTACCAAATGCCGAACTGGCTGAAATCATCGCGCAACAAATGGCTGCTGCTTTCCCAAATCTTATTGCTCAATTGAACCAAGCCAACAACAACAATAATGCTCCATGCAACTTCAAAAGCTTCAATTCGGCAAAACCGCTAAAGTTTAATGGTTCTAAGGGAGCAACTGGGCTCCTACAGTGGTTCGAGAGCATCGAGAGTACGTTTCGTCACGTTCAGTGTCCTGATAATCGCAAAGTCAAGTTTGCTTCCAGTGTGTTTCAGAAGAGGGCTCTCACATGGTGGAACGAGGTTATGAGAGACCGTGGTGCTGATGTTGCTCTAGCACAAACATGGGCTGAACTTAGGGCACTTATGATGAGGGAGTTTTGTCCTCGTCATGAACTGCGAGCTCTAGAAAGGGAATTTGATGACCTGAAACAGGATAGTGGCGAGCACCGGGCGTATACTAATAGGTATGAGGAGCTGAGTTTGTTATGCCCAACAATGGTTACCCCACTCGAGAAGGCTATCGAGAGGTATATCGATGGCCTACCTGACTCTATACAAGACATCGTTACTGGTAGTAACCCTACCACAGTCCGTCAGGCAATCGAGCTATCTGCGACATTGACTGAGTCGCAAGTTCGAAAGGGTAAGCTGCATAGAAAAGGTGACAAGGGTAAGAAGCAGTCATCTGAAAAAGAGTATAGTAAGAAAGGTAAAAACAAGAAGGGTAAGGATTCTGGTTCCTCGAAGGGTTCAAGGAAGCGTAAGGCTTCCCAAAACTACGCCGTTACTGCACAGGCAAATCAAGCTGCACCAAATCAACCTACGCAACCACTCGCCAAGAAACCTTATCTTGGTAATGCACCTTTGTGCAACAGATGTAACGGTCATCACCAGCCGCACCTCCAGTGTCGTCATTGCACCAACTGTGGAAGATCTGGTCATCTTGCTGACACATGCCGCATTCCAGCCAATCAGAATCAGGCAGTTCGGAACCCGGCTCAACGAGTTGCTCAGCCTCCTGCTCAGCAACAAGGTCAAGCTGCACGACCTCACTACCCACCAGGTTCTTGTTATAACTGTGGGGATCTGACCCACTACCGTAATCAATGTCCAAGATTGGTGAATGCGAATCCAGCTCAGGCTCAGGCTCGAGGTCGAGTCTTCAACATGAATGCGCAAGAGGCTCAAGCAGAAAATGAAGTGGTTAACGGTACGTTCTTTGTTAATAATCAACCTGCATCTGTTCTTTTTTATTCTGGTGCCGATAAGAGTTTTGTGTCATTATCTTTTGAGCCATTGCTTTGTGTGTCTAGAACGAAACTAGGTAAGCCTTTGACAGTAGAAGTTGCTAGTGGTGAACCCGTTGTTCTTGATTCTGTTCTTCGCAACTGCCAGTTAAACCTTAACGACCATCTTTTTCCCATTGACCTCACGCCAATGCAACTTGGGAGTTTCGACATTATTGTGGGTATGGATTGGTTAGCCAAGCATCACGCAGAGGTAGTATGTTTTGAGAAGATCGTTCGTGTGCCGCTTTCGTCAGGTGAGATCCTACAGGTTCGTGGTGAGAAACCTGTTAGTAGTCTCAAGCTAATGTCTTGTTTTCAAGGTCGGAAGTATCTGCGTAAGAACTATGTGGCCTTCTTGGCACATGTTGTAGCAGATAAAGGCAAAGGTAAGTCTATTTAAGATATCCCTGTCGTTCGGGATTATCCGGAGCTGTTTCCTGAGGAGTTACCTGGATTACCCCCAGCGCACCAAGTCGAGTTCCGTATTGATATTGTACCTGGTGCCAATCCTATTGCCAGATCTCCATATCGTCTTGCACCGTCTGAGATGCAAGAGCTGTCTAAGCAGCTTCAGGAGCTTTCAAATAAAGGTTTTATTCATCATAGGTTTTAACCTTGGGGTTCTCCCGTTCTTTTTGTCAAGAAGAAGGATGGATCTTTCAGAATGTGCATCGATTACCGTGAGCTTAACAAGCTTACCATCAAGAATCGATATCCCCTACCTCGCATTGATGACCTCTTTGATCAGTTACAGGGCGCTTCTTATTTTTCGAAGATTGATCTTCGTTCTGGGTATCATCAGCTTCGTGTGCATGAAGAAGATATTCCCAAGACAGTGTTCCACACTCGTTATGGGCATTATGAGTTCACAGTTATGCCATTCGGTTTGAGTAATGCTCCTGCTGTTTTCATGGACTTGATGAATAGGGTTTGCAAGCCTTATTTAGATAAGTTCATCATCGTTTTTATTGATGACATTTTGATATACTCTAAGACGCAAGCTGATCATGAGCAACATCTTCGTCTTACTCTGGAACTCCTAAAGAAAGAGCAACTTTTCGCCAAATTCTCCAAGTGCGAATTTTGGCTTAAAGAAGTTCAATTTTTGGGTCATATCGTCAACGAACAAGGTATTCATGTAGATCCCTCCAAGATCAGTGCGATTAAGGATTGGGATACGCCTACTACTCCTACCGAAGTTCGTTCTTTTCTTGGTCTCACGGGTTATTACCGCCGCTTCATTGAAAATTTCTCAAAGATTGCAGTTCCCCTAACTGCTCTAACTCAGAAGAATAAGCCCTTTGAATGGGGTTCTAAACAAGAAGACGCGTTTCAGACCTTGAAGCAGAAGCTTTTTTATGCGCCTATCCTATCTTTGCCCGAAGGCAATGATGATTTTGTCATATACTGCGATGCATCCAATTTGGGACTTGGTTGTGTTCTGATGCAAAGGAACAAAGTCATAGCATATGCATCGAGGCAGTTGAAGGTGCATGAGAAAAACTACACCACTCATGATCTTGAGTTGGGTGCAGTTGTGTTCGCTCTTAAGATCTGGAGACACTATTTGTATGGTACAAAATGTGTGGTTTTCACTGAACACAAAAGTCTTTGGCATATCTTTAATCAGAAAGAACTCAACATGAGGCAACGACATTGGGTTGAACTTCTAAACGACTATGACTACGAAATTCGCTACCATCCTGGTAAGGCGAATGTCGTGGCTGACGCTTTGAGTCGTAAAGAACGTGTCAAACTTCATTGTGTTCGTGTTCAATCTGATATTCAAGCTCGATCTGATATTCAAGCCCGATCTGATATTCAAGCCCACATCTCTCAGGCTCAACATGCTTGTGTTTCACAAGACTTGATGGGTAAGGAATTACCCTATCACATTAAGCCTGATCTTGAACTGAAGGACGATGGATCGTATTATTTCATGGACCGTTTGTGGGTCCCAAGCCTAGATGAACTCCACACTTTGCTTATGGATGAAGCTCATAAGTCTCGTTATTCTATTCCTCCTGGCTCAGATAAGATGTATAAGGATCTTCGTACCCAGTATTGGTGGCCTGGTATGAAGAAAGACATTGCCTTGTACGTTTCAAAATGCCTTACTTGTCTTAAGGTTAAGGCTGAACACCAACATCCTTCTGGTTTATTGGAGCAACCAGAGATTCCAGTTTGGAAATGGGAAACATTGCTATGGATCTCATTACTAAACTTCCGGCCACTAAGAAAGGTCATGATGCCATCTGGGTAGTTGTTGATCGTCTTACGAAATCAGCGCATTTCTTGCCGATCCGTGAGGATCTATCTGCTGACAAGCTTGCTAAAATCTATGTGGATGAAATCGTATCTCGACATGGTGTTCCTTTGAACATTATTTCTGATAGAGATGCTCGCTTCTCTTCTCGTTTTTGGAGAACCATGCAATCTGCTATGGGGACCCAACTTAACCTGAGCACTGCTGATCATCCGCAATCTGATGGTTAATCTGAAAGAACAATCCAGACTTTAGAGGATATGCTTAGAGCTTGCGTGATCGATTTTGGTGGTAGTTGGGATTCACATCTTCCATTGATTGAATTCTCCTACAACAATAGTTATCACTCCAGCATCAACATGGCTCCTTTCTAGGCTCTCTATGGTCGAAAATGTCGTTCACCAGTCTGCTGGAATGAGATAGGTGAGGCCCAACTTACTGGGCTTGACCTCATTCTAGAGACGACTGATAAGGTTAAGAAAGTTCGTGATAACCTCCAGACAGCTCGAAGCCGTCAAAAGAGTTACGCGGACCAACGACACAAGCCCTTGGAATTTCAAGTCGGTGATCGTGTATTACTTAAGGTCTCACCTTGGAAAGGTGTGATCAGATTTGGAAAGGCAGGAAAACTTGCACCTAGATATGTTGGACCATTTAAGATCGTCAAAAGAATCGGTAAGGTAGCCTACAGACTTGAGTTACCTCCTGAACTTGGAAATGTACATCCAACCTTCCACGTGTCCAATCTCAAAAAGTGCCTAACTGATGAGAACCTCCACATAATTCGTGTTGATAACACGATGCATTTTGTTGAGAAACCTATGGAAATCATGGACCGTATTGTCAAGTGGCTTAAGCACAAGCGCATTCCTTTGGTCAAAGTTCGCTGGGAATCTAAATGTGGACCCGACTTTACTTGGGAGCATGAAGATCAAATGAAGGCGAAGTATCCGCATCTATTCTCACGAGTTTCCTCTAAATAAATTTCGGGACAAAATTTCCACAAGTAGGGGAGACTGTGACATCTGTGCTTGTAATCATTGTAAACAGTTCAGTTATCAATGAAATAAAGTTATTTGATCCCAATATTTGTTTGTTTATGTTTGACATTTTTTCATGTATTGATTTTTATTCAATTTCAAACTCTATATCGCTTTCTAGAGAGATATACGCAAACTGGTGCTTAAACGTAATCAGTTTAACGCGAAAAATACTCCAAAACATCAACATATGCTTAACATACCTTAAATAACCTTTACATAACTTAGAAATAAGTTTTGAAGGCTTTGGTATGGCAAAATCAAGTATATTCGCTTACAGGGACTAAATTCGACAAACTGCGAAAGTATGTCGATTTGAACTGTAACGGACATTCCGAAACTTGGTCATAAGTTAAACACACCCTAAATATCCTTTACATAGCTTAGAAATAGGCTTTGAGAGGTTCGGTGTGCTAAAATAAACTTTATGCTCATTCAGGGACTAAAAGCGTCAAAAAGTGCATAAGTTTGCATTTTCGCGCATAACTTACGTTTTGAATACATCCAGACATCCAAAAATTTATGTAAGCATTAAAATATTTTATTTTAGTGTTTGACATAAGAAAAATCCATTCGTCGCGCAATTTGGATCGTTTTTCGCGTTCGTGCGCATTTCGTCGTAATTAAGCGAATATCGCGATCGTACGACCAAACGAACCGACATCCGGCATATTTTTGGGCATGTTTCATGTCCACAATGTTTAGGCATCATTTTAGGGCCTTAAAGATGGCTTAACGGGCCTTAGAAGTGTTGAAATGAGCTTAAAACACAGCAGGGACTGAAACTGTCATTAACTTAAAGTTATTTGCTGATCAGAGTGCCCAGGCGGGCCGCGTAAGCAATTACAGAACCTTACGCGGGCCGTGTAAGCTGCCCAGATGTGCAGAATGCTGAAAACAGCTGCTTCCAACTCATTCCAGCCATTAATTCCACTTGCAAACAGTTTTTAGCAAACAATGGGCCATTTCTAGGGGCTCCAATGGTTTTATAAAACCATGGGCTCGAGGTGTACGGCTGTGATTGAATCTTGGATAACGAGGAATGATCTTAATGGCTCTACCAAATCTATAAATACCCCCCCCCCATGTCCTTGTTGCAACTCACTTGATTTCTGGGATTTTCTCTAAGTTAAAGTGTGAAACACTTCATACCTGAGAAATACTTGGAAAATCAAACTTGCAGGGACCTTCTGTAAGTATTCTTTCATTCTTTTCATTCGTTTTAGCGTTAAAGTCAAACTGCGTTTGACTTTCTGCATTAATCGGTTTATGGTTAATGTGAAGTTCGTTTGAACTTCATAACGTGAGCGTAATCATGATGGTTATAGTCCCTAGTGACTATACGTACTGATTACCACGTTATCTAGGCTCAGTGACGAGTCGTAGTTTCGGCCAAAATGCGTATTCTCACGTATTTTGTAACCAAACTACTTGTGGGTATCAAAACCGTTTGTTTTGATACCAAACCTGTTTTCAAACCTCGTTAAACATGTTTTAACATGTTTAGCTCGTCACTTTTAGATTTGTGCTTGTTTAGGGTCGTAAGGGTAAGCGATCTAATCAATCGCTTATGCTTTCGAACCCGACCCATTTGGTCGATCATTAGGGTCCAACCAAACACATTAGGTGACCATAGTTGCATAGGGAATAACCTTTCGAGGTTATACCTTATGGTCACATCGTTTAAGTAGTTGTATGATAAGTAGTTTATATGACTTTGGTAAATTACCAAAATACCCTTTTTACGCCAAAATTCATTTTAAGCATATGTAACATAACTTTTGACATCTAAACTGATTTAGCAACAATATTAGACATGTTAAGGCATGTTTCAGTTGTCATAGGACTAGTTAAGCGGTTCGAACGCGTTTCACGCGAACGACGCGTTAAAGTAGCATAAGCTACCTAAACGGGTTGTAACTGGTCAAAAGCACTTAGGATATGTTTCATTTTAGTATGTAGGATTTGTTGAACCTTATTACATGAGTTCTTACACTCAATTGGTTTACAAACCCTCATGCTACCCGATCCTCCGAATAGGTCTGTTTATTAATGTAGTTACCAATATTAGGTGTCGTTTGATTCCGTGATCTTCTAGCTTTGCTTGGTGGTTATCCTAGGACTTCTAAGCAATCTCAAGTGAGTACATAGACCCCTCTTTTACTGTTTTCCAAACGTTTTGGGGTGAAACACATGTGCCTACTTGTTATTTTCATGCTTTCCATGCTTTCATATTATATACTTTCTATGTTCATTAGTACACTATTAGTACATAATTTCATTTTGTTTTGCTATGTATGTTTACTTAGCATGCTAGCATATTGATTTACATTACATCTTCTTTTGCTATGTATGTTTACTTGGCATGTTAGCACATTGATTTACATGACTTTTCTGCTTTGTATGTTAACTTAGCATACTTAATACATTACTTTCACTACATGTTTACATTTGATATGACATTTGGTTTGTTCAACGGGTCTAAACTACATTCATTAACATTAGCTTCGCCGCTCGGTAGTAAGTAATGGTACCATAGGACTTGACAAATCCCGTTCCTGACATCCTAGGTTTGTTTGGGTGTAAGGGATGACTGAATCCGAAAACATTTTTCTTTGATAATCTTTACTCTAAGGTTATCCTACTGTCTCAAGGCTTGAATGTATGGGTTAACTTACTGCATAAGTGTTTGTATCAGTAAAGCATGTATTTATTTAGTTATTTTACAAAACATAACTTTTGATTTATTCAAAATACTTTGTTTTGTACATTTTTACTTGTGGTTTAGGTAGTCTCATTTTACTTACCATACATAACTTTTGCTTACACATTGCATGATTCATATTCAACTTGGGTTATTATATGACATTTGACTATTGGATTAAACATGGATATTTTACATTGTTGGATGGTTGAGTGACTTAAATAACGAGGCGTGTGTAATATGATACAAGCATGGTGGATACGCCGCTGACACTTCCTTTATATAAGTGCTTGTATGATACTACATATCGTAGCGTTATTTAAACCATTTCAGTTTAGACATATTACATTTACAACATGTTTTCACATAAATATTGTTTTAACAAATGACTTAAACTTATACAAACTTATTTTACTTCTTTATTCATTTAACCATACATTACTCTTTTATATATACATATCATCTGATTTTGCTATCGTTTTTCAAATGATTTATAAAACAAAACAATTAACAAGGTTCATGACTGAAGTTTATTAAACATTTCTTTAAACTCAAGTCATGAATCCTATTTTCATAAAACCTATGTATCTCACAGGCATTTTTATGCTGACGTACCTATTTTCACATGTGTTTCAGGAGCTGTTGCTTAGGACGTTCGTGACACACTAGGGCGGACCTGTGCCTTAGAGACTTAAAATAAAGATAGAACTAGTTTAATTATGCGATGTACTCTTTGTTTCAGTTATTTTAAGACAATGTAACTCTTTGTTTGATGAATAAAACATTACTTTTAAATGCCATGGTTGTGAAACAATAATTCTGTTGCAACACTCCCCGACGTTTCCGCCACAATTTGATGTTTTACGTGGTCGGGGTGTGACATTCTAAGTGTCAAAATTTTATAGAAATTTTGACATAGTTTCCCCTAAAATGGAGGTTTCCCATGTTTTCAAAACATGTGTTTATTTTCTTTAAAAATCATCACAAACAATCATCAACTCATTTAACACTTACCGAGTGTCAAAATCAAGTAAATCATGAACTTGAAGTTTTTGTAAAAACTTGTAGTAACTTACCATGTTATTTAGTAGGTTTAGTTACCCTTAAGAACATGGTTATTTGTTTGTAAATCACTTTATTAAAAGATTTAGTCATTTACAACTTGTAAGATGATTTTTCTAAAAATATTTCTTTTGTATTTTTCTTGTTACAATCATGTTCCTAGTCTTGTTTAAACACTAAAAATATGATTAGTTTACTTAGAAACCATGACTTTGTAAATCTCATAAATAAACTTGTTTCTTGAGAAAATTATTTTTTGTAACCATCTATTTACAAGATTTGCATTTTTTTTAAATCACCTTTTATATATGAAAACCAATTTCATCATTCAAGTTCATGAAGACATAAAGCATGATGATCTTGGTCTTTCACAAGATCACCACTTTAACTTACTAGATCATGTGTTTAATCACAATCTAGTAGGTTTCTTATGATGTCTAACATCACTAACACAAATCATCAATCAACAAGAAACAAATCATCACAAATCAACAAGATTTCATATGTTAATATGCTTATGTTAAAGTATCATGATCATGTTCTTTAGTGTTCTTGTGATTAACAACATTCATCATCTTTTATTCACCAAAATATGAAGTAACAAAGAGTTATGAGGGTCTTACTACTAGCACAAGGCTAGGGAAGAACACTTGATGTTGAAGATGATAAATGGGTTGGATAATAGCAAATGAAGAAGGTCCTTCAAGATCCACAAGCTCTAAACCTCCTTAAACACCTTCTAGCACCTTGTGAAGAACTTGGAATGATTGAATAATGGATGAAAGTGGTGGTGGTGTGGTGAGCTAGGATCGGCCGAAAGTGGGGAGGAGAGGAAGAAGGTGAGTTGTGTGAAGTGATGAATGAGGGCTTATGCTATCTTATAGTACATGCAAGATCTTCACCATATCATAATGAATCCAAGGAAGATTAAGTGAATCAAAAGAAATCTAGGAAAGATCAAGTAGGATTTTGTAGGATCTTGAAAAGATTATGGTGGGGTCACATAAGGTGACCGTCCAGTACCAAAGGGGGGGGGGGTAAAGTGTAAGTTTCAACCACTAATTTCATAAATAAGTTAAGTTTCAAGTGTCTTGATTAGGGACTTGATGTGTTATTTTGTTATAAGAGGTGTTATGGTGTTCGGGAATCATAACTAGCTCAGAAACATTAAAACAATGCTTCTAGTAATATTTTGGTGTTTCGGGTAGTGTCCGGTTGTTCGGTTGGATACCGGTTCGTTAAAGTGCTAAATTGCACCGTTCAGTGTCCTTTATGTACCCTTTTGTGACACTTTTAATTCCCGACACTTAGGAAAGTATTCAGGACCATTTAGTCATATTTTTACACGTCACTAACTCGTTAAAATGCTGAATTTTGCTGAAATATATGAAATTCAGCATTTAAAGTGTGTTTCGGGTGCTTTTCAGTGCATATTCTAGCTTCCGAAAAGTCTATATGTTAACCCTTGTATACATTCTTGGGTCTTAATGTATTTTAGACTTTGGACCTACTCCTAGGCCCCAATTCTATTGTCTGACTGCTTTCTACAGAATTGTTGACACAGTGTGTCTTACCGGTGAGTTTACTAGTATTTCTGAGGCAACGCTATCTTTAATGCATAAAGCAATATTTGTATTATAAAACATGCATGAATTCACAAGTATAGCATGAAATCAGACAATGTTGACATTTAAGCACATAATTGCAGTTATTAAGTATTAGTTAAATTGTACGGAAATTACCGGTTTTGTGCCAGTTGTCACAAGATTCAACTTGGTTCTCATTGCTTTTTGGAAACTTGCCCAAAAATGAGAGGTAAAACGGCTATCTCTATCAGAAACAATTGATAAAGGAATTCCATGTAATGAAACTATTTCATTTACATACAATTTGGCTAATTGTTCCATACTAAAAGTTTCCTTCATTGGTAGAAAATGAGCTGACTTAGTTAGCCTATCTACAATCACCCAGATTGTATCATTACCTTTTCTTGTTTTGGGTAATTTGGTAACAAAATCCATTGTTATAAATTCTCATTTCAAAACTGGCATTTCTAACTGCTGTAACAAACCTGAGGGTTTCTGATGTTCAGCTTTGACTTGTGAACAGGTTAAACATTTTAGAAACATAAGCTGCTATATCCTTTTTCATTCCTATCCACCAAAAATTCTTTCTTAAATCCTGATACATTTTATCATTTCCTGGATGCATTGTATACTTAGACTTATAGGCTTCTTCTAATATACGGTGACGCAGGTTTCCTAATTTAGGTATCCACATTCTTTTCTTATGGAATCTCCAAATTCCATTTGTTCCTTGTTCTAATTCCTTAATCATTCCTTTTAACTTTTCAGTATCCTCCTTGATTACTGATTCTTGCGCTTCTCTTATCTGATCATTTAAATCTACTTGTAGATTTAATTTAAGAGAACGTACCATTTTTGGCTTTTCATGACACTTTCTACTTAAAGCATCAGCCACTACATTGGCTCTTCCTGCATGGTACTGGATATTACAATCATAATTACTAAGAATTTCCATCCAGCGTCTTTGCCTCATATTCAATTCTTTTTGCCTGAAAACATATCTTAAACTCTTATGATCAGTGAAAATGGTAAATTTACTACCATAAAGGTAATGTCTCCAAATTTTAAGGGCAAAAATTATAGCTCCTAATTCCAAATCATGGGTTGAATAATTTTCTTCATGATTCTTAAGTTGTCTAGATGCGTAAGCTATAACCTTTTGACGTTGCATCAATACACATCCATAACCTAACTTAGAAGCGTCACAATAGACTACAAAGTCTTCAGTTCCTTCTGGTAATGCAAGTATGGGTGCATGGGTTAATCTTTGCTTAAGAATTCTAAAGGCTTCTTCCTGTTTTGGTCCTCATTCAAACTTAATAGATTTACAGGTTAGCTTAGTTAAGGGAATGGCTATTCTAGAAAAATCTCGAATAAATCTTCTATAATAACCGGCAAATCCTAAGAAACTTCTAACCTCGGTTGCTGACTCAGGGGTTTTTCATTTGGTAATCGCCTCGATCTTGGTAGGATCCAGATGAATTCCTTCATGGTCAACTAAGTGTCCAAGAAACTGTACATGTTCTAACCAAAACTCGCACTTTGAAAACTTAGCATAAAGCTTTTCCTTTCTCAGTAAACTTAAAAGTGCGTGCAAATGCTTTGCATGATCCTCTTTACTCTTAGAGTAAATAAGAATATCATCTATGAAGACAATTATGAATTTATCCAAATATGGCTTACATATTCGGTTCATCATGTCCATAAATGCAGCTGGGGCATTGGTTAAACCAAATGGTATGACAGTAAATTCATAATGGCCATACCTTGTTCTGAATGCGGTTTTAGGAATGTCCTCTTCCTGTACCTTTAATTGATGATATCCTGACCTTAAATCGATTTTAGAGAAAAATCGAGCTCCTTGCAATTGATCAAACAAATCATACCGATTCTTAATCGTGACCTTATTCAATTCACGGTAGTCAATGCACATACGCATTGATCCGTCCTTCTTTTTGACGAATAAAATCGGTGCTCCCCATGGCGATGAGCTTGGCTGTATGAATCCTTTCTCCAACAATTCGTCTAGTTGTTTCTTCAGTTCTTGCATTTCTGCGGGTGCCAAACGGTAAGGTGCTTTGGAAATCGGTGCTGTCCCTGGTAGAAGATGGATCCTGAATTCGACTTCTCTGTCCGGCGATAGTCCTGGTAATTATTCTGGGAATACATCTGAAAACTGAGACACTACTGGGATGTCTTTTAGTTCTTTTCCTTTAGTGTTAGTGATTATGGAAATCAAATACACTAATGATCCTTTTCTTATATAACTTGTAGTTTTCATCACAAAGATGAATTTTGTGGATCGATATGGTTTATCTCCTTTAATTGTGATCTTTTCACCCTTTGGTGAATTTACTTGGATTGACTTTTGATCACATAAAATACTGGCTTTGTTGGTTATTAACCAATCCATTCCTAATACAATATCAAATTCTGCCAGATTCATTGGGTAAAGGTTTGCGATAAACTTTTGATTTAAAATTTCTATTTTTGCTCCCTGCAATATTTCAGAAATTCTAATGTTTCTCCATTCGCTGTCTCTACTAGACATTCTTGTGTGAGTTTAGTTAATGATTGATTTAGAACTTTGCAAAACAGTATTAATAAAACTTTGGTTCGCACCAGAGTCAAATAATACTTTAGCAAAAACATCATTAACTAAAAACGTACCGGCTATCACGTCCGGAATCATTTTGGCTTCATCTGCAGTTAGAACAAATGCTCTAGCATTTTTGGTATTCTTGTTGTTTGTAGCTGGAGCTAATTTTGGACAGTTTGGCTTGATATGGCCTTGTTCTCCGCAGTTGTAGCATATCCTGTTGTTAGCTTTCTTCCTGCAGTCTTCTTCTTTGTGTCCGGTTATTTTTCAAAAATTGCAGTATATGGAGCATCTCCCAGAATGCTTCCTTTTGCAATACTTGTAATAAGGTGCAGATGTGGAACCTACATTTTTCCCACGGTTGGAATTTCCGAAACGGAATTCCTGGGTAAGCCTTTGAGCTAGGTTCCTTCTCTGGTCTTCTTCTCATGTTCGAACTAACTCATCTGTCAAGGTATTTGCTAGTTCTACAGCTTCTTCTATGGTTTGGGGTCTAGCTGCCTTGACTACATGCCTAATTTCCCCGATTAATCCCCAGATATAACGGGAGATTAATACTGGTTCAGGTGATGCAAGGGTTGGCACTATTCTAGCATATTCAAAGAATGTAGTAGTATACCCCTTACTATCTACCCCTGTCATTCTAAGGTTCAGGAATTTATTTGCTATCTGTTCCTTTTCATTGGGAGGACAGAATTTCCTTTCTACCATATTTTTAAATTCTTCCCATTCCATATTGTGAACCCTGTCACTTCCTCTAGACTGGAGGATAGTGTTCCACCATTCTAAAGCTGAGTTCTTAAATAGATTGGAAGCAAACATTATCTTATCCTCTTCCGCACATTTGCTTATTTTCAAAATAGCCTCAGTCTTTTCTATCCAGCGTAAAGTTGCAATGGGTCCTTCATTGCCCGAGAATTCTATTGGTTTGCAGGACCAGAATTCTTTATAAGAACAACCATAAGGCATGGTTCTTCTTCTTTTGGGAATGGGCGCTTGAAGTACAGGTCCATTGTTCACGCTATGTTCAGGTTCAGTTGGTTGCTTACTGCTATGCTTACTTTTATTATCAGCTAACAGTTTGGATAATAAATGGCATCGCATCTATTATTCCTTGTGCCACTATGTGTTGGATGGCACTATTATCCACTTGGTTTCCATTGTTATTATTGTTTGGATTCTCATTAATCGGGTTATTGTCGTTCTGGATATTGTCATTCTGGTTTTCCTGGTTCACTTCGTTGTCCATCTGAATTTTAAACATTCATCACATATTAATATCACAAAATAATATTTAATGCAACCAATCGCACAACACGTAGGTTGATAAAAAACATCGAGCATTGCGACTTTACGTTTTCTTATAATATAATATGCATCTATTACAAACCAACACTGGAAATTAAAATTACAATATCAACTGAAATAAAAATTACGCTAATAGTAATAGGCATCCGTAGTTTTTTTTTTCATACACACATATTTTATTATTTTATTATTATTATTACTATTATTATCACTATCTCTACCATCACATTCATGGATATGAATTCATCCAGAAATCCATATTGCGCTCGTCGTACTTCCAGACGAGTGGCTCTCCCACCTGTCTCATCTTTTCACTACTTTCTAAAATTTCCTCGCCAAATGTCCTAAGTTCTTGTACGTTTTCTGCACTCATTGGGGGTGCAGGTTCTAGGGCTGGGTTCGGAATCTGGGGTGCGGGTTCCTGGTATGGGGGTGTGGGTGCCTGAAACGGGTAATGATTCTCTAAAATCTCCCTAATGTATACATCGTTATCATAATAGGGATCTAGAGGGTCCAAACCTGGGTAGGCTCCTAGATTCGGCATGGGCAGATCTTCATGTATGGGGTAACGTTGCACATAGTCTCTATTGTCGTCCCACCAGGGGTCGTAATTTGGGTCTAAGGGGTTAGGTGCTGGTACCCTAGATATCTCCTCCGGGTTAAAATCATGCATTTCTACTTGATTTTCAGGGTTCTCTATTTCCATTGGTTGGTCGGGAAATGGTGGTTGTGGTTGGGGTGCTAGCATTTGTTCCAGGTTAGGGTCGGCTGCAGTGGTGGCTAGGATATGGAAGTTGGCTAAACTCCTATTAGTCATGTCCTGGGCATGGGCATCGGTTTCTCTTTTGGTTGCTGCTAGTGCTCTCTGCTCTTGCAACTTTTTCATGCGTTTCCTACGCTCATGTGCTCCCCGACTGAACCATCCTCTCTTTTTATGAGGGAATGGCTCTTCGGACTGAGCCTTAAACACGAATATTCATTCTTCAGTATCAGCAGAATACCCAGAGAAGGCAGGCTGTGAAGAGGCACCTTCACTTCTAGGCGAACCAGACAACTGACGATACGCGTCGGATGGTCCCTGGTCGCTCATACTGTAAACTAACAAATAGTCAAATAACACATAACAATAAAATACAATTATACACATAGTTCCGTAATTTATTTCCTAACACTTTGAATTTTAGTGTCAGCAGAACACTTATGTGGCTGAATCAGTGGCTTAGCTCTGATATCACCTTCTGTCGCAACCCCCGCCCCCTATCTGTCCCGAGAACGGGCGGCCAAGAACAACCGTGTTGGTGGTATCGGTTTTTATTAGTTTGGCAACGGAAATTATATCAGGACCGTAGTTAGGAAATATTTTATCAAAGTAAAACACCATCTTTTATATAATAAATATATTGGAATAAAACCCCAGGTTTCATTACAAACTGATTTATAGGGATAAATCCCATTTTATTGAAATAAAACGCATTCTTTATTTAGGTAACTTTTATAGCCACTTTTTCCAAGCCTTCAGTGCTGTCCAGCTGGCTTCTAATTGGCTTTCACATTGTGTTACCTGAAACGCGTTTAAAAACATTTTGTCAGTGGGAAATACTGGTGAGTGAATCCCAGTTCAATCAAGAAAAGTTTTATTAATTTAAACAGTATTGAGAGCGATTACAATGTTTACATCTACCCAATTACTCATTCAGTACTGTCAATCCTGACTGGTGGGTCATATTACACATTGGCTATCTCTTTGTCCAATGGTAACGTGTCTCACATTTTGTATACAAAACCCCAACATACCGGCAGTAATTGTAGAATTACAAAGACTTAAGCACTACTAAATTGCATTGTAAAATGTTTAAGGTTTTGTAAAAACTGTTTACAAGAAGGATATTACTCACTTTGCTGTCTTAGGTTTTCTGTAAGGATTTCCTGAGAATTATCTATAATTTACACAAATGCACACGTGTTAGTATAATAACCCATTTTAACATTAGTAATACCCTCCCCGAGATGGCATTCCAACGACTACGTCGGGCAAAACCACGACAGCCGTTACGGAACCCTAGATCAATCGGGCAGAGTATCTAATACGTATCCAGGGGTTATGATACTTACAACGGAGCAGAACTTCGTTATTTAGGGGGATATTATACCCGAGTATAGTGTACACTATGTAGAAATTGAGAGAGAATTGAAAGAAAATGAACGAATTGGACTGAAACCGATAAAGGGAATTTATAGGGCTGTTTCGTCGGTCTCTCGCGCCCCGCGATGAAGTCAGGGTGATCTTTCGCGGCCCGCGAGCTAGGTTCGTAGGGCCTAGGGTTGCGTAGTCACCGGTATAGCTTCGCCGGGTGTTATGCCATGTGGCGGGCTGGGGTTGCGCCAGCCGTCACTCGGTCGTGGCCCGCGTAGACTCAGGCGGAGTCTGTCGCGGCCCGCCAGGGACCATTTATTTTTGTTTTTAATTTATTTTAATGAAATTTAAGGTATTCGGGGTCCGTTTTCACGTATGGGGGGTTTTTTAGGACATATTGGGATATTTTAAATATTTTTATGTAGCGTTTGGTATGCAGTAATGAGAGGTGGAATGGAATGGACCATTGCGAGGGAATGAAAAAAAGAGTGTTTGGTTGGTCGATGGAATGGAATCGTTCATTCCAAAATGCATTCCATCCATCCCCTTGTTTTTTTTCCATTCCATTCCCTCTTCCCCCTTTATTAACAACACAGCCCACCACTATTGCCACCACCCACCACAACCGCCATCCACCACCACCGCCGCCTGTCGTCGTCACCCACCTCCACCGCCACCCATCCCCGTCACCGCTATCAATGCCACCGCCGCCAACTCCGACCAACACTGCCGCCCACCGACGACACCACCACTGCCAACACTGCCACTGCAACCATCGTCGCCACCACCGACCCGCCACCTTCGTTACCGCCACCCACCTCCGTCCCCACCACCACCACTGCCGCCACCCATCGTCGCCACTGCCACCTCCGATCACTGCCGCCACCCACCTCCGCCACCACCGTCGTTGCCACTTTCAATCACCGCCACCACCCACCATCGCCGCTGCCCACCTCCGATCAACGCCGCCACCCACCTCCGCCACCGCTGTCCACTGCTGCCGCCACCACCCATCGTCAACACTGCTACCACCTACGACTACTGCCCCGCCACCATCTCCACTGCCACCATCGCCACCGCCGCCACCCTCCTCGTCGTCACCCACCACCACTGCAACTATCACCACCCGTCGCCATAACCACCTACCACCGCCGCCACCCATGTCACCGGTACAACTGCCACCTATCACCACCCACCATCATTGCCCACCACTATCCGATTTTATTCCTTCGTCTTTTTTTGCCAACCAAACAACAAAAGGTAATGATTCATTCCATTCTCACATGGTAACCAAACAATACATGGAATGGTAATGATCAATTCCATTACCTCATCCATTTCATTACCTCGTCCATTCCATTCCACCGTCTATTCCATTACCCCATACCAAACATACCCTTAGGGTGTCAAAAATATTTCAAGGGTGTCGGTTTATTTTAGGGTTGTTATATACTTCAAGTGCCCATTCCAAAACGAAGAAGAACCATGTCTTATAGTTGTTCTTATAAAGAATTCTGGTCTTGTAAACCAATGGAATTATCGGGCAATGAAGGGGCCATTGCAGCTCAACGCTGGATAGAAAAGACTGAGGCAGTCTTGAAAATAAGCAAGTGCGCAGAAGAGGATAAGATAATGTTTGCCTCCAATCTGTTTAAGAACTCAACTTTAGAATGGTTGAACACTATCCTCCAATCTAGGGGAAGTGATAGGGTCTATAATATGGAATGGGATGAATTTAAGAATATGATTGAGAGAAAATTCTGCCCTCCCAATGAAAAGGAACAGATAGCAAATAAGTTCTTAAACCATAGGATGACTGGAGTGGATAGTAAGGGTTACACTACGTTATTCTTCGAATACGCTAGAATAGTGCCAACCCTTGCTTCACCAGAACCAGTATTAATCTCCCGTTACATCTGGGGATTAATCAGTGAGATTAGGCATGTAGTCAAGGCAGCTAGACCATAAACTATAGAAGAAGCTGTAGAACTAACAAACACCTTAACTGATGAATTAGTGCGTACACAAGAAGAGAACCAGAGGAGGAACCTAGCTCAAAAGCTTACCCAAGAATTTCGCTACGGAAATTCCAATCTTGGGAAGAATGTAGGTTCTACTTCTGCTCCTTAATGCAAATATTGCAAAAGAAAGCATTCTGGAAGATGCTCTATATACTGCAATTTTTGCAAAATATCGGGACACAAGGAAGAAGACTGCAGGAAGAAACCTAACAATGGGATATGCTACAACTGTGGAGGTCAAGGTCATATCAAGCCAAACTGTCCGAAGCTAGCTCCGGCCAGAAACAACAAGACTACTAAAAATGCTAGAGCATTTGTTCTGACTGCAGAAGAAGCAAAGCTGATCCCGGACGTGATCGCCGGTACGTTTTTAGTTAATGATACTTCATTTTGCAAACTTCTCAATCAACCATTAACTAAACTCCCACAAGAATGTCTAGTAGAGACAGCAAATGGAGAAACCATTAAGATTACCGAAATCTTGCAGGGAGCAAGAATAGAATTTTTAAATCAAAAGTTTATTGCAAATCTTTACCCAATGAATCTGGCAGGATTTGATGTTGTATTAGGAATGAATTGGTTAGTAGCCAATAAAGCCAGTATTCTATGTGATCAAAAGTCAATACAAGTAAATTCACCAAAAGGTGAAAAGACTACAATTAAAGGAGATAAGCCGTTTAGGTCCACGAAATTCATCTCTGTAATGAAAACGGACAGTTATGCAAGAAAAGGATCACTAGTGTATATGATTTCCATAATCATTAACACTAAAGGAAAGGAATTGAAAGATATTCCCGTAGTATCTCAGTTTCCAGATGTGTTTCCCGAAGAACTACCAGGACTACCGCTAGACAGGGAAGTTGAATTCAGAATCCATCTGCTACCAGGGACAGCACCAATTGTCAAAGCACCCTATCGTTTAGCACCAGCAGAAATGCAAGAGCTAAAGAAACAATTAGACGAACTGTTAGAAAGAGGATTCGTACAGCCAAGCTCATCGTCGTGGGGAGCACCTATCTTATTTGTTAAAAAGAAGATGGACGGGTCAATGCGTATGTGCATTGATTACCGTGAATTGAATAAGGTCACGATTAAAAACCGGTACCCATTACCGAGAATCGATGATCTGTTTGATCAATTGCAAAGAGCTCGATTTTTCTCTAAAATCGATTTACGCTCAGGATATCATCAATTAAAGGTACAGGAAGAGGATATTCCTAAGACCGCTTTCAGAACAAGGTATGGCTATTATGAATTTACTGTCATGCCATTTGGTTTAACCAATGCCCCAGCTACATTTATGGACATGATGAACCGAATATGTAAGCCATATTTGGATAAATTCATAATTGTTTTTATAGATGATATTCTCATTTACTCTAAGAGTAAAGAAGAACATGCAGCGCATCTGCATGCACTCCTAAATTTGCTGAGAAAGGAAAAGCTTTATGCCAAGTTTTCGAAGTGTCAATTTTGGTTAGAAGAAGTACAGTTTCTTGGGCATTTAGTCAATCATGAAGGAATTCATGTGGATCCCACAAAGATTGAGGCAATTACTAAATGGAAAACCCCTGAATCACCAACCGAGGTTAGGAGTTTCCTAGGATTGGCCGGTTATTATAGAAGATTTATCCGAGATTTTTCTAAAATAGCCATTCCCTTAACTAAGCTAACATGTAAATCTGTTAAGTTTGAATGGGGACCAAGACAAGAAGAAGCCTTTAGAATTCTTAAGCAAAGATTAACCAACGCACCCATATTAGCATTACCAGAAGGAACTGAAGACTTTATAGTCTATTGTGAAGCTTCTAAGTTAGGTTATGGATGTGTGTTGATGCAAGGTCAAAAGGTTATAGCCTATGTGTCTAAACAACTTAAGAATCATGAAGAAAATTATTCAACCCATGATTTAGAATTAGGAGCCATAATTTTTGCCTTTAAGATTTGGAGACATTACCTTTACGGTAGTAAGTTTACCATTTTCACCGATCATAAGAGTTTAAGGTATGTTTTCGGGCAAAAGGAGTTAAACATGAGACAAAGACGTTGGATGGAAATACTTAGTGATTATGATTGTAATATCCAGTACCATGCAGGAAAAGCTAATGTAGTTGTTGATGCTTTAAGTCGAAAGTATCATGAAAAGCCAAAAAGAGTACGTTCTCTTAAATAAAATCTACAAGTAGATTTAAATGAACAGATTAGAAAAGCACAAGAATTAGTAATCAAGGATGATACTGAGAAATTGAAAGGAATTATTAAGGAATTAGAACAAGGAACAGATGGAATTTGGAGATTCCATAAGAAAAGGATGTGGATACCCAAACTAGGAAACCTACACCACCGTATATTAGAGGAAGCCCATAAGTCTAAGTATACGATGCATCCTGGAAGTGATAAGATGTATCAAGACTTAAAGAAGAATTTTTGGTGGATAGGAATGAAAAAGGATATAGCAGCCTATGTTGCCAAATGTCTAACCTGTTCACAAGTTAAAGCTGAACATCAGAAGCCCTCAGGTTTATTGCAGTAGTTAGAGATGCCGGTTTGGAAATGGGAATTGATAACAATGGATTTTGTTACCAAATTACCCAAAACAAGAAAAGGTAATGATACAATCTGGGTGATTGTAGACAGGCTAACTAAGTCAGCTCATTTCCTACCAATGAAGGAAACCTTCAGTATGGAACAGCTAGCTAATTTATATGTAAATGAAATAGTTTCATTACATGGAATTCCTTTATCAATTGTTTCTGATAGAGATAGCCGTTTTACTTCTCATTTTTGGACAAGTTTCCAAAAAGCAATGGGAACCAAGCTAAATCTAAGCACCGCTTATAATCATCAAACAAACGAACAAAAGCTAAAGGACAATTCAGACAATGGAGGATATGCTTAGAGCTTGTGTAATTGATTTCGGAGGAAATTGGGACGATCACTTACCATTAATAGAGTTTTCCTACAACAACAGCTATCATACCAGTATCAATGCTGCACCATTCGAAGCACTTTATGGACGAAAGTGCCGAACTCCAGTCTGTTGGGCAGAAATTGGAGAAAAACAACTATCTGGACCTGAAATAGTACAAGAGACAATGGACAAGATTATTCAAGTCAAGGAACGACTTAAAGCAGCACGCGACCGACAAAAGAGTTATGCTGATAACAGGAGAAAACCGTTGGAATTTCAAGTAGGCGATAAGGTATTATTAAAGGTCTCTCCTTGGAAAAGAGTTTTCAAATTCATCAAGAGGGGAAAGCTAAGCCCCAGGTATGTTGGACCTTTTGAAATTATTAGAAGAATAGGACCTGTAGCCTATCATCTACAACTGCACGAGGAAATGGAAGGAATACATGATGTATTTCATGTATGTAATCTCAAAAGGTGCTTAGCCGATGAATCACTAGTAGTGCCTCTTAAGGATATAGAGGTAAATGAAAAGCTTAAGTTTGTAGAAAGACCTCTACAAATTGAAGACAGGAAAGTCAAGAATCTCAAACACAAAAGATTGGTTCTAGTCAAAGTGAAGTGGGATTCCAAGAGAGGACGAGAATACACATGGGAGCTTGAATCAGAGATGCAAAGGATATTTCCACACCTGTTCCAGTAGACCTCGAGGATGAGTTCTAAAACAAGGTGGGGAGGATATAAAAACCCTCCTAAAATATTTCCGACACCCCTAATATATTTAGAATATCACTATACGTCCTAAAATACACCCCGTATACGAAAACCGGACGCAAAATACTTTATATAATTAAAAATAAAATAAAAACAAAAATCTATCATCGCTCGCCGGCTACGAAGACTTAGTCTTCAGGCTACACGGGGCGCGACAGCTAGACCGGAAGGCGTGCCCCTGGGCCGCCACGTGTCATGATCGTGGCAGACCTACACTTGTGAGTCGATCAAGCTAGGCCCTACATACCCTATGTCACGGGGCGCGAAGACCCCTTAAGGATCCTTCACGGGCCGCGAGGAAGTGTCGATCAGACACTATAAAAGGAGGCCATCGGCCTTCAGTCCAATTCGTTCATTTCTTTCGATTCTATCACAATTTCTCTATACTAGAATTAATCTCCGGGCATTATACCCCCTAATTAACGAAGCCCTGCCTGCCTCGTTGTAAGTATTATAACCCCCGATTACGTATTAGATACGCTGCCCGATTAATCTAGTGCTCCGTAACGGCTATCGAGGTTCTGCCCGACGTAGTAGTTGGAATTCTGTCTCGGGGAGGGTATAACTAATGTAAATATTAGGTTATTATACTAACGCGTGTGCATTGTTTAATTAATAGATTATAACCAGGAAAACACAAAGGAAAACCCTAATATAGCAATGTGAGTAATCTCCTTTTTGTGAACCTTTTTGCAAACTGTTTTTACAAAACCTCAAATGTTTTACATTATATTAAACAGTGATTGAGTATTTGTATTCTACAATTATCGTCGGTATGTTGGGGTTTTGTATACAAAATTTGTTACTACACTGTGAGTAGTAACATGACCACAAGTCGGGTTGACAGTACCGTGTGTGGTAATTAAAGTAGAAATATAAACAAATGTAATTGCGAGATTGCCCTTAATAACTGTAAACTGGTAAAACCTGTCTTGATTAAATTGGGATTCACTCACCAGTATTTCCCACTGACAAAATGTTTTTAAACGCGTTTCAGGTAACAAAATGTGAAAGCCAAATAGAAGCCAGCTGGACAGCACTGAAGGCTTGGAAAAGTGGCTATAAAGTTACCTAAATAAAGAAGATGTTTTTATATAATAAAATAGGGTTTATCCCTATAAAATGTTTGTAATGGAAACTTGGGAATTTCCCATAAGTTTAATATTATAAAAATGTGGTATTTTACTCTGATAAAATATTTCCTAACTACGGTCCTGATGTAAATTCCGCTGCCAAAATTGATAAACACCGATACCACTGAATCTGATCTCATGGCCGCCCGTTCCCGGGTAGATAGGGGACGGGGGTTGCGACATGATTCTTACTACCATCAGATTCTTCCTGACCCAAGAGAGCTGTGTTGCCAAATGAGTAATCATCTGCAACCTTCCCAGTCTCTTGTAGCTTCTTTTTCTGGTTCAACTCCCTTTCATAGGTCAGGGGTCTACCATGAAGTTGGGTCAGGGTCAGATCTTTAAACCCAACTGAATTTCTGGTTGCAAAAGCAATTGTGTCCCATTTTTCAGGAAGTGACCTAAGAAACCTACTATTTTGAGTTGATTTAGCAAATTCAACATTAAGAAGTTTCAGTTCACTTATGAGACAGCTAAAACGTTCAAACTGTTGTGTTAATGATTCTCCCTTAGTGTGACAAAAGGTTTCATACTGTTGATTCAAAACCTCCCAATTGTTTTCAATTACTTCTTCAGTCCCACCAAATTGTTCCTTAAGTGCATCCCATAATTCCTTGGCACCGTTACAGTGTAACAGTCCAGCATAAATTTCATTTGGGAGTGCAGATGCAACGATGCTAAATGCTTTGGCATCCAGTTCAATTTTTTGAAAATCCTTGTCAGAATAGTTTTCAACTTTTTTAGGTACGAGAACTTTTAGATCCTCAGCACTCGGCACCATTGGAACATGTGGTCCGAAGACAACCGATCGCCAACACCCTGTGTTTTGTTGAGCTAAGATGTGACCCATCCTAGGCTGCCAGATGTTATACTCAGATCTGACCAACATCGGTGGTTTGAAGAGTGAACCAGTGTTAATTGTGTTGTCCTGTGATTGTGACGCCATTCTGGTTGTTTTACAGGTACTGAATAATCAACTTTTGTACGTGATTATACCTTACTCTGTTTTTCAACTAAAACGAACAATCGAAAGTATCAACGAAATTGAGCTGAACTTTTACGTCAAAATGATTGTTAGATCAAGTTTGACTGTCCTAGCTCTGATACCAATTGTTAGGATCTGAATTTCTTAGATTGTGTTAGTTTAATTAAAATGAAAATAAAATAGAGATGAATTGCAGCGGAATAGATGAAATAAACTTTTAACACACAATAAATGGAAGAAAAGTTTAAGCACACATGTTTAACATCGAATTGAATGATTGTATTTATTACAAAGATCAATTACAATTGCATGCATGCACAGATCTCCCCCTCAGCCTGAGCTCACTTGATTGTTCGTACAAAATTGACTTAGAAGAAAAGAGCTAACAGAACAGTACAGGGTACTGTTCTATTTATAGTACAGGACAACCACTGAGCATCTTCGGCTGACGTCACCATGAAAGTGACATCTAACCGCCTAACAAACTACAACCACTGACCTATACAACCACTGATTACAAACTACTGATTTACATAAACAAAGTATAAACAAAACACTGATTCTTCATTCCACTGTTGTAGCTTCAGCAGTGCTTTAGTCTTCAGCAGTACTTGAGACACATCAGTAGATTGAGCTTCAGCACTTTAATCTTCATCAATCTTTAGATCAGCAGCAGTTGTAAGGATCAGTACTTTGAGTCTATCTGATGTTAGAGTCACTGTCAAGGGGAAAGATATGTACAAACACAGATTATGAAGGATCCACTGTTCTGAACCAGTTTTGTCTTTATCAACCGTTCCTTTGTAGGGTTCAATCCCAAAGGGTGCAAGAGGGGATGAAATGAAAAAAAAAACATGGGGGCAGATGGAATGATTTTGAAGGAATGAAATGCCTCATAATAGTCAATTCCATTACGCCTCTTATTCATTCATACCAAACACTACCTTATAATATTTTAATAGGAAATACCAGATTATGCAATTCAACAATATATGTGATATGAACCAAATCTTGGCTAAAATGGCTATTTATTCCATCAAATATATTTACTTTAGATTATTTCAATTCTAGTTCCTAGTTTTCAGATTCATAATATAAATTTTGTGAGTCAAAACCCCTAAATTTGTTGGATTACTCTCCAAGATAATTTTGATGCTTTTTTGAAATCCATCAACGAATGTCCTATAATTGAGCCATCCCTAACTATTATGGTAACACCCCACTAACTCATTAGTAGCCCATAGCTAGAACGCTCGTTAGTGATCCATTGGTAATTCAGTCAGTTGCAAATCAGTCGGTTGCCGTTCAAAAAAAAAAAAAAAATTCAGTCGGTTGCAAATCATTAAATTCATTACGCATATCATGTTTACCAACGGTTACCACCTTCACCAAAGAATTTATCATGGCGAAAATCATATGATTTATAGCGTAAAATAGTAAAAGGTCGGTCCGAAGAACAGGGGCGTAGCTTAAGAGGGGCCTGGGGAGCGTCCGACCCTCCGAACTTTTCGTTCAGTAGTGTTATATTTGTAGTTTTCGTATAGAAATTTTTGGATATATACGTTTTCGACCCCTCGGTTCTACAGAAATTTTTTGGTATATACGTTTTCGACCCCCCGTCGGAAAACGTCAAGCTTCGCTACCTTTAGTGAAAATCGTATGGTTTATGTGTAAAAAGGACGGTGGGTGTGCGAGTCAAGGATGTATCACATGCTTATCTTTAAGCAAATAAAGACATTTACTTCTTCAAGTATAAGTAATATGTACAACTTTATAAAGTGCTATTATTATTTATCTATTTATATAATTTTATCTTTAAACTTTGACAATTCATAAAACTTTACAGTTGTCAGTCCCACTTTATATTTTATATTTTATTACTTTTATATTTCAAAATTAATATTTTTTTATATATGCATGTCATTTTAAAGATTTAAAGATTTAAAGACTACATATATAACTCTAGGGGATAGATAATATTTGAGAATCACACTCATTTGTGAGAACAAAAGAAATTCTATGAAACAAACATTTTTTCTTTATATTTTTCTCGTATTTCTATATATTACTATGATTTACTAGGAAAATGAAAAATTAAAAACATGTATAGAGAGAAATTACATATATGTAAGAAAAAAAAAATATTGTTACATAAATGTAGGATACTTTACTTATATGAAATTTTTGTGTAAGTTATCTCAACATGTATCATATTATCTTACATATATTTAACAATAATATTTTCTTAAATATATGTACTTTCTTTATCAATTTTTACATAAATCTTAGTAACATATAGAAAATCTTATTTTTTTTCTAAAAAAATTTGGTCTTTTGATAAGAGTTTTTGAAGTTTTCGCAATTGAGGGTGGTTCTCAATGGGGTGTTCAAGGTCAGATATCCAAAAATTCAGATAGTTGATTTTCCTATCAGAATTCATATTTGAAATTTTGGATACCAAAATTCGGATATCCGAATCCGTAATTTCAAATATTTCATATTCGGAATTACGAATAATTCGGGTTAATTTTTGGATTCAAAATTGTTTTACACGCCCCTAATTCTAATAATATCTTTTCCTATAACTATATTAACAGATAAAATACAAAATGTTGGACCTACAAAAGAACAGATAATATTTAAAAGCCAAAACATGACCAACTGAGCAAGAAATAAACAGTAGATGAAGCATTCTCCTCCCAAAGATAGTGAATCTTGAACAAGATGCATTTGGGACACGTGGCGTGTTATGATGGAGCCTCAAGCTCATTCTGGGAGGGAATACATATCCTTCACTTATTCTAATTTTATGCGGGATCCATATTAATTCGGGTTATCCATTACCCAGGATATTGGATCCATATATAAATAAGGTTATATCTCAATTATTGAGATCACATTCTCCACTTACTTTTCTCTCTAAACCCTAACCAACACACATCTTCATCTCTTTCTTGATTCCTCAGTTCATCAAACAAAATCAATGGTATGTTTCAATATTTAGATGTTTATGGATGTTCCTATTTTAATCGAATTTACTAATGTTTTGTTTGTTTTTGTTTTTTAACTTGGAAACCTTAACTCCTCGATTTATTCAATTTGTGGTTCTTTGAATGAGGATTCGTCAATCTCTAAGAAAGGTATGTTGAATCGTTTATCTATTTGTATATGTTAACCAAGTTAGTAATTGTTTGTTTGTTTTTTAAATTGTTATACCGATCCTCAGTGTATACAACTTGTGCTACTTTTCACTCTAATTCTTCAATCTAAACCAAAGGTACGTGATCTTTCATTATTTTCATATTTTATGATTAACATTGTTTTAAGTATGTGTTTTGTTGTTTTTTTATTTAACATCATTTATTTAGATATTGGTTCATACGCTTCTCTGTTCATCACCTAAAAACTTTGTCACACCCCCAAAATACAACATGCAGAAACCACCGCGAGACGTGTGACGTATCAGGATCTAGCCACTAATCACATTGAACTAACACTAATATAAATAAACTCGAAATCTAATTCAACGTGAAAAGTGTAATTCAAAACATTTGTTTAAAACAATATATGTTCAACGGAAGCATTTGAAAGTCGTTCTAAGTAATTTGAAAACAATCTGTTCGTTAAGCATAGCATAACATTAACGCATTATTAATCGGCACGACCCATGACATCCTCAGCTCCCCTGATTGCAAGCTTCGTATCGTGAAGTCATATAACGACCTGCAAGCATGCAGAAAAAGTGTATCAGCATAAAGTTGGCGAGTTCACAGTTTTGTTTAACGATAATCATGTTAAGTGTTTTAGTTTAAAGACATGCCAATAATAAACTCGATACCAAAGTGACGTATGTTTGTTTTCCCTCATCAATGCCTATCAACATTGGCCATGTGTTTAAAGCCATTAATTAAATTCAGACCTTGAAATCCTTTTTAACACAAGTTCGGACGCAATTAACTTACTATGTGCGGACGTGTGGGTGGATGTTAAGTGCGGACACCTTAATAAATTCATTAAATACGGACCACACTAAAACATTAAGTTCGGACACCAAGTTATAGGTTCGGACCATTATAAAACCACTAAGTTCGGACCCCTTTGGTGAATCAACAGGTTCGGAATATTAACATTTTATTTAAGTTCAGACACTCCTCTTAATCCTAAGTTCGGACATCTTGTAACATATAAGTTCTGATCTTTGTAAATAGAACATTAAGTTCGGATATGTTGATACCATAAGTACGGACAAGCGTGTAAACCATTAAGTACGGACATAAAAGGACAAGTGCGGATTCTTCTAAACCCACACAAGTGAGAACCATTGAAAATGTAACAAGTGTGGATGTTTTGGTATACCACAAATGCAGATACTCATTAGCTCACAAATACGGACAACACAACTTCGTGACTTCACAAAGTCTGGCAAATCAGAAATCCCTTTTTCCTTCCCAAAGTTTTCACGAACAGAAAACCCCAAATGCACAGAAATCAATCGTGTTAGGCATCAAATCAATCAATCAGTGTTATCATACTACAAACATCAAACAATCATTGTACAATCATCTGCCTAAACAATCACGTATTCATTGGCCTAATTAGTCACACACAATCAATTGTTTGGATATTTAGGGTTTGTGTAAATCAAAAGAACAAGATTAACAACATAACATGTAATCATAGACATTTACCTCTGATTAACTCGAGATGAATTGAAGATTAAGGAATGATGGGTATGAACCTGTTTTAACTCTAAACACCCCTCAATAATATAACTTTCACACAAAAACCATATAATAACATGTAATTTACGATTAAAGTACATAATTCACGTATTGACAAGTAACATACAAGTTCCATGTAAATCGTCCGTTCATAGTTACTCGTGTGTGTGTTCCGGTAATTCCCCGGTGTCACACCCCGATATTTCCACGTATTACCGGTGGGCCCGGTGGGAAGTATCGTGACGTAGTTGATATCATCATAGTTAATTTTTCACAGTTCAGTGCACAGCAGAAGTCTAAAAGTAAAAATATTACAAACTGAATGAAAGTAACATAAGTATTACAAACGGAATGTAAAAGGATCCACAGGCGGATCAAAACAAAGGAAATATTGTTCAACAGATTTTTAAGTGATAAAGCTTGCAAGACTCTTTATTTAATCACTCAAGAGTAGCCAGCTTATTTCGCATAGTACCTGCACTTAACCTTTTTGGAAAATACGTCAGTTTACACTGGTAAATACAATTAACCGACGCTTTTGAAAATATTTAAGAAAATTGATTTAAATGCACAAGGCACAAATAATCTTTTATAACTTGGGACAATTATTTTAAAAAAAATAATCTTGTATAGAGTTTTATATGTTTGTCGTCCGTCAGGGCCGGTTAGAAGAGCCGGACAAGATTAACTGACACACCACAAGTATAATGCCCACAAGGAAATTCCTTATTGTGGGATACCTTTTATACATACGCAACTGTCAGGTGTATGCCTACACCCCGTGCTTAAGTCGTGGCCATTTCAATGAATGAGCCGAGGATATCCAGGACATGGTCATTAACCCCCCAAAGGCATTGCACCAAACAAAACAGATTAAAACAGGTTATGTAAATATATTAATCACAATCCGATTTAAATAACTACATACCCGACCAAGCGGTATTATTATAATACTGTATCCCAAGCTCGTATAATGGAAAATGAGTTAAAAGTATTTACCTGAGCAAAATATAAATTTTATCCCAGCCGTATACAATCAGCAAGTGCAAATATCTTTTACTGAGCTCCTAAATCTGGAACGAAGGTTTTAATAACCTATTAGATTCCTAACGGGCCTTACTTAAGTTTAAACTTAGACCGGTTAGTTTTAAAGAAAGGTTTACGGTTCAAAACGCAAGATTAAGCGAAGACCGGATTAGAATGTGATTTAGACCCGACAAGTATGAAGACTTGTATAATATGGGTGTACTAAACACATTCTGTATTTTGAAGCAAAAATGATAAGGTTTGACCCGTTTCGGTCAATTTACGCAAACTAGTTACATAAACCGAACACAAAAAACGCATAACGAGTAACCAAATGAGTCATGCACAAGGTTCACAAGTTAATATGCCTTAAATATGTTGTGATATCAGTAGGATACCTTCCATTATGCCCAAAACGGATTTAAAATCAATTCAAGCCCTGTAGGGGTATTTTGGTCTTTTTAAAGATTATAAAAGAGATTAAATACCAATCTGAGGTTCTGGTCTAAACTGATCAGTAAAAATATTTATTTTAGTAGGTTATATCAGTAAGATATTGCATATATGTGAAATTTATCATTTATGACCAAACTATGCACCATAGGGGCATTTTGGTCATTTCACATAAGCTTTAAAGATCAATTCTGGAAATCTGAGTTTAAAACTTTTACCTTCTTTTAAAATATTAAAATTTACTTATAATATCAATAGGTATTGGGTCTTAAATGTTAAACATAGTTTTAACCCATATTATGTGTTTAAAAAGCATAAAAAGTCGGTTTTAGGCGATTTTTAGGTTATTCAAGGAAATCTGAGTTTTTGATCAATTTATAAGGTTCAAAATATTTTAATTTATCATATAAAATTAGTAGCAAAAGGTTTGGTATCAAAATGTTATGTAAAACTCATTTTATTAGCAAAAAGGATATAACCATCAATTACCGAATTAAAGCAAGAACCCCATGTTATGATCAGTTTAAAAATTAATAAAAATCTTCAAAAATCCCAGAATATGATATTATATCAGTGGGTAAAAAGTTTGGTGTCGAAATTTGGGTTTAAATAGGCCTTATGCAAAAAATGTCGTTTAATTAATAAAAAGCTTTCAAATTACGATATTGAGCATAACTCCTAATTTAGACCTCAAACTGATGTCAAATTTTTAGGACATGTTTATAAATCAGTAATAAATGTTTTTGTGCTCTCAAATTTTCAAAAATCTCATTTTAATATCAAAAGGGCATAATGGTCAACATTTAAGCAATTAACGGAAACATGCAAATGAATCGGATTAACAAGGAACCATCTAGTATAACCTCAGAGGGTTTTACTAACTTATAATATGGTCCTAAAGGAACCTTAAGGCATATCTAAAACAAGCTAAATCGGGTCAGAACTGAAAGTCAAAGCAAAAGTCTACTTTTGCGACTTTTGGTTCCGAACCAAGCCTAAACTCAGAATTGTCGGGTTGAACATGCCCAGACATGTTCTTACATTATTTACCAAGTTATTTTAGTGTTAAAACAGGTTCCATAACTTCTACATTATCAGTTATGAATTTATTTGCAAAAATAGCTTCTGTTGACTTTTTAATTCGAATAATGGCTGGACCATTAATGATTAATCACTAAGTCAAAGCTTAATTACGATGGCTTTGACTTTTGGTCATTAAACTAATAAAACTTGAACTAGAGAGGCTAAGAATGCTTACAAAGACTCTTAGCACGAATTAGGAGCTGAGGGAAACTTGCTTGAAGTCCAGAAAGCTCAAGAGAGTGAGTTTGAATAATTTTTGAAATATGCAAGTGAACTAGCAAACAAGAGGGCTTTATATAGGAATTTAAACTTCACAAGATCATTCCACACAAGCCTATAATTGATTTCTGATGATTCCAGGTGTCCCCTATGCATGTAATACTGTTGGCTCAGTCCCTGAAATCGAAAACCACCATGCAATGGCGGTGTAACCTGCTGTACATGCACCTGTCCCTTTTTTCTTCATCTGATAGACCTACGCTGCCCGCGTAGGACTCTTAAGGAGTCTACGCGGGGCGCGACGCTCCTAGGCAACCGGAAAACAACTTTCGTTTATTGCAGTTTTGGTCCCTGGTCCATAATAAGTTCATATAACTTCCATTTATTGCATTTAGGACCCCTATAGTTAACTTTTAAGGACCTTGAGTCACAAACTAACTCCGTTAAGCACTCGGTTAGTCGTACGATCACCCGAAAAAGTCTTGTTATCTTTGAAACTCCACAAAATTAATATCCGACATTCTTGAGAGCAAACTATATAATCATTACAATGTTTTTAGGTTCGTTAAAAGGTCACTCAGAGGTTACTTTCAACATGTTGACACTTTTAACCCTTATGTTTCGTAAAATCCTTATTTTATGCACAAACGACTTTCCATGTTCGATAAATTACTCGTTAAAGAATACGAACGTTGTGTGAGGTCAATCAGAGGCACAAGAATGGCATGTTGACACTTTGGATCTCTTTTACTAACATATTTACATTGTTTGGCAAATTTAGTCCATCCAGATCAACCTATTACACGTTTATGATCCATGACACGTGTCTATATGATATTGGTCGTGATTTTACGAGGTGTTACATCCTTACCCCCTTAAAATAAATCTCGACCTCGAGATTTAGTGAAATAAATGAGGGTACTTTTGTTTCATCGTGGATTCAACCTCCCACGTGTATTCGGGACCTCTACGGGCATCCCATTTAACCTTCACAATCGGCACGTGCTTCTTTCGAAGATTCTTAACCTGTCGATCCTCAATCGACAAGGGTTTTTCAACAAACTTTAAGCTCTCGTCAATATGCACATCCTTATGTGACATGGCTAGCGATTCATCAGCTAGACACTTTTTTAAGTTGCAGATGTGAAATACATTATGGATTCCACTAAGCTCTTCAGGCAGGTTTAACTTGTAAGCCACTGTTCTAACACATTCGACGATCTTGAATGGTCCTATGTATCTTGGGCTTAGCTTTCCTTTCTTGCCAAAACGCATCACCCCTTTCCAAGGTGATACCTTAAGTAGCACTTTATCACCTACCTCGAATTTCAGAGGTTTACGCCTTTTGACCGCATAGCTTTTCTGCCTATCCCTGGCAGCGTTGAAACGATAACGTATCTACACAATCTTATATGTCGTCTCCAGGACTATATCAGGTCCTGTTAGTTGGACATCTCCAACTTCTGCCCAACAAACGGGCATCCTACACTTTCTCCCATACAAAGCTTCTAAAGGTGCAGCTTGAATACTTGAATGATAACTATTATTATACGAAAATTCAATCAACGGAAGATGATCATCCCAACTTCCACCTAAATCAATAACACAAGCCCTTAGTATATCCTCCAGTGTTTGAATTGTGCGCTCGCTTTGCCCACTCGTCTGAGGATAATATGTAGTGCTGAAGTTTAATCGAGTGCCTAACGATTGCTGAAAGCTTTTCCAAAAGTGAGACGTATATCTAGTATCCCTATCGGAGATAATGGGTACTGGCACTCCGTGGAAAGATACAATCTCATCCACATACAACTAAGCTAGCTTGTCTGAGCTGTGTGTTTCCTTAATAGGTAAGAAGTGGGCTGACTTGGTCAGTCTATCTACTATAACCCAAATAGTATCATTTCCTCGCTTTGTTCTTGGTAACTTTGTGATGAAATCCATAGTTACCATTTCCCATTTCCAGGTGGGAAGCTCAGGCTGTTGCAGCAAATCTGACGGCTTCTGGTGTTCGGCTTTAACTTGAGCACACGTCAAACATTTGGCCACATAAGTGGCTATAGATTTCTTCAAACCTATCCACCAGTAATTCGCATTTAAATCCTAGTACATCTTATCACTGCCAGGATGAACTGAATAGTTGGAGCCATGGGCTTCCTGAAGAATCACATCTCGAAGTCCTCCATAAATTGGAACCCATATTCGTCCATTCAATCTTAGGATTCCATCCTTGCCATATGATAACTGTTCAGCAGTTACTCCCAACTTTTCATTCGGATAGTTAGCTTCTAATACAGCTTCCTTCTGAGCGGCTAACAATCTTTCATTCAAGTTGTTCTTCAATTCAATGCTCTTGGCATTGATTCTAATGGGCTTAACCCGTTCCTTCCTGCTCAAGGCATCGGCGACTACATTCGCCTTGCCTGGATGATATCGGATTTCACAATCATAATCATTCAGTGTCTCCATCCATCGACGTTGTCTCATGTTCAGATCTTTCTGATTAAACAGATGTTGAAGGCTCTTATGATCAGAATAGATCACACACTTGGTACCATATAAATAATGCCTCCAAAGTTTTAGTGCAAACACAACGGCACCCAATTCCAGGTCGTGGGTGGTGTAATTCTTTTTGTGCACCTTTAATTATCAGGAAGCATATGCAATAACTTTGCCCTTCTACATAAGCATACATCCCATGCCTGTGTGCGAGGCGTCGCAATAATCCACAAATTCTTCGAACCCTTCAGGCAATGTCAGCACAGGAGCATTGCTTAACTTCTGTTTAAGAATATCAAAGGATTCTTGTTGCTTAGGACCCCAATCAAACTTGATATTCTTGCGAGTCAATGAAGTCAGGGGTGTAGCAATCCTTGAAAAGTTTTTAATAAAACGCCTATAATATCCTGCTAGACCCAAGAAGCTGCGAATCTCTGTGGGCGTCTTTGGTTCTTGCCAATTCATGATGGCTTCTATCTTAGCGGGATCCACCTGGATGCCACGCTCACTCACAACATGTCCAAGAAATTGGACTTCACGAAGCCAAAATTCACATTTTGAAAACTTGGCGTAGAGTTTCTCTTGCTAAAGAAGTTCAAGAATACATTGGAGGTGCTTCTCATGATCGGCTTGATTCTTCGAGTAAATAAGTATGTCATCTGTAAAAACAATGACAAACTTGTCCAAGTATGGCTTGCAAACGCGATTCATGAGATCCATGAACGCTGCTGGTACATTAGTGAGCCCGAAATGCATCACCATGAACTCATAGTGACCATAACGAGTTCTAAATGCAGTTGTGTGCACATCTTCATTTCTGACCTTCAGCTGATGGTAACCTGACCTCAAATCAATCTTGGAGAAGTAACTTGCCCCTTGCAGTTGATAGAATAGATCGTCGATCCTGGGCAATGGATATCTATTCTTGATTGTAACCTTGTTTAGTTCGAGATAATCAATGCAAAGACGCATTGACCCATCCTTTTTCTTCAAAAACAGAATCGGCGCCCCCCAAGGAGATGAGCTAGGTCTAATAAAACCTTTTTCCAACAAATCATCCAGTTGAGTTCTTAACTCTTTCATCTCAGTCGGTGCTAACCTGTAAGACGCTCTTACAACAGGTGCTGCTCCAGGAATAATGTCGATTCTGAACTCCACTTGCCTATCTGGAGGTAAACCAGGTAGTTCTTCAGGGAATACTTTCGGATATTCAGAAATAACAGGGAGGTCTTCCACCCTGGGCTTTGGTTCATCAATAGTCACCTGCGCCATGTAAATGACACAACCCTTCTTCAAACACCTTGACGCCTAAAGCATAGACACTTGCTTAGGCAACCCATACTGAGTATCTCCTTGTATTTTGAGTGGCTCACCATACGGAGTCTTGATCACTACTTGTTTCTTATCACAAACGATCTGAGCTTGGTTATGAGATAACCAATCCATGCCTATCACTATGTCGAAACCAGCTAGTTTCAAAGGAAGCAAGGATAACAGAAAAGAGTGGTTCCTAATAGATATAAAACATCCATCTAACACGGTTGAAGCAGTTTCTATGGTACCATCGGCCAATTCTACTTCATATTTTATGCTTAGGGTTTTAACAGGCAGGTTTAATAACTTATAAAATTTATCATCCACAAACGACTTATCTGCACCCGAATTAAATAATACCCTTGCATAAATATTATTGATAAGAAAGGTACCTGTTATCACGCTGTCATTCTGAATCGCTTCTTGTGCATTCATTTGAAAGACCCGTGCATTGGTCTTTTTACCTTCTGCAGGTTTCTTAGCATATTTTGGGCAGTTAGTCTTGAAATGCCCCTTCTCGTTGCAACCATAACAGGTTGCGTTCTTCAACTTCTTACAATCCAAAGTCTTATGTTCTTTGGATTTGCAGATCCCACATCCAATAGGCTTCGATTCTGACTGCGACTTCGATTCAAACCTGCATTTTCCAAAATGACGCTTTTGGCAGGTTTTGCATTTTGGCTTCTCATCTGTTTGCTGGTTACCCTTGTTAGACCCAGAATTCTTCTTGTGGTCTGAGTTCCCCCTATCTTTCTTATCAGAACGACGTGCGTTCTCATCCTCACGTTTCCTTTTTCCTTCATCGAAACTCTTAAGCGATCTCTGCCTGACCGCATCGAGAGTAAGGGATAACGACAAATCAGCCACTGACCTAAAAGTGGTGGGTCTAGATGCTTTCACACTTGCTTTAATCTCCAGAGCTAAACCTCCAATAAAACGGGCTATACCTTTTGGTTCCGGTGTGACCAAGTATGGAACCAATCGTGACATGGTATTGAAACTGGTAAGGTATGCCTGACAGTCTAAGTTCTTTATGACCAAGGTCAAGAAATCAGTCTTAATTTTCTCAACTTCATGTTGAGGGCAGTAATTCTCTTTGATCAATGCAACAAACTGATCCCAAGACAGATTATATAACGGGATCTTCCCAGTAGCCTGGATCAAGGACCTCCACCAAGCTAGAGCTTCTCCTTTAAATGATTGCGACACAAACTTCACAATGTCTTGCTCTGCACAACCACTAATATCGACCACAGTGTCCATCTCATCGAGCCAGGTCATACAATCGATGGCTCCTTTCTCCCCCGTAAAGTCTCTAGGCTTGCAGGAGACAAAATATTTATAAGAACAGGTTTTAACACGGAGCTCTTGATTGAGCACAACTTTCGTAGACGGGACACTCCTCTGGTTTGAAGAATGATGAGATTCACTCTTGCGAGCTGTATGTGTCTTGGAGGGTGGTTTTGAATGTGGTACAGACTGAGTTCTAACGCGAGTTCCACTCAATTAATTAAATTGTCTGTCAAGAGCTCGAGTAACGGCATTATCTATTAATGCCTGCAATTCCGCACCCGCTACGTTAACTCTGGTAGTATCATGATTCTCCCTCGGGTGACTGTTGACTTCATCTGACCCAGCCATGTAGCTTGATTGCTACATAAAGTATTGACAAAGATTTATTCAGAAGTCTATTATGGAATTGTGTTTTATGGCAATTCATTAACCATGGTAATTTTAATCCATATTGGTTAATTTTAATTTATTTAAATTTTTATTATATTTTATCCCAGTTATAAACTATTAAGGATAATAGGGTGGCATACAAAAGGCCTAGTCACAAGGACAATTCTAAATTCATAAGCCATGATTTTATAGAATCAAGGCATTTAGGTTTGAACGTAGTTCATTACCGTTTCTTGACAGGGAGTCGTAGACTACAACTGTCTTTTGTCTTATATGACAATGAATATGGCCCACAGACATTTCATCTCTAATGGATGTTTAAATAATACAGAAAGGAATTGAAAGAATCCAATATAAGGATGACTTATGTGATTTTGTCGAATCACAATTGCCAGGAATGTTAACATGTTTTTAGATGTTAACAAGGATTTTGGATCTTAAAAAGGAACTACAATCATGGCCCTGTCTTAAAATGACACATGGCTAGGTTTTGCCTTTAAGATTTTCTTCAATATATAATGGCAGATCTTTTACAAAAGGAATGATATTTTGATTTATTTCATATATTATATTCATGCATATAATGAAAAATAAAATTTTAAAATTAAAACATTCCACTAAATTTAAAAAGAAGTACATAGGTGCCCTAAACGGGACTTTTACATAAATAACTTGCCCATACAAGGGCTAAAATGAAAAGACAAGTCCTCGTAGGGACTAGGTACATAAATAGATGTCCACACAGGGACTTAATTTGAAGTAAACAACAATATAAATAAATAGAGATTTTAATAATCTCTCTTCTTTTTCCCCTTTATTAGATTTGCCAAACCCTTAATAAATCCCCGGTGGCTTCTACGCTCCTCTTGAACCTCTCGCTCCACCTAGCTCAACCTCTGAAGAATCTCCTGCTGCTGCGGTGGTTGGATCTGCGGCGGCTGCGGCTGCTGCTGCTGCGGAGGTTGAGGAGGTGGTGGGTATAGGTACCCAGAGGGTGGGAACCCAGTCTGATAGGGGGCTCCGTAGGGCCCTTCAGGATGAAGAGCATTGTAGTTTGCCACTACAAGATACGGGTCCACATCAGGGGCATTGTAGTAATTGTAGCCAGAATGGCATGGCTGCTCAAAAGGGTTATACGCTGCTGCACCAGCGTAAGAAGGTATTGTGTTATCAAAACCCACATGTGGTGGTGGTGCGACTGGCGCAGAGTCCACCTCAGAAACAGGATTTGAAGGCCCTCCCATCTTCGGGTCATCATACAGTGGCGGGTAGTGACTGCCACTGGAGTGTTGGGGGGTGCTGAAGTGGAATCCCCCTCGCACGGACATCCGTGCTCCTGATCTTCTCTGCCTCGGTGGCTCCGGAGGCGGTTGCTGCTCTGGCGGCGGCGGTGGCAGTGGCGTAAACGTGAATCCTCAGAGGGATCCTGCTGCTGCTGTTGAGGTGGGTTGAAAGGAGGAGTAAACTCCCAGGGGTATGAGGCAAACCTTGCTTCATAGCTGTCTGGACCCCGGTATGGCGAACCGTGAAAAGACGATCCGTCTGAAATCTCTATGGGATGCGTGGGCGTCCCAGATGGCGGCTCGGTAGGATCCGGATCTTCATCCATATCCATGTCTTGATCACCGGAATAATGATCTTCTGGTCCCAATGGGTTAAAACCCACTGGTTCTTGCACCTGATTTGCCGGATTGAACCGGCTCTGAAAGTACAGGGTCGGATCTTGAAAGGCGCGGTGCGACCCCGACCGCTGCAGTGGTAAGTATGAGTGATGTGAGTGACCGGAATCGTTGCCTTGATGGAGCCCGAAAGAATCGTGGTACGAAGGTGTGGAGGTAAGCGAGACAGAACGCCTCGCAGGCTCTAAGTATGTCCTCCAGTCTTCCTGGGGACTAGTGCTCATCGTCACTGAAGGAGTTCGCCGGTGTGATGGCCCGGCCTCATGATCATGACTGGTGAAAATTGGGGCTTTACCGCCTCTTCCTCTTCCTCTAAAACGCGGTGGCATCTTCTGTTCCTACCAACACAACAAAAGAAACAACAAAGGAAAACAGTAAAGGACAAATAAAAGATTAGGATTAGTCCTAAGTCCTTTGCCTAGACTGGGAAGTCAGGGAATGTGCAAACTGTGTCATTGAGATTAAACACAAAAGGCTAGTGTTTAATTCACTCAATGTTGGCTCTGATACCAACCTGTCACACCCCGATATTTCCATGTATTACCGGTGGGCCCGGTGGGAAGTATCATGACGTAGTTGATATCATCATAGTCAATTTATCACAGTTCAATGCACAGCGGAAGTCTAAAAGTAATAATATTACAAACCGAATGAAAGTAACATAAGTATTACAAATGGAATGTAAAAGGATCCACAGGCAGACCAAAACAAAGAAATATTGTTCAACAGATTTTTAAGTGATAAAGCTTGCAAGACTCTTTATTTAATCACTCGGGAGTAGCCAGCCTATTTCGCATAGTACCTGCACTTAACCTTTTTTTGGAAAATACGTCAGTTTACACAGGTAAATACAATTAACCGAATCTTTTGAAAATATTTAAGAAAATTGATTTAAATGCACAAGGCACAAATAATCGTTTATAACTTGGGATAATTATTTTAAAAAAATAATCTTGTATACAGTTTTATATGTTTGTTGTCCGTCAGGGCCGGTTAGAAGAGCCGGACAAGATTAACTGACACACCACAAGTATAATGCCCACAAGGAAATTCCTTATTGTGGGATACCTTTTATACATACGCAACTGTCAGGTGTATGCCTACACCCCGTGCTTAAGTCGTGGCCATTTCAATGAATGAGCCGAGGATATCCAGGACATGGTCATTAACCCCCCAAAGGCATTGCACCAAACAAAACAGATTAAAATGGGTTATGTAAATATATTAATCACAGTCCGATTTAAATAACTACATACCCGACCAAGCGATATTATTATAATATCGTATCCCAAGCTCGTATAACGGAAAATGAGTTAAAAGTATTTACCTGAGCAAAATATAAATTTTATCCCAGCCGTATACAATCAGCAAGTGCAAATATCTTTTACTGGGCTCGTAAATCTGGATCGAAGGTTTTAATAACCTATTAGATTCCTAACAGGCCTTACTTAAGTTTAAACTTAGACCGGTTAGTTTTAAAGAAAGGTTTACGGTTCAAAACGCAAGATTAAGCGAAGACCGGATTAGAATGTGATTTAGACCCGAAAAGTATGAAGACTTGTATAATATGGGTATACTAAACACATTCTGGATTTTGAAGCAAAAGTGATAAGGTTTGACCCGTTTCGGTCAATTTACGCAAACTAGTTACATAAACCGAACCGAACACGAAAAACGCATAACGGGTTACCAAATGAGTCATGCACAGGTTTCACAAGTTAATATGACTTAAATATGTTGTGATATCAGTAGGATACATTCCATTATGCCCAAAATGGATTTAAAATCAATTCAAGCCCCGTAGGGGTATTTTGGTCATTTTAAAGATTATAAAAGAGATTAAATACCAATCTGAGGTTCTGGTCTAAACTGATCAGTAAAAATATTTATTATAGTAGGTTATATCAGTAAGATATTGCATATATGTGAAATTTATCATTTATGACCAAACTATGCACCATAGGGGCATTTTGGTCATTTCACATAAGCTTTAAAGATCAATTCTGGAAATCTGAGTTTAAAACTTTTACCTACTATTAAAATATTAAAATTTACTTATAATATCAATAGGTATTGGGTCTTAAATGTTAAACATAGTTTTAACCCATACTATGTGTTTAAAAAGCGTAAAAAGTCGGTTTTAGGCGATTTTCAGGTTATTCAAGGAAATATGAGTTTTTGATTAGTTTATAAGGTTCAAAATATTTTATTTATCATATAAAATCAGTAGCAAAAGGTTTGATATCAAAATCTTATGTAAAACTCATTTTATTAGCAAAAAGGGTATAACCGTCAATTAACGAATCAAAGCAAGAACCCCATGTTATGATCTGTTTAAAAATTAATAAAAATCTTCAAAAATCCCAAAATATTATATTATATCAGTGGGTAAAAAGTTTGGTGTCGAAATTTGGGTTTATATAGGCCTTATGCTAAAAATGTCGTTTAATTAATAAAAAGCTTTCAAATTACGATATTGAACATAACTCCTAATTTAGACCTCAAAATGATGTCAAATTTTGAGGACATGTTTATAAATCAGTAATAAAGGTTTTTTCCTCTCAAATTTTCAAAAATCTCGTTTTAATATCAAAAGGGCATAATGGTCAACATTTAAGCAATTAACGGAAACATGCAAATGAATCGGATTAACAAGGAACCATGTAGTATAACCTCAGAGGGTTTTACTAACTTATAATATGGTCCTAAAGGAACCTTAAGGAATATCTAAAACAAGCTAAATCGGGTCAGAACTGAAAGTCAAAGCAAAAGTCTACTTTTGCGACTTTCGGTTCCGAACCGAGCCTAAACTCAGAATTGTCGGGTTGAACATGCCTAGACATGTTCTTACATTATTTACCAAGTTATTTTAGTGTTAAAACATGTTCCATAACTTCTACATTATCAGTTATGAATTTATTTGCAAAAATAGCTTCTGTTGACTTTTTAATATTAAGTTTGACCCGACAATTGAGCAAGTTAGAGTGATAATCAGTGGGTGCCCTTTAAGGTTTTATTACCCACATAATTACCCACTCATATCCACTTTCAATTCGAATAATGGCTGGACCATTAATGGTTAATCACTAAGTCAAAGCTTAATTACGATGGCTTTGACTTTTGGTCATTAGACTAATAAAACTTGAACTAGAGAGGCTAAGAATGCTTACAAAGACTCTTAGCATGAGTTAGGAGCTAAGGGAAACTTGCTTGAAGTCCAGAAAGCTCCAGAGAGTGAGTTTGAATAACTTTTGAAATGTGCAAGTGAACTGGCAAATAAGAGGGCTTTATATAGGAATTTAAACTTCACAAGATCACTCCACACAAGCCTATAACTGATTTCTTATGATTCCATGTGACATCTGTGCTTGTAATCATTGTAAACAGTTCAGTTATCAATGAAATAAAGTTATTTGATCCCAATATTTGTTTGTTTATGTTTGACATTTTTCATGTTTTGGTTTCTATTCAATTTCAAACTCTATATCGCTTTCTGGAGAATTATACGCAAACTGGTGCGTAAACGTAGTCAGTTTAACACGAAAAATACTCTGGAACATCAACATATGCCTAACATACCTTAAATAACCTTTACATAACTTAGAAATATGTTTTGAAGGCTTTGGTATGGCAAAATCGAGTCTATTCGCTTACATGGACTAAATTCGACAAACTGCGAAAGTATGCCGATTTGAACTGTAACGGACATTCCAGAACTTGGCCATAAGCTAAACACACCCTAAATATCCTTTACATAGCTTAGAGATAGGCTTTGAGGGGTTCGGTGTGCTAAAATAAACTTTATGATCAATAGGGACTAAAAGCGTCAAAAAGTGCAAAAGTTTGCATTTTCGCGCATATCTTACGTTCTGAATATATCCGGACATCCAAAAATTTATCTAAACATTAAAATATTTTATTTTAGTGATTGGCTTGATAAAATTCCATTCGTCATGTAATTTGGATCGTTTTTGCGTTCGTTACGACTTCCGTCGTAATTAACCAAACAACGCAACCATACGACTAAACGAGCCGACATCCGAGATGTTTTTGAACATGTTTTGAGTTCCCTATACTTTAACCTCATTTTAGAGCCTTGAAATAAGGTTAACGGGGTTCAAACGCATCGAAAAAGGCCTTAAACACGTGCAGGGACCAAAACTATCATTTTTGAAACTTTGTTGTATCTGGCACATGCTAGCGCCGCGCGAGCACCAAATTCCTATCCCCGTGGTGCTATGCAAGTGGGTGATCTGGGCAGAAACTCCATCTTTGCAACACAAGGTCCATTTTCAGCACTTCTCTTGAAGTTTAGGGGCTATTTTGTAACATTTTCAAAACCGTTTGCTGGTTTTGGGGCACCCCTAGTATCCCAAAACCATGGGCCACATGTGAACGGTCCAGATCAAAGCATGTTTTACGATGAACAATCTTAACGGTTCTTGATTCTCTATAAATAGCAACACCCACTTCATTTCATCCTCACTCAAAATTTGATCTAAGATGCTCTAAGTTGAAGCCTTTGCTTTATACCTGAGCTACTTGGGTCAAGATTTTGCTTGCGGGGACCTTCTGTAAGTATTCTTTCGTTCTTTTCATTTGTTTTAGCTTAAAAGTCAAATTCCGTTTGACTTTCTGCATTGACCAGTTTATTATCAATGCGAAGTTCATTTGAACTTCATAATGTGAGCGTAATCACGATGGTTATAGCCCCTAGTGACTATACCTACTGATTACCACGTTATCTAGGCTCAGTGACGAGTCGTAGTTTCGGCCAAAATACGCGTTCTTGCGTATTTTGTAACCAAACTACTTTTGGGTATCAAGACCCTTTGTCTTGATATCAAACCTGTTTTTAAACCTCGTTAAACATGTTTTAACATGTTTAACTCGTCACTTTAGGTTTAGTGCTTATGTAGGGTCGTAAGGTAAGCGGTCTAAACAACCGCTTATACTTTCGAACCCGACCCGTTTGGTCGATCATTAGGATCCGACCAAACACTTTAGGTGACCATAGTTGTATAGGGAATAACCTTCCGAGGTTATACCTTATGGTCACGTCGTTTAAGTAGTTGTATGATAGGTAGTATATATGCCTTAGGAAAATTACCAAAATGCCCTTTTTGCGCCAAATTTCATTTTAAGCCTATGTAACCTAATTTTTTGACATCTAAACTGATTTAACAACAATATTAAACATGTTAAGGCATATTTTACTTGTTATAGGACTAGTTAGGCGTTCCGAACGCGTTTTACGCGAACGACTCGTTAAAGTAGCATAAGCTACCTAAACGGGTCGTAACGGGTCAAAAGCACTTAGGATAAGTTTCGTTTTAGTATGAAGGATTTGTTAAACCATATTACATGAGTTCTTACACTCATTTGGTTTACAAACCCTCATGCTACCCGATCCCCCGAATAGGTCCGTTTATTAATGTAGTTACCTATATTAGGTGCCGTTTGAATCCGTGATCTTCTAGCTTTGCTTGGTGGATATCTAAAGTCTATTGAGCAATCTCAAGTGAGTACATAGACCCCTCTTTTATTGTTTTTCAAACATTTTGGGGTGAAACACATGTGCCTACTTGTTACTTTCGTGCTTTCTATGTTTTCATATCATATACTTGTTATGTTCATTAGTACACTATTAGTACATGATTTCATTTTGTTTCGCTATGTATGTTTACTTGGCATGATAGCACATTGTTTTACATTACATTTTCGGCTTTGTATGTTAACTTAGCATACTTAGTACATTACTTTCATTACATGTTTACGTTTGGTATGACATTTGGTTTGTTCAACGGGTCTAAATTACATTCATTAACATTAGCTACGCCGCTCGGTAGTAAGTAATGGTACCATAGGACTTGACAAATCCCGTTCCTGACATCCTAGGTTTGTTTGGGTGTAAGGAATGACTGAATCCGAAAACATTTTTCTTTGATAATCTTTACTCTAGGGTTATCCTGCTGTCTCAAGGCTTGAATGTATGCGTTAACTTACTACATAAGTGTTTGTATCAGTAAAACATGCATTATTTTACAAAACATAACTCTTGATATATTCAAAATACTTTGTTTTGTACTTTTTACTTGTGGTTTAAGTAGTCTCATTTTACTTACCATACATAACTTTTGTTTACACATTGCATGATTTATATTTAACTTGGGTTATACTATGACATTTGACTATTGGATTAAACATGGATATTTTACATTGTTGGTTGGTTTGAGTGACTTAAATAACGAGGCGTGTGTAATATGATACAAGCATGGTGGATACGCCGCTGGTACTTCCTATATATAAGTGCATGTATGGTATTACATATCGTAGCGTTATTTAAACCATTTCAGTTTATACATATTACATTTACAACATGTTTTCACTTAAATATTGTTTTAACAAATGACTTAAACTTATACAAATTTATTTTACTTGGGTATTCATTTAACCATACATTATTCTTTTATATATACATATCATCTGATTTTGCTATCGTTTTTCAAATGATTTATAAAACAAAACAATTAACAAGGTTCATGACTGAATTTTATTAAACATTTCTTTAAACTCAAGTCATGAATCCTATTTTCATAAAACCTATGTATCTCACAGTCATTTTTATGCTGACGTACCTATTTTCACATGTGTTTTCAGGAGCTGTTGCTTAGGATGATCGCGACACTAGGGCGGACCCGTGCCTTAGAGACTTAAAATAAAGATAGAACTAGTTTAAATTATGTGATGTACTCTTTGGTTCTTGTTTAAGACAATGTATTCCACCTTTGGTTTATGAATAAAAATGAAATTTTAATTACCATGGCTGTGGAACAATAATTCTGTTACAACACTCCCCGACGTTTCCGCCATGATTTGATGTTTTACCTGGTCGGGGTGTGACAGAAGAGTTGGTATCAGAGCCAATGGTTATAGGGAATTAGGATATTAGTAATGATTTGACCTAGACTATAACCTTTCTAGGACCCCAACACAAGTTGTCTTGTGTTTAGATTTTAAAACATGCACTTCACCTATCCTTAGGTGATCACCAAAACAAGAACCCAATTTTCCAAAACAATTTTTGAAAATCAATCGTCTGTTTTTAAATGATTTATTATATGGTTTTGAACTCTTTGATTTTTCATAATGATTTTGAAAATTTACCATCCATTTTTGAATGATTCATTTGGCCTTTTGCCTTCCAAGTTTTCAAAATCTCGTCAAAGTTTTGGGTTCTAAATAGTGTGAACACGTGCAAACTGGAAGGGTGAATGCCTGTACCCTGGGTTTTCTGTCTAAGGCTAGAGTGTTCGTACAAATCCACATAATCGGACCAGTCACTCTTACCTGGGAACTCTTGGGGTGAGTGTTCAGTTATAGGCGAGCATGTCTTCGCGATACATTATTTTTGACCCATTTACTTTGATTAGTCACTGTGTGTCGTTTGTTTGCTTTGTGATACGGACGAATGACCACCATCTTTGCTTTTGTCGATTTTTGTTTCATCTCATTCTTTTCATCTAATCATCTCACTCGTTCCTTTCATGTTTCCTCTTTTAGAATGCCTCCTCGACGCGAATATCCGCTACCAAATGCCGAACTGGCAGAAATCATCGCACAGCAAATGGCTGCTGCGTTCCCAAATCTTATTGCTCAATTGAACCAAGCCAACAACAACAATAATGCTCCATGCAACTTCAAGAGTTTTAACTCAGCTAAACCACTCAAGTTCAGTGGTTCTGAAGGGGCAACTAGGCTCCTTCAATGGTTCGAGAGCATTGAGACTTGTAGGATCGTTTTCAGACCCGAACGAGTTGATCAGAAGAGTTTTGTTCAGTACGAAAGCCAGAAAGAGACGTACTGAGGTCAATTCAGCAAGAATATCACTTTAACTGTCGATTTGATTGATATAATAACGTTTTACAGTGAGACAACACTTCGGCAGCACTTCGTTGCTCTGACCGAAAAAGTTCTTACTGATTTCGCTTGAACACACCTATATATAGAGGTCTGATTCCGCTTGAAGATGTAGTGTGTCAGTTCAAGTGGAATTAGCAAACTTAATTTCGCTTGAATATGCACATGACACTTTCAAGCGGAATTACACTCTTTCAAGCGAAATTACCTTTAAACTCGAACTACGTGCCCTGATCTAACATTTTACAAACATGACTCGATACAAGACGAAGTCGAGACGCATGCACCAACAGACTCCCCCTCGAATGTTGACGAGTCTTCAATGTCGAGTCTTCGCATCTTCAGTCTTTATCAGTCCTCTCGAACTCTCTGAAGTATCTGACACTGTAAAGCATCCTCAAATCTCTTATCTTCTCTTTCATATCACCAACAGACTCTCAGAATCAAAACTTGTCTTTACAATTTACAGACTCCCCCTCTCGGTAAGCTGGGATTGTGGACTGGTTTTTACAGCTTTCTAATTCTCTTGATCAGATCTCTTGAATCCTTAAGTTCATCAACAACAGCAGTTCCAGAATCGTAACCTGACTCATATTTTCTACAGGTTCAGAATCGATTCCTGGTTCTATCCTACATAAAAACTCTACCCAACAATAAATTTTCTGATGACCATTTGTAAAATCAATCTCATACTTTGATGAATCACTTGTGAATAAGATATTCAAACAAAGATTTTACAATTTTAAACTTTGATGAACCACTTGCAGAAATAACGTTTTTCTTTTCAAAACAAACACTCTCCCAAACCATTTGTCATCATGTCTAGCACTTGGAATTTTGAAAATCAGCTCTTCAACATCAGTTGTCGAAAATCTTTTTGTATTTTTCAAAATTTATGCTAAAACACACTGAAAATCTTTTTGGATTTTTGAACATAGAATGAAATGCAGTAGAGAAATATTTACATACAATATTTTAGTGAGTTTGTGTAAGAGGATCATATCAGTTTAAGACAAATCACCAACACCGTTAAGCTTTAAACATTTTAAGTTCTAAACGATTCACATAGATTGACGATATAATTGTCCTCTTAAACTCAATCTAAAAACTTTCGAAATGCTTACTGATACGTTAAGGTATATTAATATTGCACTAAATTCTTATGGACCCCACAATCTCAGCATATCCCCTCATCATGCAATACACTGACTCAAGTAATGCCTTTAAACTTTCATCAACTGTGATTTGTGCGAAAACAAAACAGAATGTTTAAACATTAACAATCAGGTCGATCTTTCGATACGCAGAGAAAGTCCAATGTTTAAACAAAAAAAGAAATAAAAAACAAATTGAAATTATTTAGGCTTTAACCACCAGTTCGATACTCCCGTATACGCAGAGGTGATCCAAAGCTTAAACGAAACACCAAAGAAAATAACGCAGAACGTTTAGGCAATAACATCCAGGTCGATACTCACGTATACGCAGAGGATGTCCAATGCTTAAACAAAATAAAGAAATAAAACAAGTTTAAATCTTTGCAAAAGAAATACACAATCACAGTGACCTTTTTTAGTAAAGTTGTGAAAGTTCACAGACTTAACCAGTTTTATGTCTTTTGACAATCAGCGATTACCGAGTAGGCACACAATCAAGAAGGACAAAACTAAGTACTATGCTTTCAACCATGTTTCCCACTAGAACTAGGCTTTTTCATTTAGGTTTGTATCGTTATCGCAAATCTACTAGTCTAGCTGAACCTATCGTCACATCATTAGTGAGACCATTTACCATTTATCACATTTTATCACTCCATTTCTTTAGCATGCTGTGATAGTCCACTGATGCACTATCATTTCCTCTTTTTCACAACCAAACTCATATTTGATTTTATCATGTTTTTTACTTTTTCAAATTTTCTAATGTTTTTGGATTTTCTGAAATTCTTACTCCCCCTAAAATTCAGAAACATTTAAAGAAAATTGAAAACAAACTGTACAAGTAAATTAACAACCGATATCGAATCACTTCAATTCTCCCTCCACTTGGCATAAACAATCAGAACTCCCCCTCTCAACAAACTATTTTCCCATTATGATTTCAAAACACTTAAGTTTGTTTTAATCAAAATGGTTTTTCCAGAAAATAAGTTTAGTTGATTTTACCACTTGTAAGTTCGGGATAAACTTCATCACTTTGTTTATTTTTAACCATTTATAGATTTAACATTTCCCGATCTTATCCCCATCAACCACTTGTAGGAAATCAAGTACAACTTAATGTCCCTGATTTACCACTTATAAGTCTCAAAACAATATCCACTTGTAGGATGAAATCACTTTTCGTGAATTTCTTAAGAAAGATGCCGATTCATGCTCCACTCTTACCAACCTGGGAGCTCCGGCAAGTCCAGAATTTTACTGTTCATAGTAGGTACCATCCCAGTCACAAACCAGGGATGATACTTTACCTTGCTTCTTTGTTTTCTTTTCATAAAATTCCTTGACTCCCTTAACCTTCCTGTCAACCATTTTTCCAAAAATGTGTTTCACTTTAGAATTAAAAGCTTTTTCAACATTAAATTCTTTCTTTTCAGAAAAAAATTGATTTGAAATTTCAACTTTACCAATCTTTTGTTTAAAATTCTCAGCCCTCAATGGTGGAAAATTGACATCATCCATTGGAGGTACTGATGTTTCCAATTTTAATTCAATCAGTGGCTCCTCTGACTTTGTGGAATCAGATTCATCGCCAGAAGATAGCTCTTCTGATTTTGACAAATCAGAATCATTGCTAGAACTTTCATCAGATTTCTTAACAACCCATTTTTGATTGTTAAGATTTGCCCTTCTCTTGTAAAATCTGTTTGAGCATTCACCAATCTCAAAAGTTGAATTTTTGAAAAGTTTAGTTCTATCAATTGGTGATTCAAACACAACTTCTTTGTTTTTTAGTTTACGAGAAACTCCCTGTTTTGATTGTATTGCCTTGGAACAATTCTTGGCAATATGACCAACAGTATTGCATTGGAAACAGGTTCTCGTATCTTTCATCTGATCATCAGTTTTCATCTCTTCTTGCTTCTTCGCAAGGAATTCTCTGTTCGATTGCTTCCAGAATGGACTATTTTGTTCTTCCTCAGCACTACCTCCTGAAACAAATACCATTTTTGATTTAAAATCTCGAACATATTTTTCATTTTTATGATTTTCTGGTGGAATAAATCCTAATCCTTTCTTTTTGAAATTACCGTTATGGTTTGGTTTCTTTTGAAAACCTGAACCAGAACTGTAACCTTTTTTCTTGTTTAAACGTTGTTGAACTCTTGAGGTGTAAGGTCTTGGATTTTTAGAAAGATTTACATCTTTTATTTCAGAAATATTAATTTCTGTTAGTTTGAAAACCTTTTTTATCATTTCTAGTTTAACACCTCTTATTGGAAATTCCTCATCAGAATATAATTTGTCAGAATCATTCAAAGTATAAGCCACTTTAAATGTTTCGTCATTCAAATTAGATTTTGATAGAAAAAATTCTTTATTGTAAACTCTTTTGCCCTGTTTGTCGGTTTGACTCGGAGTGCTGGACTCAGACTTTGACTCTGACATAGACTCCGACTTTGACTCCTCGGATTCATCTTTATCCAACACCTGATCGACCATTTTCTTTATTAACTCGGACTCATGATCAGTGTCAGATGACGTAAACGTGACATCAATATTATCTGGCAAGTTAACTGAAGACTCCGACTCCCACTTTAAGTTTGTTGCCTTTTCAACTCTTTCTGAATTTGGATTTCTTGGAGAATATCCATTTTCAAGAGGGGGTGGACACTTGTTATAACTGAAACCTTGTTTCTTACCAGAATCATTCACTTTAGTATCCTTCTTCTTTTCTTTCTTCTTTTCAGGAGTCTTTTCTTCAGAAACCTTTTGTTCTTCAGTTACTTCATCATCCTCAAATGCCTTTATGCCTTCAACAATTGGATAAATCATGTCAATGACATAAGAAGTACATGAGTAACTTTTCAACAAACGATTAACTCTTTCAGTTTCAATTCTTTGTGCTTCAAGTTTTTGTTCAAGCACAGCACACTTCTCAATGTAATTATTCACAAATTTCTGCTTTATCATAAAAGCTCCCTGAAGTGTCTTCATGGCTGTTGCTTGTTCTTCACTTGATTGATTGTATTGTGTGACACCTGTGTCACTTCAACCATCAAACAAATTCCAAACCAATGAAATATTGTATTTCATACTTGTGATTTGTAAAAATATGCGTATCGTTTTCACATATCAACTCTTGTTCGATTTTAAGCTTTAAATCGCTTTCCGGAGGGTTATACGCGCTCTGATGCGTAAATATAACCAGTTTAATCCAACGAACACTCTGGAATAGTGAAATAGGCTTAACATACCTTAAATAACCTTTACATAACTTAGAAATAAGTTTTGAAGGCTTTGGTATGGCAAAAACAAGTTAATTCGCTTACAGGGACTAAACTTGACAAACTGCGAAAGTATGCCAATTCGAACTGTAACAAACATTCCGGAACATGACCATAAGTTAAGCATACCATAAATATCCTTCACATAGCTTAGAAATAGGCTTTGAGGGGTTCGGTGTGCTAAAATAAACTTTTAGGTCATTCAGGGACTAAAAGCGTCAAAAAGTGCCCAAGTTTGCACTTTCGCGCATAACTTACGTTCTGAATACTTCCGGACATCCAAAAATTTATGTAAGCACTAAAATATTTTATTTTAGTGTTTGGCATAAGAAAAATCCATTCGTCGCGCAATTTGGATCGTTTTTCGCGCTTATGCGCATTCCGTCGTAATTAAGCGAACATCGCGATCGTACGGCCAAACGAACCAACATCCGACATATTTTTGAGCATGTTTCATGTCCAAAATGTTTAGGCATCATTTTAGGGCCTTAAAGTTGGCTTCACGGGCCTTAGAAGTGTCGGAAATGGCTTAAATACACAACAGGGACCAAAACTGTCATTTTTGAAACTTATTTTCTGATCAGAACCCCCATGCGGCCCGCATTAGTTTTGGTGTATCCTGAAGCGGGCCGCGTCAGCCCTTCTGACCAGATTAAATGTTTCTAACAGCAGATTCCAGCTGTTTAATCCACACCCACAAGTTCATACTTGCCTATTCAGCAGATAAGAACTCACTTTTAGTCACCATAACTTTCCAACACATGTACGGGTGGGATTCGAGCACGGTTTCCATGAAACGATCTTAACGGTTACCCGAAAACTATAAATACCCCACCCCACAACTTCAAAACCCACTAGAATTTTGATCTTAGAAACTCTAAGTTGAAACCATTGTTTCATACCTGAGATTCTTGGATCGAGATTAGCATTCGGGGACCCTTCGTAAGTATTCTTTCGTTCTTTTATTGCTTTTACGAGTCTTTTCGAGTCTGAAAGTCAAACTTTGTTTGACTTTCTGCGTTGACCAGTTTATGGTCCATGCAAAGTTCGTTTGAACTTCGCAACGTGATTGTAATCACGATGGTCATAGTCCCTTGGGACTATGCCTACTGATTACCACGTTGTCTAGGGTCGTAGGGTAAGCGATCTAATAAATCGCTTATACCTTCGAACCCGACCCATTTGGTCGATCATTAGGATCCGACCAAACACATTAGGTGACCATAGTAGGTAGGGAATAACCTTTCGAGGTTATACCCTATGGTCACATCGTTTGAGTAGTTGTATGATAGGTAGTTTATATGCCTTAGGTAAATTACCAGAATACCCTTTTCATGTATAATTGGTAATTAAGCATATGTAACCTAAACTTTTGTCACATAACTGATTATGTAACATGTTTAGGCATATAACACTTGTCGTAGGACTAGTTAGACGGTCCGAACGCGTTTCACGTGAACGACGCGTTAAAGTAGCATAAGCTACCTAAATGGGTCGCGATGGGTCGAAAGCACTTAGGATAGGTTTCATTTAGTATGTAGGCTTTGTTAAACCATATGACACGAGTCTCCATACTCGTTTGGTTTACGAACCCTCATTCTATCTAAATCCTCCGATTTAGGTCCGGTTTATTAACATAGTTACCTATATTAGGTGCCGTTTGATTCCGAGATCTCTAGGATTGCTTGGTGGTTATCTTAGGACTTCTGAGCAATATCAAGTGAGTACATAGTTCCCCTCTTTTACCGTTTTCAAACTGTTTTGGGGTGAAGCATGTGTACCTATCTGTTATTTTCATGATTTCAAAGTATAATTGATTATACATGTTATTACTTATCATTTGACAAACTAAATGACTATCTATGGTTTAAACATTGATTTCTCAAAGAACATAAAATAAATTGTTGAATTGTACTTATTTTATGTTCACCAGACCGATTGTTAGTATGATATAGCGCTATAGGATTAGACACCCCATTCCTGTTGTCATGGAATGTCTGAAACCAATTTGTTTCTCCATCCAAATAGGGATTGCCTTTGTGGTATCCTTATAGTCTCAAAGGTGTATTTTGATGCACTAGGTCTGAATGAATTCTTAAATCACACTATTAAAGTATAGTTTGATATACTCTCATGTGTGGTATTGTACAAAATCAACATATATTTAATTTATCACATCTAAAGCATATTTTGATATGTTATTTATGAAACCAAAACATAGTTTATTATGTTACTTACAAACCCAAAGTATATTTTTGATATGATACTATAAGGTTATTCGTTTAACCTTACATTATCTTACAGAACATAACTTTTGTTTACACATTACATGATTTACATTTAACTTGGGTTATACAATAATATTGGATAATTGGTTTAAACATGAACATTCTATATTGGTGGTTTGGTTTGAGTAAGTGACTTGAGTAACGAGGAGTATGTAATATGATACAAGCATGGTGGATACGCCGCTGGTACTTCCTATATATAAGTGTTTGTATGGTATTACATATCGTAGCGTTATTTGAATCATTCAATTTGGACTTATACATATTACACAAGTAACACGATTCTCTTACAGGACTTTGGTTTACAAATGATTTACTTATACAACTCATTTACTTGGTTATACATTTAACCATACATTTTTCTCTTATTTATACATATCATTTGAATTTATTGTTTTTCAAGCAATTTACAAGACAAAGCAAATTACAAGGATCATGACTGACTTTTGTTAAACAACATTTTCTAAACTTATAAGTCATGAATCCTATATTCACAAAACCTATGTATCTCACAGGCATTTTTATGCTGACGTACCTATTTTTACACATGTTTCAGGTACTGCTTTGCAATGATTGTCGATACATGCTACATTTAGGATGGACTCGTGCATTAGCAACTTTAAAACTTGGAAGATCATAGTTGTACTTATTTGATTGTATTAAAACAATGAGTTCATTTATTCAATAAAACAGAATTTATTTATGCCATGGTTATGAAACAATAATTCTGTTACAACACTCCTCGACGTTTTCACCATGTCTAGTTGCTTTACGTTGTCGGGGTGTGACATATTGATTCATGGCCTTATTCAAAACATCATAAGACTCTTTCAGCCTATTCATGTTGTTCATCAATGTGCTGTTCTGCTTCTTTATAGCTTCACAATTTTCACAAATCACCGGACTCTTCTTTGCATCAACTTCTTAAACTTTGAACTTTGGAATATCTTTCACTTTTTTATTTATCACAGGAACAGCTTCATCATCACTGCTGACCGGTGTTTTGACCTTTTTCTTTTTCTTTTTATCTTTTTCATCTTCACTATCACTTTCTGCCATCATTTTAAAATAATCTGCCATTCGTTTTGCATAATACTCTCTATCATCATCACTATCTTCTTCAACTCGAGCAACAAAGGCTTTGTGACTTGAAGTTTTGTTAGGATCATAATCATCCCAACTGAAACCTTCCCAGTTAAACCCTTCTTGTAATTTTTCATCATCTTGGTTTATCAGGCATGCTTTGTTATCAGCTGAAATATATTTGTCCCAGCTGAAACCTTTTGTTGGCTCTTTGTCATCCTGATTCACCATACAAGCTCTCTTTGAAGATTCTTCAATCACTTTTCTTCCATGTGCCACTTGCGGTTCTTGTTGTTGTTGTGCAACTTGATGATATATGGCCTTCCGATAGTAATCATTGTTGTTGTTGAACGGATTTTGAACTCCACTTGCTTCGCGGTTTTTGCACTCCTTCTTGAAATGTCCTTTTTCCCTGCAATGAAAACAAGTGACTTTAGATTTATCAAAACCTAAAGTAGAAATATTAGCTTCACGTAAATCATCTCTTCCTGTGATCTGCTTAAATTTTTCAGCTCGTCTCAACACACTTGCCAAACACCACTTTATATCCATCAATTCCATCTCTTCAGCATCTATTTGATCGTAATCCTCTTTTGTAAGCATTGGATTCCCGATCCGCCCTGCCACAAAACTACCATATGATTCCAACACAGTTCCTAACAAAGACATGTGACTCTTAGCAACTTCTGCTGAATAATCCTCATCATTCTCCAGATTCAGTACAATGTTGCATTGTAACTGCTTTCTAATCTTTGTTGTTGAAATGTTTGGATCAAATGATGGATATGATGAAAAACTTGTGTTGTTGTTTGATCCTTTTGATGAACTTCCAGATGAACTCTTTGCATTGAATGTTGTCTCAACCTTTGGTGACATATTGGTGGATTTATCACTGACACCACCTTTGTAATAAAGACCAATATCTTGTTCACCGTCAAAATCTTTCATTCTTGAAACCTTTCTTTGTTCCATCTCCTGAGCCTCAATCTTTTCAATAAACTTGCTCAGTGTCAGACTGCTAAACCCTTTCTTATTTCTCAACATCATGAGATATGTGCCCCAAGTCTCATATGGCAATGAATCAGCTAGTTTTTCAATCAACTCTTCATCATCTTTCTCGATGCTCAATCTCTTCATGTTAGCTAGCAAATTGCAATATCTCTCAATGATTTGCTTTGTACTTTCATTTTTCAAAACGAAACAGATCAAACTCTTTCTTTAAAAGAGACTTTTTATTCTTGACCATCTCTTGGCTTCCATGAAACTTTGATTTTAATGCTTTCCAGATTGAATAAGAAGTTCCATTGTGTTGCAATAGAACCAAGATATCTTCTTTCACAGCTTGTTGTAGTAGACTTAGCATCATTTTCTCATCTTTGTATTTATTTCTATTTTCAGCACTCAAATCTTTAATTGCAATAATCTCTTCGTCATCATTCATCGGTCTAACGTATTTCGTCTCGACACATTCCCAAGCATCTAAGTAGTTAGCTTGAACCCAGTTCTCAAAATGTCCTTCCCAACCCTTATACTCCTCGATGTTCATGAGCTTAGGCGGTTTTTGCATCGTCCCCGTTTCATTTTCCAACATCGTGTTCTGTGCAAGAGTAATTGGGGTAACCGGGGTAGCGAATGCGTTGTAAAATTCCTCTTCCATGTTTTGGTTTTTCAAATTTCACAAAACTGTTCTGTTCAAATGATATTACAAACTTCAAACAGAATTCCCTTAAGCGAAATTACACAGTTCAAACAAAAACCCAATTCAAACGAGATCACCTTGTTCAAGCGAAATATCAACTTTCAAACGAGATTACTTTGGAGCGGAATACCTTTCAAGCGAAATACCTAATTTTGTTTGATATTTCAACCGGAATCACGCTTTTGAAGCGAAATATAGATTTCAAACGGAATAACCCAATATTTTCAAACGGAATACTGGTTCAAGCGGAATTAACCAGTATTTTCAAATGGAATCAGATTCAAAATGTGATTTCAAGCGAAATCAACAGATCAGTTCAAGCGAAATTATGCCGATGTCATATTCTCGAGCTGTATTTCAAGCGGAATTAATGATTTTACTGACTTTAGATCGAATTAAGGTCTGAAACTTTCAAAGCTTTTTTAAAACAACAATGCGCACAATCTGTGAGAATTTTAGCCGATTTTAACCGTGAAAAATTGTTAATTTTTTTTTTAAAAAGAAGGTCTAGAAATCAGAAATTGCAGCTCAATTGATAAGAACTCTTCTTCCTGAGCTCTGATACCACTTGTAGGATCGTTTTCAGACAGAAGAGTTTTGCTCAGTACGAAAGGCGGAAACAGACGTACTGAGGTCAATTCAGCAAGAATATCACTTTAACTGTCGATTTGATTGATATAATAACGTTTTACAGCGAGACGACACTTCGGCAGCACTTCGTTGCTCTGACCGGAAAAGTTCTTACTGATTTCGCTTGAACACACCTATATATAGAGGTCTGATTCCACTTGAAGATGTAGTGTGTCAGTTCAAGTGGAATTAGCAAAGTTAATTTCGCTTGAATATGCACATGACACTTTCTAGCGGAATTACACTCTTTCAAGCGAAATTAACTTTAAACTCGAACTACGAGCCCTGATCTAACATTTTACAAACAAGACTCGATACAAGACGAAGTCGACAGACGCATGCACCAACAGAGAGTACATTCCGTCACGTCCTATGTCCTGAGAATCGAAAAGTCGAGTTTGCATCAAGCATGTTTCAGAAGAGGGCTCTCACATGGTGGAACGGGATTATGAGAGATCGTGGTGCTGAGGTTGCTTTAGCACAAACATGGGCTGAACTTAGGGCGCTTATGATGAGGGAGTTTTGTCCTCGTCATAAACTGCGAGCTTTAGAAAGGGAATTTGATGACCTGAAGTAGGATAGTGGCGAGCATCGGGCATATACTGATAAGTATGAGGAGCTGAGTTTGTTATGCCCAACAATGGTTACCCCACTCGAGAAGGCTATCGAGAGGTATATCGATGGCCTACCTGACTCCGTACAAGACATCGTTACTGGTAGTAACCCTACCACAGTCCGTCAGGCAATTGAACTATCAGCGACATTGACTGAGTCGCAAGTCCGAAAGGGTAAGCTGCATAGAAAAGGTGACAAGGGTAAGAAGCAGTCGTCTGACAAAGAGGATAACAAGAAAGGTAAAAACAAAAAGGGTAAGGATTCTGGTTCCTCGAAGGGTTCTAGGAAGCGTAAGGCTTCCCAAAACTACGCTGTTACTGCACAGGCCAATCAAGCTGCTCCAAATCAGCCTGCGCAACCACCTGCCAAGAAACCTTATCTTGGTAATGCACCTTTGTGCAACAGATGTAACGGTCATCATCAACCGCACCTCCAGTGCCGTCATTGCACCAACTGTGGAAGATCTGGTCATCTTGCTGACACATGCCGCACTCCTGCTAATCAAAATCGGGCAATTCAGAACCCGGCTCAACAAGTTGCTCAGCCTCTTGCTCAGCAACAAGGTCAGGCTGCACGACCTCACTACCCACCAGGTTCTTGTTATAACTGTGGGGATCTGACCCACTACCGTAATCAATGTCCAAGATTGGTGAATGCGAATCCAGCTCAGGCTCAGGCTCGAGGTCGAGTCTTCAACATGAATGCACAAGAGGCGCAAGCAGACAATGAAGTGGTTAACGGTACGTTCTTTGTTAATAATCAACCTGCATCTGTTCCTTTTGATTCTGGTGCCGATAAGAGTTTTGTGTCATTATCTTTTGAGCCATTGCTTCGCATGTCTAGAACGAAACTAGGTAAGCCTTTAATAGTAGAAGTTGCTAGTGGTGATCCCGTTGTTCTTGATTCTGTTCTCCGCAATTGCCAATTGAACCTTAACAACCATCTTTTTCCTATCGACCTCACGCCAATGCAACTTGGGAGTTTCGACTTTATAGTGGGTATGGATTGGTTAGCCAAGCATCACGCAGAGGTAGTTTGTTTCGAGAAGATTGTTCGTGTTCCACTTTCGTCAGGTGAGATCCTACAGGTTCGTGGTGAGAAGCCTGCTAGTAGTCTCAAGCTCATGTCTTGTTTTCAAGCTCGGAAGTATCTGCGAAAGAACTATGTGGCCTTCTTGGCACATGTTGTAGCAGATAAAGGCAAATGTAAGTCTATTCAAGATATCCCTGTCGTTCGGGATTATCCGGAGTTATTTCCTGAGGAGTTACCTGGGTTACCCCCAGCGCACCAAGTCGAGTTCCGTATTGATCTTGTACCAGGTGCAAATCCTATTGCCAGATCTCCTTATCATCTTGCACCGTCTGAGATGCAAGAATTATCTAAGCAGCTTCAAGAGCTTTCAGATAAAGGTTTTATTCGTCCTAGTTTTTCACCTTGGGGTGCTCCCGTTCTTTTTGTCAAGAAGAAGGATGGATCTTTCAGAATGTGCATCGATTACCGTGAGCTTAACAAGCTTACCATCAAGAATCGATATCCCCTACCTCGCATTGATGACCTCTTTGATCAATTACAGGGTGCTTCTTATTTTTCGAAGATTGATCTACGTTCTGGGTATCATCAGCTTCGTGTGCATGAAGAAGATATTCCCAAGACAGCTTTCCACACTCGTTATGGGCATTATGAGTTCACAGTTATGCCATTCGGATTGACTAATGCTTCTGCTGTTTTCATGGACTTGATGAATAGGGTTTGCAAGCCTTATTTAGATAAGTTCATCATCGTTTTTATTGATGACATTTTGATATACTCTAAGACGCAAGCTGATCATGAGCAACATCTTCGTCTTACTCTGCAACTCCTAAAGAAAGAGCAACTTTTCCCCAAGTTCTCCAAGTGTGAATTTTGGCTTAAGGAAGTTCAATTTTTGGGTCATATCGTCAACGAACAAGGTATTCATGTAGATCCCTCCAAGATCAGTGCGATTAAGGATTGGGATACACCTACTACTCCTACTGAAGTTCGTTCATTTCTTGGTCTCGCGGGTTATTACCGCCGCTTCATCGAAAATTTCTCGAAGATTGCAGTTCCCCTAACTGCTCTAACTCAGAAGAATAAACCCTTTGAATGGGGTTCTAAACAAGAAGAAGCGTTTCAGACCTTGAAGCAGAAACTTTGTGATGCGCCTATCCTATCTTTACCCGAAGGTAATGATGATTTTGTCGTGTACTGCGATGCATCCAATTTGGGACTCGGTTGTGTTCTGATGCAAAGGAACAAAGTTATAGCATATGCATCGAGGCAGTTGAAGGTGCATGAGGAAAACAACACCACTCATGATCTTGAGTTGGGTGCAGTTGTGTTCGCTCTTAAGATCAGGAGACACTATTTGTATGGCACAAAATGTGTGGTTTTCACTGACCACAAAAGTCTTCAGCATATCTTCAATAAAAAAGAACTCAACATGAGGCAAAGACGTTGGGTTGAACTTTTAAACGACTATGACTGTGAAATTCACTACCATCCTGGTAAGGCGAATGTCGTGGCTGACGCTTTGAGTCGTAAAGAACGTGTCAAGCTTCATTGTGTTCGTGTTCAATCTGATATCCAAGCTCGATCTGATATTCAAGCCCGCATCTCTCAGGCTCAACATGTTTGTGTTTCACAAGACTTGATGGGTAAGGAATTACCCTATCACATTAAGCCTGATCTTGAACTGAAGGACAATGGATCGTATTATTTCATGGACCGTTTGTGGGTCCCAAGCCTAGATGATCTCCGCACTTTGCTTATGGATGAAGCTCATAAGTCCCGTTATTCTATTCATCCTGGCTCAGATAAGATGTATAAGGATCTTCGTACCCAGTATTGGTGGCCTGGTATGAAGAAAGACATTGCCTTGTACATTTCAAAATGCCTTACTTGTCTTAAGGTTAAGGCTGAACACCAACATCCTTCTGGTTTATTGGAGCAACCAGAGATTCTAGATTGGAAATGGGAAAACATTGCTATGGATCTCATTACTAAACTTCCACGCACTAAGAAAGGTCATGATGCCATCTGGGTAGTTGTTGATCGTCTTACTAAATCAGCGCATTTCTTGCCGATCTGTGAGGATCTATCTGCTGACAAGCTTGCTAAAATCTATGTGGATGAAATCGTATCTCGACATGGTGTTCCTTTGAACATTATTTCTGATAGAGATGCTCGCTTCTCTTCTCGTTTTTGGAGAACCATGCAATCTACTATGGGGACCCAACTTAATCTGAGCACTGCTTATCATCCGCAATCTGATGGTCAATCTGAAAGAACAATCCAGACTTTAGAGGATATGCTTAGAGCTTGCGTGATCAATTTTGGTGGTAGTTGGGATTCACATCTTCCATTGATTGAATTCTCCTACAACAATAGTTATCACTCCAGCATCAACATAGCTCCTTTCGAGGCTCTCTATGGTCAAAAATGTCGTTCACCAGTCTGCTGGAATGAGATCGGTGAGGCTCAGCTTACTGGACCTGACCTCATTCTAGAGACAACTGATAAGGTTAAGAAAGTTCGTGATAACCTCCAGACAGCTCGAAGCCGTCAAAAGAGTTACGCGGACCAACGACGCAAGCCCTTGGAATTTCAAGTCGGTGATCGTGTATTACTTAAGGTCTCACCTTGGAAAGGTGTGATCAGATTTGGAAAGGCAGGAAAACTTGCACCTAGATATGTTGGACCATTCAAGAACGTCGAAAGAATCGGTAAGGTAGCGTACAGACTTGAGTTACCTCCTGAACTTGGTAATGTTCATCCAACCTTCCACGTGTCCAATCTCAAGAAGTGTTTAGCTGATGAGAACCTCCACATACCACTTGACGAAATTCGTGTTGACAACACGATGCATTTTGTTGAAAAACCTGTGGAAATTATGGACCGTATAGTCAAATGGCTTAAACACAAGCGCATTCCATTGGTCAAAGTTCGCTGGGAATCTAAACGTGGACCTGAGTTTACTTGGGAACGTGAAGATCAAATGAAGGCGAAGTATCCGCATCTTTTCTCATGAGTTTCCTCTAAACAAATTTCGGGATGAAATTTCTACAAGTAGGGGAGACTGTGACATCTGTGCTTGTAACCATTGTAAATAGTTTAGTTATCAATGAAATAAAGTTATTTGATCCCAATATTTATTTGTTTATGTTTGACATTTTTCATGTTTTGATTTCTATTCAATTTCAAACTCTATATCGCTTTCTGGAGAATTATACGCAAACTGGTGCGTAAACATAGTCAGTTTAACGCGACAAATACTCCAGAACATCAACATATGCCTAACATACCTTAAATAACCTTTACATAACTTAGAAATATGTTTTGAAGGCTTTGGTATGGCAAAATCAAGTCTATTCGCTTACAGGGACTAAATTCAACAAACTGCGAAAGTATGCCGATTTGAACTGTAACGGACATTCCGGAACTTGGCCATAAGTTAAACACACTCTAAATATCCTTTACATAGCTTAGAGATAGGCTTTGAGGGGTTCGGTGTGCTAAAATAAACTTTATGATCAATAGGGACTAAAAGCGTCAAAAAGTGCATAAGTTTGCATTTTCGCGCATATCTTACGTTCTGAATATATCCGGACATCCAAAAATTTATGTAATCATTAAAATATTTTATTTTAGTGATTGGCTTGATAAAATTCCATTCGTCGCGTAATTTGGATTGTTTTTGCGTTCGTTACGACTTCCGTCGTAATTAATCGAACAACGCAACCGTACGACCAAACGAGCCAACATCCGAGATGTTTTTGAGCATTTTTTGAGTTCCCTATACTTTAACTTCATTTTAGAGCCTTGAAATGAGGTTAACGGGGTTCAAACGCATCGAAAAAGGCCTTAAACACGTGCAGGGACCAAAACTGTCATTTTTGAAACTTTGCTGTATCTGGCACATGCTAGCGCCGCGCGAGCACCAAATGCCTATCCCCGTGGCGCTACGCAATTGAGTGATCTGGGCAGAAACTCCATCTTTGCAACACAAGGTCCATTTTCAGCACTTCTCTTGAAGTTTAGGGGCTATTTTGTAACATTTTCAAAACCGTTTGCCGGTTTTGGGGCACCCCTAGTATCCCAAAACCATGGGCCACATATGTACGGTCCAGATCAAAGCACGTTTTACGATGAACAATCTTAACGGTTCTTGATTCTCTATAAATAGCAACACCCACTTCATTTCATCCTCACTCAAAATTTGATCTAAGATGCTCTAAGTTGAAGCCTTTGCTTCATACCTGAGTTACTTGGGTCAAGATTTTGCTTGCGGGGACCTTCTGTAATTATTCTTTCGTTCTTTTCATTCGTTTTAGCTTAAAAGTCAAACTGCGTTTGACTTTCTGCATTGACCAGTTTATGATCAATGTGAAGTTCATTTGAACTTCATAACGTGAGCGTAATCACGATGGTTATAGTCTCTAGTGACTATACCTACTGATTACCACGTTATCTAGGCTCAGTGACGAGTCATAGTTTCGGCCAAAATACGCGTTTTTGCGTATTTTGTAACCAAACTACTTTTGGGTATCAAGACCCTTTGTCTTGATATCAAACCTGTTTTCAAACCTCGTTAAACATGTTTTAACATGTTTAACTCGTCACTTTAGGTTTAGTGCTTATGTAGGGTCGTAAGGTAAGCGGTCTAAACAACCGCTTATACTTTCGAACCCGACCCGTTTGGTCGATCATTAGGATCCGACCAAACACTTTAGGTGACCATAGTTGTATAGGGAATAACCTTCCGAGGTTATACCTTATGGTCACGTCGTTTAAGTAGTTGTATGATAGGTAGTATATATGCCTTAGGAAAATTACCAAAATGCCCTTTTTGCGCCAAATTTCATTTTAAGCCTATGTAACCTAATTTTTGACATCTAAACTGATTTAACAACAATATTAAACATGTTAAGGCATATTTTACTTGTTATAGGACTAGTTAGGCGTTCCGAACGCGTTTTACGCGAACGACTCGTTAAAGTAGCATAAGCTACCTAAACGGGTAGTAACGGGTCAAAAGCACTTAGGATAAGTTTCGTTTTAGTATGAAGGCTTTGTTAAACCATATTACATGAGTTCTTACACTCATTTGGTTTACGAACCCTCATGCTACCCGATCCTCCGAATAGGTCCGTTTATTAATGTAGTTACCTATATTAGGTGCCGTTTGAATCCGTGATCTTCTAGCTTTGCTTGGTGGATATCTAAAGTCTATTGAGCAATCTCAAGTGAGTACATAGACCCCTCTTTTATTGTTTTTCAAACATTTTGGGGTGAAACACATGTGCCTACTTGTTACTTTCGTGCTTTCCATGTTTTCATATCATATACTTGTTATGTTCATTAGTACACTATTAGTACATGATTTCATTTTGTTTCTCTATGTATGTTTACTTGGCATGATAGCACATTGTTTTACATTACATTTTCGGCTTTGTATGTTAACTTAGCATACTTAGTACATTACTTTCATTACATGTTTACGTTTGGTATGACATTTGGTTTGTTCAACGGGTCTAAATTACATTCATTAACATTAGCTACGCCGCTCGGTAGTAAGTAATGGTACAATAGGACTTGACAAATCCCGTTCCTGACATCCTAGGTTTGTTTGGGTGTAAGGAATGACCGAATCCGAAAACATTTTTCTTTGATAATCTTTACTCTAGGGTTATCCTGCTGTCTCAAGGCTTGAATGTATGCGTTAACTTACTACATAAGTGTTTGTATCAGTAAAACATGCATTATTTTACAAAACATAACTCTTGATATATTCAAAATACTTTGTTTTGTACTTTTTACTTGTGGTTTAAGTAGTCTCATTTTACTTACCATACATAACTTTTGTTTACACATTGCATGATTTATATTTAACTTGGGTTATACTATGACATTTGACTATTGAATTAAACATGGATATTTTACATTGTTGGTTGGTTTGAGTGACTTAAATAACGAGGCGTGTGTAATATGATACAAGCATGGTGGATACGCCGCTGGTACTTCCTATGTATAAGTGCATGTATGGTATTACATATCGTAGCGTTATTTAAACCATTTCAGTTTATACATATTACATTTACAACATGTTTTCACTTAAATATTGTTTTAACAAATGACTTAAACTTATACAAACTTATTTTACTTGGTTATTCATTTAACCATACATTATTCTTTTATATATACATATCATCTGATTTTGCTATCGTTTTTCAAATGATTTATAAAACAAAACAATTAACAAGGTTCATGACTGAATTTTATTAAACATTTCTTTAAACTCAAGTCATGAATCCTATTTTCATAAAACCTATGTATCTCACAGGCATTTTTATGCTGACGTACCTATTTTCACATGTGTTTTCAGGAGCTGTTGCTTAGGATGATCGCGACACGAGGGCGGACCCGTGCCTTAGAGACTTAAAATAAAGATAGAACTAGTTTAAATTATGTGATGTACTCTTTGGTTCTTGTTTAAGACAATGTATTCCACCTTTGGTTTATGAATAAAAATGAAATTTTAATTACCATGGTTGTGGAACAATAATTCTGTTACAACACTCCCCGACGTTTCCGCCACGATTTGATGTTTTACGTGGTCGGGGTGTGACATTCCAGGTGTCCCCTATGCATGTAATACTGTTGGCTCAGTCCCTGAAATCGAAAACCACCATGCAATGGCGGTGTAACCTGCTGTACATGCACCTGTCCCTTTTTTCTGCATCTGATAGGCCTACGCGGCCCGCGTAGGACTCTTAAGGTGTCTACACGGGGCGCGACGCTCTTAGGCAACCGGAAAAAAACTTTCGTTTATTGCAGTTTTGGTCCCTGGTCAATAATAAGTTTATATAACTTTCATTTATTGCATTTAGGACCCCTATAGTTAACTTTTAAGGACCTTGAGTCATAAACTAACTCCGTTAAGCTCTCGGTTAGTCGTACGATCACCCGAAAAGTCTTGTTATCTTCGAAACTCCACAAAATTACTATCCGACATTCTTGAGAGCAAACTATATAATCATTACAATGTTTTTAGGTTCGTTAAAAGGTCACTCAGAGGTTACTTTCAACATGTTGACACTTTTAACCCTTATGTTTCGTAAAATCCTTATTTTATGCAGAAACGACTTTCCATGTTCGATAAATTACTCGTTAAAGAATACGAATGTCGTGTGAGGTCAATCAGAGGCACAAGAATGGCATGTTGACACTTTGGATCTCTTTTACTAACATATTTACATTGTTTGGCAAATTTAGTTCCTCCAGATCAACCTATTACACGTTTATGGTCCATGACACGTGTCTATATGATATTGGTCGTGATTTTACGAGGTGTTACATCATCACCCCCTTAAAAGAAATCTCGACCTCGAAATTTACTAAAATAAATGAGGGTACTTCTGTTTCATCGTGGATTCAACCTCCCACGTGTATTCGGGACCTCTACGGGCATCCCATTTAACCTTAACAATCGGCACGTGCTTCTTTCGAAGCTTCTTAACCTGTCGATCCTCACTCGATAAAGGGTTTTCAACAAACTTTAAGCTCTCATCAATATGCACATCCTTATGTGACATGGCTAGCGATTCATCAGCTAGACACTTTTTCAAGTTGCAGATGTGAAATACATTATGGATTCCACTAAGCTCTTCAGGCAGGTTTAACTTGTAAGCCACTGTTCCGACACCTTCGATGATCTCGAATGGTCCTATGTATCGTGGGCTTAGCTTGCCTTTCTTGCCAAAACACATCACCCCTTTCCAAGGTGATACCTTAAGTAGCACTTTATCACCTACCTCGAATTTCAGAGGTTTACGCCTTTTGTCCGCATAGCTTTTCTGCCTATCCCTGGCAGCTTTGAGACGATCACGTATCTGCACAATCTTATCTGTCGTCTCCAGTACTATATCAGGTTATGTTAGTTGGACATCTCCAACATCTGCCCAACAAACGGGCGTCCTACACTTTCTCCTATACAAAGTTTCTTCAGGCTTCTATCCAGGTGGATCCCGCTAAGATAGAAGCCATCATGAATTGGCAAGAACCAAAGACGCCTACAGAGATTCGCAGCTTTGGTTCTTTCCAATTCATGATGGCTTCTATCTTAGCGGGATCCACCTGGATGCCACGCTCACTCACAACATGTCCAAGAAAGAGGACTTCACAAAGCCAAAATTCACATTTTGAAAACTTGGCGTAGAGTTTCTCTTGCTGAAGAAGTTCAACAATACATTGGAGGTGCTTCTCATGATCTGCTTGATTCTTCGAGTAAATAAGTATGTCATCTATAAAAACAATGACAAACTTGTCCAAGTGTCACGGCCCCCGACCCGGTTTGACCCGTTTCAGGAGCCGCGGGACAGAAATCCCGTGGTATTTATTTAACAGCGGAAGTTTCTTCAGGATCTTTTAAAAACTGCAATTTCCCGATTATTTTATTTCACAACTCGGGATAAAACCCGGTAATTTACAATCTTGAGATTTCACGGAGAAATCTTTTATTTTACAAAACATGTTTCTTTATTTTATACTGAGCCACTTCCTTAAGCTTGTAGTGCTTCGCGGCACTTTTCCTGGATCACAACAGATCACCTGAAACATGTTTGAAAAAGGTTTTGTCAGCGGGAAATACTGAGTGAATCATTCTTTTTATGAAAACGACTCGTTTGTTATAATTTACAGTATTAAGAGAGATTACAATATTTCCAGATATCAAACCAACTACCCACAGTACTTGTCACTCGAACATCCATCGGTAGCCTCTTCGCCCGATGGTGTCTGTGACTATGGTCATATCACTCATTGGCTAACTCGTTATCCAATAGTGACGGTTATCAAGTAATGTATACAAAACCCCACATACCGGCTGTAACTTGGTGATTACATAAACTTAATCACTGTAATTATAACCTTTGAAAATAAACATGATTTGAAAGTAATTTGATAAAAAGAGAATGACTCACATTGCAGATTTAATTTGAGCAGAGCCTAGCCTACTGATTAGCCTTTTTACCTAAATTTAATAACATGCACACAATTCGGTTAGTAACTTAATACAGCATTTATGATAACTCGCGAGATTAAACCTTCACATCGAATGACAAAGTGCGACACTTAAACATCCATTGAATTAACAACGAATGACAAAGTATAAACCCTAATGTGGGCAGCACTTAAACATCCATTGGATAGTTTAATCGATCGGACATTGAATCGTAGCAGCAATCGAGTTAATACCCGGTATTGGAGCAGCACTTCACTAATATTGAAGTAATTTCGACCTCAGAGTACTATTCTTTCGTTTTTGAAAGTTTGTTTCGACACCAGAGGATTGTGCAAGTGACGGGCTATTTATAGGTGAAATTGAGGTCTTACGCGGCCCGCGTAAGACTTAAGCTTAATCTTACGCGGCCCGCCTAGCCGCCCAGTCTACGACTAGCCTTGACCAGTCACGAGTAGGTTAGCCAGGTGGTCGCTACGTGGCTCCGGAACACTTATCCGGTCAACACAGGTTTGACGTGGCCCGCGTAAGATGTGCCTTATCTCTTACGTGGCCCGCCTGAGACCCTAAGTTATTGATTTTCTTGGTTTTTCTTGTATGGTAGGGTTTCAGGGGCTCGGGTTTATACTTACGGGTATTTTTAGGAAAAGTTTGAGAGTCCTTACATCCTCCCCACCTTATTTAGAATCTCGTCCTCGAGATTTATTGGAATAAGTGAGGATACTTTCGCTTCATTTCTGATTCCAGCTCCCAAGTGTATTCAGGTCCTCTCTTTGAATCCCACTTTACTTTAACTACACTAGTCGTTTGTGTTGGATCTGAGTTTCTTTTTTATTGTATTTTCGTTTGAAATTAAGATGAAAATGAAAGAGTTGTGCAGCGGAATTAAGATGAAAACAAACTTTGCATACAATCAAACGAGAGTAATACTTTAATCAAACATCTTTACACAATGAATCGAAAGATTGAATTTGTTTCAACAACGATTACAATGATTGATGAATGAATGCAAACTCCCCCTCAGCCAGAGCTCAGTAGTTTGTTCGTGCAAAGAAGACAATGTTGTGAAGAGCTAATAGAACAGTACAAAGTACTGAACTATTTATAGGCACTTGCAAACCACTGAGCATCTTAGCTGACGTCACCATGAAAGTGACATCTAACCTCCTAACAAACTCTAACCTCTGATCAATACAAACACTGATGTACTAACTACTGCTATTACAAATTATTACACAAAAGACACTTAAACAGCTGCTGCATCCTTCCACTGTTGTGAACCCAGCAGTGCTTGTCCGGATCAGCAGTACTTGACTCAAGGCAGTAGATTGACTCAGCAGAGCTTTGTTCTTCCATCAGTCTTTGACATTGGGCAGTAGATGTTAGGCAGCAGTTGTAGGTCAGCACTTAGTAAGATCAGCAGATATGAAGTCAGCAGATATGAAACCACTTTCAAGGGGAGAGATTTGTATGAACCAACTGTAATCGTCTGCTTATTCTGGATCCACTGCTCTGGTCCAGTTTTGGCTTTAATTATCTGTTCCTCTGATAGGGTTCAATCCCAACAATCTCCCCCTGGAACAGATAATGCCAAAACTCTTCATTATTTGTGGAAGACTTTATTGCCTCATCAACAGCTCCCTTATCTGACCTTTAAATTGTAATTCAAAGTCTAGGGCATCTGTATCTTCATCATCCCTGCTAAGTGGAAGATCAAGGAGATCCTGCAAATCTTCAAGACTCAGGCCAAGAGCTTGTTCCCTTGATATTTTCTCCACTTCTCCACCAGGACTGAGCAAAGTCAATACGCAGGTCTGTTTGTCAGTTTCCCACTTTTGTATTTTTGAGCCTGGTGGGTTTCTTGGGAGATGTTTATTTGCAGAAGTATTTGGTGAGGCTGGCCTGTTCATAGCTGGCTGAGCAGCACTTGCAGATTGTTCCAATTCAAGATCTTCTTTTATCATTACTTCCGTGCCTGCTTTTACAATGGCATCTCCAGCTAATAGATCTTGAATTGTTTCCATGCTAAACTGGTTTTTGCTCCTTCTTTTGTAGATGGCAGCACCAGCTGGAGCAGTGGTTCTTTTGATTTGCAGCTTTGGTGGTCTTTTTGAGACCTCTGCTTTGGAATAGTCAGGCTTTTGTGGAACTCTTGGATCCTTCTTTCTAAGTTCCTCTAAGCTTTTATAGGTTGCCCTGACTCTATCTTCTCCCCACTTTGTCACAGAGTTCTTTGACCCATAATCAGCTGCAATCAGCTCCTCTTTCATTCTTCTTAACTCTAACATCTTCTCAGCTTCAAATTGTTTAAACTTTTCAGGAGGAGTCTGCTTGACCTTATTTTTTATCATATCTTGAATCCTGGCTGCTTCTTTTTCAAGCTCAGGAATGGTCCAGCTCTTGTACATGTGTTTCTCCCCCTTGTATTTCTTGTAGGTCATGATGTTCTCAATGTAGTCTTTCCTCAAGGACTCATCTGCCCTTTCTGAAATTTGCTGACATACATTTTTAGCAAAACGCTCCATAGCATTGACCTGTGAAAGTAAAAACTGATAGTTTTGTTGAAACTCTCTATCAGATTTCCCTTTTCTGTTTTTGATTGCAGTATCCTCTGCTTGTTTGGCCTTGAGTTTCAAGTATTCTTCAATATTGTTAGGCCTGGTATATTCTCCAATTGATGGCAAACTCCTTTTGGCTGGGTCATCCTCATAATAAAAGGATTTTATTTCTTCTCTAACTGCAATGAGTTCTAGAGGAAATGAGACACCAGCAGGAGGTAATGGCTTTAAAATTTGAGCTGAAGAGAGAGGTATGGGTTTTGGAATAGTGACAAGTGACAGGGATTTTGAAGATGTTGGTGATGGAGATGTGTCATCATCTTTTAAAATTAGCCTTCTCCTTTTTGTAGGAGGGACTGATGATGTTTTGGATGGAACAGTGGTGGTAAATGTAGTGGCTGTGGATTGTGATTGACTAACAGCTGTTGAAACAACTTGTGTTTCAACCACTGTTGTCATTACAACAGATGTTATAACATCTGCTGTCTTCTGCTGTATGTCAGCAGGTGTTGTTTTTGGTGTTGATGATGGTAAAGTAGTGGATGTTGTGTGTGTTGAAGTGGTGTGTGTTAATGGAACAACTGTTTGGCAAGCAGTAGTTTTTGTAACTCCTGTTGAATCAGCTGTTTTGTATGGTGGTTTTTTAGCAGACTTTGAATGTCTGGTTGGAATGGATTTGGGTTGCCTCACTTTTCTAGTAGGCTTCTTCTTTTCCTCAACAGGATTTTCATTATCCTTTGACCCAGAAGTACCCTGATCTGGATGATCCATTCTGTCCACCCTGGCTTTCCTTTTGGCCTCTCTATCCCTTTTTACACTTGCAACTGCTTCTGCTAGTGCATTTGTTGTCACATCAATTTTCTTGCTGCCATCTGGCAAAGGGATCTTTTTGGTCATGTTTGAATTTTCTGGTTCAAGATAGAGACCATCCTCTATACCCTTCTTTTTCCACTCCTTAATTTTCTCCCCCTTTTTGGCATTATCTTCGGGGATTTGATAAATGTAGCGGACTTTTGGAGGAGCATTGCCAGTGGTGTGCAAGATCTGAGTTTTGAGAGCCTTTAAATCAGCCTGAGTGTTCTTGAACCTTGACTCCATTGCATTTCTCAGCTGTTGTACATGTTTTTCATGTTGCTGATCTGCTAATTGTGCTTGTTATTGGAGAAAAGATTGAAATAGATTCCAGAGCTCATTTGTAGCAGGTGCCCTTTGTGGAGCAGGTGCTTGAGGTGGAACAGCAGTTGATTGTACCTTCTGAACTTGTAACACCTGTTGTAGCATATCTTTGAGTTCTGCAACAGAGTTATCAAGCTTTGCAATACGATCCGTCAATTTCTGGTACTTTAAACCATCACCCAAGTTAATGGGATCATCTGATTTCCCACTAGTAGTGGTTTTATCAGTGGTAGATGTAGGGAGTATACTCCAAACATTAACCACTGATGCCCCTTTTTCTTGGTACTGGGGTCTTCTTCCTTCAACACTTGACAACCTTTTGATGTTGCCAGTAGGATAAATAAGTCCACTAGTGGTTGGCAGAGGTGCTATAAAACGAATTGCCTCCAAGGAAGTCTTATTAATGTAACCACTGTCCAACTGTAAACCTGTAGGTTCAACAGTTGTAGTGGCTGCTTCACTTGGATTACCACCAAGAGTTACTTGTAACTCATGGGGTGTAACCTCCTCAGGTTGTGTTGGTGGGTTAGCAAAGATTGATACATCAGACCCAGTCAGTTGTTGAGGTATATTCTCATTAGTAGGTGATTGAGAAGGACTGGTTAATGCCTGGTTCAAATCAATTGCATCCAACAGTGGTTTTATTGGTGAGGGAATTGTGGATGTGATGATGGTGTAGAAATAGGATGTGTCTCGGGCATTGGACTGTGGATGATAGAAACGAGTGTTTCCAGAGCATCATGATGTGGAGACCCTATTTGTACAACCTGTTCTTTTTGTGAAGAAGCAGGAGGAGTTGTGGTTTTGGGTTGAGATATTTGTACCAACTGCTGTGAGGAAGTAGCAGCAGTGGTTTCTTGTGACATTTGTGTTGTCACAGGCAGGAGCTCTGGTATCTCATCCTCCAGAGTTGCCTTTTTGATGGGTTTTGTGGGTTTTTGAGTTTTTCTTTTTGGCTTTTTGGAGATAGTAGGTGTGGGTTTCAAAGCAGTTGTGCTGCTGCTTTGATCACCTTGAGCAGTGGGCTCAGCAGCAGATACCTGAGGAGCAGTTGTAACTGCTAAAGTCTGCTCAGGCACCTCTGCTTGTGTTTTGCAAGGTGTTAACATTCTTGAAAAAGTTTCAGTTGTTAAACTGTTTATTTGAGTAGAATCACCTTGGTTTATTATAGCTAAATCATCCTTACTGAATTTCTTTGAAAAATAGTAACTTAAAAACCTTGGAAACAGTAAGAAGGATTTTGTTTCAACATTATTAACCAAATCTTTAAAAATTTCCCGAGAATAGTTAAAATTTTCTCCTTGAAGAATTGCATATCCCAGATTTTGAATCTTTAAAGGGATTTCATTGAAAGAAGTGGTTTTGTTTGAAACACATAGTAGGAGGGTATGAAATAAAAATCTGGTTGCAGACGGAAAATAACCTTTTTCTAAGGTAATTTTCTTCATCATTGTGGCTTCATACCCTCTCTCAATGAAGTCAGTTTGTAACTCGTTTTTAGTGAAAGAAATTTTACCTTCCTGATCACCGAGTTGAAAGACCTCTGAAATGGATTGTGGCGTGATTTGGACAACTTTACCCTTTATCGAAGAGTTTATGGTGGTTGTAGTGTCTCCTTGTTTTTCAAGGGTTGCATTTTTCCAGAACTCCCTTTGGGTCGTCAAATAGATTGGTGCATCGGCAGTCAACAAAGTTTTGTACTTTGATTTTGCCATGAGATCAATGATGGAATCGAAAACTTTGGTGGTTCCTGGTTTTGTGAGAAGACCCAGGAGATTGTGAGATGGTTTATGTGGAATTTCAGTGGAGATTGCCTTTTGAGAGGCTGTTTTCGATGATGATTTGGAAGAGGGTTTTGTAGATTTCTTTGATTTTGTCATTTTGAGGATGATTGATCGAAGAAATTTGTGAAGAAATGAGATGAAAAACTGCTTTGAGAAGAGAATTTTTAAGAATTCAATTCGACAGTAAAACCCTGTTTTGGTGGTGAGTGGGGGATTTTATAGGGAAGAAAGTGAATGCTGAGGTGGCAGCCGTTACAAAAGGTCTGACCAATATGTACTGCCCACGTGACAACCCCTGTTGAAAGTGAAGGACAGTACTTGTGTGATAGGGACAGATGAAGGCAGTGGTATGAAAGCAGTGGATGATTTTCACTATCAGTGGATAGCATATCAGTTGATAAGACACTGCTTTTGAACAACAGAGTTTATCAAAGTAATGAGAGAGCAGGGGTTGACTTTCAGCAGTGGACAGACTTTTGAAGTAGAGCAGACTTTTGAACAATCAGTGGGTAATGGCAGACTTTTAAGGATTTTAATGAAAAATATCATTTTTAGCTATTTTTAAGGATGGAGTTTTGATTTTCTGAAAACATTTTGTTGCTTTTATTCATAGAAAAACAAGATGTTGCTTGTTATTCCATGTTCAGCATCCCAATCCTGGAGACCAAACTTTCAAAAGTGGCTGTATCAAGTGCTTTTGTGAGCACATTAGCTAGCTGGTCTTTAGTTGGGACATGATGCAGAGAAATCAAACCTTTTTCATAGCAATCCCTCACAAAGTGATGTCTGATGTCGATGTGTTTGGTGGTTGAGTGGGAAACTGGATTTTTGATGATATTTTCTGCTGCCTGACTGTCCAACATGAGTGGTGTCTTTAAGGCAGTGATACCAAAATCCAGCAACTGATTTTGAAGCCACAGGAGTTGGGCTGTACAGCTTGCAGCAGCAATGTATTCAGCTTCAGCAGTGGATGTTGAAACAGCTGCTTGCTTTTTGCTTTGCCATGAAACTAAGCAATCACCTAGAAACTGGCACCCTCCTGATGTGGACTTCCTTGTGGTGTGACATCCAGCAAAGTCACTGTCTGAGAAACCTGAAAGCTTGATGTTCCCATTAGCTGGATACTAGATACCAAGTGTGGGAGCACTTTTTATGTATCTGAAGATCCTTTTTACAGCAATGAGATTTGATTTTCTGGGAGCTGATTGACTTCTTGCACAGACACATGTTGCAAACATGATGTCTGGTCTTGATGCAGTTAGGTACAATAAAGACCCAATCATGCTTCTATAAAGTGTTTGGTCAATCAACTCATCCTTTTCATCAGACATGACCAGCTTATTTGTTGCCATGGGTGTGCTGCATGGTTTACAATCATTCATATCAAATTTGGTTAAAAGTTCTTTAGCATATTTGCTTTGATGAATGAAAGTTCCATTTTGCAATTGCTGTACTTGGAGACCAAGAAAGCATTGCAGCTCACCCATAGCACTCATTTCAAACTCAGCTGTCATGAGTTCTCTAAACTCTTCACACATTGAGTTACATGTGCTTCCAAAAATAATGTCATCCACATAAATCTGGACAATCATTAAATCCTTCCCTCTCCATTTTAAAAACAGTGTTTTATCAATGGTACCTCTTTTGAAACCATTTGAGAGTAGGAAGTTGGAAAGAGTTTCATACCAGGCCCTTGGTGCTTGTTTCAAGCCATACAAGGCTTTGTTTATCCTGTAGACATGATCTGGATAAAATGGATCCTCAAAACCTGGAGGTTGACAAACATACACCTCTTCTTGAATTGTACCATAGAGGAAAGCACTTTTGATATCCATTTGAAACACCTTCATATTGTGGTTGACAGCAAAGGCCAGGAACAGTCTAATGGCTTCTAATCTTGCAACAGGGGCAAATGTTTCGTCATAATCAATCCCCTCTTCCTGTCTGTAACCTTGAACCACAAGCCTGGCTTTATTCTTGACAACAATACCCCTTTCATCAGTTTTGTTCTTGAAGACCCACTTTGTGCCAATGGGACTAACCTCTTCTGGCAGTGGTACAAGCTCCCATACTTTTTGTCTTTTAAACTGTTGGAGCTCCTCTTGCATGGCTTCTACCCAGCTGTTGTCTTTCAGTGCCTCTTGGTACTTGACTGGCTGATGGAGTGATAGAAAACCAGCAAAAAGACAAATGTTTTGGGTTTGACTTCTTGTGAGCACCCCTTCATTTATGTTGCCAATGATTTGATCAGGTGGATGAGATCTCAAGAAGATTAAATCTCTTTGGTATGGTATGATGGCATTGGTTGGTGAAGGCTGTAAATATGTATCATCTGAGCTAACCACTGCTGGGGACTTTGATGATCCAGCAGTGGCTTCAAAAGGTGGTGGTATAGGAGGTAATGAAGTGGACAACTGCTGACTTTTATCCACTATTTGAGGACTTTTGTCAGCAGTGTTTGAGGATGTGGAAGCAGTAGTTGATGGGCTACTTTGGTCAACAACTGTTGAGGTAGCAGTGGTTGAGCTTTGACAACTGTTTTGAACAGCTGGTGCTTTTCCCTTTGTGGCAGACTTTTGAGGGATGATGATTTCATACCCATAGTCTGGTGTTGTATCCTCTGATGGACCTGCACTGTTAGTCTTGACAGCAGTGTTTTCAAAAGTGAATTTTTCAAGATCAAACAGATCTGCAGGGTTTGCTGGGATTTTCATTGATGAGAGTTCATTGAACTTAACATTCAAAGTCTCCTCCACTGCCTTGGTCTGTGTATTGAACAATTTGTAGGCCTTGGCAGTGGTTGAGTATCCCAGATGATAACCACAATCAATTTTGGCTGCAAATTTTGAAATGGAATCTTTTAAGTTCAAAATAAAGCATGGGCAGCCAAACACTTTGAAATATGAGATCAGTGGTTTAATTTTATACAGAATTTCATAGGCAGTCTTTTTGTGCCTGGGGTTTATTAAAACTCTGTTCTGAACATAGCAAGCAGTGTTTACTGCCTCTGCCCAGAAAGTTAATGGCAAACCTGAATCTACAAGCATGGTTCTGGCAGCCTCAATCAGAGTTCTGTTCTTCCTTTCCACTACCCCATTCTGCTCTGGTGTTCTTGGGATGCTGTACTGCCTTACAATCCCTTTCTTCACACAGAAGGCATCCAACTCCCTATTTTTGAATTCTGTGCCATTGTCACTCCTGAAGCTTTTCACTGGAAGGTCAAATTTCTTTTCAACCTGTATTACAAAGTCTTGCAAAATGCCTGCAGTTTCATCTTTTGAGTGCAAAAAGAAAGTCCATGTGAACCTAGAAAAGTCATCAACAATAACCAAACAATATCTTTTCTTTTTGAGGCTCATGACTTGAACTGGGCCAAACAAATCCATGTGTAGCATTTGCAAACACTGGGTTGTTTTGGACTCTTCAATGGACTTGTAAGAACTTTTATGTTGTTTTCCTTTTAAACAGGAAATGCAATGTTCAGGACATGAAAACAATTTTTGTGGTAGGCCTCTCACCAAACCATTTTTTGAAATTTCTGTGATTGTCTTAAGATTTGTGTGTCCCAGCCTTCTGTGCCAAAGTTCTGTCTCTTTGTTAGAGGCAGCTGAGAACAGACAGACATCAGCTCTGGGACACTCTTTTGACATGTCAACAACATAAACATTGTCACTTCTTTGAGCAACAAGTTTAGTTTGACCAGTTTTGATTATTGCTTCAATCTTTTTGACCATTTCTGGTCCAACAATCCTACAACAATCTTTTGTGAAGAATGACCCAAAACCCTTGTCACTCATTTGGGACACACTCAGAAGGTTGAATTTTAGATTGTCTATTAGATTGACATTTTCAAATTTTACTTTTCCAGACTCCACTGTACCCGACCCCAGAACTTTTCCTTTACTATTATTCCCAAAGGATATATCACCCCCTCCATGGATTTTAAAGTCTTTGAGGAGGGCTTTACATCCTGTCATGTGCCTGGAGCCTCCACTATCTACATACCAAAGACTATCAAAGCATGCAGAAGCTCCCTGCACATGAAGTAAAAGGATTAGTTCATTAAGGTCTCCAAAGCCAACAAGGCTTTGGATGGGGTCTCAACAGTGTCTGGGATGGATGCAGAATGATGGACAGTGGTTAGGTCAGGAGTTTGAACTGCTTTAGGACAGTGTTTCTCTAACCACTGTTGTGGGTCCTGACCAATCATCTGCTGGTAACCAAAAGGATGCTTGTTCACTTTGGGTTAAGAGGGCCTTTTGTAGGCCTCATAAACGTGAGGAATCCTTTGGTAAGACTGTTTTTCTCTGTCTTTTCTGAACTGATTGGCAGGGGGTGCATCAGTAACCTGAACATCTCTTTTGACAGATGTTTGGTTCAGCTGTTTTGTAACAGCTGTTTGAACAGGCACAAACAGTGGTTGTTTCTTGGTGAATTTGACAGATGTTGATGATGATGATGGACTCAAGGATGTTTTAGCAATGTACTCATTCTTTTTCACATCAAAGTTTTTGAGATACACACATGCTTGAGTTTTGTGGTTTGTTTTACCACAGACAATGCAACCTTCAGCTGAAACAATGACACTTGTTCTGTTTAAATCATTCGCTTTTAAGTGGAAACAATCTTTTGTAAGATGATTCCTTTTCTCATGGAATTCACAAAACAAGTTATCAATTTTTTCTTTCTTCTTTCTCTTTTCAGACTCCTTTGCAGCAGAGGTTTTAACCACTGCTGGGATGTCCTTGAGAGGTATGACTTTAGCTTTTGGAGCCTTGACACCATCAGTTGATGTAAAGTCCATTGGCTTGAAATTTTCAAGAATGTCACTCTCATCAGACCATTTTGGTTTAAACTGGTATTCTTCAAGCTCCTCAAAGGTAGAGGATTCCATTGGTCTGTCAAGTGTGATTTTGTTACCAAGTTTGTCAGTGATTTTCACTTCTTGGCCATTCTTGTTTGTGGGGATGAACTCAGTGGTTACATCAGTGGTTTGAACAGATTTTTCAAAAGCAGTGTTTTCATCATCATGTTTTCTATAGCCAACCCCAAATTTCACATTGCTTTTTCTCTGTTTTTCAAGCATAACCTCATATCCTTTGCAAGATTCCACCCATCTTTCACAAGTAATCTGGGCGGACTCCAACTCCTTTTTGCAAACTTGGTATTTTTCTACCATAGTTTGAAGTTGGGTTTTGGTTATATTTTGCTCTTCTTTTAGACAGCTGTTCTCTTTTTCTTTTTCAGTCAATTTGTTTTTAAGTTCTTTTAAAGACCTTTCAAATTTGACCTCATCAGACAAGATTTTATCCCGAAGGTTTTCATTCACCTCTTTAATGTTAGCAAAAGCACTTATGCAATTGTCAGAACACAGTTTTTCAAGAACTTGAGGAGATACCTTGGCAGCTGCCATCATTGCACAATCACATTGATGATCTTCCTCATCATCAGCTTTCACCTTCTTTTCACCAGCCTTTTCTTCCTTCTCTTCTTGTTTGTCCTCTTCGGACCATGGATCTGTCAGTGGTTCAATCAGGGAACCTGAACTTTCTTCCAACAGTAGTTCACTAGCCACAACAGTAACCACTGCTTCAGTCACCTCTTCCACTGTTTCAAAGCTCTGCTGTTCCTCCTCAGTTTCAACCCCCTCCTGTATTGACTCTAATGCCATCAAACAAAACTCATCATGAGAAGAATCATTAGAAGCATAGAGTGCAAAATTTTCATCATTAAGATCTTCAGGCATACTGCTCCAGTCAACAAACCCTTGAGTGAAAAAACTTTGTTGATCTGGTTGTGCTGCTGCTGGAGCAGTGGTTTGAGGTGCAACAGATTGCACTTGTACCTCTGGAGCAGGGGTTTGAACATATTGGATTTGTGGAACAGTAGTTTGGACATAATGTACTGGCACAGGGGCAGCAGCATAGTGAGCAGTGTTCACTTGAGCTGCTGGGGCATATTGGGCATAGTGCACAGTGTTTTGGTTTTGAGGTCTAGGATTTGAGCTAGGATGAGTAATTATGGGACCAGTAGTTTGACTCCTACATTCCCTAGCGAAATGTCCCAACCTATTACACTTGTAGCACTTGATTTTCGATTTATCCAACCCAACCCTTAGATTCCCATGCAAACCTGGGAATTTTCGCCCTGTTCTTTTGTAGAACTTGCTAGTTCTAACACTTAGCAAAGCCAGTTGGTGCAGGATGTCCATTTCCTCTAAATCAGTGGGATCAAAATGTTGCAAATCATTTAGTTCAAAACTTAAATTGTCTGACATCTGGTTTTCATTTGCAGTGAATGCATAACTAGCAGAGTGAGGATTAGGGTTGTTAAAATTTGCACCAGCAGTTATGTCAATGAAGTGATCATAACCCTGATCCTTACCACTGCTCCCAGATTCTTCTTGACCCAGAAGAGCAGTATTACCGAAAGTGTAATCATCGGTAACGTTTCCTGACTCTTGTAACCTCCTTTTCTGGTTCAACTCCCTTTCGTAGGTCAGGAGTCGTCCGTGGAGTTGGGTCAAGGTCAGATCCTTGAATTCAGGTGAGTTTCGGGTGACAAAAGCTATGGTGTCCCATTTTTCTGGCAGTGACCTGAGGAACCTGCTATTTTGAGTTGAGTTTGTAAAAGTGGTGTTAACAAGCCTCAGTTCACTGATGAGACAACTGAAACGCTCAAATTGTTGCGTTAGTGATTCTCCTTTAACGTAGCAGAATGTTTCGTACTGTTGGTTCAGGATTTCCCTATTGTTTTCTATGACTTCTTCAGTTCCCCCAAACTGTTCCTTAAGTGTGTCCCATAACTCTTTGGCACTGTTACAATGTAACAGTCCAGCATATATCTCATTGGGCAGCGCTGATGCTACGATGCTAAACGCTTTAGCATCTAGTTCGATCTTTTGAAAATCGGTTTCGGTATAATTTTCAACTGGTTTTGGAACGAACTTTTTAGCATCTTCAGCACTTGGCACTGAAGGAACATGGGGACCATAAATGACAGACTTCCAACAACCTGTGCTTTGTTGAGCGAGGATGTGACCCATCCTCCTCTGCCAGATGTTGTACTCATTTCTTTTTAGCATAGGTGGTTTAAAAAGCGAGCCGATGTTGTTTTTATCATCCTGAGATTGTGACGTCATTCTTGTTGTTTTACAGACACTGAGAAATCAACTTTAATGGTGATTAATCCTTGCTCTGTTTTTCAACGGACGAACAAACGATCAGTATCAACTGTTATGAGCTGAACTATTTACGTCAAAATGATTGTTAAATCAAATTTGACTGTCCAGGCTCTGATACCAATTGTTGGATCTGAGTTTCTTTTTTATTGTATTTTCGTTTGAAATTAAGATGAAAATGAAAGAGTTGTGCAGCGGAATTAAGATGAAAACAAACTTTGCATACAATCAAACGAGAGTAATACTTTAATCAAACATCTTTACACAATGAATCGAAAGATTGAATTTGTTTCAACAACGATTACAATGATTGATGAATGAATGCAAACTCCCCCTCAGCCAGAGCTCAGTAGTTTGTTCGTGCAAAGAAGACAATGTTGTGAAGAGCTAATAGAACAGTACAAAGTACTGAACTATTTATAGGCACTTGCAAACCACTGAGCATCTTAGCTGACGTCACCATGAAAGTGACATCTAACCTCCTAACAAACTCTAACCTCTGATCAATACAAACACTGATGTACTAACTACTGCTATTACAAATTATTACACAAAAGACACTTAAACAGCTGCTGCATCCTTCCACTGCTGTGAACCCAGCAGTGCTTGTCCGGATCAGCAGTACTTGACTCAAGGCAGTAGATTGACTCAGCAGAGCTTTGTTCTTCCATCAGTCTTTGACATTGGGCAGTAGATGTCAGGCAGCAGTTGTAGGTCAGCACTTAGTAAGATCAGCAGATATGAAGTCAGCAGATATGAAACCACTTTCAAGGGGAGAGATTTGCATGAACCAACTGTAATCGTCTGCTTATTCTGGATCCACTGCTCTGATCCAGTTTTGGCTTTAATTATCTGTTCCTCTGATAGGGTTCAATCCCAACAGTTTGTGCTTGAGAAACTTCACTTTTCTGTCTTCTATCTGAAGAGGTTTCTCAACAAATTTTAACTTTTCGTTTACCTCTATATCTTGGAGAGGTACTACCAAAGATTCGTCAGATAGACATTTCTTGAGATTGGATACATGAAATACATCATGTACTCCAGCTAACTCTTCTAGTAGTTGTAAACGATAAGCAACTGGTCCTATACGTTGAATTACTGGAAATGGTCCTATGTATCTTGGACTTAGCTTTCCTTTCTTACCAAATCGAACAACTCCTTTCCAAGGAGAAACTTTCAATAGTACTCTTTCTCCAATTTGGAATTCTAACGGCTTACGTCGATTGTCGGCATAGCTCTTTTGACGATCTCGAGCTGTCTTCAGTCTTTCCTTGATTTGTGTAATCTTGTCGGTTGTTTCTTGCACTATTTCAGGACCTGACAATTGACTTTCTCCATTTCTGCCCAACAAACTGGAGTTCTGCATTTTCTTCCATACAATGCTTCGAATGGGGCAGTTTCAATACTTGAATGATAACTATTGTTATAGGAGAATTCAATTAATGGTAAATGGTCATCCCAGTTTCCACCAAAATCTATCACACATGCTCGGAGCATGTCTTCTAGAGTTTGGATTGTCCTTTCACTTTGTCCATCTGTTTGCTTCTTGGAAACTGTCCAAAAATGAGAAGTGAAACGACTATCCCTATCTGATACAATGGAGAGTGGAACTCCATGTAAGGATACTACTTTATCTACATACAATTTAGCCAACCTTTCCATGCTAAAGGTTTCTTTCATTGGTAGAAAGTGAGCAGATTTGGTTAATCGATCCACAATTACCCAAATCGCGTCATTACCTTTTCTGGTTTTGGGTAACTTAGTAACAAAATCCATTGTTATGAGTTCCCATTTCCATACAGACATTTCTAACTGTTGTAGTAGACCTGAAGGTTTCTGGTGTTCTGCTTTAACTTGTGAACAAGTAAGACACTTAGAAACATATCGAGCTATATCCTTTTTCATTCCTATCCACCAGAAATTCTTTCTTAAATCTTGGTACATTTTATTGTTTCCAGGATGTATGGTATACCTAGATTTATGAGCTTCTTCTAAAATCTTATTTCTTAATTCCCCATGCTTAGGTACCCAAATTCTACTTTTGTGGAATCTCCAAATTCCATCAGCTCCTTGTTCTAATTCTTTAATTCTTCCTTTCATTCCTTCAGCATCATCCTTGATTGCTATGGCTTGAACATTTTTCAATTGTTCCATTTAATCTAATTGTAGATTTAACCTAAGAGCACGAACTCGTCGTTGTTTTTCATGATACTTACGACTTAAGGCATCTGCAACTACATTTGCCTTTCCTTCGTGATACTGAATATCACAGTCGTAATCACTTAAAATTTCCATCCACCTCCTTTGCCTCATGTTTAACTCTTTTTGCCCAAATATATATCTTAAACTCTTATGATCTGTATAGATAGTAAATTTACTTCCATACAGATAATGTCTCCAAATCTTAAGGGCAAAAATTACAGCTCCTAATTCTAAATCATGAGTTGTATAGTTTTCTTCGTGATTTTTCAATTGCCTTAATGCATATGCAATTACCTTCTTGCGTTGCATAAGTACACATCCAAATCCTAATTTTGAAGCATCACAATATACTTCAAAATCTTTCGTTCCTTCCGGTAAGGCTAAGATTGGAGCATTGGTTAATTTCTGTTTCAAGATCCTAAAGGCTTCTTCTTGTTTAGGTCCCCATTCAAACTTAACTGCTTTACAGGTTAGCTTAGTTAATGGTACAGCTATTTTGGAAAAATCCTTAATAAACCTTCTATAGTATCCAGCTAAACCTATAAAACTTCTAATTTCCATTGCGGATTGTGGAACCTTCCAATTGGTAATTGCCTCGATCTTAGCAGGATCTACATGAATACCTTCATGATTCACCATGTGTCCTAAGAATTGCACTTCTTGCAACCAAAATTCACACTTCGAGAATTTGGCGTACAGCTTTTCTTTTCTTAACAAAGTTAAGAGTGAATGCAAGTGCTGAAAATGTTCTTCTTGATTTTTGGAATAAATAAGTATATCGTCGATAAAGACAATTACAAATTTATCCAAATACGGTTTACAGATTCGATTCATCATGTCCATGAATGCTGCGGGTGCATTCGTTAACCCAAAGGGCATGACTGTAAACTCGTAATGACCATACCTAGTTCTGAAAGCAGTCTTAGGTATGTCTTCTTCTTGTAACTTCAATTGATGATATCCGGAGCGTAAATCTATCTTAGAAAAATATCTAGCCCCCTGAAGTTGATCGAATAGATCATCAATCCTAGGTAATGGGTATCGATTCTTAATTGTAACCTTATTCAGTTCTCTATAATCAATACACATTCTCATCGAACCATCTTTCTTCTTTACAAACAACACTGGAGCTCCCCAAGGGGATGAGCTAGGTTGTATGAATCCTTTACTTAGTAATTCATCTAATTGCTTTTTCAGTTCTAACATTTCGGTAGGAGCTAACCGATAAGGTGCCTTAGCTATCGGTGTAGTTCCAGGAATTAGATGAATCCTAAATTGTACTTCCCTATCTGGTGGTAATCCCGGTAATTCTTCTGGGAATATATCTGGGTATTCTGAGACTACAGGAATTTCCTTAAGTTCTTTACCCTTAGTACTAATGATTACCGAAATCATATATACTATTCCTTGCTTTCGTTCATAACTAGCAACTTTCATTACTGATATGAACTTCATGGGCTTACGTGGTTTATCTCCTGTAATCATAATTACTTCTCCTGTGGGTGCCTGAATTTCTATAGAATTCTTATCACAAAGAATTCGAGCATGGTTGGCTACTAACCAATCCATTCCTAACACAACATCAAATTCGGCTAATTTTATAGGTAATAGGTTTGCAAAGAATTTATGACCTGAGAGTTCTATATTTTCCTTTTGCAAAACTTTATCTATGCTAACAGAATTTCCGTCTGCCGTTTCGACTGTAAAAATCTGCCTAAGTTGGGTTAAAGGTAAATTAAGAGCTTGGCAGAATGAAGTATTTATAAAACTTTGGTTTGCACCAGAGTCAAATAATACTTTTGCGTAAATGTTGTGAACTAAGAACGTACCGGCTATCACATCAGGAATCATCTCGGCTTCCTGAGTAGTTAACTGAAAGGCTCAAACATTCTTCTTAGTAGCTCTGTCGGCTGTCTTGGCTTTGTTGTCTGCTGGTTTGATTAATTTAGGGCATTCTGGCTTAAAATGTCCTGTTTCTCCGCAATTATAGCAGACTCTTATTTTCTTTCTGCATTCCTCTTCACGATGTCCTACCATTTTACAAAAATTGCAGGTTACACTACATCTTCCAAAATGTTTCTTTCTGCAATTCCTGCAAAACGGCGGATTTGAAGATTGCCCTGTTCCTCTTCTCTTGAAGCTGTTATTATTACCCATACGAAATCCTTGGGTAATTTTCTGAGCCAATTCCTTCTTCCTGTTTTCATCTTGCGTGCATACTAGTTCGTCGGTTAGGGTATTGGCTAATTCCACAGCATCGTCAATAGTGCGAGGTCTCGCAGCTTTAACGATGTTACGGATTTCACTAATCAGTCCCCAAATATAGAGAGAAATGAGTACCGGTTCTGGCGAAGCCAGTGTTGGTACCACTCTAGCATATTCAAAGAATGTCGAAGTATAACTGCGACAATCTACACCCATCATTCTATGGTTTAAAAACTTATTTGCCATTTGATCTTTTTCATATTCGGGACAGAATTTTCTTTCTACAAAACTCTTAAATTCTTCCCAGGTCATGGCATAAGCCCTATCTCTTCCTTTGGCTTGTAACACCGTGTTCCACCATTCTAGCGCCCCTTCTTTGAAAAGATTTGATGCGTACATGACCTGATCATCCTGAGCACATTTACTTATGGCAATTACTGCCTCGGTTTTCTCTAACCAACGCAGTGCCGCAGTCGCTCCTTCATTGCCTGCAAACTCAGTGGGTTTACAAGCAAGAAATTCTTTGTAAGTGCAACCAGGCGTTGCAGCTTTCATTTTCTTAGGGAGCGGAGCTTGCCGTGGTTCATTATCATGATTAACATGATCATTGCCTCCGTTTACGCTATTACTGAAGTTATCTTCAGAAATACGTTTGCTAGGAACGATTTGTTGCGGTTCGATTGGATTTTTAACAGCAGCAACGATTGCTGGAATAGCGTTGGCTATCCCTTGAGCAACGATATTTTCTATATCTTGTCTAGTCATATATTGATCCCCTGGATGTTGCTCAGATTGGTTAACCTCATTAACTGGTTCATTATTAGCGTTTTCCATCTGATAATTAATATATATATATATATATATATATATATATATTATTAGTATCCGATAAATAACAATTATACACAAAATCATCATACAAATTTCACAATACACATATAGCCAAAACTATCGATTTCTCGATTCCCATTTTTATATTTTATAGTATGCATCAATACACACTATTATCTTACAAAGTTTTATTTGTAGTTATTTTACAGACTGGTTTTTACTATTACTATTACACAACCACAGTTCCATAAATCCCCTATCCTTTGTCAGATGATATTCTAGTAACGGCGTTCCCTCTCATCGTATTTCCAGGAGATCTGTCCCCCAATCTCTTGGATCCTATTCCCAGCATCCATTAGTTCTTCGCCAAAATGGCGGAGTTCAGCCATATTCTCGTTACTCATTGGTGGATTTGGTAAAGGTTCTGGATTGAACTAAGGAAAAAGCTTATAGGGATTGTTTTGGAACTGTATTTCATTAGTCAACCATTCGTCTATTCCTAAAGGTTGCGAGTGGATTGAAGGGTTTGGAATAGCTGGTTCTAAGTTCATTGGAAGTTGTGTTTCAAGAGAGTGAATAAAAACATTTTCATTAACAGGCTTAATAGTATTATAGCTTGCCAATATAAAATCTAGCTCTTCCTGAGATAGTAACCCCTCAATTTGCCTAGAGTTTTCCCCAATTTCCATTTTCTTAGGCTTGGGTTTCTCGAGAGGTGAAGCGTTGAATTCTATTGGTTCTTCTATGTCTGGTATATACCTATTGAAATCTCTGGAAACCTCTATTCTTACCGGATAGAGATTTAAATTCTGAAGGGCGCCAGACAAGTCACTCATGCTGTTATGCAAAATACACACAAATACTAAGTTAAAAATTATATCAAAATTTTTATAGAAAAAACTTTTAATATTATTTCATACTGGGTAACTACCAAAACAACTGAAAATTAAATCACACTAAGGTTTACTTATTTATTTACTGGGTAAGGTTTCTAGACTGTAGGTAATCCGGGTGCTAAAACTTTGAATCAGATTATTTTAAAGATTTGTATTTATTGCTACAGTGGCTAGCATATAGAGATCTGCCCATACTGTACACAATTAGTCAGATAATAAAACACATAATCACAAAATAGTAATTAATAAAAATTAAGTATTTTCTAAATACTTAATAGGCTTAAATCAGTGGCTCTGATACCACCTTATTTCTGTCACGGCCCCCGACCCGGTTTGACCCGTTTTAGGAGCCGCGGGACAGAAATCCCGTGGTATTTATTTAACAGCGGAAGTTTCTTCAGGATCTTTTAAAAACTGCAATTTCCCGATTATTTTATTTCACAACTCGGGATAAAACCCGGTAATTTACAATCTTGAGATTTCACGGAGAAATCTTTTATTTTACAAAACATGTTTCTTTATTTTATACTGAGCCACTTCCTTAAGCTTGTAGTGCTTCTCGGCACTTTTCCTGGATCACAACAGATCACCTGAAACATGTTTGAAAAAGGTTTTGTCAGCGGGAAATACTGAGTGAATCATTCTTTTTATGAAAACGACTCGTTTGTTATAATTTACAGTATTAAGAGAGATTACAATGTTTCCAGATATCAAACCAACTACCCACAGTACTTGTCACTCGAACATCCATCGGTAGCCTCTTCGCCCGATGGTGTCTGTGACTATGGTCATATCACTCATTGGCTAACTCGTTGTCCAATAGTGACGGTTATCAAGTAATGTATACAAAACCCCACATACCGGCTGTAACTTGGTGATTACATAAACTTAATCACTGTAATTATAACCTTTGAAAATAAACATGATTTGAAAGTAATTTGATAAAAAGAGAATGACTCACATTGCAGATTTAATTTGAGCAGAGCCTAGCCTACTGATTAACATTTTAACCTAAATTTAATAACATGCACACAATTCGGTTAGTAACTTAATACAACATTTACGATAACTCGCGAGATTAAACCTTCACATCGAATGACAAAGTGCGATACTTAAACATCCATTGAATTAACAACGAATGACAAAGCATAAACCCTAATGTGGGCAGCACTTAAACATCCATTGGATAGTTTAATCGATCGGACATTGAATCGTAGCAGCGATCGAGTTAATACCCGGTATTGGAGCAGCACTTCACTAATATTGAAGTAATTTCGACCTCATAGTACTATTCTTTCGTTTTTGAAAGTTTGTTTCGACACCAGAGGATTGTGCAAGTGACGGGCTATTTATAGGTGAAATTGAGGTCTTACGCGGCCCGCGTAAGACTTAAGCTTAATCTTACGCGGCCCGCCTAGCCGCCCAGTCTACGACTAGCCTTGACCAGTCACGAGTAGGTTAGCTAGGTGGTCGCTTCGTGGCTCCGGAACACTTATCCGGTCAACACAGGTTTGACGCGGCCCGCGTAAGATGTGCCTTATCTCTTACGCGGCCCGCCTGAGACCCTAAGTTATTGATTTTCTTGGTTTTTCTTGTATGGTAGGGTTTCAGGGGCTCGGGTTTATACTTACGGGTATTTTTAGGAAAATTTTGAGAGTCCTTACACCAAGTATGGCTTGCAAACGCGATTCATGAGATCCATGAACGCTGCTGGTGCATTAGTGAGCCCGAAAGGCATCACCAAGAACTCGTAGTGACCATAACGAGTTCTAAATGCAGTCTTGTGCACATCTTCATCTCTGACCTTCAGTTGATGGTAACCTGACCTCAAATCAATCTTGGAGAAGTAACTTGCCCCTTGCAGTTGATCGAATAGATCATCAATCCTGGGAAATGGATATCTATTCTTGATTGTAACCTTGTTTAGTTCGCGATAATCAATGCATAGACGCATTGACCCATCCTTTTTCTTCACAAACAGAATCGGTGCTCCCCAAGGAGATGAGCTAGGTCTAATAAAACCTTTTTCCAACAAATCATCCAGTTGAGTTCTTAACTCTTTCATCTCAGTCGGTGCTAACATGTAAGGCGCTCTTGCAACAGGTGCTGCTCTAGGAATAATGTCGATTCTGAACTCCACTTGCCTATCTGGAGGTAAACCAGGTAGTTCTTCAGGGAATACTTCCGGATATTCAGAAATAACAGGGATGTCTTCAACCTTGGGCTTTGGTTCATCAATAGTCACTTGTGCCATGTAAATGACATAACCCTTCTTCAAACACCTTAACGCCTTAAGCATAGATACTTGCTTAGGCAACCCATACTGAGTATCTCCTTGTATTGTGAGTGGCTCACCATACGGAGTCTTGATCACTACTTGTTTCTTATCACAAACGATCTGAGCTTGGTTATGAGATAACCAATCCATGCCTATCACTATGTCGAAACCAGCTAGTTTCAAAGGAAGCAGGGATAACGGAAAAGAGTGGTTCCTAATAGATATAAAACATCCATCTAACACGGTTGAAGCAGTTTCTATGGTACCATCGGCCAATTCTACTTCATATTTTATGCTTAGGGTTTTAACAGGCAGATTTAATAACTTACAAAATTTATCATCCACAAACGACTTATCTGCACCCGAATTAAATAATACCCTTGCATAAATATCATTGATAAGAAAGGTACCTGTTATCACGCTGTCATTCTGAATCGCTTCTTGTGCATTCATTTGAAAGACCCGTGCATTGGTCTTTTTACCTTCTGCAGGTTTCTTGGCATATTTTGGGCAGTTAGTCTTGATATGCCCCTTCTCGTTGCAACCATAACAGGTTGCATCCTTCAACTTCTTACAATCCAAAGTCTTATGTTCTTTGGATTTGCAGATCCCACATCCAATAGGCTTTGATTGTGACTGGGACTTCGATTCAAACCTGCATTTTCCAAAATGACGCTTTTAGCAGGTTTTGCATTTTGGCTTCTCATCTGTTTGCTGGTTACCCTTGTTAGACCCATAACTCTTCTTGTGGTCTGAGTTCCCCCTATGTTTCTTATCAGAACGACGTGAGTTCTCATCCTCACGTTTCCTTTTTCCTTCATCGGAACTCTTAAGCGATCTCTGCCTGACCGCATCGAGAGTAAGGGATGACGATAAATCAGCCACTGACCTAAAAGTGGTGGGTCTAGATGCTTTCACACTTGCTTTAATCTCCGGAGCTAAACCTCCAATAAAACAAGATATACCTTTTGGTTCCGGTGTAACCAAGTATGGAACCAATCGTGACATGGTATTGAAACTGGTAAGGTATGCCTGGCAGTCTAAGTTCTTCATGACCAAGGTCAAGAAATCAGTCTCAATTTTCTCAACTTCATGTTGAGGGCAGTAATTCTCTTTGATCAATGCAACAAACTGATCCCAAGACAGATTATATAACGGGATCTTCCCAGTAGCCAGGATGAAGGACCTCCACTAAGCTAGAGCTTCTCCTTTAAATGATTGCGACACAAACTTCACACTGTCTTGCTCTGCACAACCACTAATATCGACCACAGTGTCCATCTCATCGAGCCAGGTCATACAATCGATGGCTCCTTTCTCCCCCGTAAAGTCTCTAGGCTTGCAGGAGATAAAATATTTATAAGAACAGGTTTTAACATGGGGTTCTTGATTGAGCACAACTTTCTTAGACGGGGCACTCCTCTGGTTTGAAGAATGATGAGATTTACTCTTGCGAGTTGTATGTGTCTTGGAGGGTGGTTTTTAATGTGGTACAGACTGAGTTCTAACGCGAGTTCCACTCGATTAATTAAATTGTCTGTCAAGAGCTCGAGTAACGGCGTTATCTATTAATGCCTACAATTCCGCACCCGCTACGTTAACTCTGGTAGTATCATGATTCTCCCTCGGGTGACTGTTGTCTTCATCTGACCCAGCCATGTAGCTTGATTGCTACATAAAGTATTGACAAAGATTTATTCAGAAGTCTATTGTGAAATTGTCTTTTATGGCAATTCATTAACCATGGTAATTTTAATCCATATTGGTTAATTTTAATTTATTTAAATTTTTATTATATTTTATCCCAGTTGCAAACTATTAAGGATAATAGGGTGGCATACAAAAGGCCTAGTCACAAGGACAATTTTAAATTCATAAGCCATGATTTTATTGAATCAAGGCATTTAGGTTTGAACGTAGTTCATTACCTTTTCTTGACAGGGAGTCGTAGACTACAACTGTCTTTTGTCTTATATGACAATGAATATGGCCCACAGGCATTTCATCTCTAATGGATGTTTAAATAATACAGAAAGGAATTGAAAGAATCCAATATAAGGATGACTTATGTGATTTTGTCGAATCACAATTGCCAGGAATGTTAACATGTTTTTAGATGTTAACAAGGATTTTGGATCTTAAAAAGGAACTACCATCATGACCCTGTCTTAAAATGACACATGGCTAGGTTTTTCCTTTAAGATTTTCTTCAATATATAATGGCAGATCTTTTACAAAAGGAATGATATTTTGATTTATTTCATATATTATATTCATGCATATAATGACAAATGAAATTTTAAAATTAAAACATTCCACTAAATTTAAAACGTATATAGGTGCCCTAAACGGGACTTTTACATAAATAACTTGCCCATACAAGGGCTAAAATGAAAAGACAAGTCCTAGTAGGGACTAGGTACATAAATAGATGTCCACACAAGGACTTAATTTGAAGTAAACAACAATATAAATAAATAAATAGAGATTTTAATAATCTCTCTTCTTCTTCCCCCTTTATTAGATTTGCCAAACCCTTAAGAAATCCCCGGTGGCTTCTACGCTCCTCTTGAACCTCTCGCTCCACCTAGCTCAACCTCTGAAGAATCTCCTGCTGCTGCGGTGGTTGGATCTGCGGCGGCTGCTGCTACGGAGGTTGAGGAGGTGGCGGGTATAGGTACCCATAGGCTGGGAACCCAGTCTGATAGAGGGCTCCGTAGGGCCTTTCAGGATGAAGAGCATTGTAGTTTGCCACTACAAGATACGGGTCAACATCAGGGGCATTGTAGTAATTGTAGCCAGAATGGCCTAGCTGCTCAAAAGGGTTATACGCTGCTGCACCAGCGTAAGAAGGTATTGGGTTACCAAAACCCACATGTGGTGGTGGTGCGACTGGCGCAGAGTCCACCTCAGAAACAGGATTTGAAGGCCCTCCCATCTGCGGGTCTTCATACAGTGGCCGGTAATGACTGCCACTGGAGTGTTAGGGGGTGCTGAAGTGGAATCCCCCTTGCACGGACATCCGTGCTCCTGATCTTCTCCACCTTGGTGGCTCCGGAGGCGGTCGCTGCTCTGGCGGCGGCGGTGGCGGTGGCGTAACCACCTGAAAACGTGAATCCTCAGAGGGATCCTGCTGCAGCTGTTGAGGTGGGTTGAAAGGAGGAGTAAACTCCCAGGGGTATGAGGCAAACCTTGCTTCATAGCTGTCTGGACCCCAGTACGGAGAACCGTGAAAAGACGATCTGTAACGCTGTCTGGACCCCAGTATGGCGAACCGTGAAAAGACGATTTGGAACGTTATATGCTCATTAACTTTGCTCGCCCACCTTAACAATTATAGCGCTATAGGATTAATGCCCCGCCCGCTATTCTATTGGGTATTGTTAAGTTAAACATTACCACCCCGCTAAACTATTGGGATTAGGCTATTTTATGCGTTGTATTCTAGGGTTTGATCATATTGTACGCCAAAATTGCATACTAGTAATCACATATTATGAATCATGTTGGATTTGAGTTTTTATTCTATTATGCTATGTAAACAAACTTGTATACTCGCCATTGCTTTTGCATTGAAACTCTATTTTAATACATGTTGCAGGTTGATTATTGAAGTATGGATGAATGATGAAACAAGTTTAGGGTGGACTAGATACACACCTTTAATCTATTTATCTTTTGATGTTATGTTGAAATTTGAACAATGTTGTTATTTCCATTTTAAATGTTGTATGACAATTTAGTACTTGCAATGAAATTTGAATTTAATTAAATATTGTCACATAGTGTTATGAAGTCTCTTGCAATCTATACACACTTTGTCTCATCCCGATGTTTCCGTCATCGGTTGGGGTGTGACAGATTGGTATCAGAGCCATAACTATAGGGAATTAGGAAAATTGCCATGCTTTTGCCCTAATCTATAGTTTTAGGAATTTTGCCTCTTATGTGTTGTTTAAAACTTTTGTACTCTACCATGCATGCTTCCTAGCTATACTTCTTGTTGATTAAATCTATATGCCTTTCCTAAGGTTAACATGAATACACTCTTGATTATTTGTATACTCTTGTAACACAAACGAGACAACTTTACCAAAATAGGCGTGAAACCCACAATTTGGTAAACGACTCTCATTCTACCTTAAACTATTTTTGCACGAAATTCCACCATTAAGCTAGGAGTGAAATCCACAACTTAATGGTAATTTCCATTTCAACTCTAGTGGACCCTCATCAAGTGTCGAAACTATATTTTGACCCGACGAGTACCAACCACATTTAGGGTACGAAATCGTCAAGATATGGGTGAAACCCGCAACTCGTCGATTAAGTCCCATTCCTCGATTTTCAATCTTGCCAAAGTCCCGATTGTTTCAATCGATTAGAGATGTGTAGTAACCGGAAGGGTAAGATATCGTTAATCGCTTCTCGACGAGAGTATCTTACCTATAGGCCCAAGCACGTTTTCTCTAATTCGAAAGGACTTTCGACCCACTTTGGAATAGTCGACGTTTCTCTACCCGAAACAATCCTATGTTTTATTGAGCCTCTCTTTTATGTATCTCAATTTATATGTGATTTTATACTTGAACGTTCGTTCATTTCAAAAAATTTCGTTTTAATCGTTTAGCACGTTGTCGCAACCACAAACAATAATAATCCCTCGTGAACAAACTAAATTTACAATGCTTTCATTTATCCATGTTATGCTATGTTGAACTCATGACTATGCTTTATGTGACGTTTAAACTCTTTACGCTATGTGAATTAATTTGAACCCTTTGTGCTATGTGACACTTTATGCTATGTGAATCAATTTATGCAAACAATTTTCTTAAACAAAAATTATGATCAAGTCTCACCTATTCATTCTTTTGAATCTTAGATGTCTTCTCGTCACTCCAACTCGTCTAAGAAGTCAAAGTCCCGTGCTACGAAGAAGATGATGGCTTTCATGGCCGATCAATTTACGCGCGTCGTTCCAAAGGTCATCACCGAGATACGAGCTTCTGAAACTCCTCACTCTTCCGTCGACTCTAAGGTCGAAGTACGCAAGCCCGCTTCGTTCAACTTCAAGCACTTTTCATCGTGCAATCCCAAGCCATTCACCGGCAATGATGGGGTGACCGCCATGCTCGAGTGGTTTGATAGCATGGAGGTCACGTTCATCAACAGTGATTGCCCCAATGAGCTCAAGACGCGTAGTGCGACTGGGGTATTCCAAGCCCGAGCTCTTGAATGGTGGACGAACGAAAGGAACATCCGCTCGAACGAACTGGCCTATGCGTTGACTTGGGAAGAAGTTAAGGCCCTAATGATGGACGAGTTTTGCCCTCCGCATGAGCAACAAAGACTAGAGGAAGAATTTTGGGCGCTAAAACAAGTGGGAGATGAGAACCTAGCTTATACCACCCGTTTCAAACAACTTAGCTTCATTGTTCCTCACCTCGTTATGACCACCGACCGCAAGATAAGGAAATACATCAATGGGTTACCCTCTGCTATGCGCGATACGATCGAGGCTGCCAAACTCGACAATATCGAAGCTGTTTATCGTTTGGCCGCTTCCCTGAACAACAATCGTGTACGCGATAAACAAGCCGCAAACCCCGCTTCTTTCAAGCCAGCCAACCAAATTACCCAACAGTCGAGTAGCAATAGGGGGAAGAAGGGAAAGCAATCGAACCCGGTTTGCAATGCGATTGTGCCACCCGTTAACCCAAATCCTGTTGCTCCTGATAACACCCAAAAGTCGTACACTGGGATTCACCCCAAGTGTGCCACTTGTAACTATCACCATCCCGCCAATGCCAGGTGTCGTCGTTGTACCAGTTGTAACCGTTATGGACATGACACCGCCTTTTGCCGCTATCAACAACAGCAAGCACCACAAGCTCAGCAAGCACAACAAGCTCCACCTGCTCCTCAAAACGCAAGACCAGCTAGGGCTTGTTTCAAATGTGGGGATACTAATCATCTTCGTCCTCAATGCCCACAATGGAATCAAGAGCAACAACAACCTCCTCGTGGACGCGCTTTCAATCTGAACGCAAATCAAGCGCACAATGACAATGATGTCGTTAACGGTACGTTCCTTGTTAACCATCTTTATGCTTCGATACTATTTGATACTGGTGCGGACAAAAGCTTTGTGTCCTTAGAATTCGAATCATTGTTAAATTGCACACGCTCTAAGCTACCTAAGTCATTTTCTGTTGAAGTCGCCAATGGCAAATCCATCTTAGTCGATTCCATTCTCCTCGATTGTCGTCTTACTCTTAACGAGCACGTTTTCCCTATCGATCTCATACCCATGCAACTGGGTAGTTTCGACGTCATCATAGGCATGGATTGGCTTCAAAAGAACCATGCTGAAATAGCTTGTCACGAGAAATACGTTCGTCTACCCCTTCCATCTGGTGATGTTTTGCACATCTATGGAGACCGACCTTCAAAGGGACTGAAGTTGATGTCCTGCACATAAGCGAACAAATACTTACGCAAACACTACTTTGCCTTTTTAGCCCACGTTGTGGAAGAAAAGGGCAAGGGAAAGAGTATAAGTGATGTTCCAGTGGTGCGCGACTTCCCTGACGTCTTTCCTGAAGATTTGCTTGGTGCTCCTCCACCTCGATCTGTTGACTTTCGTATTGACCTCGTACCTGGTGTGACTCCTGTTGCCAAAGCTCCTTATCGTCTTGCACCTTCTGAGATGCAAGAATTATCTATGCAACTTCAAGAACTCCTCGATAAGGGTTTCATTCGTCCAAGTACCTCACCTTGGGGTGCTCCTGTGCTCTTCGTCAAAAAAGAAGGATGGCTCTTTCCGCATGTGCATCGATTATCGTAAACTTAACAAACTCACCATCAAAAATCGTTACCCTCTTCCACGCATCGACGATCTCTTTGATCAACTTCAAGGCGCTACCTGTTTCTCCAAGATCGATCTTCGTTCTGGTTATCACCAACTTCGTGTTCTCGATGAGGACATTCCCAAGACTGCTTTTCGCACTCGCTATGGGCACTACGAGTTCGTGGTTATGCCTTTTGGCTTGACCAACGCACCCGCTGTGTTCATGGATCTTATGAATCGTGTTTGTAAGCCCTACTTGGATCGCTTTGTGATCGTCTTCATAGATGACATTCTCATTTATTCTAAATCTCAAGCCGATCATGAACGTCATCTTCGTCTTATACTCAAGCTCTTACGTATTGAACGTTTATACGCTAAGTTCTCCAAATGCGAGTTTTGGATTAAAGAAGTCCAATTCCTTGGACACGTTGTTAGTGAAAAAGGAATCCACGTTGATCCCTCCAAAATCGAAGCAGTGAAGAATTGGACCGCGCCTAAATCCCCTTCTGAAATCCGTTCCTTCTTAGGATTGGCGGGTTATTATGCCGATTCATCTCGAACTTTTCAAAAATCGTCGTTCCTCTTACTTCGTTGACTCAAAAAGAGAAACCTTTTACTTGGGGTCCTGAACAAGAGAAATCTTTTCAGACTCTCAAGGACATGCTTTGCAACGCTCCTATTCTCGCTCTCCCTGATGGGAATGATGATTTCGTGGTGTATTGTGATGCCTCGAATCGTGGTCTTGGTTGTGTTCTCATGCAATGAGACAAAGTCATCGCTTATGCCTCTCGCCAACTCAAAATACATGAGAAAAAATTATACTACCCACGACCTCGAGCTTGGCGCAGTTGTTTTTGCGTTAAAGATTTGGCGACACTACCTATATGGTACGAAGTGTGTGGTTTTCACTGACCATAAGAGCCTACAGCACATCTTTGACCAAAAAGAGCTAAACATGCGGCAGCGACGTTGGGTGGAATTACTTAACGACTATGACTGCGAGATCCGCTATCACCCTGGTAAAGCGAATGTCGTGGCCAATGCACTTAGTCGTAAGACTCATGTAGATTACATTCGTTGTTTTCACATCTCGAGCGATCTTCACAATTCCATTCGTGAAGCGCAATATTCGTCTATCAACGAAGGTTCCATGCCTGTAGAAATACGTGGAGCTTCTGAAGACCTATTCAATTCAAAATCTGATGGTCTGCTCTACTGTCGTGATCGCATCTGGGTACCAGATCAAGACAATCTTCGTGATCTCATTATGAACGAGGCACACAAATCCAAGTACTCAATTCATCCTGGTGCCGACAAGATGTACCATAATCTACGTACATCCTATTGGTGGCCCAATATGAAGAAAGACATTGCCGTGTACGTTTCTAAGTGTCTTACCTGTTCGAAAGTCAAAGCCGAGCATCAACGACCTTCCGGTCTACTCGAACAACCTGAAATCCCCATTTGTAAATGGGATAGCATTGCGATGGACTTCATAACTAAACTCCCTCGTACGCCTTCTGGTCATGATAGCATTTGGGTGATCATCGATCGTTTGACCAAGTCCGCTCAATTCATTCCTATTCGTGAAGATTTCAAGGTTGAACGACTTGCTCGCATCTATACCGATGAAGTCATACGCCATCATGGTATTCCTCTTGACATCATTTCTGATCGCGATGGTCGATTTACTTCGCGTCTCTGGCAAACCTTCCAGTCCGCTATGGGTACTTATTTGAATCTCAGTATGGCTTTTCATCCTCAGACGGATGGACAGACTGAACGTACTATCCAAACCCTAGAGGACATGCTCCGTTCTTGTGTCATCGACTTTGGTGGTAGTTGGGATATGCATTTACCTTTGGTCGAGTTCTCGTACAACAATAGCTACCACTCCAGTATTAAAATGGCTCCATTCGAGGCATTGTATGGTCGCAAATGCCGATCTCCCTTAAACTGGCACGAGATTGGTGACAAACATTTTACTAGCCCTGAGATCATACAAGAAGCAACGGATAAGATTCACCAAATCCATGATAATCTACTCAAGGCTCGAAATCGTCAAAAGGTCTATGCTGATAAGGGACGCAAACCGATGGAATTCAACGTTGGGGATCAGGTTCTACTCAAAGTGTCTCCTTAGAAAGGAGTGGTTCGTTTTGGTAAAAAGGGAAAGCTTACCCCTCGCTATGTTGGTCCTTTCAAGATACTCGAAAGGATTGGTGCGGTGGCTTATCGACTCGATTTACCTCAAGAGCTCAACAACGTTCATCCGACGTTTCATGTCTCCAATCTAAAGAAATGTCTCGCTGATGAGGGACTTCATGTTCCTCTCGAAGATCTCCAAATCAACGAAACCATACACTTTGTGGAAAAACCCGTCAAAATCATGGATCAAGGAGTCAAGTTATTGAGGCGCAGTAAAATTCCTATCGTCAAGGTTCGATGGGAAGGAAAACGTGGCGCCGAATTTACTTGGGAACTCAAAAGTGATATGAAGACGAAGTATCCTCATCTTTTCCCTACGTCTTCCTAAATTTCGGGAAAAAATTTCCTAAAGGAGGGGAGACTGTAACGCCCGGTTCTTTTGTACTTTCCATTTATAGAAAGTTTTGTTCATATTTCTATTTTTGGAACCCTTGTATTCTTGTAATCGTTCGTTCCTTGTAATCATTGTAAACTCGAGACTTGAATCATGAATGAAACTTGCAATTATTTAAATTCGTGACATGTATATATTCCATTCATGTTTGTACGTTTAAATCAAGAAACAATTCGGTATTTATTTGAGATGTTTGCAAACTTATGATAAACTATTACACTCGTGACATTTATGTTTTATACGAAACTTATACTTATTCATATTCGATTTACACTTGGGCATACTTTAGAACATGTTACATATGCCTAGGAACACTAATTTAATCATAAAACCCGTCCTAGATAACATTGGAACAAGTTGCAAAACAATTAATCAAAAAAAATAAAAAAATAAAAAAATAAAAATTTTGCTTCTGGTCTATGGCTTACGGACCGTAAGCCACAACCCTTACGGTCCGTAAGGGGTGTCTGGGCGGGCAGAATGTGTTTCCTCCGCGATTTTGCACGAAATCCCAAGATTTAAACCTCTCCAATCACCTCTAATCCACCTCTAATCACCTCCAATCAACTCCAACCTCTTCCATTATAAATACACACCTCCTCCAAGCATTCTTACACTTTCAACACTCTCAATCTCTCCAAAATCACTCTCAAGATCTTGCAAATTTCAGAAATTCGGGCAGATTCATACTCTTGCACTAAAGTGAGTATAACTTGCTCAAAACTCAATGAAATTACTTGATTCTTCTTCCTACTTGCTTGGATAATCATGGGGTTTGATTCCTTGGTTTCTCCTTGGAGAAATCAGACCTGGAATTGCCCTAAATATGTCCCTAAACTTTCTGTTTTGTTACATACTCTTTCAAACTTGTTTAAACTTCATCAAACTTGAGTTTTCTCATCTCAAACCTATGTCCTAATGCTCATAATCAAATGAATGATTAGTTGGGCTTAAAAACAAGGTTGAGACACTTAAAATTAGAGGATTAAACCTCATAAACTTTCTGTTTGTTTAGGGTAATTAACCCACAAGTCATGTCAAGCTTAGACCTTGATGAATGAGTGATTATGGAACAACTTGGGTTGTCCAAACATACAATCCTCACATGATTTGATGATTTCTCCTTAGTTAGGTTGTTTATATTATTGTACCAAACCTAGTTCTTGACCCTCCTTGGTTGTCTTTACATCAAGTGAAGTGGTGAACATTTAAGGGGTTCCTAAATGGAAGCTTGTTCTTCCTACCCCATACATGACATCTATGATAACTCGAGGTGCCTAAATGAAGATCCTAATCTTCTACCTCCTACATGAATTATTGGACTAAATAATATGTAACCTAGATATATATACCCATTCGAATCTTTAATGTTGAACTTGTGTTTATATGTTAAAGTAGTAGAATGTCATCTAAGACTTAAAACCTTGATATGATTCTAATGGGTGTACTACCCATGAAATACAATATAACCCTAGTGGTTACATAGTGTCATATAAGAGTTATAAGTTAAAGATGATTATTTTTATATTGTACTTTATGCTATGTTAAATCCAAATCCATAATCTTCCGTTTAACGCCAAACTCACACACCTATGTTTCCTCGTGTAGAAGGACTAGGTGCTCCAAACTAATCCATCCACCAACTCACTCGCGGGATTTCAAGTAGGAAAGCTTGCAACCACCGTGAGTATACTCGATCCCTTTTTCCCGCTTTACACTTTGGGATGCAACATGTATAAATATGCAAACAACTTTTAAACTAAACATACTCAATCCTTGATCAAGCATGAAACTAATGTGACTTACTTGTTATTCTCGTATGCTATGTGAACGATTTGGAACGTTATATGCTCATTAACTTTGCTCGCCCACCTTAACAATTATAGCGCTATAGGATTAACGCCCCGCCCGCTATTCTATTGGGTATTGTTAAGTTAAACATTACCACCCCGCTAAACTATTGGGATTAGGCTATTTTATGCGTTGTATTCTAGGGTTTGATCATATTGTACGCCAAAATTGCATACTAGTAATCACATATTATGAATCATGTTTGATTTGAGTTTTTATTCTATTATGCTATGTAAACAAACTTGTATACTCGCCATTGCTTTTGCATTGAAACTCTATTTTAATACATGTTGCAGGTTGATTATTGAAGTATGGATGAATGATGAAACAAGTTTAGGGTGGACTAGATACACACCTTTAATCTATTTATCTTTTGATGTTATGTTGAAATTTGAACAATGTTGTTATTTCCATTTTAAATGTTGTATGGCAATTTAGTACTTGCAATGAAATTTGAATTTAATTAAATATTGTCACATAGTGTTATGAAGTCTCTTGCAATCTATACACACTTCGTCTCATCCCGATGTTTCCGCCATCGGTTGGGGTGTGACACGATCCGTCTGAAATCTCTATGGGATGCGTGGGTGTCCCAGATGGTGACTCGGTAGGATCCGGATCTTCATCCATATCCATGTCTTGATCACCGGAATAATGATCTTCTGGCCCGGCCTCATGATCGTGACTGGTGAAAATTGGGGCTTTACCGCCTCTTCCTCTTCCTCTAAAACGCGGTGGCATCTTCTGTTCCTGCCAACACAACAAAAGAAACAACAAAGGAAAACAGTAAAGGCCAAATAAAAGATTAGGATTAGTCCTAAGTCCTTTTCCTAGACTCGGAAGTCAGGGAATGTGCAAACTGTGTCATTGAGATTAAACACAAAAGGCTAGTGTTTAATTCACTCAATGTTGGCTCTGATACCAACCTGTCACACCCCGATATTTCCACGTATTACCGGTGGGCCCGGTGGGAAGTATCGTGACGTAGTTGATATCATCATAGTCAATTTATCACAGTTCAATGCACAGCGGAAGTCTAAAAGTAATAATATTACAAACCGAATGAAAGTAACATAAGTATTACAAACGGAATGTAAAAGGATCCACAGGCGGATCAAAAAAAAGGAAATATTGTTCAACAGATTTTTAAGTGATAAAGCTTGCAAGACACTTTATTTAATCACTCAGGAGTAGCCAGCCTATTTCGCATAGTACCTGCACTTAACCTTTTTGGAAAATACGTTAGTTTACACTGGTAAATACAATTAACCGAATCTTTTGAAAATATTTAAGAAAATTGATTTAAATGGACAAGGCATAAATAATCTTTTATAACTTGGGACAATTATTTTAAAAAAATAATCTTGTATACAGTTTTATATGTTTGTCGTCCGTCAGGGCCGGTTAGAAGAGCCGGACAAGATTAACTGACACACCACAAGTATAATGCCCACAAGGAAATTCCTTATTGTGGGATACCTTTTATACATACGCAACTGTCAGGTGTATGCCTACACCCAGTGCTTAAGTCGTGGCCATTTCAATGAATGAGCCGAGGATATCCAGGACATGGTCATTAACCCCCCAAAGGCATTGCACCAAACAAAACAGATTAAAACGGGTTATGTAAATATATTAATCACAATCCGATTTAAATAACTACATACCCAACCAAGCGGTATTATTATAATACCGTATCCCAAGCCCGTATAACAGAAAATGAGTTAAAAGTATTTACCTGAGCAAAATATAAATTTTATCCCAGCCGTATACAATCAGCAAGTGCAAATATCTTTTACTGGGCTCCTAAATCTGGAACGAAGGTTTTAATAACCTATTAGATTCCTAACGGGCCTTACTTAAGTTTAAACTTAGACCGGTTAGTTTTAAAGAAAGGTTTACGGTTCAAAACGCAAGATTAAGCGAAGACCGGATTAGAATGTGATTTAGACCCGACAAGTATGAAGACTTGTATAATATGGGTATACTAAACACATTCTGGATTTTGAAGCAAAAGTGATAAGGTTTGACCCGTTTCGGTCAATTTACGCAAACTAGTTACATAAACCGAACCGAACGCGAAAAACGCATAACGGGTAACCAAATGAGTCATGCACGGGTTTCACAAGTTAATATGCCTTAAATATGTTGTGATATCAGTAGGATACCTTCCATTATGCCCAAAACGGATTTAAAATCAATTCAAGCCCCGTAGGGGTATTTTGGTCATTTTAAAGATTATAAAAGAGATTAAATACCAATCTGAGGTTCTGGTCTAAACTGATCAGTAAAAAATATTTATTTTAGTAGGTTATATCAGTAAGATATTGCATATATGTGAAATTTATCATTTATGACCAAACTATGCACCATAGGGGCATTTTGGTCATTTCACATAAGCTTTAAAGATCAATTCTGGAAATCTGAGTTTAAAACTTTTACCTACTGTTAAAATATTAAAACTTACTTATAATATCAATAGGTATTGGGTCTTAAATGTTAAACATAGTTTTAACCCATACTATGTGTTTAAAAAGCGTAAAAAGTCGGTTTTAGGCGATTTTCAGGTTATTCAAGGAAAATCTAAGTTTTTGATCAGTTTATAAGGTTCAAAATATTTTATTTATCATATAAAATCAGTAGCAAAAGGTTTGATATCAAAATGTTATGTAAAACTCATTTTATTAGCAAAAAGGGTATAACCGTCAATTACCGAATCAAAGCAAGAACCCCATGTTATGATCAGTTTAAAAATTAATAAAAATCTTCAAAAATCCCAAAATATTATATTATATCAGTGGGTAAAAATTTTGGTGTCAAAATTTGGGTTTATATAGGCCTTATGCTAAAAATGTCGTTAAATTAATAAAAAGCTTTCAAATTACGATATTGAACATAACTCCTAATTTAGACCTCAAACTGATGTCAAATTTTTAGGACATGTTTATAAATCAGTAATAAAGGTTTTTTTCCTCTCAAATGTTCAAAAATATCGTTTTAATATTAAAAGGGCATAATGGTCAACATTTAAGCAATTAACGGAAACATGCAAATGAATCGGATTAACAAGGAACCATGTAGTATAACCTCAGAGGGTTTTACTAACTTATAATATGGTCCTAAAAGAACCTTAAGGCATATCTAAAACAAGCTAAATCGGGTCAGAGCTGAAAGTCAAAGCAAAAGTCTACTTTTACGACTTTCGGTTCCGAACCGAGTCTAAACTCAGAATTGTCGGGTTGAACATGCCTAGACATGTTCTTACATTATTTACCAAGTTATTTTAGTGTTAAAATAGGTTCCATAACTTCTACATTATCAGTTATGAATTTATTTGCAAAAATAGCTTCTGTTGACTTTTTAATATTAAGTTTGACCCGACAATTGACCAAGTTAGAGTGATAATCAGTGGGTGCCCTTTTAAGGGTTTATTACCCACATAATTACCCACTCATATCCACTTTCAATTCGAATAATGGCTGGACCATTAATGATTAATCACTAAGTCAAGCTTAATTACGATGGCTTTGACTTTTGGTCATTAGACTAATAAAACTTGAACTAAAGAGGCTAAGAATGCTTACAAAGACTCTTAGCATGAATTAGGAGCTGAGGGAAACTTGCTTGAAGTCCAGAAAGCTCCAGAGAGTGAGTTTGAATAATTTTTGAAATGTGCAAGTGAACTAGCAAATAAGAGGGCTTTATATAGGAATTTAAACTTCACAAGATCATTCCACACAAGCCTATAACTGATTTCTGATGATTCCAGGTGTCCCCTATGCATGTAATACTATTGGCTCAGTCCCTGAAATCGAAAACCACCATGCAATGGCGGTGTAACCTGCTGTACATGCACCTGTCCCTTTTTTCTGCATCTGATAGGCCTACGCGGCCCGCGTAGGACTCTTAAGGAGTCTACGCGGGGCGCGACGCTCCTAGGCAACCGGAAAACAACTTTCGTTTATTGCAGTTTTGGTCCCTGGTCCATAATAAGTTTATATAACTTTCATTTATTGCATTTAGGACCCCTATAGTTAACTTTTAAGGACCTTGAGTCACAAACTAACTCCGTTAAGCTCTCGGTTACTCGTACGATCACCCGAAAAGTCTTGTTATCTTCGAAACTCCACCAAATTAATATCTGACATTCTTGAGAGCAAACTATATAATCATTACAATGTTTTTAGGTTCGTTAAAAGGTCACTCAGAGGTTACTTTCAACATGTTGACACTTTTAACCCTTATGTTACGTAAATAAAATCCTCATTTTATGCACAAACGACTTTCCATGTTCGATAAATTACTCGTTAAAGAATACGAACGTCGTGTGAGGTCAATCAGAGGCACAAGAATGGCATGTTGACACTTTGGATCTCTTTTACTAACATATTTACATTGTTTGGCAAATTTAGTCCCTCCAGGTCAACCTATTACACGTTTATGTTCCATGACACGTGTCTATATGATATTGGTCGTGATTTTACGAGGTGTTACACCCGGATTACCAACGTAGACTCATTTAACTAACCCTAGTTAAATGCAGTGCTATGAATGTATGATTTAATTGATTGTGGTTAGGTTAAAGTAGTAACCTGAAGTTGTGGGTTGTCACATCATCCCCAACTTGAAAGAAATTTCGTCCTGAGATTTGATATGCAGTCTCAGAGAAATGAAACGGTAAGTCAAGATGACTATGGATTTCCCTCGGGCACCACATCATCCCCTACTTGAAAGGGAATTTTGTCCCGAAATTCACTACTTGCATCAGGATTAGGTTCAGCTGTTTTAAATAAGTGAGGATACTTGAGCATCATCTGATACTCGCATTCCCACGTGAACTCTAGTCCACGTCTTGAGTTCCAACAAACTCTCACGATTGGGATTCGACTATGTTTACGTACATTAACTTTCCGGTCCATGATTTCGATGGGTTCCTCGATAAACTGCAACTTGTCATCGATCTTCAGTTCTTGTAAAGGAACCACAAGTGTTTCATCGGACAAACACTTCTTTAGATTAGAGATGTTAAAAACGTCGTGAACATTACCAAGTTCGTCAGGCAATTCAAGCCGGTAAGCAACCTTACCGATTCTTTCCAGAATCTTAAAATGACCAACATATCGTGGATTAAGCTTGCCGCGCTTCCCAAAACGTACCACACCCTTCCAGGGTAAGACTTTCAACAGAACACGATCGCCCACGGCGAATTCCAAGGGTTTCCTACGCTTGTCGGCGTAGCTTTTCTGGCGATCACGTGCTGCCACCATATGATTTCTAATTTGAACAATCTTCTCAGAAGTTTTGAGTACGTGTTATGGACCCGTGATTTGGCTGTCACCCACCTCAGCCCAACAAAGAGGAGATCGACATTTTCGTCCGTACAACGCCTCGAACGGAGCTGCCTGAATGCTAGAGTGGTAACTATTGTTGTAGGAAAACTCTACCAAAGGTAAACGTCTTTCCTAACCTTTACCGAAATCGATTACACACGCTCGTAGCATGTCTTCAAATGTCTGGATGGTTCGTTCGCTTTGACCATCCATCTGAGGGTGATATGCGGTGCTCATGTCTAGACGTGAGCCGAATGATTTGTGGATCGCTTGCCACAAATTGGACGCAAAATGCGGATCGCGATCAGAAATGATAGAGGTCGGCACCCCGTGCCTAGAAACAACTTCCTTCAAGTAAATATTAGCAAGTTGCTAAAACTTGTCAGTTTCCTTAATCGCAGGGAAGTGTGCAGACTTTGTTAGACGGTCAACGATCACCTAAATGGTATCGTTCCCGCTTTGAGTTCTTGGCAGGCCAGTGATAAAGTCCATGGAAATATGTTCCCATTTCCACATGAGTAGTTCTGGTTGTGGAAGCAAACCAGACGGTTTTTGGTATTCCACTCTGACTTTTATTATTTTAGTTTCTTTCTTTATTTTTAATTTACTAAAAAATCTTCTTTAAAAAATTTGGTTAAATTAGACGTTGACGATATTTTGGTATTAAAAGCTCTTGTGTCCTTGGACGACCTCGGTATCTTACCATCATTATACTATGCTAAAGATGGGTGCACTTGCCCTAGCGTGTTGTAGAAAGTGATTGTGTTATATCGTGTTTTATAAATTTAAAGCTTGACAAACGAGTAAAAGTGTTAAAATATACTAAAATTTATACCCACACTCACATCACGTCAGATATGCAGAAATCTCTCCCATGATCCAATAACAGATCCAGATCTCAAAAAGCTGTTAAGGGAAGATTACATACATAAATCACATCATGGAAAAGAAGCCCTATGATGCAACCAAAGATCAATTCACAGGATGGCAACTGAATCCCTGCAAGATGAAATAGTAAGGATTGAAAAGATGAAGCTTATTCATGATGTCAACCCTACTCCTCATAACTGGAAAACAGGAAGAAACCCCAATGATAAAAGGGCACTGAAGTTAAGGAGGGTGAAGGAAGAGATGGATGCTACTAAAATGGTCTTGTTCGAACCCCCTAATCGGTCTTGTTCGAAGCCTTCGCTACCGTCGCCGACCCCCTCATCGATCTTGTTCGAAGCCTTTGCCAGCATCAGCTTCTCCATCATTGACATTAGTCCCTTCATTAACATCAGGTACGTTTGATTTAATTTAGTTTTATTTGTTTCTGGGTTCTATTTTGTGTGTTATTTAAGTCTTACATCATCTCAATTGAGGCGAATCTATGGGATTATTTAGATCTTATTTAGTTCAATTACATGGTGTGAAACTTGTCATATTTGGGGCTGATTTGACTAACAATAAATATTATTTTTATTGATTGGCATTATTCACTCAAACTGTCTGATAAAATGCCTTAATGAACTGTGAGTTGTAGTCTTATGAACAAAACTATTTGAATAGTTGTAGTAGGCAAAATGAGGTTATTTACAATGATGTTGTCAATTGTTATGTTAGCAATTTGTTTATGTTAGAAATGTTTTGTTTATAGGAACTTTCTTTTCTTGATTTTTGGTGTCATGTTTTTTATATCATTCCTAATTTCCCAATTTGTTAGGAAAAACAGTTCATGATCAATTTTAACCTTTTTAATTATTCTCCTAGGTTTCTTTATAACATCCAAAATTACTGTTATATCTAGATATTTGACTAAAAACGTGAGAATGTGAAGAAAATGAATCTACATTTTGGTGTGTGTGACACCCAACAAATTTCCAAGCTAATTCTATACATTAATCTAAAACATGCGTATTTCAATAATGTGCATTAGACTTAATTTTATATAATTTGGTCACTTAAAGTGTAGGATAGCTATAGCCCATTCCAATGCATACCATAGGTTTTCATTTGGTGATCTTTAGTGATTACCCTTACGCGCGCGAGTAAGCTTGTCCGTCACGAACGTTGGTGATAAATCCTTCAATACTAGAAAAGTATTACCAGTGGCGGATCCAGGAATTTTTTCCAAGGGGTTCACTTTTTTAAGTGTTCCAATATCATACGTCTGAACATAAAAAATACGGGTCGGTTCGACGGTTCAGGTCGGATAAGGTTCATCACATAATAAAAATACGATATAGCGTCATGATAAATTTAAAACATGTAACATAAATAAGATGGTCTTTACGAATAAAAAAAAGCATGCCTACAGTTGTTCCCTACGAGGTTTCATCTTTTGAAAACGAGGTTGCATTACAAATTTTCATCATCAACCGTCCAATGATCCAATCATAATATCAAATAGATTAAACTAATAGAGAATTGCAAGGCGTTATCTCAAAATCAATTTACCCAAAGTCACTATGATATCAAAACTAACAGAGATAAACTAATGGAGAATTCAATACAATAACTTCCTGTGGCAGACTACATTAAAAAGCCAATAATTAAAAACCAAATTCATACTAATTATAAAATCAATTTTATACGCCATCAATTGTAGAGTGCAAATTTGGATTGTTTCGAAACACAGTTATTCGAAATCCACTGTAAATTGCAAATTTGGATTGTTTGGAAATAGAGTTATTGATGACTTCAGAAAACAGAGGTAAAATCATGAAAATATAACAATTTTAGAATTGAATTCGTTTAAATATCAATGCAAATTCATACTAATTCTAGTGTAGAGAAAGGGGTATAAACGAAATCAATAGTGACAACTACTTGCAATATAATATCAATTTACCCAAAATCACAAATAAACATCATAAACTTTTAGAGAAAGGGTATAAACGAACCTGAAAGCTGAAGAGAGTGATTGAGGGAAGGCTGATGGGGCTGCGGCTGCGTGACTGCTCAGCTCCGGCGAGTGGAGATGGTGGATGAGTGATAGTGATAATGGTAGATGAGTGGCTGGACAATGGAGAGGATGGCTGTGTGTTTTGGTTTGAGGGTATAAGGGAAAGGGGAAAAGGCGACTAAGGAACAAAACCCTAAGTCGCTAATTCGTTTTTCATTAAAAAAACAAAAAAAAAAAAACGCAAAAGACATAAAAACGGGTTTTAACTAGACTCGAACATGCGACTTTAAGTTAATCCGCGCAGCCATTAACCAATGAAGCACTCTAGACGTTTGTTTTTAAGGTTCCTACACAAAATATTAAGAGGTTCCTTCATATTATTGTATCTACTTTACCACTATAAATTATGGATCGAACGGGTTCCCGGGAACCCCCTAACTGAATGTAAATCCGCCCCTGAGTATTACACTAGCCGTTAAACATAAATGTAATGTTTATGTGTGCATACGAATATATTTATATACACTTATAGTCATATTTAATTTAGACGAACACGTACTCTGTTGGACCTAAAAAAGAACAGATGATATTCAAAATCAAAAACATGATCCACTGATCAAGAAATCAGCAAAAGATTGAACCAGGCTCTCTCCAAAGATAGTGAATCTTGAACACCTAATCAGAACATCTGTTCAAGAACAAAGCAAACATCTGATCAAGACTTGGAGTCGCTGTTCAAGAAGATACAACATATGTTGAAAGCTAAAGACTGTTGAAGACCAAAGCACTAATGAAGTTAAAGGTCTGATGAAGAAGACCAAACATCTGTATGGCTATACAGATGTTTGGACAACTGCAACAGATGATAGCTTAGACAGTGTTTTCCCAATGTAATAGTATTTATCTTGTATCAGTGTTTAGACTAGTTAGAACAGATGTTAGGATTTGCATAGATATTTGTAATATCCGTGGAATCTTTTCTACTAGGATTGTTAGATGTCACTATTAGGGTGATGTCAGCCAATCACTGAACAGAGCTTTCATACTTAGTATAAATAGATCACACATGTTAACGATCTATTATTACACACTTCACCTTTTCTCTTGTACGAACTGATTTATTACGTCATCAGTTGAGGGGGAGTCTGTAGAGTTAATTGAATTGTAAAACATTTGAATCTGTTGTGATTAATGAAAAACAATCATTAATAATAACTTTCAGTTTGTGAGCTTTATTTAATTATAATTAACTATTATAAAGTTAACTATTGACAAGTCTGCAATTGTTGAATAACGATAGAATCAGACTTGTCACAAGTAATCATATGAGTTAGCAAAATCACCAACCTGAAGCGGGATACATGTAAGAAGTTATAACATGCATGGGTGGTGATACGTTAAAAACTATAAATTGTTTAACAAACAAAAGAAGTTATAAAATGAATTTTGTAACATACAAATACCGATAACTAAAAAATATTTGGTTTAATTGATTACTAATAAAGAACATGTGATGATGTGATGAAGTCAAATTAACTTTAAAATTACTGTTAAAAATTACCTCCGTAATTGTTAAAAATTACTCTATCGCGAAGCGTGTGTGCTTATATATATATGTATATACACACACAACTTATATATGATTTTCTTTTTTCATTTAAGGTTTAAATTATATTCCCGCCCCGTATTGTCGACTCCGTCTTAACACACGGGTTCCACCATTATATTAATAAAAGTTTAAAGATCTGAAACTCTTCAGAAAAATGTATTTAAATAAAAAAAAGAGACACGACTACAAAACCTCATGCGATTATCGTATTGCCCTTGATTCCATCCGTAAAAAAAACACACTTCTGATTTTTTTTTTCTCAGTTCTACAAGGCTCCTACTTGCCTTAATCAATATAAACAGGGGGACTCATCCTTTGGGCGCACCTTTTGAAAAAAAAATTTAGTGTTCATTTTCGGCAAAATCCCGACCGCACCCCTTGGAAATTCCGTCCACACATTGGAAATATTCGACCGCTCCCTTTAGAAAAAAATTCTTATGAATTTATAAAAAAAGTAAGTAAGTTCTGATTTTTATTAAAATACAACCTAAATTCCTAATTTATATAATTATTAACCACTCTAAATTAGCCGAATTAACAATCACTTAACCTTTATTCCTTTAGCCCAATAAAGAGTACATAACCTAAATACCCAAGTCCAATTCATTGTAATTTGAACAAAGATAAAAATAACCCAACCCACCGCCCTTTCCCCTTCTCTCTCGGCTCCCGCTCTCGGCGATCCCCAGACCCACGCGTAAACTGCATTCGACATGCGATCGATTTCTCTTGTTTTACGCCGGAGAAAAGTGAAATCCCGCCACCCTTCCCATGCAAACAGCAGGAACATCACGCAATCGGGTATGGTTTGATTATTTAAGTTGTTATTCTTGTTTTATTTGGATTTTTAGGTGAAATAAAGTTGTAAAGGTTTGAAATCTTTAGTTGTTTTGATGTTATTTGAAACTTCAATATCGTGATTTTGTTGTTTTAGTTTGTTTAAATTGTTAGTTACAAGGAATCAACAACAACTAGGGCTTGAAATTCAAATTGAAAATTATGAAGTTTGTGATGATTGTTTTTAATGGTATTGTTGTTTTATATTTGATAGGAAGATAGGAACCATGAGTAGGGAAGTTATGGTGCGATTTCTCAAGAGAAAAGGGGTTGAATCATCTTCCAACTTCATTGATGAGGATACTCTTCCATCGGATCCTCATGATCGCAAGCCGATTGTATCATATAACGTGAATTAATGAGATGAGATTAGAGGACATACCTACTATGATGACCATGCCAACCTAAACGTATTGAATTCCCACAATTTGACATGTTTTTGATGATTATATAAATTTTTGTTTGATGTTCTTTTGTTTTACATGACTTGACCCGATACAACCCGCTAAGAACCAATTTTTTTGTATAACTAGGGGCCTAAAATGTTTAAAAATATTCCAATCTCTAAAAAAATTTCTGGTTCCACCACTGAATATAAACTTTTTTTTTTTAAATTTGGCATGTCTAAGAAACGAACAAGTTATAATTTTTTTTTGTTAAATAATTTTTGAAATATTTTATCGAACTAAAATTCAGTAAGAAAAGAAAAAATCCGTGTACGTGATTAAAATGTTTTCTAAAATAATTTTTAGAATGTTTTTTCTAACTAAAATTCAATAAGAAAACAAACAAATCGTATCTTTTTTATTTTTTCTTTTGTTTGCAATTGTGAATGCATCAAAATTGATCGAGTTTCACCTGTCGACGCACACCGAATTTCTTCCTAGTTAATAAAATAATAATAAAATGTGGAAAAGACTTGATATAAATAGATATAGTAACAAAAAAATAAGATAAGCAAGTTAATTGTTTTGTATATTAACGAAAACTATGTTAAAAATATATTAAAAAATCAGCCGTAGCAACTTAATGGTTTTGTATTATCAACTAGTTTATTATGCCCCGTTCGCGTTGTGAGGCGTTAAACGAAATATTTTTCAGTTTAATAGAACATAGGTCTGTGTTTCAGTTACTTATACATACTACTCATAACACGATCTCAATAAAAATTATATCGAGACATACACAAAAATACCTGTGTCAAATAATTTTTGTTTTAGTAAAGTTTGGAATTATAAACAGAGGGGCTAAACACGCATATTAGCGAAGTTGAAGGTTTAAAAGTAAAATACAAAAAACGACAATCAATTACTTAAAAGAATAAAAGTAGAGGGACTAACATGTACACAGACAAAGTTAAAGCAGAGGGATTAAACACACATATAAACTCGGGAATATGGTTTTTTTTATATTTTCATCTCTTTTTCCCTCCCATCTCCCAATTAAATGAGACTCGGAAAAAGAGTGTAATAAACTGACGTCTAGCTTTCTGTTTAGATCAACACCCCCTCGTACGACCAGTTCCCCAGCCTAAAACCCTAACTAAACCCTCCATCGGAACAACACACACTCTGCAGACTGCAGGTACTCCTCTCACCCCATTTACGAACATTATTCATGTCCCCCTTTCGATTTCTCACAGCTCACAAACCCCTTTTCTCCTTTTGTTTCAATTCATCCTTCCCTTATTCAAATCCAAAACCCACCATTAATCACTTCCATTCACACACCCAATTCAAACAAACCACAACAAACTTCAACAAATCAAGCACCAAACAAAGCTTCATAACCCCTAAAGCATACATGAAAGACACAATCACAACCATATCAAACATACTCAGGTATTCCCCATGGGATTCTGCTCAACAACACCTTCAAACCCTCACCATCAAATGGGATTCTTACACAGTCAATCAAGTCCTCAAAACCCACCCCCCAATGGAAAAATCTTGGCTTTTTTTCAACTGGGCATCTGGGTTGAAAAACTTCAAACATGATCAGTTTACTTACACAACAATGATGGACATTTTTGGGGAAGCAAGGAGGATTTCTTCAATGAAGTTTGTGTTTCAGCAGATGCAGGAAAAAGGGGTTAAAGTTGATGTGGTTACTTATACTTCAATGTTGCATTGGCTTTCGAATGATTGGGATGTTGATGGGTCTTTGAAGTTGTGGGAGGAGATGAAGGAGAAGGGTGTTGGTCCGACTGTTGTTTCGTACACGGCGTATATGAAGGTTTTGTTTGACCATGGTCGGGTGAAGGAGGCGACTGACGTTTATAAGGAGATGATTCAGGCTGGTTGTGCGCCGAGTTGTGTTACTTATACGGTTTTGATGGAGCATCTTGCTGTTTGTGGTAAGTGTGATTTTTCCATATGTTAATATGTTTAGTTTATTCTGTTGATTGATTTAGGATAAGATACCTCGTTGTTGCTAGAGTTAAAATTGTCAATTACTTTTCTAAGTATTGGTGCTTTTAGTGCTGTTTACTCAAGATGACAAGCTTATGTTAAAAGAAAGAATCTAGTTAACCACATTACAAAACAAACATACGATGTTGTGCCTATTTCTTTGGTTACGTTGTGATCCATTGGCAATCAAAAGTTGGTCTAAGAGATACCTGGAGGCTTGGTTTTAAAAAGCGAGAGGCACACAAAAGCGACGAGGTCTAAAACCGAGGCCCAAAGCACGAAGCGCAAAAGCGGTGGGCTTTTCGTACCCGAGGCGCAAGCTAATTATATATTTTTTTATATATCCCATAGGTTTTTAGCTTTCCCTACCCAAAATATAGCTATAGGTAAGGTTTTTGTATGATTTTAGCTGCATGTACAAGCCAAAAAACCGAAGGTACAAAAGTTAGAAGCATAAAAACGCCTTGGGTACAAGAGGCGTGCGCCTCAGGCCAAAAAAGCCCAGGAACATCCCAAAAAGTGCGCCTTTTTGGCGCTTCTTGTAATTACTCTAGGCGCTAAGCAAAAAAGCCCCAGGGTGTGTGCCTTGTTGCGCGTTGCGCTTAAGCGCGCTTTTTAAAACGAAGCCTGGAGGTGGCTATTTCAATCTATTGGCTTGTAAGTTTGTTGGTTATGTGTTGTCCGGTATCTGATGGACTTGTAAATCTAATTAAAAGATAATAAGAAAGCGGCTCAAATCGGTCAACTGCTTGAAACACGAGCATAGTGTATTTTTAATGCATACAACCACTTAAGTAATGATATCCGATTATTATAGTAATGATATAGTTCTGTAATCATATTTAAGGCGTAAATTATTTGTATAATTCTAAAATGATGAACAAAAAAGTGTTTCTTGTCAATCAATCTGCCCCGACCTGTTGTATTTAGACCCACCAGTTTTGTTACCTCTGGATATACTCATCAAGTAATTTTTTTTTGAGTTTTTGAATATATCAAGCATAAGACTTTTCGTACATTAATTTCAGTTCTTGTGAATTGACTTCAGGAAAATTCAACGAAGTCCTAGACATCTTTATCAAGATGCAAGAAGCAGGAGTACAACCTGATAAAGCTGCATGCAACATCTTAGTTGAAAATTGTTGCAAAGCAGGTGAAACACGAGTTATCATGAAGATTCTTGAATATATGAAAGAAAACTCACTTGTTCTTCGCCAACCAATATACACAAAAGCTCTTGAAACTTTAAAAACTGCAGGGGAAAGCGATGCTCTCCTTAAGGAATCAAATCGTCATTTATCTGTACATTACAAGAAACCGGAACCCCTAGTAAAAGATACTGTTTCTGACACAATATCCATAGATCAACGCCTCGTGTTATATCTTTTGACCAGAAAACACTTTGTTGGCGTTGACTTTTTACTAAAAGATATGATGGACAAAAACGTCTTTTTGACCCCCGAGATTGTTTCATCAGTTATTGACGCATACACTGCTCATGAGAGATCCCACGGTGCTGTTTTGGCCTATGAGTATGGCAAGAAAATGGGGATAAAATATGAGAAATATTTGTATCTTTCTTTGGTGGGTTTGTTTATGAGGACAAATTCTTTCCCAAAGATTGTGGATATTGTTGAGGAAATGATAAAAAATGGATTCTTTCTTGGGGTTCATCAAAGCGCATTGTTGATATACAAGCTCGGGTGTGCCAATAAGCCTATTTCAGCTGCGAAAGTGTTTGACTTTTTGCCTGATAACGAGAAGAACACGACAACTTATACTGCTTTAATGGCAGCGTACTTTGCTTCAAAAAATACTAGTAAAGGACTAAAGATTTTTAAGGAAATGAAGGATGTTGGGATTCCTGTTGTTGTTGGAACCTATAATGTGTTGTTGGCTGGTCTAGAAAAAAGTGGCAGAGTTGTTGAGTTTGAGTATTATAGGAAACAGAAAAAACAGATGCAGAATGTTAGTTTTTTTGAAAATCAAGAATCTGTAGAAGAAATGAGTTGTAACATGTTGTTTGGTAGGGATTATGCATCTTGAGACTTGAATAACTTGACATAAGTGATTTAAGGGGCACAATAATATCGCTGCTTGCCCCTTCACTGAACAACCAGACGCTAGCAGGTAAGGTTCCACTTTGTTTATACTTTATTGTGCAGTTTTTCTTATTCTCGGTGTTAAATTGTCTGCTGAAATTTGAAAAAGTCCAGATGAGTGTGTGAATTCAATTACAGTCCCCTAGAGATGAACTTCCCTAACTTGAATCCGATTTTTTTGTTTTTTTGTTTTCGGAGGCCTTCTCGGTTCGTCCAATTTTAGGTCAGTTTCTTTAAATGTACTATTTGATCTTTATATGTATGTCTAGATTTTCTTATGGTACCATTGCTAAAGCTACTAGTAAAAGGCATATGAACTCACAGGCGGTTTTGTCACCTATGCCACAAAGTGGTCGATTTGCAGTTCCTGTGCAGCCAAACCAGACGCACCCTAGCTATGCATTTGAACAAAAGGCAGATGCAGGCTCGGTTTTACAGGCTGGAGCTAATCCTTATGGTGCTAATGTTTACCAGCCATAAAGACCTGAGAATCCGGGTATGCAGCTCCCTGAGCAGATGCAGCAGCAGCTACAGTCCGCGTTAGGTCAGCCGTTGTCTGATTTTGATGCTGATAAGAACGAACGATATCAGTCAACGCTGCAGTTTGCTACGAACCTTTTGCTCCAAATACATCAGCAGCAGCCATCAGGGCAAGGGAGTGGAAGTGGTTCTCTTCACTAAGGTATTACCAACTACCAAGCCCATGTATTCTTTTTTAAATTTTAAATTAAAATGAAATTATGTTTAATTGATTCGTTTATCTAGAGGTCATTAGAATAGTTTCAGAGTAGATTTAGAGGTGTGTCAACAATTGTCCTTATAAGATGTTACATATAAATTCTTTGTTAAGTGTAAAGGATTGATACCATGGCAAGTGTAGTTAACCTTTTTTTTAAATGTACTTGTTTGCTGGTTTTCAGATCATAGATAGTTTTATATGTAAATAAGTCATTGAAGATATCATATACATGGTCTTCTTTTCTAGAGCTTGAGATTTCTACAAAGACAGCTGATTTTCATGATCTTAATCAGCTGTGCGTTTCATTTTCTATTGTATATATACACCTCTGTTTTGCTCTAGATCCTTAAAGCCTAATATTTTTGTGTATACGTGTGTGTTGTACATTTTAGTAACAAAATAAATATAAAACAAGCAGAGAGATAAAAAAATAGAACTTAAAGCCTACTTGTTAGGTATTAGTAGCGTGTGATTATTAGTGTTTTGATGCTTTCTTGAGTCACAAACAAGAGGATGAAATACAGTTGTTTTTATAAGCTATTTAGGGTTCAGGTTTTTCTTTGTTCGTACTTCTCAGTCTACTTGTTAACTTGTTGGCAGGCTAGACCCTGCAAGACTCTGGGTAAGTGGCATCAACATGTCCACATCCAAAGAAGACCTGGAACAAGAATTTTCCAAATTTGGTAAAATTGAGGATTTCAAATTTATCAGGGATAAGAATACGGCATACATCGATTATGCCAGACTGGAGGATGCATCAAAGGCCCTTAAAACGATGAATGGAAAGTATAAAGGTGGAAGTGTGCTTCGTGTCGACTATCTAAGATCTCAGTCAAAAAGAGTAAGTTACTGATAAAATATAGGCATTGCAAGTTTATATAACCGTGCATATTTTATCATGTTTGACTAATTGACTCCCTATGTATAACAGGACCCGGGTCATGATTTTCGTGATGTGAAGGATGGTCAATATTTTAGAAGTATGGTCCCTCTTGATTCACCTTGGTTACCACCAGATGCTGTTAATCCTTCATATAACGGTGCTAAAAGGCAGCAGGTTATACCGTAGTTCTAGTGTCTTTATATTAACTACCAAATTATACATGCACTGTTGTAATCGTTTTTTGTTCTCATTTTACAGTACAACATGCCCTTAGAAGGAAATGAAGATCAACCAAGTAATGTTGACGAACATTAGCTACACAATGCCATGATTTTATTTGGAGAGATTGACAATATCACAAGTTTTCCGTCAAGAAATTATTCACTTGTTGAATTTAGAAGCGTAGAAGAGGCACAACTTGCAATAGACGGGTTGCGAGGTCGTCTTTTCAACGATCCCAGAATATCAATTATGTTTTTAAATAACGAGCATGCACCCAACAATGATATGTCTGGATTTCATCACCCTGGGACAAAACCTCATGGAATGTTTAACGAATTCCCACCCCCGGGCCCACCAATTGATGCATATGGTCATCCTGTACTAATGCCAGCTAGACCACCTTTTGGTCCTCTAGATAGCTTTGATCCTCTACTGCAAGGTCCAGAGTTCAACCCAATGGGTGTTCCTAACTGGAGAAGCCCGGGACCCACCAGGACATCTCCTGGGACATGGGATGTTTTTGATGCAAGCCAATTGCATCGGGAACCCAAAAGGCTGAGAAATGGTGGTAATACACCCTTAAGAGAGATGAAAGATCAGGTCGTGTTGGGCCCTGATCCTGCTTATGGTGGTCCCACAAAATTTCCAATCCGTGGGGCGGAAAAGGGCCGACTCGGTTCTGACTATATTTGGTGAGGCGTTATTGCTAAGGGTGGAACTCCTGTTTGTAATGCTCGTTGTGTTCCTATCAGAGAGTGGGTTGAATACGATATGTAAGTGATTTTCTTATTACTGAAACAGTGTTAACATTCTGAAAACAAACGGAACATCTTAACGTTTGTGATTTTGACACTGCAGCCCTGAAGTTGTTAATTGCTCCGCTAGTACAGGACTGGACATGCTGGCAAAGCACTATACAGAATTCGTACGCTACTTAGGTGACAGAAATCGGGCCGGGGTTGCTAAGTTTGATGATGGGACCACTTTGTTCTTGGTCCCACCTTCTGAGTTCCTTTCAGAAGTTTTGAATGTATCTGGGCCTGAACGTTTGTATGGAGTTGTTTTGAAGTTCCCTCAACATGCCTCAACCTCAATTTATTGATAAACAACAAGTTCCTTCTCAAAATGAGTATAATGTTGTTCCCAGTGGGGAGAAGGTGCTGCAAGTTGATTATAGTGGGGTCCCACATGATGACTTGAAGTCAAACCCGAAGTCAACAGGTCCATCTCATAACCCCTTGGCTCACCCTCCCCCAGCTGTCTCCGCTCCTACCCCGCAAACTGGGCTTGCTTTAGCCACCTGAACTTATTGCAACCTTGGCTTCTTTAGCCAAAGGTAAAATTAAAGATCAGCAACCATCAGCAGTGGGTCCCCCTAATGAGAGACCACCTTGGGAATATGAACCCGAACTGTCCAACAATACGTTTCATGGTCAGCCACCAATCCTTCCGGGCATCAGGGTTATCAGTCAAACATGGTCAACAACGCTCATTTGACTGCCGCAGGCAACTTCCCTCCTATGCAAGATTGTTCTTTCGGTATGCCACAACACGATGCGGTTCCGCCACCTATGCCACAAACTGGTCAATTTGCAGTTCCTGTGCAGCCAAACCAGCATTATCTACCCAATATCCCACAGGAGACACCCTGGCTCGGTTTTACAGGCTGGAGCTAATCCTTATGGTGCTAATGTTTACCAGCCACAAAGACGTGAGAATCTGGGTATGCAGCTCCCTGAACAGATGCAGCAGCTACAGTCCGCGTTATATGCTGCAGGTCAGCCACCGTCTGATTTTGATGCTTTTGTTGAATAACTAAAAACAATATTGTGAAAATAGCAGTACAATTAAGTTATAAACAATTATTTATTTTTCAATTTATACAATTGTTTTTAAATTAAATTATCAAAAGAAAGAATATATAAACTTGGTATTACATTATAAAACAAAGAATGTATGCCTCAAGAATAAAAACAATACTTCACCAACAATAATGAACCTATAAAATTTCAAAAGCACCTAAACTTTTACCCATAATATATTGCCACCACGAACACAAGATTTTCATACTCGACTTTCTGGAAACCGGCATATGCGATCATTGAAGCAAAAACCTCCTATAAAAGCGCAATGTTTTGTTTTGTAATTTATCTCTCATTTTAGTCTAAAAGTGGAAAGGGTTGACAGGTAACATTCAACAATATAGATATACCTGAGGTGGAAAACGCCACACACTCTCCACTAAGTACCGCTAAGAATCAGGGTCTCCTGCAACAAGCTCTCCTATAACTGGAATAACTGAGAATAAGTGGTAATCATACCTGATGAATAAGCAAACTAGTATATATCAGATTCAAAAAAATTATTTATAATTAAAAACTACCACCCTGAGAAAAGAGTCCACTTTTGACTTTAAAAAGTCAAAACATAATAAATGCATCTTTTGTAAAAAAATCAAGAATGTGTCTTTACATATTGTTTTGCTTTAACTAAAAGAAATTGCCATCGATTTAAAAGTTACAAACCTAATATGTACAATAATTTGCTTGACACACAGTCACATGTTGAGGAATTTACCATGTTCAAAGTTACAAACTTAATAGTACTTACAGTTGCTTGAAAACTGGAGCGTCTTCTACATCGTGTAAATCTCAATGTCATGTGGTGGATTTACCTGTTTTCAGCAAGAAAGTCAACTCTTATAAAGGAAAATGGTGTTATAACAAGCAAATAAAATCAAACCTAATCAGATAAACTACATTAGTTATCCCCATTGGCCTTGTTCTTTTGTTCCTATGATCAGAATCCGCAGGTTGAGGAGCAGGACTTACCACTGATGAACCAGAAGTCCAAAACTGGCAAAGAGCATCATGCATTCATGCAGATTTTGGTCACCCCCAGCTGGAGTCAACACCTTTAGGCTTAGAACCACAATTCATTAGGTTTTCACATCAGCGACTATCGACCCATTTGCTTTTAAGCTATTTTTTTACTCATATGACATGTGAAATAGAAGTGTAAATAAGGGTAAAAGTTAGATTTACAAGTAGCTTCCTGTAAAGAAAAAGAGGTATGTTGGGTAAATGATACCATCATTCGGCATAGTCAAAATTGGAATTAGAGGTTGTGGCGCTCCAGTATCCCTGCCATTGAATTATCAAAAAACACAAGGCTAAGTAAAGACTCGCTTACCAGTTGGTCCGGGTTTACTGGATTAGAGCCTCAGAAGATCTCGATTGCAACCTGAAAGATCACAACAAGAGAGAAAACACACCGTTAGCCTCGTCACAGGGAGGGGGGCCTCTCTGTGACCAAGCTCGGGCGTGAGAATAAGTATGGGAGAATACGGTGTAAGTCAGGGAGAGAGAGAGAGAGAGAGAGAGATTAGAGAGAGAGTAGCGATTACGTTTTATGGAAGACCTTAGTGGGGTATTTATACCTTTTGGGTATGCTGACGTGGCGAGTCGGTCTGTTGGTTCCTAACTATAGACTAGGTCTCTAAGACATCGACACGGACTAGGTCGAGTCTTGCCTAATTCCCTATAGTTATGGCTCTGATACCAATCTGTCACACCCCAACCGATGGCGGAAACATCGGGGCATGGCACTGAGCGAAACAAATTGTCCAGAAGTTTCCATAACAACTATATTTACCAAATATTTAAAGCAACACGTCCCATACCATGTCATATAAGATAATACAATTATTACAAAGAGATCTAGTCAAATTGTTCTGTTCCGACAACTCAGATTCTTATTACAGACAATTGTTTATTGTTGACCTAGGTCTTTCCTAGCCTCGATTTCACAGCACAGAAAGCAAATAAGCATCCTAAGCACCTGTCACATACGTTAAAGTAAAAGTCAATACACATAGTGTAAAGGTGAGCATACAAGTTTGATAATAGCATATAGAGTTCGAAAGCGTTACGCATAACCAGCACGTACACAGAGTGAAATGAGGCATGTTAGTTATCGACATGAACCTATCGATACCAATGACTGCGGGTTGACTGCCCAAGGCAGTTCGCGATACATACTCACCACTGTGAGCCATGTAGGTAATTGTCCTTAACAACCCCCGAGTGAACGGGTGCTGAGTCCAAACTAATAGTACTACCGTTGCTAAGGCAGGTAGACAGCATTCCATGTGTAAACATAACAAACAAGCATTCATTTAGTCACGTATACATGCGATAGCGGTTAGCGTTTAAAGTATTGCGTAGTGTGTTCGATGTGATTTTGCATAAGTAACGTATGTAACACCCAAAAGTGCATAAAGCAAAAAGGGATCGAGTATACTCACAGCGATTGATGGATTGAAGGGAGCGCTAGAGAGTAGGGTTAGCCTGAACAGATTTATAGTATCACGATAAGCGACGCGTAAAACGATGCAAAGTACAAGTGGTTCGGACAGTAGTTCGATCGGATGGTAGTCCGATCGGACAGCCAGTCGTGCGAGTGGTAGTCCGTTCGGACGGTCGTCCGGTCGGATGACTGTTCGAGTGAATTGTTTCTTCCTTTGAGAAGGACGTGTTTGTGTATGATGGCTTGACTTTTGAAGTTTTCGTTGTAGTATTTTGAAAACACAGAAGTATCTCTACCTTTCGGGTCGGTCGATCGGACGGTCGTTCGATCGGCCGACAACCCGATTGGTTGGACACTTCAGCGAGAACAAGTTCACAGCAGGTTGTCACTCGATCGGACGGTAGTTCCTTCGGGTGGCATCCTTTGTGCATTGAACATGTTGAAAATTGTTTAAGTGTTGAAGTTCAAATGTCTCATGATTCGGATGGCAGTTCGATCGGATGGTAGTCCGATCGGACAACAATTCGTTCAACATTCAGACTTCAAATGTTGGCAAAAAATGGTTAAGTGTGGGACCCAAGGTGCAAGTCGCTCGGGTTGGCCAGTCGCTCGGATTGGCTGTTCGATAAGACAGCAGTCCGATCGGACGGCACTCCGTCCTGGTCGACCTGTTCGTCTTACACTTGATTGTTTTGATTGTTTGTCGTTTTATCGAGATGTGTTGATATCGTGTTAAGCAACAGAAACCTTGTCAATACTTGGTGCTCCTGATCGGACAGGAATCACCCAAACCTGATCAGTGGACGGTTCGAGACGATGTTCCATGTTTAACCCGGAATCAATAATCTCGCGGATAGAATACGGATCTTGAGCCAACACAACCACAAGAATGAGAAGTCGGCACAAGCTCCGATTCTATCGGTTTTGAGTGCATTGAGTGTAAAAGAGTTGAAAGAAAGTTGGAAAACCATCTTTCAATCCTTTTTGTAGTGAATATATTTAGATCTATGAAAGATCTTTGTTTGTTAATGTGGAAATCGGTTAGATCCAAGTTATTCTTGGTGGATTGAGGCCAAAACATGAAGTTCTTCAAGAACACATGATGACGTCATCCTAGAACACCTTGAATCTTGATGATTTCACGGTTAAAAGTTAAGATTCAAAAGGTAGAAAGGTGTAGTAGTGCGTGTAGATTAAGGAAGTACAAGATTTAGGACAGGATCTTATCGGAATTGCGAGAAATCGGAGAAAAAGCAAGGTGAGAGTGCTGGTCGGACGTCAGTTGCCAAAAGTAGAAAGAATGAAAGTGACAAGGGGTATTTATAGGGTTACCCAAAGTGGAAAGGGGCTGGTCGATCGGTTAGGCAGCCCGATCGAACAACTTGTCCGATCGAACGGTAGTCCGATCGAACGGCTGGTGGATCGGCTGGTCGCCTGATCGATCTGTCACCTCGTTCGAGTGTTCGGTGCGACGAGTGTTGCCGTTTCGATTGCGATTGCGAGCGTTTTGAGGTGATAGAGTTTCCTAGTCAAAATACTTTTAATCCCAACTACTATATCAACATACAAGCATCCTTATTTCGTATTCGTTTAGCGTTTGCGATTCGATTGCGATTGAGTTCGATTGATCACCACACATAACATAAATAAACATGCACAAGTAACACATAAGGCACACACACACGTATAACAATAACCAAAATGCGTAATTCGAGTTGCGAGTGCGATTGCGATAAGGCGATTAAGCGATAAATTATGCGATAAATAGCGATTACTATGCGATTATTAATAGATACTCCACATAATGCAACTAAAGCGAAAACAAAATAGACTAACTACAAGTCAGAGAAGTCAAAACAGGAATTAAGCAAGGAGAGACAGATCGCAATTAGCAATCTTTTCTTCCCTTGACTTCAATCTTGACTTTGACTTTAACTTCCGAAACACGGGGTGTTACAGCCTCCCCTAGTTGAGGGAATTTCGTCCCGAAATTAGGCTGAAGCCGTAACAAACAACTGCGGGTACTTTGCATTCATGTCGCTTTCGAGTTCCCAAGTGAACTCTGCGCCTCGTTTGCCTTCCCATCGGACTTTCACAATAGGAATGCGCGAGCGTCTGAGCTGCTTGGTTTGGCGATCCATGATTTCGACAGGCTTCTCCACGAAGTGTAGTGTTTCGTTTACTTGGAGGTCATCGAGAGGTACAATTAAGTCATGCTCAACCAGGCACTTTTGGAGGTTTGACACATGGAAAGTCGGGTGGACGTTACTAAGTTCCTCCGGTAGTTCGAGTCTGTAGGCGACTTTTCCGATTCTTTCCAGAATCTTAAAAGGTCCAACATATTGAGGCGCTAGTTTCCCTTTCTTGCCGAATCTGACCACACCCTTCCAAGGTGATACCTTTAGGAGTACGTAGTCGCCAACGTCAAATTCAAGGGGCTTGCGTCGTCTATCGGCGTAACTTTTCTGTCGACTTCGAGCTTTCAACAAGTTGTCTCGAATTTGGAGGACTTTGTCAGTCGTTTCTTGCAATAGCTCGGGACCGGTTAGTTGCGAGTGACCGATCTCGTGCCACACAATAGGCGATCGACATTTTCTTCCGTATAAAGCCTCGAATGGTGCCATTTGTATGCTGGTATGATAGTTGTTGTTGTACGAGAATTCGACTAACGGTAGGTATGCATCCCAATTACCGCCGAAATCTATGACACACGAACGAAGCATGTCTTCAAGAGTACAGATCGTTCTTTCAGTCTGACCGTCGGTTTGAGGGTGGAATGCGGTACTTAAGTTAAGCGTATTACCGAGATCCGCTTGAAACGTTTCCCACAGTCGCGAGGTAAACCGAGCATCACGGTCAGAGATGATGTCGCGAGGCGTCCCATGTCGACAGATGATCTCATTTGTGTAGATTCGGGCTAATCGTTCTACCTTGTAGTCTTCCCGTATTGGCAAAAAGTGAGCTGATTTGGTCAAACGGTCAACAACAACCCAGATGCTGTCGTGACCTGATGACGTGTGCAGAAGCTTGGTTATGAAGTCCATGGCTATACTTTCCCACTTTCACATAGGGATCGGCGGTTGTTCGAGTAAGCCAGAGGGTCTTTGGTGTTCAGCCTTGACCTTTGCACAAGTCAGGCACTTTCCGACGTAGAGAGCAATATCCCTTTTCATGCCCGGCCACCAGTACTTGTAGCGAAGATCCTGGTACATTTTGTCGGCACCGAGATGAATAGAATACCGAGATTTGTGTGCTTCGTCCATCAATATCTGTCGCAAGTTGGTCCGTTTAGGGATCCAAATTCGGTCCAGAAAGTGGAATATCCCATTCGACTTATTTACAAGTTGAGCTCCATCGTGGTAGATTCGTTCCTTCTTCAGAGTGCGTTCATTAAAACAGGCATGCTGGGCTTCGCGGATGAGGGTTTCGAGGTCGTATTGGGCTTGGACGTTACGAATGCTGAGCAGATAGCTCCGTCTGCTGAGTGCGTCGGCAACGACATTTGCTTTGCCTGGGTGATAACGAATCTCACAGTCGTAATCGTTGAGAAGTTCTACCCATCGGCTTTGACGCATACTAAGTTCTTTGTGTTTAAAGATATGTTGTAGGCTCCTATGATCGGTGAAGATCGTACACTTGGTACCATACAGGTAGTGTCGCCAAATATTTAACGCAAAAACAACCGCGCCTAGCTCGAGATCGTGGGTTTTATAATTCTTCTCGTGGATTTTGAGCTGACGAGATGCGTACGCTATAACCTTGTCCCGCTGCATAAGAACACAACCAAGACCAAGGTTGGAAGCATCACAATAGACAATGAAGTCGTCGTTTCTGTCGGGTAGAGTGAGAACAGGAGCATTGCAAAGCATGTGCTTGAGGGTTTGGAAGGCAGACTCTTGTTCAGTTCCCCAAACAAAAGGCTTGTCTTTATGCGTAAGAGCGGTAAGCGGCACAACGATCTTTGAGAATCCTTCGATAAATCGTCGATAATAGCCCGCTAGTCCGAGAAAAGAACGGACTTCAGACGGGTTCTTAGGTGTAATCCAACTCTTAACTGCTTCAATCTTCTCCGGATCGACATGAATACCTTGACTATTTACGATGTGGCCCAGAAACTGAACCTCCTCCAGCCAAAATTCACACTTGGAGAACTTGGCATAGAGTCGATTCCCCTGGAGTAGCTCGAGAAGCAAACGTAGATGCTGCGCGTGTTCGGCTTTCGATTTGGAATAGATCAAGACATCGTCGATGAACACGATTACGAAACGGTCGAGATAAGGTTTACACACGCAATTCATCAGATCCATGAAAACCGCGGGTGCGTTGGTTAAACCAAAGGGCATAACAACGAATTCATAATGGCCATAGCGAGTGCGAAACGCGGTTTTGGGTATATCCTCCTCCTGAATGCGTAGCTGGTGATAGCCTGAGCGTAGATCGATCTTCGAGAAACACGTAGCACCTTGTAGTTGATCAAACAAATCGTCAATGGGAGGCAGGGGATAGCGGTTCTTGATAGTTAACTTATTCAATTCCCGATAGTCGATGCACATCCTGAACGACCCAACCTTCTTTTTGACGAAAAGAACCGACGCGCCCCAAGAAGAGGTGCTCGGGCGAATGAAGCCTTTCTCAAGTAATTCCTGAAGCTGACTCGAGAGTTCACGCATTTCGGACGGTGCGAGTCGGTAAGAAGCTTTGGCAACAGGGTTGGCTCCAGGAATGAAGTCGATACGAAAGTCGATATCACGACTTGGCGGTAGTCCGGGAAGATCCTCAGGGAAAACGTTAGGAAATTCTCGAACCACTGGAACGTTGTTTACTCCTGGCCTACCTTTCTTTTCCTTCTTCGCTACTACAATGTTAGCTAAGAAAGCTCTGTATTCCTTGCGGAGATACTTGCTAGCTTGGACACATGACATGAGTTTGAGACCTTTCGATGCAGTTTCACCGTAGACACACAATAAATCACCATTCGAGAGCGAGAATCGAATCATCTTATCGAAGCACACAACTTCAGCATGGTTTTCACGAAGAAAGTCCATGCCTACTATGACGTCAAAACTTCCGAGTTGCATCGGAATAAGGTCGATTGGGAATATGTGATTGTTGAGCTCAAGAGTACAATCACGAAGAACAGAATTAACGGCGACAGTTCTTCCGGTGGCGACTTCAACATCGAACGTCGAGGAGAGTTGGGAGCGCTTACGACTAAGGAGTTTCTCAAATTCAAACGACACAAAGCAGTTATCGGCTCTAGTATCAAACAAACACGATGCATAAATACCATTCACAAGGAACGTACCATTGACCACGTTGTTGTCAGCCTAGGCTTGGCGCACATTGATGTTGAAAGTTCTGGCGCGTGCGGCTTGTTGCTGCTGCTAAGGCTGTTGCTGCTGCTGCTGGGGCTCTTGTTTCACACCCCTGTTCAGGCACATGTTCGCAAAGTGGTTGAGATCACCACATGCGAAGCAGACTCGGGCGTTGACCGCGGGTGCCTAAGCCGCTTGTTGGCCTTGCGGGGCTGGGAGCAGAGCTTGATGAGCAGTGGCTTGAGTTGGGGCTTGACGGGGACCAGTACGGCAGTTAGCAGTGAAGTGGCCGTACATGTTGCAGTGAGCGCAGAAACGACAGGCGAGACCCACCGGGTGATGATAAGAGGATGTTGGACAAGCAGGGTGGGGGCCTGTGTATGCACGCTTGGCAGGCGGTGTATAAGTAACTGGTGCTGGACGGTGGTGAGAGTGCTGATGAGCCGGTACGGCTTGAAGTGGAGCAGCAGTGGTAGTAACAGCACAGTTCTTGTTGCTGGAGCTGCTGTTGTTGTTCTTCTTCTTACGGCGTGAGGACTTGGACGGTTGAGCGGTGGCGGTTTCAGCGGTTGGTGCGGTGGTGACTTGATGCAGGTTCTTCGAAGTTTTATCTCAAAAACCAGCTTTTACTCGTTTGCCGTTGATTTATGCGGCAAGCAAGTAAGTTTCTTCGATCGTTGCTGTCTTTGCAGCATGCACAAAATCCGCAACACAGTCGGGTAGAGCTCGGATGTACTTCTTGATTGCCATGTCGGGCGTCTTTACTTGATCGGGACAGATGATGCTGAGCTGCTTAAAGCGAGCAGTCAGGGCAGCGTTGTCACCTTCCTTCTGCTTAATGTGCCAGAACTCGTCCTCCAGCTTCTGGCGCTCATGGGGAGGGCAGAACTCTTCGAGCATAACGTTCTTCAACTCGTCCCATGACAGACCGTAAGCTGTATCATTTCCGCGCTTGTTCCTTTCGGCCGTCCACCAGTTTAGAGTGCGGGACTGGAAGACGCCGGTCGCGTTCAGTGTGCGGAGATTATCAGGACATCCGCTCTTTCGTAGAGTGACTTCGATCGAGTCAAACCATTGAAACAAAGCCGTAGGGCCTTCTTGTCACACCCCAACCAATGGCAAAAATATCGGGATGACACGAAGTGTGAAGATTGCTCGAGACATCATAACACTAATAATCGTGACAAGTATTTAAATAGTAAATTTCATTTCATTTCTAAGAAATCAATTACAAGAGTTTGAAACAAGTACAACATGAATAATGAAATACAATACAAATAAAATACAAAATTTAAAGTGTGTATCTAAGCATCCTACTAGATTCCATGCATCATCGACATCATCGCTAAACCTGCAACATGTTTTAATAAAGTTCAATGCAAAAGCAAAGGCGAGTACACAAGGTTTGAATAAGTATAGCATAAGTATAAAAGCATTTTACTCGAATCCACATGGCAATTTGTAAGCAAGGTAACTAGCATGCATAACATTACGTTTTAACCCAAAGTGTCCACTAGTATTTAGCATCCCTCGCCACAAAAGTGACGAGACCGTATAGTATAATGACCTAACAAACCCCCGTCGGGTGGTGTGCTACTCCTATAGCGCTATATTTGTTAAGCGAGGGTATAACATAGTATAAAGCATGTATTATCAAGCATAACAAGTATCATGTATAACGGAATGAGGTCATAAAGCATGTTAAGTGTGTGTGTAAGTGAAATTTTTGTATGGTAACATGTTGCAACCCAAAAGTGGTTTAAAATGTAAATGGGTCAAGTGTACTCACAAAGTTTGCATATGCTTTTCGATTATCCAATTGTTGACGAATAGAGATTTAGAGTCCGAATGTATAAGGGTTAAAGTTCAAGTATTCTTAGAGTCGAGATTCGGAATAAAACAATATGAAAATAACATATGAGAATAACATGTGAAAATAATCGTCTTCAACACATAACACTTGTATGACACTTGGTAACCACAAGGGTTATAATAATGTTTTCATGAGTTGACACTCATAAGAATCATAACAAGGTTTAGGTCTTAGATGGTGTTCTACTACTTTGACAATTGAACATGAATTCAACATCAAGGATTCGAATGTACATAAATATTATTTAGGTAGTATAGTATATAGTATTAAGTCCAAATGTTCAAGTATTTCAAGCATGAGGTAGAAGATTACATCTTCATTTAGGTACCTCAAAATGTGTCACAGAAGTCATGTAGGAGGTAGGAAGAACAAGCTTCCATTTAGGCACCTCATATATGTTCACCACTACACTTGTTGTAACAACAAACAAGGAGGGTCATGAACTAGGACTAGTACAAGAATGTAAATAATCTAAGCTATGAGAAATCATCAAATCATGTGGGGATTTTATGTTGGAAAAACCCAAGTTGTTCCATAATCACTCCTACATCAAGTTTGCAACTTGAACATGACTTGTGGGTCAAAAACCCTAATCAAAACAGAATTTATTTGAGGTTTAACCTCTGATTTTGTATGTCTCAACCTTGTTTTTAAGCCTAACCAACCACAAGAATGGTTGTAAGCATTAGGACATAGGTTTGAGTGAGTTAAACTCATGTTTAAGCAAAGATTAATAAAAACAAATTTAAACAATAGACTTTGAAGCCTTTTTTCCGGAGTTCCAGGGACTTGTTTGCTGTGAAACACCCCTAGAATCGAAGCTAAGGTCAAGCCAAGCATTCTGGAAAAAGAATGGACCAAAACGGATAAGAAATGAAGAAGTTATGCCCATTTTCGTAAAGCTCGATGAATCTGTCCGAACCTGAACTTTCAGCAATGATTTTGAGTGATTGAGGGAGATTTAGATGAGTTTGTAAAGTGTTTTGAGCTTGGAGGAGATGTGTATTTATAGGGGATGAGTTTATGGTTGATTGGAGGTGTTTAGAGGTGGTTTAGAGCTGATTGGAGGAGGTGAGAACTTGGGATTTCGTGCAAAATCGCGGAGTTTACAAGCTGTTTGAAAATCTGCCCGCCAGACACCCTTACGGACCGTAAGGGTGGGAGGCTTACGGTCCGTAAGCCTCAGGCAGAAGGCACAAATTTTATTTCTTCAATTTAATGATTTGTAACATGTTCCATTGATATATATTACGTGTTTTATGACCATTTTAGGGTATTTAGGTGTACAAGGCATGTTCTAAGGGTTATATAAGTATAAAACGAGTATGATTAAGCATAAGACTCGTATGTATGTATTGTACAAAGTGTGTAGGCCACGTATTGGTAGAGTTGTCATACGTTTGCAAGTATTACAAATATGTGTCGTTTGTTTCACAAGTTAAACATATGATTATGTAAGAAGTATGTATAACACATGTTTGGAGACAATACAAGTTTTATTTATGATTCAAGTCCTGTATTTTACAATGATTACGATGAAAGAATGATTACAAGAACGCGAGGTTTCCAAAAATAGATTTGCAAGCGATGGTTTCTAAGTATAGGAAGTATGAAAACGCAGGGCGTTACACTTCTTCTCTGGTGAACTCTTTCGGTCCACATGCCTTGAACTGTTTAAAGCTGAAAGCAACTTTGGGAGTCTCGGTCCTGGATTCCTCAGACGATTTGCTCATGTTTTTGTACAGTTCACTGACGACTTGGGGTACAACCTTTGCCATTTGCTTAGTGATCATGGCAGCGAGGCGTTTGTCTGCTTGCTTTTGGCGAGCATCACGGGAGGCACGAGATCCAGATGGTGACATTGTCTGCAACAGACATCGCCACAGGACTCAACACAATATAATCGAATCTCACCTCACACGTCTACTACTTCTAAAGCTCAGGAACACGAATAGTCACGTAAGCACATAGGCACGAAATCACAGATTCACATAGAGACACATAAGCATCTAAACACATAAGCACGTAGGGCACAGAAGCACATAAGCACATACGCATGTAATCACAGAGGCAATCAGAATATAGAAACCTATCATTTAAAGCCTGCGCGCGTTCGAGAGTAGCGATCGCGAATAACAAAGTGGGTAGTATAGTATAAGCGTATAGTAGTATAGCAAACAATATGGCGTAAAGTCGTCCCTCATGTGATAGCGATTTGTCAGCGTTTTGAGATAGATAATCAATGCGGGTCGTGCGTGTCGATCGAAGCGAGAGAAAAAATCGGATAATTCTCCAAAATTAACACATAAACAGGTAAACACACTTATAAACACATAAAATTGACGAATCATCAGAGTCAGCAATTGCGGGCTCAGAATCGAAACACATAAAAATCGAGAAATGGATTGTCTGCGGCTATTAGACATTGACTAACCAAAGTGATTCGACTATTCTCAAGGACTTGTTGTACACATTTTGACCTTCAGGACTGTGCTTCTGCCTCGATTCTTGGGCGTTTGGCACGCATCCCTTTAGTCATACCGTGACTTCAGGTCGTTGGAGTCTGTCGAGACTTTGGTGAGAGCTTTGTAAAAGGCGGAACAAGTCGTCAAGGTTAGGGTTTCACCCCTGACTTAACAACTTTGTTCCTGTTTTAATAAAATAAAAGAGAATTATGCATCAAAGTATGGATTTCACTCCTGGTTCAACGCAGGTTCTCGTGTTTATAAATGAAAATGTGGGTTGAACAAGCAATTCAGTCGAGAGTTTGCGGTTTTCACACCTAATCTCGACCTAATCGCTCATTCATAATTTGAAAATTCGAGCGTAGTGATAGTGCAGTATAGGCGAGAATAGCGAGAATTAGCAGTACGCTCACACATAATCCCTACTGGACATGCACGAGTCGGTCTGTTGGTTCCTAACTATAGACTAGGTCTCTAAGACATCGACACGGACTAGGTCAAGTCTTGCCTAATTCCCTATAGTTATGGCTCTGATACCAATCTGTCACACCCCAACCGATGGCGGAAACATCGGGGCATGGCACTGAGCGAAACAGATTGTCCAGAAGTTTCCATAACAACTATATGTACCAAATATTTAAAGCAACACGTCCCATGCCATGTCATATAAGATAATACAATTATTACAGAGAGATCTAGTCAAATTGTTCTGTTCCGACAACTCAGATTCTTATTACAGACAATTGTTTATTGTTGACCTAGGTTTTTCCTAGCCTCGATTTCACAGCACAGAAAGCAAATAAGCATCCTAAGCACCTGTCACATACGTTAAAGTAAAAGTCAATACACATAGTGTAAAGGTGAGCATACAAGTTTGATAATAGCATATAGAGTTCGAAAGCGTTACGCATAACCAGCACGTACACAGAGTGAAATGAGGCATGTTAGTTATCGACATGAACCTATCGATACCAATGACTGCGGTTGACTGCCCAAGGCAGTTCGCGATACATACTCACCACTGTGAGCCATGTAGGTAATTGTCCTTAACAACCCCCGAGTGAACGGGTGCTGAGTCCAAACTAATAGTACTACCGTTGCTAAGGCAGGTAGACAGCATTCCATGTGTAAACATAACAAACAAGCATTCATTTAGTCACGTATACATGCGATAGCGGTTAGCGTTTAAAGTATTGCGTAGTGTGTTCGATGTGATTTTGCATAAGTAACCTATGTAACACCCAAAAGTGCATAAAGCAAAAAGGGATCGAGTATACTCACAGCGATTGATGGATTGAAGGGAGCGCTAGAGAGTAGGGTTAGCCTGAACAGATTTATAGTATCACGATAAGCGACGCGTAAAACGATGCAAAGTACAAGTGGTTCGGACAGTAGTTCGATCGGATGGTAGTCCAATCTGACAGCCAGTCATGCGAGTGGTAGTCCGTTCGGACGGTCGTCCGGTCGGAGGACTGTTCGAGTGAATTGTTTCTTCCTTTGAGAAGGACGTGTTTGTGTATGATGGCTTGACTTTTGAAGTTTTCGTTGTAGTATTTTGAAAACACAGAAGTATCTCTACCTTTCAGGTCGGTCGATCGGACGGTCGTTCGATCGGCCGACAACCCGATTGGTTGGACACTTCAGCGAGAACAAGTTCACAGCAGGTTGTCACTCGATCGGATGGTAGTTCCTTCGGGTGGCATCCTTTGTGCATTGAACATGTTGAAAATTGTTTATGTGTTGAAGTTCAAATGTCTCATGATTCGGATGGCAGTTCGATCGGATGGTAGTCCGATCGGACAACAATTCGTTCAACATTCAGACTTCAAATGTTGGCAAAAAATGGTTAAGTGTGGGACCCAAGGTGCAAGTCGCTCGGGTTGGCCAGTCGCTCGGATTGGCTGTTCAATAGGACAGCAGCCCGATCGGACGGCACTCCGTCCTGGTCGACCTGTTCGTCTTACACTTGGTTGTTTTGATTGTTTGTCGTTTTATCGAGATGTGTTGATATCGTGTTAAGCAACAGAAACCTCGTCAATACTTGGTGCTCCTGATCGGACAGGAATCACCCAAACCCGATCAGTGGACGGTTCGAGACGATGTTCCATGTTTAACCCGGAATCGATAATCTCGCGGATAGAATACGGATCTTGAGCCAACACAACCACAAGAATGAGTAGTAAGTCGGCACAAGCTCCGATTCTATCGGTTTTGAGTGCATTGAGTGTAAAAGAGTTGAAAGAAAGTTGGAAAACCATCTTTCAATCCTTTTTGTAGTGAATATGTTTAAATCTATGAAAGATCTTTGTTTGTTTATGTGGAAATCGGTTAGATCCAAGTTATTCTTGGTGGATTGAGGCCAAAACATGAAGTTCTTCAAGAACACATGATGTTCTTCAAGAACACATGATGACGTCATCCTAGAACACCTTGAATCTTGATGATTTCACGGTTAAAAGTTAAGATTCAAAAGGTAGAAAGGTGTAGGAGTGCGTGTAGATTAAGGAAGTACAAGATTTAGGACAGGATCTTACCGGAATTGCGAGAAATCAGAGAAAAAGCAAGGTGAGAGTGTTGGTCGGACGTCAGTTGCCAAAAGTAGAAAGAATGAAAGTGACAAGGGGTATTTATAGGGTTACCCAAAGTGGAAAGGGGCTGGTCGATCGGTTAGGCAGCCCGATCGAACAGCTTGTCCGATCGAACGGCTGGTTGATGTGTGTAAAATGCAACATATAAATTACATCAAATGAGGCATAAAACTAACCCTTTTTTAGTACTAATATTGGAAAAAGAGTGTTTTTGTCTTCCTTTTGTATTTTCAGGATTAAATGAGCTCAAAAACGCAAAAGAAGCAAAAAGACAGCTAAATCCAACATAAATACAAGAAAAGGAACATTAGTGGATTGCCCGAACCCTCAACGGCACCTTCCAAAGCAAAATAGAGAAAACAGAAGGCTGAACACGCCCCGTGCTCAGCCAGCACGGGGCCGTGCCCAAGAAGCAGCAGAAAAGACAAACCTATAGAACCTTCTATTGCCCACCACGGGCCGTGCTCAGCGGACACGGGGGCGTGTCGAAAGTACAGCAGGCGCATTTATTGTAATTGCGAATTACAATTAATGAGGAGAGAGAGTGTCAGACGGGCACGGGGCCGTGTCCAGCGGACACGGGGCCGTGTCCTGCTCTCTGTTCAGCCTATAAATAGGAGTGCTTGGATTCATTTCATCTCATCCCTTGGCACACCACCTCTCTCACACTTCATCCACCACCCACCACCATCACAACACCATCATCCACCACCATCATCCATTGTCCATCATAGAGTGTGTGAGTCGTCTCGGGATCCAAGATTGATCGTAAGAGTTCTTGACAATCAAGGCCATGTTTGCCTAAGTCTCTTACATCACTTGGTGAAGACAAAGTGTCTAGTATAATACTTTTTATTTCTAATCTTTTGCACTTTTTATTTGGTTTTGTATTAATGACTTTAATAACTAGTTACTTATGTTGAAGGTGATCTTTCCTTATCGTTTGTCCGTGGTGTCTTGGCATTATTTTACTGTCTATATAAAATAAAGGATTTTCACCATTCATATCTCCACGGTCTATATGGAGGTATGTTGGCTACCTGGTAGGGGGTTAAGGGAACGGTTTGGTAAAGGTCTTGCCATTGTTCAGCGTTTAGAGGTCCTGCAATGGACCTGGGTCAAATTTAGTAGGACCTCCTTCAATACTTCACGGTATTGGATGGCGGGGGTCCAAACTCTTTGATCCCCTCATAAGTTAACTACTATTAATACTATAACCCAGCTATTTAGGACTGTATCCCTGCTGACTCAGACTACTTAGTCGAGGGTAACGTCACCGCCAAAAGCGGGGCCTACCACAATACTGCATTAATAACTTAATTCATTATCTTCCAATAATCCACCCCTTTAGGATTGTATCCCTGCTGACTCAAACTACTGGGGTGAGGGTAACGTCACCTTCAAAAGAGGGGCCTACTACAATAACTAAGATAATCTCTTAATTATGTGCAAAAGTGCGGAAATAATCAAAGGTTATACTAGATACGAGTCGGAACCAAGTGATTCATCTTGTCTATCTGTTTTTATTTTATTTTTATTTTCAGCATTTTAGTTAGTTTTTATTTTTCTTAGTTTAAAACATTTTTCTAAACTTTTATTTTGGTTAGACGTTGAAGATAAACCGGTATTAAAAGCTCTTGTGTCCTTGGACGACCTCGGTATCTTACCAACGCTATACTACACTCAACGATGGGTGCACTTGCCCATATGTGTGTTTAGTGTTAGTGAAATATCGTGTTTTATAAATTTAAAACTTGGCTAAAATAAGTGTTAAAAAGGGCTTAAAATATACACCTAAAATATACGACACTTCGCACGCATCAAGTTTTTGGCGCCGCTGCCGGGGACACAAGGATTTTAAGAAAGTTAGGAATCAACGGCCTAATCATCTTTCATTTTTCTTTTTTATTTTTTTAGGATTTTCTTAGTTTTTCAGTTCTGCAGCGCTCAGCACGGGCCGTGCCCGGTCAGACACGGGCCGTGCCCAGCAACCATCACTGGCAATTTTTGTTTTCTGAGTTACAGAGAGCTGAACACGGGGTCGTGTCAGTGCAACACGGGGTCGTGTCCAACTCCCAGTAATAGGGATCCAGAAATCAATTACTGCAACTCTGAACACGGGCCGTGTTCATTGAGCACGGGGCCGTGGTGAACATTCTGACCAGCGTTCTTTTCTGTTTTTATTGCAGGATTTGGAACCCAGGCGCCACATTTGAACCTCCTACGTAGTGCATGAGCTCCAGTTCTAGTAGAGACATAAAAGAACCCCTAGAAGAACCCGAGCGCTTTCTCAGAAAAAGGCTAAAAGCTAAAAATCAAGAGAAAGTTTCGGGTGACCCACTTCCAATGGCGGACCAACGTACCCTCATGGATTACCTACGGCCTACCGTAGGCAATCTTGGCGCCGCTATCAATGCCCCGAATGTCGAGGCCAACAACTTCGAACTTCGGCCGCATTTGATACAAATGCTCCAAAACTCCGCAACCTTCCACGGGCTTGCGGACGAGGATCCCCATCTACATATTACTAACTTCTTAGAAATATGTGATACCTTCCGGATCAATGGAGCATCAAATGACGCCATCTGCCTTCGAATGTTTCCTTTTTCATTAAAAGACCGAGCTAAGGCTTGGCTTAATACCCTCCCAGCTGGGTCGGTAACCACCTGGGATGAACTCGCCCAAAAGTTTTTATATAAGTATTTCCCTCCTGCTAAAACGGCTAAATTAATGACAGAAATTAATACATACTCACAAGAGGATGGGGAATCCTTATATGAAACTTGGGAAAGGTTCAAGGAGCTTCTAAGAAAGTGTCCTCACCATGGTCTAGCGATATGGCAACAAGTATCCACTTTCTATAATGGATTGTTGCCACACACAAGACAAACACTTGATTCAAGCTCCGGGGGACTCTTAGGTAATCGTCGCCCAAATGAAATATATAACCAAATTGAGGAAATTGCCCAAACCAATTTTCAATGGACACTCCCCGAGGTAATAAATCTATTGCCCCGGGCGCCCATAAGGTTGATGAAAGCACCTCTTTACAAGCCCAAATCGAGGCCCTCTCTTCAAAAATCAAAAGGCTAAAAATGACAAAAACGGCCTCGGTTATGGCTTGTGAAGGGTGTGGTGGGTCACATGAAAATTGGAGTTGTATGAAAGATTTAGATGAACAAACTGAAACGGTAAACTACATGGATAATAGACCTAGGCCGTCGGGTCCTCCAACGGGTACCTACAACCAAGGATGGCGTAACCACCCAAATCTTGGTTGGAGAGATCCCGGAAATAGTAGTAACCAACAAAACCAACGAACTAATTTTCAACAACCACAAAATTTTCCTCAACAACAAGGTGGAAGAGAAAGGCTTGAAGATACCATATCTCGCCTCATCTCTGACACTGAAAAGAAGAACTCGGATCGATTTCAACAAATGGAATCGAATTTCAGAAACCAACAAGCTAGTATTCAAAACGTTGAAAAACAATTAAATCAACTAGCTCAAAATTTCTCCGAGAGACCACAAGGCGCATTACCCAGTAATACCGAACCAAACCCAAAGGCACAAGTCCATCTCATCACATTACGAAATCGAACCGTGGGTCCCGAGGATGCTCCATTGCCGCCAAATGGAAGAAGTCATTCTGGCCAGCCTGTGACTCCTCCTGCGCCAGAAAAGGCTTCTACACCGAATCAAGAGCCCACCAAGAATCCTCCAATCCCGTACCCCGGTAGGTTAAATCGTCAAAAGACCGATGAGCAATTCGCAAAGTTCGAAAGTTTACTAAAACAATTGCATGTTAATATTCCTTTTATTGAGGTCCTAACCCAAATGCCTAAATATGCAAAATTCATGAGGGATTTCCTCACTCACAAAAAGAAAATTGAATCGTTGCAATTAGTTAACCTAGGCGAAGAATGCTCAGCTCTAGTACTCAACAAACTTCCACAAAAGAAAATCGACCCCGGGAGCTTCACAATCCCTTGTTCGATTGGGAAGTCCCCCGTCCGAAATGCTTTAGCCGATCTTGGGGCTAGCATCAACCTCATGCCCACCTCAATGTTCAAGCGACTCGGCCTAGGAGCAACAAGCCCTACAAAGATGAGCATACAACTCGCCGACAGGTCCGTCAAGTTCCCACATGGGGTCGTCGAAAATTTGCTAGTCAAGGTCGACAAATTCGTTTTTCCAACCGACTTTGTTATCCTAGACATGGAGGAAGACACCGAGGTCCCCCTCATCCTCGGGAGACCATTCTTAGCCACCGCTCAAGCAGTGGTGGATATGAATGACGGAACTCTAACATTGAAGTTTGGGGATGAGGAAGTGAAATTTGAATGTGGAAAGAGAGTAGAGGAAGAAGATCCGGTCAACTACATGAAGGTCATAGACTCAAGCTTGGATGACGCTCTCCGACGGTGTAACATGGGATGCAACAAATCCCACTTGGGTAACATATGACCAGGCATTGGGTCTAGCCAAGGACCCTTATAAACGTGGCGCACCATGGAGGCATTCCACGGAACTATCCTTAGTTTAATTTAGATTAGTTTTTATGTTTTCTAGTTAGTTTAATTTTCAGGAATAAAACACACTCATGGTGGTAAAGGATGAAAAGGGGAACGAGAAAAATGATCCCATGCACAAGAACGAGGCAACCCGACAATTTTCTCCCTTTCAGAAGGTTCAACACGGGCCGTGCCCAACCAACACGGCCCCGTGTCGAACCACCTGCAGAAAACGCCCAGTACAGGTAACTGGACACGGGCCGTGTTCACCCAACACGCCCCCGTGTCCAGACTTCTGTTTCTCTTATTTCAATTTTGTTACTGGCACTTGAACACGGGGCCGTGCCCGGATAACACGGGGCCGTGTTCAGTGTCCAGTAACACAAATTTTTGCTTTTTAAACACTATTTTACACATCTAATCAACCTAAAAATTTATTTTTGGGACACATTGAGGACAATGTGTAATTTAAGTGTGGGGGGGATGCTAAAACCTTGAATTTTGCAAGTCCTAAATACAAGCCTTACACAAAACTCTATTGGAACCGCTAATCACCCCAAATTTTTTCAAAAATTTCAATTTTTTTTTACTTGTCTAGGTTTAACTCGGGAAATTCAAGCTCTCAAAAAGGTTATATTTTTACAAATTTACAACCGATAGCGTAGTGATAAAAAGAACCAACATAAGAAAATTATGAAAAGGCATGACAAACTTATTTAAAATTTGATTATATATACTTGATCACATAAAAACCCATTCCCACAAAAGTGAGTTTTGAGCCTTTATTGAGCACACAATTCCATATCATTTGACTAAATGCTCATTTTTCGTTTCTTGTGTGAAAAGCCGCTTGGTTCTTACGACTCCAGAACTTGCCATAACAATACATTCACGGTCCTTATCAACTTAAACCCGAGTAAGTAAATGATGGAGGCATTAGGACTAACATTTTTTTCTACACCATTATTTTTCTTTTTCTTTTACCACCTACCCAAAAATCCCCCTAGTTAGCCCCTTTGAGCCTAAACCTTTTCGTTTCATCACCCAAAACAAAAACCCTTTCACCCACCAAAACCTTTTTCATTTTTTTTACCCTTTATTTTAGTAACAAGTTCGGTTCTTCGTAAAAAAAAAAAAAAATAAAAAAAAAATAAAAAAAAAATTTAATGAAGCAAAAAGAAAATAAACAAACAAAGTAATCAAAAATAACTTTGTTTGAATAAAAGCTTCATTAAAAATAAAAAGTTGAAAAAAAAATATATATATATATACGAAAAACCGACACTTGTTACGCTTTTTGCCCTTTTTTTTTACTAACCACTAACCCAATCACCTACCTTTAACCCTAGCCAACCCTTAACCCACAAAGTCCTCTTGATATCTACAAAGGTATAAAAGTTAAAAAGGAGGAGGATTGATTTTTTTGGCAAGCCTATGGTAGGAATAAGTTCCAGGACCGCTCTCGAGTGATTCACTAAAAATACACCTTCGGCCGAGTGTGAGTGATTTCCCCGCGAGGTATGTGAACTTGTATATAAATAGAATTTTAAAAAAAATATGTTATGCCCAATTAAGTAATTTCTTTTATGAACAGTTCTAAATAAATCATTACGAATAGGAGTGTAAATAAATAAAAATAAAACCCTAAAAAGATCTTGGAAATCCCGACACTCTATGACAAGCCCAAAACCTTCTCTTCTACCTATTCCATTTGGGAGTGTAAGCCAAATATTAAAGAGTTTTGCTTGAGGACAAGCAAAAGTTCAAGTGTGGGGGTATTTGATGTGTGTAAAATGCAACATATAAATTACATCAAATGAGGCATAAAACTAACCCTTTTTTAGTACTAATATTGGAAAAAGAGTGTTTTTGTCTTCCTTTTGTATTTTCAGGATTAAATGAGCTCAAAAATGCAAAAGAAGCAAAAAGACAGCTAAATCCAACATAAATACAAGAAAAGGAACATTAGTGGATTGCCCGAACCATCAACGGCACCTTCCAAAGCAAAATAGAGAAAACAGAAGGCTGAACACGCCCCGTGCTCAGCCAGCACGGGGCCGTGCCCAAGAAGCAGCAGAAAAGACAAACCTATAGAAGCTTCTATTGCCCATCACGGGCCGTGCTCAGCGGACACGGGGGCGTGTCGAAAGTACAGCAGGCGCATTTATTGTAATTGCGAATTACAATTAATGAGGAGAGAGAGTGTCAGACGGGCACGGGGCCGTGTCCAGCGGACACGGGGCCGTGTCCAGCTCTCTGTTCAGCCTATAAATAGGAGTGCTTGGATTCATTTCATCTCATCCCTTGGCACACCACCTCTCTCACACTTCATCCACCACCCACCACCATCATCCATTGTCCATCATAGAGTGTGTGAGTCGTCTCGGGATCCAAGATTGATCGTAAGAGTTCTTGACAATCAAGGCCATGTTTGCCTAAGTCTCTTACATCACTTGGTGAAGACAAAGTGTCTAGTATAATACTTTTTATTTCTAATCTTTTGCACTTTTTATTTGGTTTTGTATTAATGACTTTAATAACTAGTTACTTATGTTGAAGGTGATCTTTCCTTATCGTTTGTCCGTGGTGTCTTGGCATTATTTTACTGTCTATATAAAATAAAGGATTTTCACCATTCATATCTCCACGGTCTATATGGAGGTATGTTGGCTACCTGGTAGGGGGTTAAGGGAACGGTTTGGTAAAGGTCTTGCCATTGTTCAGCGTTTAGAGGTCCTGCAATGGACCTGGGTCAAATTTAGTAGGACCTCCTTCAATACTTCACGGTATTGGATGGCGGGGGTCCAAACTCTTTGATCCCCTCATAAGTTAACTACTATTAATACTATAACCCGGCTATTTAGGACTGTATCCCTGCTGACTCAGACTACTTAGTCGAGGGTAACGTCACCGCCAAAAGCGGGGCCTACCACAATACTGCATTAATAACTTAATTCATTATCTTCCAATAATCCACCCCTTTAGGATTGTATCCCTGCTGACTCAAACTACTGGGGTGAGGGTAACGTCACCTTCAAAAGAGGGGCCTACTACAATAACTAAGATAATCTCTTAATTATGTGCAAAAGTGCGGAAATAATCAAAGGTTATACTAGATACGAGTCGGAACCAAGTGATTCATCTTGTCTATCTGTTTTTATTTTATTTTTATTTTCAGCATTTTAGTTAGTTTTTATTTTTCTTAGTTTAAAACATTTTTCTAAACTTTTATTTTGGTTAGACGTTGAAGATAAACCGGTATTAAAAGCTCTTGTGTCCTTGGACGACCTCGGTATCTTACCAACGCTATACTACACTCAACGATGGGTGCACTTGCCCATATGTGTGTTTAGTGTTAGTGAAATATCGTGTTTTATAAATTTAAAACTTGGCTAAAATAAGTGTTAAAAAGGGCTTAAAATATACACCTAAAATATACGACACTTCGCACGCATCACTGGTCGATCGGCTGGTCGCCTGGTCGATCAGTCACCTCGTTCGAGTGTTCGGTGCGACGAGTGTTGCCGTTTCGATTGCGATTGCGAGCGTTTTGAGGTGATAGAGTTTCCTAGTCAAATTACTTTTAATCCCAACTACTATATCAACATACAAGCATCCTTACTTCGTATTCGTTTAGCGTTTGCGATTCGATTGCGATTGAGTTCGATTGCGTTTTGATTGATCACCACACATAACATAAATAAACATGCACAAGTAACACATAAGGCACACACACACGTATAACAATAACCAAAATGCGTAATTCGAGTTGCGAGTGCGAGTGCGATTGCGATAAGGCGATTAAGCGATAAATTATGCGATAAATAGCGATTATTAATAGATACTCCACATAATGCAACTAAAGCGAAAACAAAATAGACTAACTACAAGTCAGAGAAGTCAAAACAGGAATTGAGCAAGGAGAGACAGGTCGCAATTAGCAATCTTTTCTTCCCTTCACTTCAATCTTGACTTTGACTTTGACTTCCGAAACACGGGGTGTTACAGCCTCCCCTAGTTGAGGAAATTTCGTCCCGAAATTAGGCTGAAGCCGTAACAAACAACTGCGGGTACTTTGCCTTCATGTCGCTTTCGAGTTCCCAAGTGAACTCTGCGCCTCGTTTGCCTTCCCATCGGACTTTCACAATAGGAATGCGCGAGCGTCTGAGCTGCTTGGTTTGGCGATCCGTGTTTTCGACAGGCTTCTCCACGAAGTGTAGTGTTTCGTTTACTTGGAGGTCATCGAGAGGTACAATTAAGTCATGCTCAGCCAGGCACTTTCGGAGGTTTGACACATGGAAAGTCGGGTAGACGTTACTAAGTTCCTCTGGTAGTTCGAGTCTATAGGCGACTTTTCCGATTCTTTCCAGAATCTTAAAAGGTCCAACATATCGAGGCGCTAGTTTCCCTTTCTTGCCGAATCTGACCACACCCTTCCAAGGTGATACCTTTAGGAGTACGTAGTCGCCAACGTCAAATTGAAGGGGCTTGCGTCGTCTATCGGCGTAGCTTTTCTGTCGACTTCGAGCTTTCAACAAGTTGTCTCGAATTTGGAGGACTTTGTCAGTCGTTTCTTGCAATAGCTCGGGACCGGTTAGTTGCGAGTGACCGATCTCGTGCCACACAATAGGCGATCGACATTTTCTTCCGTATAAAGCCTCGAATGGTGCCATTTGTATGCTGGTATGATAGCTGTTGTTGTACGAGAATTCGACTAACGGCAGGTATGCATCCCAATTACCACCGAAATCTATGACACACGAACGGAGCATGTCTTCAAGAGTACGGATCGTTCTTTCAGTCTGACCGTCGGTTTGAGGGTGGAATGCGGTACTTAAGTTAAGCGTAGTACCGAGATCCGCTTGAAACGTTTCCCACAGTCGCGAGGTAAACCGAGCATCACGGTCAGAGATGATGTCGCGAGGCGTCCCATGTCGACAGATGATCTCATTAGTGTAGATTCGGGCTAATCGTTCTACCTTGTAGTCTTCCCGTATTGGCAAAAAGTGAGCTGATTTGGTCAAACGGTCAACAACAACCTAGATGCTGTCGTGACCTGATGACGTGTTCGGAAGCTTGGTTATGAAGTCCATGGCTATACTTTCCCACTTCCACATAGGGATCGGCGGTTGTTCGAGTAAGCCAGAGGGTCTTTGGTGTTCAGCCTTGACCTTTGCACAAGTCAGGCACTTTCCGACGTAGAGAGCAATTTCCCTTTTCATGCCCGGCCACCAGTACTTGTAGCGAAGATCCTGGTACATTTTGTCGGCACCGAGATGAATAGAATACCGAGATTTGTGGGCTTCGTCCATCAATATCTGTCGCAAGTTGGTCCGTTTAGGGATCCAAATTCGGTCCAGAAAGTGGAATATCCCATTCGACTTATTTGCAAGTTGAGCTCCATCGTGGTAGATTCGTTCCTTCTTCAGAGTGCGTTCCTTAAAACATGAAGTTCTTCAAGAACACATGATGATGTCATCCTAGAACACCTTGAATCTTGATGATTTCACAGTTAAAAGTTAAGATTCAAAAGGTAGAAAGGTGTAGGAGTGCGTGTAGATTAAGGAAGTACAAGATTTAGGACAGGATCTTACCGGAATTGCGAGAAATCGGAGAAAAAGCAAGGTGAGAGTGCTGGTCGGACGTTAGTTTCCAAAAGTAGAAAGAATGAAAGTGACAAGGGGTATTTATAGGGTTACCCAAAGTGGAAAGGGGCTGGTTGATCGGTTAGGCAGCCCGATCGAACAGCTTGTCCAATTGGACGGCAGTCCGATCGAACGGCTGGTCGAACGGCTGGTCGCCTGGTCGATCAGTCACCTCGTTCGAGTGTTCGGTGCGACGAGTGTTGCCGTTTCGATTACGATTGCGAGCGTTTTGAGGTGATAGAGTTTCCTAGTCAAATTATTTTTAATCCCAACTACTATATCAACATACAAGCATCCTTACTTCGTATTCGTTTAGCGTTTGCGATTCGATTGCGATTGAGTTCGATTGCGTTTCGATTGATCACCACACGTAGCATAAATAAACATGCACAAGTAACACATAAGGCACACACACACGTATAACAATAACCAAAATGCATAATTCGAGTTGCGATTGCGATTGCGATAAGGCGATTAAGCGATAAATTATGCGATAAATAGCGATTACTATGCCATTATTAATAGATACTCCACATAATGCAACTAAAGCGAAAACAAAATAGACTAAATACAAGTCAGAGAAGTCAAAACAGGAATTGAGCAAGGAGAGACAGATCGCAATTAGCAATCTTTTCTTCCCTTGACTTCAATCTTGACTTTGACTTTGACTTACGAAACACGGGGTGTTACACATGTCATCAGAGAGGTGCAACTCCAGTAAAACAATAAATAAAAATCTCCATTTTGGCATTGCATAACCTTTACCTTACAAAGATAAATTATTTTTTAGCCCATTCTAACCATCTAAAATGAATATAGACTCCACTGATATGCAAGTTTTCCAATACATCAGATAGAAAAAGCAAGCAAATAAATTTCACAATAAAAACCTAAAACGAACTGAGACTCCATTCTAACACCAACATATCATATTGAAATTGAAACAATAAATAAAAAAGAATAAGATAAATCCGATATTGTTATAGATTGACGTACCTCCACAGTTCTCCCTCAACAGTAAGTAGCCGTGGCCTCACACGGTACACTCCTACAATACCATACCAAAAATAAAGCACATACATCTCAACATCCATAATTTACTGAAATTAGTAACACGTCTGCAAAGGAAGAGATTAATGGATGTTATTTCAAACCTTTAATTTGGTTAATATCGAATGGCTTGATGGGGGAATTAAGCATTTTAACACATACACACACGTCATTTGCCTCAATTTCAACTGGCTGGAGTTCAACTATTCTGTACACTTATAGCTCCGAAACCAAAAATAATGGTGGGTCTGAAACCGAACTTTAAGGACCACATGAAGACATATTTCTTGAAGAACCTGCTATAAACAAAGTAAAATCCAAGCGATTGTGGAAATTGTACCTGAAAAACAACATTTTATAAATAGAGCAACAAATCAAGAAGATGAAATCAAACCTAAAATTGTTTCAACCTTTAAATCGAACATTTACAAATCGAGCCAAGAAACCATCTGCTTCTTGATTTAGGAGAGAGAGAGAGAGGAGAAAGAGTTTGGTTGGCGTGATGTTTGATGTTGGGGATAGGCGGGATATGTTCGCTGATTTAGGTTATCTGAATTTTGAATCACCAACAAAGAGATGATGGAGATGAGCGGGATATGTTGTCATTGAGGGTATAAAGGTGTATATATTGTTTTAATGCATTATTGTACAAAATGCTTTTAAGACTTGTACTTTTAAAAAGAGTGGCAAATGACCAAAGTTGCCTTTCGAATATGCATAATATATACATATATATATATAGGGGAGGGTTATCTTGAGAACGCTAAATATTGCGAGAACCGTGAGAACGAATGAGAACACCAATCAAAACCAATTTTTTAATACAAACCTCATTGTAATTAAGATACAACATCAAAAAAAAAAAAGAATTTACAACATCAAATAATCCATTTCTCCTTTCAAAATCACTCTTTTTAGATTTTTTACACATGTGTAAATATAACAGATTTACACATGTGTAGATGGCAAACTTACACATGTGTAAATTTTCTTTATTTACGAATTCACGTAAATTTAAACGTGTAAATTAAATTTCTAACATTGTATTCGAGTAATAATGATAAGTATAGAAATTTTTTTTGAATTTGATTCGTTTTTGATCAAGTTCTCGCGGTTTTTTCATTTGTTCTCACGGTTCTCACAATATTTAGCGTTCTCATTTAAACCCTCCCCTATATATATATATATATATATATATATATATATATATAGGGTCAGGATTTAGAGAAAACAATGAAAAGTGTGAGAACGGTAAGAACGCTTATCGATCGTCCGATCAAAACAATCTATAGACTAGATTGGCGCGGTGTCGTTTTCGTAAATAACACGAATTCTATTGAGTCGACGCGCTTCATTAAGGGTAAAAAGGTCTTTAGACTTCTATACCAAAACGCCAACTAATGAATAAAACACCATTACTGGCCAAAACGCATCCCTATATAAACAAAACATTCTCATATACAAGAACACACCTCCCCCAACCTGAAAACGCCATATTTCTACTATATAACATTCATCTTACAACACAAAAAAATGCAAAACATCAAACACACCTACTAAAAAAACGTCATATTTTACTATATACCAATCATCTTAGAAAACGCCAAATCTCTCAAATATCAAAAATTTCCAAAAAATGGACTTTTCTTTCAGATACACTATTTCCTCAGAAAACGCCAAAAATGCCAAAAATCGTTTCTTGTATATTAAATATTGTTCTACGCGAATTTTTGGAAAATGCATTCTTTCCTTAGGTGCTGCGACTCAAATAACATTTTGCTAAATGAGATGGACAAAACTTCAAGAAAAAGATACTGGGGTCAGACTTATGTCAGTTTTTTGTGTTTTGTTATTGATAAATATTATAATGGCATGAATTAGACGAATGATACTGATGAGTGGTTTGAAGATACATATTCAAACAAAAAACTCATGTCATATTGTCTTTTCAAATTGCCAAAAAAACACAAGCATGACAAAGCCAAACCGCCAGTGAATATGTTTCAAAGAAGAAAGAGACTGACGACAGTGAAGATTTGAAAGATGAATTGTTTCTATTTTTATTTTTTTAATTTTTTTTTCTGTTGTTTGTTATGTATTTTTCAACTTATAATAAAAAAATAACATTATATTAATAAAATGCCAAAAGTCATAATTATTGTGAAACGCCATAATGAAGTAAAACGCCAAAAACTCCCAACCTATAATAAAAGTAAATTTGAGAAGAATTATTAAAAGCTAAAAATGGAAACAAACGACAAAAACTACTTTAAAAAACGCCAAAACTTGGAAGATTGAATGTCTAAGACCATAAAAACTCATAAAAAACCTGAACAAAAAATCAGTAAAAAATACACAGAGTAACTGAAAAGACGGCTACTTTATTAATATCATTTATTATAAATAAAAAATCCCGCCTAAACTATGCGCCGAAAACATCCTATATGAGAGACGACTCTGCACAATCAACTGATCACACCACCAAAAAAATAAACGCCATCTTTCCAACAAACCATTCACTTTAAAACGCCAAAAAAGATACTTAAAAAGCCACATATGCGGAACGTCATTTCTTCTTTATTGAGTATTGTTCAGAATGAAGTTTCACTGAATGGATTCTACTCTGAGGTGGGTATATCTATAAGCTTTTGCTGAATGAGATGGACAAATTATCATGAAAAAACGAAGAAAAAAAAGACTTTTACCCCTTAATGAAGACAGGCGTTATGTAGGAAAAAAAGGATCTACATAAGTTATTCAAAAACAGGTTCAAAACGCCAAAACAGGTTAAAGTAGAAGAGGCTGATGACAGTGAAGATTTGGAAGAGAAATTAGATTATAATTTTTATTTTCTTTTTTCAGTTTTTATTGTTTGTTATCTAATTCTCTGATTTTATTATCTAATTCTTTGCTAATTTTTTTAATATAAAACGCCAAAAACACCAAAACCACTGATAGTGTGAAAACTGAGAGAACGGAAGCTAGCAAAGCACGATGTTCCTATAAAACGCCAAAAGCGCCAAACAAAGTATTACTGAAAAATCAACACTAATTCACCGATGAAAATTGAACGAAACAGAAATTGCTAAACAGTAAAATGAAGAGATGGTAACATTATTGCCAAACATTTATTATATAACAGCCACTACATGGAAAACTGAATTTATTTATCTTTTCAAAACGCCATAATTGTCTGTCAAATTATAGACCTATATCCTACTTGATATAATAAACATCAAGAAAATTACTGATGTTTTTACATCATAGACATGAATCCTGATTTAAAAAAACAATAAAAACGCCAAAACATAATTAAAATGCCAAAAATATTAACTATGATCCTGATCCACAAACAATAAAACGCGGCGAATTTATTAAACGCCAAAAAAATGGAAACGGGATGTGACACGAGTTTAAAAAAAGAAAATATGAAAGGACAATAAAGCCCCTCCGCCCTTCTATATGCCGCGTGACACGTGTTAGGTCAGGAAGCCTTCTCACTGTTCTCACACTTTTGAGCGTTTTCTCCTGGTCCCGTTTATATATATATATATATAGGGTAATGCTCCATAGAAAACCTTATATTTTTAGAAAACCTTGAAAACCCATCACATGGCCTACATTTGGCCACATGTCCCACCCAACTTCATCTCCTTTTTTGCTTTTGAGGGCACTATGGTAAATTTACATATGCCTACCCCACCCCAAAGATCTATTGACCAACATGATTTGACACCATCATTAATGTACCCATCACATCATTCTCATCCTTCATCCTCCATTTCGTTTAGTATTTTAAATTAAAAAGTTTTTTTTTTTCAAAATATCTTCATCTTCCTAAACAAGTTCTTTTAATACTAGATCCACCATTAATGTACTATGTAGCATTCAACTTCCTAAACAAGGTCTTTACTTCGATCTTTACCCACCTCACATCTAGATGTACTTTCAAAACTCCATTTCTTTACCTTTTAGCTTCCCCCATTTTCAAAACTCCATGAACTTCATCTCTGTTTGTTGAAAGCTGATTCCGGGTTTGTTCATCTTCATCTCACGTCGTCATCTTCATCTCGGGTGTGCTCATGCTTGTTGAAAGCTGATTTCTAAAGTGAGAAACAACAATCTTCATCATGTTCATCAAGAACACCAAGAATACACAGATAGGCGCAAGTTTGAAGATCTTCATTGTGTTCATCGCACGGTTCTAGATCCGGTTAGTGTTTTAGAGAGAGAAAGTTGCTGCTTTAGAGAGAGAAACAACAATCTCTTGAGTATTTTATTTTGAAAAATCATTTTCACACTTGATGTTTTTGTTAAAATAGTTGTTAATAGTTTTTTGTGTAATGGCTGTTTTAGAGAGGAACATGATTTTTTGTTAAAATGGTTCTAAAAAGTGGTGAACGTTTATGTAATTTGTAAGTTTTTATTTTTCTGTTAAAAAGTTTGTGTTTGGTTTGGTTGCTTGTTTAGGGCTTTTGATATCTGAACAGTAATTGTTTTTTGTTGGTTTGCTTGATTTACAGAAACAGACCCATAACATGTGTTAAGCCCCTGTTAGAATGATATATAATGTGTGTTGATTTACAGGAACAGACCCATAAAGATATTCAATTGACAAGCTGGATGGATGTAGGCGACGTTAATGCGGGGACATGTGTTAAAAAAATATTCAATAAGTCACATTTTTTGGGAAGGAACTCTTCGTTCACTTATAACATGTGTTAGTGGTAATGCTGTAACAGAACACCATGATGTAACCTGACATGTGTTCATGTATAACATGTGTTAAGCCCCTGTTAGAATGATATATAACGTGTGTTAACCTTTGTTAATTTAAAAAAAAGAAAAAACAAGTAATATCTATTTTATTTTTGTTGATGTTTAAAATATCCGATAATGTGGAAACCGAGCGTAACACTTGTACAAGTTAGTATGTAACGTGTAATATTAAACGAGCCATTTATGGTAACACATGTACCGGTAATTTTGGAATATATAATATGAAACGGGTCATTTGTTGTGCACATTTTGGAATATATAACATGTGTTAAGCCTCTGTTATAATCTCTTTTGTAACCTGACATGCATCCATTCTGGAAGTCTTAACACACGTTATAATAGAGGCTTAACACACGTTATACATGTCAGGCGCGTAACACATGTTACAGTATGTATATACAAATAATGGTGTTTTGGAAACCACTAGCTTATACATGACACCATGTTGGGTTAACCCAATATTATAACAGAGGCTTAACACATGTTATCCCAGGTATACGGTGTTACAATATTAACTTATATGTTCCATATTAAATTATTAACTTGTACACGTGTTACGATCAGTACATGCACATCATGGTGTTTTGCAAACCACTTTCATATACATGAATACAAGTCGGGTTATAATGGATGCTTACATGTTATCATATGTATACAAGTGGGGTTACAACAAGATTACGATATTAACTAAGCTCACCATTAAACTGATCGCCCCCGTCGACTGTTTTCGCCCTTGTCACATGTTAAGCAATTACATGTTCCGAACAGACAAATTGTAACACATGTTAGATCAGTATATAAACATCATGGTGTTTGTAAACCACTAGCTTATACATGAATACATGTTAGGTTACAAAAAGATTATAATAGTGGCTTAACACATGTTATACATTCCAAAATGTGCAAAACAAATGACCCATTTCATATTATATATTCCAAAATTACCGGTACATGTGTTACCATAAATGGCTCGTTTCATATTACACGTTACATACTAACTTGTACATTTATTACTTGTTCAAGTTTTACGCTCAGTATCCACATTATCGGATACTTTAAACATCAACAAAAATAAAATAGATATTACTTGTTTTTTAATTAACAAAAGGTTAACACACGTTATATATCATTCTAACAGGGGCTTAACACATGTTATACATGAACACATGTCAGGTTACATCATGGTGTTCTGTTACAGAACCACCAACGCATGTTATAAATGAACGAAGACTTATTTCCCAAAGGATGTGAATTATTCAATGTCCCCGCATTAACGTCGCCTACATCCATCCAGCTTGTCAATTGAATATCCTTTATGGATCTGTTTCTGTAAATCAACACACGTTATATATCACTCTAACAGGTGCTTAACACATGTTATGGGTCTGTCTCTGTAAATCAAGCAACCCAACAAAAAAACAATTATTGTTAAGATCAAAAGCTCCAAACAAGCAACCAAACCAACAAAAAACCCCGTTCAAAATCTCATCCTAAAGTTTTGGATTTATTTAAAATACATGAACATTAACCATTACTAGAACACGCATTAACTTCGCCTACATCCATCCAGCTTGTCAATTGAATATCTTTATGGGTTTGTTTCTGTAAATCAACACACGTTATATAACATTCTAACAGGGGGCTTAACACATGTTATGTGCCTGAGTCTGTGAATTAAGCAACCCAACAAAAAAACACTTACTGTTCAGATCAAAAACCCAAACAAGCAACCCAAACCAACAAAAAAACAGCTACTGTTAAGATCAAAAGCCCCTAACAAGCAACCAAACCAACAAAAAAACCCGTTCAAAATCTCATCCTAAAGTTTTTGATTTATTTAAAATACAAAAACATATTAACAACCATTACTAGAACACTTTCAGCCCACAAAAACATATTAACAACCATTTCAACAAAAAATCAATTGTGAAATGATATTTCAAGAACACTTACCGGATCTAGAACCGTCCGATGAAGACGAAGAAGGGTCTTCAAACCTTCTTCTCTCACACACACTTGAACATTCAACTCTCTCTCTCTAAAAAATAAAGATTATTGTTTTTGTAATCAGCAACACCTGAATACGAAGAAGGGTCTTCAAACCTTCTTCAAACCATCCGGAGAAGCTTTTATGGTTGTGGCTATGGTTGTCTTCAAGATTAGGGAAGAAGAAATAGGAAAGAGAAAGAGGAAAGAGAAAGAGGTAAGAGAAAGAGAAGCTTTTTTATGGTGATTTGATGTTTTGTGTTTTTCAAAGTCAATAAAGTTGTTTTTTCATTACCCATATTGCCCTTAACTTGTACTATATGGACTATTATATTGTTTTTAAAGGCAAGAATTCTCTAAACAGATGAGGGCCATTGATCTATTTAGATCTATTTAAATCAATGGATGAGGTTGGGTTCCCAAGGTTTTCTAAAAAAGATGGGGTTTTCCATATAACCCAACCCTATATATATATATATATATATATATATATATATATATATATATATAGGGGTTAACATACAAAACGCCTTATCGTACTTCACGTACGCGACAGGCGCAACCATCAGATCAGGGCAATAATCACGCATGGATCAGTTAATCACGCATGGGAGCAGTTAATCACGCATGGGAACATTATTACGCACATTCAGTTGATCAAAAATTGGTGATAATCACGCATGGGATCATAATAACGCACGTTCTATTTGGTCGCGTACGTTAATGTACGTTAAGGCGTTTTGTACATTATACTTTCTCTCTCTCTCTCTCTCTCTCTCTCTATATATATATATATATTCCTATAGGGTGGGGTTCTAGAGTGAATACTAGTGTATTTGCGAACTGAGTGAACAAATCCTGGCCATTGATCTACACACGTGTATGGCCAGAATCTCATCATGAAATCGTAAAATACACTAGTGTATTTCAACATCAAATCCTGGCCATTGATCTACACACGTGTATGGCCAGGATTGGTTCACTCAGTTCGCAAGCTACACTAGTGTTCACTCTTGAACCTAATTTCCTGTATATATATATATATATATAGGATAAGGATCATGTGAGAAGTAGTAGGCTATTTGAGAAACTTGAGAAGCATTCTGGACCACACATTTTCCCTAAGCAAAAAAATGCAAAAAAAGGTAAAAAATGCAATTTTTTTTTTTGGAAAAATCGCAGCTTTTTCTTTAAGGATTTAATTTTTTATTTTTAAATTTTTTTTTGGGATTTATACACATGTGTATATTGTTAATCTTTTAACTATACATATATCTATATTGTCAATTATACATATATGTATATACATGTTTAAAATTGAAAAATAAGTGTTATTTAGGGTTTAGCATTAGTATTTAGGGTTTAGCATTATGGTTTAGGGTTTAGCTTTATGGTTTAACATTAGGGTTTAGGGTTAGCATTAGGTTTAGCTTTAACTTTTGGGTTTAGCTTTATCTTTAGGGTTTGCATTAGGGTTTAGCATTAAGGGTTTAGCTTTAGGGTTTAGTTTTAGCTTTAGGGTTTAGCATTAGGGTTTAGCTTTAGGGTTTAGAATTAGGGTTTAGCTTTAGGGTTTAGCATTAGGGTTTAGAATTAGGGTTTAGCTTTAGGGTTTAGGGTTTAGCATTAAGGTTTAGCTTTAGTGTTTATGGTATAAGGTTTAGGATTTATAACACATATTTTTTCAATTTTAAACATGTATATACGTATATGTATAATTGACAATATACATATATGTATAGTTAAAAGATTAACAATATACACATGTGTATAAATTCAAAAAATTAAAAAAAAAATTGCATTTTTTTTGCATTTTTTTACTTAGGGAAAATGTGTGGTTCAGATTGCTTCTCAAGTTTCTCAAATAGGGTGGACTTCTCTTAGGATCCCTACCCTATATATATATAGAGAAAGTATAATGTACTTCACGGCTTAACGTACGTTAACGTACGCGACCAAAACACAACATGCGTGATTAATATAGATAACATGCGTGATTACATTTTGATCAACTTAACGTGCGTGAATATTGCTCCCATGCGTGATTATCACAAAACAAACTGATCCATGCGTTATTAACTGTTCCATGCGTGATTATAGCCCTGATCTGATGGTTACGATTGTCGCGTACGTGAAGTATGATAAGGGCTTTTGTATGTTAACCGCTCTCTCTCTCTCTCTATATATATATGTATATATATATGGTTTGACCGACTTTGACTCGATCTTGACTCGTTTGACTCATCTCCATCTCCATTTGATCACACCGCAAGCCTCATGACGTGACTGGAGTGTATATAAGTATTGGGGTTTTTAGGCGGTTTTTGTACACAATCCAGTCTTAAATTTAGAAAACACGATAAGTTATATCACGTTGGGGGCAAGTGCACCAGATGTTGGCGTAACATATTTTTGGTAAGATATAGTGGTTGTCCAAGAATATAAGAGCTTTTAGTTCTGAAATGCCATTAATGTCTAGTTTAACCATAAAATGAGTGGTTTTGTTAGACTTTTATTAAAACAATATAAAAATAAAAAATAAAAGATGGATGTTTTGAAATCAGATTAAGAAAGGGTCACTTGAGCTTTCACTACCCCTTGATGGAAGTTAGTTACGGATTCCCAAAAATTTACTTTAGAAAACACCATACGTGATTGTTCCTAATACCGTGTGACACAAATGACCAAAATCGTTCTTTTAAGACCAAGAAAAAAGTTGTTTGTATTTTTACACAAAGTCATGGGGACCCATTTTGTGGGCATCATCATGTCTCAGTCATATTAGAAAGACGCAGCAGGCGACCATCCGCAATCAAACCTTAACTTTGAACAAAAGCAGGAGGGCGACAATCTATCATTAAGGTTTAGTATTAAGTAAAAACTAGTGATAAGAAATTTATTCCACCAATCACTATGGACCTCTTGGTTTGACCCTATCTTCACAAGAATAGTGAAAGTCTTTACACTTAGATTTTGCCACCATGCTAAGGCAAGAATTTACCAAACCCAAAGTTTTGTACCATAACATCTATCCCCTTTTCAAGAAATTAACAAGTTATTACTACATAGACTCAGAAATCATTAATGTTTGACTCAATAAACACAAGGTTGATGATTTGTTTTTAAGAATTTGAAAAATTCACTTTCAATATGTTAATTAGTACTTGAAGTTATTCCCACACACACCCGATGTTTATCTATAACCCGTTTAGTTAATTCCCCATCAAGAGAATGTTCCCCCTAGGTGACCAAAAGAACTTTAGCCACTCATGGCTTTAAAGATATTCATTAAAAACTTGACTAGATTGTATAAATCATCACATGATTGAAAATTACTTAAAGTTCTTATAATCTTAGGATTACAAAACTAATGTAGAATGGGGTAGAATTAGAGTATAATGTAAGGAAAGGAAAGCACTGAGTAAAGAAAATAGAAGGGAAAGCTTGAAATTTATAGGCTGAAGACCGTGCCCTCTAGGCACGACCTGTGCCACGTACAAGATCTTTGTACTGCAACTGGCACGAGGCCTGGCACTAAGGCACGAGGTGTGGTCCCAGGAGATTTTCAAATGTCAAACACAGATCTTTTTGTCTTTTCTGGGAGGGGGTATGAGGCGTACCTGGCCAATTTTGCGACATATCTTATATATTTTTGCTTGTTTGGCTATGTATCTTCGTTTTGAGCTGGGTTGATTTTTTTGCTTGTTTGGCTACGTCTCTCTATTTTCGCCTGGTCAATTTTGCGACATATCTTATTGTTTTTCTTGTTTGGCTACATCCTCTGTTTTTGGCTGGGTTGATTTTCCCTGAAAACAAAAAAAATAAACTAATTTAAGCCTATTTCATTTATATTTCCAAGAAAACCATTAAAAAGTAGGTTTAAACTGATTAAAAAATGTATATCTATATGCATATGACTTCACCAAACCATTTCGTGTATCAAACCACCTCCGACCACCACTTGATCACGACTGAGCACTGTTTGACCGACGACCAAAGAGGGTCTCTTCCACAGGCCACCGTGTCACACCCCAACCGATGACGGAAACATCGGGGCGCGGCACTGAGCGAAACAGATTGTCCAAGAGAAATTCCATAACAACTAAATAACCGGATAGTTAATATTATGTCCCATACCATAACCCATCAAGCAAATCAATCAGTACAGACATAGATATCTCAAAGACAAATAAAGCTGTTCCGACAACTCAGATTTAAATAAATAAATTGTTTTTTTGGTTTCTAGACTCTCCTAAGCTCGATTCCCATGAAAGCAAGCAAGCATCCTAAGCATTCAAACACCTGTCACATGCGTTAAAATAGAGGTAAATACACATGGTGTAAAGGTGAGAATACAAGTTTAATAGTATAATAGATTCGAAAGCGTTTACGCATAACCAGCATGTTACATGTAGCAAAGTGAAGCTAGTAGGTTATCGACAATGACATATGCACAGACATGACTGCGAGTTGTAGAATGCACAACACATATCACCACCGTGACATGTGAAGAAATAACCTTAACAACCCCTGTCCACGACAGGTGCTGAGTCCAAACTATAGTACTATCGTTGCCAAGGCGTCAGGCAACAATCACTGTGTAAACATAACATACAAGCATTCATCGAGTAACACATAACATGCTACAACGGCCAGCGTATAAATAGTGATTGCGTTGTGTGTCGACTGTGATTTGAATAAGTAACGTATGTAAGACCCAAAAGTGCGTAAAGCAAAAAGGGATCGAGTATACTCACAGATCGTGCTTAACAAGTAAACACTCTCTTGGATTGAAGGGAGCGCTGGGCGATTAGCCTGAACAGTTAACGATAGCATAAGCGAAGAGCGGCGCGTAAAATAGAAGAAGTGAACCAAGTGACGTATGGCAATCCGTTCGGATGGCAATCCGAACGGATGGTCATTCGATCGGATGTCAATCAGTTCGGATGGTCATCCGATCGGATGGACATTCGGTCGGATTGACATTTGTTTGGTAAGGATGTGTTTGTGTATGATGGCTTTTAAGTTTTCGTTGTAGCATTTTGAAAACAGAGAAGTATCTTTACCTTTCAGGTCGCCCGGTTGAACGGTCGTTCGATCGGATGGCGGTTCGTTCGGCGAGGTATTTCTCAGAGAATAAGTTCCCAGCAGGATTGTCATTCGATCGGATGGTCTACCGATCGGATGGTAATCCGTTAGAAACTGATCATCTTTGAAAATTATAAGAATGTTAAGTGTTGCAGTCCAAGTGCAATCCGTTCAGATTGCGGTTCGATCGGACGGCGATCCGATCGGACGGCGATCCGTCCAACAACCTGATCATCTTGAAACTTGAGAAATTTGTCAAGTTTGAAAATTTTTGCGGTTTGGTCGAGACGGTATGACATCGTGTTAAACAACGGAAACTCTATCAGACCCAGGTTATCCGATCGAACGGGAATCATCCCAATCTGATCAGTTAACTGTTCGTGACGGGTGGTTTCATGTTCAACCGGAAATCGGCTGTCTCGTTGATAGGAATCAGATCTCAAACCGACACAACACAAGAGAAGAGTAGAAGGCCTGAACGAGCTCCGATTCTATCGGTTTTGAGTGCATTGAGTGTAAAAGAGTTGAAAGAAAGTTGAAAAAGTGTCTTTCAATCCTTTTAACTTCGAAAATGTTTAGATCTATGTGAAAACAGTGTTTAATCATGTGGAAATCTTTCAGATCTAAGTTGTTCTTGGTGGAATGATGCCAAATCTTGAAGTTCATAAGAACTCCATGATGACATCATCCTAGAACCCCTCAAATCCACTGATTTCACGGTTAAAAGTTAAGATTCAAAGGTGAAAATGATGAAGGAGTGCGTGTAGATCATAGAAGTACAAGATTTGAGTTAAAAACTTATGAGAATCGCGAGAAATCGAGAGAAAGGTGGGCTGGAGCGCTAGTCGAATAAGAGAGAGCTGTCACATCACTTTGGTGATGTGACAGGGTGTAACACCTCGAAAATTCATGTCCTATAATGTGTAGACACGTGTCATATGTTTGAACGTGTGAAAGAATGTTATAGAAGGACTAAGGTTGATAGTCATGGAAAGTATGTGAATATATGGGTTCTAAATGTCAACAGTGAATAAAAATATTGTACAATAACCCTACATGATGTTTTTAGCATCAAACGAATAAATCATGGATCATGCGAAGCTAAAAGTGAGAGATTACAAACTACAGGGGTTAAATGTGTCAACATGTTTAAGTTATACCTCTGAGTGAACTTTTGACAAACCCGAAGCTTTGTAACTGGTAATTATGCTCACTAGAATGCGTGATATAAATTTCATAAAGTTTCGTTATCGTATGAGAAAGTTATGATCAAATTCGTGTGCGAGGGGTTAAAGCGTTAACATTGAAAGTTATGACTTTTCGGGTTAACCGGAAGTGTCCAGGGACTTGGCAAAGTGGGTATATGTCCTAAAGCCCTTGTAGGTAAATAAAGAGGGCTCAAATTGCAAATATTAAGCTTCGTTGCCCTTTCGAAGAGCCAAGGGACAAAGATGTGGAAACTTGAAAATGTAAAATCTGATCAGAAGGTCCATGCGGCCCGCGTAAAGTTGGTTAACACGCATGCGGGCCGCGTCAGACGTACAGTAACAGAAACATCAGACAGCCTCCTACATTCGCGTTTAACCGACCCTTAAGAGATATTTTTGCATTCTGGGCGACCCCTAAACAGTCCTAAACACTTAGGGACACCTGTGGATGATTTGTGGGCACTTGTAGACTTGTGTGTCAACATTTTGTGGTGTCTAAATCACTATATAAAGGCCATGAGTTGCAACAAGTCCCTCACACCTTCCATCTGCATATTGGAGCACTTCTGGAGCCAAGGACTTCTCTCTAAGCTTCACATTTCGTGCATTAGACTTCAGTAAGTTTGCTAATCCCTTCTTAGTTAAGTTTTAGCTTAGTTTTAGCTTAAAAGTCAAACCGTCGTAATTAACGGTTGACTTTAAGATTAATCACTAATAGTCCAGTGATTAGTCGAATCAAAAGTAGTTATAAGTTGGTAATTATGTGGGTAATAAACCCTCAAAAGGGTTCCCCCTGATTTCCACTCTAACTAGGTTAAATGTCGGGTCAAACTTACTAATAAAAAGTCAACAGAATGTTTAAATTACAATTTATGCATAATTAGCAATGTAGAACACTTATAACCTGTTTGATCATTGATATAACTTGGTAATGAATGTAAGAACATGTCTAAACATGTTCAACCCGACAATTTCCTGTTTAGACCCGGTTCGGAACCGAAAGTCACATAGTTTGACTTATACTTTGACTTTCAGTTCTGACCCGTTATGGTATGTTTTAGAAGTGCCTTAGAGCATTATTTGGACCAGGTTACATGCTAGTATAACCCTCTGTGATTATACACCTCGGATCATTAGTATCCAATTAATATGCATGATTCCGTTAATTGCTCATATGTTGACCATTATGTCCTTTTCACTTTAAAACGTGATTTTGGAAATGTAAAAGAGTAGAAACCTTACTTACTGATATTTAAACTTGCATACAAAATTTGACATCAGTTTGAGGTGTAGGTTAATAGTTATGCTCGTTAGCGTAAAATGAAAGCTTTATGTTAATAAAACGACGTAATTAGCATATAGCCTAGTTAAGCCTACTTTTGGTATCAAACTTAATACCCACTGATGTAATATATTATTTTGGGATTTTTGAAGATTTTTGATTAATTTTAGGCTGAGCATAACTCATAGTCGTAGGCTTAATCCGGTAATTGTCGGTTTTGCCCTTACGGGCCATAAAATGAGTTTTACATATCTAAACGACTCCAAACCTTTTGCTACTGATTCTAAATGATAAATCAATTATTTTAAACCCTCTAGAATAATAAAAATATCAGATTTCTATATAGAACCCGGAAACGGCTTCTAATCACCTTTTAAGCGTTTTTAACGCATAGTATGTACTAAAATTATTTTAAACATACAAAGGGTGATACCTACTGATATTTGAGGCAAATTATAATATTTTAACAGTAAGCAAAAGTCCTTAAACTCAGACTTCAGTTTTGAGCTTTTTCGGCTTATGTGAAATTACCAAAATGCCCCTACGGCGCATAGTTTGGTTATAATTGATAAATTTCACATACATACAATACCCTACTGATATAAATTAGCAAATTGATTATCTTTGCTGATTACATCAGACCTGTAACTCAGGATATTACTTAAACTCTTTTATCACCTTATAAATGACCAAACTACCCCTACGGGGCATAGTTTGTGTTTAAATTCATTTCGGGCATAATAAATGATATCTTACTGATGTCACAACATATTTGGAGCATATTAACTTAGGAAACCTGTAAATGGCTCTCATTATTACCCGTTACGCTTATTACGCTTTCGGTACGGTTTATGTAACTAGTTTACATAAATTAGCCGAAACGGGTCAAACCTTATCGGTTTTACCTCAAAATCCAGAATGTGTATAATATAACCATATTAAACAAGTCTTCAAACTTGTTGGGTCCAAATCACATTCTATCCGGTCATCGCTTAATCGTGCGTACGAACCGTATCTTTGAAACTAATCGGTCTAAGCTTAAGCTTAATTAAAGACCCGTTAGGATTCTAATAGGTTATTATAAACCTTCATTCCAGATTAGGAGTACCAGTAAAACCTACCTGCAATTTGCTTATTGTGAATTATACATTGCTCAGGTAAATACTTTTAACTTATTTTTCCTATACGGGCTTGGGTTACGGTATATAGAATACCGCTTGATCGGGCATCAAATCTTCCATCTTTGGGTGGTTAATTGAATAATTTGATCGGCTCGTTTAAACAGTCTTGTTACTTAAAGCCTTTGGGGGGTTAATGACCATGTCCCGGATATCCTTGGCATCATTTTACGAAATGGCCACGACTTAAGCGCGGGGTGTAGGCGTACACCCGTCAGTGCACAAAAGAATAATGTGGTGTGTCTATTGATCTTTAACCCGGACACGATCCGGGCTACTGAACGCACAAGGAACATGTAATTCGTTCACAAGATTATATATTTAAATAATTCTCCCAAGTTAAATAAAATGTTTAGGCCACGTGCATCCAAATCAATTTTCAATCATTTTCTAAAATGAGTCAGTTGATAGTATTTACCAGTGTAAACTGACGTATTTTCCCAAAAAGATTAAATGCAGGTACTAAGCGAAATTGGCTGGGATTTCTCCTTAGCATCACTAGAAGTCTCGCAAGCTTAAGATGCCTAAAGTCTGTTGAACCATAGCTTCCATTTTATTTTCGATCCGTCTGTCGATAAACAATCGACTGTTGTGATACATGATATTACAATATTATAATCGGTTGAATTTATATCTTTTATTCGCTTCCACTGTGCATATTAAATATTGTGTTGTTTGACTATTACGTTGCCAACCATGACGTCACGATACTCCCCACCGGGCCCACCGGTGACACGTGGAAATCGGGGTGTGACACAGGGGGTATTTATAGGTTGCCAAAAGAGGAAAGTGGCTCAAGTGTCGGATGGCGTGCCGATCGGATGACACTTCGATCGGATGGCAATCCGATCGGATGGCCATTCGATCGAACGGTCATTCGATTGAGTGGCTCCGACGAGTTGCGTTTTGACATTTCGTCTCGCGTGTTGAGTGTTGCGATGCGTTTGAGCGATGCGATAGATTAATAATAGCTACAATTAACTTAATCGAAACTCGCTATATCTAACATACAATCATCATAAATAACTTACGTTTAGCGTTTTCGATTAGGTTGCGATAGAGTTGCGATTGCGTTTTCGATTAATCACCACAAAACATAAATAAACATGCACAAGTAACGCATAAATAACACATACACGTAAAACAATATCCAGAACGCATAATTCGAGTTGCGATGTGATAGTGATGCGATTAGCGATAAAGCGATAAAACATGCGATTAAAACCTCGATTATTCACAGATACTCCACATAATACAACTAAAGTAAATAAAATGAAAGATTCGATTACAAGTCAAAGTGTACAATCAATAGTTAAGCAATGAGTGACAGATCGCAATTAGCAATCTTTTCTTCCTTTGACTTTGACTTGTACTTTGACTTTCCAAAACACGGGGTGTTACACACCATCAGCGCAACTTTACCATTATCAACCACCACTGAGCTAACACTCCTGACCAGCCGTCACCGCCGGTAACCACCATAAACATCATTGGTCACCATCAAAGTCTTCACCTTAACCATTACCACCGTTAAAACAACAAAAAAACAACCATTATCATCAACCTTTGTTATGGTCCACAATCGCAAGAAAGTAGGAACTATAGGAAAACGGAGTTTCCTCGTGTCTCTCGGTACTCATCGGTGTGAGTTTATACCACCGCCGGTGTTCGCCGCGGGAACCACTGTCGCTATTCACCGCTAGAACCACCGTCAAAATTTACACATGATAATGGTGTATTCAGAATTTTATATAGCGCAGTATTATAGTAATATAAACGAAAAAGGGTACTCTATGTCTTTTTATAAAAAGAGATGAAATAGGTAATCTACATCATTTTATAAAGAAACTAAACCAATCAATGTTGTTCAGACGGATCTGTAGGTCCGTTTTCGGAGGATCGAGTGCGGAATCCCCGTGACGATGCCAAACCAAACATTGAAAATCACAAGAACATGAAGTAACCAATGAATCACAGTCAATTGATTAAAACGGCCGAGAACAAGGATCAAACAAATACACACAATGTTTGACAGTAAAACTTCACAGTAGGTATGCTCTCATGGTTTCATACTGAAACTAGATGGTGTTTATATAGGCAGCCCAGCCCAAGTGTTGACGAAACACATACATGGGCCTGACGAAATACCAAAGTTGACGAAACACTAGGTGTTTCGTCACTATTCATGGCGAAACTTGGATAACCATCCAAAGGGTGTTTCGTCATATATGTTAACGACGAAAGATAGACTTTCGTCGTGGGCTGCACAATCTGTTATGCTGCAAACTGTGACAGTTTGCAGCAGACAACTATAAACACACAAGCAAAGATAATCTACTACCATATGCAACATGCATAGTTCATATAACATTACAAAAACAGAGAGACAAACTGTCGGACCCAAGTAGGATAGGAGGATATCCGACTTGGTCGACGGACGGAAATACATACTCGATAAATAAAGACCGCTAAATTACAACGCTTAATAAAGACAAGTTAAAGACACAAAATATGCATCAACAAACTCCCCCTTGTCTGTTACTTGGTCTTCGGTCTTCAATCTTCTGTCTTCAGTGTTTCTCGGACCACGAACTGCCAGCGTGGATCCCACGGTAGTAACAAAATCAAGCGACGCGCTGAAATCGCAACACTTGATGCGCGTCCTTGTCTTCGTAAAAGATATCGTGTCGATACAACTTGTTGATGTCGGCCGCCGACATGTTCATGATCCACATCGGATCTAGCATCCGAAAATTCTCACGATCACCCTTAAACATAATCACCGCCTCGTGCGTATCCGAGTTGTAGCACCATAACGCCATGTCTTCCAAAAAGTTCAGTTTCATCGACATTAACGGGATCTTGTCCATAACCTTCGCGGGCTGATAAACAAGCTTGTATCGCGTCGTGTTGGTAGATGGATCCAAAGTGAACTTGATTTGCTGATAGATAGGAAACTGAGGCTTGAACAACTCGTTTTTCCAGCCTGTCCTTTTGTTTATCTTTATCTTGCGTGTAAACAACGTAGCTCCTTCGAAGTTTGAGCGATTAATGAGCTCAAGCTTCGTCAAAGCTGCAACGTCGTAAAATGGCAAGGACAATATGCTCAGCAGCGACCTGAAATATTGAATACCGTATTCCCGTTTGATGGCCACGCAGTGGATTTCCTTCACGAACATCCAACAAAGAATCATTCCATGCAAGTTCTCTTTCTCGTACTGCAGGTAGTCAACTTGAACTTCCGCTGGCAAAGGCTTGGAAACTTTAGACAAGAACTGCTTTCGCCATTCTGTGAACGCATCCGTGGCATTTTCAGAAGTATCACGATTCTTCAATTGTTCATCGATGACGTCCACATTCTCTTTCAACCATTCTTCATTAAAAGGAGCGAACTCAGTCCCGTATTCTCGCACATATGAGGACTTCTTATCATTTCCTTCAAAGACTATCTCTTCCACATTTTCTAAATCCGTTGTTTCCGGGTCACTCAGAATTTTATCAATTTCAGCCTCATCAACTTCTTTCATTTCATTCAAAGCAAGCAACTGTTCGTGTGAAAGATCCGCAACAATCTCTCCCTCTTCAAGAATTTCCCCAGTAATAGGATGAACAGCCTGCAAAGCAAGATCTGCAGAACTAGGAACAGAAGAAGTACCAGACAAAGAGCTTTCGATGTAAGAACTGCTTTCAAGCTGTTGTATCTCTTCAACCGTTCCACTAGAGGTTCCTTGTGCCGATTCAAGCTGCGAAGGCTTGAAGACAACGAGTTGAGTAGAGGTAGTTGCTGGCGGTTGCTCCGATGTGGCAGAAGGGTCAGGGTTCACTGGATCCTCAGAATCATGATCCCTTTTCTTCAAGACTTTCTGCTATTTGCATCGATCGTTCCACAAAACATAGACACGTTTTCTTACAAATTTAAAGCCTTCAGTTGTTTGCTTGACCCCATCAACTATCGTGGTGTTTCGAGAATTGTACCACTCCTTCATATAGTCATGCTTTTCTTTGAGAGCCTCGGCCAACTTCTGAAGCTGAGAGCTTCTTTCTTTCAATTGATTCATTTCAATACCTCGAGTATTATCCGCCGCTCGCATCTGTTGCAACTGTCGCTCTCTCTCTTCATCTGCAGCTTTCAAGCTAGCATTTTCTGCCTTCAGTTGCTCTATTTCTGCTTGTTGGCGAGTGATCTCTGCTTGTTGACGACCAACAGTGGAATTCAACGTGTTTATTTCCAACTGTTGTTTGATCATGTCGCCTTTTGTAACGTTTATCACTGCCGTTTGCCTATTGATTTGACCTGCAGCATCCTGCAATTGAGAAAATAAGAAGTCTATCTTTTCATCTTGCGACATCTGAGAGAATATAGTTTGTCTACGCTCAGAGGCCGGCTGCGAAGTCATTGCATGAATGGTCGATGCAATTGGGCGAGCAGGTTCTTGAGGAGTCAATGTAGGAGTTTCAGGAGTTGAAGTCACTACAGGAGTTGGTTCAGAAGATCTTGGAGGAGAAGACATCATAGTAGAAGCTTCAGTGGCTGTGAACCCAAGGTTTGGATCCATTTCCGCTTCTTGTGTAGGTTCTTGTTGTGGAACGGATTGTTGCGCAGACGAAGAACCAATGTTCTTTCTTGCTTTCTTCTTTCGTCGGATAACCGTTTGCTTTTTCTTCAAACGTTCCGCTTCGGTATCCGAAGGAACGTATTCAGCGTCATCCTCTTGCCTAATCCTCCTGACCCTTTTCACACCACGTTCATCAAAATAAACTTCGTACCCATGCTCAGGTGGATTATCATCCGATTCCGTATCCTCCTCATCACCACCAGCTGAAGTATCACCAGCGGTACCAGCAGTCGATGCACCAGTACTAGATGCACCAACGGCACCTGTATCACCACCATCACCAGCTTCATCATCACCATCACTGTCATTGTCAGAAGAATCAGAATCCTTTCGACCAAACTTTTCTTCCATCTTTTTCTTTAACTCCGGCTCCTCATCATCAGATTGGCTGTCATTGTGATGCCATTTGTTATCTTCTGGAGCGATGTAGTCGGTTTTATCAAGAGCACCAAACAATTTCCTAGGCGGCTTGCTTTCTTTGTATCTCTTTGTTGCAAGGCTCCTGAATATCTTTAGTGAATGTTCGTTCATAGACTCTATCTTCAAGATGTCATCATCGGCTTTTGGAAGATTGGGATACTGGACATTCATAATCATTTGCAAAAAGCGAGGGTACATCCAGAACTTATTCCCAGTTGTTCGACCACCAGTTCTTGTCATCTTCTCCTTCATGTTGGCAAAGATGTACTTTGAAATGCTAAACGGTTTGTTCAGCACTAATGCCACCATGAGTCCCATGAGATCGTTGCCTGCCATGTCATAGCCAGTTCGCCTGTTGCTAAGACATTGAATAAGTACGTGCAATAAAAACTTGTACCGCATTAGCAGATCTCCCTTGTTGATTTGATTGCTGAAGATATCACCACTACACTTCATCCTTAGTAGACAACCACGTGTGCACATTATTGGAATAGAGTGCGGTGCATTAGGATCATCTTGCAGTTCTAGAACGGTGTTCAAAATTTCCGCTGAGACATTCACATTCACTTGCCCTTGAATAAATTCAGCTCCATCAATTTGGACAACGCTTACAGAATTCCAGAATGCTTTGACGAGCGATTTGTAAACCGGTGTTGAGAAAGTGACAGCTTTGTTTATCCATGACTCTCTTATCCACTGTGTGATCTCCTTTAGTTCAGTGATCTTCCCTTCCGGATCAAGATAGGCAATCATATTGTGACACTTTTCGGACATCACAAGTTCTTCCGGTTTGTCAGTTATCTTGGTCGCAACCTTACGTTTCTTCTCTTTTGGTGCCATCTGTATTAGAAAACGTCCACAATAAGTTAAAATGTCATAATATGTGCATTAGACATGTGTTTATACAAGTTAAGGTATAACATGAACAAAGATCATGTATAACCATGTCTTCTGTGAAAAGGGCACCCAAACAGAAAATTTTCTAAGTATGGGACGACGAAACACTAGCACTTCGACGAAACACTCTTCTTCATGGCGAAACACCCTTGGTCAAATCAAGTCAACATTGACTTTTGACCACTGGTGTTTCGTCGATAGTCTCTCAACGAAAGATGCTCCTTTGTTTAAACGGTTGTTTCGTCGCAGGGGGTTTCGTCCATGAATCACCAGTTTGGGGGTTTTCAAAATCAAAGGGTTTTTCATCGATTGACGGTTAACCGATGATCGATTCACAAACAAGCACACTTTTGACACTTTGTTTTAACCACACACAAGACTAAACAACCTGGAATGTAAATCCGACTTATTTTGACCGGAAAACATCCAAACCAGTTAAACATTCAAACAAATAACCATCCTCTGTTTTTTTGTTATACAACACCCAACCCAAATCAACATACAAACGCTAAGATTAACAGATTTTATTAAAAACAAGCACAATAAACAGTGTTTTATATGAGGAAATCGAATAAACAGGGTCTTCGAGGGTTTGTTAACAAGTTTCAAGCAAAAACACAAGGTTTCTAAAGGTTTGAAACATTTGATCAAGCATTTGTATACCTTTAATTTGATGAAAAAGTTTTGAGAAAATGAAGGGTTTTGAAGTTTGAAGTCGGTGAAAAGGGGGTATGGGGGTGGAGTGTTGGAGAAGATGAACAGACAAGACAAGTAGGTTTGAAAAAGTGAGGTCTTCTGACTACTGGGACCCCTTATATATCCACTCCCTCGACAAAACTTCATCTTCGACGAAACTCCCATGGGCTCGACGAAACACTTGGTTGGGCTTGAACAGTAAGCCTATGACGAAAATTAATAAGGCCCAATGGTATTTCGTCATGACCTCGATGAAACACAAGGTGTTTCATCGTAAACACATTCAATTTTGACCAAGATGAAAACAATTGACCTGACCATGGTTTTTCGTCGACATTTAGGTCTTTCGTCGACCAAAAAGGTTTTTCGTCAAACCCTTTTTCATAAATTACCAAGTCTTTTGAAATTTTGCACACTTTTGAACAAATTTTGTTTATTTGAACAGTTTTTCATTGTGATTGAGTTTACCAAATGCAAAGAACATTTTATGAAGTAGGTTTAAGGCTTTTGGTAGAAAAACTCCAAGTTACAACTTCGGCTAATCAAAAATGAACTTTACAAATTACACTAAAACAAAATTTAAAGTGCGGTAAACTAACGAGAAGCAAAGAAAAAGCAATAAATGACTGTACAATGTCAAACTTTTTGCGAGTTTCAAGGAAAAGGAATCATACCAGCTTACGGTCTATGTCAACATGATTTTTGTTTCGGATTAAAGCTTTGGATAAGCATACTACCATGATTATCGGTATTGTTGTCCACATAAGCTCAACTGATCAGATGTAATCATAATTAGGAGATACGATTTACGGTAAGAGTTATACTTACAAGTCGGTGTTCATCCACTAATGACACGTTCCCATATCAAGGTATGTACGAGAGTTCATCTTACCGGTGAGTATACCGCTTATCATCTGTTTGAACGTATAAAAGATGTGAGAAACTCACATATTTTTGATTGAAAACAAGCCCTATGTGATAGAATCACTTATTGATGAGGAACTTGATTTTCATATGCATGAGGGCACAGGAGCAAGTCCGTGAACAGGTCAGTACATCGTACAGCAAAGAGACGAACTTGACTCCCGGATAAATGTGATATTTTATCACTTATTTTGTTTGGACAGAATCAGATTAAAATGTGATATTTTATCACTTATTTTGTAATGTTATATGAACTATGCATGGTGCATATGGTAGTAGATTATGTTTGCTTGTGTGTTTATATAGGCAGCCCAGCCCAAACAAAATAAGTGATAAAATAAGTGATATTTTATCACTTTATCGGTAGGCTCACAATCAAATTAAAATGTGCAGGATGATACAAACCTAACAGAATTCAAGTCAGGTGGGAACCATTCATTGGCATATGGTCTTGGTACCGAGATTTCGTTTGATTGATTGCCGAGGTTCTGAGATATTCGGTCTTTATGCTATCTTATCATCTGGGTATCATGGTTGTATCTTTTACCGAAAAATAACGGAGACGAAGTCTAGATCTTCCATGATACTATACATACGTGTACATATTGCATTCGACCTCAATAAGTGATCAACAATCACATGTCCAAACAAAATAAGTGATAAAATATCACATTTATCCAGGAGTCAAGTTCGTCTCTTTGCTGTACGATATACTGACCTGTTCACGGACTTGCTCCTGTGCCCTCATGCATATGAAAACAAGCCCTATGTGATAGAATCACTTATTGATGAGGAACTTGATTTTCATATGCATGAGGGCACAGGTGAAAGTCCGTGAACAGGTCAGTACATCGTACAGCAAAGAGACGAACTTGACTCCCGGATAAATGTGATATTTTATCACTTATTTTGTTTGGACATGTGATTTTTGATCACTTATTGAGGTCGAATGCAATATGTACACGTATGTATAGTATCATGGAAGATCTAGACTTCGTCTCCGTTATTTTTCGGTAAAAGATACAACCATGATACCCAGATGATAAGACAACATAAAGACCGAATATCTCAGAACCTCGGCAATCAATCAAACGAAATCTCGGTCCAAGACCATATGCCAATGAATGGTTCCCACCTGACTTGAAGTCTGTTAGGTTTGTATCATCATCCTGCACATTTTAATCTGATTGTGAGCCTACCGATACATCATTAGTAGAGATACTTATCATTTCTCATTTTTTTTGTTTTACATTTTGAACATGTTGACCGACCACACCAGTGAATATCATCATTTTCCTTTATCCAAGAAACTCATTTTTGGTTTTCTATTTTTTTTTTTGAAATTTTTTCTTTTTTTTTTGAGTTTTCTATTTTTTTTTAAATTTTGAATTTTTCAAACGTAAAGACAAAAAGTAAAGACATATTTTTGGATTTTTGACTTTTTCGAATGTTTTTGTATTTTTTCTTGAAATTTTCTCCCCCTAAAATGCTAAAAGGTTACGAAAATGATAATCTTTTTGTATTTTTTGAGTTTTTAAGAAAATATTTACAAAAACGATTAGCCAAAGAAGTTTTACTCGGGTATCACCTTAATGCCATTGACCAAAAGAAGATAATCAAAATGTGATTTATCAAAAGCTTTTGTGAACAGGTCGGCACGTTGGTGATCAGTGTGGATTTTAACAACATCGATTAGTCTTTTGTCAAAACAATCACGTATGAAGTGACATTTAATTTCGATGTGTTTGGTCTTGGAATGCTGCACAGGATTTTTAGTGATCTGTAAGGCAGCATTGTTATCAACAAAGATAGGAGTAGATAGGAATTCAAAACCGTAGTCGCGCATTTGTTGTTGGATCGAAAGAACTTGGGAGCAACAACTAGAGGCAGCAATGTATTCAGCTTCACAAGTTGATATAGCAACACAGGTTTGCTTCTTGCACTGCCACGTGACCATGCGATTTCCTAAGAATTGACATCCAGCTGTTGTTGATTTGCCGTCGATTTTGCAGCCACCAAAATCAGAATCACTAAACGCGATCAAGTCGAAGCTAATCCTTTTAACAGCTGACAGATGTGAGGCCTTTGGGTTGGCTTGATATCTTGCAAGCAGGCATGTCGGATACATGATGTCGTGCCTCGAGGCTGTGAGATACATGAGAGATCCGATCATAGCGTGATAATATGAAGAGTTAATGCTTTCACCCTTCAGATCCGGAGTAATCCCGTGATTCTGCGTGTCACACCCCGAAATTATCAGAGTTGGCGTGACTGGACTGGTATCTTCATTGCACAGCGGAAGCAAATAGCAAAGACTTCTAGAAATTGAACGCCTGCTAAGTACTCGAATTCTCGATGAACCTCATATTCCAACCGTGCCTTGTATTAGAACTGTAGCCTGAGAAAGAACATGCGAGAAAAATCAACATAAAGTTGAGCGAGTTCATAGTTTGTTTGTAAAAGATTTGAAATAAATCTTTTGAGTTGTGAAAGGTTTGAGAAAAATCCTTTGAGTTGTGAAAGATTTGAAATAAATCTTTGGAATAACCGGTTTTTGAAGTAGTATTGAGAAAATGAATTTAAAAACCATTTTCTTGCAAAGTTATATGGAAACGTTGTGTTTGTAACACGTTATGTTCATAAAACCATGTTTTTGTAATGTTCGTATAATCATCAATGCCCACCCTGACTTTGACCCGCATAATCCTATGCCTTAAATTTTGTATAAAACATGGTATTTAATTTGTATGAACAAGTATGTTTCGTAAGTATAAAGTTCCTGGTATGTAGCAAATAAGGGGACTTGTGATCACCAATGGTTTGCAAGGCCATTAGCATGTGTGAAATGCAAGTAGGAAGACTCAACCCTAGCCGATTTATGCGTCGGGCAACCAAGTCACTCAAGGTCCGTTCTGTTGGTCCTTTCAGAGGTCCGTTCTGTTGGGCCTAGAGTTGGGCTCGCTACACCCAGATAGATCTACCGCTTAAGTCCCTCGGTGTTCTGCCTACCCATTCACATGATCTAAGTAGTAAACCTCCTTACGTTAACCATACCGTGTATAAAAATGTCTGTAATCATTGTACATGTACTTTACCCCAGTCTCTAAGACTGATCCTCCCCAGCCACTAAGGCTGATCCTCCCCAGCCACAAAGGCTGGCTCCTCATTCTATATATATTATCACCAATTGATCCGTCCTTAGTCATGAAAATCATTCCCATTTTGATAATACTCATTTGTTTTGTAAAAACCGGTATGTTTAGTATAAACCTTTCGTAAATCATTTGAGTTCCTCGAAATCCCTTCGTAATATGATTTAGAAATACGAGTTTTGCATTTGTTCTAAACTTTGTTTGCTTTTGCAAAACGTGCATGTCTTTCCACCCCGAAAACATTTATAAAAATGTAAAGCCGTAAAAAGTGGGGTTATGAACTCACCTGAACATTCTTGTGCAAAGCGAGCTAATTACGACCCGTGATGTCGTTTCCAAGACGAGACTCGCTAGCGTGCATTCTACAATATTCCTAACACGGAATATCTAATAAGTTTCTAAATAAAAGCGGTAACTAGTCTACGTGTCACCGAGCTCTACCGAATCGTTAATCGAACGATTCGAGTAAGTTATTAACTTAATGAAAATAATTAAGTTATACTTGTTAAGTCTCGTTTAATGTCAGTAGCAGTTTAATAAGCCTTGAAAAAGACTTAGTTTCCGAGAGACTTAAAATGATTAAATATTTATATAAAAATATATAAATATATCGTTGTAGGTGTGTTAGCCGTCTCGAGTAGTCATACGTGTATAAAAGAATATTTCTATGAAAATATCATATAACAAACTCGTATCGTATATTGCGTTTCGTATGAAAATAATATATAATAACTTGTATTATATATATCACGTCTTGTGTATATTTGCCGAAAATACACGTATATGCCGTCTAGGCGTATAAAATAAATATGAAGAGTTATATTTATTTTATGAAGAAATCGTCGAGTCGTTATGTTTGAAAATAAATATAAACCATATTTATTTTTGTAAAAGATTTTGCGTTGTACGACATCTAGAATAAATATATAACTATATTTATTTTGTAAAAGTATACGAGTTGACGACGTTCGAAATAAATATAACATTATATTTATTTGTAAAAGCGTTTGGGATTATCATGGTTTGAAATATTATGGACTCGAATTCCATTAAGCGTTGTTAAAAAAAATAATACGTGTCGTGTTTAAGGGTGTTTCTCGAAAAACGGACATAGTTTCCTCTATTTTTGGACGCCCCGACAACACAAGTTGTCGCTTTTAGTCTCAAAAATTCAACACAATTTAATCAAGATTCAACTATGTGCAAACTTGTCTAATATATAACGAATGTAATTTATAATTAGTCGGTTTCGAGAGCTCGTTATCACGTGATACGTTAAAAGTATAAAACACGAAATAGTAACGCCGTTAAAATCTTTACCACTTCTTCGAGTCGAAAGTCGAGCTGACCGAGTCAACTCGCTGAGTTGACTGAGTTTGACTGAGTTGACTCGGTTTGACCGAGTCAACTGAAACCGAAACTGAGCCGTCTGAACGAACCGCTTGACCCGAACCGAACCATCTGAGCTGACTCGCTGCTGTTGACCGAGTTGACTCGGTTGAGTTGACCGAGTCAACTTGCTGAGTTAACCGAGTCAACTGAGTTGACTCGCCGAGTTGACTGAATCGTATACAAAACTGACCCGAACCTTCCTGTTGACTGAGCCGGATGAGCTGAACCAAAACTCGAACCCGCTGACCCGGAACCCGAGCCGAAACCGAGTCAGACCCGTAACACCCGAACGCATGAACTTGAGCCGAGCCGAGACATGAAACACGAGCTGAGACTCGACCATGGCTGTTGTCGCCGTCCGCTGCCGCCACTCACGGCGGCGCTGTTTCTTCTCCGCGTCATCTCTCTCACTCTTCTCAGTCGCTCTCTCTCATCGTCTCTCTCTCTCTCTTCGTTTCCGCTTGCAGCCACCGTACGCCACCACCATTGGTTGTTGGCATCCGATAATCGGGGGGGGGGGGTATGAGAGGTTGAGGTGTTCACCGGAGCTTGAATGGTGCCGGAGCTCTCCATACCCGGCTCCGGTTACCGGGACCGAGACAAAGAAGGAGGATCAAGGGGGGGTGTTTGGTTGTGATCGAGAGAGGGAGAGAGGTAATAGGGAAGTTCTTTGTGTTGTGTTCATGTATGTGTAGCTGGATATGCAGACAAAGAGCATCATGTGGTGTATTAATAGATGGGAAGGTTTTATTGTCTTGTGTGTATTTACATTTCCTTCAGGTAACATGCTTTATCCTTAGAGATAAAAATCTTTTGTAAAGATTATATAAAGATTTTGTAGATATCTTCAACAGATCTCTAAGGTAAAGATTTTGCAGAGATTTGCAAAAGATTTGTAGAGATTTTATAGAATCTATTATATTATGAGCGGGTTTAGGCTTGTGGGTTTTGGGCTTGGGCCCAGGGCCCACAAGCTCAATCCCCGTGTGTAAGTGGCCCGTAATTCCTACGAGACCCGTTGTCAAAACCGAAATCACCGTGGCCTAGTAAAATAATATTTTGTGCAAAAATAATGTTGGTATCCGTTGTAGTCGCGTTCGCGCGTTGCTAACGGTAAAAATATCGCGTAAAAGGCGCTGTTCGCCGTCTCCTACCATCGCGTTTTTAATCCACGTTTGCATTTGTGTCGCACGGAAGCCCAAATAAATTTAGAAAATTAATTTCGTACACATAAAATATTCGTGTAACATCCATACTTGTCGGCGTTGTCAGTATCCTGTTCGGTTTCAATCCGTTGCCGTTTAACGTTTCACAGGTTTCTCTGTAAACCACCGTTCGCGCACTGTAAAGACGGATAGACGTTCCCAGGCACTCCAAAGGCCTAATTAAGCTAATTCGCGCTGTAAACACTATTTATTATCGCGTTAATTATCTGTTAATCACGTAATTAGGAGCCGTAAATCACGGGTTGTCACACTGCGGAAGTGGGGTACCAATGGGCGTTGCATCAGACATCTGGAACTGGCTCAAGATGTCACCCACATATTTAGTCTGATGGATGAATATCCCAGACTCAGTTTGTTGAACTTGAAGGCCCAAGAAGAAATTCATTTCCCCCATTGCGCTCATCTCGAATTTTTCTTGCATAAAACCCTCGAATTTCCTGCACAAAGAATCATTAGTTGAACCAAATATTATATCATTAACGTATACCTGCGCCAACATAAGATCTCCATCCTGTTCTTTGATGAAGAGTGTGCAATCAATAAGACCTCGCCGAAAACCATTCTCCAATAGATAGTTAGATAAGGTTGCATACCAAGCTCTTGGTGCCTGATGTAAACCATAAAGAGCTTTGTTGAGCAACCAAACCCGATCTGGATGAATAGGATCTTCAAAACCCGGAGGTTGTTTGACGTACACCTCTTCTTCAACCACACCGTGTAAGAAGGCACTTTTCACGTCCATCTGGTAGACTTTGAATCCTTTAAATGAAGCATAAGCTAGAAAGATCCGAATAGCTTCCAGACGTGCAACTGGTGCATAAACTTCATTGTAGTCAATGCCTTCGATCTGAAGAAATCCCTGAATAACCAATCTCGCCTTGTTTCGAATAACTACTCCACGATCGTCCTTTTTGCATTTGAAAACCCAACGTGTGCCAATTTTCTTGTAATTTTCAGGCCTTTCAACAAGCTTCCAAACACCCAGTTTTTGAAACTGTAACAGTTCCTCCTGCATTGCTTCCACCCAAGAATTATCCTTTAAAGCTTCTTTCCAAGACTTCGGTTCTTCTTGTGAAACATAACACGCGAAGGACCAATCATTTTGAAGACCAGATTCTCTGATGGCTGAATACAAACCAACATTCTGGTTGTTCCTCAGCTGATTACGCGTCTGCACACCACTATGGACATCTCCAATAATATTCTGCTGCGGATGAGTATCATGGATTCTCGATTCAGGAACATCAGGAACACGAGTATTGATACCCAAATTGTTAAGATTAAGATCAAAAACTAAATCCATACCGGGCATGGGCGTAGAGGTGGATGCATTCCTTTCAGCAGTGTCTATATTCTGCACATGAGGAGTTTCTTCAGAAGCACCTTGAACAGGAGCAACTGGAGCTGAAGTGCCTTCATTCGCATCATGGTATTCATCATCTTCTGATGACTCATTGTACTCAGTAGCGTCTTCAAATTCCTCATTTTGAACCGTGTTGTTAACCGAATTAGAACCTTGGGGGTTAACAACAATTGGTCGCACCAATGATAAGTCAACAGCATTATCACTTTCCAGTAACATTTGAGCGGCGGCAGATGCTTCATCAAAGGCTGGCAGATTAAAGGAGTCGAATAGTCCATCATAATCGAACATCCAAGGATCACCCGGAGCTCTAATAGGATTAGTATACCTTTGAACCCTTGCTTCACTCCATAACTCAATCTTTTTGGTTGACAAATTCCAAACACGAAAATTTGGAGTAGCATATCCAAGGAAGACACCCTCGATAGCTTTGGCGCCAAATTTTTCGTTCGGTTCAATCATAGTGCATGGACCGCCAAAAGGTTCTAAGTGAGAAATGTCCGGTTTCCTTTTGTGTAGGAGTTCGAAACAAGTTTTGTCATGCCTTTTAACTGTGAGAACTCTGTTTAGCGTGTAGCAAGCAGTAGACACAGCCTCCCCCTAGAACTGAACAGGAAGCTCTGACTCTACCAACATCGTTCTTACAGTCTCTATTATCATTCGATTCTTCCTCTCAGTGACACCGTTTTGTTGTGGAGTGTAGCGAGAACTGTATTCATGAAGTATGCCCTTTGAAGTACAGAACTCATCCATTATGCGATTTTTGAACTCAGTGCCATTGTCGCTTCGAATCCTCTTCACTTTCAAAGTGTACAAATTCTCTAGCAAAGTAAGAAGATTCTTAAGGATTTCAGGAGTTTCACTCTTGTGCGCCATAAATTGCTACCCAAGAAAATCTAGAGTAGCCATTAGTAACCACCAGACATTAAGCATCTCCAAAGGTTGTCTTGTGTTTCATAGGTCCGAAAAGGTCCATATGAAGACGTTCGAGAGGCATGCTAAAAGTGTTGACTTTCTTAATCGGGTGAGATTTCTTCATTTGCTTTCCTTTCTGGCACGACACACAGACATCTTGTAAATGAAAACTCACAGGCACACCATTCACAAGATTGTTTTTCACCAAATGATTCATCTTCCTCAAGTGAATGTGCCCCATTCGTCTGTGCCAAGATATAGACTCCTTTTCTGTGGCTTTCGAGACAAAACATGTGACTTGTGCAGATGTCGTAATCGCTTGGCTCATATCAAGAATATAAAGATCATTAACCCTTGGAGCCGATAAGAGAATCCATTCTTTTGGAATTTTGAAACCATGCTTCAGCACATAACAGCCGGCATCATCAAAATAAACGGTAAATTTCTTATCGCAGATTTGCGAAACACTCAGAAGATTGTGATCAATTTGTCGTACATAATTGATCTTATCGAAACACACAACACCATTGGAGATCTTTCCTTCTCCAGTGATATATCCGCCTTTGTCTCTAGCAAATACGACATAACCTCCTCTAATGTTTTTCACATCAAAAAAGAAGTCGTAAGTCGCCTGTCATGTGCCTAGATGCTCCATTGTCAACAATCCAATGACAATTAACAGTTCCTCCTGGAACATCCTGCACATTTCTATAACAACTCTCGCTAAAATTATTATTTCTTATTTTATTTTGTCCAATAGGAAACCCTAATTGAGACCCCCAAGTCATATTGCATGACCCCTAAAATTTTCAGAACAATCGGAACTAGGATCAGGGCCCCTAAAACTCAGGGGGGGGGGTATTCCCGAATTGGTATTATCCTCACTGTTTGTTGTCAAATGCGAATTTCGTCGAACGACTGACTCACCTAGGCTAGAAATACACAAGGCTACCCTATCCTAGAAGTGACCCATCGCGCCATGCGAGAGCCTCTCATGACACGCGACAGGGACCATTTTTCAGTATAAGTATCAGGGGTTTGGCACTTGCATTTTGGAGTTGGTTCGACGTAAAAATTCGTTTTATACGTTGAGATATCATCAGTTTACTCCAAAAACACACACAAGCACGAAATTCTGCCGCGATAACAGGGTAATAACTCGATCACTGCTATGATTCAATGTCCGATCGATAAAAACCAATCCGATGGATGTTTAAGTGCTGCCCGTATTTGGGCTATACTTTGTCGTTCGTCGTGAAAGTTTTGATCTCGTGAGTTGTCTTAAAAGTTGTATTAAGTTACCGACCTAGTTTTCGTGTGCATTGTTATTTGAATTAGGTTAACTAGGCTAAAATCAGTAGGCTAAACGCTGCCCGTCTAAACATGCAATGTGAGTCATTCTCTTTTTACCAAATTGTTTTCCAAACCCTATTTGTTTTCAAAGTTATAATTACAGGGATTAAGTCTTTGTAATCTTCAATTTCTGCCGGTATGTGGGGTTTTGTATACATTACTTGATACCCGTCACCATTGGACAACGAGTTAGCCAATGGGTGATCTGACCATAGTCATTGATACTGTCAAGTGACAAATACCGATTTGGGGTAATTGGTAGATAGAAACAATATAATCACCCTTAATACTGTATATTATAACAATGTGTCATTTTGTGCAACTTGAGTGACTCGCCAGTATTTCCCTGCTGATAAAACCTTTTTAAAACATGTTTCAGGTGATCTGCTGTGATCCAGGAAAAAGTGCCGTGTAGCACTACAAGCTTGAAGAAGTGGCTTAATAAAAGAAATAAACATGTTTTGTAAACCAGGGAATTTTCTTGTAAAATTCCTTTATTGTACATTATGGGGTTTGTCCCAATTTGGTGAAATAAAATAAGTTGGGCATTTTCAAGTTTTAAATGATCCTGTTAGAATTTCCGCTGCCAACATAATAATTACCACGGGTTTTCTGTCCCGCGGCTTCTGGACCGGGTGAAACCGGGACAGGGGCCGTGACAGAAAAAGGTGGTATCAGAGCCACTGATTTAAGCCAATTAAGTATTTAGAAATACTTAATTTTTCTGATTGCCATTCTGTGATTATGTGAAAATGGGTTTACAAAATTTTAACTTAGAATTTTGTGTGTTTTTTCATATATGCTAACAGTATGAAAGAGTTGTCTGAAGCACTTCAAAATATCACTATCCATTCTGCTGACATGGAAGTTTCCGGGGGCTTTTTCGGTTATTGGGCCGACACTGATGAACCTATGGAATTCCAAGCCCAACCCCAGGAGAAACCCAAACCGAAAAAGAGAAGAAGATTCGTGGGCTGGAGGCGTGTGCGTAGGAAGAAACCAGCGACACGGAAAGTTATAAAGACTGAGGATCCAAATGATAAGGGCTAAGGAAAGGAGATCGGGGAAAGTTCAGGGCAAGCCCAGGAAATGCCATCATGGGAGGAGCTGGATCGTAAACTAGCACTTAGTCACCTCATCGGACCTACCGATGAAAACCTCTTCAATTACCCAGCGGAAGCACAACTTCCAGTTAATCTGGAACCTGCTATCCCAGATCCTATTATCCACCCCGACCTCTACTAGAAGAGTTAGAAGAATGGTGGACAACTGACTGGCAATTTCAGAATCTTTTAAATACCCCTAACACCTTTTTCCCTCAGTTTGACCCCGAGCCTGCACCAAACCCACCTATGAGCAATGAGAACTTGGCTGAACTTCGCCATTTTGGCGAGGAGCTGGTGGATGTAGGGAATCGAATCCGGGAGGTGGGTGAACAGATCTCCTGGAAGTACGGCGAGAAGGGAACGTCGCTTCTGAGATGCTAGCTGACGGTGGTGGTGTGACTGTGTGGTTGTGAATATATAATAATAATAAAAATATAAATCATGTAAAATAACTAAAAATAAAACTTTTGTAATATATCTGGTAATGTATGGATGCATATTAAAATATATAAAATATTAACGTCGCAAAGTCGACAATTTTGGCTATACGTGTTGACATGATTATGTGCGATTATTTTATTGTGAGATTGTTATTAATTTTATGTTAATAACTTATATATATTGTTAATTACCAGATGGAACACGCTGGTAATGAACCAGTTAACGAGGTTAATCAATCCGAGCAAAACAATGAAGATCACTTTCTTAACCGACAAGATATAGAAAACATCGTTGCCCAGGGAATAGCAAATGCTATTCCAGCAATCCTTGCTGCTGCCCGAAATCCAGTTGAACCTCAACCAATTATTCCTAGCAAACGTACTCATGAAGACAACTTCAGTAATAGCATAAATGGAGGCAGCAACAATAACAATAACGATGATGTGATGCAGGCCCCAATTTTTAAGAGAATGAAAGCTGCAACGCCTGGTTGCACTTACAAAGAATTCCTTGCCTGTAAACCTGTTGAATTTGCAGGCAATGAAGGGGCAACTGCTGCACTGCGTTGGTTGGAGAAAACCGAGGCAGTATTTAAAATAAGTAAATGTGCCAAGGAGGATAAGGTCATATATGCTTCACACCTTTTTAAGGAAGAAGCATTAGAATGGTGGAATACGGTGTTACAAGCCAATGGAAGTGACATGGCTTATGCCATGAGTTGGGAAGAATTTAAGCGTCTGGTGGAAAGGAAATTCTGCCCTGAATATGAAAAAGAACAAATGGCGAATAAATTCTTGAGCCACCGAATGGTGGATGTTGACTGCCGAGGGTATACTTCGAAGTTTTTCGAATATGCTCGAATTGTGCCTACTCTGGCTTCGCTAGAACCGGTACTTATTTCTCGCTACATTTGGGGTTTAATTAGCGAGATCCGGGATATTGTCAAAGCTGCGAGACCCCGCACAATCGATGATGCGGTAGAATTAGCCAACACTCTGACTGACGGACTGGTGCGTACACGGGAAGAAAACAGGAAAAAGGAGTTAGCCCAAAAGATTACCCAAGGATTCCATGTGGGTGGGTAATAGTAGTGATTTCAAGAAAAAGGGAAATGGGCAATCTTCCACTCCGCCGTTCTGCAGGAATTGTAAAAAGAAACATTTTGGAAAATGTAATGAACCCTGCAACTTCTGCAAAGCTCTAGGACATCGTGAAGAAGAGTGCAGAAAGAAAACAAAGATCTGCTACAACTGTGGAGAAGCTGGGCATTTCAGACCAGAATGCCCTAAATTGGTCAAAACCGCAGATAACAAGGCCAAACCTGCTGAAGGAACTAATAAGAAGAACGCAAGAGCCTTCCAATTGACCACGCAAGAAGCTGAACTGATTCCTGACGTAATAGCTGGTACGTTCTTAGTTCACAACGTTTATGCGAAAGTATTATTTGACTCTGGTGCAAACCAAAGTTTTATAAATACTTCAGTCTGCCAAGCTCTTAAGCTACCCTTAACCAAAATTAGGCAGATTTATACAGTAGAAACGGCAGACGGGAACTCTGTTAACATAGATACGGTTTTGCAAAAAGAAAATATAGAACTTTCAGGTCATAAATTTTTTGCAAACCTATTACCTATGAATTTAGCTGGATTCAATGTCGTATTAGGAATGGATTGGTTAGTAGCCAACCATGCTCGAATCCTCTGAGATAAGAATTCCATAGAAATCCGTGCACCATCAGGAGAAGTAATTGTGATTACTGGGGATAAGCCGCGTAAACCAATGAAGTTCATTTCGGTAATGAAAGTTGCTAGTTATTCAAGAAAACAAGGAATAGTGTATATGATTTCGGTAATCATTAACACTAAGGGTAAGGAACTTAAGGAAATTCCAGTAGTATCAGAATACCCGGAGGTATTTCCAGAAGAACTACCTGGATTACCACCCGATAGGGAAGTAGAATTTAGAATTCATCTAATTCCTGGAACTACACCGATAGCTAAGGCACCTTCTCGATTAGCACCCACTGAAATGTTAGAACTGAAAAAGCAATTAGATGAATTTCCCAGTAAAGGATTCATACAACCTAGTTCATCCCCGTGGGGAGCTCCAGTGTTGTTCGTAAAGAAGAAAGATGGTTCAATGCGAATGTGTATCGATTACAGGGAATTGAATAAAGTTACTATTAAGAATCAATACCCATTACCTAGGATTGATGATCTCTTTGATCAACTCCAGGGTGCTAGATATTTTTCTAAGATCGACTTCGCTCAGGATATCATCAACTGAAGGTACAAGAAGAAGACATACCTAAAACTACTTTCAGAACTAGGTATGGTCACTACGAGTTTACAGTTATGCCTTTTGGACTAACAAATGCTCCAGCAGCGTTTATGGATATGATGAAGAGAATCTGTAAACCGTACTTGGATAAATTTGTAATTGTCTTTATCGACGATATACTTATTTATTCCAAAAGTCAGGACGAGCATTGTGAACATCTACGAGCACTCTTAACTTTGTTAAGAAAGGAAAAGCTTTACGCCAAATTTTCGAAGTGTGAATTTTGGCTACAGGAGGTACAATTTTTAGGACACATGGTGAATCACGAAGGTATTCATGTAGATCCCTCCAAGATAGAAGCGATCACCAAATGGAAGGTCCCGCAATCAGCTACAGAAGTTAGAAGTTTTCTAGGCTTAGCTGGATACTATAGGCGTTTCATTAAGGATTTCTCTAAGATAGTTGTGCCATTAACTAAGCTAACCTGTAAAACAATTAAGTTTGAATGGGGACCTAAGCAAGAAGAGGCTTTTAGGATTTTAAAACAAAGGTTAACAAACACCCTAATTCTTGCCTTACCAGAAGGGACAGAAGATTTTGAAGTTTACTGTGATGCTTCTAAGCTAGGATTTGGATGTGTACTAATGCAACACAAAAAGGTAATTGCGTATGCTTCAAGGCAATTGAAAAAGCACGAGGAAAATTATACGACACATGACTTAGAATTAGGAGCAATAATTTTTGCCCTTAAGATTTGTAGGCATTATCTGTATGGAAGTAAGTTTACCATCTATACAGATCATAAGAGTTTAAAGTACATATTTGGGCAAAAAGAATTAAATATGAGGAAAAGAAGATGGATGGAAATTCAAAGTGACTACGACTGTGATATTCAATATCATGAAGGAAAGGCAAACGTAGTTGCAGATGCCTTAAGTCGTAAGTATCATGAGAAACAACGACGAGTTCCTGCTCTTAGATTAAGTTTACAATTAGTCTTAATGGAACAACTGAAAAACATTCAAGAAACAACAATCAAGAATGATGTTGAAGGTATGAAAGGAAGGATAAAAGACTTGGAGCAAGGAAGTGATGGAATTTGGAGATTCCACAAGAAAAGGATTTAGGTACCTAAGCAAAGCGACTTAAGACACAAGATTTTAGAGGAAGCCCATAAATCTAGGTATACCATGCATCCTGGTAATAATAAGATGTACCAAGATTTAAGAAATAATTTCTGGTGGATAGGAATGAAGAAACACATAGCCAGATATGTATCTAAGTGCTTAACTTGCTCACAAGTTAAAGCAGAACACCAGAAACCTTCAGGGTTACTCCAGCAATTAGAAATGCCTGTATGGAAATGGGAGCTCATAACAATGGACTTTGTTACTAAGTTACCCAAAACCAGAAAAGGTAACGATGCTATTTGGGTAATTGTGGATCGATTAACCAAATCAGTTCATTTCTTACCCATGAAAGAAACCTTTAGCATGGAAAGATTAACCAAGTTATATGTAGACGAGATAGTATCTTTACATGGAGTTCCACTCTCCATTGTATCAGATAGGGATAGTCATTTCACTTCACATTTCTGGACAAGTTTCCAAGAAGCCATGGGGACACGATTAAATTTAAGTACGACCTATTATCCCCAGACGGACAGATAGAGTGAAAGGACGATCCAAACCTTGGAAGACATGCTAAGGGCATGTGTGATAGATTTTGGTGGAAACTGGGATGACCACCTCCCATTAATCGAATTCTCCTATACCAGTAGTTATCATTCAAGCATCGAAGCTTCCCCGTTCGAAGCACTGTATGGACGAAAGTGTAGAACTCCGGTCTGTTGGGCAGAAATAGGAGAAAGCCAATTATCGGGTCCCGAAATTGTACAAGAAACTACTGACAAGATCACTCAAATCAAGGAAAGACTGAAAATGTCTCGAGATCGCCAGAAGAGTTATGCAGACAATCGACGCAAACCGCTAGAATTCCAAGTTGGAGACAAGGTACTCTTAAAAGTTTCTCCTTGGAAAGGAGTAGTTCGGTTCGGTAAGAAGGGAAAGTTAAGTCCAAGATACGTAGGACCATTCCCCGTAATCCAGCGAATAGGACCAGTTGCCTATCGTTTACAACTACCAGAAGAGCTAGCCAGGGTACATGACGTATTTCATATATCCAATCTTAAGAAATGTCTATCTGATGAATCCCTGGTAGTACCTCTTCAAGATGTAGAGGTAAATGAAAAGTTAAAATTTGTTGAGAAGCCACAACAGATAGAAGACAGAAAGGTCAAGTTTCTCAAACACAAAAGACTAGTACTGGTCAAAGTCAAGTGGGATTCAAAGAGAGGACCCGAGTACACTTGGGAGCTGGAATCAGAGATGAAGCGAAAATATCCCTACTTGTTCCAGTAAATCTCGAGGACGAGATTTTAATAAGGTGGGGAGGATGTAACAACTCTCGCTAAAATTATTATTTCTTATTTTATTTTGTGCAATAGGAAACCCTAATTGAGACCCCCAAGTAATATTGCATGACCCCTAAAATTTTCAGAACAATTGGAACTAGGATCAGGGCCCCTAAAACTCGGGGGGGGGGGGGGGGGGTTATTCCCTAATTGGTATTATCCTCATTGTTTGTTGTCAAATGCGAATTTCGTCGAACGGCTGACTCACCTAGGCTAGAAATACACAAGGCTACCCTATCCTAGAAGTGACCCGTCGCGCCACGCGGGAGCCTCTCGTGAGACGCGGCAAGGACCATTTTTCAGTATAAGTATCAGGAGTTTGGCACTTGCATTTTGGCGTTGGTTCGACGTGAAAATTCATTTTATACGTTGAGATATCATCAGTTTACTCCAAAAACACACACAAGCACAAAATTCTGCCGCGATAACAGGGTAATAACTTGAGCACTACTACGATTCAATGTCCGATCGATAAAAACCAATCCGATGGATGTTTTAGTGCTACCCGTATTTGGGCTATACTTTGTCATTCGTCGTGAAGTTTTGATCTCGTGAGTTGTCGTAAAAGTTGTATTAAGTTACTGACCTAGTTTTCATGTGCATTGTTATTTGAATTAGGTTAACCAGGCTAAAATCAGTAAGCTAAACGCTGCCCATCTAAACTTGCAATGTGAGTAATTCTCTTTTTACCAAATTGTTTTCCAAACCCTATTTATTTTCAAAGTTATAATTACAGGGATTAAGTCTTTGTAATCTTCAATTACTGCCGGTATGTGGGGTTTTGTATACATTACTTGATACCCGTCACCATTGGATAACGGGTTAGCCAATGGGTGATCTGACCATAGTCACAGATACTGTCAAGTGACAAATACTGATTTGGGGTAATTGGTAGATAGAAACAATATAATCACCATTAATACTGTATATTATAACAATGTGTCGTTTTGTGCAACTTGAGTGACTCGCCAGTATTTCCCTGCTGATAAAACCTTTTTAAAACATGTTTCAGGTGATCTGCTGTGATCCAGGAAAAAGTGCCGTGTAGCACTACAAGCTTGAAGAAGTGGCTTAATAAAAGAAATAAACATGTTTTGTAAACCAGAGAATTTTCTTGTAAAATTCATTTATTGTACATTATGGGGTTTGTCCCAATTTGGTGAAATAAAATAAGTTGGGCATTTTCATGTTTTAAATGATCCTGTTAAAATTTCCGCTGCCAACGTAATAATTACCACGGGTGTCTGTCCCGCGGCTCCTAGACCGGGTGAAACCGGGACGGGTGCCGTATCAATTTCATTCAATGATCAGTTGAGGATGGGGACCCAAGCCTTAGTGGTCTTGGGTCGTCCCTGAGCATCACGAAAAGTGATCTTGATTTCTTGATGATTCTGAAAAATAGCACCTCCCCTTGAACTTTCACTCGTTTTAGGTTTCCAAGTTTGATTTTGTTTACCAGATTGAGTCTTATGAAAAGATTTTGCAATTTCTGGTTTCAACGGTGGTTGTGATGAACTTGGTTCCTTTTTAACCGATTTGACTTCAGATTTTAAAGCCTTTTCAATTTTCTTGACGTTTTGACGTCGTTGTTTTGTTTCTTGTTCTTTAACGGTTCGCTTATCATGTTTTGGTGAAACAGAACGACGTTGTTGGTGACCTTTCTCAGGAGGGGCTCTCTCAACAAATTTTTCTTTGGGAGGATTTGTACAGTTTTTAATGAGATGTCCAAACTCCCCACACTTAAAACACGTTCTCCTTTCAACAAACTTAGGAGATTCAGATTGACGAACAGATGTCGAACCTGTAGAACCTGAGGTACTTGCTTTTTCATCACACCCATTTGTGTGTTGAGTGTAATTGTTTTGACTGTTATGTTTTAAAATCTTGACTTGTTGGACAAAATCGGTGTTTGATTTATTTTCAAAAGTCTCAATTTTATCAGTACCCTTTGATGCTACAAATTTGACATCACTGCTTTTCTTCTTGTAACGGGCTCCTTTTGTTTTAAACTTTGATTGAGAAACTTTAGGCTTTTGAGCTCGTTGTTCTGGCTGTTTACCCTTAGAAGCAATAGGTTGTTGCTTTGTTGGTAATTTTTGATTTCCAAATTGTTTTCTAATTTCTGATTTTGGAACAGGATCATATTGAGTTACAACAACTCCAGGGATTGTCTTTCCCAAAAACTTACTGGTATTATCTTCAAAAACTTTATCAATCAAAGATGGATTGATGTTTTTAATTGGAACATCTTTGTTTGAATAGATTTTAGCATCACCGACCAAAGTATACAACACATTATTACCCTTAACGGCAGATACAGATTCCTTGACATCCTTAACATCGTTGACAGGATCTATCACTTGCTTGGCAACAGGTTGCACATCAGGAGTAGGAGGATCACAAAGAATGTAATTCTCAATTGGAATTTCTACTCCCTTCATCTTATTAAGTGATGTATCCTGATCACTCACATCTGATTCATCATCAGACGAATCATAGTCCTCAATAATTGGAGCACTTTGATTCGTAGACGTTGAAGTTTCTGTTTCTTCAGATGAGGTACTCAAGGAACTGTCCGATTTGAACCCTAATCCTGTAGTAACTTCCTCATAATCGAGAGGCACACTTGGTTCAAAACGAGGCATTTCCTCTTCATCGGGCAATTTAGTATAGTTGTGTCTCAAAGGAGGCGGACACGACTTATACCCAACGCCTTTCTTGTTCCCTTTTAGCTGTTGAGTGTCTATGATGTGATCGAGCACATATCGGGAGTTAGAATAACTCTCCAATTTGAGCTTGATTCCATGATGCTCGCATTTTGCCACGGCTAGCTCTTTCTTTGTTTCCTCAATGATATTAATGTAGTTATTAATTCCAAATTGTTTGTTGAAAACAGTTTTTGTCAATTCGGAAACACTTTTCTTTAGAGTTTCGATTACTTCTTTGAAATCCTTTTCATTTCGAGCTAAAGCCATGTTTGCCTCTTTGCATTAGACAGCTCAATAACCAAACTTTGATTATGACTATGAACCTTTTTGGATTCCACTTTCAAATCCGCACACATGTTACATACACTAGGAGTGGGAGTGTCGGATTTTACCTGACTCGTCGAGGCTGAGACATTTGCCATAAAGGCAGTCTGATAAGAAAAAGATCCATCTTCAGAGAAGAACTTCTCCATTTCCTTTGATGTGGCAGCAACCTTCTTGATCAGAATAGATTTCTGACACTTTAACTCCTCAGCATCCTTTAATAAATCATCAACATCAGAATTCATCTCTTCCTTCACATCTGATTCTGAATTATAACCTCCCGCATTCGAGCTTTCTTCATCCGAACTACCGCTATAACCCGAGCTTTCATCACTTTCAGAAAACTCTTCTTTGTGAACATGCTTGATGTGATTGATGATCTTTGCATAACATGAGGTTCCTCCTCCTTGATCACCATCTCCAAACTGTACTGACCAATTACATCCTTCATCAGCTTGAACTACTAATGCTCGGTTGGTGTTTGAAGGTCCAGCCTGGTTTTGGTTGGTCGTGTTGTTCACAGCTACTATCCTTCTTTCACGGTTTTCTTGATTTGTGTTGGAAGTACTCGTCTGATTTCGGAAGGGATTTTGATTGCCTTGTCTTCTTGGTCGAGTGCACTCACGTTTGAAGTGACCCTTATCGAAACCGTACTTCGTATCCTTTTTGCTTTCCAAGGTAGTTCTCCCAGTTCGTTTCATAAAATCCTTAGCCATTCGAACAGCACTTGCAAACGCCCAATTGATGTCCATTAACTCCATTTCATCACGGTCTATCTGTTGATAATCTTCATTGGTCAGATTGATGTTTCCAATTTGACCTACGACCAATCCGCAATGGGCACTGAACATTGTGTTGAGAAGTTCCATATGTTCCTTTGCCACTTCATTGCTTACTTTCAAAAGGTTTGAAGTATCAACTATGACTGTGTTGGGGTTTTGGGGTGGAGGGTTGTTACTATAACATGCTTGCTGTTGTTGTTGTGGTTGGGCTTGTGGTGGGGGCAGAATATAAGCACTTGGATCAAATTGAGGTTCAGTAGTGGAAACTTGAGGTGGAGGTTCGGGTTTAGGTAGCCAGGCACTCGCATCGAATTGAGGTTTTGAAAAAGCGTGACCTTGAACAATAACATGCGCTGGCGGAAGATAGGCTCTTGGATCGAAAACTGGAGGAGGAGCTGACTGGGGAAAAGGAAAGGAACTTGTATTGGACATAAACGCCGTTTGTAGTTTTGGTTGCTGAGCGGAACTGGAACTAGCTGCAGAATTAAAACCTCCGAGGTACATTTCAGTATTTTGAGGAACTAGAATCCGTTTAGCTTTCCGGATTTCTTCATCATTCTTGTGCTCCAACTACTGAATGAATTCATAGATACTGACAGTCTCTAAAGTGCCCGTATGCTTTAACAGTTCAATGAATGAACTCCACTTTGGGGGTAGACCATCAGCAAACCTTGCAACCATTTCCCGTTGAGTTACAAGAAAACCATAGGAATACATTTCACTAATTAAATGATAAAAACGAGTTGTCATATCATTTAGTGTTTCGTTATCCATGAATTGAAATGATTCAAATTCCTTCTTCAACAAATAATGCCGTGTCTTTCTTGTAGCCGCATTCCCTTCTCCTCTTGCTACCATGGCATCCCATAAATCTTTCGTGCTAGTACAATAACCGAATTGATGATAGATGTCTTTGTGGAGTGCTTGTGTGAGAATAGAAAACACCTTTTTCTCTAGATCATATGCCTTTTTGTCGGCTTCTTGCATATTTTCAAAGGTTGTCGAATTTGATCCTGCTTCTTCAAGAGCTGTGTTATATGGCTTAATGAATCACGTCCATAACTCGGTGTTTTGCCCTAGAACATAAGTGTGGAAACGATTTTTCCAAGACGGATATTCGTTCATATGATTCAGCTTTGGCGGGCGGTTGTTGCTACCCGTTTCACTCTCACTTAACAACAGATTCTGAATGCTTTGATTCTGGTTCATCACAAATGCCCATTGACTTTCACTAATAGATCGTTGTGGCATAACATTCCTCATCCAAACGGCTGCGGAGGTCTGATCTTCACCTAGTCTTGGATCCGTGCTCCAATCCCATGGACTAGTACAACTCATGATTGATGTATGAAAGTAAATACCTGATCACACACTTGAAAACAGACTGTTAAAACACTTTTGCAAAGCCTCTGTTGAAAATGTTACAAGTATCTCGACGAAACACTGGTCTTTGGCGAAAAACCAAGTCTGATGAAAGATGGTTTTTCGTCAAACACTCTTTCCACGAAACACAAGATCTTTCGTCGAAGTACCTTTGACGAAACACAAGGTCTTTCGTCGAAGTTGCTTTTGACGAAACTCTAGATATTTCGTCGCTATATATTTTCGTCAAGATATGATCACAGATAGTTGGTGAGAAAGTTGGTGAGATTTTTCAAAAGTAAATCTTATCCTTTCAACTAACAAGACACCCGTTTCAACTTACCAACATACCTGTCTTACCAACCCAAGTATGGTTACCATATTTTAATCAATTAATCAATTTATCTTTTAATTTTAAAATCAACAATATCTCAAGAACACTTGAAGGTCACTTGAAGATATGAAGAACACTGATGAATGTATGAACTTTCCGGCCAAGTTTTTCACCGGAGAATTTTCCGAATCACAAATTTGCACAAAACTTTCACTAAAAACCCGGTTTTACCATGTAAACATGCAATCTAACAAGGTTTTTGATAAAACTTTTTAGCAAACAAACAAGATCTAACAGATTTTCAGAAACTTTTCTAGAAAATTATGAGTTTTTTTTCAAGAACACATTTTTCAGAAAATCATAAACAACAGTTTCAACACTTGATAAAATGACAACTATGTTTGGTTTTAAACAAGGATAAGAGCCAATGCTCTGATACCACTTGTAGGTCCGTTTTCAGAGGATCGATCACAAACCAAATCACTTGTTTATATCAAACACAGTCACGAGTGCGGAATCCCTGTGACGATGCCAAACCAAACACAGAAAATCACCAGAACATGAAGTAACCAATGAATCACAGTCAATTGATTAAAACGGATGAGAACAAGGATCAAACAAATACTCACAATGTTTGACAGTAAAACTTCACAGTAGGTATGCTCTCATGGTTTCATACTGAAACCAGATGGTGTTTATATAGGCAGCCCAGCCCAAGTGTTGACGAAACACATACATGGGCCTGACGAAATACCAAAGTTGACGAAACACTAGGTGTTTCGTCACTATTCATGGCGAAACTTGGATAACCATCCAAAGGGTGTTTCGTCATATATGTTAACGACGAAAGATAGACTTTCATCGTGGGCTGCACAATCCGTTATGCTGCAAACTGTGACAGTTTGCAGCAGACAAGTATAAACACATAAGCAAACATAATCTACTACCATATGCAACATGCATAGTTCATATAACATTACAAAAACATAGAGACAAACTGTCGGACCCAAGTAGGATAGGAGGATATCCGACTTGGTCAACGGACGGAAATACAGACTCGATAAATAAAGACCGCTAAATTACAACGCTTAATAAAGACAAGTTACAGACACAAAATATGCATCAACATGATCAATACATTAAAAGATCGTTAAAAGTTAAAATTTAAATATATTAATAACTTATTATAATATTAATGATTTATTATAATATTGAAATAATGAAAATATAAAAAAAACTATATGTTATTATAAAAATAAAACTACCATTCATGAACAATTTCTAGATCAGTTTCTGATTATATATATATATATATATATATATATAATATGATTGTTATTATTGTTTAACTTAACTAAAATTGTTAAAGTTATTATTAGTATAATTTTGTGAATACAAACGTTAATGTTATTTTCAAAAGTATAACAATTACTAATATATTATTATTATTAAATACCATCAGCTATTACTCGTATGATTAATACATGTATATTTAATACTATAACTAAATTTATTTTAAAAACAACACTATTTACAACCATTTTTAGTATTACTATTATTATTTGTAACGTTTTATGATTACCATTCTTTATTTTTATGACAAATTAATAACATATTCTTACAATTGTATGTAAGGCTGTTCAAATTGCTCGATGCTCGATTGAAAAATGTTCAGAATTTGCTCGTTCTATTTGTGACAACCCTCACCAAAACAGGTATCCGTACAAGATAATTAATATTTAATTAATGCTTAATTACTGTGCTTGCTTGCCATTATGATTTGTGACACCTGTGTCACTGCGACCATCAAACAAATACCAAACCAATGAAATATTGTATTTCATACTTTGGACTTGTATAAATATGTGTATCTTTTGCACATATCAACTCTTTTTCGATTTCAAGCTCTAAATCGCTTTCTAGAAGGTTATACGTGCTCTGATGCGTAAATATAACCAGATTAATCCAATGAACACTCCGGAATAGTGAAATAGGCTTAACATACCTTAAATAACCTTTACATAACTTAGAAATAAGTTTTAAAGGCTTTGGTATGGCAAAAACAAGTTAATTCGCTTACAGGGACTAAACTTGACAAACTATGAAAGTATGCCAATTTGAACTATAACAGACATTCTGGAACATGACCATAAGTTAAACACACCTTAAATATCCTTTATATAGCTTAGAAATAGGCTTTGAGGGGTTCGGTGTGCTAAAATAAACTTTTGGGTCATTCAGGGACTAAAAGTGTCAAAAAGTGCATAAGTTTGCACTTTCGCGCATAACTTACGTTCTGAATACATCCGGACATCCAAAAATTTATGTAATCACTAAAATATTTTATTTTAGTGTTTGGCATAAGAAAAATCCATTCGTCACGCAATTTGGATCGTTTTTCGCGCTTATGCGCATTCCGTCGTAATTAACCGAACAACGCAACCGTACGGCTAAACGAACCGAAATCTGAGCTATTTTTGAGCACATTTTAAGTTCCCTATACTTTAACTTCATTTTAGAGCTTTGAAATGGGGTTAACGGGGCTTAAACGTGTCAAAAACGCATCGAAAACCAAGTTTTGAGGCTGCAGGGACCAAAACTGTAATTCTGCCAAACTTGACCCTTGCGCACCTCAACACTCTCATTGTTGCGGTGCGCAAGAAGGGGTCAGATATGCAGAAAATCGTTTTCTCAGCTGTTAACAGCCTTTAACCCCTCCAAAAGGCCAAGGCCAAGTGTCAAACTCTTGTGGTGAAGCAATATCAGTTACCACAACATTCCGACAAGTGTACGGGCGAGATCTTTCCCTCTTCTCCAAGAAACGATCCTAACGGTGAACCGAAAACTATAAATACCCACCTTATTTTCACTCATTTCTCACAAGAATCTGATCAAATGTGCTCTAAGTTGAAACCTTTGTTTCATACCTGAGCTATTTTGATCTAGATTAGCATTCGGGGACCCTTTGTAAGTGTTCCTTCGTTCTTTTATTGCTTTCGAGTCCGAAAGTCAAACTTTGTTTGACTTTCTGCATTGACCAGTTTATGGTCAATGCGAAGTTCGTTTGAACTTCGCAACGTGATTGTAATCACGATGGTTATAGTCCCTTGTGACTATGCCTACTGATTACCACGTTGTCTAGGGTCGTAAGGGTAAGCGATCTAATAAATCGCTTATACCTTCGAACCCGACCCATTTGGTCGATCATTAGGATCCGACCAAACACATTAGGTGACCATAGCATATAGGGAATAACCTTCCGAGGTTATACCTTATGGTCGCTTCGTTTAAGTAGTTGTATGATAGGTAGTTTATATGCCTTAGGTAAATTACCAAAATACCCCTTTGATGCCAAAATTCATTTTAAACATATGTAACATAACTTTTGACATCCAAACTGATTTAACAACAATATTAGACATGTTAAGGCATATGTTACTTGTCATAGGACTAGTTAGGCGGTCCAAACACGTTTCACGCGAACGACGCGTTAAAGTAGCATAAGCTTCCTAAACGGGTCGTAATGGGTCGTAAGAACTTATGTTAGGTTTCATTTAGTATGTAGGCTTTGTTAAACCATATTACACGAGTCTCCATACTCGTTTGGTTTACGAACCCTCATTCTATCCGATCCTCCGATTTAGGTCCGGTTTATTAACATAGTTACCTATATTAGGTGTCGTTTGATTCCGTGATCTCTAGCATTGCTTGGTGGTTATCTTAGGACTTCTGAGCAATCTCAAGTGAGTACATAGACCCCTCTTTTACTGTTTTCCAAACTGTTTTGGGGTGAAACACATGTGCCTACTTGTTACTTTCATGCTTTCCATGCTTTCACATCATATACCTGCTATGTTCGTTAGTACATTATAGTACATGATTTCATTACATTACATGCTATGTATGCCCATTGTGTGCGTACTTAGTACATCGTTTTACATTACATGCTATGTATGCCCATTGTGTGCGCACTTAGTACATCGTTTTACATTACATGCTATGTATGCCCATTGTGTGCGTACTTAGTACATCGTTTTACATTACATGCTATGTATGCCCATTGTGTGCGTACTTAGTACATCGTTTTACATTACATGCTATGTATGCCCATTGTGTGCGTACTTAGTACATCGTTATACATTACATGCTATGTATGCCCATTGTGTGTGTACTTAGTACATCGTTCTACATTACATTTCATGCTATGTATGTCCATTGTGTGCATACTTAGTACATTGTTTTACATTGCATTTCTGTTGCATATGCTCATCCAACATATGAACACATTATACTACATTTTGAACCGTTGTAACTATTTGACTATGTGAACCGTCGTAACCCTTTGATTATATGAACCGTTTGTAACTGTTGAACCGTGTGAACCATTTGTATCTGTTGACATGATTTACATTTGACAATAGACATTTGACTATACATAAACATTTCTACAATCGTTAAACATTACATCTTGGTGGTTTGGTTGGAGTAAGTGATTTAAGTAACGAGGCGTATGTAATATGATACAAGCACGGTGGATACGCCGCTGGTACTTCCTATATATAAGTGTTTGTATGATATCACATATTGTAGCGTTATTTGAATCATGTTAATTTGAGACATATAACATTTTATACAAATAACATACATTTCACAAGACATTGTTTTACAAACAACGTATCTTATACAAACTCATTTTACTTGGTTATTCATTTAACCATACATTATTCCCTATTTATACATATCATCTGATCTTATCGTTTTTCAAATGATTTACAAGACAAAGCAAATTACAAGGTTCATGACTAAACATTTTCTCAAACATAAGTCATGAATCCTATTTTCACAAAACCTATGTATCTCACAGGCATTTTTATGCTGACGTACCTATTTTCACATGTGTTTTCAGGAGATGATGCATAGGACTTATCAAGACATACTTAGGCGGACCTGTGCCTTAGTGACTTAAAACGAGACAAGAACTAGTTAATTTTTGTTATGTACTCTTTGTTTCTTGTTTAAAACAATGTAACACTCTTGTTTGATTAATAAAACGAAACTTTAATTGCCATGGATTTGAAACAATTAATTCTGTTACAACACTCCCCGATGTTTCCGCCACGTTTGGTTGTTCCACGTGGTCGGGGTGTGACAGAAAAGTTGGTATCAGAGCCAATGGTTATAGGGAATTAGGTTATTAGTAATGCTTTGACCTAGACTATAACCTTCCTAGGAACCTAACGCGAGTTTACTTGCATTTAGTCATAAAAAACAATACCGTCACCTATCCTTAGGCGACGACCACAACAAGAACATAAATTTCAAAACCGCTTTGAAAACTAATCATCTGATCTAGGATGATTGATTACTAGGTTTTGAACCCTCTATTGTAAGGTTTTGAACCCCTTTGAGTTTTCAAAATCTCGTCTAGGTTTTGGGTTTTAAATAATGTGAACACGTGCAAACTGGAAGGGTGAATGCCTGTATTCTGGGTTTTCTGTCTAGGCAAGCACTTCGTATATATCTCATCAGACGCGAGACCAGTTGTGCTTACCTGGGAATTCTTGGGATGAGTGTTCACTTATAGGCGAGCATGTCTTCGCGATACATTATTTTTGACCTATTTACTTTGATTAATCACCGGGGTCGTTTGTTGCTTTGTAGTAACAAACAAATGACCACTATCCTTGCTTTCATCATATTTGTTTCATCTCATTCTTTTCGTCTAATTCTCTCACTCGTTTCCTTTCATGTTTCCTCTTTTAGAATGCCTCCTCGATGCGAAAACCAGATAGCGACTGCCGAACTAGCAGAAATCATTGCGCAGCAAATGGCTGCTCAATTCCTAAACCTCTTTGCTCAATGGAACCAAGCCAACAACAACAACAACAATGGTCCATGCAATTTCAAGAGTTTTAACTCGGCTAAACCACTCAAGTTTAGTGGTTCTGAGGGAGCGACTGGGCTTCTTCAATGGTTCGAGAGCATTGAGAATACTTTCCGCCACGTGCAGTGTCCTGACAATCGCAAGGTCGAGTTTTCTTCGAGTGTGTTCCAGAAGAGGGCCCTTACGTGGTGGAACGGGGTTATGAGAGATCGTGGTGCAGAAGTTGCTCTAGCACAGACTTGGGCTGAACTTAGGGCCCTTATGATGAAGGAATTCTGTCCTCGTCACGAGATTAGGGCCTTGGAAAGGGAATTCGACAATCTTGAGCAAGATAGCGGTGAGCATCGAGCCTACACGGACCGTTATGAGGAGTTAAGTCTGTTATGCCCAAACATGGTCACGCCTTTGGATAAGGCAATCGAAAAGTACATTGATGGCCTCCCTTACTCAATACAAGACATTGTGACTGGTAGCAACCCTACTACAGTTAGACAGGCCATTGAGCTATCTGCAACCTTGACTGAATCAAAGATCAGGAAAGGTAAACTTTTCCGAAAAGGTGACAAGAAACCAGTCGAAGAATCGAACCCAATCGAGGAATCAAAGACCATGGATGAACAGGCTGGATCCTCTAAGAAGTCAAAGAAGCGAAAGGCTTCTCAAAACTTCGCCGTGGTCGTTCACAATGATCAAGCCGTCCCCAACCAACCAGCTCAACCCCCTGCCAGGAAACCCTACAACGAAACTGCACCCTTGTGCAACCAATGTGGCCTACATCATCATGCTGGTGTGAAGTGCCGCACATGCCAAGTTTGCGGACTTATAGGTCATACAGCGAGGGTTTGCCCAACAGCAGCTGCACCAAATCAAGTTAACAACAATCCTGCTCAAGCTCGTTTTCCACCGGGGTCTTGCTACAACTGTGGCGAGATGGGCCATTTTCGTAGGAATTGCCCAAAGCTTGCTAATGCAAATCCAGCGCAGGGATGAGTATCTGACCGACAGAAGATAACGCTGTTTAGAAAATAATCGAGCCTTGTGTATTATTTTCTTTTGTTATCACGATCTATGAAACAGTTGTTGTTATTGTTGTTATAAATAAATCTTTCATTTACATTTTAATATGTTTATGTGGTTGCATGTATAAACATATCCTCTACAATACCAACAATCAAGGAACCATATTCCTTGAAGAACAGACTACCCCCAAATTTCTTCCATTGTATGATCTCTTGCGTTTTCCATGAAAATCCTAAGTACCCGTTTCTTCCAAGAGAAACGAAGTACGAGGTGCCAAGTTAATAGCAATCAATAACAAGATAATACCAATTAAACAATTATGTGATTATGTGATTATGTGCTTATGTGTTCCCTTTTATGTGTCATGTGATCCAAATTATGTTATCCAAATCCTCGTAGAATCTTACATATCCTTGTACAAGAGATTCATAGTAGGATACCCAAAGGTACTACCTAAAATCCTTAATGGACTTCTACGCTGTAGTTAAGTCCCTTGGATTATAAAGTACTACTTCATAATTAGACCCCTTTAGTGGTCTAGTTAAACCGATCGATCCAAAAATCTGGTTAGGAATATTATGTGATGATATAGATGAAAGGACTCCTTGGTGGCCTAATTAAGAAGATCCTCTGTCGATCTAATTTAAAAGGACCCTATGGTAGTCTAGTCACCCTCATCACAAGTTTGATATCCTTCCCCACAACATTACAAAACGAACTGTGCGGAATGTGCAAGGAATTACGTAATTATGGATGCATACATAATTATGGAATTTAGTGCACAGAAATCACAGCAAGTTCTATCATGTATCTAAGTTAACCCAATTCATTTCCAATTCTGATGAAGCATCCGTTGAGGAAAAATGAACTAGCTATTCATTTTTCACTTCTGAGGAATATCCGTTGAGGAAATGAATATCCGTTTATCCTTCATTTCCAACTCTGAGGAAGCAACCGTTGAAAATGACTCCGTTAGTTCATTTTCGTTTCTGAAGATTATCCGTTGAGGAAATGAATATCCGTTTATCCTTCATTTCCAACTCTGAGGAAGCAACCGTTGAAAATGACTCCATTAGTTCATTTTTGTTTCTGAAGATTATCCGTTGAGGAAATGAATATCCGTTGTTAAATCTTTCATTTCCATACCTGAGGAAGCAACCGTTGAAAATGACTCCGTTAGTTTATTTTCCTTTCTGAAGATTATCCGTTGAGGAAATGAATATCCGTTGATTATTCTTTCATTCCCGTTTCTGACGAAGGACCCGTTGAGGAAGAATGAATCATCCATTCGTTTTCACTTCTGAAGAATATCCGTGGAGGGAAATGTATATCCGTTTAGTTAAAAATCCTTATTTTCCATTTCCGAAGAACCCGTTGAAGAAAATGACTCCGTTTGTTCATTTTCGCTTCTGAAAAATATCCGTTGAGGAAAATAACAAAATTATGCTTTACATATCTTTGATGGCTATTTAACACAAAGTCACAGACAGACTTCTACGAATAAATTTCGGGACGAAATTTCCTTAAGTAGGGGAGACTGTGACACCTGTGTCACTGTGACCATCAAACAAATACCAAACCAATGAAATATTGTATTTCATACTTTGGACTTGTATAAATATGTGTATCTTTTGCACATATCAACTCTTGTTCGATTTCAAGCTCTAAATCGCTTTCTGGAAGGTTATACGCGCTCTGATGCGTAAATATAACCAGATTAATCCAATGAACACTCCGAAATAGTGAAATAGGCTTAACATACCTTAAATAACCTTTACATAACTTAGAAATAAGTTTTAAAGGCTTTGGTATGGCAAAAACAAGTTAATTCGCTTACAGGGACTAAACTTGACAAACTACGAAAGTATGCCAATTTGAACTATAACAGACATTCTGGAACATGACCATAAGTTAAACACACCTTAAATATCCTTTATATAGCTTAGAAATAGGCTTTGAGGGGTTCGGTGTGCTAAAATAAACTTTTGGGTCATTCAGGGACTAAAAGTGTCAAAAAGTGCATAAGTTTGCACTTTCGCGCATAACTTACGTTCTGAATACATCCGGACATCCAAAAATTTATGTAAGCACTAAAATATTTTATTTTAGTGTTTGGCATAAGAAAAATCCATTCATCATGCAATTTGGATCTTTTTTCGCGCTTATGCGCATTCCGTCGTAATTAACCGAACAACGCAACCGTACGGCTAAACGAACCGACATCTGAGATATTTTTGAGCACATTTTAAGTTCCCTATACTTTAACTTCATTTTAGAGCTTTGAAATGGGGTTAACGGGGCTTAAACGTGTCAAAAACGCATCGAAAACCAAGTTTTGAGGCTGCAGGGACCAAAGTGTACGGGCGAGATCTTTCCCTCTTCTCCAAGAAACGATCCTAACGGTGAACCAAAAACTATAAATACCCACCTTATTTTCACTCATTTCTCACAAGAATCTGATCAAATATGCTCTAAGTTGAAACCTTTGTTTCATACCTGAGCTATTTTGATCTAGATTAGCATTCGGGGACCCTTTGTAAGTGTTCCTTCGTTCTTTTATTGCTTTCGAGTCCGAAAGTCAAACTTTGTTTGACTTTCTGCATTGACCAGTTTATGGTCAATGCGAAGTTCGTTTGAACTTCGCAACGTGATTGTAATCACGATGGTTATAGTCCCTTGTGACTATGCCTACTGATTACCACGTTGTCTAGGGTCGTAAGGGTAAGCGATCTAATAAATCGCTTATACCTTCGAACCCGACCCATTTGGTCGATCATTAGGATCCGACCAAACACATTAGGTGACCATAGCATATAGGGAATAACCTTCCGAGGTTATACCTTATGGTCGCTTCGTTTAAGTAGTTGTATGATAGGTAGTTTATATGCCTTAGGTAAATTACCAAAATACCCCTTTGATGCCAAAATTCATTTTAAACATATGTAACATAACTTTTGACATCCAAACTGATTTAACAACAATATTAGACATGTTAAGGCATATGTTACTTGTCATAGGACTAGTTAGGCGGTCCAAACGCGTTTCACGCGAACGACGCGTTAAAGTAGCATAAGCTTCCTAAACGGGTCGTAATGGGTCGTAAGCACTTATGTTAGGTTTCATTTAGTATGTAGGCTTTGTTAAACCATATTACACGAGTCTCCATACTCGTTTGGTTTACGAACCCTCATTCTATCCGATCCTCCGATTTAGGTCCGGTTTATTAACATAGTTACCTATATTAGGTGTCGTTTGATTCCGTGATCTCTAGCATTGCTTGGTGGTTATCTTAGGACTTCTGAGCAATCTCAAGTGAGTACATAGACCCCTCTTTTACTATTTTCCAAACTGTTTTGGGGTGAAACACGTGTGCCTACTTGTTACTTTCATGCTTTCCATGCTTTCACATCATATACCTGCTATGTTTGTTAGTACATTATAGTACATGATTTCATTACATTACATGCTATGTATGCCCATTGTGTGCGTACTTAGTACATCATTTTACATTACATGCTATGTATGCCCATTGTGTGCGCACTTAGTACATCGTTTTACATTACATGCTATGTATGCCCATTGTGTGCGTACTTAGTACATCGTTTTACATTACATGCTATGTATGCCCATTGTGTGCGTACTTAGTACATCGTTTTACATTACATGCTATGTATGCCCATTGTGTGCGTACTTAGTACATCGTTATACATTACATGCTATGTATGCCCATTGTGTGTGTACTTAGTACATCGTTCTACATTACATTTCATGCTATGTATGTCCATTGTGTGCATACTTAGTACATTGTTTTACATTGCATTTCTGTTACATATGCTCATCCAGCATATGAACACATTATACTACATTTTGAACCGTTGTAACTATTTGACTATGTGAACCGTCGTAACCCTTTGATTATATGAACCGTTTGTAACTGTTGAACCGTGTGAACCATTTGTATCTGTTGACATGATTTACATTTGACAATAGACATTTGACTATACATAAACATTTCTACAATCGTTAAACATTACATCTTGGTGGTTTGGTTGGAGTAAGTGATTTAAGTAACGAGGCGTATGTAATATGATACAAGCACGGTGGATACGCCGCTGGTACTTCCTATATATAAGTGTTTGTATGATATCACATATTGTAGCGTTATTTGAATCATGTTAATTTGAGACATATAACATTTTATACAAATAACATACATTTCACAAGACATTGTTTTACAAACAGCGTATCTTATAAAAACTCATTTTACTTGGTTATTCATTTAACCATACATTATTCCCTATTTATACATATCATCTGATCTTATCGTTTTTCAAATGATTTACAAGACAAAGCAAATTACAAGGTTCATGACTAAACATTTTCTCAAACATAAGTCATGAATCCTATTTTCACAAAACCTATGTATCTCACAGGCATTTTTATGCTGACGTACCTATTTTCACATGTGTTTTCAGGAGATGATGCATAGGACTTATCAAGACACACTTAGGCGGACCTGTGCCTTAGTGACTTAAAACGAGACAAGAACTAGTTAATTTTTGTTATGTACTCTTTGTTTCTTGTTTAAAACAATGTAACACTCTTGTTTGATTAATAAAACGAAACTTTAATTGCCATGGATTTGAAACAATTAATTCTGTTACAACACTCCCCGACGTTTCTGCCACGTTTGGTTGTTCCACGTGGTCGGGGTGTGACATGATTAAACTGCTTCTTGATTTCTGATACATACATGTTCCTGCATCATACGTTATTACTGTCACTCCATCTATTACACACAAAACTATAGTGACAAACTTGATGCACAAAAGCACAGTAGCTCAATAAGCGGATAACCAGTAAACATGCTGACATTACCAGCACTAGACAGATTCTGTCTTTGAGGCCATTATGAGCCGGGAATAGATTACTACACTGGTAGGGAGTGTAGGGAGGTGAGGATTGTAGAACTGCGTCACTAGGTAATATTTATAGTGACCGGATGTGCCTAAAACATGCTCAAATTACAAAATTCTGCACTCTATTACAAAAATTCAGCATTTAACGTAACCAGTGAAGTGCAAAAACATGGGAAAATAATACTAGACACTTTCCAAAGTGTCGGGAATTCATTGTGTCACTAAAAATAATATTAAAGGCACTTTAAATGCTTATTTAGCACTTTAACGGATCAATATCCAACCGAACAACCGGACTTTACCCGGGACATAAAAATATTGTCAATGACATTGTTTACACTTTTCTGAGCTAGTTAGGGTCCCCGAACACCCTAACACACTCTATAAATAACAACACACAATAATGCACTAACTATGTCATCTTATCTCAACTAGTTAGTAACTAGATTAATTAGATCCCAACTAAACCCAAACCACCCCCCAAAACCGGTTATGAACCATAGTACCCCACCATGATTTTATTTATTAGTTTAATTGATATGTTAGGTACTATAGAAACACATTGACCATTAGATATTGTATTGTTGGAGGATTATAAGGAGAACCAAGAGTCTTGAACTAACATTCTCATCCAACATACAACACACTTCAAATCCTCTTCCTCTCTTATTTGGTCACGGCTTCAAACCACCATCACCATACCACCACCTTCAACTCATTTTCATACATTTCATACATATACAAGGGTGTTAGAAGGTGTGCAACGAAGCTTGGTGCTCTCGAAAGTGGAAGGACCACCTCTATTTGCTATTAACCGCCAAATTTCTACACTTGAACTCTCCTAGCTTTGTGCTAGTGGTAAGCACTTAGATCCTTGTATCTTACTTGTTATTTTAGTGGTTAATGATGTTTAAGGATAAAAAACAAAAGAACATTAAAGAACATGAACAAGTCTTGAACATAAACTAGTCTAGTGATAAAGTAATGTTAAAATGATGATGAAATATGATAATACATGCTGAATCTGAAATATATGAACTATAATCCGCTGTAAATAACTTATGACCTGTTGTCAATCGTTATTAGAAAGTATGGTGGTCGTATGGGTGCGTTTTAGTAACCTTTAAACTAAAAACAGCATGCTGAGTTGTATTTTCAGCCTACTTCAACAGGCTGTAACCACATCGTAACTTAACAAAAACTTTATTTTCTTAAGTCTATAACGTGTTATTATGAAATACGGTTCTAATGGCACTGGAATCATAATTTTTGGACTTCGTTTACTATTTTTAAAGTGTCGTTTCCTAACAGCAGCTAAAGCTGCATTTTTCTGCTGAAAATATGTATTGTATTTTTCATCACAACTTGAAATCGGTGTAAGATTAGGTCGTGAAATTTGTGCTGTAGATGACCACCGATGTATCTGTAATTCTCTCACTGGAATTTCGTAAATCGGACTCTCTATGAATTTTAAATAAATTATTCCACGGACTGTGGTCAGAAAAAGATAAATCTGGTTTCAGTCCGGAAAATGATTTTCTATAAAATATTGGTGATGATTTGGACCCCGATATTTTTACACAATACTTTTTGGATCGTATAAGACATTCTATAAAATTTTGGGAATTTTTGTAATAAGATAACTATTTTATTAAAATACTCGAAAATAGCCCAGTTTTGTATATTAAGAACTGAAACGATATAAGTAGTATTTTGCATGTCTAAATGTCGGGTTGGTTAATTGAGAATTGATTGAGTGATTTTACAAAAGAAAATGATATGCTAGTAAGCGTGGACACCTCCAATTACAGAAGAAACTCTGGCGAAATTTTTCTAAAAATATAACACTTAGAAATTTTTTTGGTGACAAGCGTTTATAAGTATATTTTCAACTTGTTTTCAAAATATAAAATTCGCCATGGTTTTTATTACAAAATAACCAAGTGTCGGAGGTGGACTTTTGTAAAGGAAACTTGTTACATATATATGGAGAATATATATTTCTTAATAAAACGTTTGTGTGCTTACGTGATTATTCTGTGAACTAAAGATATATTATTTTTAGGGTAAAAATAATATTACTTGATATATCATGAAAATACGACTCCAAAATAATACCAACGCCCTCACAAATAAATATTTAAGTTACATCGGTATTGTTTTTACAACGCGAACTCTAAAATGTAACACGCGTATTTTCGGAAAATACTCTTAATGGTGTATTTCGACAAAGTATTATTTTGGGAAATTGTATGAAGTAAAATATAATATTTTTGGGAAAAATATGTATATCTTGGAATCAGAACATTTTAGACAAGTGATTTAAAATATATTTTCAAGTGAGACTTAAAAATATATTTTTCAGAATTATAATGTATACGTATATTTTGGTAAAATATTATTTTGGAAACTGTAGAAACAGAAATATGTTATTTTTGGGAATATACTAACATATTCTTATTTGGAACAATAACATCGAAATACGACGCCATTACTTGGCAGGATATACAGGTACATATATTATTTTAAGAATACGAGTATACAAGTATAAATTACCCCATCCTTGGGAAGGAAATGCGCATATACAATACTTTTTTTTTGAAGGGCATATACAATACTTGAGAAGTATAACTCTAAAGTAGTTGCCTAACTATTATTCCAAAACCTTAAAAACAGTTATAACTTGGAATAATACCAGAAACGTAACCCTAAAACACAAATACTAAGACAAGGCACTACCCGTTCGTCTAATAGACAATAGACCATTGTAGGTAGTCGTGATTGCCGTGGAGATTTGGGTTACGAGTACGAAGACGCAATACAGTGAGTTCATGTCCCCCTTTTTCTCTTAACTGTTTTCAGTTTTTATACTTCGGGGGTGAAATACATGTTACTATGATTACGAATACTTTTACATGGTATGGTTAGCGTAAGGAGGGTTACTACTTAGATCATGTGAGTGGGTAGGCGGGAACTGGAGGCCATTAATCCTCATTGTAGGATCGAGGGTCATTAGCGGTAGATCTATCTGGGTGTAGCGAGCCCAACCCCTGAGTCCGCTGAATGAATCAGGTGGTGACTTTGAGCCTGACGCAAAAATCTGCTAGGTTTGAGTCTTCCTACAGCACTTCACACATATCATTGGCTTTGCAACCCAATGGTGATCTCTTTTTCCTTAATTGCTACATACTAGGTATTTTCATACAAACTGACATTTTTACAAGGGTTTATACAAACTCACTTACACATGAACTCGCTCAACTTTATGTTGACTTTTCAAACTACATGTATTTCAGGGAACTAATGGATCTGGCACGGTATGCACCTATTTTCAAGCTGCGTTTGAATAAAGAAGTCATCCAGGGTTTAGAAGGTGTAACCTCTTCCTGGACGGGTTACATATCTCTAAACCTAGTATTGTTTAAAGTCTTTTGCTAAGTTTTTATGAACTCAGTTAAATCAAGCCAAGGTTGTAACCTATTTTGTGAATGTTGTTTTAAGACAAGTATAATATGGTATTTTTCTAAACTTTATTAATGGATGAATACCTGATGTTTTTATCATATAGCATTGTTATGATTGTTGCTATGATATTAAGAAGTCACACCAATAAACCCACGCTTCCGCAAAAGTCAGGGTGTGACAGCTTGGTATCAGAGCCTCGATCATAGCGAACTAGGATTCTTTCTCGAGTCTAGACTATGATCATCAGGGCTCTCACAAAAACGTTTTCAAACACTTTTACATTGCATACACTATACGTCCAGATCCAGGGAACAAACCTTTTTACAAACAAAAAGGCACAAATACACATTCCCAAATTTAAATTTATAACTCAGTCCGAGAGACTGAGGGAGTAGTCTGGGAGGCTGGGAAGTTAGTCTAGTGGGACTAGAGAGTTTAGTCTGGGAGGCTGGGAGGTTAGTCTAGTGGGACTAGAGAGTTCAGTCTGGGAGGCTGGGAAGTTAGTCTAGTGGGACTAGAGAGTTCAGTCTGGGAGGCTGGGAGGTTAGTCTAGTGGGACTAGAGAATTCAGTCTGAGAGGCTGGGAGGTCGATCTAGTGGGACTAGGAAGTTCAGTCTGAGAGGCTGGGAGGTTAATCTAGTGGGACTAGGAGGTTCAGTCTGAGAGGCTGGAAGGTTAATCTAGTGAGACTAGGATGATTACTTGCTTGCATTAACTGAGATTTACATGCTTATTTGATTTAAGGTAGATGTACGTGCATATGTGATAGTTGTTCGCATACACTAATTGTTAGTAAATACTATGGATATACATGCTACGCACCGGCACACATATCACTCTAATGGGAGAACGAGTTATCAGGCATTGATAACCCTACGACCACCGCCACAGATAGTGAGACTACATCTGCGCCAGAGACAATTACGTCAGATACGGAGAGTGATCCTGATATGCTAAGGACGAGGACGACTCCTAACAGTCCGTGCTACCAGATTTTGGTGATACTTCATCTTAGCTGATGGTTTCTCTGACAAGAATCTTTCTGTCACTCTCGTTTCAATCCATGACCACTCCATCACTGGTAATCCCGATGTTGGACACACCATGGCTCCAAACCTCGATGATGCGCCTCCTGCGGACATTTCTACTGAAGGTTGGCTACTCGACAAACAATATATGACTACGTTGGCATGCTTATCGATGGTCCTCCTGCCGACGCCCATAACGATAGAAAATTAGACGAGAACACTGTTACTAACTTCACTCCTTAAGACCCCTGTTAACAAGCCATCCTCTGATTCTAGCATGCATTCAGACTCCTTTGAGTCTGTGATACCTGCAACCTTACAAACAGCTGGATTACAGCATTCTACTACTAACACAAGACGACGATGACGTGGCTGCTGCCCTATCACCTGCTCGAGACACCACACCGTTACACGGCCCAGAGTCTCCTCTTGAGCTAGCTTCTACACCTTTTGGGACAGGTTGATGTTGTGCCTGCTGAACCTACACCTTTACGTGATCACGATCTTGTTTCTTTTGGTCTGCCAAACATTACACCCCTTATATCTACCTGCATCGGGCAATCTCCTCATTTGTTGAGATGTATGTTTTTACACCCGCAACCACTGACATTGCTCCTTTCCCCTATGAAGACCGACGTCCATTGTGCCAAGGTGCCTATAGCCTTCTTTCAGAATATAACCGCACCCCGGGAAGGTACTTCAGGTCAGCACCTGCATAACGATTCATCTGCTACAACAACATTTTCCCAACTGCACAGGTCGCATCATTCGCTACATTCACCTCTACAACGCCGAACGAGCCACTTTGATGGATCTTGTAACACGCTATACTAATTTTAGACCCTTGCCATCCCTCTCATTATGGAGGCTATACACAGGATGAGTGCTCCTGTAACATCAACTACAGTTGAGGATACGAGTCGCGGAATGTTGGAGCTTGAGCTGACGCCACAATTGGCAACTTCAAATACAAAACATTACATAACCGAAAACATGAGTTAAGTGTCCACATCACAAGACAGCATATCGTCTGAAAAGTTTATGTAAAACACCACGTCCTCCACCCTGTCTATTGCCAACATACCTGGATCTACCACATACCTCAAAAATCCTTTTGCGCACTTGACCGTTACTATTACATCGTTCCCAGGATGATGATGCTCGTTTCTTTACTGTCAAACAATAGATCAGCTAGTTACTTCGACGTATATAAGCTCGGGGAGGGATTCACGCATGTCGACAGTTTACTTTTCTTTCCTCCTCCACCTCAGTCACCAGTATAGTTGGCTTCTGGATTATGCGGATTGCATTACGCTTGGGTAAAGACACTAATGATAAGCCGGGATTGCGGAGACTTTTGAGGACCACTTCTGACTACATAATTTTGATGCACTAATATACTTGTTGGACAAGGGTAGGGTGACCCTGTGTCCCTTCTGCTGTGATGCATTTTGTAAGACACAGTGATTGTGGCCAGAGGATAATGAAAGCTCGATCATCTTTAAACACGCGACAATACTTATGACTAATGACTAACGAAAAACTCCGTCGCTATGTCGTCACTAAGCGCGCTGTTGATCTACATATTTGTGCTATAACTATAATGCTACATGCTTACATGCTAAATTCCTATTTACAAGTTGTGCAATACATGTGATAATATGTGATTGAATGTTATAACAACTGCGTATATGCATATATGTAATACACCCCTGAGGTCTTAATCGTTGAATAGAGACTTGTGTGCTCGCGTCCTTCACAAGACCTGACCTAACCGGCTTCTTCTGGGAGGATGTCGACTCAAGGGAACACCAATATCAACCACCCTCTACCTACAACAGAGGCGGAAATGCAAGAGTGCCTCTTACAAGCCATCGCATGATACGAGGCCCGTCGCTCCAATTGCAGCGGAGGTACCTCAAGAAATAACCCCCCCAACGGCTGCACCTACAAGCAGTTCTTGGACCACAAACCTCGAGAGTTCGACGGTACTGGGGTGCCTTAGCCTTCGTGCGCTGGGTTGAAAAGACGGATTCTGTTTTACGATTGAGAAAATGTGACCCCGAACATCACGTCACGTATATAGCTGGACTATTGGTGGATGAGACTTTGTCATGGTGGAATCATCAAGTTCGGACAATGGGTGAGACCGCTGTGTATGCTATGACGTGGGACGAACTGAAAGATCTGATGCGTAAGAGATATTGCTCGAGGGAAGAAGTCCAGAAGTTGGAAACAGAACTGTGGAACTTGAAAATGGAAGGACCAAATATAGCTGAGTATGTGCAGAGATTTAACGAATTATCACAAGTTGCTTTACTCCTGGGAGGACCAGAGTTTAAGAGAATTGAACAGTTCATTAGGGGATTGGCACCTCAGATTCTAAGCCTGGTAACAACATCTAAACCTTCAACGATCACCGAGGCTATCAACATAAGCATGACACTCACGGAAGAAGCAGTTAGATGAGGAGAATTTTCCACTGCGGAGGAGAAAAAAAAAGAGACTGCAATAGAGGCATCTGGGGATAACAAGAGAAAGCTCGCAAACTTCAAGATGGTTGCTCGGGGGAGTAGCAAGAAGAAGGCCAAAAAGGGAAAGGACTATATGGGTATCCTACCTAAGTGCGACAATTGTTTACGTTACCATGTCGGGCGATGTAGATATGGAAAATGTGCTAACGGTGGAAAAATGGGGCATCCTAAAGAAAATTGTTGGCAAGATACTGAACGTGGTAATGGGGGCCAAGACGGTAGTGAGAATCACGAAGGGGACAACGACAATGACAATTGTCAAGGCAGAGTGAGTGATAAACAGAAACGTGCTCGAGGTTGTTTTAACTGTGGAAGCAAAAAGCATTTCAGAAAATATTGCCCTAAAAACAATCAGGCACAAGGATGAAAGCTCCCCACCAGAGCAAGGGAGACACGTCAGGGTTTCAAGCATGGATATCGGTACGTCCCGAATTACTCAATGTTATGCATCTGTATTGCCAAATACTGTTGCAAATTTTACGATTCAAACCTCTAGAGTTCGAGAGTATAATTGGTTTAAGTAGCGAGTAAGTAGATGTTCTGGTACCCATTAGAACTAGCTTAGGGAAAGCTAGTGGAAGCCAATGCAGTAACTGGGGCGACAAGATAAAAACCGGAGAGCGTAAGTTCATGATAGATCTACTGCCAGTTGAGCTGGGAAGCTTCGACGAGGTAATTTGAGTGTATTAGTTGCCAAGCGGTCGAGCGGAGGATTATATACGCACCTCGATGACGAATGTAGGAATGATCGTGACTCACAAAGCAGGATACGCCTCTACAGATCACGAATTGCTTGAGGGCACGAAAGTTGTTGCGGAAAGGATGGGTTGTTTTTTGGCTCATGTCGGGGACAAGGGAGCCGAAGAACTAAAACTTGAAAGATACCCCCGTGATCGGGGAATATCCTGAAGTCTTCTTCGAAGACTAGCCAGAATTATCTCTCCAACGACAAGTCGAATTTTTGCATCGATTTGATTCCAGGCGTCGCGCCTATAGCCAATGCACCCTGAGCGACTTACACCTTCGGCATTGCAAGGATTGACAGTGAAGTTTTAGCAGTGGATAGAGAAGGAAGATAACAGACCAAGATGTCCCTTTTGGGTAACCCCATTTCTGCTCATCAAAAAGAAGGATGATGATTTTCAAATAAACATCAACTACCAGGAGCCGGACGAGCTAACACACGAGAGTCGGTGACTCTTACTAAGGGTTAACGAACCTCTTACATAACTGACTATGAGGACCCAACTACTACTACACGACTGGTCAACGATCGAGCGTCGTTAGCGGTGAAATTCAGGAAGAAAGTATACCAGGGTGAAATTGTGGGACAATGACTTGTTTTAAACGTGCACAGGAATGGCGTTTCCTACACAATGCACACAATCGTTTTACACAGAATACGAACCTTGAAGATCTAGAAAATATATACTTAGGACCTTGGGAACCCAGGTCCAAACTCGTAAAGGTTGTTACTTAGGAACCACATCCGTTGAGACAAGCAGACACCATTAACCTGACGTATGTGTCAGTTCTGTTGACCAAACCGGAAGTCCTTGAATTTCTTTTACTTCTAGCGAGTAGACGTTTGCATCTCTACTCCCCTTAATGGTAGTTGCATCACATTAATTTTCTTCGCTGAGAGCGAACACACATTTGTTTCGATACTTGGTCATTTCTTCATTTTAGCAAGTACTCATTGTTTCAGTACTCGGAAACTTTCATGACACACATGCATCATTTGCTACGCATGTGGTTTTGTTTCGAACAAACACTTCGTTGAAATTTAAATATTACCTTGCTAAACCTAATTACTGATTCGTGATTCGAATGACCTACATTATTATTATTATTGACTCTTCTGCTACCAAGTCAACACACTTTCTTGAAACTCCTTTTAATCCAAATTACATTCATGGTTTATTTGTTACCATGCCGAGATTTCCTTTGTTGATACGTACGTTTATTGTCGGGTTACACTGAAACTAAGTTCGATTGCTTGAACTTATCCAGTTCACATGTTTGATTTGAGACGCCATATGATGTATTGAGAGCATCATATTCTAATACTTTGGCAAAGATTCTTTTGTTTCGAGTCGTAGTAGACTTGTTTGGTCTACGACTTCACTAAATCATTGTTGGTTACGACACCTTGTGGGGGTACTTTCCCAAAATTGAAGCTTGCGCTTATTTGGTTACACACTCCATACATGGATTTAAATGGGCATTTGATAACTTGCCCTACATCGTTCTTGTTTATCACGATTAAATCGGTCTCACACAGTTGTGTGTTGAGGCAAAGGTACATAGATTCATTTCATATCACAGTGTACCTCCTAACGATTCATTTATGATTGATCGAATGCCTTGCGATACTTATTGCTTTCTCACCTTCGACCGAAAACAATGGCTCTTTGATGTTCCATGTTTAACTGAAAACTCTCTGACATTGTGTAAATCAAATCTCCTGGCTCGTTTCGATACATATTCATTGGAATTCAAACACGGTGGAACTATTCAGTCACCACTATACTTGAGTTACGTCAGTACGACGCCTTGTGCTGTCATTACAAACTTGTAACTTGTGCTAATCATGGTCAACCGTTTCACACACAAAACTACATATACTTTTGTTTTACTTGCCATATAAACATTTCTGATGCAACTACGAATCACGACAATGATACACCAGATTCGCTTGTATTTCATTCGGTGTACCTTCGAAATTTAAAAATGTCAACGCACTAAACCTTACCAATCATTTACTCGGGAGTTGACAGATCAATCTACTATTTCATTTGAGTTGTTGATTCTTGAATTCATATAGCGGGTGCTATGTTTTGTGAAAACTCGCTTGCATATTGCGATCGACCGTTTGAGAGTCTTATTAGTCAGATCTCTTTTTGTGGAACCCCCCTGCTAGCTGGATTACACTAGGCTATACGTCAAGTACGTCTTGTACCCTTGACATCAACTGCTATGAGCACACACCTTTTAACCCTAGGATTCGGGTTGATATATATATATATATTCTTGGACTCACCAAATGTGAGTAAGGTTTGATTCGGTTTGAAGGATATCTACCTTGATATTATTCATATACATACACGTGTGACGTAACCATACGGAGTTAAGGTAGTACAAATTTCGAGGATGAAAATTTTCTAACGGGGAGAGAATGTGACAACCCTCACCAAAACAGGTATCCGTACAAGATAATTAATATTTAATTAATTCTTAATTACTGTGCTTGCTTGCCATTATGATTAAACTGCTTGATTTCTGATACATACATGTTCCTGCATCATACGTTATTACTGTCACTCCATCTATTACACACAAAACTATAGTGACAAACTTGATGCACAAAAGCAAAGTAGCTCAATAAGTGGATAACCACCAGTAAACATGCTGACATTACCAGCACTAGACAGATTCTGTCTCTGAGGCCATTATGAGCCGGGAATAGATTACTACACTGGTAGGGAGTGTAGGGAGGTGAGGATTGTAGAACTGCGTCACTAGGTAATATTTATAGTGACCGGATGTGCCTAAAACATGCTCAAATTACAAAATTCTGCACTCTATTACAAAATTCAGCATTTAACGTAACTAGTGAAGTGCAAAAACATGGGAAAATAATACTAGACACTTTCCAAAGTGTCGGGAATTCATTGTGTCACTAAAAATAATATTAAAGGCACTTTAAATGCTTATTTAGCACTTTAACGGATCAATATCCAACCGAACAACCGGACTTTACCCGGGACATAAAAATATTGTCAATGACATTGTTTACACATAAAAATAGTAACTTTATTTTTATAATAATATATATTTTTTTAAAATTTAATATATTATAATAGTTTATTATTATATTTACTTTTAACAACATATTTTTTTTTGTTAAACATATATTTCCTTTACCTTTTTTTAATAATTGTTTTTTTTTTCTTTTTATAACATATATTAATTTATCGATTAATTTGATACTTTTTTAATAAGTTATGTTTAAAACTTTTTCCTAAAAACTTAAGTACGTAGTTGTGCTTGATTTCTTTACCTGACATCCAGTTATAAGTTTTGTTAAAAACGAGTTTATACTCAAAATAAAGTATTTATTTGGTATAATAAAACGGTACGATGATAAACTAAATCGTTCTAATGGTTTGACTTTCTAAACAACATGCTTTGTTTTCAAATCACGTTTGTTTTAAATTATCATTTGCTCGGTTTCGCCGCAATGTACGATATAAAAAAAACTAGTTAGTATTAATAATCTATATATAACATAAATAAAAATAACAAAAATCTTCCAAATAGAACCTTACTAGGTTTGTGAAACACGCCCGCTCTCTTTGCAAAATTTACAAGGAAGTAATATATAATCAAATTAAATAAGTCATATAGTTAGGGTTATTACCATTGAGCAAAGTAAAAAAATGTAAACAAATAATGTAAACAATGTGTGAGTTTATAAATGTTTGCACACACCAAATTATCATAAGATGAATCTGTACATCTATTTTATTCTCAGGCCAATTGCACAATATATTTCTATAATTCTTCAACTTGTAACAGCATCTCCCAAAGTGATACACCATTGATGCGGGTTTCAGTGTTAAAGCAAATTATATATACACGATATGTCATAGATGCCTCAATGAAGAGTTAAAGCAAATTACATATACTATATGTTATTGCTTCCTCAACAAAGCTGCCAGGGGACAAGATCCGCCTCTTTATACCACCTTGAGATTCTAGAAGTTAAATTTGTTTTTGAGAAACCGGTTTGGAACCGATTCTCATAGTTTTTTTTTAAATTATTTTTATACTTTATTAGTTAAACCTACTTAATTAGTGTTTATTGTGTAATTTTTCACGAACCAAATGATAACTTGTAATATACTCAAACCTAGGACGAGAGATTATCGGACCATGTGTGTTAGTATATACATATTTTCTATTGGGTGTAATTATCCAAAAATGTATTATGTATAATTATTGATATTTGATTATTTAAGGAGGTCATGCATTTTAGCAAATCCAAATCCGATGTGCCACAATATATATTTCGTTTGGTTGGTGCACGTTGTATTTTTTTTTTTTAACTTCCAACATAAGAATCGCCGGGTACTCCGTACGCGGCACCTATTGGCCGAAAGGTAGCCCGCGACAGCCCAACCTGCACGCACGGAGCCCCTAGCCCACCATGCCACCAGTTCTGGGAAAACCCGACCCTGCACCCGCCCGAGGGCGTGACAATGCAAAGCCGGTAAAACCTAGGTGGATCAGGAATCGAACTCGAGACCATTCGGTCAGGTGTCTTTCCCTCATTTCCATAACCACTGAGCTATAAGCCGAGGGTTGGTGCACGTTGTATTAGTATTAATTAATCTATTTATCGAACTCATAAAGTATCTTTTACCGTGTTCCATTTGGTGCCCCCATGTGTATTAATTATACAAAGGGATAAGGTTTTGAATTAGTCATATACTAAGGAGTACTACCCACTGAGTACAAAAAAACAAACAAACTCATATGGCTAATTGCATAATATATTTTATATAATTTGTCAACCGGTAACATAATCACGCAAAGCAGACAAGGGGGGAATAAGTAATACATCCTGTGTGAATAATTTACTAGATGGTAGGTACCAGTGTTTGCATATAAATGCACGGGACCTTATGCCTTCTTCCACATCAAGACACAGATCAAAAGAAGGGCTGAAAAGGTATGACTAATTAGCCAAAATCATGTTATATTTATGTTAAGTTCTGAATCTCTCTCTCTCTCTCTCTTTGATACAATACAGTATGGCAGGAGTACTACAAAACGTGAACATCAAGAAAAGAGCGGGATTTATTCCGGTAGGACTTTGGGGAAGACAAAGCGGAGATCCTCAGAATGAGTGGTCTTTGAAACTTGATCAAGGCCAGAGGCTGAAAAAGATAACCATTGATCATGGTGATGATGTGATATACTCTCTCATGTTCACCACTGAAGCTGCTGGAGGTGTAGTGAACACTTCTAACAAATTTGGTGGTTGGAATGGTGGACAAACAGTTTCGGAGGTGAACGCATATATCTTAACTTAATCAACGCGCACACACACCACTTTAAGAAACGTAATAATTAATATACCTTCTTGTTGGCACAGGTGACGCTTGACTCGGACGAGGAAATAGTTGGAATTAAAGGAAGCGTTGGTACGAAAGCTCCGTATACAATAATCTCTTCACTGTCTTTTGTAACGAACAAGACCACCCATGGACCTTTTGGTGGAGCAACCAGTTCTGAGTTTTCCTTACCTTGGGAGAATGGCTCGTTAGTCGGGTTTTACGGCCTTGCTGGCTATTATATTGATGGCATTGGTGTCTATTTGAGACAAATCTTGAAGATCGGAACATGGGGAAAACCTCGTCCTGATGGCCCGCAAAACAATTGGTCTTTCAAACTTGAGCCAACTTATCACTTGACGAAGATAACCATTGATCATGGCGATCTCATATACTCTCTGATGTTCACCGCACAATACGGAGACTTAACATACACTTCTGAAAAGATGGGTGGTTGGAATGGTGGAGAAAATGTTTCTGAGGTAAAAAGATGCCGACTTAAACAAGTTAACACAAACAATGCATCATAATGTTTTCAAATCTAATCTTTCGTAAAGTTGCCGACGTTAACACAAACAATGCATTATAATGTTTTCAAATCTAATCTTTCGTAATTGATCGATCAGATAACATTCCAAGGGAAGGAAGAAATTAATGGCATTAGTGGCACAATTGCATTGTCAAGGGGAACTTATGCGGGTCACACAGTAGTTTCGTCAATATCATTCATGACCAATAAAAAAACCCATGGGCCATTTGGTGACGTAAGAGGGACGCCTTTTACAGTACCATGGAATGCGGGTTCATTCGCTGGATTTTACGGCCTTGCGGGTTATTATATTGATAGCATTGGCGTTTATTTGAAGGCTACAAACTGATGAAGCAGGTAGCGGTTAGTAGACGTTTGAAGAGGCTGGTTCAAGTTGTGCTGAGTAACCTGGGATTGCAACTCTTTAGCCATTTGTTCAGAAAATAAATGAAGTTTGTTATGTCTTTTGTATTTACCAATATGTTTCCCTTTATCGTTTCCTGTTTAAGTTGTGATGAATAAAAGTAAGACTTGTTCCAGCATTTGGCAAGTGTATCTGTTGGTAAACCCTGATATTCCAAAACAAACAACTATGATAGGAACCCTGGATCTCTCGTCTCATTTTTTTTCTTAATATTAACTTATGTCTCACACTAGGTTCAGTTCCTTATATAGCATGGTTTATTGGTTTTTCACGTTTTGATTCCAGTCACCTGGACTCTCAAACTTATCCCAAACGTGATTAGAAATATCTGAAAGTAAGTATAATTCTACTTGATATAAATGATAAATATTCCATGTATTTAAACTATTTCAACAAGTTTAGAGCATGAGTGCATTCCATCTTTAAAAACCATATACAAAAATCTAAATATGAGACAATTTCTTGACGAGAATCATTCTACCGATCGATTTTAGCGACTAGGGAATCTATCTTTAGATTTTCGACATGAATCATTTGCTACCAGAGTTCCTTTTTTTTTTGACATTTTCTTAGAGTTTTCAAATGGAGCTTTTGTAAAACCATTTCCTTTTTATTATTATTTTTTTTATTAAAGACCTTTTAATTATAAGAATTACCCTACGTATACAAAAACAACTTTGGGGGAATAGTGCCACACAGCTGTGTGGCACTTCCCTATTGGACCATACCATATTTAATTTAATTTTATTCACAGTATAAAATTACGCTTTCGTCTTTCGTTTTTGCCCTCAGCTCAAAATAAAATTATAACTTTGCCCTTAGCTCAAAATTACGCTTTTGCCCTCGGGTCAAAAACTCTTTTTTTTATTTTGTTCCCAGTTTAAATTTACGGTTTCGCCCTCCGTTTAAAAATACGTTTTTGCCCCCAGCTTAAAATAAAATGTTGTTTTTTCCTCTAGCTCAAAATTACAATTCTGCCCTCAGCTCAAAATTATGTTTTTGCCCACAGTTCAAAATAAAATTATGTTTTTCCCCGTAGCTCAAAATTATGATTTTGCTCTCAGTTTAAAATTATGATTTCGCCTCCAGTTGAAAATATAATTACGATTTTGCCCTCTGTACAGACATACATGTTTTGAGAGAGAAATATTCGGCTTATTGCCCCGCAACGCGGGCGGGGCAAAAACTAGTTATAAACATATACACATACAATTTTCTTTTTTACACAAATGCATCCTTACTTAAAAAAATCTAAAGCATCCAGAAGACTTGTAATAATTTGATGAACGTAGGCAATCAGTTTTTGTTCTACATGGCTATTAAAATTAGAGTACAAAATGTGAATTTGGGTGATACTATATTTGGTTTGTTTTTAAATTGAGTTTTGCGATTATAGATTTTGTGATTAAATCGATTAAAATTCTACTAATATATATTTATTTAGAAAATCTACTTTTTTTTTAAACTTAAACTTCATTAAAAAACCAAAACCCCCGACTAAGTTTTGAGGAGAAACTAAGCCGGCCGGTTAAAATCGATTACATCAAAAAGCAAAAATTACACCAATCATTCCAGTCCACAACCACTTCGTTTTGCCTATGTTTAAACCAAAGAAAACTGGTTGTCTTGATATTCGCCACAATATCCGCCACCTTGAAACTCTTATGCTCGAACAAACTTTGGTTTCTTGTACGCCAGATCCACCAACACGCTATAATAAAAACTCCTCGGATGACTTCCTTCCTCGCGGTCGAATCCGCGCAAGTGTTGTGAAAGTCGAACAAATTACTAACTGTGAAGGCAAACGCCGTCGGAATTTTTCACCACGCCGATATCCCTTGCCAAACTCCCGTTGCAACTCTGCATCCTGTAAACAAATGTTCGACATTTTCCTCCCAATCGCCACAAAGAACACAATCCATATTACCCAAGTCAATGTTTCTTTTCATTAACGCCCTTTTCATGGGATTCTATCTAAAGTTAAACGCCAAGCGAAGATATTACATTACTTGGAATCCACCTACACCACTTGAAATTATAGTTGTCATTCGAGTCATCCGGTATACCATTCATTATCATATTCTTCCCTGACTTAACTGTGAAAGAACCCGTATTATCTCCGAGCCATTTCCACGAATCCTCCCTCTGAGAAAGCGCCACATTTCGAATCATATTGCTGCATAAATTAAACTCCGAAACCACCTCACCGTCTACCAGATTAGGAGACCAGTTCCATTGAATACAACCTGTTTCTAGCAGCCCCTCGCATCTGTCCCAAACGCAACAATTTTTCTGTTTTTCCAGACTGAAAAGCCTCGGAACTATGACCTGCAGCGGCTTGTCCGCTATCCACGCATCTAACCAGAAGAGTATACTCTTTCCATCCCCAACTAACCCCTTAATAAAATTACTGACCCGATTACCTGTTAGACGCCACGAACTTTCCCAACGAACCAAGGTATTCCATGGACTAGCCAAAACCGCTTTACAAATTCTACTCAATTAAGGATCCCTACTAAAATTACATATACTTATTTACAAATTCTACTCATATATACACTTATTTACAAATTCTACACATATAGTACCCAAGCCGTCTATGACTCACCATTTACAAGATTTGATCTATCTATCTTCTCTTTATACTGAGCTCTTTAAATTGATTGTTTTCTGTCCTTTTCATCTATCATACCATCCATAATACACTACCATTACCTCCTACTATCCATAATATACTATCATTACCAATATGTATAATATTTTCATTTTATGCACATGTATATCAACACCCTTCATACCATACCAAACAACATATTACATAACAAAGTGATAAAATATAACCAAACCAACAACCACTAGATATAACTAAACAAAAACATGTACATGAGCCTACTTCATCATTCAAAATCACAATTTTTTTTTGTAAAAAACACGTTAAAACATGTTCATACATATAGATACACATGTGCATTTTTAATATTGATAATGTAAAAAGTAGTGTATTACAAATGGTAATGTAAATGAAAGTGCAATTGTATAATACTGGTAATGTATTACGGAATTTGTAAAAGAAACGATACATATGCACATGTGCTCGATAATTGTTATTCTAAAAAAAATTAGGGACAAAATATAGCGATTTTTTAAAAAAAAATTGTGTGTTTTTTAGGTATTTTTTGTGTTCACATTGGCTCTCGTGGTTCTCGCAATAAGAGTGGTTCTCAAATGAACTCTACCATATATATATATATATATATATATGTGTGTGTGTGTGTGTGTATGTGTGTGTGGTGTATATGTATACATGTATGCATGCACATGAGTTTTGTTTGTTAGTTCATAAAAGCATGAGAATGTTACATGCATTAATGTTATGAATGATTTGATGATAATTAGATAAAGTTGATGTCTTGGATTTATTTGGAAGTTATAATAAATGTATGGTAGATGCATTTAAAATCTTGGATGATGATGATATGATAATCATGCATTAGTTACTTGTACATTAGTATATATGATGATTAAATGATCATAAGTTGATGAACTTGAAATGGTTTGATAAAGATGGATTAGATCAGAATATAAGCATGCTAAAATGATGCTAAATGATATGCTATGATGATATGAAGTTATGTCATAAGTCTAGTAGCTTTGCATGTTGTACATAAAGCATAAATTTTTTTGATGCTGGACCTACATCTAAGTCCTAAATCTATCGTTTAACTGCATGCTTAAGCTATGCTGACACAGCTTGTTTATCCTGTGAGTTTACTAATCGTTTCGACGCAATGCTTAATGTATTGCACAATGTGATAAATGAAGTATGAAACACGCATGAATTCATATGTATAACATGTAAGCATATAATGTTGATGTTTAAGCACATAAATAAAGGAAATAAAAAAATTATTAAAATAGTACGGAAATTACCGGTTTCATGCCAGTTGTCACAACCTGCGCCACGTACAAGATCATTGTAATGCAACGGGCATGAGGCGTGGCACTGAGGCACGGGGTGTGGTCCCAGGATATCTTCAAATGTTAAACACAGATCTTTTTGTCTTTTCTGGGAGGGGGTTCCAGATGTACCTGGCCAATATTACGACATATCTTATATATTTTTGCTTGTTTGGCTATGTATCTTCGTTTTGAGCTAGGCTGATTTTTTTGGTTGTTTGGCTACGTCTCTCCGTTTTCGCCTGGCTACGAGGATGTTTTTAATGTGGCACGAAGGGCCACTTTATGTGTGAATGCCCTAAGTTGAATCAAACTAAAGGACGAGTGTTGGTGATTAGAGCTAAGGATGCTCAACAAGATCCGGATGCTGTCATGAGTATGTTTCTACTCCATGATCATTATGTATATATACTCTTTGATACCAATGCCGATTTTAGCTTTATTTCCACAAAAAATTAAAAATATATTTGGTTTAGAGTCAAGTAAGCTAGGCATTCCCTACTCTATTGAATTAGCAAACGGGAAATCGGTCGAGTCGGGAAAATTGTTAAGAAATGTACATTGGATTGGGCGAACGAAGGTTTGACATAGATCTCCTACGCGTCCCGTTGGGAAGTTTTTATGTCCTAGTCAGGAATGGATTGGCTATCTGACAATTGAGCTAAAGTTATTCGTTACGAGAAGATGATGCGCTTCCCCTTGCCAAACTAAGAAACACTCCAAGTCAACGGATAGAAACACTAGACGTCCCTTCGGATCATCAATTGTATGAAGCTTACAGAAAGGGTGCATAGCTTTCCTAGCACACGTGGTTGACAAGAAAGCCGAGGTTCATAAGATTGAGGAGATACCCGTTATGAAGGAATTCCCCGAAGTCTTTCCTGAATTGCCAGAATTACCGCCACAATGACAAGTCGAGTTTCGTATCGACTTGGTGCTGGGAGCCGCAGCAGTGGCGAGGTCTCCTTTCCAATTAGCTTCGTCGGAAATGCAAGAACTATCCACACAACTCCAGGAGTTGTTAGATAAGGGACTCATTAGACCGAGTTTTTCACCGTAGGGAGCTCCGGTGCTATTTGTCACGAAGAAGGACACAAGCTTTCGGATGTGCACAGATTACCGAGAGCTGAAAAAACTCAATATCAAGAATCGGTATCCACTACCAATGATTGATGACTTATTCGATCAACAACAAAGTTCGAGCTTCTACTCCAACATTTATTTAAGATCCGGCTATCATCAACTTTGAATACAAGAAGAAAGCATAAATAAGACGACATTCCGAACTAGTTATGGTCATTACGAGTTTCTTATTATACCTTTTAGCTTAACAAACGCATCGGCGGTAGTTATAGATCTTATGAACCGCGTGTGCAAGATGTATCATTATACTTTATGGGTCGAATTTGGGTCTCACTGTTTGGCGACCTATGAGACTTAGTACTGGATGAGGCACATAAGTCTAAGTATTCGATACATCCGGGAGCGGGTAAGATGTATCATCATCTAAAAGAATTTATTGGTGGCCTAATTTCAAGGGTGATATTACGACCTATGTTGGAAAATGTGTAACATGTGCAAAGGTCAAGGCCGAATATCAAAAACCATGGAGCTAGTTACAACAAGCCGAGATTCCCGTATGGAAATGGGAACAAGTATCAATGGACTTCATTATAAAATTACATGTATATGAACTATATCTCAAGAAGATAGTGGCACAATATGGAGTGCCTGTATCTGTTATCTTGGACAGAGATGGTCGGACTGTGTATAGAATATGGCAATCATTTCAAAAGGCCTTTGGATCTCAACTAGATCTAAGCACGACCTTTCACCCATGAACTGACGGTCAAAGCGAACAGACCATCCTAACTTTAGAAGATATGCTTTGTGCTTATGTGATGGACTTAGGCAGCAATGGGGATACTCATTTACCATTGGTAGAGTTCTCCTATAACAACAGTTATCACACTAGCATCCAAACCGCCCCATGCGAAGCCTTATATGGACGAAAATGCCTCTCACCACTTTGTTGGGCGGAAGTCGATGACAAACAATCAATCGGTCCAGAACTAGTCCAAGAGACTACGGACAAAATATTTCAAATCTGAGACCGTATCAAGGCGGCTCGAGACGGACAAAAGAGCTACGCAGACAAACTCTGTAAATTGTTAACCTTTGAGGGTGGAAACTAGTTTCTGTTGAGTCTTCTTATTTTCTCTGAGTCGTGTCAATACTTGATGAAGTCTCTTGATCTCTTGACTCTTCATCTCTTCTTATTCTAAACTCGGGAATTTCTTCATTTTGGTACGTGTTAAACCTATTGTTTTCTAAAGATGGAACGAATACAGAATTATTCTGGTTCATCTAGTTTGATCTTATACTTAAGCTTGTTCCTTTTCAGTTCATCGTTGATCATCAATGCAGACTCATTATTTCTAATGAGAATGACATTGTAATCATACATACTTTTACCCTGTTTCACACAATTATTAGTAAAAAGTTTATCAATTACCTTCAACGACATTCCCTCCGCTATTGCTTTTCCTTTGGCTGAATAGGTACGTGGTTCCTCCTCATCTGTCAATGTTTTCTCCACACCTTTCTTCTCTTCAACGTTCTTCTTTTGCACATCAGCTTTCTGATCTTTGGATCCAATCCACATCAGCCTTCCATTTTGTTCTTCAGCATCCTTGATCTTGTTTATCCACTCAAACTCTTGAACCACAAAAACCTTCTTGGCATTCTCTTGTTTAGCAGCTTCATTGTTTGGTTCTTCTGTGATAGAAATGATACGGGTCTGATGGCCATTTTGATTAATCTGATGAGGACAATCGTTCTTGAAATGGCCCAGCTACTTGCAGTTATAACATCTGAGCTTTGTCTTATCGTATCCTACAAATTTCGAGGCAACACGATTTCTTCCGGTCTTCTCCAATCGACTCGCTCTCACAGCCAGCATAGCCATTTGCGAGTTTAGATCTGTTTCTTCAAGATCATCTGGATCAACTTGTATCAGATCTTCTCTAGTTAGGTTTCCACTCTTTAAGTCACCTGGAAGAAAAAATTCATAACTATTAACAAACATTCCAAAAAGAGCCATGTGATCAACATGAACTTGATTCAGAACTTGAGAGGTTCCACTTAATGTTCCCTGGACCTGATGTTTGTTGTTGCTTGATTGATTGACAACAATGGAAGAGCTTAATGGTAGAACTCTGGTAGGCACATTTCCCATAATAGTTTGATTGATAGTCTTTGAGGAACTTGATGGAGCAGCCACAAGAGAAGCGTTGAATAGAAGTTTTGAGTAGCTTGATTGATTCATCTCCCTCTTTTGCTTATCCATTTCAAAAGCTTTCGATAACCTAGCATTGATGTACTCTTTCTTAATGATCATGCACTGTAGACTCCATTCATGAGGTAATGAATCAAGAAGTTTCTTGATTTGCTCAGTGTGGGTTAGAGTGACTCCAACATTCTTCAAACGAATGACAACCCGAACAAAGTGATCAATGTGAGTAAATAGACTTTCTCCTTTAACACTGCCAAACGTGTGATACTCCTTCTTCACAAGATCATGTCTTCCCTCTTTAAGTTCTTCATTCCTTAAAAGTGTTCACAAAAAGCAGCCCACAACTCATGAGCACTACGACATCCTTCAAACATGTTGTTCAGCTCATTGGAGATAGCCGTACATGTCACACCCCGAAATATCAGAGTTGGCGTGACTGGACCAGTATCTTCATTGCACAATGGAAGCAAATAAGCTAAGACTTCTAGAAATTGAACGCCTGCTAAGTACTCGAATTCCCATGGGTTCTCCTATTCCAATCGTTCCATAGTTTGAAAAATGCAACCTGAGAAAGAACATGCGAGAAAAATCAACATAAAGTTGAGCGAGTTCATAGTTTGTTTTGAAAAAGATTTAAAATAAATCTTTTTGATAACCGGTTTAAGTAATGCTGAGAGAATATAATGAAACCATTTTCTTTGGCATGTCATGTGAAAACCTTGTGTTTATAAAAATTGTATAACCGTTAATGTCTGCGTACGACAAAGACAACATGCCCGCATGAGCCTATAACCCACCCCGTGCTAGCAAGTGCCTCACCAAGCCATTTACTCAAGACGGCCGACTAGCAGGTGATTATAGTTCCAATTAGTAGCGAGGACTTCACTGTACAGTTCTAGAGACCCTACGACCTGTAGTGAGTAGTGGACCATCCAGTCCTTGTGTCATTGGGCCTTTGCCCACGTTCATGTGCGGCGGCTCCCTTTCCTTCTCCAGTCTCTCTCTGATTCTGTCGGTGGTCTTCATCAGCGAAGAATCGAGGTGGGGGGTGTTCTTCGTCAAGGTGTTCACCGAGAGAGAGGAGCAGTAGGGTGGTCGGTTTGTCACGTCAGAGGAGGGGCGCCGGTGGCCAGAGTTGCGGCCGACACCGGCTAGCTGCCGGTGAAATGAGGGATTCAGGTGTGTTGTAATAGAAGAAGAAGGAGGGAAGTAGCAGAGGGTGTCTTGTATGAGGCTAAAACAACTTTTAAAGAAAATGAGGGTTTTCTCAAAAGATAAGTTTTATTATAGGGTTTATTAAATGGGCCCAGGCCCAGGCCCATAAGCCCGTTTTTGTGCTGACCGATTCGTTTTTAGAGCCTGTTTTCGCAGCCGAGTGTCATAAATTGTTGTAGAATAGTGTTTTAGGGTTAAATACCCTTCCATTTGCATTGTAAGTCGTTAATAGACGCGTTCGTTCGATTAGTCGCGTTAAATCGCGTAAAAGTCTCGTCTGTCGTTTTTCGTTCGTTTTTCGATCTGATATTCATCTATGAATATTAAAATTGGAAAACAATGCCAAATATATCATAATATATTAATGTCAAGACGAAATTCAAGGCCGGTGCTTTCATTTCTTCGTTGATTGTCGGTGCGTTACTGTTTCCGCGTTTTTCGTTCGCGTTTACGTTTTGTGTTGTTTGAAAGCACAATATTTTCGTAAAACGTAATCCATAAGTATATGTTATATGTATAAACTTCGTATTTGTCGGCGTGGTCAGTATTTTGTACGGTGTCAGTTCGTTTTTGTTTATCGTTCCGCAAATTTCTCTAGAAATCACCATACACGCATTGTAACGTCTGATAAGCGTTCCTAGGCATACCAAGAGCCTAAATAAGTTAATTCCTTCCTTAAACACTACTTATTATCACCTTAAACACTTGTTAATTGCGTAATTAGAAGCTGTTAATTACCTGTTGTCACATTCTCCCCCTGTTACAGAAATTTCGTTCTCGAAATTTAGACTATGTTATCCCCTCATAGTTGTGTGTTCGCAGGTAAGTCCAAACAATGCCAAAGTAAATGACCACTTAATTGAATCAAGAATTGCTCAAACTATGTAATTGCAATGACATACCCAACAATAAGAACCCAATGGTTCAACTGAATGTGTTTCTAAAATCAATGTTAAGTGAGCAAGATGCAATGATAAGATCACCAATGTGACTGAGTTTACATGGGTCAAACAAAAGAGATTATGACCAATATATGTCCAAACAAATGTTTACGATCTACAATTGACTTTTAGAAACAACCAAATTCGTTTTCAAACGAAACTTGCTTTGGTCATAACAATGAACTTAGAGATCAACCATCTCAAATGATACAGAAACATATAAATGATTTGTCAACAAATAGCGTATATAGTTTCGCATGAAACGATTGATCATGATTAGCACAAGCTACAAGTTTATACCGACGCCATAAGGTGTCGTAGTGAATGAAATAATTCAATAATATCGGTGACCGAACAAGCATCACCGTGTTTTACATGAAACACTCGATCATGATTGGCCCAAGCTACGAGTTTATACCGACACCATAAGGTATCGTAGTGATTGAAATAAGTCAATAATAGCGGTGATCAAACAAGTATCACCGTGTTTTGAAATCAAGTGAAAGGTTCAACGAAGTAAATCTGAATATTTGTTTCAAACAATTCTCATAGGATTTTTAACTGAAAATGAAACAAATAGACAATGTACTCGAGCGAAGATGAAAAGCAATGAATATCACAAAATGTTCGCTCGATGGTGAAAGAACCGTTAAGAGGTACAGCGAAATATGATATGAACTTGTGTACCATTGTCTTAACACACAATTGTATTAAGACTGATTTAATACAATAAATCAACAAGGGGGATTTAATATGAATAATTAAATAAATAATTAAATCCGTACATGATGTGTGCAAGTGACATTAGCGCAAGCTTCGAATTTGTGAAAACGTCACCACAAGGTGATCGCGATCAAAGAAACAATTCATTGAAGTCGAAGACCAAATAAGCCTGTTATGGTTCAAAACAAATAAAGTCGTTGTCGGGATTATTTCCAATATGATGGTCTCAATCCATCATATAGAACCTTGAATCGAATCTATATTACGAGCAAGTTCAACAATTAAACTTGGTTTAGACACATTCCAACAATGAATTCATGTATCAATAAAAAGAGTTTCGACATGGCCACAACGAAAAACCATATATGCCACTCAAAAGAAAATGAGTTTTCCAAGAAATCCATTGACTCGATAACAAGGAGTCAACATTTTGCAATAATACGGGTTATCTAGATCACAGTGCAAAGATTGAGTATAGCGAATTAATATTTGAAATATTGATAAATTAATCAGTCGAGGTGAAACCACATGTGTAACAAAAAATGCATGTGTAACATGTGAATTTATCAAGGAATAAGCAAATGAGTATTCGCTATCATGAAAGAAATCCTCGTGATACAATGACTGTTGGGATTGAACCCTATCAGAGGAACAGATAATTAAAGCTAAAACTGGATCAGGGCAGTGGATCCAGAATAAGCAGATGTTATGTATTCAAGTCTCTCCCCTTGAAAGTGGTTTCAACATCGGATGACCTCCAATCCACTGATCGGTACAACTGCTGACCTACAACTGCTGATCAAGTCAAAGACTGATAAAGACTAAAGCCCTGCTGTTCAATCTGCTGCTGTGGGTCAAGCACTGCTGAATATATCAAGTGCTGTTGGGTTCACATCAGTGGAAGGATTCAGCAGTAGTTTAGTTTATCTTCATGTAATGTAATGTATAACAATTGTTAGCATAGCAGTACTTGTATAGATCAGTTGTTAGAGTTTGTTAGGAGGTTAGATGTCACTTTCATGGTGACGTCAGCAAAGATGCCACAGTGGTTTGTCCGTGCCTATAAATAGAACAGTACACTGTACTGTTCTATTAGCTCTTAACCATCTTTCTTCCTGTACGAACAAATCACTGTAAGCTCAGGCTGAGGGGGAGTTTGTTACATGCATGCAATTGTAATCGTTGATGAAATAAATTCAATCATTCGGTTCATTGTTGAAAATGTGTGTTGAAAGCAATTCTCCTGTTTGATTGTGAAAAGTTTGTTACCATCTTATTCCGCTGCATTACTTTTTCATTGTTCATCTTAAATCAAACGTAAAACACAATCAAAACCAAACTCAGATCCTAACAATTGGTATCAGAGCCCAGACAGTCAAATTTGATAGTTTGTTCGTTTTGTTGAAAAACAGAGCAAGGTTTAATCACCATCAAAGTTGATTAATCAGTGCCTGTAAAAAAACCAGGATGACGTCACCATCACAAGATGATAAAAATAACATTGGCTCTCTTTTCAAACCTCCCATGCTTAAACGTAATGAATACAACATCTGGGAGAGAAGGATGGGTCACATCCTTGCTCAACAGAACACTGGATGTTGGAGATCTGTTGTTTTTGGGCCCCATGTTCCTATGGTGCCAAGTGCTGAGGATACAAAGAAGTTCGAACCTAAAAAACCTGAAACCTATACTGAAACTGACTTTCAAAAGTTCGAACTCGATGCCAAAGCATTTAGCATCATAGCATCTGCATTACCCAATGAAATCTATGCTGGACTGTTACATTGTAACAGTGCCAAAGAGCTATGGGATGCACTGAAGGAGCAGTTTGGGGGAACGGAAGAAGTTATTGAAAATAATAGGGAAATTCTGAATCAGCAGTATGAAACCTTCTGTCACATCAAGGGTGAATCATTGACTCAGCAGTTTGAGCGGTTCAGTTGTCTCATTAGTGACCTAAGACTTGTTAAAGTTACATTTCCAAATTCAACTCAAAATAGCAGGTTTCTTAGATCACTACCAGAAAAATGGGATACCATTGCATTTGTAACTAGAAATTCTGCTGAGTTCAAGGATCTGACCCTGACCCACCCAACTTCATGGTAGACTCCTAACCTATGAAAGGGAGTTAAACCAGAAAAAGAAGTTGCAAGAGTCAGGCAAACTTGCTGATGATTATTCATTTGGCAACACAACTTTTTTTGGTCAGGAAGAATCTGGTAGCAGTAGTAAGGATCAGAGTTATGATCATTTTATTGATATAACTGTTGGTGGAAATTTTAACAACTCTGATGCTAAGGAGTCTGAGAAAAGGAAGAAAAGAGAAAAGATCAAAAACCTGTTTTGTGATTTTTGTAAAAAGAAGAATCATCTAACAAAAGATTGTTTTAATTTAAAAGCATATGATCTAAACAAAACAAGTGTCATTGTACCTGCTGAAAGCTGAACCATCTGTGGTAAATTAAACCACAAAACTCAAGAATGTGTGTATCTCAAAAACTTTGATGTAAAAAAGAATGAGTACACTGCAAAAACATCCTTAAGTTCATCAACATCATCTGTCAAGTTCACCAAAAACCAACCACTGTTTGTGCCAGTCCAAATAGCTGTTATAAAACAGCTGAACCAAACATCTGTCAAAAGAGATGTTCAGGTGACTGATGCACCCCCTGCCAATCAATTCAGAAGAGGTAAGGAACAACCATCTTACCAAAGGATCCCACATGTTTATGAGACCTACAAAAGGCCCTCTAAACCAAGAGTGAACAGGCATCCTTTTGGTTATCAGCAGGTGATTGGTCAAAACCCACAACAGTGGTTAGAGAAAAACAGTCCTAAAACTGTCCAAACCCCTGACCTAACCACTGCCCATCCATCTGAACTCATCCCAGACACTGTTGAGACCCCATCCAAAGCCTTATTGGCTTTGGAGACCCTAATGAACTAATCCTTTTACTTCATGTGCAGGGAGCTTCTGCATGCTTAGATAGCCTTTGGTATGTAGATAGTGGAGGCTTCAGGCACATGACAGGATGTAAAGCCCTTCTCAAAGATTTCAAAATCCATGGAGGGGGTGATATATCCTTTGGTAATAATAGTAAAGGGAAAGTTCTGGGGTCTGGTACAGTACAGTCTGGTAATGTAAAATTTGAAAATGTCAATCTGATAGACAATCTAAAATTCAACCTCCTGAGTGTTTCACAAATGAGTGATAAGGGGTATGGATCATTCTTCACAAAGGAGTGTTGTAGGATTGTTGGACCAGAAAGGGTTAAAAAGATTGAAGCAATAATAAAAACTGGAAAAACCAAACTTGTTGCTCAAAGAAGTGGCAATGTTTATGTGGTGGATATGTCAAAAGAGAGCCCCAGAACTGATTCCTGTCTATTCTCAGCTGCATCAAACAAAGAGACAGAATTATGGCACAGGAGATTGGGGCACACAAATCTCAAGACAATCACTACCATTTCAAAACAGGGGTTAGTAAGAGGTTTACCTCAAAAACTATTCACCTGTCCTGAGCATTGTGTTTCCTGCCTAAAAGGAAAACAACATAAAAGCTCCTACAAATCCATTGATGAGTCCAAAACAACCAAATGTTTGAAAATGCTTCATATGGATTTGTTTGGCCCAGTTAAAGTCATGAGTCTTAAGAAAAGAGGTATTGTTTGGTTATTGTTGATGACTTTTCTAGGTTTACATGGACTTATTTTTTACACACAAAAGATGAGACTGCAGGCATTCTGCAAGACTTTGTGAAACAGGTTGAAAAGCAGTTTGACCTTCTAGTAAAAATCTTCAGAAGTGATAATGGCATAGAGTTCAGGAACAAGGAGTTGGATGATTTCTGTGTGTCAAAAGGAATTGTGAGGCAATACAGCATTCCAATAACACCAGAACAAAATGGGGTTGTTGAAAGAAAGAACAGAACTTTGATTGAGGCTGCCAGAACCATGATTGCTGATTCAGGTTTGCCATTAACTTTTTGGGCAGAGGCAGTAAACACTGCTTGCTATGTCCAAAACAGAGTTTTAATCAACCCAGGCATCAAAAGACTGCCTATGAACTGTTGTATAAAATAAAGCCATTGATTTCATATTTCAAGGTTTTTGGCTGCCCATTCTTCATTTTAAACTTAAAAGATTCTATCTCAAAGTTTGCAGCCAAAATTGATTGTGGTTATCATCTGGGATACTCAACCACTGCTAAGGCCTACAAAGTGTTTAACACAAGGACCAAAATAGTGGAAGAGACTTTGAATGTAAAGTTCAATGAACTTTCATCAATGAAAATCCCAGTAAACCCTGCAGAATTGTTTGATCTTGATAAATTCACTTTTGAAAATACTGCTGTCAAGACTAACAGTGCAGGTCCATCAAAGGATTCATCACCAGACTATGGGTATGAAATCATCATTCCTCAACAAAAGTCTGTCACAATTGGAAGAGCAGCAGATGTTCAAAACAGCCGTCAAAGCTCAACCACTGCTACCTCAACAGTTGTTGATCAAAGTAGCCCGTAAACCCCTGCTTCCACATCATCAAACACTGTTGATAAAATTCCTCAAATGGTGGATAAAAGTCAGCATGTGTCCACACCATTACCACCTTTTGAAGCCACTGCGGGATCATCAAAGTCACCAGCAGTGGTTAGCTCAGATGATTCACATCTGCAGCCCTCCCCACTCAATGCCATTGTTCCATACCAAGGAGAACTCATCTTCTTGAAATCTCATCCACCAGACCAAATCATTGGCAACATCAATGAAGGGGTGCTCACAAGAAGTCAATCCCAAAACATTTGTCTTTTTGCTGGTTTTCTATCTCTCCATCAGCCAGTCAAGTACCAAGAGGCACTAAAAGACAACAGCTGGGTAGAAGCCATGCAAGAGGAGCTCCAACAATTTAGAAGACAACAAGTTTGGGAGCTTGTACCATTTCCAGAGGGTGTAAGTCCTATTGGCACAAAATGGGTCTTCAAAAATAAAACTGATGAAAGGGGTATTGTTGTCAAGAATAAAGTCAGGCTTGTGGTTCAAGGGTTCAGACAAGAAGAGGGCATTGATTATGATGAAACATTTGCCCCTTTAGCAAGACTTGAAGCAATCAGACTATTTCTGGCCTTTGCTGTCAACCACAACATCAAGGTGTACCAAATGGATATCAAATGTGCATTCCTCTATGGTAAGATTCAAGAGGAGGTTTATGTTTCTCAACCTCCAGGCTTTGAGGATCCATTTAATCCAAATCATGTCTACAAGCTGAATAAAGCTTTGTATGGCCTGAAACAAGCACCAAGGGCCTGGTATGAAACTCTTTCCACTTTCCTACTATCGATTGGTTTCACAAGAGGTAGAATAGATAAAACATTGTTTTTAAAATGGAGAGGAAAGGATTTGATGATTGTCCAAATTTATGTGGATGACATCATCTTTGGAAGCACATGTAATAAAATGTGTGAAGAGTTTAGTCAACTCATGACAGCTGAGTTTGAAATGAGTGCAATGGGTGAACTCCAGTGCTTTCTTGGTCTCCAAGTAAGGCAACTAGAAAATGGCACTTTTATCCATCAAGGCAAATATGCCAAAGAACTGTTGAAGAAATTTGAGATGGATGATTGTAAGCCATGCAGTACACCCATTGCAACCAATAAAGTAGTCATATCTGATGAGAAGGATGAATTGGTTTATCAAACCTTGTATAGAAGAATGATTGGGTCTTTATTGTACCTAACTGCATCCAGGCCAGACATCATGTTTGCAACATGTGTTTGTGCAAGATCCCAATCAGCCCCAAGAAAGTCAAACCTTATTGCTGTAAAAAGGATATTAAGATGCCTAAAAGGTGCTCCCACACTTGGTATCTGGTATCCAGCTGATGGTAAAATTGAGCTTTCAGGTTTCTCAGATAGTGACTTTGCTGGATGTGACAAGACAAGGAAGTCCACTTCAGGAGGGTGCCAATTCCTAGAAATTGCTTAGTGTCTTGGCAAAGCAAAAAGCAAGCAGCTGTTTCCACATCCACTGCTGAGGCAGAATATATAGCTGCTGCAAGCTGTACAACCCAACTGCTTTGGCTTCAAAATCAGTTGCTGGATTTTGGTATCACTGCCTTAAAGACACCATTCATGTTGGATAGTCAGGCAGCAGAAAATATCATCAAAAATCAAGTTTCCCACTCAACCACCAAGCACATTGACATCAGACATCACTTTGTGAGGGATTGCTATGAAAAAGGTTTGATTTCTCTACACCATGTTCTAACTAAGGGTCAGCTGGCAGATGTGCTAACCAAAGCATTAGACACATCCACCTTTGAAAGCTTGATCTCTAGGATTGGCATGCTAAACATGGAATAACTGGCAAAATCCTGTTTTTCTATGAATAAAAGCATTAAAATGTTTTCAGAAAATCAAAAATCCATCCTTAAAAATAGCTAAAAATGAATTCTTCATTAAAATCCTTAAAAGTCTGCCATAACCACTGCTTTGTTCAAAAGTCAGTTCGAAAACTCTGTCCACTGCTGAAAGTCAACCCCTGTTCTCTCATTTTCTTGATAAGCACTGTTGTTCAAAATCAGTATTTTATCCACTGATGTGCTATCCACTGATAGTAAAAATCACCCACTGCTTTCATTCTTACCACTACAACCACTGGTCTTGTTCCATCAGTGGTTTTCATAAAAACACTTGTCCTTCATCTCATCAGGGGTTGGCACGTGGATAGTACATAGCGGTCAGATCTTTTGTAACCGCTGCCACGTCAGCATTCACTTTTTCTCTTTATAAAACCCTCTTCAAAACCCCAAACAGGGTTTTACTGTCGAATCGAATTCACAAAAATTCCTTTCTCAAAACAGTTTCCATTTCCCTCTCTCAAATCCTTCAAAACCTTCATTGATCTTCTTCTCCAAAATGACAAAATCAAAGTCATCCGCAAAATCCACTTCAAAATTATCTCCTAAAAAGGCCACTCAAAAGGCTACACCCATCGAAATACCATACAAATCTCCACACAATTATCTGGGTCTCCTTACAAAACCCGGCACCACCGATGCTTTCGATTCCATCATTGACATCATGTCTGCATCAAAGTACAAAACTTAGTTAACAGCAGATGCTCCAATTTACTTGAAAACCCAAAGAGAGTTTTGGAAATATTACCCTTGACAAACAAGGTGAGGATGTCATAGCCATTAACTCTTCTCTTATGGGTAAAGCTGTCAAAATCACACCACAATCCATCTCGGAAGTCTTTGAACTCAATTCAATGATCAGCAAGGTAAAACTTCTTTTCCCAAAAATGAGTTAAAAACTGATTTCCTTGAAAGGGGTTATGCAGAACAAATAAAAAAGGATACCTTACAAAAAGGTAATTTTCCACCTGTAACAAGATTTTTGTTCCATACCCTGCTTATGTGTGTTTCAAACAAAACCACTTATTTTAATGAAATACCATTAACGATTCAAAACCTGGGATATGCTATTCTTCAAGATGAAAATTTCAATTACTCCTATGAAATCTTTAATGATTTGGTTAAAAATGTTGACAAAAAGCCATTCTTACTTTTTCCAAGATTTCTAAGTTATTATTTTGAAAAGAAATTTGGTAAGGATGATGCTTCTGTAATAAAACAAGGTGACTCTTTTCAAATAAACAGCTTAACTGCTGAAACTTTTACAAGAATGTCAATACCTTGCAAAACACAAGCAGAGGTGCCTGAGCAGACTTTAGCAGCTACCACTGCTCCTCAGGTATCTCCTGCTGAGCCCACTGCTCAATGTGATCATAGCAGCAAAACAACTGCTTTGAAACCGACACCTAAAATCACCAAAAGGCCAAAACAAAAGAAAACTCAAAAGCCCCCCAAACCTACCAAAAAGGCAACTCTGGAGGATGAGATACCAGAGCAACTGCCAGTGACAGCACAAACGTCACAAGAAACCACTGCTGCTACTTCCTCACAGCAGTTGGTAGAAATATCTCAACCTATGCCTGAAACTCCTCCTGCTTCTTCTAAAAAAGAACAGGTTGTACAAATAGGGACACCACAATATGATGCTCTGGAATCACTTGCTTCCATCATCCACAACCCAATGCCCGGGGCCAAGTGACTGGGTGCTCTTGATTCCCCCACAAACAAAAATATTATTGGATGCTCTTGATTTGAACCAGGTACAAACCAGTCCTTCTCAATCACCTGTCAATGAGAATATACCTCCACAAGTGACTGGGTCTGATGTATCAATCATTGCTAACCCACCAACAAGACCTGAGGAGGTTACACCCCTTGAGTTACAAGTAACTCTTGGTGGTAGTCCAAGTGAAGCAGCCACTACAAGTGTTGAACCCACTGGTTTGCATTTGGACAATGCTTACATCTATAAGACTTCCTTGGAGGCAATTTCTTCTCTGGGAACACTTGTGTATCCAGTTTATACTAGGTCACTAAAAAGTGTCTCTCTTTTTGAAGGAAGACGTCCCCAGTACCAAGACAAAGGGGCATCAGTGGATGACATTTGGAATACATTCCCTGAGTCAACCACTGTTACAACCACTTTTAGTGGGAAATCAGATGATCCCATTAAGTTGGGTGATGGTTTAAAGTACCTAGAATTGACGGATATAATTGACAAACTGGATACCTCTGTTGCAGAAATCAAAGCAATGCTGCAACAGTTGTTGAAAGTTCAAAAAGTGCAACCCACTGTTGTTCCAGCTCAAGCACCTGCTCCACCACAAGCACCTGCTGCAAATGAGTTATGGAATCTATTTTAACCCCCTGCTCCAACAACAAAGACAAATGGCTGATCAGCAGCATGATAAACATGTTCAAATGCTGAGAAACATGATGGAGTCAAGGTTCAAAGATACCCAAGCTGACATCAAGGCTATAAAGGCCTACATACTGAACTCCACTGGCACTGCTCCTCCCACTGTTCTCTTTCTTGATAACCCCCCTCCAGATAATGCCAAAAAGGGGGAGAAAATCAAGCAGTGGAAGAAGAAGAAGGGAATTGAAGATGGCCTCTATATTGAACCAGAAAAAGAAAATATGACTAAAAACATTCTCTTGCCAGATGGTAGTAAAAAGATTGATGATACAACAAATGCACTTGCTGAAGCAAAAGCAAGTGTAAAAAGGGATAGAGAGGCTAAGGATAAAGCCAGGTGGGACCAGGAGAAAAGAGCTTATATGGAGCTGAATGCACAGGGTACTTCTGAGCCAAAGGATGATGAAAATCCTAAGCATGAAAAGAAGAAGCCCACTAGACAAGTGAGGCAACCCAAATCCACACCATCCAGACCACAAAGCATGCCTCCAAACCACCTCCCAAAGGCTCCAAGCATCAAACCTCTACCCAAACAGCTGTTGTAACTCATGTTGTATCAACAACTGTTGGTACATCAGTGGTTTCAGCAGTTGTTAAAACCATCACTTCAACACACACCACTTCAACACACACCACAACCACTGCCTTACCACCACCACCACCAAAAATCATCTCACCACCAAAACCACCATCACCACCAAAAACAACCTCACCACCTTCACCTCCTGCTAAGAAGCAGAAGACATCAGATGTTACAACATCTGTTGTAATGACAACAGTGGTTGAAACACCAGTTGTTTCAACAACTGTTAGTCAGCCACCTTCTACCACTTAAATCACAACCACTGATCCACCAAAAACATCATCAGCCTCTCCTACAATAAAAAGGAGAAGGATTTTTATACCTGATGATGATTCTCCATCACCACCACCAACATCCTCACAATCTCTTTCACTTGTTAATATCCCAAACCTTGTTCCTCTCTCATCAGCTCAAGTACAACAACCAATCACTACCATCACTCCTGCAGGTTTCCAGTATCCTCTTGAACTTATAGCAGTCAGAGAAGAGATCAAATCCTTCTACTTTGAGGATGATCCTGCTAAAAGGAGGTTGCCATCAGTTGAAGGATATCCTAGGCCTAACAACATTGAACAATACTTGAAAATTAAGGCTCAACAGGCAGAGGATATCTCCAAAAGAAACTCTCAAGGAAAAACTGACAAAGAAATTCAAAGGCATTACCAATTTCTATTCACTCAAGTCAGATCCTTAGAACAGTTTGCAAAGAATGTCTGTCAGCAAATATCAGAAAGAGCAGATGAAACCCTCAAAAAAGACTACATTGAAAATATCATGGCTTCTAAGAAGTATAAGGGGGAAAAACATATGTACAAGGAGTGGACCATTGAAAAGGAAGCAGCAAGGATTCAAGAAATGATCAAAAATAAGGTCAAACATACTCCTCCTGATTGGGGAAAGTACAAGAAGAATGTACCTGACAAAAAGGTAGAGCTGAGGAGAATGAAAGAGGAACTAATTATTGCTGATTATGGGTCTGAAAATAAAGTGATGAGATGGAGAGAAGATAAAGTCAGGGCCACCTACAAAAGGTTGGAGGAACTAAGGAAGAAAGATCCAAAAGTTCCACAAAAACCTGACTACTCTGAAGCAGAAGTCTCAACAAGACCACCAAAGCTGCAAATCAAGAGAGCCACTGCTCCAGCTGGTGCTGCTATATATAAAGAAGGCAACAAAAACAGTTGGATGTTGAAACAGTGGAAGAATTAATGGCAGGAGACGACCTTGTAAAAGAAGGCATTAAGAAGATGATAGCTGAAACTCTTGGCCTAAATCAACCTGCAAGCACTGCTCAGTCAGTCATCACAAGGACAACATCACTAAACACCTCATGTAATAAAAATCTCCCAAGAAACCCACCAGACTCAAAAGTACTAAAGTGGAAAACTGACAAACAGACCCATGTACTGACAGAGATCAAGTCTAGTGGAGAAGTGAAGAAAATAACAAGGGAACAAGCACTTGGCCTAAGTCTTGAAGATTTGCAGGATCTCCTTGATCTTCCACTGTGCAGGGATGAAGATGACACAGATGCCTTAGGCTTTGAGTTACAACTCAAAGGGAAAATAAGGGAACTGTTGATGAGGCAATAAAGATCTACCAATAATGAAGGGTTTTGGCATTATCTGTTCTAGGGGGAGATTGTTGGGATTGAACCCTATCAGAGGAACAGATAATTAAAGCCAAAACTAGATCAGGGCAGTAGATCCAGAATAAGCAGATGTTATGTATTCAAGTCTCTCCCCTTGAAAGTGGTTTCAACATCGGATGACCTCCAATCCACTGATCGGTACAACTGCTGACCTACAACTGCTGATCAAGTCAAAGACTGATAAAGACTAAAGCCCTGCTGTTCAATCTGATGCTATGGGTCAAGCACTGCTGAATATATCAAGTGCTGCTGGGTTCACATCAGTGGAAGGATTCAGCAGTAGTTTAGTTTGTCTTTATATAATGTAATGTATAACAGTTGTTAGCATAGCAGTACTTGTATAGACCAGTTGTTAGAGTTTGTTAGGAGGATAGATGTCACTTTCATGGTGACGTCAGCAAAGATGACTCAGTGGTTTGTCCGTGCCTAAAAATAGAACAGTACCCTGTACTGTTCTATTAGCTCTTCACCATCTTTCTTCCTGTACGAACAAATCACTGTGAGCTCAGGCTGAGGGGGAGTTTGTTACATGCATGCAATTGTAATTGTTGATGAAATAAATTCAATCATTCGGTTCATTGTTGAAAATGTGCGTTGAAAGTAATTCTCCTGTTTGATTGTGAAAAGTTTTTTACCATCTTATTCCGATGCATTACCTGTTCATTGTTCATCTTAAATCAAACGTAAAACACAATCAAAACCAAACTCAGATCCTAACAATGACTATTAGGAAGAGTAGAACTGTGAGAATCCACTCACTATATGCAAAAAGTCAAAATTTCAGCAAAAGAAATTTGAGGATCTTACCTGGAATTTCGTGTGATAGCCGGTTGTTAGGTGACATTACCATGGAATGTCGAACATAGCGTATTCGCCATAAATGAAATAGGGGGAATGCGAAGGCATGTGACTTCTTTTGCAGCGCCAACAACTGTGAGTTTCTTTAGACTAAGTACCGACTGTTGTGAAATCTTGTTCTAACGTACCTCAGCGAGATTCATGTCATTTGCAGGATCACGTGGCAAAGTGCCACATTTCGGTCGGTAGTTCTCCCGCTGCCGGGATTAGGATCGTTGTTATCGTGCCCGATCATGTTTTCCAAAGGCCTTGCCTCGAAAGTCGTGTATGATGTACTTCGACGTCCGCTAACGTATAGTTTAAGTTTCATGCATACTTGTGCACTAGCGTTTCGTTCCGCGTAGAATGTGATGTGCTCCGACATCCGTGGACGTATAATTTGAGTTTCATGTATTCTTGTGCACTACCATTTCGTTCCGCGTAGGTTACCTGTTCGGGTAAGTAAGATAGCATAGACGACACAATATAATGGCGTTTGCCCGAGTTAATAGTCGCAGTTCCTACGTAATGACCTTTAATGGATTTTGACATAAGTTCTCGAAAGGTCCTAGATGCATGTTATTAAAACTCTCAAGGTTTTGCTTTCTGTATGCAATCATTTCGTGTACTATGTATCAAACACAACTCTTGTGCATGTTTAAGATCAAAACTGTTGACTCATTGTTCTTGGTAACGGTTGGAACCCATGTTCGAGTCTTAGGCTTTTTGTATGTGTTCAAGTCTTAATAATCTAAGTCCCCAGCGGAAAATGAGGTTAGAGCCTAGGTATCTCTACAAAAACCTAATTCGCTGAAACCTATAACTCTGATACCAATCTGTCACACCCCGAAATATCAGAGTCTGCGTGACTGGACCGGTATCTTCATTGCACAGCAGAAGCAAATAAGCTAAGACTTCTAGAAATTGAACGCCTGCTAAGTACTCGAATTCCCATAGGTTCTCCTATTCCAACCATTCCAAAGTTTGAAAAATGCAACCTGAGAAAGAACATGCGAGAAAAATCAACATAAAGTTGAGCGAGTTCATAGTTTGTTTTGAAAAAAATTTAAAATAAATCTTTTTGATAACCGGTTTAAGTAATGCTGAGAGAATATAGTGAAACCATTTTCTTTGGCATGTCATGTGAAAACCTTGTGTTTATAAAAATTGTATAACCGTCAATGTCCGCGCACGACAAAGACAACAAGCCCGCATGAGCCTATAACCCACCCCTTGCTAGCAAGTGCCTCGCCAAGCCGTTTACTCAAGACGGCCGACTAGCAGGTGATTATAGTTCCGATTAGTAGCGAGGACTTCACTGTACAGTTCTAGAGACCCTACGGCCCTTAGTGAGTAGTGGACCATCCAGTCCTTGTATCATTGGGCCTTTGCCCACGTCCTTGGGCCTTTGCCCATGTCATTGGGCCTTTGCCCACGTCCTTGGGCCTTTGCCCACGTCATTGGTCCTTTGCCCATGTCATTGGGCCTATGCCCACGTTATTAAAACTCATGCATGTTTCAAAAACCTTGTATTGTTGTAAGAACCGGTAAGTTTAGAATGAACTCTTCGTAAACCATTTGACTTCGTTGAAATCCTGTTGCGAAATGGTTTAGGAATATCTGGTTTTTGTTTATCGAAACATTATGTTTTTGCAAAACTTGCATGTCTTTCCACCCCCGAAAACATTTATAAAAATGTAAAACAGTAAAAAGTGGGGGTTATGAACTCACCTAGATATTCTTGTGCAAAGCTAGCTTAGTGTGATTCCGTAGGGTCGTTCCAAGAATGTGAGTTAGCTAGCGTGCAACTATAGCATCCCTAACAGGGAATAACTTATCAATTTCTAATTAAACGTAGCTAAACTACGTGTCCGAGCCTTACCGAATCGTTAACAAACGATTCCAAGAAGGTGTTATTGTCATGACTTAGAATAACCAACATATGGTTATTTGATCCGGTTTATAATCGGGATAAATACTAAGTCTCGAAAATGACTTAGTTTCCGAGTAGTTAGGATATATATATATATATATATGGGACCGCTAACATGAGAACCACCTCGAGTTGTAAGAACCGTGAGAACTACACCGTACGGGGCAAGGTGGACCAAAATTTTTTTTTCATTAACGTAGATGCGTGTATTATAAACACATCTGTAAAAAAAAATTCAAAAAAAATGTCGTGTGTGTAGTTTTCAGCACCACAAGTTTGTGTTTACGGATACCGTAAATCCTACCGGAAAATTTACGGTACCCGTAAACACACACTTGTGGTGCTCAAAAACTTTTTTTTAAATTTTTTTTTTTTACAAATGTGTTTATAATACACGCATCTACGTTTGTGAAAAAAATTTTGGTCCACCTCGCCCCGTACGGTGTAGTTCTCACGGTTCTTACAACTCGAGGTGGTTCTCATTTTAGCGGACCCATATATATATATATATATATATATATATATAAACAGAAGTGTACATGTATCTAAACGTCGTATAGCTGAAATAATACTCCCGCGTCTTGTGGACAATTATCAAAATAATTATATAATTGTATGCTCGTTAGAATCGACTTTCGTTCGTTTGTACCATATTAACTCGAATAATATCGTTTGTTATAATCTTATGGTAAAATATTGTATGCCGTTTAGGCGTTCGAAAATAAATATAAATAATTATATTTATTTTATAAAATTATTTGAAATTATCAGCAGCATCTGAGATAAATGTAAACACTTACATTTATTTTATAAAAGTAATCGAAAATATTCGAATTATCGACGTCTAAAATAAATATAAATAATTATATTTATTTTATAAACTTTCGAGTCGTAAACGTTGTCAATAAATATATTGTTTATTTTAAACAATCGTCGAATAATAGACGTTTGGATTAAACATAAGAAATTATGTTTATACGAAATAAGTTTCGGTGTTTTGTTATCTTGTAATCGCTTTTGTCGAAATGTTATAAACTCGTTTTATAAGTCGTAAAGCGTCGCCAAAATAAATATACTTTTATATTTATTTTATAAAAATACCTCAATCTCGTTTGATGTCATTTTTGTGTTATGAATACGTTTCGTGTTATGAATTTTACGAAAAACGGACGGAGTTTCCTCTGTTTTTGGAATGACCCGACAACTCAAGTTGTCACTATTTTGTCAAAATTCAACAATTTATTCAATAACAATATATATGTAAAATTACTCGTCAAATGTAAAGGCGTAGATAATCAATAATGTATAGACGTTATCTAATCGGGTCGAGCTCGGCTCGCATAAAAACAAAACTAGACTAATGTGTATCTAAGGTTTAACGCATTGTTTAAATCTGGTTACCAGGTCTGGTTTCGACCGCGATTGACTGTTGTTGACCGAGTTTGACTCGGATATTGACCGAGTCAACTGAGGTTAACTGTTGTTGACTTATGTTGACCCGAACCTGAGTCGAAAATACGGGGTCAGAACCGAGTTAAATCTGAATTATGTTTTACTCAGATTCGAAACCTAACCGAACCTGAACCGAACCAAGTATTGAGCGAGTGAACCAGGTCGAATGGAAGTGAATCTGACTAAGCTGACCCGAGCCGTCCCATTGACTTCCTTTGACTTGCGGTCTGCCTTAACTGTTTGACCAAATTTTCTGAGTTGACCCGGTGTTGACCGAGTCAACAAGGACTCGAACTGAGTTAACCAGGTTGAACTATAATTGAATCGTCACCGAACCAACTTGAACCGAAACCATCAGTACTACTGCCGCCATTACCATCATCGTCACCGGCACGACCGCGGCTGGTCGTCGCCGCACGGTGGACCTTTGTCTGTCGTGACTTCCACGTCGCACCCCCATCCCCTCGCCATCATCATCATCAACATCAGAGAAAAAAAAGAAAAATCAAATCTCATGTTGATTAACCATTGAACTTTGGAAGAGTTTTAAAAGAAAAGAGTGCTCGGAGTGAAGGGTTTACCAGAAATACTGTCGCCGACGTTCACCGCCACCGTCGCCGTCACCGCCGCCGTGTGCGGCGGCTCCCTTTCCTTCTCCGGTCTCTCTCTGATTCTGTCGGTGGTCTTCATCAGCGAAGAATCGAGTGGGGGGGTGTTCGTCGTCGAGGTGTTCACCGAGAGAGAGGACCAGCAGGATGGTCGGTGTGTCGCGTCGGAGGAAGGGCGTCGGTGGCCTGAGTTGCGGCCGACACCGGCTAGCTGTCGGTGAAATGAGGGATTCAGGTGTGTTGTAATCGAAGAAGTAGGAGGGAAGTAGCAAATGGTGTCTTGTATGCAGCTGAAACAACTTTTAGGCCATCCGTAGTCATAAAGCCCCTTGTGGGGCGTTATATGACACGTGTCGTGCCACGTCACACAAGGGCTTCATGGGGCGTTATATCACTAGAGCCCGTAGTCATAAAGCCCCTAACCATCATTACCTAATTATTAATTTTTTTATTAATTAATTATAAAAAACCATGCTTTATTTTGATTGGTCAAAGGTTGAAAAGCAAAGCCAATACCGCCGTGAAATATATGGCGCCTCCCCCCTTTTTTCCCCCATAACGCCGCCCGTCGCGGTGTGCGGGTCGTTATGGGGTGTTATGGGGCGTTATGGATGAAAAAAGCCACATATGGCGCCCCACTACATATGCACTTAAAGGAAATGAGGGTTTTCTCTAAAGATAAGCTTTTATAATAGGGTTTTAGAGCCCGTTTTCACAACCGAGTGTCATAAATTGTCGTAGAATAGTGTTTCAGGGTCAAATACCCTTAAATTTGTGTCGTAGGTCGTTAATAGACGCGTTCGTTCGATTAGTCGCTTTAAATCGCGTAAAAGTCTCGTCCGTTATTTTTCGTTCGTTTTTCGATTTGATTTTCAACAATGAATATTAAAATTCGAAAACGATGCCAAATATATCATAATATATTAATGTCGAGATGAAATTCGAGGCCGGTGCTTCCGTTTCATCGTTTATTGTCGGTGCGTTACTGTTTCCGTGTTTTTTGTTCGCGTTTGCGTTTTGTGTTGCTTGAAAGCATAATATTTTCGCAAAACGTAATCCATAAGTATATGTTATATGTATAAACTTCGTATTTGTCAGCGTGGTCAGTATTTTGTACGGTGTCAGTTCGTTTTCATTTACCGTTCCGCAGATTTCTCAAGAAATCACCATACGCGCATTGTAACGTCTGATAAGCGTTCCTAGGCATACCAAGAGCCTAAATAAGTTAATTCGTGCCATAAACACTACATATTATCACCTTAAACACTTGTTAATTGCGTAATTAGAAGCCGTTAATTATCAGTTGTCACAATACATATAGCACCATAGGCTTTGTTATCTCATGCAAGCAGAATTTTGTCTTCATTTAAATACGTTGCAGAGTCAAGATTAATCACAAGTTGGTTTAGAGTTCCTATCATTGGTTGATGAGGTCCAACAATGATAGAGTAGCGTCGGTAAAGTAACAGAAAGCTCTCATTTTGCCTTTCCAGTTCACAAAATCATCTCCTAACTTAAGCTTAGGAATTCTAGAAGTGGAACTGAGTTCAAGTTCATTGGAGATTGACTGGTTGGTTCCATTTGATCAAACACAAAACACAAAACAATTTAATGTTAGGATGAGTTTAAGTGTCGCCTACAATGATAAAAAATAGAGTGTCGCCTAGTAACAAGACTAAGTGCCACTAGAAGCAACTAAAACTTGAGTGTCGCCGGAAAGAGTTCTGAAAACAACAAGTGGCCAATGTTAGTTAGCAAGTGACGCCTGAGATAAGGGCCACACAAGAGTGTCGCCTGATAACTAGGTCAAGTTTGATTTTAAGCAATGATTTTAGTGTCGCTTAAACTAATAGTCCACGTCATCATCTTCTTCAAATATCAAGTGTCGCTGAAATCAAGTGTAGTAGCGCTAAATTAAAGTTCAGTGTCACCAACTTCAAAGATAGAACACCCCCTTTTTCAAGAATTACACAAAAATCACACAGATTAGTTCACAAACGCTAAAAATCACGCAGATCAGTTCACTTTGAAAACATTTTTGTAACAGTTTTTCAACAAAAACACTAAACAATTTCACTGTTTCAGATCCGAATTTGAAATTTATAAACCTTTTAAACGTTTCAAAAACCCACAAATTTTAAACAATCAAGAGCATCTAGGCTCTGATACTAAATTGTAAGATTCCCAGAAATATCGATACTAGTGATGTTTCTCAACAATAATCAGATCTAAAACGTCAAATAGTTTGACGGTTTGACCCGAAAATGATAGAAAGCTCAAAAAACAGTTTAAGAATAATGTAGAAGGAGATAAACACTATAACGAGGCTTTCAATAATAGTCGAGAAATATATACAATGGAAACCAACTTTTCTAATTCAGCATCAACACACTCATAAGGTGTAATCAAAAGATCCAAAAGCCTAACCTAGTCAAATGGAAACACCAACTATATATAGGCAACAGTTAGGTTAATTGGCTCAATCCAAGAGTGACGCCATGCGCATTGCCGTCACACTTGTGACACATATCAAGTGACGACCATTGATCAAGTCAAACTGTATGATGATGTTGGGCAGGCGACACTCAAAACAACCAACATCTGAGTGTCGCTAACGGTAGAAGTCATTATTCGTTCATCTTTATTTCTTGTATGGTATGCTACAATCTTATAAGTTCCGACACCACTTGAGCACAACTTTCATTTTCTGTTAGGTTTGTAAAATATTAATAATGCATGGAACACCAAAGTAATTGTGAATATTATAAAACAGAAAATTTGTACCAATATATATAAATGAGTAGGATGTATATGCATGTCAGTAAGCACTCCTAGAAATTTGGCATTTTCTAAGAAGCATTTTCGTCACAAATGCGTAGCAAACTGAGATTTGCTACACATTTGCAACAAAACCTTGATGTTGGAAAAAGCCTCGTCGGAAACTAATTATTACGCATTTACTACGTGTTAGGATCTGACTTTCTTTTTTATTGTGTTTTTGTTTAAGAAATAATGAAGATGAACAAGTAATTGCAGCGGAAACTAAAATGGAAATAAACTTTGCACACAATCAAACAGGAGAAATGCTTTCAACACACATTTTAACATAGAACCGAATGATTGAATTTATTTCAATATTCAATTACAATATGCATACATGTAATACAAACTCCCCCTCAGCCTGAGCTCACAGAGAATTGTTCATGCAGGAAGACAAGTGGTGAAAGAGCTAATAGGACAGTACAGGGTACTGTTCTATTTATAGGCACGAGCAAACCACTGAAGCATCTTGGCTGACGTCACCATGAAAGTGACATCTAACCTCCTAACAACATGAAACTACTGATCTAATACAAGCATTGTTTAGCTAACTACTGATTACAATTCATTACAAAAGGTAAGACTAAACTACTACTTTCTCCTTCCACTATTGTGACTCTAGCAGTACTTGGTTTCTTCAGCAGTGCTTGACCCATAACACTAGATTGAGCATCAGGGCTTTAGTCTTCATCAGTCTTTATACTTGATCAGCAGTTATAAGGCAGCAGTTGTTGTAAAGGAATAGTGGATGAAGGTCATCAGTTGTTAGAACCACTTTCAAGGGGAGAGAATGAAATACAAACATCTGCTTATTTTGGATCCACTGCTCTGATCCGGTTTTGGCTTTAATCAACTGTTCCTTTGGTAGGGTTCAATCCCAACAATCTCCCCCTGGAACAGATGATTCCAAATCCCTTCATTATTGTAGATCTTTATTGCCTCATCAACAGTTCCCTTATTTGTCCTTTAAGTTGTAACTCAAAGTCCAGGGCATCTGTGTCATCCTCATCCCTGCACAGTGGAAGATCAAGGAGATCTTGCAGATCTTCAACACCCAGGCCCAATGCTTGTTCCCTTGATATTTTCTTCACTTCACCATTGGATTTGATCAGAGTCAATACGTGGGACTGTTTTTCAGTTTTCCACTTTAGTATTTTTGAATCCAGTGGGTTTCTTGGGAGAGGTTTTATTGCAGATTAGTTTGGAGATGGTGGCCTGGTAATAACTGGTTGAGTAGTAGTTGGAGTTTGTGCAGATTCAAGTCTTTCTACTATCATCCGCTTAACCCCTTCTTTCACAAGATAATCCTCAGCGTATTTATCTGCTGCTGTTAATTTATCCATCTGCTTTTGTTTCCTTCTTTGGTAAAGGATGGCAGCAGGTGGAGCAGTGGATCTCCTGAATTCTTGCTTTTGTGGCTTTTCTGGAACCACTGCTTCAGGATAGTCTGGCTTTTGTGGAATGTTAGGATTTTTCTTCCTTAGTTCTTCCAGCCTTTTGTAAGAGATCATCACTTTCTCCTCTGTCCATCATGACACTTGGTTCCTTGACCCAAAATCTACTGTAATCAGCTCTTCTTTCATCCTCTTCAGCTGCAGGGTCCTTTCTGGTACCTTCTTTTTGAACTTTGCCCAGATAGGAGGAGTCTACTTTACTTTATTCTTGATCATATCTTGAATTCTGGCTGCTTCACTTTCAAGCTCTTTAATGGTCCATTCTTTGTTCATGTACCTTTCTCCTTTATATTTCTTGTAAGCCATGATATTATCAAGATAGTTTTTTCTCAAAGTTTCATCTGCCCTTTCTGATAGTTGCTGACAAAGATTTTTTGCAAACTGTTCCAAAGTTCTGACCTGAGTTAACAGATATTGATAGTATCTTTGGATTTCCTTGTCAGATTTACCATGTGAATTCCTTTTAGAGATATCCTCTGCTTGTTGAGCCTTTAACTTCATATATTCTTCAATGTTGTTTGGCCTAGGATATCTTTCAAGAGATGGAAAACTCCTTTTAGCAGGGGGTCATCTTCAGTGTAGAAGGATTTGATCTCCTCTCTAACTGCTATAAGCTCTAAAGGATACTGAACACCTGCAGGAGTGATGGCAGTGTTTGATTTTTGAACTTGGGCTGAAGAGAGAGGAACAGGGTTTGGAATAGGTACAACAGGCAGTGGTTGTGTGGTTGTTTGGGGTGGTGAAGTTTCATCATCTTTCAAAATTATCCTTCTCCTTTTTGGTTTAGGAGAGGCTGGTGGTATTTTGGATGGTTGTGAAGTGGTGGTGATTTGAGTGGTGGTTATTGTAGTGGAAGGTGGCTGACTAACAGATGTTTAAACAACTGGTGTTTCAACCACTGTTGTCATTACAACTGATGATGTGTCATCAGCTGTCTTCTTCTTTTTGGCAGGAGGTGATGGTGGTGATGAAGTTGTTTTTGGTAGTGATGGTATTTTTGGTGGGGCAGTGGTTGAAGTGGGAGCAGTTGTTGTAGTTGAAGTGGTGGTTGTTGGGTTAACAACTGCTGAAACCACTGAAGTACCAACAGTTGTTGATACAGTAGGTGTTACAACAGTTGTTGGTTTGGGAGATTGATTTATGGAGCTTTTAGGAGGTTTGGGAGTATGTTTTGTGGATCTGGATGGTGTGTGTTTGGGTTGCCTCACTTTTCTAGTGGGATTCTTTCTTTTTGGCTCAGGATTTTTATCATCCTTTGGCTCAGAAGTACCCTGCTCATTCAGTTCCATAAAAATTCTCTTCTCTTGTTCAAACCTTGCTTTATCCTTTGCTTCCAAATCCCTTTTTACCCTTGCTTGTGCATCAACAATGGCATTTGTGGTTACATCAATCTTTTTAGTACCATCTGGCAAGGGGATGTCTGCAAGCATGCTTGACTTGTCTGGTTCAATATACAGACCATCTTCATATCCCTTCTTTTTGAACTGCTTTAATTTCTCCCCCTTTTTGGCATTATCTGTTGGGGGGGGGGGGGGGGTTATCCACAAAGATGATAGAGGGAGGAGCAGTGCCAGTGGTGTTTAGTAAATGGTCCTTTATTTCCTTGATATCTGCCTGGGTGTCTTTAAACCTTGCCTCCATGAGATTTCTGATCTTTTGAACTTGTATTTCATGTTGCTGATCAGCTAATTCCCTTCGGTGCTGTAACAGAGGTTGAAACAATGTCCACAGCTCATCTGCAGTAAGAGCAGATGATGGAGCAGCTGTTGGAGTTGGTGCAGCAGTGGGTGGTACCTTTTGTACTTTCAACAACTGTTGCAGCATGTCTTTGATTTCTGCAACAGATGTATCAACATTGTCAACTCTATCCATCAATTCTCGGTACATTAAACCATCACCCAACTTAATGGGATCATCTGATTTCCCACATTCAGTGGTTGTAACAGTGGTTGACTCAGGGAATGTATTCCAAAAGTCATCCACTGATGCTCCTTTTTCTTGGAACTGGGGACTTCTTCCTTCAACTGGGGTGACCACTTTTAGTGAACCAGTAAAAAACTGGATACACCGTGGTTCCCAAAGAAGAAATTGCCTTCAAGGAAGTCTGATTGATGGAACAACTGTCCAAGTGCAAACCAGTGGATTTAGCACTTGTAGTAGCTGCTTCACTTGAACTACCACCAAGATTTGCATGTAACTCAAGAGGTGTAACCTCCTCAGGTGTTGTTGGTGGGTTAGCAATGATTGAAACACCAGACCCAGTTACTTGTTGAGGTATATTCTCATTTACAGGTGAGAGAGAAGGACTGGTTTGTGTCTGGTTCAAATCAAGAGCATCCAACAAAAGCTTTGTTTGTGGGGGAATTGTGGTAGTGAGTATGGGTGTAGAAAGCGAATTTGCCCCGGGCAGTGGGCTGTGGATGATGGAAGCAAGTGATTCCAGAGCATCATATTGTGGTGTCCCTATTCTTACAACCTGTTCTTTTTTAGAAGAAGCAGGAGGAGTTTGAGGCATGAATTGAGATCTTTCTACCATCTGCTGTGAGGAAGTAGCAGCAGTGGTTTCTTGTGACTTTTGTGTTGTCACTGGCAGTTGCTCTGGGATCTCATCTTCCAGAGTTGCCTTTTTTGTTTTAGGTTTGGGGGGCTTTTTTGTTTTCTTTTGTTTTGGTTTTCTGGTGGTTTTAGGTGTGGGTTTCACAGCAGTTGTTTTGCTGCTGTGATCACCTAGAGCAGTGGGCTCAGCATCAGGTGCCTGAGGAGCAGTGGTAGCTGCTAAATTCTGCTCAGGAGCCTCTGCTTTTGTTTTAGAAGGTTTTGATAATCTTGTAAAAGTTTCAGCTGTTAAGCTATTTATTTGAAAAAAGTTCACCTTAGATGATCACATGAGCATCATCCTTTCCAAATTTCTTTTGAAAATAAAAGCTCAAGAACCTTGGAAACAGTCAAAATGATTTTTTATCAACATTTTTGACCAAATCATCAAAGATCTCCTGGGAGTAGTTAAAAATTTCTTTATGTAAAATAGCATAACCCAGGTATTGGATCTTCAATGGAATTTCATTAAATGCAGTGGTCTTATTAGAAACACACATCAAGAGGGTATGGAATAAAAATCTTGGTGCAGGAGGAAAACTACCTTTTTGTAAGGTGTCCCTTTTCATTTCTTCATCATACCCCCTCTCAATAAAATCAGTTTGATACTCGATTTTAGGAAAAGAAGTTTTACCTTGCAAATCATCGAGTTCAAATACTTCTGAAATGGATTTTGGTGTAATTTGAACTGGTTTACCCTTTATTGATGAATTGATAGCTATGATTGTCTCACCTTGAGATTCAAGTGTGGCATTCTTCCAAAATTCTCTCTGGGTTTTTAGATAAATCGGAGCATCAGTAGTCAACAAAGTTTTGTACTTTGAAGAGGAAAGAGCATCAATGACTGAATCGAAGGTTTCGGTGTGAGTGGGTTTTGTGAGTAGACCCAAGTAATTGTGGGGAGCTTTGTATTGCATTTCTATGGCTTTTTAAGTGGGTTTCTCAGATGATGAAGATGATGATTTTGCCATTTTGAGGAAGAAGAATGATGAATGATTTGAGAGAAATGGATGATAACTGTTTTAAGAAAGGAATTTTGAATTCGATTCGACAGTAAAAACCCTGTTTGGGGGTTTTGATCAGGGTTTTATAGGGTGGAAAAGTGAATGCTGATGTGGCAGCGGTTACAAAAGATCTGACCGCTATGTACTGTCCACGTGCCAACCCCTGATGAATAATGGAAGACAGGTGTTTTATGGAAACCACTGATGAAGCAAGATCAGTGGTTGCAACGGTTATAATGAAAGCAGTGGGTGACTTTAACTATCAGTGGATAGCCTATCAGTGGATAAAACACTGATTTTGAACAACAGTGATTACCAAGGGAATGAGAGAACAGAGGTTGACTTTCAGCAGTGGACAAATTTTTAGCAGAACAGATGTTTGAAACAAAAAGTGGTTATGGCAGACTTTTAAGGATTTAATGAAAATTTCATTTTTAGCTATTTTTAAGGATGGATTTTTGATTTTCTGAAAACATTTTAATGCTTTTATTCATAGAAAACAGGATTTTGCCTGTTATTCCATGTTCAGCATGCCAATCCTAGAGATCAAGCTTTCAAAGGTGGATGTGTCTAATGCTTTGGTTAGCACATCTGCAGCTGATCTTTAGTTGGAACATGGTGTAGAGAAATCAAACCTTTTTCATAGCAATCCCTCACAAAGTGATGTCTGATATCAATGTGCTTGGTGGTTGAATGGGAAACTGGATTTTTGATGATATTTTCTGCTGCCTGACTGTCCAACATGAGAGGTGTCTTTAGGGCAGCGATACCAAAATCCAGCAATTGATTTTGAAGCCAAAGAAGTTGGGATGTACAGCTTGCAGCAGCTATATACTCTGCCTCAGCAGTGGATGTTGAAACAGCTGCTTGCTTTTTGCTTTGCCAAGACACTAAGCAACTGCCTAGGAATTGGCACCCTCCTGAAGTGGACTTCCTTGTTTTGTCACATCCAGCAAAGTCACTATCTGAGAAACCTGAAAGCTTGATATTTTCATCAGCTTGATACCAGATACCAAGTGTGGGAGCACCTTTTAGGTATCTGAATATCCTTTTTACAGCAATAAGGTTTGACTTTCTAGGGGCTGATTAGGATCTTGCACAAACACATGTTGCAAACATGATGTCTGGCCTAGATGTAGTTAGGTACAATAAAGACCCAATCATGCTTCTATATAAAGTTTGATCAACCAAATCATCCTTTTCATCAGACATGACTATTTTATTTGTTGCAATGGGTGTACTGCATGGTTTACAATCATCCATCTCAAATTTCTTTAAAAGTTCTTTGGCATATTTGCCTTGATGGATGAAAGTGCCATTTTGCAGTTGCCTTACTTGGAGACCAAGAAAGCACTGGAGTTCACCCATTGCACTTATCTCAAACTCAGCTGTCATGAGTTGCCTAAACTCTTCACACATTTTATTACATGTGCTTCCAAAAATGATGTCATCCACATAAATCTGGACAATCATCAAATATTTCCCTCTCCATTTCAAAAACAGTGTTTTATCTATTTTACCTCTTGTGAAACCAATGGAAAGTAGAAAGGTGGAAAGAGTTTCATACCAGGCTCTTGGTGCTTGTTTCAGGCCATACAAAGCTTTATTTAGCTTGTAGACATGATTTGGACTAAATGGATCCTCAAAGCCTGGAGGTTGACAAACATAAACCTCTTCTTGAATCTTACCATAGAGGAATGCACATTTGATATCCATTTGATACACCTTGATATTGTGGTTGACAGCAAAGGCCATGAATAGTCTAATAGCTTCTAATCTTGCTACAGGGGCAAATGTTTCATCATAATCAATGCCCTCTTCCTGTTTGAACCCTTGAACCACAAGCCTAGCTTTATTCTTGATAACAATGCCCCTTTTATCAGTTTTGTTTTTGAAGACCCACTTTGTGCCAATAGGACTCACACCCTCTAGCAGTGGTATAAGTTCCCATACTTGTTGTCTTCTAAACTGTTGGAGCTCCTCTTGCATGGCTTCTACCCAGCTGTTGTCTTTTAGTGCCTCTTGGTACTTGACTGGTTGATGGAGAGATAGGAAACCAGCAAAAAGACAGATGTTTTGGGATTGACTTCTTGTGAGCACCCCTTCACTGATGTTGCCAATGATTTGGTCAGGTGGGTGAGACTCCAAGAAGATAAGATCTCCTTTGTATGAAACAATGGCATTTAATGGTGAGGGCTGAAGATGTGAATCATCTAAGCTAACCACTACTGGTGACTTTGATGATCCAGTAGTGGCTTCAAATGGAGGTGGAATAGGAGGTAATGGTGTGGACACATTTGATCCACTGTTTGAGGACTTTTATCAATAGTGTTTGATGATGTGGAAGCAGGGGTTAATGGGCTACTTTGGTCAACAACTGTTGAGGTAGCAGTGGTTGAGCTTTGACAGCTGTTTTGAACATCTGCTGCTCTTTCATTTGATGCAGACTTTTGTTGTGGAATGATGACTTCATATCCATAGTCTGATGATGAACTTTGTGATGGACCTGCACTGTTAGTCTTGACAGCAGTATTTTCAAAAGTAAATTTATCAAGATCAAACAATTCTGCAGGGTTTGCTGGGATTTTCATTGATGAAAGTTCATTAAACTTTACATTCAAAGTCTCTTCCACTGTCTTAGTCCTTGTGTTAAACACTTTGTAGGCCTTAGCAGTGGTTGAGTATCCCAGAAGATAACCACAATCAATTTTGGCTGCAAACTTTGAGATATAATCTTTTAAGTTTAAAATGAAACATGGGCAGCCAAAAACTTTGAAATATGAAATCAATGGCTTTATTTTATACAGCAGTTCATAAGCAGTCTTTTGATGTCTAGGGTTGATTAAAACTCTGTTCTGGACATAGCAAGCAGTGTTTACTGCCTCTGCCCAGAAAGTTAATGGCAAACCTGAATCTGCAAGCATGGTTCTGGCAGCCTCAATCAAAGTCCTGTTCTTTCTCTCAACAACCCCATTTTGCTCTGGTGTTCTTGGAATGTTGTACTGCCTTACAATTCCTTTTGACACACAGAAATCATCTAACTCCTTATTTCTGAACTCTGTGCCATTGTCACTCCTAAAGATTTTTACTGGAAGATTAAACTACTTTTCAACCTGTGTAACAAAGTCTTGCAGAATGCCTGCAGTCTCATCTTTGGAATGTAAGAAGTAAGTCCATGTAAACTTAGAAAAGTCATCAACAATAACCAAACAATATCTTTTCTTCCTAAGATTCATGACTTTAACTGGGCCAAACAAATCCATGTGGAGCATTTGCAAACACTTGGTTGTTTTAGACTCTTCAATTGATTTGTATGAGCTTTTATGTTGTTTTCCTTTTAGGCAGGAAACACAATGCTCAAGACAGGTGAACAGTTTTTGAGGTAAACCTCTTACTAACCCCTGTTTGGATATAGCATTGATTTTCTTGAGATTTTTGTGCCCTAATATCTTGTGCCATAATTTTGTCTCTTTGTTAGAGGCAGCTGAGAACAGACAGTCATCAGTCCTGGGGCTCTCTTTTGATAAATCAACTACATAAACATTGCCACTTCTTTGAGCAACAAGTTGAGTTTTTCCATTTTTATTATTTCATCAATCTTTTTAACCATTTCTGGTCCAACAATCCTACAACAATCCTTTGTGAAGAATGAGCCATAGCCCTTATCACTCATTTGTGAGACACTCAGGAGGTTGAATTTTAGATTGTCTATTAGATTGACATTTTCAAACTTAACATTACCAGATTGAACTGTACCAGACCCCAGAACCTTCCCTTTACTATTATTACCAAAGGATATATCACCCTCTCCATGAATTTTGAAATCTTTGAGTAAGGCTCTACATCCTGTCATGTGCCTGGAGCCTCCACTATCTACATACCAAAGGCTATCTAAGCATGCAGAAGCTCCCTGCACATGAAGTAAAAGGATTAGTTCATTAGGGTATCCCAAGCCAATAAGGCTTTGGATGGGGTCTCAACAGTGTCTGCGTTAAGTTCAGGTGGATAGACAGTGGTTAGCTCAGGGGTTTGGACAGTTTTGGTACTGTTTTTCTTTAACCACTGCTGGGGGTCTTGCCTAATGATCTGCTGGTACCCAAAAGGATGCCTGTTCACTCTTGGTTTAGAAGGCTTTTTGTGAACCTCATAAACATGTGGGATCCTTTGGTATGGTGGTTGACCTTTACCTTTTCGGTATTGGTTGGCAGGGGGTGCATCAGTCACCTGAACATCTCTTTTAACAGAGGTTTGGTTCAGCTGTTTTGTAACAGCTGTTTGAAGTGGCACAAACAGTGGTTGATTCTTGGTAAATTTGACAGATGATGTTGATGAACTCAAGAATGTTTTTGCAGTGTACTCATTCTTTTTTACATCAAAGGATTTGAGATACACACATTCCTGAGTCTTGTGGTTTGATTTACCACAGATGGTGCAGCTCTCAGCAGGTACAATAACACTTGTTTTGTTGATATCATATGCTTTTAGATGAAAACAGTCTTTTGTTAGATGATTCTTCTTTTCACAGAGATCACAAAACAGGTTTTTAACTTTTTCTCTTCTTTTCTTCTTCTCAGACTCCTTAGCAATAGAGTTTTGAACCACTGTTGGGATATCTTTGAGAGGAATGACCTTTGCTTTAGGAGATTTTACACCATCAGTGGTTGTGAAGTCCATTGGTTTGAAGTTTTCAAGGATGTCACACTCATCAGACCATGTGGGTTTAAATTGGTATTTCTCAATTTCCTCAAATGTTGAGGACCCCACAGATCTTTCCAGAGTGATATTGTTACCAAGTTTGTCAGTTATTTTAACCTCTTGTCCATCCATGTTTGTGGGAATGATTTCAACAGTGGATTGAATAGAATCATTTAAAGCATTGTTTTCAATTTCATCATGTTTTCTAAAACCAATACCAAATTTTACATTGCTTTTGATCTATTTTTCAAGCATGACCTCGTAACCTTTGCAAGATTCCACCCATTTTTCACAAGTGATTTGGGTGGATTCCAACTCCTTTTTGCAAACTTGATATTTTTCTATCATTGTTTGTAGTTGGTTCTTGGTTATGCTCTGCTCATCTTTGAGACTGCGGATTTCTTTATCTTTTTTAGCCAATTTGTTTTTAAGTTCTTTTAAATACTTTTCAAATTTGACTTCATCATTCAACACTTTATCCCTAAGGTTTTCATTCACCTCTTTAATGTTAGCAAATGCTATGATGCATTTGTCTAAACACAGATTTTCAAGAACCTGAGATGATACCTTAGCTGCAGCCATCATGGCACAATCACAAACATGCTCTTCCTTATCAGTCACCTTCTCTTCCTTTTCAACATGTTTTTCTTCTTCTTCAGACCAAGGGTCAGACAGTGGTTCCAACAGGGGTTCTGAACTTTCTCCCAACAGTATTTCATCAGCAACAGCAGTAACCACTGCTTCAGCAATTGCATCCACTGTTTCAGCACTTGACTGTCCTTCTTCAATTTCCAGCCCTTCTGGTATTGACTCTAATGCCATGAAACAAAATTCATCAATAGAAGCATCAGGATTAGCATAGATTGCAAAATTTTCATCACCTAGCTCATCAGGTAAGCTGCTCCAGTCAACAAAGCCTTGGGTGAAAAAGTTTGCTGATCTAGTTGAACCACTGTTGGTGGTGCAGCTTGTTGTGGTGCAACTGGTTTCACTTGAACCTGAGGTACAGGAGCTTGGACATACTGAATTTGTGGGATAGTGGTTTGAACATAATGCACAGGAACAGGGTTTGCATAATGAGCAGTGTTTACATGGGTAGCAGGGGTATAATGGGAATATTGCATAGTGCTTTGACTATTTTGTGGTCTTGGACTTGGGTGAGTGATAATAGGTCCATTGGTTTGACTCCTGCATTCCCTAGCAAACTGACCTAGCATGTTGCACTTGTAGCATTTAATTTTTGACTTATCTAACCCTACTTTTAAATTCGCATGCAACCCTGGGAATTTTCTCCCTGTCCTTTTGTAAAACTTGCTTGTTCTAACACTTAGCAAAGCAAGTTGGTGCAAAATGTCCATTTCTTCCAAATCAACTGGATCAAAATGCTGTAAATCATTTAGTTCAAAACACAAGTTATCTAACATCTGGTTTTCACAATCAGCTGTAAAAGCATAATTTGCAGAGTGAGGATCAGAGTTGTTAAAGGCTCCACCAGCAGTTATGTCAATGTAATGATCATAACTCTGATCCTTACTGCTGCTACCAGATTCTTCCTGATCCAAAAGAGTTGTGCTGCCAAATGAATCGTCATCAGCAACTTTTCCAGACTCTTGTAACTTCTTTTTCTGGTTCAACTCCCTTTCAAAGGTTAGGAGTCTACCATGAAGTTGGGTCAGTGTCAGATCTTTGAACTCAACACAGTTTCTTGTTACAAAAGAAATTGTATCCCATTTTTCAGGGAGTGACCTAAGGAACCTGCTATTTTGTGATGATTTGGTAAATTCAACATTAACAAGTTTTAGCTCACTCATGAGACAGCTAAATCGCTCAAACTGCCGGGTTAATGATTCACCCTTAATGTGACAAAATGTTTCATACTGTTGGTTTAGAATTTCCCTGTTGTTTTCAAGGACTTCTTCAGTTCCCCCAAAATGTTCCTTAAGTGCATTCCATAATTCTTTGGCACTGTTACAGTGTAACAGTCCAGCATAGATTTCATTGGGCAAAGCAGATTCAACGATGCTAAATGCCTTGGCATCCAGTTCGAATTTTTGAAAATCAGTTTCAGTATAGTTTTCAGGTTTATTAGGTTCGAACTTCTTTGAATCCTCAGCACTCGGCACCATTGGAACATGTGGTCCAAAGATAACCGACTTCCAACATTCGGTATTCTGTTGAGCAAGGATGTGACCCATCCTTCTCTGCCAGATGTTGTACTCATTGCGTTTCAACATGGGTGGTTTGAAGAGTGAACCGATGCTATTGTTAGCATCTTGTGATTGTGACGTCATCCTGGTTGTTTTACAGGTACTGATTAATCAACTTTGAACTTGATTAAACCTTACTCTGTTCTTCAACAAAACGAACAACTATCAGTATCAACGATTGTGAGCTGAACTATTTACGTCAAAATGATTGTTAGATCAAATTTGACTGTTCGAGCTCTGATACCAATTGTTAGGATCTGAGTTTCTTTTTTATTGTGTTTTTGTTTAAGAAATAATGAAGTTGAACAAGTAATTGCAGCGGAAACTAAAATGGAAATAAACTTTGCACACAATCAAACAGGAGAAATGCTTTCAACACACATTTTAACATAGATCCGAATGATTGAATTTATTTCAATATTCAATTACAATATGCATGCATGTAATACAAACTTCCCCTCAGCCTGAGCTCACAGAGAATTGTTCGTGTAGGAAGACAAGTGGTGAAAGAGCTAATGGAACAGTACAGGGTACTGTTCTATTTATAGGCATGAGCAAACCACTGAAGCATCTTGGCTGACGTCACCATGAAAGTGACATCTAACCTCCTAACAACCTGAAACTACTGATCTAATACAAGCACTCTTTAGCTAACTACTGATTACAATTCATTACAAAAGGAAAGACTAAACTACTGCTTTCTCCTTCCACTATTGTGACTCCAGTAGTACTTGGTTTCTTCAGCAGTGCTTCACCCATAACAGTAAATTGAGCATCAGAGCTTTAGTCTTCATCAGTCTTTATACTTAATCAGCAGTTGTTGTAAAGGATCAGTGGATGAAAGTCATCAGTTGTTAGAACCACTTTCAAGGGGAGAGAATGAAATACAAACATCTGCTTATTTTGGATCCACTGCTCTGATCCGGTTTTAGCTTTAATCAACTGTTCCTTTGGTAGGGTTCAATCCCAACAATACGCAAATTTTAACATAATTCCTATGAAAATATTGTGTCACAAATTTTTCTACGCATTTCATAGTTGTTATGTTTTAATGCTTGCAACACATTTGCAACAAAACAGATCTTTGATTGTAACACATTTATAACGAAACATTTAAAATAAAAAAAAGCTAAAAGCATTCAGATCTTATTTTACTAAAACAATGCAAAACGAAATCACTAGAAAATTATAAAACATGTTTTAAAACCACAATAAAGCTAACCAACTTGTAACATCCATAACGCAATATCTAGTATGTCTAAACCACAAAACAAACTCTTAGCATGCATATGTGTTTAAAATGATACCAACTTAGCATATGTGTTTAAAACAATACCAACTTATAACTAATTACTAGAACGCCAATTCTTCATTTATGTGTTGTTGAAGATCTTCTCTCGCTTTTCTCTCAATTTCAAGATGAGCCATAAGATCTTCTCTCGCCTTCGTCTCATTTTCAAGACGAGCTTGAATGTCTTCCAATTCTATTCGCATAGCTTGAGCCAAATATGTTAGGGCAAAGAGATTAGAAACTTAAAAAAATAATATGGAAGTCATGTTCATGTTCGCATAGCTTGAGCCTCAACTGAAAAGAAAAACCGAACCCCGGGTATTAGAAGTTAAACGACTTTCTTCGACCAACTTAAATTAGGCTGCTCGAGATGAGTTGTTAGAGTCGGGAATGGCTGATGCAGCAACCGTATGCTTACTAATCTTGTTTCTTATTCCATTCATTTTTTAGAAGATTAAAGGTGTTTGCCTTAAAAATGTTATCTTTTTTACTTTAATGTCACAGGTTTCAGCAGATCAAAAAGCAAGACTACTTATGTCGACAGAAAGATTGAACAAAACTAGTGACAGAGTGAGGGACAAATCATCTCGAGCAGCCTGATTTAAGTTGGTCGAAGAAAGTCGTTTAACTTCACTCTTCAAAAGCAAGTAAAAGCAAATAACCTAAACAACTTAAAAAATATTATGCAGGGGGTTGGATGACAGGTTATATTGTATTCGAGTCGAAATGAATCAGACTAGGTTTAATATATTTTTCAAACAGCTACTGTCAAAAAACAACTTAAAGCAAATAACCTAAACAGACCTAAAAGATGCCATTTTACCCAAACTGATACTTTTTAAACAATCTACTTTGACCAGAACCCAGCTTGACCCATCCATTTTACCCGACGTGGTACTATAAGTACATTAAACCATATAACTTGTGATCATATAAATATGCAAAAGCAAGTGGAATGAGGTATTTTTCTCCAGTTAAAAGATGCCATTGTTATGATACAAATTTGGAAAGAAGGTGACTGTGTTGAGGTGATAACAAATTTAGGCCATCAATATACGAGGCTTGAATTTAAAAAAAAAATATATTCAGGATTATAATGCTAAAAATGATATTACATCATCACAAGACGCTTTAATAAGTGGACACCGACCTGATTGGTTGTCTCAAAAGTGCTTAATTTTATTAACCTTGAAATGATTTATGCTGATTTAACATTGTTAAACAAACTTGTTGAAAATGTCAGTTCTGTTTAAGTTCTGTTGAAAACATCTTCTAAATTCAAGCACCAACAGTTTGGTTTAGATAAAGAAACTATCCTCTGTTCGTATCTATCTTTTATGCTGATTTAACATTGTTAAACAAACTTGTTGAAAATGTCAGTTCTGTTTAAGTTCTGTTGAAAACATCTTCTAAATTCAAGCACCAACAGTTTGGTTTAGATAAAGAAACTATCCTCTGTTCGTATCTAGAAAATGTCAGTTCTGTTTAAGTTCTGTTGAAAACATCTTCTAAATTCAAGCACCAACAGTTTGGTTTAGATAAAGAAACTATCCTCTGTTCGTACAGGTTTTATTTTGAATTTTATAACAGTTAAAGCTTTTTATTAGGCAATTGACTAATTATCTATTCACATCTAATCTTATGTGCATTTGCCATTTGGTACTAAATGAAAATGATAATAGTCAAACGGGCCTAGATCCATTTAAAGCAAGTTCTACTAATTATCTTGAGTTTGTATTACCTCTTCTTGGGACTGTTGGTAATCAATAGATGATGATGCACACCCGCTAGAAGAGGATGAAGTCCCGGTCACCATGTAATGCAAATCCGAAGATCCTACCCCATATACCCGAATCCTGCATTAGAAACAGGTAAAATGAACTAGGCGGAATGCAAATATAGAAGGGTGGATAAAGATGTGGTATGACTTAGAATTGGAGGCTCATTCTTGTCAAGATTCAAGAATGAGATATACGAGTGATATAGAACACATCAGATCAACTCTCGTTCACTAATTCCATCATAAACTAACCTAATTGTACCAGTACTCAACAGATTCAAGAATGAGAGATACGAGTGATATAGAACAACCATGATCAAATTCAGAAGAAGTTTGATTGACTTAATGCATAGTTAGGGCTAAAAGTCTTCAAATGACTTAATGCATAATTAGGGCTAAAAGTCTTCAGAGATACGAGTGATATAGAACAGCCATATCAATATTAACAATCAAAACCGAAACTATTCATGATCAAATACAAAATAGCAAACGAACGGATATTGAAGCTCTAAACAACACAATTGAAGCTTATTCAATACAACTGCTTCTAAAAGTCTTCAGCTATGTAAAAACTATGAACAGGAATGTGTAGCAAAAAAAAACGAATATCCTATCAATATCAACAACCAAAACATAAATACAGAATAGCAAACGAACGGATATTCTATTAATATCAACAAAAACTATAGATGATTAAATACTGAATAACAAACGAACGGATATCAACAAAAACTATGACCTGGATTAGGAAAATATGAGCTCTAATCAACATAAACTGAAATATCTTACAGCATGTCCTTATAATAACCAAATTTCATTACAGCATTTTCAGATGCATTATTATACAAATAAAAAACAAAACAAGTTAAGATGCATATATACAGTACCTGTATACGTAGATAGAGACGGCGTATATCAAAATCTTCAAGCCCTAAGCAGATCGGAGCATAACCCTAACAATTCACACAACACAAACTTCACATCATAAATATAATAATAACATAATCAATTCGAACAACAAAAAGTAGGCAAACAGAAGAAACGAACCTGAAGATTACTCGCTTTCCACCAATCAATGAATTTACTGAAGAAATCATGCAACTGACCAAACGCAAAGAGCAAACATCTCAACACATCCAAGTTTTCAGTAATTGTTGATCCAATCGATTGAAAATCTAAACCAAATTCATTTCAGTGCCTATATGAATCAAAATTTTGATAAGTCGATGGTTTAATTAGGTCGGAATGTTCAAATCTACATAAGATCAAAGTTCAAATCTAGGTTTTCGTTACGTACCTTATCAGATTCATCGATGTTCAATCGAAACACATTCAATCGAAGCAGATTCACTAGCTAGACTCTAATCGAAACATATTCAATCGATTTCTAGCTCCAATCAAATAGATTCAATCGCCAGACTCTGAAACAAATTTGTTTTACGGCACTGATGATGGTTCTAGATCTGGAATCCGCGAGATGTCGGTAGAGATAAGGATGTACACGAAGATGAGAGAGCCGTTGTACGAGAGCTGCTGTTGGTGATGATGGTTGTTGTTGATGAGAGCAGCAAGGGGAGAGATGAGAGCTGAATTTTTAGGTTTGGAAGGACATACAGAGATATGAGAGCTGATTGTTAGGGTTTAAACGGCATTTCCTCTTTCTTTTACGATAGTTTTATATATTAAATCAAAAATAAGATTGAAAATAACTTAAATTGACTATAATTTATGATTTCTAATATTTCATCTTCTAATATTTCTTTTAGGTTGTACATATACTTATTTTTAGATTGAAAATAAAATAAGTTAATTGGTTTTCGTACCAAATGCGTCACAAAGTAGTAATATGTGTCTAATAATAGTAAATTAGCTAATTAGTCAATAATTTTTAAAAGAAATTCAGACATATTTATAACGAAATTGTGACAGAATTAGATGTTTTTTTTTGTTTTTGTCACTATTGTGTAGCAAATTTGTTAAAAAATATGTTTTTTTTTGTCGTCATAAATGCGTCACAATTTTGTCAAAATTTTTGACGCATTTTTTTCCGTAGCAAAGGTTCGTAGTAAAATGCCAACTTTTCTAGTAGTGAAGTTTAGGTTATTAATTAAAATATATTCTGGATATGTGTTAGTAATAGAATTTGAAATATACCAATCAAATTATAAATGAATTTTCTTAAAAATCATATTGAAGTGATTAAGATATATTAATCATAAATTTAGTCTGGGTGTGAAATAAATTATGCAGCCATTCTTAAAAAAGGTAACAAATGTATGCTACATTGGTCTGATATTCGAAAATATGGGATTTTGGTTAAAGTTTAAAGATAGGATCAAGGAAAGCTAAGTTAAACTAAGAAAATATAGCTTTAATAATATAAGTGGTGACTCATATGTTGGTTAGGGTTTTTAGGGGAAATGGACTGTATCACCCTAAACTATGCAAAATTGGGCAATACCACGCCCAACTTTCAAGTTGGCTCCCACCACCCCCAACTGGACACTTGGGTTGCTATGTCACCCCGTCGTTAACTAGGCACTAACTCAGTTAGTGTTTTTGCTGACGTGGCCAATTTATCCAATGTGGCATGCTGACGTGGATCTAGAAAGGGACTGTATCACCAATGTGGCATGCTGGCCAATTTAAATATTTATATGCTTTATAGATTTATAGATATATATTACATACAAAATTCAATTTATAAAATTTTCACCTCTCTCTCTCTCTTAACACCACCCACCACCAGAGATTTGTAGCCACCGTCAACAATCACTGTCGTAGCCACCGTCAACAATCACTGTCACTCCTACCTTCGAATCTGAGACACGATTGAACCACCACCGCTGCACTTCCGGGTAAATAAAGACCACCGTGAAATTCACCATGCCTGAGACCTTTGGCTGGAGTATTCCATATGCCGGAAAAGCGGCCAGAGGTCAAATCCCTCTTCTTTCTCTCCACAGAACACACACACGACTATTATTAACTGTGATTTTGAGGGTTTTACGGGTTCGTCGTTCCAATCTGAAAGGAGGCGGCGACGGTTGGGTTGTGTTTGTTGTTGATTTTGGGTATTGGTTGTTGTTTGTATCGTTTCCGTTGAGATTTGTGCTTCGATCTATGTTGGCGGAGGTGATGGTGGTTGGTAGTGATTGTGGGAATGGTTAGTGGTGGTGACGGAGGTGGTTGTGGTAGTAGGAGTGGCGGCGATCGGTATGGTTACGGTTGGAAGACTGCCGGCAACGTCGATTGTGACCTCGCCGGTGGTGGAGGAGGTGGAGTCGTCGGAAACAGCGTCGCCGATGGTGGTGGAGGTGATTGGTTGGTTGTTAGATTGGGTTTGGTGATGAACAGAGGGTGTGTGGGTGTTGGTGTGGAATGTGGAAATACAACTGGTTTATGGTTTTTATCAAGTGTTGTAAGGGGTGAGTTGATGGTGGCGGTGTTGAGAAGGGTGAAGGAGGGGAGGCGGCAGAGGGTGGTGGGGAAAGGGCGGTGGGGAAAGGGCGGTGGTGGGTGGTTGGTGAAGATGATGATGGTGGCGGTAGTGTTGCAGTTAGGGAGATGACTGATGTAGGGTTTTATAAAATAAATCTTTTAATCTTATATTTTTAATCAGATACAAAAATAATACATAAGCCATGTCAGCAAGCCACATGGAAAAAGGCCATGTCAACATGCCACGTAGGCTTAAAAAAATAACACAGTTAGTGTTTTTTTAACGACGGGGTGACATAGCAACCCTAGTGTCCAGTTGGGGGTGGTGGGAGCCAACTTGAAAGTTGGGCGTGGTATTGGCCAATTTTGCATAGTTAAGGGTGATACAATCCATTTCCCCGGGTTTTTATGAGTTGCTAGTTAGATATATGCTCATAAGTAAGATTCACGCCCTTTGGTTTTAGGATAGAGTTAAGCTAGTGTTGATTGAAGATTGGATTGCAAAAAAACTATTGTGATAAACTGATAATGCTCTTGCTAATTGCTGAATTTCGTGTGGGATTATAAATATTAAAGTTAAGTTTTGTGTATATTGTTCAGGTGAACATCACCATGATCATCATTGTGCTTCCAAGAGCAGAGTTGGTTCTTTGGGTAGAATTCAAACAACACGATCATCGACTAGCTATACGTATGATAATGCTGAAAATTCAGATGATGATGTGACCGAAACTGCTCACTACTACAGAAATAGGCATTTGCTACGGCCAAATCCGTAGCAAATCCGCAGCAAACACCTTTTTTGCTACGGATTTGGTTGGTAGCTACATGTCCCGTCGCGAATTTATTTGCTACGAACTTTAGCTACGGAAATTATGTTTGCGACGAATTTAGCTACAAAAAATGGCGTCGGTATTTTAGCCACGAATTAGCTATGAAGAAGGTTGCTACGAAATTTCGCTATGGGTTTTTAGCTACGGATGTTTTTAGCTACGAAAACTTTTCGCTACTGTTGTTTTTAGCTACGGATACTTGTGGCTACGGAACATTTTAGCTACGGAAGTTTTTAGCTACGAATACTTTTACCTATGGTTATTTTTAGCTACGGAGTAGCTTTGCTACGAATGGGTTGGCTATGATAATTTGCAATGTTTTTGCTACAAAATTTAACTACCAACTTGTTATCGTTTAGCTACGAGAATTTGCTACATTTTACATTTTTTTTGCTATAAAACTTGCTTCGTTTTTTGCTATTAGGTTTGCTACATACTTTAGCTACAAATTCACTATGATTTGGTTACAAAAATTTGTAGTCTTTTGCTACGATTCTGCAACGGAATTTAGTTACGAATTTCGCTTGTCTTTGCTACAGATATAGCTATTAATTTTGGAAGGTCTTTGCAACAAATTTAGCTACGCTATTTGCTTGGAATTTTTTAAATAATTTTTTTATATTGTTTTCTATTTTTCCTTTATAAATATTATATTCAAATTTCATAAATATAAAAAACTGAAACTAAAAATAAATACTCAACCCATATAACATAATAATTCAAACATAACAATAAATATTAAAAGCTCATGCTAAAGATCCAAATCATCCAAACATAACCGAATGCAACACGATAAAGATCCAAATAATTCAAACATAACTAAACCTAACACGATAGAAATCCAAATTATCTAAAAGCAATATAATAAAATTCATGTTATCCAACACCATGCGTCTACAACCATCATCGTCATCATCAAGTTCCTTCATAGTAGAAGATTGTCCTACCTCACGGACGAAAGTTTCACCATGCTCATACCATGTGTAGTAATCAAGCATGAAACCCTTTTTAAGCAAGTGTTCTTGAATAGTTTCTCTATCTAAGTAGATGGAATTTTGACATCTTAAACAAGGACATCTGATGTCAGGTACTATCTTACGACGCTTAGTCACCCTTCGATCCACAACTGAATCTTTAGAAAAGACGAAGTCTAACCACTTATTCAAGTTGTCACAGTATTCCTTATTAATAAATCCATCACTATTGGTCATTTTATACATCCATGCTCGATTAGTATACCACTCCATGACCAACAAAATCAATTCACGTCCTAAAACATGAGGATGAGAAACTCCGCAGCAATAAAACATCAAAAAAGACACAAATAGTTTAAAACATAAAAAGACACAAATAGTTTCTAATTTACAGCATATTAAACAACTTAAATAGGTTATATACAGCATAAACAACAAATTAAACAGGTTCTATACAGCAAACATAATCTTAACAGATTTTATACAAGTGTCTTTCTCTGTTTCTCCTCAATCTTAAGAGCTAATGATCTATTTCCTAAAAAACTAAGCACTAATTGTCAATAATAAGCTAAGCAGTCAAAAAAATCAATAATTAATAAACTGAACTGAGCATCTAAATTACAAGTTGAGCAATAACACACTGATACAAATTAAACAAAGTCAATAACTGATAGATTGACAATCACTAATCATCAATAATAATAAACTGAGCAATCAAAATCTTTAAACTGATAATCATTAAAATACCAGGTCAATTAAACAAGTAGAAAGAAAAAACTAACCTGGAAGATGAGCAATACAGATTAAACAAAGAAGATAGAGAAACTCGGCAACAATAATAAAAGAATAAACAACAGTGATTTTGGTTTTTGATTGTGATTTGCGATTGAAAGAGATAATGCAAAAGTAAACCCTACTTCTTGATTAGTTCTAGATAATTTATAAACTAAATAATTATTTATAATATATTAAACATGATTAGGTGTTTATTGTATAAATTGAATAACTATTTATAACATATTAAACATCATTAAATGTTAATTGCATATAACTAAATCGTAGATGCTTATGAACAATTCAGCAATTAGCCAAATTTTTGCCTTTATTTACGATGTTGCCACTAAGATGATAATTTGTTGAGATCTGGATATATTTTGTGACATTTACATTTTCCCCTCTAACAATTATTATAAGTAACTGAGAAAATCAAAAAATCATATGAAAGGTGTTGGCGCAGGTTCGACTCTCACTCTCCCCATTATTTTCTACGGCAGCATCCAGGTGAATTGTGACACCCGACTTTTCAGGCTGTACCGTACAATTGTAACACGTGTTGTGAATAGGTAACATGGCTGCATTTGACTAGTTATGATGTTTATATGTGAAATTTAATGAGTTGGTAAAATTAAACTTTGATAAAAATTATGTTGGCAACGTTAAGATAAACGCTTATCGCGTAACGGTTAAAATGCGAAACGAACGTCGGTGACCACCCGATTAGTGTTAAAATCCTAAAAGTAGTCTGTTATGATTAGAATAATGATTTTAATCATATTCGTGAGGAAAAATAAATTAAAACGCTAAGAAACTCTATTTTTCGAGTATAAGCGCGTACCGCGTGATGCAGCGCTTGTACCGACAAAATACTGTCAGCACAGCCTGTTAAGGAAACTGATAATCATTTTAAAAATAATTTGATGAGTTTATTACTATAGAATGATAAAAATAAATAAAAACGCTTAAATCCCTATTTTTGAGATTTTAAGCGCGTACCGCGCAGCACAGCGCGCATACTGCCAAATACCGACAACGTAGCCAGTCCAGGCAAACAAAATATTGTTCAGTAATATTTTGGCGGGTTTATTTTTAGAGCGTTAAAAATAATTTAAAACGCTAGATAAAATACCCGGTATCCAGTAAAATACCAGTTTTTGGCCAATAAATCATATATATATATATGTATATATTCGTGTGAGGTGTATATATAAAAGATAGATGGCAGCCAATAATCACACTCTCTCTCCTCTCTCATAATCTTAGTGGCCAATTTGGGAGGTGGAAGATGATTATGCCTTGGTACAATTATTTATGTCTTACAAATCCAAGAAAAATGTCTAAAACAATCAAACTCTCTCTCTCTCTCTTAGCAAATCAGCCGAATACCCCCTTCATACCTCTATATTTTCGAAAATCTTGAAGTTCATGTAAGAATCAACTTAAATCCAAGGTGTTTCCAAGTTATTTTGAAGATCTAAAGGTGCTTTCAAGGTGAAACAAGCTCTATAACATCAAAATCTTGTCAAAAACCTACTTGAATCTTGAAGGTATAAAATTTATTTTAAAACACATTCTTGATTCTTAGTGATACTCATAATGTTAAAAGGTTTCTCTTGAATCATGGAATGTTTCACAAACTTGAATTCTTAAACAAATGGGTTTTGTACAAAATTTAAAATGGAACTTGTGTGAGTACTAATTTGGCCGAAAATTATAGTGTGTATGGATTAGAGATTGAATATTTATGTTACTTGATTTTGATTATGTGATTTATGTGAAACATGATGCATGCATGGTCAAGGAACGATTTTTATAAAAGTTCTATGATAAAAGATGGTCATGAAAAATGGAATATTTGGATGTTTATGTGCACATGTATGTGGTGTCATGTATGTATATGTGTATAGACATGCATGTGGGTTTTTGGTTATATGTTAAATGATTAGGTGATAATATATGAAGAAGAAGATGTTCTTGAATGTTTGAACATGAGTTAAATGCATGATGAATATGATTTAGTTCATGCATGTTGATGATGATATGATATGGATGCATTAGATACATTTACTTGAACATGCATGATGATATGTGATCATAAAAGGATGATTTGTGTATGATTAATAAAAATCAGTTTTAATAAGATTATAAACATTAAAATAAAATTATTTTAAAGTGTTTAGTGACTTATAACTTTTTCATAATGTATGCTAGCTTTGCATGTTGTACTTGGTGCATTAAAAGTTGTAAAAATACGTGAAATCGCATGATTTATGTGAATTACACAAAAACTGCACTAATCTGATTATAACCACTATTTTAATCAGTAAATAACATGTATTGTGTTAAAATATCAAGTCATTTCGAGTTGGGATGGTTATAGAAACGATTAACGCAAAACTATGCGTTAAAATGGTCAAAAATCGTCTTTTCGAGTGATTTTTGCAAAACTGATTTAGATCAGTAAATAAATTGATTTTTTTAGTCTAAAAATAAGTATTTTAACCAATTTTGAGTTTACTTGGTGTTTGGTTGGTCATACGTGACTTTCAACGCCCGAAACCGTTACCGAATCGCTAAAATACGCATTTTTCAATATACAATAGTATAGGTAAATTTTTTGGTGAACCTTATGTGTTAAAATGTGTTATGTGATTTAAAAATGAGAATGTGAAAATATGATTAAGTTTTTAACATGATATTAGAAATCTAGCTTACGCATGTATGCTTGTACGTTTTGTGCGGTAGAAACGGTAAAAATTTCGTTAAACGTGAAACTTGTTTGTCGAGCATGAAATTTGATACATATAAGATATTTTATGTATATTTGCTTTAAAAATGACAAAATAGGTAAGTTAACAAGATTTCGCGTGTTTCGGTGTTAAATTATGTGAACGTTATGTATATATATATTACGACGCGCAAATCGTAGATATATTGCGTATAAACGGGAGAGCTAACGGATTTACACAATAATGGTCACCAATAAAATCGTTTAAGTCGCAAAATCTTAAAAATATATATATATGGACTCATATATATAAAAACGTGCCAACATAATAAAAAACAATAACTTTTCGAGAAAATCTCAAAGTTATGTGACAATTCTAAGAAACAGAGAAACTTAGAATTTTGTGATGTTATATTGATTTAAAACTCGTTCCTACATATAATAGGACGTGTAGAAATCAAAATGTGGGATTGCGCTATTTAAAATACGCACCCAAAGGTGAGTGTCACTAAACCCCTTTTTTTATTGCCTTGTACATATTTTGGGGGTAGAACACGCCAATAAAAGGGTTTAATAATGTTTTTGAAATAAAACATAACTTTTAATATAAAATATATATACTTTCGTTGAAAATATATGAAATTTGATAAGTCATACGTTTCGAAGTAAAATCGTTTTTGATGAATGAATGTTGAAAGTTGGGACGGATGCCGGCCTGGGTCTTGAGTGATGGAGATTCAGGGGATTCGTACAATTACGTGTATTAAATTGTCATATTAGTAGGATATATATATTGTACGTGAGCCAGACATCATATTGTTCTCAAAGAGGACCCTGCGCCCTTGATGTCGTTTAATCATTTAAGTATTGCACGCGATTAATTGTTGGTAGATCTATCGGGTTGACAACCCCGTCGTGACCGGTCGCCCCGTGTTAAGTCAAACGACGAATTTAAATTATGTTTATTGTCTAGCTTTGATTATCCCTGGATGGTTAATATATAGTTCGTATCGTCTAGCTAACATACGAGTCTAAAAATTGACGCAATAATTTAATATACAAAACCTGGGCAAGAGGGCTATTGTCGGATTGATGAACCGATGGAAGGCCTATGGATTTTATTAAGAAAGTAAAATGCACTTTCTAAAATTATATGGATGTGTAGGATCGTTTTCAGACCCGAACGAGTCGATCACAAGAGTTTTCCTCAGAATGAAAGGCAGAAACAGACATTTTGAGGTCAATTCAGCAAGATATACACTTAAACTGTCGTTTTTATTGATTTGATGACGTTATACAGCGAGATGACACTTCGGCAGCACTTCGTGGCTCAACCGGAAACTTACACCAATGACTCAAGCGAAATCAGGCACAAGGTATTTATAGGATTCTGATTTCGCTTGAACACTCTCAAGCGAAATCACATCTCAAGCGAGATTAGGCTTCAAGCGGAATCACCTATCTGATTTCGCTTGAACATGCCATTCATCCTATTTTTGACATATTTCACGTATTTCATGCCCTGATCTATCTAAATACATACAAGACTCGATACAAGACGAAGTCGACAGACGCATGCACTAACAGACTCCCCCTCGAATGTTGACAAGTCTTCGGTGTCGAGTCTTCGCATCTTCAGTCTTTATCAGTCCTCTCGAACTCTCTGAAGTATCTTGACACTGTAAAGCATCCTCAAATCTCTTTCTTCTCTTTCATCCAGAATCTCTGGCTCTTATCATCAGCACCAACAGATTCCTCTTCTCGAATATTGATAACCTCCAGAATCTGAGTCTTGCTCTTGAGCTTTTTAATTCTTTTGATCAAATTTCTTGATTCCTTAAGTTCATCAGCATCAACAGTTCCAGAATCGTAACCTGGTTCAATTCCAGCTCAGGATCGAAACCTGGCTTACCTGCACAACCTCTACCTCACAATAAATTTTACAATTTGATAAATTTATACTTTTCTTACCACTTTGTAAAACAAATCTTAGAATGATCTAACATTTAGTTTTTGATGAACCACTTGTAAGAATATCGTTTTTATTTCAAAAAAACTTTCTCATTTCATTTCAAAACACCTCAAACAATTTCACCCAAACCATTTGTTCATCATGTCTAGCACTCGGAATTTTGAAAATCATCTCTTCAACACCAGTTATCGAAAATCTTTTTGTATTTATCAAAATTTATGCTAAAACACACCAAAAATCTTTTTGGTTTTTTTTAACGTAATATAAATGCAGTAAAGAAATATATACAAACAATATTTTTGTGAGTTTGTGTAAGAGGATCATATCAGTTTTTGACAAGTCACAAGTACCGTTGAGCTTAGTTACACATTAAGAATTAAACAATTCACTTAGATTGCCAATATACTGATCCACTTAAATTTTCATACAAATTTCAACTGATTCATGATATGAGTTAGATGTATTAAGAACTTAAACTCATTCATGTGTCCCACCTCTTGAATATACTCCCGTATCCAGAACCTAATATTCAGTCTTACAGGTGAGTATACCACAGATGATATCTGTAAGGGGTTAAATTGCGAAACCGTGAGAGCTCAGGTCAGAACTTCCGTTCAGCAGAGAGATGACGGCTCGAATTTTGGTGGGTCCCCTTTAGAGGATCTTTTTTACAACAGCATTGATTATCAATTTTATTGTCTTATCATTTTATGCTGAGGACGACGCTATATTTCAAGCAAGCAGAAAAGTATTCTCTGGGGACTAGGCCATTGCTTCCGCAAAATCAGAAGTCCCGGGATAATACCCCAGATATCACTGAGCATAAAGACCTAGTATCTCAGAAAGAGAGATCCTTCAAACGAAATTTCAGGGGTTACCTATATATCCAAGTAGTGTTCCCCACGAAATAAGCAAGTTTGAATTTAAGTTTATATCCCCAAAAAGCTTACTAAATGTGTAAAAACCTATCGGCATATCATCAGTGAGACCGTTTAACGCTATTTAAACATTACAATTCTTTAGCATACTGTAACTGTCTACTGATGTACTATCATTTCCTCTTCTTTGACACAAAAACTCATTTTACATTTTATCATGTTTTTGTCTTTTTCAAATTTTCAAATGTTTTTGGATTTTCTGAAATTCTTACTCCCCCTAAAATGCAAACACATTTAAAAAAAATTGAAAACAAACTGTACAAATAAATGTGACAACCAATATCGAATCGCTTCAATTCGCCATCCACTTGGCATAAACAATCAGAACTCCCCCTCACAACAAACTATTTTCCCATTGTGATTTCAAAACACTTAAGTTTGTTTTAATCAAATGGTTTTTTCGAAAAATAAGTTTTGTTGATTTTATCACTTGTAGGTTAGGGATTCATCACATTGTTTTTAAACCACTTGTAAGTATGGTCCAATCAAGTTCAACCTAATGACCTTGATTAACCAACGTATAAAATCATAACCTCTTTTTCAACCACATGGCTTACCAACCAATATCACATGTAGGTTGAATTCTCAAGATGCCGATACCTACTCCTCACTTACCAACCTGGGAGTTCCGGCAAGTCATAATTGTGACCAATTTTCAGTTTTTCAACAAACAATATAAGAATAATGCCGATTCCTGCTCCGCGATTACCAACTTGGGAGCTCCGACAAGTCCAGAATTTTATTGTTCGTAGTAGGTACCATCCCAGTCACGAACCAGGGATGATACTTTACCTTGCTTCTTTGTTTTCTTCTCGTAAAACTCCTTGACTCCCTTGACCTTCTTGTCAACCATTTTTCCAAAAATATGTTTAACTTTGGAATTGAAGGCTTTCTCAATATCAAACTCTTTCTTTTCAGAGAAAAATTGGTTTGAAATCTCAACTTTACCAATTTTCTTCTTAAAATTTTCAGCCCGAAGTGGTGGAAAATTCTCATCATCCACAATCGACACTGATTTTTCACATTTAACCTTAACCTGTGGCTCCTCTGACTTTTTGGAATCAGATTCATCGCCAGAAGATAGCTCCTCTGATTTTGATGAATCAGAATCATTGCTAGAACTATCATCAGACTTCTTAACAACCCATTTTTGGTTGTCAAGTTTTGCTCTTTTCTTGTAAAATCTGTTTGAACATTCACCAATCTCAAAAGTTGAATTTTTAAAAAGTTTAGTTCTCTCAATTGGTGGTTCAAACACAACTTCTTTATCTTTCAGTTTACGAGAAACTCCCTGTTTTGATAGTATTGTCTTGAAACAATTCTTGACAATGTGACCAACATTGTTGCATTTGAAACAGGTTCTCGTTTCTTTCATCTGATCAGCAAACTTCATCTCTTCTTGCTTCTTTGCAAGGAATTCTCTGTTTGTCTGATTTCTGAACAGATTTTCTTTTTCCTCTTCAGTAGATGTACCTGAAACAAATATCATTTTTGATTTAAAATCACGAACATATTTTTCAATTTTATGATTTTCTGGAGGAATAAAACCTAATCCTTTCTTTTTGAAATTACCGTTATGGTTTGGTTTCTTGTGAAAACCAGAACCAAAACTATAACCCTTTTTCTTGTTTTCTCTTTGTTGAACTCTTGATGTGTATTTTTTAGGTTTTTCAGAAAGATTTACATCTTTTATTTCAGAAATATTAATTTCTGTTATTTTGAAAACCTTTTTGATCATGTCAGGTTTGACACATCTTATTGGAAATTCCTCATCAAAATATAATTTGTCAGAATCATTCAAAGTATATGCAACTTTAAACGTTTCGTCATTCAAATTAGATTTTGATAACAGGAATTCTTTATTGTAGACCCTCTTGCCCTGTTTGTCGGTTTGACTCGGAATGCTGGACTCAGACTTTGACTTTGACATAGACTCCGACTTTGACTCCTCGGATTCATATTTATCCAACACCTGATAGACCACTTTCTTTATTAACTCGGACTCATGATCAGTGTCAGACGACGTAAACGTGACATCAATATTATCTGGCAATTTAACAGTAGATTCCGACTCCCACTGTAAATTTGTTGCCTTTTTAACTCTTTCTGAATTTGGATTTCTCGGAGAATATCCATTTTTCAAGCGGGGGTGGACACTTGTTGTAACTGAAATCTTGTTTCTTACCAGAATCATTCTCTTTAGTATTCTTCTTCTTTTCTTTCTTCTTTTCAGAAGTCTTTTCTTCAGAAGCCTTTTGTGTTGGGTCTAAAATTGAGACTGAAGCTTGCCAAATTGAAGATTACAATATGCATGAAGTTGACGGTTCTAAAGATGATGCAAGAGTTTGATAACATTAGCCTAAGGAGGAGATTGTTGGGTCTAAATCGTGTAGTCTAATGTTATCAACGAATCAAGTCAACAAAGTCAACGCCAACAAGTCAAAGTCAACAGGAAAGTCGACATGAGAAGATTCAAAGACAAAGTCGGATATACTTTAGAATATCAAATGAAAAATTGATAGCATCATTCTCGGGGGAATATTGTTGGGTCAAATTAGAGAATGATGTTATCAATTATGGCGACCTTATTAGCGATATTATTGTTCGTATGATGTAGCGTGTTTATTTTATATGATTTGTATTTTTTTAGCGTTTTTAGTAGGTTTTCCAAGCAAGAGGCGGCTTGCTTGGAGGACAAGGCTCAGGGACTATATATAGATTACTACACCTCACTTGGAGGGTGTGCATTCGTGAGCCACCACCTCGGGGGAGCTCACCCGGGGTGGATGAGTATTTTGTATTTGTTCTTATCCAATCAATGAAACATTTCTATTATTCAAATCATTAAAGTTTCTATCTTTCTTGTTCATTATCGATTGTTGTTGGCTCGAATCACGCGTCTCACTATTTTTTACCGAACCGAGACTGAAACCGGATCGTTTCGGACCTACAATTTGGAATCAGAGCCTCGGTGGCTCTTTTCAGTTTTCGGTTTGTTTGGGTCTTTATCAGAAAACCGCCAGAGACGTTAATGTATTGCAGATCTGAAGATTTTTCTATTGTTTTTGATGTTGTTCTAGATCAGGCAACCTTAGGCTAGATCTGACATTTTTTTCAGATCTGTAGAAGAAAGAAAGAAGAGAGGTAGTAGAGAGAGAAGCTGGTGTGGTCCATGGTGTGTTACCGTGTTGGTTCATGTTTTGGCAGATATTGAATGGTATGAGAAGGTTTAGAAGGTGGTAGCGGCTAGAGTTCATCACAGTCAATCGCATTACATCCTCGTGCTTCGATTTCTACCATGACACCCACTGTTTTGGATTGAATCTCTATTCCAAATGGTGTTTTTTTTGTGGTTTGCAGTTGTTTTTAGGTTCTGAAAATGGATGACGGCGCAGGAGAGTCATAAATTCTAGTCAGTGACGGATCGTTTCAAATCGGATTTACATGTCTGAACATCATGTAATAAGATCTCGAGTATCAATAACTCAGAAGATAACAGTGATGTCGGCTGGACTCTTCTGGTTGTTTGTAACTCGAGATGGCGGTGATGATGATGAATGGTTGTTGACGATCATTTATGATGGATTACGCTGGTGGTATAGGGAGGCGTTGCTTCACCGGAAAACCCACCGAAGACGTAAAACTAGCTGTTCTGATGGCTGTTCTTGGTTCCGGTGTTCGGATTCTTACCGGTTTCTCTTCCATAATCGTTATTGTTTCGCATTTACGGTCAGTTAACGGTGGGAGTAGTGGGTATCGGCTGGACTATGATATCTCCGGTGAACATGGTGACAGAAGGAGGTGCATGCGAGTGGGGACGGTGAGAATGATTCATGGCGGCTAGGGTTTCAGACTTCCAATCATTGGGCCATGATTTTATTTTACTTGGGCTTTGTGTTTGTCTTGTTACTTGAATGGTGAGCCCAAAATTGTTTAATGGAATGAATGTCGCCTGGAATGACATGATTATGGCTAGGGTTGTTACAAGGGCTGCATGGGCTTGATTGATGATTGGGCCGCAGGTATGTTATGGTTTGAAATGATCACTAAAATGATTGGCACAGAATTCATTAATTGAATGGAATACCTGCTGACTTAATTTGTTTAAGGATGGATAATTTTTTTGTGGGTGGGCCCACCGATTGGGAATCCATTTTTAATGTGGTCTGGATGTTATAATTTGTGGCCAGGATTTGCAAGATGAATGTTGAATGGGTTTGGGCCAATTGGGTGGTTCTTATTTTCTTTCGGGTCACACAAATAATTTGTAGATTTGTATGTACTTTGCTAAACCTGTGGCCCACCATGATAATGTTGGTGACAGTAGTGTTGCTTCATTTCATCCATTTGGAATATTGAATACTGTAGCTTGGGCCACAGTATGATTTAAAGATTGAATTGGAAAATCTTTTGGGCCATGCACATCTATTTGTGCCGGGAGTACAAGATTATTTTTATGGGCCAGATTTTAAAAGTGTGTTGGTGGGCCTAGAGTGTTGATTAGATTTTGGCCAGGTTTTATTATACATTGTTTTCGGGCCGGTAACTTTATGATATATTTTTGGGCCGTCGATATTTATGGTTTTTGGCGACTTTAGCGGTGGATCGGGATCTAAATGCAAATCTGACAGAATTGAAGATCCTCACAATAAAGCTAATTATTTATTTTTTTATCATTGAAGTTTGAACCTTATCACATGCCTATTACAATTTTATCTTTAACAAGATACGGTGCTTTGATTGACAAGATATAGGAGGGTCTACATTTGCGGGGGGAAACGACAATGAAGATTTTGGATATTTAGCCGATTTGTGAAGATACGAAGACGATGTCAGAATTTTTTTTTTTTTGAAGATCATTTGAAGAATTGATAGCATCATTCTCGGGGGAATATTGTTGGGTCAAATTAGAGAATGATGTTATCAATTAAGGCGACTTTAATTGGCGATTTTATTATTTGTATGAAGTAGCGTGATGTAGCGATGCTAGTTAGTAATAGTCGGATATTTTAGTGACTTTAGTAGGTTTTCCAAGCAAGAGGCGGCTTGCTTGGAAAACAAGGCTCAAGGGGCTATATATAGATTACTACACCTCACTTTTGTCAGCCACCACCCCGGGGGAGCTCACCCGGGGTGGATGATTATCTTTTGTAATCTTTTATCAATATCAATGAAAATATCTTTTGTTCAAATCCTTAAAGTTTCCATCTTTCTTGTTCATTTTTGTTTGTTCTTGGCTCAAAATCACCCGTCTTACTATTTTTTTTTTGAATAATAGAAATGTTTCATTGATTGGATAAGAACAAATACAAAATACTCATCCACCCCGGGTGAGCTCCCCCGAGGTGGTGGCTCACGAATGCACACCCTCCAAGTGAGGTGTAGTAATCTATATATAGTCCCTGAGCCTTGTCCTCCAAGCAAGCCGCCTCTTGCTTGGAAAACCTACTAAAAACGCTAAAAAAATACAAATCATATAAAATAAACACGCTACATCATACGAACAATAATATCGCTAATAAGGTCGCCATAATTGATAACATCATTCTCTAATTTGACCCAACAATATTCCCCCGAGAATGATGCTATCAATTCTTCATTTGATATTCTAAAGTATATCTGACTTTGTCTTTGAATCTTCTCATGTCGACTTTCCTGTTGACTTTGACTTGTTGGCGTTGACTTTGTTGACTTGATTCATTGATAACATTAGACTACACGATTTAGACCCAACAATCTCCCCCTTAGGCAAATGTTATCAAACTCTTGCATCATCTTTAGAACCGTCAACTTCATGCATATTGTAATCTTCAATTTGGCAAGCTTCAGTCTCAATTTTAGACCCAACAATCTCCCCCTAGACTGATGCTTTCCAAATTTTCTTCACTGAAGATCTTCTTTTGACACTTTGCTCTTCGAGTACTTTATATGAATAAGCTCCCCCTTTTTACATGCATCATCTTTGACAAACCGGAACAAGCTTTTCTGCCTCTCATTTTCTTGAGTGAATCAGAAGACGTAGGAGGAGGATTCCTAGCTCGGTATCTTCTGTAATCTTCAGGAAACAGGTGCTTTGGTCTGGTATCTTGCTCAATTGATGATCGGCCATCATTGCAGCAAATAGTCAAAGTAACCTGTTCACAAACACAAACACAACTCCGAATTTTCTTTTAGACTGATTCAAAGACAAAACCATATTCATTTGTAGTGTGCAATGGAAAGAGTATCTCAAGCGGTTTGAGACATGATTGATGTGATATGGAAGACTTAGAAAAACAACTATACACAAATCAAAATATTTTTGGATTTTTAGATTTTTTTTTTAACTTTCAACCTTTGAGATTTAGAGCTGATCAAATATGAGATCATACCAACTTGAAAAGCCTAGTCACACTTCAACTTTCTTTAGGATAGCTACGACTCAAGAACGATTGCTGGTATGTTTGTCCTCTTAAATCCATGCATCCTTCTTTCAACATGCTTTCGGTGAGCTTGTTTATCATGTTTTTGGTAATATTGACAAGACTTCTATGGCCCCCACACAAGCTATTTGAGAATAGAATCATTACGCCCGTGAGTCCCACATCAGGACATACCCCCGCGATCAAGGTATGCACAAAGGTTCTTCATAACAGGTGAGTATATTGGATTCATTCTTTTCAACGATAGAGTGGAGACCAGGTCAGTACTTTCGTACAGCAGAGATCCCAGAAACTATCGAGGGCTGAGACAGATAGTTTGGTGAACAGGTCAGTACTTTCGTACAGAAGAGAGACCAAACTAATCCATCAAAAGTTTTGGCCAAATTTGGCACTTATTATGAAAGGGTTTGGCCTTTTTTTTGGCACTTATTATGAAAAGATATCATAGCGTCTAGGTCAGCATGTATCTGGATGCAGCAGAAGAACAACTATGATATCCCCGAATGAAAAACCAATATAAAGACCCGAGATCTCAGACTTTGGCAATCTATCAATGCAAGATTTAAGACCATTAAGCCATATGCCGCAACGTGTTACCCACTATGATGTGTAATGCCTGAGAAAAGCCAGAATCCTTGTGTAGAAGTTATGTTTTGCTCCCTAACAGCAATTTACTCGTTGGTGTTGCTGAATCTACCGACATATCGTTAACTTGGAGCCGTATCCTCCATCAGATCCTATTCATGCGAAGACATAATCAGATTAGTTCCTATCATTTCTCATATAAGATCATGATTATTTTGCAATAATCACATCTCATGGTCTAGGAAGTATTTTAATACTCCCACTTAAAATTTTATTTATGTACAATCATTTACTGAAAAACTAAAAATTATAAAAATTTACAAAATAAAGTCTTCCACACCAGGCACACAAAAGCATATGCCAGCAAGAAAATGAGTGTGTTACAGTGTAGTTGAGTGCGCGACCAGGTTAGATACCATAACCAAACTTGTGATTTTCCTCTTTAAACTTGTACCAGAAACAACCACTGATAATAACCGGTATTACTAACAGTCCTCCTTGGATGTTCCTACACTCATAAGCAATTCAGTTAGAGAGTGGAACCCAAGCCATCGTAGTCATGGGTTGCCCGCTTTCATCAAAATAAGAAAGCTCCCGATATACCAAATCTTTTCCCTCATTGAGAAATAGTGTAGTCTTCATGTTATCAACGAATCAAGTCAACAAAGTCACGAATCAAGTCAACAATCTTTTCTCGGGGGAGATTGTTGGGTCTAAATCGTGTAGTCTAATGTTATCAACGAATCAATTCAACAAAGTCAACGCCAACAAGTCAAAGTCAACAGGAAAGTCGACATGAGAAGATTCAAAGACAAAGTCAGATATACTTTAGAATATCAAATGAAGAATTGATAGCATCATTCTCGGGGGAATATTGTTGGGTCAAATTAGAGAATGATGTTATCAATTATGGCGACCTTATTAGCGATATTATTGTTCGTATGATGTAGCGTGTTTATTTTATATGATTTGTATTTTTTTAGCGTTTTTAGTAGGTTTTCCAAGCAAGAGGCGGCTTGCTTGGAGGACAAGGCTCAGGGACTATATATAGATTACTACACCTCACTTGGAGGGTGTGCATTCGTGAGCCACCACCTCGGGGGAGCTCACCCGGGGTGGATGATTATCTTTTGTATTTTGTTCATCACTTTCAATGAAACTTTCCATTATTCAATCATTAAAGTTTCCATCTTTCTTAAAAAAAAATAGTGAGACGCGTGATTCGAGCCAACAACAATCGATAATGAACAAGAAAGATAGAAACTTTAATGATTTGAATAATAGAAATGTTTCATTGATTGGATAAGAACAAATACAAAATACTCATCCACCCCGGGTGAGCTCCCCCGAGGTGGTGGCTCACGAATGCACACCCTCCAAGTGAGGTGTAGTAATCTATATATAGTCCCTGAGCCTTGTCCTCCAAGCAAGCCGCCTCTTGCTTGGAAAACCTACTAAAAACGCTAAAAAAATACAAATCATATAAAATAAACACGCTACATCATACGAACAATAATATCGCTAATAAGGTCGCCATAATTGATAACATCATTCTCTAATTTGACCCAACAATATTCCCCCTAGAATGATGCTATCAATTCTTCATTTGATATTCTAAAGTATATCTGACTTTGTCTTTGAATCTTCTCATGTCGACTTTCCTGTTGACTTTGACTTGTTGGCGTTGACTTTGTTGACTTGATTCGTTGATAACATTAGACTACACGATTTAGACCCAACAATCTCCCCCTTAGGCTAATGTTATCAAACTCTTGCATCATCTTTAGAACCGTCAACTTCATGCATATTGTAATCTTCAATTTGGCAAGCTTCAGTCTCAATTTTAGACCCAACACTTTGTTCTTCAGTTACTTCATCATCCTCAAATGCCTTCATACCTTCAACAGTTGGATAAATCCTGTCAATGACATAAGAAGTACATAAATAAATTTTCAACAAACGATTAACTCTTTCAGTTTCAATTCTTTGTGCTTCAAGTTTTTGTTCAAGCACATCACACTTCTCAATGTAATTATTCACAACTTTCTGCTTTATCATGAAAGCTCCCTGAAGTGTCTTCATGGATGTTGCTTGTTCTTCACTTGATTGATTATACTGATTTATAGCCTTGTTCAGAACATCATAAGATTCTTTCAGCCTATTCATGTTATTCATCAATGTGCTGTTCTGCTTCTTTACAGCTTCACAATTTTCACAAATCACCGGAATCTTTTTATCATTAACTTCTGCATCAATTTTGAACTTTGGAACTTCCACTTTTTTCTTTATCACAGGAACAGTTTCATCATCACTGCTGACCGGTGTTTTGATCTTTTTCTTTTTCTTTTTGGCTTTTTCATCTTCACTATCACTTTCTGCCATTATTTTAAAATGAGCTGCCAAACTTCTTGCATGATACTCTCTATCATCATCACTATCTTCTTCAACTCGAGCAACAAACGCTTTTTGATGTGAAGTTTTGTTTAGATCATAATCATCCCAACTAAAACCTTCCCAGTTAAATCCTTCTGGTAACTTTTCATCATCTTGGTTTATCAGGCATGCTTTATTATCAGCTGAGATATATTTGTCCCAACTGAATCCTTTTGTTGGCTTATTATCATCCTGATTCACCATACAAGCTCTCTTTGAAGATTCTTCAATCACTTTTCTTCCATGTGCCACTTGTGGTTCTTGTTGTTGTTGTGCAACTTGATGATAGATGGCCTTTCGGTAGTAATCATTGTTGTTGTTGAATGGATTTTGAGCTCCACTTGCTTCACGGTTTTTGCACTCCCTCTTGAAGTGTCCTTTTTCCCTGCAACGAAAACAAGTAACTTTAGATTTATCAAAACCTAAAGTAGAAACATTAGCTTCACATAAATCATCTCTTCCTGTGATCTGCTTAAATTTCTCAGCTCGTCTCAACACACTTGCCAAACACCACTTTATGTCCATCAATTCCATCTCTTCAGCATCAATCTGATCGTAATCCTCTTTAGTAAGCATTGGATTCCCGATCCTCCCTGCAACAAAACTACCATAAGATTCCAACACAGTTCCCAATAAAGACATATGACTCTTAGCAATTTCTGCTAAATAATCTTCATCATTCTCCAGATTCAGTACAATATTGCACTGTAACTTCTTGCCGTTCTTTGTTGTTGAAATGTTTGGATCAAATGACGGATATGATGAAAAACTTGTGTTGCTGTTTGATCCTTTGGAAGAACCTTCCGATGAATTCTTTGCATTGAATGCAGTTTGAATCTTCGGTGACATGTTGGTTGTTTTATCACTGACACCACCTTTGTAATAGAGACTAATGTCTTGTTCACCGTCGAAATCTTTCATTCTTGAAATCTTTCTCTGTTCCATCTCCTGAGCCTCAATCTTTTCGATGAACTTGCTTATTGTCAGATTGTTAAAACCTTTCTTGTTCCTCAACATCATGAGATATGTGCCCCAAGTCTCATATGGCAATGCATCAGCTAGTTTTTCGATCAACTCTTCATTAGTTTTCTCGATGCTCAATCTCTTCATCTTGGCTAACAAATTGCAATATCATTCAATGATTTGCTTTGTATTTTCATTCTTCAATCCACGAAACAAATCAAACTCTTTCTTCAGAAGTGACTTTTTGTTTTTGACCATTTCTTTGCTTCCATGAAACTTCGATCTTAATGCTTTCCAGATTGAATAAGAAGTTCCATTGTGTTGCAATAGAACCAATATGTCTTCTTTCACAGCTTGTTGTAATAGACTCAACATCATTTTCTCATCTTTGTATTTCTTTCTATCTACAGCACTCAGATCTTTAATAGCAATCTTTTCCTCTTCATCATTCATCGGTCGGACATATTTCGTCTCAACACATTCCCAAGCATCTAAGTAGTTTGCTTGTACCCAATTCTCAAAACGTCCTTCCCAACCCTTATACTCCTCGATGTTCATGAGTTAGGTGGTTTTTGCATCGTCCCTGTTTCATTTTCCAACATCGTGTTCTGAGCAAGAGTAATCGGGGTAACTGGAGTAGCGAATGCGTTATAAAATTCCTCGTCCATGTTTCGGTTATTGAATGTTCATAAAAACAGTCAGTTCAAGCAAAATAACACTTCAAATGAGATAACCTTCAAGCGAAATAACCAAGTTCAAGCGGAAACACTCCTTTCAAGCGAAATAAACACTTTCAAATGAAATACCTATTGAAGCGGAATCACTGATTACAAATGATATAACTTCAAGCGGAATTACTAACTGAAGCGGAATAGAATGCTTCAAGCGAAATAAGGTCGAAATTTCAAGCGGAATAACCGGTTCAAGCGGAATTACTAGCTAATTCCGTTTAAAGAGCTGCTGATGTCATCAATCTCGCATGAATTTCAAGCGGAATTACGAAATTTCTTAGATTTAGATCGATTTTAGGTCCAAAACTTTCAAGGTTTTATTAAAATAGTATTACGCACAACATGTGAGAAATTTAGCCGATTTTAACCGTGAAAAGTTGTAAATTTTGAAAAAGAAGGTGTAGAAAACAGAATTTGCAGCTGAATTAGTAAGAACTCTTCTTCCTGAGCTCTGATACCACTTGTAGGATCGTTTTCAGACCCGAACGAGTCGATCAGTAGAGTTTTACTCAGAATGAAAGGCGAAAACAGACATTCTCAGGTCAATTCAGCAAGATATACACTTAAACTGTCGTTTATATTGATTTGATGACGTTATACAGCGTGATGACACTTCGGCAGCACTTCGTGGCTCAACCGGAAACTTACACCAATGAATCAAGCGAAATCAGGCACAAGGTATTTATAGGATTCTGATTTCACTTGAACACTCTCAAGAGAAATCACATCTCAAGCGAGATTAGGCTTCAAGCGGAATCACCTATCTGATTTCGCTTGAACAAGCCATTCATCCTATTTTTGACATATTTCACGTATTTCGTGCCCTAATCTATCTAAATACATACAAGACTCGATACAAGACGAAGTCCACAGACGCATGCACTAACATGATGTTTTCAAAAAAACACCAAATCAGAAAGTTTTCCTTTGGAATAATATTGTTTGTATGTGAATATGTGAACTCACCTTTGTGACATCTGTGTCTGAAATCATTGTAAACAGTTCAGTTATCAATAAAACAAAGTTATTTGATCCTAATGTTTGTTTGTTTATGTTTGACATTTTACATGTTTTGACTTTTGTTCAATTTCAAACTTTACATCGATTTCTGGAGAGTTATACGCAAACTGGTGCGTAAACATAATCAGTTTAATGCGAAAAATACTCCGAAACATCAACATATACTTAACGTACCTTAAATAACCTTTACATAACTTAGAAATAAGTTTTGAAGGCTTAGGTATGGCAAAAACAAGTTAATTCGCCTACATGGACTAAATTTGACAAACTGCGAAAGTATGATGATTCGTACTAGAACAGACATTCCGGAACATGACCATAAGTTAAACATGCCATAAATATCCTTTACATAGCTTAGAAATAGGCTTTGAGGGGTTCGGTGTGCTAAAATAAACATTTGGGTCATTCACGGACTAAAAGCGTCAAAAAGTGCACAAGTTTGCACTTTCGCGCATAACTTACGTTCCGAATACATCCGGACATCCAAAAATTTATGTAAGCATTAAAATATTTTATTTTAGTGTTTGGCATGAGAAAAATCCATTCGTCGCGCAATTTGGATCGTTTTTCGAGCTTATGCGCATTCCGTCGTAATTAAGCGAACATCGCGATCGTACGACCAAACGAACCAACATCCGGCATATTTTTGAGCATGCTTCATATCCACAATGTTTAGGCATCATTTTAGGGCCTTAACGTTGGCTTAACGGGCCTTAAACGTGTCGGAAATGGCTTTAATGCATAACAGGGACCAAAACTGTCATTTTAGCATAGTTGATGGCTTACGGACCGTAAGCCCTCAACCTTACAGTCCGTAAGGGACTCCCAGCTCATCAGAAACTTCTAAACAGCTGTTAACAGCTGTTAAGCACTCCCAAACCCAATGCCACATGTTAATCCCTGATGGTGGGGGGCCAATTTGAGTTACCTTAGTGTTACAACAAGTGTAGGGACAAGATCAAAGCACGGTATTCGAGGAACGATCCTAACGGTGATCCAAATCCTGTAAACTTCTCTAAGTTGAGGTGCAAAAGCACGGTATTCACAACTCAAAACCCACTTAATTTCTGAAAACTTCTCTAAGTTGAGGTGCAAAAGCGCTTCATACCTGAGAAATATTTGGAAATCAAAGCTTTCGGGGACCCTTTGTAAGTGTTCCTTCGTTCTTTTATTCTTTTAGCGTTAAAAGTCAAACTTTGTTTGACTTTCTGTATTGACCAGTTTATGGTCAATGCGAAGTCCGTTTGAACTTCATAACGTGAGCATAATCACGATGGTTATAGTCCCTAGTGACTATACCTACTGATTACCAAGTTATCTAGGCTCAGTGACGAGTCGTGGTTTTGGCCAAAATGCGCATTCTTGCGTATTTTGTAACCAAACTACTCTTAGGTATCAAAACCGTTTGTGTTGATACCAAACCTGTTTTCTAAACTTAGATAAGCATGATTTAACATGCTTAGCTCGTCACTTTTAGTTTAGTGCTTATATAGGGTCGTAAGGTAAACGATCTAAACAATCGCTTATACTTTCGAACCCGACCCGTTTGGTTGATCATTAGGATCCGACCAAACACATTAGGTGACCATAGTTGTATAGGGAATAACCTTCCGAGGTTATACCTTATGGTCACATCGTTTGAGTAGTTGCATGATAGGTAGTATATATGCCTTAGGTAAATTACCAAAATACCCTTTTTACGCCAAAATTCATTTTTAGCATATGTAACATAACTTTTGGTATCTAAACTGATTTGGTAACAATATTAGACATGTTAAGGCATATTTTCCTTATCATAGGACTAGTTAGGCATTCCGAACGCGTTTCACGCGAACGACGCGTTAAAGTAGCATAAGCTACCTAAACGGGTCGTAATGGGTCGTAAGCACTTAGGTTAGGTTTCATTTTAGAATGTAGGTTTTGTCGAACCATACTACATGAGTTCTTATACTCATTTGGTTTACGAACCCTCATTCCATCCGATCCTCCGATTTAGGTCCGGTTTATTAACATAGTTACCTATATTAGGTGTCGTTTAATTTCCGTGATCTCTAGCATTGTTTGGTTGTTACACAAGGACTTCTAAGCAATCTCAAGTGAGTACATAGACCCCTCTTTTACCGTTTTCAAACTGTTTTGGGGTGAAACACATGTGCCTACTTGTTACTTTCATGCTTTCCATGTTTTCACATCATATACTTGCTATGTTCATTAGTACATTTATAGTACATCGTTTTACACTACATTTCATGCTATGTATGTCCATTGTGTGCATACTTAGTACATTGTTGTACATTACATTTCACGCTATGTATGTTCATTTGATTACATACTTAGTGCATTGTTTTCACATGCTTACATTTTGGTATGACATTTGGTTTGTTTAAATGGGACAAAAATACATTCATTAACATTAGCTACGCCATTCGTTAGTAGGTAGTGGTACCATAGGAATTGACAACTCCCGTTCCTGGCATCCTAGGTATGTTTGGATGGAAGGAATGACCGAATTCGATAGACATAACACATATAAATCTTTAATTTGTTTAAAGGTCTATCACCACAGTCACAAGGCTTGAATGTATGCATTTTTACAATATCGCATAAATGTTTGTATTCAGTATAGCATGCATTTCCACAAAACATAACGTTGATTTAAACCACGTTTTACTTCAATACATTGCTTTGTGCATTTTTACCTATGGTTTAGTTGATACATATTTCACTTGCCATACATGACATTTTGGTTACACATTACATAATTGACATTTGACATAGACATTTTGGCATTGATATACACATTTAGTGATTTACATTAGACATAGACATTTTGATATGGTTTACACAATAACACTTGACATTTGATTTATACATGAACAATTTACAATGGTGGTTGGTTTGGGTAAGTGATTTGAGTAACGAGGCGTGTGTAATATGATACAAACATGGTGGATACGCCGCTGGTACTTCCTATATATAAGTGCTTGTATGATATTACATGTCGTAGCATTACTTAAATCATTTCAATATTTGACATATTACATTTTACATAAACAACTTATTTTTCACAAGACATTGTCTTACAAAACAGTTTATTTTATACAACTCTTTCTACTTGGTTATTTCATTAACCATACACCTTTCTTTTATATAATCTGATTTCTTATCAAGTTTTCATATGATTTATAAAAGAAAACACTTAACAGGATTCATGACAAACTTTTATTAAACCTTTCTTTTAAAACCCAAGTCATGAATCCTATGTTCACAAAACCTATGTGTCTCACAGGCATTTTTATGCTGACGTACCTATTTTCACATGTGTTTTCAGGAGCTGTCGCTTAGGATGATGATCGTGACATTAGGGCGGACCTGTGCCTTAGAGACATAAAACGAAGATAGACTTAGTTTAATTATGTTATGTACTCTTGGTTTCATGTTTAAAGACAATGTAACTCTCTTGTTGATAAATAAAATATAACTTTGTATGCCATGGTTGTGAAATAATAATTTTGTTACAACACCCCCCGACGTTTCCGCCACGTGTTTCTCGTTTTACTTGGTCGGGGTGTGACAGAAGAGTTGGTATCAGAGCCAATGGTTATAGGGAATTAGGTTATTAGTAATGCTTTGACGTAGACTATAACCTTTCTAGGACCCCAACACAAGTTATCTTGTGTTTAGAACTTAAAACATGCACTTCACCTATCCTTAGGTGATAACCACAACGGGAACATCAAGTTCGAATCCGCTTTGAAAACTAATCATCTGTTCTAGGATGATTGATTACTAGGTTTTGAACCCTCTATTGTAAGGTTTTGAACCCCTTTGAATTTTCAAAATCTCGTCAAAGTTTTGGGTTTTAAATAGTGTGAACACGTGCAAACTGGAAGAGTGAATGCCTGTACCCTGGGTTTTCTGTCTAAGGCTAGAGTGTTCATACAAATCCACATAATCGGACCAGTCACTCTTACCTGGGAACTTTTGGGGTGAGTGTTCACTTATAGGCGAGCATATCTTCGTGATACATTATTTTTCACCCATTTACTTTGATTAGTCACTGTGTGTCGTTTGTTTGCTTTGTGATGCGGACGAATGACCACCATCTTTGCTTTTGACAATTTTTGTATCATCTCATTCTTTTCACCCAATCATCTCACTCGTTTCCTTTCATGTTTCCTCTTTTAGAATGCCTCCTCGACGCGAGAATCAGATAGCAAATGCCGAACTGGCAGAAATCATTGCGCAGCAAATGGCTGCTGCGTTCCCAAACCTCATTGCTCAATGGAACCAAGCCAACCACAACCACAATGCTCCTTGTAATTTCAAGAATTTTAACTCGGCTAAACCGCTCAAGTTTAGTGGTTCTGAGGGAGAAACTGGGCTTCTTCAATGGTTCGAGAGCATTGAGAACACTTTCCGTCACGTTCAGTGTCCTGATAATCGCAAGGTCGAGTTTTCTTCGAGTCTGTTTCAGAAGAGGGCTCTTACGTGGTGGAACGGGGTTATGAGAGACCGGGGTGCAGAAGTTGCTCTTACGTGTTGGTCCGAACTTAGGGCCCTTATGATGAGGGAGTTTTGTCCTCGTCATGAGCAGCGAGCATTGGAGAGAGAGTTTGATGACTTGAAACAGGACAGTGGCGAGCACAAGGCGTATACTGATAGGTATGAGGAGTTGAGTCTGCTTTGCCCAACAATGGTTACCCCACTCGACAAGGCTATCGAAAGGTACATCGATGGTCTACCTGACTCAGTGCAAGACATCATTACTGGTAGTAACCCTACCACACTCCGTCAGGCGATCGAGTTAGCAGCGACATTGACTGAGTTGCAAGTTCGAAAGGGAAAGCTGCATAAAAAGGGTGACAAAGGTAAGAAGCAGGCATCTGACAAAGAGGGCGACAAGAAGGGTAAGAACAAGAAGGGTAAGGAATCTGGTTCTTCGAAAGGGTCAAGGAAGCATAAGTCTTCCCAAAATTTTGCTGTCACTGCCCAAGTTAACCAGGCAGCTCCCAACTAACCTGCACAGCCTCCAGCGAAGAAGCGTTATGCAGGGAATGCACCTTTGTGCAATAGATGCAACAGTCACCATCAGTCGCAACTTCCGTGCCGTTTCTGTACTAACTGTGGGAAGTCAGGTCATCTTGCTGATGTTTGTCGTTTTGCTCAGAATCGGGCAGTTCAGAACCCGGCTCAACGAGTTGCTCAGCAACAAGGTCAAGCTGCATGACCACACTACCCGCCAGGTTCTTGTTACAACTATGGGGATCTGACCCACTACCGTAATCAGTGTCCAAGATTGGTGAATGCTAATCCAAATCAGAATCAGGCTCAGGCTCGAGGGCGAGTTTTTAACATGAATGCACAAGAGGCACAAGCAGACAATGAAGTGGTGAACGGTACGTTCTTTATTAATAATCAGCCTGCATCTGTTCTTTTTTATTCGGGTGCCGATAAGAGTATTGTGTCATTATCTTTTGAGCCATTGCTTCGCGTGTCTAGAACGAAACTAGGTAAACCCTTGACAGTAGAAGTTGCTAGTGGTGAACCCATTGTTCTTGATTCTATTCTTCGCAACTGCCAGTTGAACCTTAACGACCATCTTTTTCCTATTGACCTCACGCCTATGCAACTTGGAAGCTTCGACGTTATTGTGGGTATGGATTGGTTAGCCAAGCATCGCGCAGAGGTAGTTTGTTTCGAGAAGATTGTTAGTGTGCCGCTTTCGACAGGCGAGATCCTACAGGTTCGTGGTGAGAAACCTGCTGGTGGTCTCAAACTCATGTCTTGTTTTAAAGCTCGGAAGTATCTGCGAAAGAACTATGTGGCCTTTTTGGCACATGTTGTAGCAGATAAGGGCAAAGGTAAGTCTATTCAAGATATCCCTATTGTTCGGGATTATCCTGATGTGTTTCCTGAAGAGTTACCTGGTCTACCCCTAGCACGCCAAGTCGAGTTCTGTATTGATCTCGTACCTGGAGCAAATCCCATTGCCAGAGCTCCATATCGTCTTGCACCGTCTGAGATGCAAGAGTTGTCTAATCAGCTTCAGGAACTCTCTGACAAAGGTTTTATCCATCCTAGCTTTTCACCTTGGGCTCCCATTCTTTTTGTCAAGAAGAAGGATGGATCTTTTAGGACGTGTATCGATTATCGTGAGCTTAACAAGCTTACCATCAAGAATCGATATCCCCTACCTCGCATTGACGATCTCTTTGATCAGTTATAGGGCGCGTCTTATTTTTCAAAGATTGATATGCGATCTGGATATCATCAACTTCGTGTGCATGAAGAAGATATTCCCAAGACAGCGTTCCGCACTCGTTATGGGCATTATGAGTTCACAGTCATGCCATTCGGTTTGACTAATGCTCCTGCTGTTTTCATGGACTTAATGAATAGGGTCTGCAAGCCTTATTTGGATCAGTTCGTCATTGTTTTTATTGATGACATCTTGATATACTCTAAGACGCGAGCTGATCACGAGCAACATCTTCGTCTTACTCTGGAACTCCTAAAGAAAGAGCAACTTTTCGCCAAATTCTCCAAGTGTGAATTCTGGCTTAAAGAAGTTCAATTTTTGGGACATATTGTCAACGAACAAGGTATTCATGTAGATCCCTCCAAGATCAGTGCGATTAAGGATTGGGATACGCCTACTACTCCTACTGAAGTTCGTTCTTTTCTTGGTCTTGCGGGTTATTACCGCCGCTTCATTGAAAACTTCTCGAAGATTTCAGTTCCTCTAACTGCTCTAACTCAGAAGAACAAGCCCTTTGATTGGGGATTCAAACAAGAGGAAGCTTTTCAAAACTTGAAGCAGAAGCTTTGTGACGCGCCTGTTCTGACTTTGCCTGAAGGCAATGATGATTTCGTCGTTTATTGCGATACATCTAAATTAGGTCTTGGCTGTGTTCTGATGCAAAGGAACAAGGTCATAGCCTATGCATCAAGACAATTGAAGGTGCATGAAAAGAACTACACCACTCATGATCTTGAGTTGGGTGCAGTTGTCTTCGCTCTTAAGATCTGGAGACACTATTTGTACGGTACAAAATGTGTGGTTTTCACGGACCACAAAAGTCTTCAGCATATCTTCAATCAGAAAGAACTCAACATGAGGCAGCAACGTTGGGTTGAGCTTCTAAACGAATATGACTGCGAAATTCGCTACCATCCTGGTAAGGCGAATGCCATAGCCAATGCATTGAGTCGTAAGGAACGTACTAAGCTTCATTGTGTCGTGTTCAATCTGATATTCAAGCTCGATCCGATATCCAAGCCCGCATTTCTCAGGCTCAACACACTTGTGTTTCACAAGGTTTGATGGATAAGGAATTTCCCTATCACATAACCCTTGATCTAGAACTGAAGGACAATGGATCGTATTACTTCATGGACCGTTTGTGGGTCCCAAGCCAAGATGATCTTCGCACCTTGCTTATGGATGAAGCCCATAAGTCTTGTTATTCTATTCATCCTGGCTCAGATAAGATGTATAAGGATCTTCGTATTCAGTATTGGTGGCCTGGTATGAAGAAAGACATTGCCTTATATGTATCAAAATGCCTTACTTGTCTTAAGGTTAAGGCTGAACATCAGCGTCCTTCTGGTTTATTGGTGCAACCAGAGATCCCAGTTTGGAAATGGGAAAACATTACTATGGATCTTATTACCAAACTTCCGCGCATAAAGAAAGGTCATGATGCCATCTGGGTAGTTGTTGATCGTCTTACTAAGTCAGCGCATTTCTTGCCAATCCGTGAGGATTTTTCTGCTGACAAACTTGCTAAAATCTATGTGGATGAAATTGTAGCTCGACATGGTGTTCCTTTGAACATTATTTCTGATAGAGATGCTCGTTTCACTTCTCGTTTTTGGAGAACCATGCAATCTGCTATGGGGACCCAACTTAATCTGAGCACAGCTTATCATCCACAAACGGATGGTCAATCTGAAAGAACAATCCAGACTCTGGAGGATATGCTTAGAGCTTGTGTGATCGATTTTGGTGGTAGTTGGGATTCACATCTTCCGTTAATTGAATTCTCCTACAACAACAGTTATCACTCCAGCATCAACATGGCTCCTTTCGAGGCTCTCTATGGTCGAAAATGTCGTTCACCAGTCTGCTGGAATGAGATCGGTGAGGCTCAGCTTACTGGACCTGCCCTCATTTTAGAGACAACTGATAAGGTTAAGAAAGTTCGTGATAACCTTCAGACAGCTCAAAGCCGTCAAAAGAGTTACGCGAACCAAGGACGCAAGCCCATGGAATTTCAAGTCGGTGATCGAGTATTACTTAAGGTCTCACCTTGGAAAGGTGTGATCAGATTTGGAAAGAAAGGAAAACTTGCACCTAGATATGTTGGACCATTCAAGATCGTCGAAAGAATCGGTAAGGTAGCCTACAGACTTGAGTTACCTCCTGAACTTGGAAATGTTCATCCAACCTTTCACGTGTCCAATCTCAAGAAGTGTTTAGCTTATGAGAACCTCCACATACCACTTGACGAAATTCGTGTTGATAAAACACTGAAATTTGTTGAGAAGCCAGTGGAAATCATGGAACGTGAAGTCAAGTGGCTTAAACATAAGCGCATTCCTTTGGTCAAAGTTCGCTGGGAATCTAAACGTGGACCCGAGTTTACTTGGGAGCGTGAAGATCAAATGAAGGCGAAGTATCCACATCTATTCTCACGAGTTTCCTCTAAATAAATTTCGGGACGAAATTTCCACAAGTAGGGGAGACTGTGACATCTGTGTCTGAAATCATTGTAAACAGTTCAGTTATCAATAAAACAAAGTTATTTGATCCTAATGTTTGTTTGTTTATGTTTGACATTTTACATGTTTTGACGTTTGTTCAATTTCAAACTGTACATCGATTTCTGGAGAGTTATACTCAATCTGGTGCGTAAACGTAATCAGTTTAATGCGAAAAATACTCCGAAACATCAACATATACTTAACGTACCTTAAATAACCTTTACATAACTTAGAAATAAGTTTTGAAGTCTTTGGTATGGCAAAAACAAGTTAATTCGCCTACATGGACTAAATTTGACAAACTGCGAAAGTATGATGATTCATACTAGAAAAGACATTCCAGAACATGACCATAAGTTAAACATGCCATAAATATCCTTTACCTAACTTAGAAATAGGCTTTGAGGGGTTCGGTGTGCTAAAATAAACTTTTGGGTCATTCAGGGACTAAAAGCATCAAAAAGTGCACAAGTTTGCACTTTCGCGCATAACTTACGTTCCGAATACATAAGGACATCCAAAAATTTATGTAAGCATTAAAATATTTTATTTTAGTGTTTGGCATGAGAAAAATCCATTCGTCGAGCAATTTGGATCGTTTTTCGCGCTTATGCGCATTCCGTCGTAATTAAGCGAACATCGCGATCGTACGACCAAACAAACCAACAACCGGCATATTTTTGAGCATGTTTCATATCCACAATGTTTAGGCATCATTTTAGGGCCTTAACGTTGGCTTAACGGGCCTTAAACGTGTCGGAAATGGCTTTAATGCATAACAGGGACCAAAACTGTCATTTTAGCATAGTTGATGGCTTACGGAACGTAAGCCCTCAACCTTACGGTCCGTAAGGGACTTCCAGCTCATCAGAAACTTCTAAATAGTTGTTAACAGCTTTTAAGCACTCCCAAACCCAATGCCACATGTTAATCCCTGATGGTGGGGGGCCAATTTGAGTTACCTTAGTGTTACAACAAGTGTAGGGACAAGATCAAAGCACGGTATTCGAGGAACGATCCTAACGGTGGTCCAAATCCTATAAATACCCCTTTGATTCACAACTCAAAACCCACTTAATTTCTGAAAACTTCTCTAAGTTGAGGTGCAAAAGCGCTTCATACCTGAGAAATATTTGGAAATCAAAGCTTTCGGGGACCCTTTGTAAGTGTTCCTTCGTTCTGTTATTCTTTTAGCGTTAAAAGTCAAACTTTGTTTGACTTTCTGCATTGACCAGTTTATGGTAAATGTGAAGTTCGTTTGAACTTCATAACGTGAGCGTAATCACGATGGTTATAGTCCCTAGTGACTATACCTACTGATTACCACGTTATCTAGGCTCAGTGACGAGTCGTAGTTTCGGCCAAAATGCGCATTCTTGCGTATTTTGTAACCAAACTACTCTTAGGTATCAAAACCATTTGTTTTGATACCAAACCTGTTTTCTAAACTTAGTTAAGCATGATTTAACATGCTTAGCTCGTCACTTTTAGTTTAGTGCTTATATAGGGTAGTAAGGTAAGCGATCTAAACAATCGCTTATACTTTCGAACCCGACCCGTTTGGTCGATCATTAGGATCCAACCAAACACATTAGGTGACCATAGTTGTATAGGGAATAACCTTCCGAGGTTATACCTTATGGTCACATCGTTTGAGTAGTTGTATGATAGGTAGTATATATGCCTTAGGTAAATTACCAAAATACCCTTTTTACGCCAAAATTCATTTTTAGCATATGTAACATAACTTTTGGTATCTAAACTGATTTAGTAACAATATTAGACATGTTAAGGCATATTTTACTTATCATAGGACTAGTTAGGCATTCCGAACGCGTTTCACGCGAACGACGCGTTAAAGTCGCATAAGCTACCTAAACGGGTCGTAATTGGTCGTAAGCACTTAGGTTAGGTTTCATTTTAGAATGTAGGCTTTGTCGAACCATACTACATGAGTTCTTATACTCATTTGGTTTACGAACCCTCATTCCATCCGATCCTCCGATTTAGGTCCGGTTTATTAACATAGTTACCTATATTAGGTGCCGTTTAATTTCCGCAATCTCTAGCATTGTTTGGTTGTTACACAAGGACTTCTAAGCAATCTCAAGTGAGTACATAGACCCCTCTTTTACCATTTTCAAACTGTTTTGGGGTGAAACACATGTGCCTACTTGTTACTTTCATGCTTCCCATGTTTTCACATCATATACTTGCTATGTTTATTAGTACATTTATAGTACATCGTTTTACACTACATTTCATGCTATGTATATCCATTGTGTGCATACTTAGTACATTGTTGTACATTACATTTCACGCTATGTATGTTCATTTGATTACATACTTAGTGCATTGTTTTCACATGCTTACATTTTGGTATGACATTTGGTTTGTTTAAATGGGACAAAAATACATTCATTAACATTAGCTACGCCATTCGTTAGTAGGTAGTGGTACCATAGGAATTGACAACTCCCGTTCCTGACATCCTAGGTATGTTTGGATGGAAGGAATGACCGAATTCGATAGACATAACACATATAAATCTTTAATTTGTTTAAAGGTCTATCACCACAGTCACAAGGCTTGAATGTATGCATTTTTACAATATTGCATAAATGTTTGTATTCAGTATAGCATGCATTTCCACAAAACATAACGTTGATTTAAACCACGTTTTACTTCAATACATTGCTTTGTGCGTTTTTACCTATGGTTTAGTTGATACATATTTCACTTGCCATACATGACATTTTGGTTACACATTACATAATTGACATTTGACATAGACATTTTGGCATTGATATACACATTTAGTGATTTACATTAGACATAGACATTTTGATATGGTTTACACAATAACACTTGACATTTGATTTATACATGAACAATTTACAATGGTGGTTGGTTTGGGTAAGTGATTTGAGTAACGAGGCGTGTGTAATATGATACAAACATGGTGGATACGCCACTGGTACTTCCTATATATAAGTGCTTGTATGATATTACATGTCGTAGCGTTACTTAAATCATTTCAATATTTGACATATTACATTTTACATAAACAACGTATTTTTCACAAGACATTGTCTTACAAAACAGTTTATTTTATACAACTCTTTCTACTTGGTTATTTCATTAACCATACACATTTCTTTTATATAATCTGATTTCTTATCAAGTTTTCATATGATTTATAAAAGAAAACACTTAACAGGATTCATGACAAACTTTTATTAAACCTTTCTTTTAAAACCCAAGTCATGAATCCTATGTTCACAAAACCTATGTGTCTCACAGGCATTTTTATGCTGACGTACCTATTTTCACATGTGTTTTCAGGAGCTGTCGCTTAGGATGATGATCGTGACATTAGGGCGGACCTATGCCTTAGAGACATAAAACGAAGATAGACTTAGTTTAATTATGTTATGTACTCTTGGTTTCATGTTTAAAGACAATGTAACTCTCTTGTTGATAAATAAAATATAACTTTGTATGCCATGGTTGTGAAACAATAATTCTGTTACAACACTCCTCGACGTTTCCCCCACGTGTTTCTCGTTTTACTTGGTCGGGGTGTGACAACCTTCCTTTGTGTTGACAGTTGATTTTAAGGTGTTCTACAGGTACTTAAGTTCGGCTTCGGGAATTATGGCGTATCTTGTGTTTGTTGATGCATGTTTTGTCACTTAAAATGTTGGACTGACTTTTAAACTTTTTGGGACAAATGTAATAAGATCCGTGAGGATCAAAGACAACTTTATCTTGTCATGGTTATGTTGTGTTTTGGGATGTTAAGTTTAAAATCTATGTTTTAAATAAGTAATATTGTCCAACACTATAATGCATCAAACATCAAGATAGAAATGGGCACCAGCTTCCGTCACCACTACGTTTTATATTACGTTGCGATGTTTTTGGCGTGTGACAGAAGTTGGTATCAGAGCCAATGGTTGTTAGCGAACTAGATGTTTTCGGAGAAAAACACTAGACTTCAACCGAAGACTTTTGAGATGTAAATTCCAAAATTCTCGAAGCCAAGATTTTTTTTAAATAAACACGGAAAATTTTATCATGTATGAAAACCCTTATGTGTTTATGTGCATACGTGATTTTCTGTTTATTTGGGCCTTATGTGTTACTATTCATATTGATCACACACTTACTTTGTACGGTTACGATATGTCACGTCTCGGCCTATAGAGCCAATAGTAGTCCTGCTCACTGATATTGTCGAGTCTACACTTGAGATTCTTTCGCCCGTCGTTACAGAATCGTTTGTTCTGCTATTCGAGTCACGTGTTTTGCTACACCTCTTTTAAGTCTACACTCATCTTAGGAAGAGGACTCGACCCGTTAGAGAAATCGCACTCGACTTCGAGAGCTAAGACAGCATCCGCTATGAAGAAGCAGAAAGGGATTTGGGATCAATCGCACTCACCGTGACCGTTAGTTCGCCACGTTATGCGGAGACTTGGAGATGACGAAGGGCAAGATGAAAGACTTAGAGGGACAGATGGACCAGTATGATGAGCTAGGAGAGCTTGTTAGAAAGATAATGGACTTCCAGGGATTGAAGCGTTAGATGTTGGTTGTTTCTTGTAGGATCGTGTGATTACCCGAACGAGTCGTTCAGAGAAGTTCTAATCTGTTTCAGATGCGGAAACTAAGAAACAGACTTTGACACAGCTTGCAAATCACTTTAAACACCTTGTATATTGATATAACACTGAATATAATCAGAATTCAAACCGGCAGCACTTCGGTATGAATTTCCAGAACCTCTTTAATGGATTCGCTTGAACTCCTATTTATAGGCTTGAGTATTTCGCTTGAAAGTGACCAGATCCAGTTCAAGCGAAATGCTATAAGTTGGTTTCGCTTGAAACTGAAAACTGTCATTTCTTGCGAAATGGCTTCCTTCAAGCGAAATTCCCATAAACACAACCTATTTTCATCTATTTTCTCGAACAACGTGCCCTGATCTAACATATCTAGTACAAGACTCGATACAAGACGAAGTCGACAGATGTATGCACTAACAGACTCCCCCTCAGATGTTGACGAGTCGTAAAGTGTCGAGTCTTCGCATCTTCAGTCTTTATCAGTCTTTGGGCTTCCTTCTAGATTCTCCACCTGGCTCTTGCTTTCTAATTCTCTTGATCAGATCTCTTGATTCCTTAAGTTCATCAACATCAGCAAATCCAAGATCATGATCTGACTCACACTTTCCACAAATTCAGGATCGAAACCTAGCTCTCTTAACACTCAGAGTCCTTAAGTATCGAAACCTGGATAAACCTGCACATTCTCTACCCAAAAGTAAATTTTCTGATATCCACTTGTAGAGTAAATCTTAGAATGACTTAACATTTAGTTTTTGATGAACCACTTGCAGGAATAATGTTTTCATTTCAAAATTAATTTTCTCATTTAAACAATTGACCCCACCTATTTTTTCAAAACCTGTTCGTCATGTTTAGAACTTGGAATTTTGAAAATCATCTTTTCAACATCAGTTATCTAAAATCTTTTTGATTTTTTCAAAAATTTATGCTAAAACACACCGAAAATCTTTTTGGATTTTTAGAACATAAATGAAATGCAGTACAGAAATTTTTACAGACAATATTTTTGTGAGTTTGTGTAAGAGGATCATATCAGTTTTTGACAAGTCACAAGTACCGTTGAGCTTAGTTACACATTAAGAATTAAACAATTCACTTAGATTGCCGATATACTGATCCACTTAAATTCTCACACAAATTTCAACTAATTCAGGATATGATTTAGGTGTATTAAGGACTTAAACTCATTCATGTGTTCCACCTCTTGAATATACTCCCGTATCCAGATCCCAATATTCAGTCTTACAGGTGAGTATACCACAGATGATATCTGTAAAGGGTTAGATTGCGAAACCGTGAGAGCTCAGGTCAGAACTTCCGTTCAGCAGAGAGATGACGGCTCGACTTTTGGTGGGTCCCCTTTAGAGGATCTTTTTTACAACAACATTGATTAGAAATTTTATTGTCTTATCATTTTATGCTGAGGACGACGCTATATTTCAAGCAAGCAGAAAAGTATTCTCTGGGGACTAGGCCTGTAACGACCCGAACGAGTCGTTCAGAGAAGTTCTAATATGTTTCAGATGCGGAAACTAAGAAACAGACTTTGACACAGCTTGCAAATCACTTTAAACACCTTGTATATTGATATAACACTGAATACAATTAGAATTCAAACCGGCAACACTTCGGTATGAATTTCCAGAACCTCTTTAATGGATTCGCTTGAACTCCTATTTATAGGTTTGAGTATTTCGCTTGAAAGTGACCAGATCCAGTTCAAGCGAAATGCTACAAGTTGGTTTCGCTTGAAACTGACAACTGTCATTTCAAGCGAAATGGCTTCCTTCAAGCGAAATTCCCATAAACACAACCTATTTTCATCTATTTTCTCGAACAACGTGCCCTGATCTAACATATCTAGTACAAGACTCGATACAAGACGAAGTCGACAGATGTATGCACTAACATTTCTGTTGTTTGTTTTGTATATCTCATTTGATGAACCCTATTTATAGCTTGCGTGCTAAATTTTCTGATATTTAGGAGGAAATTTCATATAGACTTGTTGCGGGTGTTGATGTAGACACGCCAAATTCTGATTAGTCTCTGTACTAAAAACAAGTTTTGTAAATTTCTGATATAAATCAAATGAGTTCCTTTTGGTTTAAAAATTGTTCTCATTAATACATAGATATTATACATGCGCAATGTTTGGTCCACTAGCATTTAATGATTGAATTCTTTTGGGAAATCGTCTTATATTGATATTATGTTGTAATAATAGAAACGACGAAATGCCGCCAAAAGCGAGACAGGGTTCTGGACTTCCTATTACCTCAGAAGAGTTGGAACAACTCATAGCCCAATACGTTAATACTGCCATGGAATAGCGCGATGCTAACCAAAATAATGGCCAGGAATGTGGATGTGATGCTCATGGGCATGGTTTTGGTGGGACACAGATCGGAAACGCTTCAGGTGAGGTAATGATCGGAAAGTTTTAGTAGTTCCTGTGTTATGATATAATCGGAGCGTAATTCTGATTTTTCATTAACTCTGTGAACAGTACATAGACGTACACATAAAATAATCCAGGGTTGTAACCTAAGATCATTTACTGGTACCCTATGCAATGACATGGCAAAGGTATGCGTGATGTTGAGCCGTCACAGTGGGTCGACCATTCAAATAATTTTGCATTCCTAGCCTAGATATGGGGATTCATGAAAGCGAAAGTCTGAGAGTTCGAGGAAGGCATATGTAGCCAGTTCTAGCCGTACTAGAAAAGATACGGCCAAGGATGGCAGGAGTAGTTTTGAGAAGAAGACTCACGAGGATGAGCGGAGAAAGTGCGCCAGATGTGGTCAGACTAGACATATGACTCGCGAGTGCTATGCTAAGAGTACATCGGAGGGAGATACACTCGAGGGATGCTACGAGTGCGGTGAGCAAGGACATTTCAAGAGAGATTGTCTGAGAATGAAGGGTCAGGATGCCAGGGGTAGAGCGTTCGAGCTAAACGCTGGGAAAGCACGAGACGATCTTGCTGTTGTTACCGGTATGTTTCAAATCAAAAACCAATCTATGTTCATACTTTTAATACCAAATCTGACTTGAGTTTTGTTCGAAAAACTTTGAACCATTTTTGCGTTCACCTACAAGTAAGCTGAGTATAAAGTGCCCGATACAACTAGCAATTGGTAAGTTGATGGAAACTAATGAGGTCGCTTGCGGTTGTAGTAATTAGTTAGGTGATCGTAGTTCTAGTATTGGTTTATTTCCAGTGGAGCTGGGGAGCTTTGACGAAGATGCGGGGATGGATTGATTATCCAAGAACGAAGCAGGGATTATTGCTTGAAGAAGTTAGCTTAGATATCTCGTCCTGATGATGGTAGAAAGGTGGTAGTTGTTCGTGTAGATCGACCGAGTCGAGTGTTGAGTGTCGAGAGTTGAGGGTTGATAGTTGAGAGTCGCCAGTATTTTGAGGATGCTCAAGTTGTTATGAAAAGGCTATTGTGCGTTCTTTGTTAATGTGGTGGATACGAAAGCCGAATGTAGGAATATCGGAGAGATTCCTATTGTTCGCAATTATCCAGAAGTTTCCCTAAAAAGACTTACCTGGATTTCCCCCTGCGAGACGGATCGAATTGCGGATCGATCTGGCACCCGATGCTGCGCCCAGTTGCAAAATCTCCTTATAGATTAAGCACCATCTGAGAATGACAGAAATGTCGAGTCAGTTTCAAGAAATACTGGACAAGGGTTTCATTTGATCAAGCTTTTCGCTTTGAGGCGCATCTGTTTTGTTGAGAAAAAGAAGGATGGATCCTTCAAGATATGAGAGGATTTCAAAAAGCCGAACAAGTTAACTATCAAGAATCGGTACCCTTTTACCGAGGAATGACGATTTGTTCAATCAAGCTACCGGGATCTAGTTGTTATACGAATATCGACCTACGATCAGGATATCATCAGTTGAAGGTTGCTGACTAAGATATTCCGGGGACTGCTTTTCAGACGTGATATGGCCATTACAAGATTATTAGTCATGCCTTTTTGACTAAATTAATGCGCCATTTATATTCATAAATCTCATGAAAAGTGTATGGAAACCCTAATCGGATGAATTCGTGATAATATTCTTCGATGACATACTTGCACATGTGCCAACCAAAGAAAATCATGAGTAACGTTTGAAGTTAACTATGGAGTTGGTGAATGATGAGGAAGGTATGCATGTAGATCAGTCTAAGATTGGAGCAATCAAATGATGAGGAGCGCCAAAGACCCCGTCGGGACTATGACGATTCATGAGACTAGCTGGGTACTACCGGAGATTTATTAAGAATTTCCCTAAATTAGTGCACCTTCGACACTAATAACCCCAAAAGGAAAAGGGAAATTTATTGGACAGCAAGATAGTAGGAAGCTTTTCGGACCCTTGAAAGAAAAGTTGGGAGCGTGTATGATGGACTCCGAAGGAAATTAAGATACTCACATGCCTTTGGCAGAGTTATCTTACAATAATAGTTAACACACTAGTATTCAGGTTTCTCCGTTTGAAGCCTTGCATGGATGGAAGAGTTGATCACCATTATGTTGAGCTAACATGACAAAGGACAATTAACCAGACCTTAGTTTATCTAGGAAACCAGCGACATGATTTTCCTGGATCGAGGGAAGGTTAAAAGTCGCCAATTGATCAACAGAAGGATTACATGGACAATTGAATGAACTATTGCGATTCCAGATTGAAGATTTGGTTCTGTTAAAGGAGTTATCTTGCAGAGATGCTATTTGATTTAGCAAAGAAAAGAAGTGCTGAGCCACAACGATTAGGTCCTTTCAAGAGCCCATCTTGAGTTGGATCAATCGCTTATAGGCTCAAGCTACCATAAGGATGGAGTAGTGTACATGATGTATTGTTTGGGTTCAGTTGAGAAAGTGTATAATGGATGATACACTGATTTTGTTCTTTATAGAAATTTGTTTGGAAGATAAACGAAAGTTTATCAAAGCACCGTAGAAGCAGTACGTATAGCTAGAAGAGTTATGCTAATAACCGGACATGCGATTACAGCATTCTAGTCGCGTATGCGATTTATTGATTTGGCGATTTGTGGATATCTGAAATGAATGCAAGAAGGAAGGAAGACGAGTTTATGAATAGGTAACAGGGCTATATTTGACTGTTTCCACCTAGTGCAAAAACAAAACATGTAGAGTAAAAATTTCGGGGATGAAATTTCCTAAATAGGGGGAGACTGTGACACCCCGCTTTTCAGGCCGTACCGTACAATTGTAACACGTGTTGTGAATAGGTAACAGGGCTGTATTTGACTGGTTATGATGTTTATATGTGAAATTTAATGAGCTGGTAAAATTAAACTTTGATAAAAATTATGTTGGCAACGGTAAGATAAACGCTTATCGCGTAACGGTTAAAATGCGAAACGAACGTCGGTGACCACCCGATTAGTGTTAAAATCCTAAAAATAGTCAGTTATGATTAGAATAATGATTTTAATCATATTCGTGAGGAAAAATAAATTAAAACGCTAAGAAACTCTATTTTTAGAGTTTAAGCGCGTACCGCGCGATGCAGCGCGTGTACCGACAAAATACTGTCAACACAGCCTGTCAAGGCAACTGATAATCATTTTAATAATAATTTAAGCGCGTAACGTGCAGCACAGCACGCATACTGCCAAATACCGACAACGTAGCCAGTCCAGGCAAACAAAATATTATTCAGTAATATTTTTGCGGGTTTATTTTTATAGAGCGTTAAAAATAATTTAAAACGCACTAAAATGGGTTAAAACGCTAGATAAAATACCCGGTATCTAGTAAAATACCAGTTTTTGGCCAATAAATTATATATATATATGTATATATTCGTGTGAGGTGAATATATAAAAGATAGATGGCAGGCAATAATCACACTCTCTCTCCTCTCTCATAATCTTAGTGGCCAATTTGGGAGGTGGAAGATGATTATGCCTTGGTACAATTATTTATGTCTTACAAATCCAAGAAAAATGTCTAAAACAATCAAACTCTCTCTCTCTCTTAGCAAATCAGTCGAATACCCCCTTCATACCTCTATATTTTTGAAAATATTGAAGTTCATGTAAGAATCAACTTAAATCCAAGGTGTTTCCAAGTTATTTTGAAGATCTAAAGGTGCTTTCAAGGTGAAACAAGCTCCATAACATCAAAATCTTGTCAAAAACCTACTTGAATCTTGAAGGTATAAAATTTATTTTAAAACACATTCTTGATTCTTAGTGATATTCATAATGTTAAAAGGTTTCTCTTGAATCTTGGAATGTTTCACAAACTTGAATTCTTAAACAAATGGGTTTTGTACAAAATTTAAAATGGAACTTGTGTGAGAACTAATTTGGCCGAAAATTATAGTGTGTATGGATTAGAGATTGAATATTTATGTTATTTGATTTTGATTATGTGATTTATGTGAAACTTGATGCATGCATGGTCAAGGAATGATTTTTATAAAAGTTCTATGATAAAAGATGGTCATGAAAAATGGAATATTTGGATGTTTATGTGCACGCACATGTATGTGGTGTCGTGTATGTATATGTGTATACACATGCATGTGGGTTTTTGGTTATATGTTCATAAATAGAGTGAATCTTACATTTATGTTAAATGATTAGGTGATAATATATGAAGAAGATGATGTTCTTGAATGTTTGAACATGAGTTAAATGCATGATGAATATGATTTAGTTCATGCAAGTTGATGATGATATGATATGGATGCATTAGATGCATTTACTTGAACATGCATGATGATATGTGATCATAAAAGGATGATTTGAGTATGATTAATAAAAATCAGTTTTAATCAGATTATAAACATTAAAATAAAGTTATTTTAAAGTGTTTAGTGACTTATAACTACTGCATTCTTCTTCCATTGTTGCATGCTAAGCACTGATGTTGACCATCAGTGCTTCCTCAAAGTTGATCAGTCCTTGAGTGGGCATTTCTTTAATCATTAGCAGTACTTAGATACCATCAACAGATTGAACAAGCAGTGTTTAATCTTTAACAGCCTTTAGGGCTTCATCAGTAGTTTGAAGGACAGTAGTTGTTGTATACGGACAGTGGATAGAGGTCATCAGATGTTATGACCACTTTCAAGGGGAAAGCCTAGTGCAAACTACTGCTTATGATGAATCCACTGTTGTGAACCAGTTTTGGCTTTACATCATCTGTTCATCTGGTAGGGTTCAATCCTAACAAAAGCAAATATACATAAAACATCTCATAAGTATCAAATTTCATGCTCGACAAACAAGTTACACATTTAACGCAAATTTTCACCGTTTCTACCGCACAAAACGTACAAGCATACATGCATAATCCAAATATTTAAAATCATGTTAAAACTTAACATATTTTCACATTCTCATGTTTAAGTCACATAAAACATTTTAACGCATAAGATTTACCCAAAATTTTACCCATACTAGTGTACATTGAAAAATGCGTATTTTAGCGATTCGGTAACGGTTTTCTGGCGTCGGAAGTCACGTATGACTAACCAAACACCAAGTAAACTTAAAATTAGTTAAAATACTCATTTTTAAACTAAAAATATCAGTTTACTTACTGATCTAAATCAGTTTTATAAAAATCACTCGAAAAGCCGATTTTTGACCGTTTTAACGCATAGTTTTGCGTTAAACGTTACTATAACAATCCCAACTCGAAACGATTTGATATTTTAACACAATACATGTTATTTACTGATTAAAATAGTGGTTATAATCAGATTAGTGCAGTTTTTGTGTAAGTCACATAAATCATGCGATTTCACGTATTTTACAACTTTTAATGCACCAAGTAAAACATGCAAAGCTAGCAAACATTATGACAAAGTTATATGTCACTAAACACTTTAAAATAACTTTATTTTAGTTTTTATAATCTGCTCAAAACTGATTTTTACTAAATCATACAAGAAACACATTATTTCACCTATTTTATAAGATTCTAAGCCTCATGTATAACATGCAAAGCTAGTAAAACCTATGACAAAGTTTTATACCATTTTAACACTTCAAATAATTATATTTTTAGTGTTTAGAACCTGATTAAATATTATCTTCATCATACCATACATAAATCATCATTTCATGAACATTCATCCACATGCATGCTTAAGTACAAGCATCTAATGCATTCAATTCACATCATCATCAACATGCATGAACTAAATTATATCTATCATGTATTTAACTCATGTTTAAACATTCAAGAAAATCATCATCTTCATATGATTATTTTTCATTATTTATTATAAATGTAAGAATCATGTTCCTACATAGTTATGAACTAACAACAAAATTTCAATTGCATGCAATACATATACATACATATATGGCCATACATATATATGTATATAATTTCAAAAATTCACTTTTTACATAAACTCATTTCCAATGACAAAACCCCTTTTCAAATCATTCAAACATTAACTTCCAAGGATCAATCAATCAAAAATCATAACTCAATCCTCATACACACATGTATACACACACACAGCCACATGCACTCACATATACATCTCCATTTTTATTTTATCCAAAAACCCAATTATTTTTATTTTCAAGTTTGTGAGTAAACTTAAGAACAAGAGAAACTTCCATCAACATCAAGAACATCAAGAATCAAAAACAAGGTTTCTAAAATAAATTTTATACCTTCAAGATTCAAGTGGATTTTGACAAGATTTTTGATGTTTTAAAGCTTATTTCACCAAGAAAGCACCTTTGGATCATTAAAATGGCTTGGAAACACCTTGGATTTAAGTTGATTCTTACAAGATCAACAAAATTTTCGAAAATATGGAAGTGGCAAGGGAATTCTCGGCTGAATTATAGTTGAGAGAGAGTGGTGAAGTTGTTTTTGAGACAAGTTCCTAGGTTTTATCAAGTTTTAAAATAATTAGAACATATTGTTAAGTGTGCACCTATGTTTCAACCACTAAATGGAAGAGAGAGGAGAGAGAGGGGCCTTGCATGGCTGCCAACTCTCCTCCACCTCACACATATATACGATCACACACATACATATACATATATATAGACAAAAACTGGTATTTTACTGGATACCGGGTATTTTATCTGGCGTTTTAACCCGTTTTAGCGAGTTTTAAATTATATTTAGTTCTCTATAAAAATAAACTCACCAAAGTATTATTGAACAATATTTTGTTTGCCTGGACTGGCTACGTTGCCGGTATTTGGCAGTATGCACGCTGTGCTGCGCGGTATGCACTTAAAATCGCAAAAATAAGGATTTATGAGTTTTTATTTATTTTTATCATTCTAAAGTAATAAACTCGTTAAATTATTACTAGAATGATTATCATTTGCCTTGACAGGCTGTGTTGACAGTATTTTGTCGGTATACGCGCTACATCGCGCGGTACGCGCTTAAACTCGAAAAATAGAGTTTCTTAGCGTTTTAATTTATTTTTCCTCACGGATATGATTAAAATAATTATTCTAATCATAACAGACTATTCTTAGGATTCTAACACTGATCAGGTGGTCACCGACGTTCGTTTCTCATTTTAATCGTTACGCGATAAGCGTTAATTTTACCGTTGCCAACATAATTTTTATCAAAGTTTAATTTTACCAACTCGTTAAATTTCACATATAAATAACATAACCAGTCAAATACAACCCTGTTACCTATTCACAATACGTGTTACAATTGTACGGTACGGCCTAAAAAGCCGGTTGTCACAGTCTCCCCCTGTTTAGGAAATTTTGTCCCCGAAATTTTTACTCTACAGGTTTTGTTTTTGCACTGGGTGGGAACAACAAAAACAGGTTTAATGAATATAGTCTTGTAGTTTCTGCGAGAAACTTTGATTCTTACAAAGAATCTTCGTAGACCTATATTACACATATCCTTAATTCTTAATCTCACGTCTCAACGCTCTCTACTGTTTCCAAGGTTCAACATTTACAAGCAATTAATCAAGAAGATTAAGCCAAAATTCCACCAATTCAGGTCCTACATACGTATATTTACATATACATTACCCCGTATCTAAGTTAATCTGAGTTTACATCCGATTAATCCAACTCGAAATGGGCTATCGAAAGAATGAAATCTTATAAACTCGTCTTCCTTCCTTCTTGCATTCATTTCAGATATCCACAAATCGCCAAATCAATAAATTGCATACACGACTAGAATGCTGTAATCGCCTGTCCAGTTATTAAAATAACTCTTCTAGTTATACTTACTGCTTCTACGGTGCTTCGATAAACTTCCATTTATTTTCCAAACAAATCTCTATAAAGAACAAAATCAGTGTATTATCCATTATACACTTTCTCAACTGGACCCAAACAATACATCATGTACACTACACCATCCTTATGGTAGCTTGAGCCTATAAGCGACTGACCTAACTCAAGATGGGCTCTTAAAAGGACCAAGTCAATGTGGCTCAGCTTTTCTTCTCTCTGCTAAACCTAATAGCACCTCTGTAAGATAACTCCTTTAACATAACCAAATTTTCAACCTGGAATCGCAATAGTTCCTTCAATTGTCCATGTATTCCTTCTGTCGATCAATTGGCGACTTTTAACCCTCCCTTGATCTAGGCAAATCCTGTCGCTGGTTTCCTAGATAAACTAAGGTCTGGTTAATTGTCCTTTGTCACGTCAGCTCGACAGAGTGATAATCGATACTTCCATCCATACAAGGCTTCAAACCAAGCAACCTAAATACTAGCATGATAATTATTATTGTAAGATAACTCTGCCAAAGGCATGTGAGTATCTTAACTTCCTTTGGAGTCCATCATACACGCTCCCAACTTTTCTCTCAAGGGTCCGAAGGCTGCACTAATTTAGGGAAATTCTTAATAAATCTTGCTGTCCAATCAATTTCCCTTTTCCTTTTAGGGTTATTAGTGTCGAAGGCTGCACTAATTTAGGGAAATTCTTAATAAATCTACGGTAGCACCTAGCTAGACATATGGATCATCATACTCCCGACGGGGTCTTTGGCGCTCCTCATCATTCACCAACTCTATAGTCAACTTCAAACGTTACTCATGATTCTCCTTGGTTCGCACATAGGCAAGTATGTCGTCAACGGGTATTATCATGAATTCATCCGATTAGGGTTTCCATACCCTACTCATGAGATTCATAATTATAAATGGCGCATTAATTTAGTTAAAATGCATGACTAATAACTCGTAATGGCCATATCACGTTTGAAAAGCAGTTCTCAGCATATCTTCGTCAGCAACCTTCAACTGATAATATCCTGATTGTAGATCGATCTTCGTGTAGTAGCTGGATCCCTGTAGCTTAATTGAACAAATCATCAATCCTCGGTAAAGGGTCCCGATTCTTGATAGTCAACTCGTCCGGCTTTCTAAAATCATCACATATCCTGAAGGATCCATCCTTCTTTCTCACGACGGAACAGACGCACCTCCTGGCGAAAAGCCTGATCGAATGAAACCCTTGTCCAGTAGCTCTTGAAACTGACTCGACATTTCTATCATCCCAAACGGTGCTTAATCTATAAGGAGATTTTACAATTGGGTGCAGCACCGGGTGCCAGATCGATTCGGAATTCGATCCGTCTCGCAGGGGGAAATCCAGATAAGTCTTTTTAGGAAAGCTTCTGGATAATTGCGAACAATAGGAATCTCTCCGATATTCCTACATTTTGCCTTCATATCCACCACGTTAACAAAGAACGCAGGATAGCCTTTTCGTAACAACTTGAGCATCCTCATAAAACTTACAACTCTCAACCATCAACACTCGACACTCAAAACTCGACACTCAACTCGGTCGGTCTTCATGAACAACTACCACCTCTCTACCATCATCAGGACAAGATATCCTAGCTAGCTTCTTCCAGCGATAGTCCCCACTTCGCTCTTGGATAATCAATCCATCCTCACATCTTCGTCAAAGCTTCCCAGCTCCACTGGAGATAAACCAACGCTAGAACTACAATCACCTAACTATATACTATAACTGCAAACGACCTTACTAGTTTCTATCAACTTACCAATTGCTAGTTCTATCGGGCACTTTATACCCAGCTTACTTGTTGGTGAACACAAAAATGGTTCAAAGTTTCTTGAACAAAACTCAAGTCAGCTTTGGTATTAAAAGTGTGAACATAGATTGGTTTTTGATTCGAAACATACCGGTAACAACAGCAAGACCGTCTCGTGCCTTCCCAGCACTCGTCTCAACGGCTTTACCCACTGCATCCTATCCCTTCAGTTTCGGGCAATTTCTTTTGTAATGTCCTCGCTCACCACACACGTAGCATCCCTCGAGCGTAACTCCATCCAATGTACTCCTAGCATAACACTTGGGGGTCACATGTACAGTCCGACCACCTCTGGCGCACTTTCTCCACTCACCCTCATGAGTCTTTCTCTCAGAACCACCCCTGGCATTATCCTTTCCCGACTCTCTAGGGTTAGCTACACACGCTTTCTCCAAACTGCGTTCCCCACCACGCTTCTCATCGGTAGCTTTCCTCGAACACTCTGACTTTCGCTTTCGCGAATCACCAGATCAAGGCTCGGAATGCGGAATTATTTGAATGGCCGATCCGCTGTGACGGCCCGACATCACGCATACCGTTGCCACGTCATTGCATAGGGTACCAGTAAATGATCTTGGGTTACAACCCTGGTTTGTTTTATGTGTACATCTATGTACTGTTCACAAAGTTAATGAAAAATCAGAATTACGCTCTGATTATATCATAACACAGGAACTACTAAAACTTTCCGATCATTATATTATCTGAAGGGTTTCCGATCCGGGTCCTACCAAAACCATGCCCATGAGCATCACATCCACGTTTCTGGCCATTATTTGGGTTATCATCGCGCTGTTCTATGGCTGTATTAACGTGTTGGGCAATGAGTTGTGCCAACTCTTTCTGGGTAATAGGTAGTCCAGAACCTTGTCTCACCTTTGGCGGCATTTTCGTCGCTTCTATTATTTACAACAATAATAATCACATAAGATGATAACCAAAAATAATTCAATCATTAAATGGAAGTAGACCAAACATTGAGCATGTATAATATCCACATATTAATGAGAACTGTAACACCCCGAAAACGGGTTTGGTAATCAAACCCTGTTAATACAAAAAGACGGGTAAAGTATCGTTAGCGGTAAAAGCAACCCGATAAATATTAGAATTTAAATAAATAATCCTAATAATAATTAAAAGGCGGATAAAAACTTTCAAGGAATAAAAGGGATAAAAGGCCTGAGTTAACGGAACTTAAATAAGACGGGTTATAACTCCCGGAATCCAATAAGTTAACTAGGAATAATAATAACCTAGTTAGAAGAGAAGTCTTGTAGTGACATACTAGTGGGTTAAAACTTTATAACTAGGAAAATATAAAACTTTATATTAAAATTATAAAGTTTTAAATAAACAAGGACAAACTAACTAGGACAAAATAACCCAGTTAGTTATAAGACTTGTGTTAACTCAAAAGTGAGTTAAAAGCACCTAAATATGAACTAAAAGAAATTAGAGGGGCTAAAAGTGTCTAATTGGAAATTAATTATAATAAAATCAATTTATTAAAAACAAAACACACACTTGTGTTTTGTTCTGGAGATCGATTAGAAGCAGGGGGCGATCCCAAGCTCCCCAAAACCCTAGTTCTTGCCAAAACCTCCAATTTGAAGGATCAAATCAAGTCCAAAACGAAAATCGAGCATAGATTAGTGATCCCCATTGCAAGGAGATCATAAGGTATGTAAAATTTGATAAAAATTCTTTACTTGAAATTCTCATGAATTTAGGGAATTCGAAATCTGTGGATGCATGTGTGATATATAGATGAAATAGGAACATTTAAATGCTTAGGAGTAAACCCTAGACAAGTATAGATTGAAATCATGCTTAGCTCAAGTAAATTTAGATTTTGTTGATGATAAATTCATGTATGAGATGTTTTTAGGGTTTTGATTGCTAAAATTAGTGTTATGATGTCAAGAACATGCTTAAATTGAAAGCTGAATTCAAACAGCTCCTGATCAGAATTTACAGCCGACTTGTATTGGCTATAACCTGAACAAAACGTGACAAAAACATGTGTTTCTTGAGTCTAAAATGTAAATCCAGGAAATATCTTTAATACCCCACTGGAATCGCATTTTTTCGCTAAAATTGAGCGTTTTATGAATTTTTCAGTACCAAAAGTTCAAGCTGCGTTTTTTGGCAGAATTTGCAGCCCATTACGAATGTCATAACCCAATTTAGGAATTGAGTTATAATCTCAAATTCTTACTGTAGAAAGTTTTAAGTTATTAAAAGAATCTCCAATTGGAATTTCGTCAATCGGATAAACGAGGAATTTTTAATGAATTTTTCCGTAAGCTGCAGTCAGAAGTGACGAATCCGATTGCATCTTAGTAAATGAATTTTTACGAATTTTTGGTAAAGAGTTAGATCTTGAAATTTTAACACAAGGCCTAACCTTCTGAGTGGTACGCCACATAAAACAATCATAATTTTTTAAGACTTGTAAACACGTTAAACAAGTCACAAAAAACAGCCCATTTTCAGTGATATGAAATGCCTAAATGAAATCGCGGCCTACTAGTTAGTATGTAAAATTTGATTTCGTTAAGAGTTCGGATGAAATATGCCTAAGTGAGTTCATTGAACCAAATGTGCATTTGAATATGTTGATAAGTCAATTAACTTTTAAAAAGTCAAACCGACTAATGATTAGATCGAATGATAATTTTGATATGGACGAATGATAAATTCGACTTAAAACCCGTAGGATGGAATAGTCGTAAATGATTATGACTAATCTAACCGTCTTACGAATTGTGATGATGATAGTTGGACTCTAGACAAGCTAGATGAAGACTTGGGAAAGAAGCGGGTCAAACGGATCAAGTACGCGGAAAAAGAGCATAACTGGATGCAAGGTAAGTAAAGCTTACACCCTGAAGAAACACTAGATAAATGGTCGGAACCGAGATATCTAGGGGGTTTGAATCCGCATAAAAAGGTTAGTTTCCTCTCGATTGATTCAGGTATAGCTGTTCTTCTTCTCCGGTAATTCTGCAAAAAAGAAGCACCGTTAGCCTCGCCAAGGGGAGAAAAGGGTTCTATCCTTGACCCGACTCCGGTGAGAGAATAAGTATGGGTGATGAAGAAGAAAAATGTATTTGAGAAGTGTGTGTGACTTGAATTCATACCTGGGTTTTTCTCATATTTATAGCCGGAGGTCGTTTTAGGCGGGAAAACCTGTTAGTGAAAAGTTAACGGAAGATGCTAACCCCGTAAGTGGTTACATTTCCTTCCGTTTAAGTTCTTTGATCCTATGTGAGAGCACACGGATCGTGGTTTAGATCAAAGGCTGGGGATTTGCCACGTATAAAGTGATCAAGTGGAGATTACTATCCAATTGCATGCCTTCATTGTGATTTTAGGGGTGCCTGTGGTAATGACACGTGTCCAGACGGTTATAACCGTCTGGGTGGTGCACGATTGTATTTCTTCTAGAAGATTACTGCTGTAATCTGGTGTGGTACCTTATCGTGTGGAGACCACTAATAAAATAAATCCCAAGTCTGGGTAAAGTAATATCCAGGTCTGGATATTTAGGCGGAAGTATTTATCTCAGGATTTTTATCCTTTGCTAATGGGAGAAGGCGCAAGGATTTATGATTTCCTTTGGGCGCGCGACTATAGACTGCTGATTACTTTCTTCCTTTTGTAAGACCAGTGCGCGGCCGCACAAGGTTTAAAAGGTTACGAGGCAAGGTTGTGGTATGGTCCCAAATACTTATTATGAGGTTTTTGGGACCTTACCCCTTCAAGTCCCCCCAGTCTAGTGTTGTAAATAAGTGGAGCACTGGACTTATAAGAGGGAAATGCTTTTGGGCGCGAAAAACAAAAGAATCTTCTATGAGAAGATTTAATTTTGGGAGAAAAATGTGACTTTTGTAATCATGCCTTGACGTGTAATGACGTCTGTTGGCAGTAAAAGTTGGTATTTTTCGAGAGTTTGTCTTCTTATATTGGGATGTGTAATGGCGCTTTTGTCAAACTTCATTTATGAGGATATGATGCTTCCTCTTGTAGCGCCATTTGGAAAAGACACTTGACAGGTAATTATGCCCTTCCCATTCCCGGAGTTACTTGCCTTTATATATATATATACATGTGGGTGTTACTTTCCTTGTCTTTGTTTGTGTATGAAGATGAGGATTAACCGTTCCTCTCGTACTCGACGCCTTTTGGATGTTTTGAACATGTTTGAGGCTGCTGAAGGTCTCTTGCTTCTTGCTAACTCACCATCGCCGACGATTACCGGAACCGGTAAGCCGATGTCTCCTGCTTATTCTCTCTCAGGGGTTAGTTCTGAGCCTCGCCTGTCAGGGATTAAGGAAGAAACTGTTGTTTTGTCTGTTGAAGCTTTGATGGCTCGTTTCCCAACCCTTCAACCTAGTCGGTGTGAGTTGGTGTACCATCGTCGCCGGAAACATCAGGTTGGTGATGCTCCGGTTGTTGATGAAGATGCTATGGTTGAATAGGGTAGGTTCCGGGAAACGTGTATTCTTCCCCTTTTGTTGATGTTTTCTTGTAAATCTGAACAATTTCTTTTTTGAAGATCATTGCCATGATCTTGCTAAGTGTTTGTGTTACACTTTCTGATGATATGTACATTATGATATACTACTACTCCCCTAGGGTTTGTTTTCTGCATGTTTAGATTACAATATGTTGCATGTGTTTAATTGCTTTTGGATAGGTAGGGCGAATGAAAGATGGCATTGTGCTCATGTGTGAACGTTTGTCCAAAAGGCGTGATAGCTTGCCTAGTTTAGACTGTTCATGAGATGTACAATGTTTGACCATATTGTTTTCGCGCGAACCAAAGAAATTACATGCAATTTGTAATAAACATTGATACAAGTAAAGATGATGTTTATATTGATAAGAGCGCAAGGCTCGTAATACAAGGGATAATAAAGAAATACATTGCCTGTATGTTCTTCCGCTTTTGTAGACTGGTTTATATGTAACACCTGCGCAACTGTTGCGCGTTCCAGGTGCGCGGGACTAGTGTCCCATCAAGTCTTTTTAAAGTGTACGCTCCTTTGCCTAAGACTTCGTTGATAATGTATGGTCCTTCCCATTTTGGCGCTAATTTGCCCGGTTTTTCAGCGTTTGAAGCTTCATTGTCGCGCAAGACGAAGTCACCGGGGACAAAGGTACATACGCGGACGCGCGCGTTGTAATATTTTTCGAGTTTGGATTTGTACCTTGCTTCTGTTATGGCGGCGTTCTCGCGCCTTTCTTCAAGAAGGTCTAAATCCATTCTTCGCTCTTGTTCATTGTTCTGTTTTTCCATGGCTATCATGCGCGGTGATGGTAGGCCGATCTCGGCTGGGATAACGGCCTCAGACCCATAGACTAGACTGAACGGAGTTTCTCCCGTGCTGGTCTTCGGCATTGTTCGATGTGCCCATAAGATGCTGGGAAGTTCGTCAACCCATCCCCTGCGCGCTGTGCCTAGTCGTGCTTTGATGCCGTCGACGATCTGCTTGTTGACGCTTTCAACTTGGCCGTTTGCTTGTGGGTGCGCCACAGAGGCAAAGTTGTGCTCAATCTTCATTTCTTTGAACCATTTCTGGAGATCTTCGGAGGCAAAGTTTGTGCCGTTGTCGGAAATGGTGCGCATTGGTAATCCGAATTTACAAATGATATGTTCCCATATGAATTTACGAATTACCATTGCTGTTGTTGAAGCTAGCGCTTTGGCTTCGACCCATTTTGTGAAATAGTCGACTGCTACAATGATGAACTTTACCGTGCCTGGCGCGTCATGGAATGGACCCACGAGATCGATGCCCCACTGTTGAAAAGGCCAGGCGGAAGTGACGGGTATGAGTGGATTCTTTGGCCGGAGTGTTTTTGGCGCATGGCGTTGGCAGGCTGCGCACCTCCTTAATAAGTCAACTGCGTCCACATGCATTCCCGGCCAGTAGTATCCGGCGTTCATAATCTTTGCCATGACCATGCGTGGTCCTGCGTGTATTCCGCATAATCCCTCATGGATTTCTCTGACCAGATATTGGGCATCTGTTTTATCAACACAGCGTAATAATGGTCCCATAAATGACTTCCGATATAAGACGCCATCCGCCATTTCATAATTTATCGCTTTGTGTTGGATTTTTTGAGCTTCTGCCTTTCCTTCCGGAAGTTTTCCGTGTTGGAGGTACAAGATAATTGGAGACATCCAGGATGGATTTCCCATTTCTATGACGTTCACTTGTTTGAGATGAATGGAAGGGTTGGACAGTACCTCTATGCGTACTTCCTTTGCTAGGTGCTTGAAGCTGGTAGCGGCTAACTTGCTTAGCGCATCTGCGTGCTTGTTCTCGCTTCTGTTTATGTGGTTAACTTTGAATGTTTGGAATTGGCTGATCAGCATCCGCGCTTGTTCAAGGTATAATGCCATAGCTTTCCCTTTTGCATCATAGTGGCCATTAACTTGCTCAGCTACTAGTTTTGAATCGACGTTAGCTTCAAGATTTCTTGCCCCCATTTTTAATGCTAAACGGAGACCTGCCAAAAACGCTTCGTATTCTGCTTCATTGTTGGTACTTCGGAAGTCTAAGCGTATGGCATATGTGAGTTCGTGATTGTCTAGGCTAACTAGTCGGAGACCTGCCCCTGCTCCGTCGTCATTGGAAGCGCCATCTGTGTGTAAGGTCCAGACTCTATCGTCGAAAACGGGTATAGGGTTCTGGATTGCTTCGCACTCTTGAACTTTGTCAATGGGAACTTCGGTGGCAAAATCTGCTAGAACTTGCCCTTTGATTGCTGGTCTTGGCCTATAGAAGATATTGTATCCTCCCAGCTCAATGGCCCATTTAGCCAACCTTCCCGCTACGTCGGGTTTGGATAAGATTTGGCCCAAATGATAATTGGTGAGAACTGTGATGACGTGGCCCGAAAAATATCTGCGCAGGCGCCGTGATGCGTGTACTAGTGCAAGGACTAGCTTTTCTTTCATCGAGTAACGAGTTTCTGGGCCGGTGAGCATTTTGCTTATATAGTAGATTGGAGTCTGAATGTTTTCACGTTCTACCATCAATACAGCACCAACCGCTACTTCCGCAACAAATAGGTATAAAATTAGTGGTTCTTTTTCTTTTGGCGCGGTCAGCGTTGGCAGCTGGATTAAACATTCTTTCATTTGCTTGAATGCTTCTTCTGCTTCAGATGTCCATTGAAAGTCAGTTTTCTTTGCGCAGTTTCGCAGCGTGCTGATGAATGGATAAGACTTTGCTGCGTGATTAGCCAAGAATCTGTTCAAGGCTGCTAAACGCCCGGCGAGCCTTTTCATTTCTTTAACTGTTGCAGGTGATGGCATTAGCTGGATGGCCTGCACTTTTTCTGGATTAACTTTAAACCCGTCTCTTGTGACTATAAAACCCAAAAATTTTCCTTCTTCCATGCCGAAGGAGCATTTTGTCGGGTTAAGTTTTAAGTTAACGTTGCACAAAGAGTCGAACGTGCGCTGAATATTGTTGAGCATTGTGTGTTCCTCATGGCTCATGATGACGAGGTCATCCATGTATACTTCGACAGTCTTGCCAATATCCCCGCTGAAGACTGTGTCCATTAAGCGTTGGTAAGTTGCGTCTGCGTTGCGCAGGCCGAAAGGCCTTTTGGTGTAGCAGAAGATGCCTTTATCTGTGCGGAATGCGGTTTTGTCTTCGTCTTCTTCCTTCATCTGGACCTGATGATAACCCTTATAACAGTCGAGAAAGCACTTCCATCTAAATGATGCTAGGGAGTCGACTTTCTTGTCTATCTCCGGAAGCGCGTAGCAATCTTTTGGGCATGCTTTATTCAGGTCTTTGAAGTCGACGCACATTCTCCATTTGCCACTATGTTTTTGTACCATTACTGGATTGGAAACCCGTGTATGGTATTTTACTTCGCGCAAGATTCCCGCATTGAGTAGCTCTGTCACTTGCTCGTCCATAGCTTTTGCTTTTTCTTCGCTAAAACTGCGCCTTCCCTGAGCAACAGGTTCTGCTGTTGGCTTGATACTCAAGCAATGTTGCGCTATGTCGCGTGGAACCCCAGTCATGTCTGCTGGGCACCATGCAAATATATCTTTGTTGTTGGTCAACAATTCTTTTAGTTATATTCGTGTTGCTGATGAAATGGCATGTCCTAGTAGGATGGTTTGCTCTGGGTATTCGTTGTTCAGGACCCATTTCTCTGGTTCGTTTGATGCTGAAGGTTTGACTACTTTTGCCGGTGGCTCGTCATCTACGTACATGACTTCTTTGCTCGAGTATAGAATTGCAACTCCGGTTTCCGTTGGAAATCCGCATGCAGCATGTGGAATAGAAGTGATCATGCTAAATTATCTTTGTGACCTTCTTCCGAGCAGGACATCATGGCGTGATGTTGCCGGCATGACCATGAAATTGACTGTGACTGTTCGTGAATGCTCGCCATCCGATAAAGTCACAGGAAAAGCTATTTGCCCCAATGGGAATACGGCTTCATTGCAGAATCCGGTGAGGGGAAAATCGACCGGTTCTAGACGTGCTTTGTCTTCTGGGTCCAGCTGTTTGAAACATTGCTCGTATATGATGTCCATCGAGCTTCCCGGATCTATAAACATATAGTCCGTCCGGTAATGTCCGAAGATGCCAGAAATAATCACTGGTCGTTCTTCCTGAGGGCCCCCAGGAACAACAGGAAACACAACTTGCTGTTCCCTCCAATGTTGATCATAGTTTCGTTTATTTGGCCTTCGTGACGGACCTCCTTGAACCATGTTTATTTGTTTAGTTTTCTGATAGCTGCTATTTCTGGATTGTATTTCAATGGTATAACTAGATTGGATGTCCCCCCGACATGGTGTTGGTGGGTCCAATACTGTAGTGTTTATTTCTTCTCCAGATCTGATGTTTGGGAACTCAGATCTGGCGATTTGCATAACGATTGTGTTTAAAGCAGCTTGGCATCTGTTGAACCAATGTTCTGGGGATCTTTCTATGATTAGATCTGAGAAATTCTCCCTATCTGAATGACCGTTGTTTCTATTTTCTCCCATGATTTCATTGATCTGAGTGTTTTGGGTTGTAGAACCTTTTAATTCAGATCGAGGATCTGATAGGTGGGATAATGAATTCTCTGCCATGTGCAGAACAGATGATGAAAATAACTGAATCGAAACGAGATAAAAACTAGAAAAACAGAGGAATCGGTGGGCGCCAATGAAGAAACACTAGATAAATGGTCGGAACCGAGATATCTAGGGGGTTTGAATCCGCATAAAAAGGTTAGTTTCCTCTCGATTGATTCAGGTATAGCTGTTCTTCTTCTCCGGTAATTCTGCAAAAAAGAAGCACCGTTAGCCTCGCCAAGGGGAGAAAAGGGTTCTCTCCTTGACCCGACTCCGGTGTGAGAATAAGTATGGGTGATGAAGAAGAAAAATGTATTTGAGAAGTGTGTGTGACTTGAATTCATACCTGGGTTTTTCTCATATTTATAGCCGGAGGTCGTTTTAGGCGGGAAAACCTGTTAGTGAAAAGTTAACGGAAGATGCTAACCCCGTAAGTGGTTTCATTTCCTTCCGTTTAAGTTCTTTGATCCTATGTGAGAGCACACGGATCGTGGTTTAGATCGAAGGCTGGGGATTTGCCACGTATAAAGTGATCAAGTGGAGATTACTCTCCAATTGCATGCCTTCGTTGTGATTTCAGGGGTGCCTGTGGTAATGACACGTGTCCAGACGGTTATAACCATCTGGGTGGTGCACGATTGTATTTCTTCTAGAAGATTACTGCTGTAATCTGGTGTGGTACCTTATCATGTGGAGACCACTAATAAAATAAATCCCAAGTCTGGGTAAAATAATATCCAGGTCTGGATATTTAGGCGGAAGTGTTTATCTCAGGATTTTTATCCTTTGCTAATGGGAGAAGGCGCAAGGATTTATGATTTCCTTTGGGCGCGCGACTATAGACTGCTGATTACTTTCTTCCTTTTGTAAGACCAGTGCGCGGCCGCGCAAGATTTAAAAGGTTACGAGGCAAGGTTGTGGTATGGTCCCAAATACTTATTATGAGGTTTTTGGGACCTTACCCCTTCAAGTCCCCCCAGTCTATTGTTGTACTTATGCAAATAAGTGGAGCACTGGACTTATAAGAGGGAAATGCTTTTGGGCGCGAAAAACAAAGAATCTTCTATGAGAAGATTTAATTTTGGGAGAAAAATGTGACTTTTGTAATCATGCCTTGACGTGTAATGACGTCTGTTGGCAGTAAAAGTTGGTATTTTTTGAGAGTTTGTCTTCTTATATTGGGATGTGTAATGGCGCTTTTGTCAGACTTCATTTATGAGGATATGATGCTTCCTCTTGTAGCGCCGTTTGGAAAAGACACTTGACAGGTAATTATGCCCTTCCCATTCCCGGAGTTACTTGCCTTTATATATATATATACATGTGGGTGTTACTTTGCTTGTCTTTGTTTGTGTATGAAGATGAGGATTAACCGTTCCTCTCGTACTCGACGCCTTTTGGATGTTTTGAACATGTTTGAGGCTGCTGAAGGTCTCTTGCTTCTTGCTAACTCACCATCGCCGACGATTACCGGAACCGGTAAGCCGATGTCTCCTGCTTATTCTCTCTCAGGGGTTAGTTCTGAGCCTCGCCTGTCAGGGATTAAGGAAGAAACTGTTGTTTTGTCTGTTGAAGCTTTGATGGCTCGTTTCCCAACCCTTCAACCTAGTCGGTGTGAGTTGGTGTACCATCGTCGCCGGAAACGTCAGGTTGGTGATGCTCCGGTTGTTGATTAAGATGCTATGGATGAATAGGGTAGGTTTCGGGAAACGTGTATTCTTCCCCTTTTGTTGATGTTTTCTTGTAAATCTGAACAATTTCTTTTTTGAAGATCATTGCCATGATCTTGCTAAGTGTTTGTGTTACACTTTCTGATGATATGTACATTATGATATACTACTACTCCCCTAGGGTTTGTTTTCTGCACGTTTAGATTACAATATGTTGCATGTGTTTAATTGCTTTTGGATAGGTAGGGCGAATGAAAGATGGCATTGTGCTCATGTGTGAACGTTTGTCCAAAAGGCGTGATAGCTTGCCTGGTTTAGACTGTTCATGAGATGTACAATGTTTGACCATATTGTTTTCGCGCGAACCAAAGAAATTACATGCAATTTGTAATAAACATTGATACAAATAAAGATGATGTTTATATTGATAAGAGCGCAAGGCTCGTAATACAAGGGATAATAAAGAAATACATTGCCTGTATGTTCTTCCGCTTTTGTAGACTGGTTTATATGTAACACCTGCGCAACTGTTGTGCGTTCCAGGTGCGCGGGACTAGTGTCCCATCAAGTCTTTTTAAAGTGTACGCTTCTTTGCCTAAGACTTCGTTGATAATGTATGGTCCTTCCCATTTTGGCGCTAATTTTCCCGGTTTTTCAGCGTTTGAAGCTTCATTGTCGCGCAAGACGAAGTCACCGGGGAAAAAGGTACATACGCGGACGCGCGCGTTGTAATATTTTTCGAGTTTGGATTTGTACCTTGCTTCTGTTATGGAGGCGTTCTCGCGCCTTTCTTCAAGAAGGTCTAAATCCATTCTTCGCTCTTGTTCATTGTTCTGTTTTTCCATGGCTATCATGCGCGGTGATGGTAGGCCGATCTCGGCTGGGATAACGGCCTCAGACCCATAGACTAGACTAAACGGAGTTTCTCCCGTGCTGGTCTTCGGCATTGTTCGATGTGCCCATAAGATGCTGGGAAGTTCGTCAACCCATCCCCTGCGCGCTGTGCCTAGTCGTGCTTTGATGCCGTCGACGATCTGCTTGTTGACGCTTTCAACTTGGCCGTTTGCTTGTGGGTGCGCCACAGAGGCAAAGTTGTGCTCAATCTTCATTTCTTTGAACCATTTCTGGAGATCTTCTGAGGCAAAGTTTGTGCCGTTGTCGGAAATGGTGCGCATTGGTAATCCGAATCTACAAATGATATGTTCCCATATGAATTTACGAATTACCATTGATGTTGTTGAAGCTATCGCTTTGGCTTCGACCCATTTTGTGAAATAGTCGACTACTACAATGATGAACTTTACCGTGCCTGGCGCGTCGGGGAATGGACCCACGAGATCGATGCCCCACTGTTGAAAAGGCCAGGCGGAAGTGACGGGTATGAGTGGATTCTTTGGCCGGAGTGTTTTTTGGCGCATGGCGTTGGCAGGCTGCGCACCTCCTTAATACGTCAACTGCGTCCACATGCATTCCCGGCCAGTAGTATCCGGCGTTCATAATCTTTGCCACGACCATGCGTGGTCCTGCGTGTATTCCGAACAATCCCTCATGGATTTCTCTGACCAGATATTGGGCATCTGTTTTATCAACACAGCGTAATAATGGTCCCATAAATGACTTCCGATATAAGACGCCATCCGCCATTTCATAATTTATCGCTTTGTGTTGGATTTTTTGAGCTTCTGCCTTTCCTTCCGGAAGTTTTCCGTGTTGGAGGTACAAGGTAATTGGAGACATCCAGGATGGATTTCCCATTTCTATGACGTTCACTTGTTTGAGATGAATGGAAGGGTTGGACAGTACCTCTATGCGTACTTCCTTTGCTAGGTGCTTGAAGCTGGTAGCGGCTAACTTGCTTAGCGCATCTGCGTGCTTGTTCTCGCTTCTGTTTATGTGGTTAACTTTGAACGTTTGGAATTGGCTGATCAGCATCCGCGCTTGTTCAAGGTATAATGCCATAGCTTCCCCTTTTGCATCATAGTGGCCATTAACTTGCTCAGCTACTAGTTTTGAATCGACGTTAGCTTCAAGATTTCTTGCCCCCATTTTTAATGCTAAACGGAGACCTGCCAAAAACGCTTCGTATTCTGCTTCGTTGTTGGTACTTCAGAAGTCTAAGCGTATGGCATATGTGAGTTCGTGATTGTCTAGGCTAACTAGTCGGAGACCTGCCCCTGCTCCGTCGTCATTGGAAGCGCCATCTGTGTGTAAGGTCCAGACTCTATCGTCGAAAACGGGTATAGGGTTCTGGATTGCTTCGCACTCTTGAACTTTGTCAATGGGAACTTCGGTGGCAAAATCTGCTAGAACTTGCCCTTTGATTGCTGGTCTTGGCCTATAGAAGATATTGTATCCTCCCAGCTCAATGGCCCATTTAGCCAACCTTCCCGCTACGTTGGGTTTGGATAAGATTTGGCCCAAATGATAATTGGTGAGAACTGTGATGACGTGGCCCGAAAAATATCTGCGCAGGCGCCGTGATGCGTGTACTAGTGCAAGGACTAGCTTTTCTTTCATCGAGTAACGAGTTTCTGGGCCGGTGAGCATTTTGCTTATATAGTAGATTGGAGTCTGAATGTTTTCACGTTCTACCATCAATACAGCACCAACCGCTACTTACGCAGCAGATAGGTATAAAATTAGTGGTTCTTTTTCTTTTGGCGCGGTCAGCGTTGGCAGCTGGATTAAACATTCTTTCATTTGCTTGAATGCTTCTTCTGCTTCAGATGTCCATTGAAAGTCAGTTTTCTTTGCGCAGTTTCGCAGCGTGCTGATGAATGGATAAGACTTTGCTGCGTGATTAGCCAAGAATCTGTTCAAGGCTGCTAAACGCCCGGCGAGCCTTTGCATTTCTTTAACTGTTGCAGGTGATGGCATTAGCTGGATGGCCTGCACTTTTTCTGGATTAACTTTAAACCCGTCTCTTGTGACTATAAAACCCAAAAATTTTCCTTCTTCCATGCCGAAGGAGCATTTTGTCGGGTTAAGTTTTAAGTTAACGTTGCACAAAGAGTCGAACGTGCGCTGAATATTGTTGAGCATTGTGTGTTCCTCATGGCTCATGATGACGAGGTCATCCATGTATACTTTGACAGTCTTGCCAATATCCCCGCTGAAGACTGTGTCCATTAAGCGTTGGTAAGTTGCGTCTGCGTTGCGCAGGCCGAAAGGCCTTTTGGTGTAGCAGAAGATGCCTTTATCTGTGCGGAATGCGGTTTTGTCTTCGTCTTCTTCCTTCATCTGGACCTGATGATAACCCTTATAACAGTCGAGAAAGCACTTCCATCTGAATGATGCTAGGGAGTCGACTTTCTTGTCTATCTCCGGAAGCGCGTAGCAATCTTTTGGGCATGCTTTATTCAGGTCTTTGAAGTCGACGCACATTCTCCATCCGCCACTATGTTTTTGTACCATTACTGGATTGGAAACCCATGTATGGTATTTTACTTCGCGCAAGATTCCCGCATTGAGTAGCTCTGTCACTTGCTCGTCCATAGCTTTTGCTTTTTCTTCGCTAAAACTGCGCCTTCCCTGAGCAACAGGTTCTGCTGTTGGCTTGATATTCAAGCAATGTTGCGCTATGTCGCGTGGAACCCCAGTCATGTCTGCTGGGCACCATGCAAATATATCTTTGTTGTTGGTCAACAATTCTTTTAGTTGTATTCGTGTTGCTGATGAAATGGCATGTCCTAGTAGGATGGTTTGCTCTGGGTATTCGTTGTTCAGGACCCATTTCTCTGGTTCGTTTGATGCCGAAGGTTTGACTACTTTTTCCGGTGGCTCGTCATCTACGTACATGACTTCTTTGCTCGAGTATAGAATTGCAACTCCGGTTTCCGTTGGAAATCCGCAAGCAGCATGTGGAATAGAAGTGATCATGCTAAATTCTCTTTGTGACCTTCTTCCGAGCAGGACATCATGGCGTGATGTTGCCGGCATGACCATGAAATTGACTGTGACTGTTCGTGAATGCTCGCCATCCGATAAAGTCACAGGAAAAGCTATTTGCCCCAATGGGAATACGGCTTCATTGCAGAATCCGGTGAGGGGAAAATCGACCGGTTCTAGACGTGCTTTGTCTTCTGGGTCCAGCTGTTTGAAACATTGCTCGTATATGATGTCCATCGAGCTTCCCGGATCTATAAACATATAGTTCGTCCGGTAATGTCCGAAGATGCCAGAAATAATCACTGGACGTTCTTCCTGAGGGTCCCCAGGAACAACAGGAAACACAACTTGCTGTTCCCTCCAATGTTGATCATAGTTTCGTTTATTTGGCCTTCGTGACGGACCTCCTTGAACCATGTTTATTTGTTTAGTTTTCTGATAGCTGCTATTTCTGGATTGTATTTCAATGGTATAACTAGATTAGATGTCCCCTCGACATGGTGTTGGTGGGTCCAATACTGTAGTGTTTATTTCTTCTCCAGATCTGATGTTTGGGAACTCAGATCTGGTGATTTGCATAACGATTGTGTTTAAAGCAGCTTGGCATCTGTTGAACCAATGTTCTGGGGATCTTTCTATGATTAGATCTGAGAAATTCTCCCTATCTGAATGACCGTTGTTTCTATTTTCTCCCATGATTTCATTGATCTGAGTGTTTTGGGTTGTAGAACCTTTTAATTTAGATCGAGGATCTGATAGGTGGGATAATGAATTCTCTGCCATGTGCAGAACAGAGGATGAAAATAACTGAATCGAAACGAGATAAAAACTAGAAAAACAGAGGAATCGGTGGGCGCCAATGAAGAAACACTAGATAAATGGTCGGAACCGAGATATCTAGGGGGTTTGAATCCGCATAAAAAGGTTAGTTTCCTCTCGATTGATTCAGGTATAGCTGTTCTTCTTTTCCGGTAATTCTGCAAAAAAGAAGCACCGTTAGCCTCGCCAAGGGGAGAAAAGGGTTCTCTCCTTGACCCGACTCCGGTGTGAGAATAAGTATGGGTGATGAAGAAGAAAAATGTATTTGAGAAGTGTGTGTGACTTGAATTCATACCTGGGTTTTTCTCATATTTATAGCCGGAGGTCGTTTTAGGCGGGAAAACCTGTTAGTGAAAAGTTAACGGAAGATGCTAACCCCGTAAGTGGTTACATTTCCTTCCGTTTAAGTTCTTTGAACCTATGTGAGAGCACACGGATCGTGGTTTAGATCGAAGGCTGGGGATTTGCCACGTATAAAGTGATCAAGTGGAGATTACTCTCCAATTGCATGCCTTCGTTGTGATTTCAGGGGTGCCTGTGGTAATGACACGTGTCCAGACGGTTATAACCGTCTGGGTGGTGCACGATTGTATTTCTTGTAGAAGATTACTGCTGTAATCTGGTGTGGTACCTTATCGTGTGGAGACCACTAATAAAATAAATCCCAAGTCTGGGTAAAATAATATCCAGGTCTGGATATTTAGGCGGAAGTATTTATCTCAGGATTTTTATCCTTTGCTAATGGGAGAAGGCGCAAGGATTTATGATTTCCTTTGGGCGCGCGACTATAGACTGCTGATTACTTTCTTCCTTTTGTAAGACCAGTGCGCGGCCGCGCAAGGTTTAAAAGGTTACGAGGCAAGGTTGTGGTATGGTCCCAAATACTTATTATGAGGTTTTTGGGACCTTACCCCTTCACACCCTTTTGTAGGATATACATTTATTTATAAGTTATAAAGACAACAAAGGTTATAATCGAAATATGGTTCCGACACAAATTGATATGGGTAGGAACATATCAAAAGATGAAAACCATGTTTAATGGTAAAAAGGGTTGAAACGATATTTTGGTCATGTGATGAAATATATAAAATGAGTTTTCGAATGGCTACTTTATAAGTAAGCCTAAACGAAGTAAAAAGTGAAAACGACGATTTAGTCACGTATAAATGGATAAAAGTTGAAGTATAAAACGACACCAAGTGGCATAAGCCATGTTGAGTTAAACGTGTAAGAAATGGATTTAAGAGACACAACTAAATGGTGAGAAATCAATGAATTACTTAACGAATTGGTAAATAAATACCATTTATATATAAGCGCTAAATGTTTGGTCGTTTAGACCAAACGGATCAAATGGCAATGTTGATACCATTAACATATAACGACTAATAAGTGTTTGTCAACTCTTATACTCGCAGGATAAAATGGCTTGCGAATTAGCGATGCTATGAATTAGTAAATCATTGAGACAAAGCATTAAAACGGGTCAAAATGTCGACCCGAGCCAGGTACGCATAAATAAGATTATAGTTAGACGAGCGATTTTGGTCAAATATTTATTGAAAGTCCTTCGTCGTTAAATGAGGGACTAAAATTGACCAAAACGCCTTTGATGGGTAAATGGGGAAAACGACCCATATGGGTTGATTAGGAAATTGCATTTTGATTGGGGAATCATTAAACATGAATATAAGTTATAGGCATAAACATTTGTGGATCAAATGCCTAAAGTGGGCCAGTTGCGTAAAATGAGTGACCGAAGGGTAAATTTTGGTTAATAAGTAGATATGCTAAATATACCACAAAAGTAGTCGTGGTGGAACCTAAGCATATATTTTAGATGTGGAATAACGACGTGTGAAAAGAAAAGAGATAATTTAGACTAAATAGCTTAAATTCCCCAAACGGGTCAAAAGTGTTAAAAAGGGATTTCAAGCCGAGAGCTTGAAATCTGAATTTTTGAAGTAGTTTAATATCAGGTATTGACTCCATGAGTTGGAGAATTAAATTTCAAACGTGTAGGAAAAAGAATCGGGTAAAACAGACTTGTAGATAAAAAGTTATGACACTTTAAAGTTCGATTTACGACTAAAACTATAGCTGGACAGACATGCAGGTTCCAGAGACGGACCTGCTGGAAAATGGTTTCCCCCGCGCCACGCGACGGAGGACATAGCCTGGGGCGCGACACGCGACAACCGTCGCGACACGCGACTGATTTTGCGAACGTCGTCGCGACACGCGACGGCTTATAATTTTGGAAATTGTTGTTGATCTTGTTGTTGGATTATTTTGACCCACAAACTGGTTTGAAAATGTTTTTAAACGCCGAATGACTAACTCATTTCATGTTTTACGAAATGTAGGTATATTAACCAGCAACGGAGGGCGGTCAAGCTCGAAGAAGAGCCGAACACATGAAAAAGAAGCTTCCGCATGTTGTTTCATCGTTAATTTTTAAACGGCAAATTTATTTACATTATGTTGTATTACCTTTAATGTAAAAGTTTTAAATAAACCCGTATTTTTATAAGTATGTTCTTTCGTATTTACACATTTAATTACCGATAATTATACGAAAACCTTAAATAAATAGACAGGGTGTTACAAGTTGGTAATCAGAGCTCATGGTTAAAGAATAAAGTGTGTTCGGTTCGAAGCTTGATCGCAAATCCGGTAAGTACATGTATGTTAATAGTTTAGTAGGATTAAAGTGTTGTGAACAACACAAAGGGTATCGTGTAATACACGTTACACCAACGAAAATGATTAGTATAGTTAACGAAATCACGTGCAGTAAAAAGCCTTGTATTACAATACGTGCATTTATTAATGTCGAAATTACTAACTGTTGTAAATGTTTTAGTTGAAGGACACTCGCATATGAAGATAGCGAGAGTTTAACAAATCACGGATTTGATAGAGGAACGGTCCAAAGAGTATGCTCATCAAGGACCTAAATCGCGTGGCGGTCGCGAACAAGGCTAATGGCAAGAGAAACCCGTTAGAGCAAGCATTACCAGGTGCACATTTTAAATTTAATTGCACAAATAAGAATATGCAACAAATATGTAGAAATTGAAAGTTGCATATATAGATTAAAAACTTGGAAAAACCCGAATAGAAAATGTATTCGGGATATTGTTTCCAAAAGAAACAAATAGAGGCATTACTTACATGGGGTGTAATGTGAAAATTATAAAAAGGTCATGTATACCAGGTACTGATCGCTTACTCTGGCCAAGTATGTGGTGAGCACGTGGTACCATGAACTTTTTATGATGGACATGCTTACATCCGATGTAGTAAGGACAGGGTGAGTGGGACAAATTAAAAAGTACCCAAATGAATCAAATGAGCAAAATATTAAATTAATAATGTAAACGCACAGCCGGGTGACGGAAGCGTATTACATTAGGATAATGAGCCCGAGTGAAAAAAAAATTAATGTAAAATGATTAAGATATGCATTGGGAGGGGGTGTACTTACACTCGAACCCGGATAATGCAAACATGTAAAATGATTAAGCTATGCATTGGGAGGGGTGTACTTACACTCGAACCCGGAGAATGCAAATGTGTCTCTTAACGGGCCGTTTTTGTAAAACGTCAAACTTGAGGACAAAGTCGGAATATAAAAGTGAAGCGAAGTCTTAATGCATACCGGGAGGGTTGCAATAATAACGACTTCGGTAAAATACCCGGTTGATGGGTAAGGATTAAACACATGCGTAGACCGAGAAACGGGAACTCGGATGGAAAGTTAAAAGACTCGGGTTTTGAGTCATGACTAAAAGATGACAAGATAATGTAAATAGAAATTTTGATAAATTATGTTCAACTATTTTAAAGTTGAACGGGTCGAACAAAGAATGAAGTTTGACATTCATAAGTGATGAATTCTCACACACACAAGTCAAACAAATTTAATAATGGATGACGCTTGCTAACGTAAGTAAGCGCAAATCGAATAAATAAAAGCGCAAAATATTAAGACAAAAGAACCCGGGTAATGGGTTGTAAATAAATATAGGAATAAATCGGATAACAACAAGTGGAAAACAAACCGATGCGTAAATGACGTAAGAAGTCATAGAGTTGGAAGGTTAGTTTAAAACGGTAACGGGTGTAGCCTTAGACTACGGTCAAGGTCCATAGAATTCAAAAATGAAAAAGAACGAATTATGGTAATAAAAAGGTTGCCTTGACGCCATATACATATATAAATATATATACATTGAATAAAGACACGAATAAAATATGATCTACGGGATCATCATAACCTACGGGATTAAAGGTAGTGCTAAGGTCTATGGGACCAAGAAGACTCTTGGGTCAGAAACAAAAAGAAATGAATTGTTGAGTATCACCTTAAAAAGTTGGAAATCTAAAGAAATAGTCTACGAGACGAAGCGAAAGGACCTACGGGTTATTTGGGTTAAGCGTGGGAACTAGTTGAAATTCCCCTCATTAAAAGATAATGGAAAGTAACAAGTCTTTGGAAGCAATATTCCTATATATGAGAGAAAGACATAAGACAAAGAGAAAACGTAAACTAAAAATTTAGCTTTTTTAGTCAAAAGCAACGTTTTAATAAACATAAGTGGTATGAGGAAGTTTAGAAAACCATAAACGCACATAAGGCCGGAGATGGAGATATGGATATATACCCGAGCAATGGGGTATAAAGTAACCGGTGACTAACAAGTCTAACCGCCAAAATAGATAATCAATAAAGATAACGAATACGAGCTGAAGGTAACAACCCGCGAGGCCTTACACATGAAAGACGTACGCGTCAATATAAATGAAAACGTTAGATCGAAAGGAACGAATGAATGTCTTGAAAACGAAACTAAGTTCGTTTAGTCTGAATTAAAAGAAATACGTAAATAAGGTTTCGGGGACGAAACCTCTTTAAGGGGGTAGACTTGTAACACCCCGAAAACGGGTTTGGTAATCAAATCCCGTTAATACTAAAAGACGGGTAAAGTATCGTTAGCGGCAAAAGCAACCCGATAAATATTAGAATTTAAATAAATAATCCTAATATTAATTAAAAGGCGGATAAGAACTTTCAAGGAATAAAAGGGATAAAATGCCTGAGTTAACGGAACTTAAATAAGATGGGTTATAACTCTTGGAATCCAATAAGTTAACTAGGAATAATAATAACCTAGTTAGAAGAGAAGTCTTGTAGTGACATACTAGTGGGTTAAAACTTTATAACTAGGAAAATATAAAACTTTATATTAAAATTATAAAGTTTTAAATAAACAAGGACAAACTAACTAGGACATGTTGGTGCATGCGTCTGTCGACTTCGTCTTGTATCGAGTCTTGTATGTAGAACGTTAGAACAGAGCACATAGTTTGAGATTTGATGATTTCGCTTGAAGGATTAGATTTCGCTTGAAAGAGGTTTTGCAGTCTCAAGCGAAATCAACATGTTGAGATTTCGCTTGAGCTGATCCTTTGCCACTCTCAAACGGAACCCTAACTCTATATATAGGCATTCCCAAGCGAAATCAAGTAGAACAGTTCCGGTTTATGCAACGAAGTGCTACCGAAGTGTCCACAGGCTTGTAATTGTTCTGAAATCAATATACGGACAGTTTTTTTGTGTGAATCTAGCTGAATTGAACTCTATACGTTTGTTTCCGCCACTCGTATTGAGATAAACTCTTCTGATCGACTCGTTTGGGTCTGAAAACGATCCTACAAGTGGTATCAGAGCTCAGGAGGAAGAGTTCATACCAATTCAGCTTCATTTTCTAACTTCTACACCTTCTTTTCAAAATTAAACAAGTTTTCACGGTTAAAAACTTCTGATTTTTACATATCATGTTCGTAATGCTGTTTTAACAAACCCTAGAAAGTTTCAGAACCAAATTCGACCATTTGCTTGACCAATTGGACAAAAATCAGATCGAATTGATGACATCATGCTGATTCCGCTTGAGAGTTCTGGTTGATTTCGCTTGAAACTACACATTGTTCCTGATTCTGCTTGAAAATACTTGCTGATTCCGCTTCAAGGATTATTCCGCTTGAAATTGTCTTGTGATTTCGCTTGAATCACTTATTTCGCTTCAAGACTCTTATTTAGTTTGAAAGAAGTGTCTGTTCAAGCGAAATAAGATATTTCGCTTGAGTTAGTATTTCGCTTGAAACTAGTTTGAGTTCGGATTTCATTTGAAGATTGTGATTTCGCTTGTGAAAATTGAAATATGGAGAAAGAGTTTTATAACGCTTTTGCTAGTCCGATGACTGTGACTCAAAGTACATTGCTTGAAAATGAGACGGGAACATCACAAAAACCGCCTAAGCTTTTGGATATTGATGATTATAATGGTTGGTCCGAACGTTTTGGTAACTGGGTTGAAGCTTATCATTTGGATGCTTGGGAACATACTGAAGTTCAATATGAAAGACCAACAAAGAACAATAATCAGATAATGCCAATTAGAGAAATGAGTGCTGATGAGAAAAAGAAGTATAGAGATGAGAAATTGATGGTCAGTCTATTACAGCAAGCGATTAAAGAGGACATATTGATTCTTCTTCAACATGATGGAAGTGCATATTCGATTTGGAATGAATTAGAAGCAAAATTTCTGGGAAGTGATGATATGCTCAAGAACAAAATGTCACTTATGAAGAAAGAATTTGATCTTTTACGTGGTTTGAAAACAGAAAACACCAAGCAGATTATTGAAAGATATTGTAACTTGGTGAAAAATATGACAAAATTAGGCATCAAAAAGGATACAGATGAATTAATTGAGAAGCTGGCTGATGCCTTACCACATGATATTTGGGGAACGTATCTGATGATGTTGAGAAATAATAGAAAGGAATATAAAAAGCTAACACTGGGAGAATTTATTAAACATCTTGAAGCTCAAGAGATGGAGCAAAGAAAGATTGCTAGGATGAAGAACTATGATGGAGAACAAGACATCGGATTGTATTTCAAAAGTGGTGTTAGTGATAAGACCAATTTTTCTCCAAAAGTTGAAACTGCTTACAATGCAAAAAGTTCTTCAGAAAATTCATCTCAAGGATCAAGCAGCAAAACTGGATTCACTTCATTTCCAACATTTGATCCACATTTTTCTACAACAAAAAATGGTAAAGTTCTTCAATGCAACATTGCTTTGAATCTTGAAAATGATCAAAATTATACCGAGGAAGTTGCTAAAAGCCACATGTCTTTGTTGGTAACTGTGCTTGAATCCTATGGAGGTTTAATTGCAGGGAGGATCGGGAATCCAATGCTAACGAAAGAGGATTACGATCAAATTGATGCTGAGGAGATGGAATTGATGGATATAAAATGGTGTATGGCTAGCGTATTGAGATGAGCTGAAAAGTTTAAACAAATTACAGGAAGAGATGATTTCCGCGATGCACATGTTTCAAATTTAGGATTTGATAAGTCTAAAGTTACTTGCTTTCGTTGCAGGGAAAAGGGCATTTCAAAAGGGAGTGCACAAATCGTGAAGCAAGTGGATCTCAAAATCCTTTTGGAAACAATGACTACTATCGAAATGCGATATATCATCAAGTTGCTCCACAACAACAAGAACCTCAAGTGGCACATGGTAGAAAAGTGATTGAAGATTCAAAGAGAGCATGTTTGGTGAATAAAGAAGATCAGAAATCATCAGAAGGTTTCAGTTGGGACAAATATATTCCAGCTGACAACAAAGCATGCTTAATTAATCAAGATGATGAAAAGTTACCTGAAGGCTTTAGCTGGGAAAATTTCAACTGGGATGATTATGATCCGAACAAATCTACAAATCATAAAGGATGTGTTGCTAATGCTTCTGATGAATATTGGGCAGAAAAATACAGAAAAATTGCAAAAGCTGAAGAAGAGAAATGGAAGAAATATGAAGAAGAAGAAGAACAGGAACAAGCTGAAGCTGAGAAAAAGAAAAAGGCTAAAGAAGAAGTTCAAGTGAGAATAGTCAAAGAAGTTCCAGAATTTGAAATCAAAACAGATGTTGATGCAGTCAAAGTTCCTGAGAAGTGTATAAATTGTGATTCTCTGATAATGCAGAACAATGAATTGTTGCACAACATAAAAAGGTTGAAAGAATCATATGATGTTAGGCCCTAAAGTGTGAGACTGACGCATTAAATTAACACAACAGGTTATGGTTACGAACTGGGCTTTACCGGGTTAGTTTATATTAGGTTGTGGACTAGCCAAGCAGGCCCAAGGGGAGCCCATGTGGGAAATGGGCTTGTCTATGTATATAAACAAGTTTTTGACTTGTTTTAGGGTTTGAACCTTTGGAGCCTTATAGTTTCAGAATTACCTACAGAGAGATAGAGAGAGGCGATCTTGGTGTGTCAACTTGTACCAGACGTTTTGCTTATTCAAGTAATAGAACGTGTGCAAGTTTGAAAGTGATTCGGTATTGTGTTCTTTGTATTTTCAGTTTCTCGTGTTTATTCTTGAATCACATCAAGTTTGGATTCCGCACAAACTTGGTGTTGTTTGATATCATTAAATGATCCGTTTCACGGGACTTACAAGTGGTATCAGAGCCTTAAGAACCTGTTTCTAGGCTCGGTGTGATATCAAAGATTCAAGTTTTTCGTTATTTTTGGTTCGGTGTTCTTCGCGTTCTTCGTAGTATTCAAATGATTTCTTAAAAAATTGCTATATTTTGGTGGTTTAATCTTTTGAAAGGTGTTTAAGTGTTATTGTCAAATTTTTTAAAAACTTTTCGAAAATACTATTTAGTTTGTTAAGTTTTTAAAAGATTTGAAAGATCTTTATTTTCAAAAAATCCAAATACAAATTTTGAAAAATCCCAAATACTTCGGAAACTTTGTTGAAATTGCTTTTGAAAAACAAAAATATCTCAAGTTGCAGATTTCGAGCAAATACAAAAATAGTTTTCAAGATAATTCAGAGATCTATCACATCGGTTTCGAGTCCCATCTCTTTCCAAGATAAGGTCTCCACCATTCCGAGTCGCAACCTCCTCCACAGTCTCGACTCACAACCATCGGTCTCGACTAATCATCAAAGGTATATCACACAAAGGTCTCGAGTGGGATTTCATCTAGTTGCCGGTTTCGACTCATCTTTCACTGGTCTCGACTCATAAGGTTTCAAGTTATCTTCTCACCGTTTCGGTCTCGACTTCACAGGTCTCGACTCACTGCTCTACAATTGGTCTCGAGTTATCAACTTTCAGTCTCGAGTCGCAATCATCGGTTTCGAGTTCATCTTCCTGGTCTCGAGTCATCGTCCTCCACGGTCTCGAGTCATCAACAACGGTCTCGACTCATCAATTTTCACCGTCTCGAGTCGCAACCACGGTTCTGAGTCGCAACCGAGATCTTGAGTCATCTCTTTTTGTTTTCGAGTCGCAATCCTTAAAGGTCTCGAGTCATTTATTTTCCGAGTCGCAACGACGTTCATCATCTTCACATCAGAACCTGCAACTTCATCTATCTAGCACCATCTTCATCTCCATTCATCACCGACGTAACCTGCAACTCCGGTCACCTTCTCCGGCCATACAAACGACATCGTCATCAGCCATATTATCAGTCTTCAGTGTCTCTTCTGACACCATCATCGATCATCATCATCTCCGGTGCGGCTGAATATTAAATTAGGGTTGCGGGGTGTTTGTTTTTGAACGAAGAAGACATTTATTTTTATAATAATTATATTAATCATAAGTTAATCATTAGTTTATTATTACCAAATCATTGATTTTTAATAATAATAATAATAATAGTAATAAAAATAATTTTAATTAGGTTTTCTTTTAATAATAATAATAAAAAATTGTTTGTTTGGTTGTGATAAGTGTTTGAAAGATTTTTGAGGTGCGGTTCAGAAAGTGGGTTCATTCGCTTGCAAAGGGTTTGAGTTAGCAAGTACACGGGTTCTCGTTTGGTTTGTGTTTTGAGGAGAAGAATAAAATTATCAACCACCCGCTGAAATTATGGCATTCATATTTCAAAAACCCGTGGTTCAAGAAATGACTGTTGAAGATGTACTTTCTGCTTTCTGTACTCCTGAGTGTAGACAAAGAGTTGAAGTTTATAGAATACACAACGCTGAGCTAATTCAAGATTATCAAGATATCGAAAATAAAAACTTTACTTTATCAAAAAATGAAAAACTTTATAAAGAAAAGATTGAAGCTCAGCGAAAAGACATCGTCAAACTCAAGGATGATGTAAGTGTGAAATTAACTCAACTCTTCTATGTTAAGGAGAAACTGTGCGCTGTGACTAAGGAACTGGAAGATATCAAAGATAGATATAAAATAAATGAGCTTAATATTAAGAAATTTGATTCTTCCAGCAAATTAGTCAAAAACTTGTGTGATCAACAGCTCGAATACAAGGAAAAGAAAGGGCGTGGTTTGGGTTTTAATCAGGCTCCTCCTCCCTATAATGATAATTATACTTATTTACCCATGACCGAGGAGGAGATGATTAATGAAAGTAAAATGACTTATGGTCCCCAAAAACAATAAGTCATCTTTTAATGACAGACCAATGGAAAAACAGAAGTCTGCTCCAATAAATTTTGTTTCTAAAGGCTCAATTGATCCTAACACTTCGTCTTCATGTGCAGATAAAGTATCTGAAGTAAAATGTGGAGATGTTCTTGGGAGTGAACCAGTTGTTCATACTAATATTTCTGAAAATTATTTTGAACAAACTGAATCTGATATTGCTTTTGGTCGGTCTTTGCTTGCGTCGTTTTGTGCTTATGTTTCGTCTAGTGAGCCTGATGTTTTGGGCAAAACTGATAATGTTTGTGGTGAAACTTTGAACAATAAGTCTGATGATGAATTTTCTTCAGTTAATGATTGTGAATGTGATGTTTCTAACCCTTTGGTTGATGACAGTGTTACAGGTGAGGTCTCTCAGGACACATTCAGTGAAACCACTGAAACTTCTTCACAAGAAAATCAAGAGTATCGTGATTCTTCTTCTAAATCGGCCTCAGTGGATGTCCCTAATGTTGAATCTAGTGGGACCACATTGGAAACCGTGACTGAAAGTAAACCACAAGTAGATTCACATGATACGTGCATTGATGAAACACATGTTGATGAAACTTCTACATCTTCTGAAATTAAAACTGAACCAGATTTTGAAAAAGAAGAGGTGGTCACATTAAGTGAAAATTCACAAGAAAATGTTTCTGAAAAGGTGTCACACCCCGATTTCCACGTGTCACCGGTGGGCCCGGTGGGGGAGTATCGTGACGTGGTTGGCAACGTAATAGTCAAACAACACAATATAATAATGCACAGCGGAAGCAATTTAAAAACAAGATACAACCGAATTTATTTATTGTAATCAAAGTCACAATATCCGGTGTTTATCCACAGAACGGATCGAAACAAAATAACATTTATGGTTCAACAGACTTCTGGCATCCTAAGCTTGCGAGACTTTTATTGATGCTTAGGAGACAATCCAGCCAAATTTCGTTTAGTACCTGCATTCAGTCTTTTTGGGAAAATACGTCAGTTTACACTGGTAAATACATTCAACTGACTCATTTTGGAAAATGATTGAAAATTGGTTTGGATGCACATGGCATAAAACATTTTTTATAACTTGGGAGAATTATTTAATATTATAATCTTGTGAACGAATTACATGTTACTTATGCGTTCAGTAGCCCGAATCAAATCCGGGTTAAAGATCAATAGACACACCACTTTAAGTGAGTTATACACGGGAGTACGCCTACACCCCGTGCTCAGGTCGTGGCCATCTCGTAAGATGATGCCAGGGATATCCGGGACATGGTCATTAACCCCCCAAAGGCTGTAAAGTAAACAAGACTGTTTAAACGAGCCGATCAAATTATTCAACTACCCACTAAGCGTGGAGATTTGATGCCCGATCAAGTTGTACGCTATGTACCGTAACCCAAGCCCGTATAGGGAAAATAAGTTAAAAGTATTTACCTGATGCAAGTATAAATCACAAATAGCAGAATGAACGTAGCTTTTACTGTTTCTCCTAATCTGGAACGAAGGTTTAATATAACCTATTAGAATTCTACCGGGTCTTTTATTAAGCTTAAGCTTAGACCGGCTAGTTTCAAGATACGGCTCGCACGCACGATTAAGCGAAGACCAGATAGAATGTGATTCAGACCCGACAAGTTTGGAGACTTGTTTAATATGGGTTTATTATTCACATTCTGGATTTTGAGACAAAACCGTTAAGGTTTGACCCGTTTCGGCTAATTTATGTAAACTTGTTACATAAACCGAACCGTACGCGTAATAAGCGTGACGGGTAGTCATGAGAGCTATATACAGGTTCCCTAAGTTAATTATGTCTCAAATATGTTGTGACATCAGTAAGGTGTCTTTCGTTATGCCCGAAATGTGTTTAAACCCAAACTAGGCCCCGTAGGGGTAGTTTGGTCATTTAAAAGTTTATAAAAGGGTTTAAGTAATAATCTGAGTTACAGGTCTGATGTAATCAGAAAATATACTCAATTTGCTAAGTTACATCAGTAGGTTAAAGCATGTATGTGAAACTTATCATTTTTAACCAAGCTAGGCCCCGTAGGGGTATTTTGGTAATTTCACATAAGCCGACAAGCTCAAAACTGAAGTCTGAGTTTATCAACTTTTGCTTACTGTTAAATTATTATAATTTGCCTCTTATATCAGTAGGTATCAACCCGGGTATGTCCAATATGATTTTAAAACATACCATTCGCTAAAAATGCTAAATAAGGCGATTAAAGGCCATTACCGGGTTCGATACTTAAATCTGATATTTTTATATTTCCAGAAGGCTTAAAATAATTTATTTATCATAACTAATCAGTAGCAAAAGGTTTGGAATCATTTAGATGTGTAAAACTCATTTTATGGCCCGTAAGGGTAAAACCGACAATTACTGGATTAAGCCTACGACTACGAGTTATGCTCAGCCTAAAATTAATTAAAAATCTTTAAAAATCCTAAAATAATATATCATATCAGTGGGTAAAAGATTTGATACCAAAAAGTATGTTTAACTAGGTTATACGCTAATTACGCCATTATGTTAACATAAAGCATTAGTTTTGCGATAATGAGCATAACTCTTAATCTACAAGTCAAACTGATGTCAAACTTCGCATACAAGTCTATATATCAGTAACTAAGGTTTCTACACTTTTACATTTTCATAAATCACGTTTTAAGGTAATAAGGGCATAACGGTCAACACATGAGCAATTAACGGAAACATGCATATTAATTGGATAACTAGTGAACCAAGGTGTATAATCACAGATGGTTGTTCTAACATGTATCCTAATCCAATTAAAGCTCTGAGGCATTTCTAATACGTGCCCAAACGGGTCAGAACTGAAAGTCAACGTGAAAGTCAAATTATGTGACTTTCGGTTCCTAACCAGGTCTAAACAGGAAATAGTCGGGTTGAACAGGTTTGGACATGTTATTATGCTAATTACTAAGTCATAACAATGATCAAACAGGTTATATATGTTCTACATAGCTAATTATGCATAAATGACATTTTAAGCATTATGTTGACTTTTTAAGTAAAGGTTTGACCCGACATTTGACCTGGTTAGGATGGTGATCAGGGGAAACCCTTTTGGGGTTTTATTACCCACATAAATACCATCCTATAACTACTTCTACTTCGAGATATGACTGAGCCATTAGTGACTAATCTCGAAGTCAAACCGTAATTACGACGGTTTGACTTTTAGCTAATTAACTAAGCTAAAAGCAATTAGGGAAAGATTAGAATACTTACTGAGGTCCTATGCACGAGATATGATCACTATGAAGCAAGCTTGAGCTCCAGAAATGATCCACAATGCAGGAGATGGTGTATGAATGAATGTTGCACTTGAAGGCCTTATATAGTGGTTCCACACACCATAAATCTTTGACAACAAGGTCTAGTAGTGCCCACATTCGATCAACAGGTGTCCTAGGAGCTTAGGGGATGTTTTAGGGGCCAGGAGAAGTGGAAAAACGGGTAAAGGTCGCGCACAAAGGCATTGGCAGGCAAGAACCCACGTTTTGCGGAGCTGGGCACCCCTCGCGTAGCGCGAGGGACCCGTCGCGCGACGCGACCCCCCTGCAGATCAGCATTTTGATTTCATTTGTTATTCAGTCCTTGGCTCTTCAAAACTCGAATAGGTACTGATTTATTGCACTTTAAACCCCCACAATCGATCTACTAAGGCCTTAAAACATATACCCACTTTGCCAAGTCCCCGGGTAACTTTATTTTCACCCGAAAAGTCCTAACTTTCGACGTTTACGCTTTAACGCTTCGCACACGAATTTGATCATATCTTTCTCATACGTTAACGAAACTTTATGAAATTTTTATGGTGCATTCTCGTGAGCATAATTAATATTTAAAAAGCTTCGGGTTTGTCAAAAGGTCACTCAGAGGTATAAATTAAACATGTTGACACAAGTGGTCCCTGTAGTTTGAAATCACTCACTTTTAGCTTCGTATGATCCATGATTTATTCGTTTGAAGGTATGAGCATCTTGTAGGGTTAAAATACAATATATTTATTCACAGTTGACACTTAGAATACGTATATTTACATACTTTCCACGTTTGTCAACTTTAGTCCTTCCATAATATTTCTTTCACGCGTTTAAACTTTATGACACGTGTCAACCTATTATAGGACGTGAATTTCCGAGGTGTTACATCCTCACCCCCTTAAAATAAATCTCGACCCGAGATTTACTGAAATAAGTAAGGGTACTTTTCTTTCATCGTGGATTCAACCTCCCACCTGTATTCGGGACCTCTACGGGCATCCCATTTGACCTTTACAAAAGGTATATGCTTCCTTCGAAGTTTCCTTACCTGTCGATCTTCAATCGACAAAGGTTTTTCAACAAATTTTAAGCTCGCATCTATATGCACATCTGTATGTGGCATGACATGTGATTCGTCAGCGGAACACTTCTTTAGATTGCAGATGTGGAACACATTGTGAATTCCACTGAGCTCCTCTGGTAAGTTCAACTTATAGGCAACTGACCCGACACGTTCGATAACCTCGAAAGGTCCTATGTATCTCGGGCTTAGTTTGCCTTTCTTACCAAATCGCATCACTCCTTTCCAGGGTGACACTTTAAGTAAGACTTTGTCACCTACTTCGAAGTGAAAATCCTTACGACTTGGATCAGCGTAACTCTTCTGCCTATTCCGGGCAGCTTGGAGATTGTTACGAATCTGGACAATCTTGTCCGTCGTTTCGAACACGATCTCTGGTCCCGATAACTGGACTTCTCCAACTTCCGCCCAACAAACTGGCGATCTACACTTTCTACCGTATAATGCCTCAAAAGGCGCAGCCTTTATGCTGGTATGGTAGCTATTGTTGTAGGAGAATTCGATCAATGGTAGGTTCTTATCCCAACTACCTCCCAAATCGATCGCACATGCACGCAGCATGTCTTCCAACGTTTGAATAGTACGCTCACTCTGACCGTCAGTCTGAGGATGGTAAGCCGTACTGAAGTTCAAACGTGTGCCCAAAGATTGCTGGAAGCTCTTCCAAAAATGTGACGTGTACCTAGTATCTCTATCAGAGATGATAGCTACAGGTATGCCATGTAAGGCTACAATCTTATCAACGTATAACTGGGCTAGCATATCGGAGCTATAAGTCTCCTTGATAGGTAAGAAATGAGCTGACTTAGTCAGTCGGTCAACTATAACCCATATCGTATCATTTCCTTTCCTCGTCTTGGGTAACTTGGTAATAAAATCCATAGTTACCATTTCCCACTTCCACGTAGGAAGTTCAGGCTGTTGTAGCAAACCTGACGGTTTCTGATGCTCGGCTTTGACTTGCGCACATGTCAAGCATTTTGCTACATGGATGGCTACAGACTTTTTCAAGCCTATCCACCAATAATTTGCCTTTAGATCCTGGTACATCTTATCGGCGCCAGGATGAACGGAGTATTTGGAACTGTGGGCTTCTTGGAGGATTACATCACGAAGTCCTCCAAAAATTGGAACCCATATTCGTCCATTTAATCGCAGAATTCCGTCCTTGCTAAGAGTTAACTGCTCCTCAGTTACTCCTAACTTTTCATTAGGATAGTTAGCTTCCAACACAGCTTCCTTCTGTGCAGCTAACACCCTTTCTATCAAACTGTTCTTTATTTCCATGCGCTTGGCATTGATTCGAATGGGTTTAACCCTTTCCTTTCTGCTTAAAGCGTCAGCGACTACATTCGCTTTGCCGGGATGGTATTTGATTTCACAATCATAATCATTTAAAGTTTCCATCCAACGGCGTTGCCTCATATTCAATTCTTTCTGATTAAACAGATGCTGGAGGCTCTTGTGATCAGAATAGATCACAAACTTGATTCCATAAAGATAATGCCTCCACAGTTTTAGTGCGAACACAACTGCACCCAATTCCAAGTCATGGGTGGTGTAATTCTTTTCGTGCACTTTTAACTGTCGTGATGCATAGGCAATAACCTTGCCTTTCTGCATAAGCACACACCCCATGCCAGTGTGTGATGCATCATAATAAACTACAAATTCTTCAGCGCCTTCAGGTAAGGTAAGCACAGGAGCGTTGCTCAACTTTTGTTTCAAAACATCGAAGGACTCTTGCTGCTTAGGGCCCCAAATGAACTTTACTTTCTTCTTGGTCAAGGAAGTTAGGGGTGCAGCAATCCTTGAAAAATTTTCAATGAAACGCCTGTAGTATCCTGCCAATCCCAGGAAGCTACGAATCTCCGTAGGCGTCTTTGGCTCTTGCCAATTCATAACAGCTTCAACTTTAGCGGGATCCACCTGGATACCACGCTCACTAACCACGTGTCCAAGGAATTGGACTTCTCGTAGCCAAAATTCACACTTAGAGAATTTGGCGTAGAGCTTCTCCTGACGTAGAAGTTTGAGAATACAACGAAGGTGTTTCTCGTGGTCAGCTTGATTCTTAGAATAAATAAGGATGTCATCGATGAAGACGATAACAAATTTATCTAAGTAAGGCTTGCAGACGCGATTCATGAGATCCATGAATGCGGCTGGTGCATTGGTGAGCCCAAAAGGCATCACTAGGAACTCGTAGTGACCGTAACGAGTCCTGAATGCAGTCTTGTGAACGTCTTCATCCTTAACCTTCAACTGATGGTAGCCTGACCTCAAATCAATCTTCGAGAAGTAACTTGCCCCTTGAAGCTGATCGAACAAATCGTCGATCCTGGGCAATGGATATCTATTCTTGATCGTGACTTTATTGAGCTCACGATAGTCGATGCACAGACGCATCGACCCATCCTTCTTCTTGACAAACAAGATTGGCGCTCCCCAAGGAGATGAACTAGGTCAAATGAAACCCTTAGCCAGTAATTCATCTAGCTGCGTCCGCAACTCCTTCATTTCGGTGGGCGCCAATCTGTATGGTGCTCTAGCAACTGGTGCCGCTCCTGGGATGATATTGATCCTAAATTCAACTTGTCTATCTGGTGGTAAACCAGGTAGATCTTCAGGAAACACTTCTGGGTATTCAGAGATGACAGGGATGTCTTCTAGCTTCGGTTTGGGCTCATCAATAATCACCTGTGCCATGTAGATGACACACCCCTTCTTCAAACACCTTGAAGCCTTGAGCATAGTCACATGCTCAGGTAGTCCATACTGGGTATCTCCCCGAATGGTAAGTGACTCACCAGACGGAGTCTTTATCACTACTTGCTTCATGTTACAGACGATTTGGGCCTGGTTATGAGATAACCAGTCCATACCCAGAACTATGTCAAAACCGGCTAACTTAAATGGAAGTAGAGACAGAGGAAAAGAATGGTTCTTAATGGATATAACACATCCATCTAACATAGTAGAGACGGTTTCTATGGTACCATCTGCTAACTCTACCTCATAGTTTGCGTTTAAGGTTTTGACAGGTAAATTCAACAATTTACAGAACTTATGATCTACGAAAGACTTATCTGCGCCTGAATCAAAAAGTACTCTTGCAAAGACATCATTTACAAGGAAAGTACCTGTTATGACATTATCGTCCTGCACAGCTTCTTTCGCGTCCATTCTGAAGACTCTGGCATTAGTCTTCTTAGCCTCCTCAGGCTTCTTGTTGTATTTCGGGCAGTTCGTCTTGATGTGCCCCTTCTCATTGCAACGTTAGCACGTTGCGTCTTTTATTTTCTTGCAATCCAGGGTTTTGTGATCCGTGGACTTGCAAATCCCACAAGCAAAAGATTTTGACTGAGTCTGAGAGCTCGACTCCAGTCTGCACTTCCCATAGTGCTGCTTCTTGCAAATTTTACACTTGGGCTTCTCATCAGACTTATGCCCATCCTTCCTCGACTCGGATCCCTTCTTGTTATCACCGTTCCCACGGTGTTTCTTGTTCGACCTTCGCGAACCATCATCTTCACGCTTCCTCTTCTCGGCCTCCTTATTCCTCTGCGATCTCTGTCGGACCGCATCCAGAGTGAGGGATAGGGAAAGGTCAGTTACAGACCTGAAGGTAACGGGCCAAGAAGCTTTAACACTGGCCTTGATCTCGGGTTCTAAACCACCAATAAAGCGAGCGATTCTTTTTGGCTCCGGGGTTACCAGGTAGGGAACCAACCGGGACAGCGTATTGAAGCTTGTCAGGTAAGCTTGGCAGTCGAGGTTCTTCATCACCAACGATAAAAAGTCGGATTCTATTTTCTCCACCTCATGTTGAGGGCAGAAATTTTCCTTGATCAGGGCAATGAATTGATCCCACGACATACTATACAACGGGATCTTTCCGGAGGCCTCCATCAGAGATCTCCACCATGCCAATGCTTCACCCTTGAAGGACTGTGACACAAACTTAACTATATCCCTTTCAGCGCACCCGCTTATATCCACCACCGTGTCCATTTCATCCAGCCAAGTCATACAGTCGACGGCCCCCTTTTCTCCAGTAAAATCCCTGGGTTTACAAGACACGAAGTACTTATAAGTGCAACCCTTGTTACGGGGTCCCTGATGCAGTACCAATTGCTGAGATGGGACACTTTGATTGTTGGTGGACTGACGGTCATCACCGTCTTTCTTGGGTCCATTCTTTTTGGGAGGAGGCTTGTTATGAGCCTCAGAATGTGTCCTGGGCTTTGAATGTGATGCAGAGTGGGTCCTACTTCGAGTACCACTGTATTCCTCATACTGTCTATCCAAAGCCTGAGTAACAGCGCCGTCTATGATTGCTCTTAACTCGGCACCCGTTAACGTAATCTGGGCGTTCTCATTTGGCTCCACTGGATGGCTATTTACTTCATTTGATTCAGCCATTTGAATTGAACTGTTGCAGAAAACAAGGTCAATATTTTATTTGGGAGTTTATTATGGAATTACCCCTTAGGGTAACTCGTTAACCATGGCAAACAGAGACCATATGTGGTTAACTTATTAATCGTATTAAATTTAGGATTCCAATTAAAATTTATCCTAAACATGAACAATAACAATATATATTAGCACATAAGGCTTAGTCACATGGACAATTTAAGTTATAAGCTATGATTTCAGAGAATCAAGACTTTTAAGGTTTGAACCTAGTTCATTACCCTTATCAGACAGGGAGTCATAGCTACCACTGTCTTTTAACTCATGTGGAAGTGAGCTGGGCCCGTAGGCATCATAATACTACGTATGGAAAAAATATGATCATCTTAATTGATGATCTTAACCCATGATTCAGAGATCATATAACTGGGTTTGGAATCTTCTAAAGAATCCTTATACATATATATATGACATGTGATTTTAACGAATCACTTCTGCCAGGAGTGTTAACATGTTTTAAGATGTTAACAGGGATTTGAATCTTTTAAACAGGTCTTACCATTTTGGCCTGGTCTTATATTTGACACGAGGCTAGGTTTCACACTTTAAGATCCTTAATTAAGTAATTACATAAGCAGATTAATTTAAAAGGAATGCTTTTAATTTATTTATTTCATCCATAAGGTATATATGCACAATTGGCAATCATGAAATTTATAAAAACAACCATTCCATTTATTTATTCAAAGCATTACACACTTGCCCTAAACGGGTCTTTCAAATTACAAATTTACCCATGTAAGGGTTAAATAACACACATGCCCACGCAGGGGCCAAATATCACACATGTCCTCGTAGGGACTACATAATATAATAGTCCACGCAGGGACTCACACTAATAATACACCCACGTGGGGGTTCAACAAACAAGCATGCCCACGCAGGGGTTCAAAGCAACATACCAAACGCACCCACGCAGGGGCTCAACAGTAAATACAGGAGGAAATAACTGTGGAAGGATTCAACGATCCTTCTTGTTCTTCCCCTTGATCAATCCCACTAATCCCTGGAAGAATGTTTGCCTCTCCCGGCGGTCTTCATGAACTACTTGTTCAACTTGATTTATCCTTTGTAGGAGTTCTTCATGTTCGGGTGGTGAGAATCTAGGTGGCTGCGATTGAGTCCGGATGATGGGTCTAGGAGGTATCGCGTATCCCTGTGTCGGGTAACTCACCCCCCATGGATCCCCATAGGGTCCTTGGGTGTTGTAGTTCGCTGCTAACATGTACGGATCAGCCTCCGCGTACCCATAGTCGTGATGCGTTGGGGGTTCAAACGGGTTGTATCCCATGCCACTCGTATATGCCGGGATTGGGTTATCAAATCCCATCGGCGGTGGTTGTAGTACAGCAGGTGAGTTACCCTGGTATGGCGGGTAGTGACTAGCACTCGACTGACGTGGGGAGCTAAAATGAAAGTCCCTTGGTCGCACCGACATGCGTGCACCGGTTCTCCTACGCCTTGGCGGTTGAGGAGGTGCCGGTTGAACTGGTGGCGGGGGAGGTGGTGGCGTAACTGCCACGAATCGGTGATCCTCGGATGAATCTTGATGATGCGGCTGTGGCTGTGGCTCCTGCTGCTGCTGAGACTGCTGCTGCTGATGCTGCCCATGAGACGACGAGTGGTGTGATGGTGTATAATACCACTGGTGCTGATTAAAGAGGGCTTGGAAGCTATCTGGACCACCATAGGGTGATCCGTGAAAAGAAGATCCGTCGGAGATTTCGATCGGATGGTTTGGAGTACCACTTGCCAGCATGACGGGGTCCGTATCCTCGTCCATATCATCCGCGTGATCCTCTGAAAAGTGGTCCTCTGGACCCAGTGGGTTAAAACCCACGGGCTCTGGGATGAATCCTACCGGGTTAAACTGTCCCCGAAAGATAGGTGTAGGGTCTCCATATGAATGATGAGATAGGGATCTCTGAAGTGGTATGTATGAAGGCAGAGGGTTGTTAGGCTCGTCTTCTGACTGTGGTCCATATGAGTTGTGGACCGGAGGGGTAGAGCTGTGCGAAACGGATCGCCTTGCTGGTTCGAACTGGTTGCGCCTGTTTCGGCGGGGGTCCTCGCTTTCCGTCGCAGCTGGAGCTCGTGTATTAGACGGCCCTGCTTCATGGTCGTTGGGGGCTGTAACTGGCCCCTTTCCTCGTCCTCGTCCCCGTGTCCGGAGAAATCTTGGAGGCATTTTGATATTCCTGTTAATAAAGCATAAGATAACAATAACAAAATATAAATTTAAAGGACAAACAAAAAAACCGAATAAGGTGGAATTTGTCCTAGGTTACAAGTCTAGACTCGAAGGTTTTGATATGTGCAATTGTGTAACTGAGATTAAACACAAAAGGCTAGTGTTTAATTCGCTCAGAGTTGGCTCTGATACCAACCTGTCACACCCCGATTTCCACGTGTCACCGGTGGGCCCGGTGGGGGAGTATCGTGACGTGGTTGGCAACGTAATAGTCAAACAACACAATATAATAATGCACAGCGGAAGCAATTTAAAAACAAGATACAACCGAATTTATTTATTGTAATCAAAGTCACAATATCCGGTGTTTATCCACAGAACGGATCGAAACAAAATAACATTTATGGTTCAACAGACTTCTGGCATCCTAAGCTTGCGAGACTTTTATTGATGCTTAGGAGACAATCTAGCCAAATTTCGTTTAGTACCTGCATTCAGTCTTTTTGGGAAAATACGTCAGTTTACACTGGTAAATACATTCAACTGACTCATTTTGGAAAATGATTGAAAATTGGTTTGGATGCACATGGCATAAAACATTTTTTATAACTTGGGAGAATTATTTAATATTATAATCTTGTGAACGAATTACATGTTACTTATGCGTTCAGTAGCCCGAATCAAATCCGGGTTAAAGATCAATAGACACACCACTTTAAGTGAGTTATACACGGGAGTACGCCTACACCCCGTGCTCAGGTCATGGCCATCTCGTAAGATGATGCCAGGGTTATCCGGGACATGGTCATTAACCCCCCAAAGGCTGTAAAGTAAACAAGACTGTTTAAACGAGCCGATCAAATTATTCAACTACCCACTAAGCGTGGAGATTTGATGCCCGATCAAGCGGTACGCTATGTACCGTAACCCAAGCCCGTATAGGGAAAATAAGTTAAAAGTATTTACCTGATGCAAGTATAAATCACAAATAGCAGAATACACGTAGCTTTTACTGTTTCTCCTAATCTGGAACGAAGGTTTAATATAACCTATTAGAATTCTACCGGGTCTTTTATTAAGCTTAAGCTTAGACCGACTAGTTTCAAGATACGGCTCGCACGCACGATTAAGCGAAGACCAGATAGAATGTGATTCAGACCCGACAAGTTTGGAGACTTGTTTAATATGGGTTTATTATTCACATTCTGGATTTTGAGACAAAACCGTTAAGGTTTGACCCGTTTCGGCTAATTTATGTAAACTTGTTACATAAACCGAACCGTACGCGTAATAAGCGTGACGGGTAGTCATGAGAGCTATATACAGGTTCCCTAAGTTAATTATGTCTCAAATATGTTGTGACATCAGTAAGGTGTCTTTCGTTATGCCCGAAATGTGTTTAAACCCAAACTAGGCCCCGTAGGGGTAGTTTGGTCATTTAAAAGTTTATAAAAGGGTTTAAGTAATAATCTGAGTTACAGGTCTGATGTAATCAGCAAATATACTCAATTTTCTAAGTTACATCAGTAGGTTAAAGCATGTATGTGAAACTTATCATTTTTAACCAAGCTAGGCCCCGTATGGGTATTTTGGTAATTTCACATAAGCCGACAAGCTCAAAACTGAAGTCTGAGTTTATCAACTTTTGCTTACTGTTAAATTATTATAATTTGCCTCTTATATCAGTAGGTATTAACCCGGGTATGTCCAATATGATTTTAAAACATACCATTCGCTAAAAATGCTAAATAAGGCGATTAAAGGCCATTACCGGGTTCGATACTTAAATCTGATATTTTTATATTTCCAGAAGGCTTAAAATAATTTATTTATCATAACTAATCAGTAGCAAAAGGTTTGGAATCATTTAGATGTGTAAAACTCATTTTATGGCCCGTAAGGGTAAAACCGACAATTACTGGATTAAGCCTACGACTACGAGTTATGCTCAGCCTAAAATTAATTAAAAATCTTTAAAAATCCCAAAATAATATATCATATCAGTGGGTAAAAGATTTGATACCAAAAAGTATGTTTAACTAGGTTATACGCTAATTACGCCATTATGTTAACATAAAGCATTAGTTTTGCGATAATGAGCATAACTCTTAATCTACAAGTCAAACTGATGTCAAACTTTGCATACAAGTCTATATATCAGTAACTAAGGTTTCTACACTTTTACATTTTCATAAATCACGTTTTAAGGTAATAAGGGCATAACGGTCAACATATGAGCAATTAACGGAAACATGCATATTAATTGGATAACTAGTGAACCAAGGTGTATAATCACAGATGGTTGTTCTAACATGTATCCTAATCCAATTAAAGCTCTGAGGCATTTCTAATACATGCCCAAACGGGTCAGAACTGAAAGTCAACGTGAAAGTCAAATTATGTGACTTTCGGTTCCGAACCGGGTCTAAACAGGAATTAGTCGGGTTGAACAGGTTTGGACATGTTATTATGCTAATTACTAAGTTATAACAATGATCAAACATGTTATATATGTTCTAGATAGCTAATTATGCATAAATGACATTTTAAGCATTATGTTGACTTTTTAAGTAAAGGTTTGACCCGACATTTGACCTGGTTAGGATGGTGATCAGGGGAAACACTTTTGGGGTTTTATTACCCACACAAATACCATCCTATAACTACTTCTACTTCAAGATATGACTGAGCCATTAGTGACTAATCTCGAAGTCAAACCGTAATTACGACGGTTTGACTTTTAGCTAATTAACTAAGCTAAAAGCAATTAGGGAAAGATTAGAATACTTACTGAGGTCCTATGCACGAGATATGATCACTATGAAGCAAGCTTGAGCTTCAGAAATGATCCACAATGCAGGAGATGGTGTGTGAATGAATGTTGCACTTGAAGGCCTTATATAGTGGTTCCACACACCATAAATCTTTGACAACAAGGTCTAGTAGTGCCCACATTCGATCAACAGGTGTCCTAGGAGCTTAGGGGATGTTTTAGGGGCCAGGAGAAGTGGAAAAACGGGTAAAGGTCGCGCACAAAGGCATTGGCAGGCAAGAACCCACGTTTTGTGGAGCTGGGCACCCCTCGCGTAGCGCGAGGGACCCGTCGCGCGACGCGACCCCCCTGCAGATCAGCATTTTAATTTCATTTGTTATTCAGTCCTTGGCTCTTCAAAACTCGAATAGGTACTGATTTATTGCACTTTAAACCCCCACAATCGATCTACTAAGGCCTTAAAACATATACCCACTTTGCCAAGTCCCCGGGTAACTTTATTTTCACCCGAAAAGTCCTAACTTTCGACGTTTACGCTTTAACGCTTCGCACACGAATTTGATCATATCTTTCTCATACGTTAACGAAACTTTATGAAATTTTTATGGTGCATTCTTGTGAGCATAATTAATATTTACAAAGCTTCGGGTTTGTCAAAAGATTACTCAGAGGTATAAATTAAACATGTTGACACAATTGGTCCCTGTAGTTTGAAATCACTCACTTTTAGCTTCGTATGATCCATGATTTATTCGTTTGAAGGTATGAGCATCTTGTAGGGTTAAAATACAATATATTTATTCACAGTTGACACTTAGAATACGTATATTTACATACTTTCCACGTTTGTCAACTTTAGTCCTTCCATAATATTTCTTTCACGCGTTTAAACTTTATGACACATGTCAACCTAATATAGGACGTGAATTTCCGAGGTGTTACAAAAGGAAATTAAAACAGAAACTGAATCGTCTTTTCAAAATGATCCTGATAAAATTATAAAAGACGAAAAACATCATCTGTCTGAATCTCATGCTTGTGCTAGTTCTGATCAACAGGTACAGAAGAATTCAGAAAAGGCACACGGAACACAACCAAAGCAACCTAAGCAAGCTCGGTCATCTAGACCAATCATTGGCATTCATAAAGTTAGTAACAATTGCAAGAAATAATAAATTTATAAGTTTCAACTGTTACCAATTGAAAATAATTTACGAACTGCATATACATTAATACAAAAACAATGCAAGCTTAATGAAAAAAGATGTGTAATTGTACGCTTATTGTCATTTTAATCTCATAGAATATACGGTATTTGCAAAAAATTATACTAGAAATTTAAAAAAAAGAGTACCTTGATTAGCATGAGATTGATCTGCCCGCATGCATTTTTGGCTCAGATCGTCCTGTGTAGATAACCATGCAAGTAATTAGTAATGCTATAACTCAAGAGGTACATTTTGACTTTTAAAGTCAACCCAATACTTAAAGCAATATGTTACATCATACATTTTGAATATTGTCATCGACAATGGAAAACTTCCGTTTCATGGTTAATCCTTGGTTGATGTTCGTCTCTAAATGACTTTCATTTGTGTTTTCTTGATTTTTCTTGGTAAAATAAAGACTTTTATTTGGTTTGATGTTCTCTACTCTAGCTTTGACTTCAATTGGACCCAAAACTGACATGGGATCGCAACTAGAAGTTGTATTCTTGCTTGCAATGTTGACTTCATTAATTTCTTCTGAACTTTTGTGCTGAAAACAACTTCTCACCACCACAGGTTTCTTTTGCACTCTTGTTTTGCCCTCATTTTCACCCAAGAAAGAATTAGGTTCTGACTCCTTTTGTGATGCAATACAAGGGTGTATGGTATGCTTTGAGTGTTGTACCCCTCTCATGGCGTCTACAAGAAATTTAATCACATGATTATATTGTTAAGTTTTAAAAGCAACGAGTCTATTAATGAGCATGTGAGATTATTCATTTTTTTCTAACCGTGAGAAACTGATTCCATTAGCTTTGCGGTCTTTCTTGGGACAATGGTATCCACCTAAAGAAAAATAAAGTAGCCCATCACATAATGCTAAATATAATTTAAAGAAAATATATTGTAAAAGAAATATTTTTTTACTAACAGTTTCTTCACTTGAGTCAAATTGAAGAATTTCACTTGTCAGACTTGTGTGTTTTGGTGAAACTCGAGGGGCCTTGAACTTCCTCTTTGCTTCAAGAGATGCAAAACCTTTTTAACATTAAGGATAACCAAAACAATAATTCTTTGATCTATCCCTTTTCATAACTACATGTTCATTTTGTCAGTCGTATTTATATGAAAAGTGAGTACGTTAATATAACTATGTATCAAATGCATCCCAACCATAACGGATAACTAAAAACTTTTAATGTCCAAGGTACTGATTTAAACAACAGCATGTCAAAAGCTATAAAGAATGTTAAAAGCAGATATAAAAGCTAAAGAAAGTCTCGGTCTAAATATAAGAATGTTAAGAAACAGCTATAAAGATTTGTTAAAAGCGGATATAAACTTACTGTTGGGCAACCAAATGGTATTAAATCTGAGTCTTCAGTAATGACAGCATCGACATGCTTGCTAATGGCCAAAAATGTCATTTGGGCATCAACCTCGTAAGGAGCGACAACGCATGACATATTTTCTTTTTTTAACACCTTCAGGATATAAGAACATTTAGTTAGTAAAACTACAGACAGATTGGTAGTTCAACTAGTACGATCTTGGTAATTGCAAATGTTATACATACGCTAAAAGCTAATATCAAATAACTAAAACAATCAATAAAAACACACTTAAAAAAATCAAGATTAAAAATAAAAAGATCACAGGCTTGAATCATCAAAGAAAACGTAAGTGCAAAATGTTTGTAGACAAGCATTGTGGTAGAAGTCTCTTATTAATTTAGTAGAAATTTTATATAATTATGAACAATTTTACCAATGGATAAGCCTGGAAAAATGGTCAGGTCAGGTAATGGATCGAAGCAGGTTCAGGTTATGGGTGCTGACCCATTTGGTGGCGCCGGGCAGAGCTGACTCATTTAGACTCGTTTTGAGTTACCATGTTTTAAAAGATTTTCTTGTTGTGAACTGTTGTATCATTTAGGGGCTGTTTGTTTAGCTCTTAATGCTTCAAACCTCTTCCTGGTTCAACACTTAATGGTTCAGACTGTTTATTTTGCGAGCAGATGTCTGAATGATTCAGACATTTGCCTCTGAATAGTTAAGCATTATATTGAGCCTGAATGGTTAAGACCTCTTATTTGAATTGGTCAAACATTTGCCTCTAAACGGTTAAGCATTATATTGGCTCTTAATGGTTAAGACCTCATACTTGTTCAGCACTTACCCATTCAGAAGTTGCCAAACAACCACTTAGTAGACAAAAAGTGACCCATTGTATAAATTGACTTGGCCCAATTGGACTGGTATAAAAAAAAAACACCCAAAACAACCATTCTTTAAATAATGGGTCATGATCGGTACACCTAGCAACAGATCAAATGGGTCAAATGGAACATATATCAGCTAATGACCATCTTTAGCCGAGCAAAATATTAACCATCCCATTTTAATATGTTACCCTACCAATCAAACCCGTTCATCTTGCCACCTGAGACCATTGATCCAATTACCATACAACACTTGAAGCACAAGAGAATAAAGGGAACACAATTCGAAATGATATGCATCCAAACTCCAAAGCAATAATCCGTTAAAAAGATGCAAAAGTTTCGAACTTACCGACCCAATCCATTCCATAAACTTTATATCCATGTGTGTTCAGCTGCTTTGCAAATTCATCATACCTGCCACTGTTACCACAGATTGTTTAATAAAATCTCCATGTTAATATATTCTTTAAAAGAATGTTCAAAATGTTACCTGTGTTCATTGAGTCCGTGCAATAGTACCACCAGCGCCCTGCAAATTATAAATGAAAACAAAATAAATTATTGATCTAATACCAAAGTTTAATGGACTTGAATCAAACTATACTAACCAACCGTCTAAAACATAGGCAAAAACCTTTATAATCACGTTTGATACACCGATTATTTACACACGCAACAAACCCTTTAAACAAAGAGTATTTTCAGTCAACCAAACTCTATTCAGCCCATTTTGACCCTTTAAACATACCATAGCAGTCTGGTGTTTAACAACTTGTCAACAAGAAACTTGAGCAAAAAATATTTTCTGTAGAATAAACAAAATGAAACTTTCTTACATGGATTTATTTCAAATAAATACATCAATCTTTATACCTTTTGTTATAAACCAGCCTTGTGTGTACTCTACTCTGTTTCCTCCACAACAATCAACAGCCTCACCTAGGCCTCTACTTGAGGTCACCGGTTCGATTCCCGGCAATGCCCTTATGGGGTGTTGGGGCTCTTCACCGTGGGTAATCACCGCCAGGCAGCTATGGGGCTAAGCTAGCTTGCGGAGTTGCAATACTCCGGCGGATGGGAGGTCCGTGCAACTACCCCCCCCCCCCCCCCAACATCATGCAAAACAAACTCTGCATAATCAACATAAAACTGAAGAATAGCCTGAATATAAAACAACATTAACATAAATCCCCAAATCCTAAAGAACTCACAACTTACACAACAAATTAATCACAATCAACACATAACTACCAGCAAAAGAAGTCCAAAAGATGATCTAGATTGAGAAATTGAAGAAACAAATCGTTGGAAGATCTTACCGAGTTGAGGATAAGCCCTAGCTATCAACTTCTCATAGTTCTCACACTTACACAGTTCATACCCGCACTTGATGATGGATAGAAGCATACCTGGTCGGATTGTGTGGGGATATTGCGAACAACTAACTGAAAGTGAAGAACTTTTCGTCTGTGGTTTCAATTAGGGAGAAGATGTCGAATGGGGAGGGAGGGGGATGGTTAGGGTTTAGAATCTAGAATCAGAAGCGAGGGAATATAAATTTTGGTTGTAAAATTTTAGGGTATTAGAGGGAAGAGATGGAAGTTAAAAAAATTTAAATAAGTTTAGCTTTTTTAGTTATAAGTTTAGTTTTTTATTAAAAATGTATATATAAATAAATAAATACATAAAAATAATAAAAAAACTAAAATAAAAATTGTATAAATATAACATATCTTATAATGTATATATCTTATAACAAGGTAATTTTTTTTAACTTTTGCTTAGTTTTCTTATTTATTTAATTATAAAAAGTATACATAAATATTTAAAATGTCATATTATTGTTTTTATTTTATAAAACTGATGTAGACTACTTAGTTGTTACATACAAATTTTTTTATAATATCCTTAGATAGTACTCTTTTTTATTAGTGTGTTGAAGTTGATACATAAAAAAAACTTACTTTAGGATGAAGAGTTAATAAGTCACCCACACAATGAAAAATTATATTTGGTTCACGGTTCAAAGCTCTATGGTTCCATATTTGGGTTATATATTTGGGTTGCGGGAAAGAGGGGATTTTCTAAATAACCCCTTGAAATCTGCAATGGCATATGTAAAGTGCCATTAAAGACATAAATTAGTGGCACAAATGCTAAATGACACTAAATTATGTCTTAAGCAAGTATGGCACACCCAAAGTGCCATTAAAAACCTCCATTAGTGGCACAAAAGCTAAATGCCATTGAAAATGTGTGCCACTAAATGTTTTTTTTTTTTTGTAGTGTCAATATGGTCCAATAAGACATGTATGATCTACTGTTGTCCATTGTGATCCATTAAGGCCCAATATGGTCCACTAAGACATGTATGATCTATATTGTCCATCGTGATCCAATAAGGCCCAATATGTTCTATTAAGACGTGTATGATCTATTACTATCCATCATGATCCGTTAAGGCCCAATATGGTCAATTAAGACATGTATGATCCACTATCGGCTATTGTGATCCTTTTAGGCCTAATACCATCCATTAAGACATTTAAGATCTACTATTGTCCATTTTGATCCATTTTGGCCAATATGATCCAGTAAGACATGTATTATCTACTATTGTCCATTGTAATCCATTTAGGACCAATACAGTTGTTTCAGACATAATTGAGCTACTACTGACCATTGTGATCCATTGAGGTCTAATATGGTCCATTATGATATGTATGATCCACTATTGACCATTGTGATCCATTTAGGCCTAATATTGTCGATTAAGACATCTATGATCTACTATTGGCAATTATGATCCATTAAGACACAATATATAGTCCATTAAGACATGTATGATTCACTATTGGCCATTGTGATCCATTATGTCCCAATATGGTTCATTAACACATACATTATCTAGGCCATTGTGATCTATTAAGACCTAATATGGTCGATTAACACATATATGATTATGGATAAGCTCGGTATCAAACGTACCGGTACCGAATTAACTAATGTGGTAACGGTACCGGTAAGACATGTATGATCCACTATCATTTAGGCCCAATATGGTCCATTAAGACATATGTGTAATCTACTATTGTCTATTGTGATCCATTAAGGCCCAATATGGTTCATTAACATATCTATGACCACTATTGGTCATTGAGACCCAGTAAAGCCCAATATGGTCTATTAACACATATATGATTAGGGATGAGTTCGGTACCGGTACCGAAAATGCCGATACCGGAAATCATCAAATATAGGTACAGGTACCGGTACCAAAAATGTTCGGTATGGCACTGTATAGTACTCGTACCGCAACGCTATTTGAAAGTAAAATTTGGTAAACTACCGGTACCGTATCGAACTGAAAGTACCAGTACCGAAAACAATTAACTACGAGAAATTCGGTACCATTATTAATATACATACATTAATATATTATTTAGAAGAAAACAAATATGATTTAAAATTTATAATATTGAATAATAGTTTGAATTATTAAATATCTAGTAAGATTTTTTTTTTGTTTTTTAATGTTAAACAATGTAATTTTTTAAATAAGAATATTATTTAAGATGAAAGTTTTGAATCAAATATTTTAGGGGGAGGGGTTAAGTTTTAGGATGAAATATTTTGGGGGGAAGTTTTAGGATGAAATATTTTAGGGGGAAGTTTAAGTTTTAGAATGAAATATTTTGGGGGGAAGTTTTAGGAAAAAATATTTTAGGTGGAAGTTTAAGTTTTGGAATTAAATATTTTGGGGGTAAATTTTTAAATATGTAGTAAGTTTAAAATTTGGTCATACATTTTTTTAGTGACATTTGATAATATGTCGTCACACAAAATAAACAAAATGATGATTGTGTGACGAATGTTAATGTAAAACCACATTAAATTTTGTAATTTTAAGTGTGACTATTATCTAACATTTGGTTACATAAAATAATATATGTGGCCACATGTATTAGATTTTAGCTACATTATATTAAACATATAATGTGGTCATAGAACACATTTGGCCACACTTTTCTAATGTGGATGTTTTATGTTAACGTGTGGCTAAAGGTTTGGAATAGTTTTGTGTTTAGTCACACAAAACAAATACAGTAACCGTAGATCAAATTTGGCCACACTTTTTTCTTAAAGTATGGCTAAAGGTTTTGAATACACATGTTATTGGTCACAGGAAAATAAATAATGTGATCGTGGATAACATTTAGCCACACTTTGCTAGTGTAGCAAACATATGTCACAATTTTTTTTAAAGTGTGGCTAAAGGTGTCAAATACATGTATTTTCGTCACATGAAACAAAAATATGTGGCCATAGATCACATTTGGTCACACATTTCGATATGTGGCTAATAAATGTCACATTATTTTCTAAAAGTGTGGCTAAAGGTTCTGAACTGGTATAAATGGTCATATTAATTATAAAAATGTGTGGCAAAAGATGTTTTAAAATGTAATGAATAAACTTTAGCCACACATTTTGACAAATGTGTGGCAGGGCGGTTTTACCAAAAGTGTGGCCGTAGCCCCTTTTTCACGTAGTGTGATTAGATCGAATGATAATTTTGATATGGACGAATGATAAGTTCGACATAAAACCCGTAGGATGGAATAGTCGTAAATGATTATGACTAATCTAACCGTCTTACGAATTGTGATGATGATAGTTTGACTCTAGACAAGCTAGATGAAGACTTGGGAAAGAAGCGGGTCAAACGAATCAAGTACGCGGAAAAAGAGCATAACCGGATGCAAGGTAAGTAAAGCTTACACCCTTTTGTAGGATATACATTTATTTATAAGTTATAAACACAAAAAAGTTTATAATCGAAATACGGTTCCGACACAAATTGATATGGGTCGGAACATATCAAAAGATGAAAACCATGTTTAATGGTAAAAAGGGTTGAAACGATATTTTGGTCATGTGATGAAATATATAAAATGAGTTTTCGAATGGCTACTTTATAAGTAAGCCTAGACGAAGTAAAAAGTGAAAACGACGATTTAGTCACGTATAAATGGATAAAAGTTGAAGTATAAAACGACACCAAGTGGCATAAGCCATGTTGAGTTAAACGTGTAAGAAACGGATTTAAGAGACACAACTAAATGGTGAGAAATCCGAAATGAATTACTTAACGAATTGGTAAATAAATACCATTTATATATAAGCGCAAAATGTTTGGTCGTTTAGACCAAACGGGTCAAATGGCAATGTTGATACCATTGACATATAACGACTAATAAGTGTTTGTCAAGTCTTATACTCGCAGGATAAAATGGCTTGCGACTTAGCGATGCTATGAATTAGTAAATCATTGAGACAAGGTATTAAAACGGGTCAAAATATCGACCCGAGCCAGGTACGCATAAATAAGATTATAGTTAGACTAGCGATTTTGGTCAAATATTTATTGAAAGTCCTTCGTCGTTAAATGATGGACTAAAATTGACTAAAACGCCTTTGATAGGTAAATCGGGAAAACGACCCATATGGGTTGATTAGAAAATTTCATTTTGATTGGGGAATCATTAAACATGAATATAAGTTATAGGCATAAACATTTGTGGATCAAATGCCTAAAATGGGCCAGTTGCGTAAAATGACTGACCGAAGGGTAAATTTGGGTTAATAAGTAGATATGCTAAATATACCACAAAAGTAGTCGTGGTGGAACCTAAGCATATATTTTAGATGTGGAATAACGACGTGTGAAAAGAAAAGAGTTAGTTTAGACTAAATAGCTTAAATTCCCCAAACGGGTCAAAAGTGTTAAAAAGGGATTTCAAGCCGAGAGCTTGAAATCTGAATTTTTGAAGTAGTTTAATATCAGGTATTGACTCCATGAGATGGAGAATTAAATTTAAAACGTGTAGGAAAAAGAATCGGGTAAAACAGACTTGTAGAGAAAAAGTTATGACACTTTAAAGTTCGATTTACGACTAAAACTATAGCTGGACAGACATGTAGGTTCCAGAGACGGACCTGCTGGAAAATGGTTTCACCCACGCCACGCAACGGAGGACATAGCCTGGGGCGCGACACGCGACAACCGTCATGACACGCGACAGATTTTGCGAACGTCGTCGCGACACGCGACGGCTTATAATTTTGGAAATTGTTGTTGATCTTGTTGTTGGGTTATTTTGACCCACAATCTGGTTTGAAAATGTTTTTAAACGCCGAATGACTAACTCATTTCATGTTTTACAAAATGTAGGTATATTAACCAGCAACGGAGGGCGGTCAAGCTCGAAGAAGAGCCGAACACATGAAAAAGAAGCTTCCGCATGTTGTTTCGTCGTTAATTTTTAAACGGCAAATTTATTTACATTATGTTGTATTACCTTTAATGTAAAAGTTTTAAATAAACCCGTATTTTTATAAGTATGTTCTTTCGTATTTACACATTTAATTACCGATAATTATACGAAAACCTTAAATAAATAGACAGGGTGTTACAAGAACTATTTTTAAGCCAAAAGGAACTCATTTGATATTTATACTAGAAATTACAAAGCTTGTTTTTAGTACGAAGACTAATCAAAATTTGGCATGTCTACATCAACACCCTCAACAAGCCTATATGAAATTTCCTCCTAAATATCTGAAAATTTGGCATACAAGCCATAAATTGGGTTCATCAAATGAGACATACAAAACAAACAACAAAAACAACCAACAACTAACGCTTCAATCCCTGGAAGTCCAACATCTTCCTAATAAACTCTTCTAGCTCATCATACCAGCCCATCTGTTCCTCTAAGTCTCCGCGTAACGTGGCGAACTTGCGATCGCAGTAAGAGCGATTGACCCAAATCTCCTTCTGCTTCTTCAAAGTGGATGTTGTCTAAGCCCTCGAAGTTGATGCGATCTCTCTAATGGGTCGAGTCCTCTTCCTACGACGAGTGTAGACTAAAAGAGGTGTAGCAAAACACGTGACTCGAATATCAGAACAAACGATTCTGTAACGGCGGGCGAAAAAAAGAAAAAAAAGTGTAGGCTTGACAGTATCAGAGAGCAGGACTACTAATGGCTCTATAGGCCGAGACGTGACATATCGTAACCGTACAAAATAAGTGTGTGATCAATATGAATAGTAACACATAAGGCCCAAATAAACAGAAAATCACGTATGCACATAAACACATAAGGTCTCAAATTTCTATGTTTATTTAAAAATTTTGGCTTCGATAATTTTGGACTTTAGATCTCAAAATTCTTCGGTTGAAGTCTAGTGTTTTCCTCCGAAAACATCTAGTTCGCTAACAACCATTGGCTCTGATACCAACTTCTGTCACACCCCAAAAACGTCGCAGCGGAATATATAACGTAGTGGAGACGAAGTTGGTGCCCATTTATATCTTGTTGATCGATGCATTTAGTTGTTGGATATTTTAGTATGTTTTAAATGTAAGTTATTTAAACATTTCGTTTTAAAACACGACATAACTGTGACTTAGTTAAGTTGTTTATGATCCTCATGGATCTTATTACATTCGTCCCAGAAGTTTTAAAAGTTAGTCCAACATTATTAAGTAACAAAACATGCATCAACAACCACAAGATATGCCATAATTTCCCGAAGCCGAACTCAAGTACCTGTAGAACACGTTAAAAATCAAGTGTCAACACAAAGGAAGGTGAGTTCACATATTCACTTACAACCAATTTTATTTCAAGGAAAACTTTCTGATTAGGTGTTTATTTGAAAACATCCATATAAATTTTAGAAAGTCCGTTTTACTTCCTTAATAAAATCCATGGGCCTTCCGTCGGTTCATCAATCCGACAACTGTAATATATATATTGCCCAGGTTTTGTATATTAAATTAATGCGTCAACATTCAGACTCGTATGTTAGCTAGACGATACGAACTATATATTAACCATGCAGGGATAATCAAAGCTAGACAATAAACAGAATATTAATTCGTCGTTTGACTTGACACGGAGCGACCGGTCACGATGGGGTTGTCAACCCGATAGATCTACCAACAATTCATCGCGTGCAATACTTAACTGATTAAACAACATCATGGGCGCAGGGTTCTCTCTTTGAGAACAATATGATGTCTGCCTCACGTACAATATATATATCCTACTAATATGACAATTTAATACACGACGTTATATGAATTCCCCTTATTCTCCATCATATGAGACCGAGTCAAGAATTCGTCCCCAACTGTACGGTCTTGTTTCACTTAAGAAATACCGTACACACAATATTCATTCATCAAAAAACGTTTTACTTCGAAACGTATAACTTATCAAATTTCATATATTTTCAGCGAAAATATATATTTTATATTAAAAGGTATGTTTTATTCCGAAAACATTATTAAACCCTTTTAACGATGTGTTCTACCCCCAAAATATATACAAAACAGTAAAAAGAGGGGTTTAGTGACACTCACCTTTGGGTGCGTATTTTAAATAGCGCAATCCCAGAAATTGATTTCTACACGTCCTATTATATATATAGAAACGATTTTAAATCAATATACATAACACAAAAATCCTAAGTTTCTCCGTTTCATAGAATTATCACATAACTTTGAGATTTTCTCGAAAAGTTATCAGTTTTGATTATGTTGGCACGTTATTATATATATGAGTCCATATATATATATATATATATATTTATGATTTTGCGACTTGAACGATATTATTGGTGACCATTATTGTGTAAATCCGTTAGCACTCCCATTTATACGCAATATATCTACGATTTGCGCGTCGTAATATATATACATAAACGTTCACGTAATTTAACACCGAAACTCGCGAAATCTTGTTAACTTATCTATTTTGTCATTTTTAAAGCAAATATACATAAAAAAAACTCATAAGTATCAAATTTCATGCTCGACAAACAAGTTACACATTTAACGCATATTTTCACCGTTTCTACCGCACAAAACGTACAAGCATACATGCATAATCCAAATATTTAAAATCATTGTTAAAACTTAACATATTTTCACATTCTCATGTTTAAGTCACATAAAACATTTTAACGCATAAGATTTACCCAAAATTTTACCCATACTAGTGTACATTGAAAAATGCGTATTTTAGCGATTCGGTAACTGTTTTCTGGCGTCGGAAGTCACGTATGACTAACCAAACACCAAGTAAACTTAAAATTAGTTAAAATACTCATTTCTAAACTAAAAATATCAGTTTACTTACTGATCTAAATCAGTTTTATAAAAATCACTTGAAAAACCGATTTTTGACCGTTTTAACGCATAGTTTTGCGTTAAACGTTACTATAACCATCCCAACTCGAAACAATTTGATATTTTAACACAATACATGTTATTTACTGATTAAAATAGTGGTTATAATCAGATTAGTGTAGTTTTTGTGTAAGTCACATAAATCATGCGATTTCCCGTATTTTACAACTTTTAATGCACCAAGTACAACATGCAAAGCTAGCAAACATTATGACAAAGTTATATGTCACTAAACACTTTAAAATAACTTTATTTTAGTGTTTATAATCTGCTCAAAACTGATTTTTACTAAATCATACACGAAACACATTACTTCACCTATTTTATAAGATTCTAAGCCTCATGTATAACATGCAAAGCTAGTAAACCTTATGACAAAGTTTTATACCATTTTAACACTTCAAATAATTATATTTTTAGTGTTTAGAACCTGATTAAATATTATCTTCATCATACCATACATAAATCATCATTTTATGAACATTCATCCACATGCATGCTTAAGTACAAGCATCTAATGCATTCAATTCACATCATCATCAACATGCATGAACTAAATTATATCTATCATGTATTTAACTCATGTTCAAACATTCAAGAACATCATCATCTTCATATGATTATTTTTCATTATTTATTATAAATGCAAGAATCATGTTCCTACATAGTTATGAACTAACAACAAAATTTCAATTGCATGCAATACATATACATACATATACGACCATACATATATATGTATATAATTTCAAAAATTCACTTTTCACATAAACTTAGATCCAATCACAAAACCCCTTTTCAAATCATTCAAGCATTAACTTCCAAGGATCAATCAAACATATATCAATCAAAAATCAAAACTCAATCCTCATACACACATGTATACACACACACACACGGCTACATGCACTCACATATACATCTCCATTTTTATTTTATCCAAAAACCCATTTGTTTTTATTTTCAAGTTTGTGAGTAAACTCAAGAACAAGAGAAACTTCCATCAATATCAAGAACATCAAGAATCAAAAACAAGGTTTCTAAAATAAATTTTATACCTTCAAGATTCAAGTGGGTTTTGACATGATTTTTGATGTTTTAAAGCTTATTTCACCAAGAAAGCACCTTTGGATCATAAAAATAGCTTCGAAACACCTTGGATTTAAGTTGATTCTTACAAGATCAACAAAATTTTCGAAAATATGGAAGTGGCAAGGGAATTCTCGGCTGAATTATAGTTGAGAGAGAGTGATGAAGTTGTTTTTGAGACAAGTTCCTAGGTTTTATCAAGTTTTGAAATAATTAGAACATATTGTTAAGTGTGCACCTATGTTTCAACCACTAAATGGAAGAGAGAGGAGAGAGAGGGGCCTTGCATGGCTGCCAACTCTCCTCCACCTCATACATATATACGACCACACACATACATATATATATATATAGACAAAAACTGGTATTTTACTGGATACCGGGTATTTTATCTGGCGTTTTAACCCGTTTTAGCGCATTTTAAATTATTTTTAACGCTCTGTAAAAATAAACTCACCAAAGTATTATTGAACAATATTTTGTTTGCCTGGACTGGCTACGTTGCCAGTATTTGGCAGTATGCGCGTTGTGCTGCGCGGTATGCACTTTAAATCGCAAAAATAAGGATTTATGCGTTTTTATTTATTTTTATCATTCTAAAGTAATAAACTCATTAAATTATTACTAAAATGATTATCAATTGCCTTGACACGCTGTGTTGACAGTATTTTGTCGGTATACGCGCTACATCGCGCGGTACGCGCTTAAACTCGAAAAATAGAGTTTCTTAGCGTTTTAATTTATTTTTCCTCACGGATATGATTAAAATAATTATTCTAATCATAACAGACTATTCTTAGGATTCTAACACTGATCAGGTGGTCACCGACGTTCGTTTCGCATTTTAATCGTTACGCGATAAGCGTTAATTTTACCGTTGCCAACATAATTTTTTATCAAAGTTTAATTTTACCAACTCATTAAATTTCACATATAAATATCATAACCAGTCAAATACAGCCCTGTTACCTATTCACAACACGTGTTACAATTGTACGGTACAGCCTGAAAAGCCGGGTGTCACATACTTCAATTAACTGAGCAATCTCTTCACAGCAACAAGATTTGAAACCTCCGGGTCCGGCTGGTAAGTAGCAAGTGAGCATGTGGGAAATCTTGTACACATCATCTTTGGACGTTCCATACATGATGTCTTCCACATGCTTTTGCACCAGCAAAGGTCTTCATCTTTCTCCTTGAGAAGTAGTGTGCAGTTGTTCAATCCATGCCATGGTATCCGCACACCTGATTGGTTTGATCAACAAACACATTTTCTTCAAAACACCGAAGAGAAATGTTCACTACACGTTCATCTTGTGGACTTTGAACTTCTTGTGGAAGAAAAATCCATGAATCTTCGAAAAGCGTCAGACGTGCTGAAGGCACGTACATATCGTTGGAATCTGTCCTCTTGACCTGATTAAAAACCATAACAACCAAATTTTGGCACATTTTTCATCTTGTCGATTTTTTTAACTTCATTCAACCATATTCTTTCACCATCATTCCTTCATCGGAGTTTTTGTCTTCTTTTCTTTTTCCCTCTCCATCAAAGGCAACAATATTCTCCTAGATGTAACAATGTTTCGAAGCCTTATGTCACTATCAACAATCCTAAGACTATCAATAGTTCCTCCTAGAACATCCTGCACACTCATTTAGAGATTAGTTGCAGAGGGGGAGCCAAGCCTTCACAGACTTGGGTCGTCCGTCATCATCGAGGATTGTGACTTCCATTTCCTGATGATTCAGAATTGATGTAGCTCCCCCTGAAACAATTACCGGTTTTGGTTTCCAAATCTATTTCTAAATTTCATTTTTAACATTTGATTTAACAGATTGTGTTTGGATAACCTCTGGTTTCAAGGCCTTTTCAACTTCTTTTCTTTGTTTCTTTTTATGTTTCATTTCCCGTTGTTTAACAAGGCGAGGGTCCGGTTTTGGTGAAACAGATCTTTTATGGTAACTGTTACCACGGGGGGGGGGGGGGGGGGCATCAACTTTTGCCTTTCCCTTGGTGAGGTATGGACAATTTCTAACAATGTGCCCATACTCGCCGCATTCAAAGCATGATCTCCGCTCAAAAAACTTTGGAGTATCATAACTGTAGGAGCTTGATGATGAACTTCGTGATCTTGAGGTACTTGGTCCTACATCACAACAGTTTGTGTGTTGTGTGTAGTTGTTTTGACTGTTTCTTTTCAAAATTTTCTTTTGCATAACAAAATTTGTGTTTGATTTATTTTCAAATGATTCAATTTTATCAGTCCCTCGAGATTTCACGAAGTTCACCTTCTGAACCTTTTTCTTGTTTTGGCTTTATTTGCCTTTTCCCTTTCCTTGGTGAGCGTGACTTTGCTTTCGTTGATTATTTTGAGATTGCAATTTTTGATTCCCGTATTGCTTTCTAACTTCGGATTTTGGGATAGGAGCATACTGAGTTACTACAACTCCTAGGCTCGAGTTTCCCAAAAAGGTACTAGTAGAATCTTCGAAAACATTATCAATCAAGGATTGATTGACATTTTTGATTAGGAAATCCTTGTCTAAATATATTTTATCAGATCCAATCAACGTGTAATGCAAGTTCACGCTTTCACAACTCTCAGACTCTTGCCCAGAAGTGGACTCAACCAGAACATTCTTAGCAGGTTTTGCGGGAGGATCACATAGAATATGATTCTCAAGAGGTATGTCCTCTTCTTTGGTCACCGCATCAGACTGTGCTCAGTTAGTATCCTCAGATTCATCATCTGAAGAATCATCATCCTCAACAATGACTGGAGGATCCTGATTTTGTTCAGCTGTTGACACTTTCGCATCTGCTGACTCATCCGAATCTAAGGGTACTTCCTTTTTGTAACCGAGCCCAGCTGCAAATTCCTCAACGTCTAATGGAACAGATGGCTCAAATTGAGCTTTATCCTCCTCATCTGGCATTGTGGTATAATTGTGTCTAACAGGTGGATGACACTTCTTATATCCAATGCACATGACATCTTCTTTCTTTTTATGTATGTCAATGATGTGATCCAGTACATACCTCGAGTTTGAATAACTATCTAAGTTAAGCTGGATCGCCTCACTTTCACACATAACACAAGCCAATTCTTTTTGTGTTTCCTCGAGCCTATTGATGTAATTGTTTATTGCAGTTTATTTTCTTGAAACCATCTTCTTTAGCTCGGAATTATCTTTTTTAATGTGTCAATTACCTTCTTAAACTCCTTTTCATGATTTTTATGAAACATATTGGCCTCTGTGCATTTCAAAAGATCCACGATCAAATGTTGATTGTGGATAAATGTCACGTCATATTTGCTTTGCAAATCTTCATATTTGCTTTGCAAATCAGATAACGTGCTTTGCAAATCGAACAATTTAGTACTCAATTCAACACAACTATCACACCTATCAGATTTTGGTTCATCGACACATACCTGACTGGATTCACCCTCAGACATTAACCCATCTCCCTCAGAATCAACAACCTCCCTCGATGATTCACATTCAGATTCATCCTCGCTTGAACTTGAACTTGTACCATCTTCAACTGAGCTACCGCCATGTTCAGAACTGTCATCATTTCCTGAGGACTCATCATTGCTGATATCCTTGACAATTTTAGCAAAAAAACGCAGTTCTTGTTTGACCATGGTAGTTTGGATCAAGAGATGATGGTAATCTAGTAGACCGATAGCTTTGCTCTGAGGCAACTGGTTGTGGTTTACCATACATATTGGTGTTTGAGACAAAGTTGTTTGTAGCTGAGCATGTTGAGCAGGTCTTGTAGCTGAGGCAACTGGTATTGGTTCACCATACATATTTCTTGCCATTTTCGGTTTACTTTGATTTTGGTTAGTAACCAATGCCCACTGATCTGCCGTAATTGAACACGCTTGTGATGAGGACCAGGGTGTGGGAGACTGAGCCCATGAAGGCACTAAACCCTTTTGCGAATACAAATTGTCCGTACTAGGATCAGGTTTTTCCAACCATACATATCTGAGCCCAAGCCCAATTCTCACGAAAAATATATGAGGCCCACAAAGAACAAGTCAACGGAGATTGTCTGTGAACTATATAATCCACGAAAAATGATGTGTAAAAAGGACCACGAACAACACTCAAATGATGTGTAAGGGGGAGTTTGTTGATACACTTTGTGGATATGGCTCGCTCGGTTCGACCTCGCTATGAAATGGATACCGAGACTAGGGGTGTAAAGAAGCCCAGAGGCTCGAGAGCTACTCGTGATCGGCTCGGTTAAAAGCTCGAACGAGCCGAGCCTTAACGAGCCCGAGCCTGAAATAGAGCTCGTTTTATTATCGAGCCCGAGCTCGAGCCTGAATTAAAAAGCTTGTTTAGGCTCCCTAGCCTAAACGAGCCCATATAAATTTTAATTTTTTAATATATAATATATTAATAATGATGATAACATTGATGAGCCGAGCTAGAGCCGAGCTTTCGCTCGTTTAAGCGATGTTGAAGTAAGCTCGAGCCGAGTTTTAGCTCGTTTAAGGTTGTTCTCAAAATAGTTCGAGCCGAGCTCGAGCTTTGGGTTTTACTCGCGAGCCGAGCTCGAGCTCAAAGAAGTAGGCTCGAATCGAGCCGAGCTCGAGCTCGAGCTTCATAAAAACCTAACGAGCTGAGCTCGAGCCTGGTCGAGCTCGGACTCGACGCGGCTCATTTACACCCCTAACCGAGACTCGATATCCTATATCATGTCTTAGAGTGAATTCTGTTTGAGGCTGTTTTGCTTCTGTCTATAAGTCTGCAAGTATGCATGATACAAACTGTCCAACTCATGAAGAACCTGCATGCTTTGTGATGTTGCTTTCCACGAAGAACAGGAGACGAAGAACCTACCAGCCGAAGAACCTGAATGGCCGAAGAACCCCATGATTCTTCGTGGGTGTGTGGTCTGCAGACCATGTTTCACGAAAGATCTGATCCTTCGTGGTTTATGGTTCTTCATGGGCTTCGGATCAGGCCCAGTAGGTTTTTCGGTGGCTGTGGATAAGGTTTGAGTATATAAAGCACTTGCAACAGCAAACAAAAGTAACACTTGTATCATCTTGTATCTTAAACTCTTTTTCTTGAAATATATTGAGCTTTAACGTTTAATCTTTGTCTTGTTTGTGTGTTCTTGTCTCGGTTGCATACCCGTTCGGATTCCGCACTTGCGGGTGTGTCAAATAGCAAAGATAAGGTTTTCTAGATCCTCCTATAGGGACCTACAGACCCACGCCCCGCAACGCGGGGTTAACACTAGTTATATATGTAAGTGAACTAGTTTTATGCCCTGCCCGTATTGCGGGCCGCTAGACCGAATATTTCTCTACCAATTAAAACAAAACACCATCATAGCTTTGCTAGATAAAAAAACTAAAACAATGGTAAGGCTATAATTTTTAGCTGGGGCAAAACTAAAATTTGTCAAAACAATGGGCGAGTGCAAGGAAACTGCCAGACACGAATATAAATTATATCAAGTAAACCAATTAAAATAAAACACAACCATAGTTTTGCTAAAAAACTAAAACGATGGGAAGGCCGTAATTTCAAACTGGGGGCAAAATCATAATTTTTAACTGAGGTAAAATCGTAATTTGTCAAAAGCTAAAACAGTGGCAAGAATGTAAATTAGAATTAGGGGCAAAATCTTAATTTGAAAAGGGGGAAAATCGTAATTTTAAATTGTAGGTAAAATCGTAACTTGTCTGGGCCAGGTGGGAGTGACGGGCAGCTGCTTGGCATTGTTCCCTCTCATGGTCTTCGTAGTACCAGTTTATGCCCCACCCACGTTGCGAGACGCTCGGCCAAATATTTCTCTACCATTTAAAACAAAACACTATCAAAGTTTTGTAAATAATATGAAAACGTTATAGAAATAAAATGAGTGCAAATAATATGAAAACGTTATAGAAATCAATTACTAGAATGATCTAATATGTTTAACTAGGGATGAGTTCGGAGTTAACTGGTACTGAAAATCCCAAGAATGGGCACCGGTACCGAAAATACCTGGTATCGTACCGGTATTTGAGTGGTAAAACCGATAAATACCGGTACCGTACCAAAAACGTCAAAAGTCGGTACCAAATATATTTGGTACCGGTACCCAACACCATTTGCTCATCCCTATGCTTAATTTTGTACGTATTATTTGTATGAGATAGCTATATTAAATGTATTTATGTTTACATCAGTCCGTGTAAAATTGTCCTTTTTTAACTATTTTTAAGTAATTAATATTTTTGCTTTTGATTTTTCTATAGTATATATTATTAATTATTTTTCAATATTTCTTTTGTCCATTTTTGCTTATGGATTTTCTTCACGTCTTTTTTATTGTTTTTTGAATATTTATTTTGTTAGTTTTGCTATGGATTTTGCTACCACTATTATTAATTAATTTTAATTGTTTTTTTTTTTTTTTTTGCAACGTTCTTTGCTATGGATGTTGTAATGGATATTAGTAAATTATTTTTGGAATACTTTGTTTTTCTTATTTTGCAATGAATTTTTGTATGGATTTGCTACCGATTTTGCTACGTTAGTTTTGAAGAATTTTTCTAGATTTTGCTATCAATTTCTCTGCGGATTCTATTTACTTACCGATTTTGCTACCGTTCTTATTAAACCTCAGTTAGTTAGTTTTTAAATATTTTTTTTATGATTTAGCTATGGACTTTGCTACCAATTTTACTAAGGTTTTTTATTAAATTTATTTTCACAATTTTGCTATCGATTTTGCTACAAATTTTATTTTACTTTTTTTAATTTATTTCTAAATACTTATTTTCATGGTTTTGCTACGGATTTTGCTACCGGTTTTGCTACACTATATGATTTATATTAATTTCATCAATTTTGCTACGGATTTGCTATGAGTTTTGCTACGAAATTCATTTGCGACGGAAGTTCGTAGCTAATCCGTATCTAATTCGTAGCAAAATATGCTCGTAGCTAATCCGTAGCTAACTCGTAGCAAAATTTGCCACATTTTTTTCGGTAGCAAAATTTCATAGGAAATGCCTCTTTTTTAGTAGATGCTGTTGGGGAGGACATTGGTACTTTGAAGAGGGTGAGATCATAAGCTCTTGTGCCCATGTAAATTTATTGTTTTTACATGATAAATATTCTTCGTCTTTTGTACATTCATCTTCGATTTCCCGGTATAGTTTTTTAACTATTCCGTTGGTTTGTTTTTTGAAGGAAATATACTCAAGCATATAGAACGTGTATTTGGTTCTGTCACAAGATGACCATGCGAATGATAATTAATCTAATTTACATAAGAAAGACTCAACCGAAGATAATGGCTGCGAGAAAACGGAACTTGCTTCAGAAAACATTCATGGTAAAGGTCCCAAAATAGTTTTCCTACAAGCAACTTTGATGAAAGGTATTCTCAACATCCTACTTCAGTACTCTTAACTTACTTGCTTCTCGATTATTGTAAGCCCGGTCCGTATCAAGATCTTTATTTTTTTTCAATCCAGAGTCATTGAATCATGAATGCTTAGACTTAAGGGAAAATTTTGTGTTCAGAGAAAAAGTTCTTCCATGAACACAATTACATGAAGCAGACTCTTGTTTCTCTAACTTTAAAGTGATCCATTTCAGTTCGTACCAGTGGAGTCAACTAAAGTAAGTCGGTTTGTGATAGACAATATCTTACACTAAAATAAGTTTACGAGAGTTTAGACTTAGCTATCTCACAATGCCATTAGCTCTTTCAAATGTACGTGTTCTTTTAGTATGTTTCGTAAACAGATTTGAGTGATTATACTTGCATTTTAGAAACCTTATTCTGTGATCATTGTATTAAGGTTTATGGTGCATGGCTGCCCACTACAAGAAAAGCAAGCATTAGCGGTGACTCAAGTAGCGACGCTATCTAATATGTATGTTTATACTTAGAACTTGGTTGTCAATTGTAATGGTATTACTATATCAATATTTATCGATTGGGTAGGTCAGATGTCAAATTTCGTGGTTTATATTTTGATTTCTTATTGAACTAAAAGTGAGAATTATAAGTACGCGTCGAGCGGGTCATCGGAAAAATCTTTAGTGACGACATCATTAGCGACGACAGCTGACCATTAGTGACCCACATTAGCGGCCACCCTTTAGCGGCATTAGCGGTGATTTCTGGCATTTTAGTGGCGATTTTTATCGCCCCTATTGCTCCCTTTTCTTGTAGTGAGCTTCCAACTTTGTTGGTTGTATAGACAGAGAGAGAACTGTGGTCGCTTTAATTTCAGAATTTTGCAACTTTATGATAGACACCGGAATTATAAACAGCGGAAGTAACATGATTTGGCGGATTCATAATGATAAACTTGGTTTGAACAGTATGTGCAGAGTTTGAATGGTGGACAATTTTGGCGGTTAAATTGTCTTGGTACCGGAAAAATGTTTCCGGCAACCCACATTTATACATATTGATAAGCGGTTATGTGGCGGGTAAACTTGGCGGGAATAACCGTCTTTCGAATCGGTGTCAACCAGCCAACATACCCTTTCGTTCACATCATTACATACTTATAGACATAAGTAATATATCCTACATTAAATACATATAATATACGAATAATTATGTTTGTAAACTCTAATACTCTCCCCTAAACATAATTGTGTTTACGGGAGTGCTTGAGAACACTGTTGTTGGCATCATCCACGACAGCTTTTGCCCGGTTAAAATCAAACATCCTCCTTGTACTCAGCCTCTTCATTCCCTGCCAGTCATTGCCGGCGAAGAGTGCATAATGTTCCGACTGATTTTCAGCAACCTCTTGACTGACTTCGTCCTTCTCAGCCTGACTTGCAACTTGCTCTGCTTGGTCTCCTTCGCTCCGGCTGCCTCTCGGATCCAACTTACTTGTCAGCGTTTCCCTTTCTTCTGTTACTTCTTTATCATAAACATTTGATTGAATGATTTTAAACTTGTGTTAGTAGATAAGAACATCTAAGTACATAGCGTACATTAAACGCATTAATTCCCCATCACTATACTCAAAACCCATGTCTTTGGCTACCATAGCCCATAGGTTATTTTCAGTCACCCGTCGATGCCCTCCTTCTCTTTCAACTACCAGGTACAGATCTAACAAACTTACTTTGCGATTGTTCGAGGCATAGGCCGGGATTGGCCTCGTCTTCACCCCCAGTTTCTTGGTTATAAACCAATCTATCATATCGAGTAACGCTTTACAATCTAAGAATTCCTTGAATTTCATTGACTGAAGTATCATCACGTTCCAATCAGGTTCGTTAGATGATACATCCAGATTTTCAAAATAATCATTCAAGAAATCTGTCTTAAACTTCATGAATTCTGATTCGTTACTCATCATTTTCTGTTTTTCCAGAATTCCGATTTCTTCTTCCTTGGTCATTTCAGATATTTCACTTTTCTTATAGATTAGGGGAATGCTAAAAGTAGGAAATAATTTGCACTTGTCTCCGGTGAATTTCACCGTGAAACCTTGAGTGATCAACTGATCTAAACTCAATACATTTCTGTCTATGTCTTGTGTGTAGAACACACTTTGAATACGGATTTTCTCCGACCCATAAATTACATCAACGACCCCTAAACCCCTTATGAAATAAAAATGATTCTCACCAGTTTTTGTTTCAACATCAGACATGCATTTTATACGTTTAAACATATCTAGATTTCTAGAAAAATGATGCTTCAGAGTTTTACTTACATACCACATTTCCGACCAGAAACCTCCATCGGTTCCGACTACAAGATATTCCATTCTCTGACCGCTTTCAGAATCATCATCTTCACTATGTTGTTGCTGTGTTCCTGTGTTAATTGCAAGCCGGATCAGTTGTGATTCTTCATCGTCTTCCTTCATCTTGCAAGTTGAGATTTGATGCCCTGGTTGATTGCAGTAATAAGATCGTCTCACCAACCATCTTCGTTCTCGTTTTTCGTCGGAGCAATGTTTGCATGGTAACGTGGTAGAAGTTGGCCTGAGATCAGAATCATTTTCGCCTGTCGCTCTGATACCACTTTGATAGACACCGGAATTATAAACAGCGGAAGTAACATGATTTGGCGGATTCATAATGATAAACTTGGTTTGAACAATATGTGCAGAGTTTGAATGGTGGACAATTTTGGCGGTTAAATTGTCTTGGTACCGGAAAAATGTTTCCGGCAACCCACATTTATACATATTGATAAGCGGTTATGTGGCGGGTAAACTTGGCGGGAATAACCGTCTTTCGAATCGGTGTCAACCAGCCAACATACCCTTTCGTTCACATCATTACATACTTATAGACATAAGTAATATATCCTACATTAAATACATATAATATACGAATAATTATGTTTATAAAGTCTAATACTTTATATATAGCCATAGTGTAAAAACTAATAGAAGTTATCAATGAATTATATAAAATTTTAGTTTCAGCATTTAAATTTCAGAACCGTGTCCCCTTTTCTTATGTTCTTGACCTAAATATAAGATACTATAAGCAAAATCAATGTTTTCATGAAAGAATATAGTGGAAAAAGTAAGTTACCCTTAGGCCTGAGCATAGGAAATTTGACCCGCATCCCATGAAGCCAAACATGCACATTGTTTAATGTAGCAACCAGAAGAGACCAACTACATAGATTAAGATAGGAAAAAATGAATATGAATAATTAAGTTACACTGAGCTTGAAAAATTTGACCCGCATGCCAAGTCACCAGTCTTGCTATGCTAATCTATTTAGTTGTTAAGGATTTAGTGTTCTTTTGATTCTCTAATGCGTAGGTATGTGTTATCTTGATTTAGAAACTACAGGTCATTATTTTATAATAGCTTTAAAGACTTCTTATAAACTAAATCTCAAACAACCACTCTAACACCATCAACAGCCACCTGTAGACAAATATGAAGGTCCCTATGTCAACATATCCCATAAGGCTAGAGGGTATGGTGCCCATCCTCACTTAGAGGATGATCCGCTACGTAGGCGCCACATAATAGTCCTCCCAAGGATGGTCAATCCCACAAAACTAGAGGGTATGGGAGGATGATCCTAGACGATCCTACCCCACCACTTTTATGTTTTTTTTATTTTTTTAAACTTCTACTTTTTTTTAACATTTAACAAATAAATTAACAAAATATTTTCATTAATATTAAAAAACATTACATAAACTTAAAAAACAAACATAAACTTAAAAAAAATAAACTTAAAAAAATCCTAATATATTAAAAAAAGCTACTAGTCTTCATCCTCCATATCGTCGTCTGATTCGTTTTGAGCGTTGTTCCAAATGTACTCCACCAAGTCCGCTTTTAGGTTATGATGTGTGTACTCGTTACGTAGAGCGAACATGTTAAAATCTTGTTGTTCCCCACTAACTAGAACAGAATTTTCGGTAGACACGTTTTTGTCGTACTCGCATATCGCTCTACCTTCGTCTTCAATGATCATGTTATGAAAGATGATACAAGCGTACATAATGTGTCGTAACCTCTTTGGTGTAACCGAACGTGATGGATGTTCAATGATTTGCCATTTTTTTTGTAGAACACCAAAAGCCCGTTCAATATCTTTTCTCGCACCCTTTTGATACTTCGCAATTTTTTTTCGTTTTTCGTCTGTCGGGTGCGGAATAGTTTTAACGATTGTCGAGTACGTTGGGTATATTTCATCGGCTAGGTAGTAACCTCGCCTGTATTCCACCCCCGAAACCGTAAAACTTGTGTCTGGACCTGTTCCCGCCACTACATCGTCAAATATCTGTGACTGGTATATGATGTTAAGGTCATTGAGCGAACCAGGTAGACCAAAAAAAGCATGCCAGATCCAGAGATCCTGTGACGCAACAGCCTCTAGAATAATAGTCGGATGTCCATGATCTCCCCTAGTATACTGACCTTGCCAGGCAACTGGGCAGTTCTGCCACGGCCAGTGCATGCAATCAATGCTCCCGAGCATTCCTGGGAAACCATGTCTTTGTTCGTGTGCTTGATATAATTTTTGAACGTCGTTTGCGTTCGGTCTCTGCAGGTATCTCTTGCTATATAATTTGACAACCCATTCACAAAACTTGTGCAAACATAGACGTGCGGTTCTTTCAGACATCCTTATATACTCGTCTAATGCATCGGGTGCGTAACCGTATGCCAGTTGGCGAATGGCCGACGTACATTTTTATAAATTACTGAAACCCCTTTGCCCCCTAGCGTCGTTTCGCAGTGTAAAAAACGGATCAGAGTGGGCCATGTCGCTTGCGATACGTAAAAAAAGTGGACGACTCATGCGGAACCGACGTCGAAAAATCTCGTCTGTGTACACGGGTTCGTTGGCAAAATAATCGGCTACTAGTTTATGGTGTCGGCTATATATTTAAAACAAAACATAAATGAAATTAATTATAAAATACATTTTCAAATCTATATAAAACATAAGGAAAAAATAGTAAAGTAACTTCTTGCTCGTCTAGTTAGCCGTTGGGATGACGCTTCATCACCCGCCATGAAGACCTGAGCCGCGTTCCTAATCATGTTGTGCATAATTTCATCCTCTTCCGAAGATGATGAATACCACGTAGACGAAGAAGATGAAGAAATGGAAGAAATGGAAGAAGGTGAAGCCATGGTAATTTTTGAGAGAGATGTGGTGGTACTGGGTAAAAAATGGTATAAAAATTGATGAGTTTTTATAAAAACGGAAGAGGGGTTATAAAATGTGAGATAGATATCAGATTGTAGTGGGTGAAAAGTTGTGAAAAATGGTGTAAAAGAGGTGAGTGTTTATAAAAGTGTGAGTGAAATTGGTATTTATTTTAAATATATCCGTTGGTTTTTAAATATAAAGTTAGAATTTAATTTATTTTATTTTATTTTTAACGGTCACAATTGAAAAGGGCCCCACCAAATTTGGGACCCCACCAAATTTGGACCGTCTCCAACGTTTAGAGGACGCCGGTGGGGAAGGGGGGGTTGGTGTTTCGGCATCGCCGATCCTCGACGGGGATGGGGACGGACCCCATACCCACCAGCCTAACACAAGCCTTGGAATCATCTCGTCTCCTCGATTCCCTCCTAGTCAATCACCTACTTCATTTCCATTTATTGTGATTTGTATATTTTTAGTAAAGAGAGATATTCTCTCCTTCTTTATTGTAACATCTTCTTGTATTTAAACTTGTACAATGATCAATAGAAATCATTAAGGTTTTACCATTATCACATGGTATCAGCCAGCCAAGATCAAAACTTTTTTCCTCTTTAAATTCGTTGACCTTCTTTCTTATTTTTCCTGTTTCTTTTCTTTTCTTCTAGCCGATACTTTTCCTGATTCTTTTCTGCCAACCGATTACTCCTAATGGCAACCAACAATACATCCGATCTCTCCTCCATCCATCTCCATTCCCTTAGCGATCTCATTAACATTAAGTTGAACTCCACCAACTATCTCCAATGGGAGAAACAACTTACACCGGTTTTGGCCTGTCTCAATTTACTCGGTCATGTCAATGTTACGACCACTCCCCCACCAGAAAAAATAACTTCCAAAAATCAAACCTCGGACAATCCCGCATACCTATCTTGGAAAACTAATGATCAAAAGGTCATCCTTTTGATAAATTCCACTCCAACCGAAGAGGCCATGGCAGAGACCATGGACCACACCACGGCTGCTAGCGTTTGGAAAGCTTTAGCTGATGCCTATAGCCATTGTTCGATCGAACGTATTCACAATTTAAAGGGTACTCTTCGAACCCTTCAAAAAGGCGAGTCCTCCGTGTCCGAATTTGGTCGACAATTCAAGTCCCTATCCGACCAACTAGCCGCTATTGGGCATCCCATAAGTGATGAGGATAAGTGTCATTGGTTCTTTTGTGGACTAGGCGCCTCCTTTGAAAACTTCTCCACATCTCAACGAACCATCCATCCCGCACCTTCTTTTCGTGACCTCTAAGCTAATGCCGAAAACCAAGAAATGTTTGTCCAAAAACTCCACGGGTCTCAACCTTCCCAAGCCGCTTTCTGCCTGAATCAAACCAAAAATCGTACCGGCTCATCTTGTGGAAGAGGATGGAACTCAAACAATAATCGTGGTCGCACAGGTTCATACACCAAACGACCACCCTTATGTCAATTATGCCGAAAAGAGGGGCACTACGCCACTACTTGTCCAATCCTTGGTTCTTTTGCTAAAAAACATCTTGATGCTAATCTAGCCGATGCCTTCCTTGCTTAATGCAGCATTGCAACGGACACTCCGGATTGGACTGCCGATTCAGGTGCTACCACACATATGCTTCCTACTATTTTTGGTCTAACTTATTCACAACCTCAAACCAAAAACATTTGAGTCACATTTGGTAACGGGGAATCATTACCCATAACCCACATTGGAAAAACTAATTTAAATAATTCCATTTCATTAAAAAAATGTGCTCGTTGTTCCAAACCTCAAAAAAATCTACTTTCCATTAGTAGATTAACAAATGACTCGTCGGTTGATGTTTTGTTTTCTAATGATTATTTTCATATTCAGGACCGAAAAACATCGGAAGTTCTAGCTAGAGCCACATGTGAAAACGGTTTCTATGTCCTCACTCAAAGTCACAAGTCCCTTGTTGCCGCACTTTCTACTACGCACCTTGGTGCTTCTTTCAATAAATGGCACAGTCGCCTTGGCCATGTTTCTTTTGATACAATTTTTAATTTAAATAGACTTAGACATGTTTTTGTTACCCAAACCGGGTCTATACAATTCTTGCGAATTATCAAAAGCTAAGCATTTACCATTTATTGAAAATTCTAAACGCGCACAACATGTTTTAGATCTCATTCATTGCGATCTATGGGGACCCACCCCCGTCCCATCTACCGATGGTTACCAATACTATGTCATATTTATAGATGATTATTCTCGGTTCACTTGGTTTTATCCATTAAAGGCAAAATCGGATTTCTGCAATGTTCTCACAACTTTTTTACCTTTTGTACAAAACCAATTTTCAACAACCATCAAAGTTTTCCAAAGCTATCGTGGAACCGAATTTACAAATCATCAAGTGCAAAATTTCTTTAAACAAAATGGCATACATCATCGGTTATCATGTCCTCACACACCCAAACAAAATGGGCGTGCAGAACGCAAACACCGTCACATAACCGAAACTGGGTTAGCCATGATGTTCAACGCTCATGCTCCACCCAATCTTTGGTTTGATGCCTTTGCCTCCGCGACCTTCATCATAAATCGCCTCCCCACACCCATTTTAAACAACAAATCTCCATTTGAAATCCTTTTTCATCAACCACCCACCTATTCAAATCTTCGTGTTTTTGGTTGTCGTGTATACCCATATCTACATGACTATAGAAATAATAAACTACTTCCTAAAAGTACACCTTGCTTATTCATCGGTTATAGTCCATGTTACAAAGGCTTTCAATGTCTTGACACCACAACCGGACGGGTATACACCACACAACACGTTAGATTTGATGATGACAACTTACCATTCCAAACCTCCTCAACATCTTCGGATGTCACAAACTTACCTATTACCGACTTTGATGACCATTTACCCTCGCTCTCCCAAAACAGCCCAAAACCGCATGACAAATCCAACTCTCCTGGCCCATCATCACCATCTCTCGGCCTATTTCTCACAAACAAAAACAACACAACCTCACCAACAACTCAACCCCACCCTTCTGTTTTCGATGATCCATTACTTTTCCCTTCCACATCTGGCCCAAATCCCCACAACCAACCTGAACCCATCGGCCCATTTTCACCTCACCCTTCCAGCCCAACATCGACCCCTTCCATGCCAAACCAAACCAAATTATCCTCACCGGCCCAACACTCCAGCCCAACTCCCTCCACTCCTCACGTCCCAACCACAACTCCTCATTCAAGCCCATTTCAATCCTCAAGCCACTCTACCACCCTTCCGCATCAACCGACACCTCTGGTTCGGATTCTCCCAACTCATTTTCATCACACCCGCCTCATAACATTCATCCCATGATCACTCGAGCAAAAGATGGCATTTTCAAACCAAAAACCTTTGAAAATCACAATTCCTTTTTCTCGTCACATGTTCCCAAGGGAATAAAAACGGCTCTTAAACACCCCAAATGGATTCAAGTAATGAACGAGGAATTACATGCCTTGCGTAAAAACAACACATGGCATCTCGTTCCTCGACCATCACACACCAACATCATTGGTTCCAAATGGATTTATAGAATCAAATATAAATCTGAAGGCTCTCTTGATCGCTACAAAGCCCGTCTTGTAGCTCAAGGCTTCACTCAAATACCGGGACTCGATTTCTCTCATACTTTAGTCCGGTAGTCAAATCCGCTACCATCCGTGTTGTCCTAAGCCTTGCCACGATCAACAAGTGGAAACTACGTCAATTAGCTGTAAATAATGCTTTCCTAAATAGCCACTAAACGAAACAGTTTTTATAGAACAACCTCCCGGTTTTGAAGATCCAAACAAACCCAATGATGTGTGCAAACTCAATCATGCTCTCTATGGTCTAAAACAAGCATCTCATGCTTGGTTTCAACACCTAAGCAACTTCTTGCTTACTCTCGGATTTGAAAATAGTAGATCCGACCCTTCTCTATTCACCTACCAACGCCATGGTATTTTAATTTATCTCCTTGTTTATGTGGACGACATCATTATCACCTGTAATAATGACACATTTATTACCAACTTCACCACACGTCTTGACAAGGAATTCAAAATTAAAGACCTTGGATTGCTTCAATTTTTTCTCGGCTTGGAGGTGATGCACACTGACTCGGGTTTATTTCTAAATTAATCCAAATATGCCCATGACATATTAACTCGAGCCGGTCTTCTTGATTCCAAACCCGTTGCTACTCCTCTCACATCTAAAGATGTGTTCCACTCCCAGGGTCATCCCTTTCATGATCCTACTCTTTATCTCTCTCTTGTCGGTGCCCTTCAATACCTCACTATCACTCAACTCGACCTTTCCTATGCCGTAAACCAAGCCAGTCAATTCCTTCAACAACCCACCGCCACCCATTTTCAGTTGGTCAAGCAAATTCTTAGATATGTTAAAGGCACTTTGACTCATGATTTACATTTTGATAGACCTCCTAACACTACTTTACTAGGTTTTTCAGATGCAGATTGGGCTCGATGTATCGACACTAGAAGATCCAACTATGGCTACTGTATCTGCTTAGGTGGAAACTTGGTCTCTTGGAGTGCAAAGAAGCAGCCTAGAGTCTCACGGTCCAGTTGTGAATCCGAATATAGGGCTATGACAAACATGGCAGCTGTGACACCCGGCTTTTCAGGCCGTACCGTACAATTGTAACACGTGTTGTGAATAGATAAAAAGGCCATATTTGACTGATTATGATGTTTATTTTTGAAATTTAATGAGTTGGTAAATTTAAACCTCGGTAAAAATTTTATTGGCAACGGTAAAATAAAGCTTATCGCGTAACGGTTAAAATGCGAAACGAACGTCGGTAACCACCCGATCAGTGTTAAAATCCTAAAAATAGTCTGTTATGATTAGAATAATAATTTTAATCATATTCTTGAGGAAAAATAAATTAAAACGCTAAGAAACTCTATTTTTCGAGTTTAAGCGCGTACCGCGCGATGCAGCGCGTATACCGACAAAATACTGTCAACACAGCCTGTCATGGCAACTGATAATCATTTTAGTAATAATTTGACAATTTTATCACTTTAGAATGATAAAAATAAATAAAAACGCATAAATCCCTATTTTTGCGATTTTAAGCGCGTACCGCGCAGCACAGCGCGCATATTGCCAAATACCGGCAACGTAGCCAGTCCAGGCAAACAAAATATTGTTCAATAATATTTTGGTGAGATTATTTTTATAGAGTGATAAAAATAATTTAAAACGCACTAAAACGGGATTAAAACGCTAGATAAAATACTCGGTAACCGGTTAAATACCAGTTTTTGATCTGTATATATATATATATATATATATATCATATGTATGCGTGTATATGTGTGTGAGAATGCTAGTTGGCAGCCATGCATGTACACTCTCTCTCCTCTCTCATGCTATTATTGGTCTAAATGGAGGTGGGTGATGACACTTTCCTTAAAGCTTTCAAAATATTCCACCATTTCAAGACTTGTGTCTTTAAAACACTCAAAGAATCTCTCTCTCTCCTAAAATCAGCCGAAACCCCCCCCCCATATCACAATAATTTCGAAAATTCTTGAGTGTTCTTGTAAGAACCAAGCTCAATCCAAAGTGTTTCCAAGTGTGTTTAGTGATTTGAAGGCCAATCCATGGAGTTTTTAAGAAGGTGCAAGCTTTTTTATCACAAAAACCATCATCAAAAACTCATTTATACTCTTGAAAGTTATAAACTTACTTTTATAATGTATATTCTTGTTTCATGGTAATGGTGATGATGGAAAGTTTCTTGAAAAGCTTAGAATTCTTCACAAACTTGAAATTTAAACAAGAAAATGGTTTTAGTCAAAACAAAATGGAAATACATACATATATGTATGTGGCCGTGAGTGTGTAAATATATATGTAAGAGTTTGAGTTTTGATTTTTGGGTTGATTATTATTTGACATGATTCTTGAAAGGACAAATGCATGCATGATCAAATGTGGTTTTATAAAAGCTCATATGATTAAAAGATGAATATGTTAAAATAAATTTTGGATGGATGAGCACACATGTGTGTGTGTCGTGTATGTACATATGTGGGTGCACACAAGTGGGTTTTGTTAGTTAGTGTGTAAATGAAAGATACTTGTAATTATATATGAATGAATTGTATGATGATGGATGATATAGGTTGAGTTATGTAAAATATGATATTAATGTGTTCTTGAGTATGATTAGAACATAAAAGATGATAATGATGTTATATGAGTGCATTAGATGCATTTACTTGAACATGCATATGATGATATGTGATCATAAAAAGGTGATTTGAGTATGATTTAGTAAAAATCAGTTTTAATCAGATTATAAACACTAAAATAAAGTTATTTTAAAGTGTTTACTGATATATAACTTTGTCATAATGTTTGATAGCTTTGCATGTTGTACTTGGTGCATTAAAGGTTGTAAAATACATGAAATCGCATGATTTATGTGACTTAAATAAAAACTGAACTAATCTGATTATAACCACTATTTTAATCAGTAAATAACATGTATTGTGTTAAAATATCAAGTCATTTCGAGTTGGGATGGTTATAGTAACGTTTAACGCAAAACTATGCGTTAAAACGGTCAAAAATCGGCTTTTCAAGTGATTTATATAAAACTGATTTAGATGAGTAAGTAAATTGATATTTTTAGTTTAAAAATAAGTAATTTAACTAATTTTAAGTTTACTTGGTGTTTGGTTGGTCATACGTGACTTCTGACGCCCGAAAACGTTACCGAATCGCTAAAATACGCATTTTTCAATATACACTAGTATAGGTAAAATTTTGGGTGAACCTTATGTGTTAAAATGTGTTAAGTGATTTAAACATGAGAATGTGAAAATATGTTATGTTTTAACATGATATTAGAAATCTAGCTTACGCATGTATGCTTGTACGTTTTGTGCGGTAGAAACGGTAAAAATTGCGTTAAATGCGTAACTTGTTTTTCGAGCATGAAATTCGGTACATATGAGATGTTTTATGTATATTTTCTTAAAAAATGACAAAATCGATAAGTTAACAAGATTTCGTGTGTTTCGGTGTTAAATTATGTGAACGTTTATGTATATATATTACGACGCGCAAATCGTAGATATATTGCATATAAACGGGAGAGTTAATGGATTTACACAATAATGGTCACCAATAAAATCGTTCAAGTCGCAAAATCATAATATATATATATATATATATATGGACTTATATATATATTAACGTGCCAACATAATCAAAAATGACAACTTTTCGAGAAAATCTCAAAGTTATGTGATAATTCTAAGAAACGGAGAAACTTAGGATTTTTATGTTATGGATATTGATTTAAAATCGTTCCTATATATATATATATATATATATAATAGGACGTGTAGAAATCAATCTCTGGGATTGCGCTATTTAAAATACGCACCCAAAGGTGAGTGTCACTAACCCCCACTTTTTACTGCTTTGTATATATTTTGGGGGTAAAACACGTCGTTAAAAGGGTTTAATAATGTTTTCGAAATAAAACATACCCTTTAATATAAAATATATATTTTCGCTGAAAATATATGAAATTTGATAAGTCATACGTTTCGAAGTAAAACGTTTTTGATGAATGAATATTGAAAGTACGGTAATTCCTAAGCGAAACATAACCGTACAGTTGGGGACGAATTCTTGACTGGGTCTCATATGATGGAGAGTAAGGGTAATTCGTACAACGTCGTGTATTAAATTATCATATTAGTATGATATATATATTGTACGTGAGGCAGACATCATATTGTCCTTCAAGATATTGAAAGTACGGTATTTCCTAAGCGAAACATAACTGTACAGTTGGGGACGAATTCTTGACTGGGTCTCATATGATGGAGAGTAAGGGTAATTCGTACAACGTCGTGTATTAAATTATCATATTAGTAGGATATATATATTGTACGTGAGGCAGACATCATATTGTCCTTCAAGAGGACCCTGCGCCCATGATGTCGTTTAATCAGTTAAGTATTGCACGCGATGAATTGTTGGTAGATCTATCGGGTTGATAACCCCGTCGTGACCGGTCGCCCCGTGTCAAGTCAAACGACGAAATTAAATTCTGTTTATTGTCTAGCTTTGATTATCCCTGCATGGTTAATATATAGTTCGTATCGTCTAGCTAACATACGATTCTGAAAGTTAACGCAATAATTTAATATACAAAACCTGGGTAATATATATATAACAGTTGTCGGATTGATGAACCGACGGAAGGCCCATGGATTTTATTAAGGAAGTAAAATGGACCTTCTGAAATTTATATGGATGTTTTCAAATAAACACCTAAACAGAAAGTTTTCCTTGGAATAAAAATTGTTTGTAAACGAATACGTTGTCACACCCCGACCGCGTAAAACAACAAATCGCGGCGGAAACATCGGGGAGTGTTGCAACAGAATTAATTGTTTCATAACCATGGCATACAAAGTTGTATTTATTTATTAAACAAGGGTGTTACATTGTCTCGAAACAGTAAATTAAGAGTTCAGAACATAATTAAACATAGTCTATATTCTTTTAAAGTCTCTAAGGCACAGGTCCGCCCTAGTATCATGACCAACATCCTATGGAAAAGCACCTGAAAACACATGTGAAAATAGGTACGTCAGCATAAAAATGCCTGTGAGATACATAGGTTTTGTGAAAATAGGATTCATGACTTATGTTTAAGAAAAATGTTTAGTCATGAACCTTGTAATTTGCTTTGTCATGTAAATCATTTGAAAATAATAAGATCAGATGATATGTATAAGTAAATGTCAGGTTAAATAAATAACCATGTAAAAATGTGTTTGTATAAGATAAGTTGTTTGTAAATCAATGTCTTGTGAAAAGCATGTTATTTGTATAAAATGTTCTATGTCTCAAACTGAAATGATTCAAATAACGTTACGCCATGTAATACCATACAAACACTTATATATAGGAAGTACCAGGGGCGTATCCACCATGCTTGTATCATATTACACACGCATCGTTACTTAATCACTTAATCAAACCAAACCAACCAATGTAAGAAGTCTATGCTTAAACCAATTGTCAAAATGTATTGAATAATATGTCAAAGTGTTCATGTCAAGATGTAAATCATGTAGTGTGAAACAATTGTCAAACATGTTATGTGTCAAAGGTAAATCATGTCAAATTTCTATGTCAAATATCCATGTCAAATGTCTGTGTCAAATTATCCATGTCAAATGTCTATGTCAAATATCCATGTCAAATGTCTATGTCAAATATCCATGTCAAATGTTTATGTCAAATATCCATGTCAAATGTTTATGTGAAAAATGTCTATGTCAAAATGTCATGTATGGCAAGTGAAATGTCTCAACTAAACCATATGCACAAAAACAAAATGTTGAAGTAAAACTTGGTTTAAATCAACGCTATGTTTTGTGTAAATGCATGCAACTATTTAATATGAACATTTATGCGGTATTGTGAAAATGCCTACATCCAAGCCTTGTGACTGTGGTGATAAACCCTTTAAACAAATTAAAGGTCTATCTGTCTTATATCATCGAATTCGGTCATTCCTTTCATCCCCTTTCCCTGGGACGTCCGGAACGGGAGTTGTCAATTCCTATGGTACCACTACCTACTAACGAACGGCGTAGCTAATGTTAATGAATGTATTGTCCCATGTAAACAAACCAAATGTCATACCAAAATGTAAACATGTGAAAACAATGCACTAAGTATGAATTCAAATGAACATACATAGCATGAAATGTCATGTAAAATGATGTACTAAGTAATGCACAAAATGGGCACACCTAGCATGAAATGTCATAAAATCATGTACTATAATGTACTAACGAACATAGCAGTATATGATGTGAAAACAGGAAAGCACGAAAGTAACCAGTAGGCACATGTGTTCCACCCCAAAACAGTTTGGAAAACAGTAAAAGAGGGGTCTATGTACTCACTTGAGATTGCTCAGTTGTATAAAGATAATCACCGAGTAATGCTAGAGATCTCGGAATCAAACGGCACCTAGTATAGGTAACTATGTTAATAAACCGGACCTATCTCGGAAGATTGGGTAGCATTAGGGTTTGTAAACCAAATGAGTGTAGGAACTCACGTGATATGGTTTAACAAAGCCTACATACTAAATGAAACTTAACCAAAGTCTTATTGACCCATTATGATCCGTTTAGGTAGCTTATGCTACTTTAACGCATCGTGCGCGTGAAACGCGTTCGGACCGCCTAACTAGTCCTATGACAAGTATTATATGCCTAAACATGTTACATAATCAGTTACGTGACAAAAGTTTAGGTTACATATGCTAAATTACCAATTATGTATGAAAAGGGTATCCTGGTAATTTACCTAAGGCATATAAACTACCTATCATACAACTATTTAAACGTCGTGACCATAAGGTATAACCTCGGAAGGTTATTCCCTACACTATGGTCACCTAATGTATTTGGTCGGATCCTAATGATCGACCAAACTGGGTCGGGTTCGAAGGTATAAGCGATTTATCAGATCGCTTACCCTACGACCCTAGACAACGTGGTAATCAGTAGGCATAGTCCCAAGGGACTATAACCAACGTGATTACACTCACGTTGCGAAGTTCAAACGAACTTCGCATTGACCATTACTGGTCAACGCTGAAAGTCAAACAAAGTTTGACTTTCTGACTCGAAAAAGCAGTAAAATAAGGAAAAGAACGAAAGAATACTTACGAAGGGTCCCCGAATGCTAATCGTGATCACAATAACTCAGGTATGAAACAAAGGTTTCAACTTAGAGTCAAATAGATCAGATTCTTGTGGGTTTAGAAGTTGTGGGGGTGGGGTATTTATAGTTTTCGGGTAACCGTTAAGATCGTTTGTTGAATATCGTGCCTTAATCCAAGCCGTACAAGTGTCGGAAACTCATGGTGGCTAAAAATGATGTTTATCAACAGATTAGGCAAGTTGCAAGCATGTGGTTGTGGTTAAAACAGCTGGATCGTGCTGACTGTTCGTTCTAATCTGATCAGACAGGCGGACGCGGCCCGCGTCAGAATCAAGCAAATCTCAGGCGGGCCGCCTGAGAGTTGCAGATCAGAAAATTACAGTTTTGGTCCCTGTTGTGTATTCAGCCCATTTCCGGCACTTCTAAGGCCCGTAAAGCCAACTTTAAGGCCCTAAAATGTTGCCTAAACATTGTGGACATGAAACATGTTCAAAAATATGTCTGATGTTGGTTCGTTTGGCCGTACGAACGCGATGTTCGCTTAATTACGACGAAATGCGCACAAGCGCGAAAAACGATCCAAATGACGCAACGAATGGATTTTTCTTAAGGCGAACACTAAAATATAATGTAGTCATGCTTTCATAAATTTTTGGATGTCCAGATGTATTCAGAACGTAAGTTATGCGCGAAAATGCAAACTTGTGCACTTTTTGACACTTTTAGTCCCTGAATGTCCCAAAAGTTTATTTTAGCACACCAAACCCCTCAAAGCCTATTTCTAAGCTATGTAAAGGATATTTAAGGTGTGTTTAACTTATGGTCATGTTCCGGAATGTTTGTTACAGTTCAAATTGACATACTTTCGCAGTTTGTCATATTTAGTCCCTGTAAGCAAATTAACTTGTTTTTGCCATACTAAAGCCTTCAAAACTTATTTCTAAGTTATGTAAAGGTTATTTAAGGTATGTTGAGTATATGTTGATGTTCCAGAGTATTTCTCGCATTAAACTGAGTATGTTTACGCACTAGTTTGCGTATAACTCTCCAGAAAGTGATGTAGAGTTTGGAATTGGACAAAGATCAAAACATGAAAAATGTAAAACACAATCAAACAAACATTGGGATCAAATAACATTGTTTTACTGATAGTAGAACTGTTCATAGTGATTACAAGCACAGTTGTTACAGTCTCCCCTACTTGTGGAAATTTCGTCCCGAAATTTATTTAGAGGAAACTCGTGGAAAAAGATGTGGATATTTCGCCTTCATTTGATCTTCGCGTTCCCAAGTAAACTCAGGTCCACGTTTAGCTTCCCAGCGAACTTTGACCAAAGGAATGCGCTTGCGTTTAAGCCACTTGACTTCACGTTCCATGATTTCCACTGGTTTCTCAACAAATTTCAGTGTTTTGCCAACACGAATTTCGTCAAGCGGTATGGAGAAGTTCTCATCAGCTGTACACCTCTTGAGATTGGACACGTGAAAAGTTGGATGAACATTTCCCAGTTCAGGAGGTAACTCAAGTCTGTAGGCTACCTTTCCGATTCTTTCGACAATCTTGAATGGTCCAACATATCTAGGTGCAAGTTTTCCTTTCTTTCCAAATCTGATCACACCTTTCCAAGGTGAGACCTTAAGTAATACTCGATCACCGACTTGAAATTCCAAGGCTTTGCGTTTTGGGTCCGCGTAAATCTTCTGACGGCTTCTAGCTGCCTGAAGGTTATCACGAACTTTCTTGACCTTGTCAGTTGTCTCTAAAATGAGGGCAGGTCCAGTAAGTTGAGCCTCGCCAATCTCATTCCAGCAGACTGGTGAACGACATTTTCGACCATAGAGAGCCTCGAAAGGAGCCATTTTGATGCTAGTGTGATAACTGTTGTTGTAGGAGAATTCAATCAATTTAAGATGTGAATCCCAGCTACCACCAAAATCGATCACACAAGCTCTAAGCATATCCTCCAAAGTCTGGATTGTTCTTTCAGATTGACCATCCGTTTGTGGATGATAAGCTGTGCTCAGATTAAGTTGGGTCCCCATAGCAGATTGCATGGTTCTCCAAAAGTGAGAAGTGAAACGAGCATCTCTGTCCGAAATGATGTTCAAAGGAACACCATGTCGAGCTACAATTTCATCCACATAGATTTGAGCAAGTCTGTCAGCAGGAAAATCCTCACGGATTGGCAAGAAATGTGCTGACTTTGTAAGACGATCAATGACTACCCAGATGGCATCATGACCTTTCTTTATGCGCGGGAGTTTGGTAACAAGATCCATAGTAATGTTTTCCCATTTCCAAACTGGGATCTCTGGTTGCTCCAATAAACCCGAAGGACGCTGATGTTCAGCCTTAACCTTAAGACAAGTAAGGCATTTTGATACGTATAAGGCAATGTCTTTCTTCATACCAGGCCACCAATAGTGAGTACGAAGGTCCTTATACATTTTATCTGAGCCCGGATGAATAGAATAACGAGACTTATGGGCTTCATCCATAAGCAAGGCACGAAGATCATCCTGGCTTGGGACCCACAAACGGTCCATGAAGTAATATGACCCATTGTCCTTCAGTTCAAGAGCAAGTGTTATGTGATAGGGAAATTCCTTATCCATCAAACCTTGTGAAACACACGATTGCTGAGCTTGAGAAATGCGTGCTTGGATATCGGATTGTGCTTGAATAACAGATTGAACACGTACACAATGAAGCTTAGTACGTTCCTTGCGACTCAATGCATCAGCTACGACATTCGCCTTACCAGGATGGTAGCGAATTTCGCAGTCATAGTCGTTTAAAAGCTCAACCCAACGTCGCTGTCTCATGTTGAGTTCTTTCTGGTTGAAGATATGCTGGAGACTTTTGTGGTCAGTGAAGACCACACATTTTGTACCGTACAAATAGTGTCTCCAGATCTTGAGAGCGAAAACAACTGCACCCAACTCAAGATCATGAGTGGTGTAGTTCTTCTCATGTATCTTCAATTGTCTTGATGCATAGGCTATGACTTTGTTCCTTTGCATCAGAACACAGCCAAGACCCAATTTAGATGCATCACAATACACGACAAAATCATCATCACCCTCAGGCAATGATAGGACAGGCGCATCGCAAAGCTTCTGCTTCAGATGTTGAAAGGCTTCCTCTTGTCTGAATCCCCAGTAAAAGGGCATTTTCTTCTGAGTTAGAGCAGTTAGAGGCACTGCAATCTTAGAGAAGTTTTCAATGAAGCGGCGATAATAACCCGCTAGACCAAGAAATGAACGAACTTCAGTAGGAGTAGTAGGCGTATCCCAATCCTTAATCGCACTGATCTTGGAGGGATCTACATGAACACCTCGTTCGTTGATAATGTGTCCCAAAAATTGAACTTCTTCAAGCCAAAATTCGCACTTGGAGAATTTGGCGAAAAGTTGCTCTTTCTTCAGGAGTTCCAGAGTAAGACGAAGATGCTGCTCGTGATCAGCTCGCGTCTTAGAGTAAATCAAGATGTCATCGATAAAAACAATGACGAACTGATCCAAATAAGGTTTACAGACCCTATTCATTAAGTCCATGAAAACAGCAGGAGCATTAGTCAAACCGAATGGCATGACTGTGAACTCGTAATGTCCATAACGAGTACGGAATGCTGTCTTCGGAATGTCTTCTTCTTGCACCCGAAGTTGATGATATCCAGATCGCAGATCAATCTTCGAAAAATAAGAAGCGCCTTGTAACTGATCAAAGAGATCATCAATGCGAGGTAGAGGATATCGATTCTTGATGGTAAGCTTGTTAAGCTCACGGTAATCGATACACATCCTAAAGGATCCATCCTTCTTCTTGACAAAAAGAACGGGAGCACCCCAAGGTGAAAAACTAGGACGTATAAAACCTTTGTCAGAGAGCTCCTGAAGCTGTTTAGACAACTCTTGCATCTCAGATGGTGCAAGACGATATGGAGCTCTGGCAATGGGATTTGCACCAGGTACGAGATCAATGCGGAACTCGACTTGGCGTGCTGGAGGTAGACCAGGTAAGTCTTCAGGGAATACTTCAGAATAATCCCGAACGACAGGAATATCTGAAATAGACTTACCCTTGCCTTTATCTTCTGTAACATGTGCTAAGAAAGCCACATAGTTCTTCTGCAGATACCTCCGAGCTTTAAAACAAGACATGAGTTTGAGACCACCGGTAGGCTTCTCACCTTGAACCTGCAGGATCTCGCCTGTCGAAAGTGGCACACGAACAATCTTCTTAGAACAAACTATCTCTGCGTGATGCTTGGATAACCAATCCATTCCCACAATAACGTCGAAGCTTCCAAGTTGCATAGGCGCGAGGTCAATAGGAAAAAGATGGTCGTTAAGATTCAACTGGCAGTTGTGAAGAACAGAATCAAGAATAATGGGTTCACCACTAGCAACCTCTACTGTCAAAGATTTGCCTAGTTTCGTTCTAGACACTCGAAGCATTGGTTCAAAGGACAAAGACACGAAACTCTTATCGGCACCAGAATCGAAAAGAACAGATGCAGGCTGATTATTAATAAAGAACGTACCGTTCACCACATTATCGTCAGCCTGTGCCTCTTGGGCATTCATGTTAAAAACTCGGCCTCGAGCCGGAGCCTGATTCTGGTTCTGGTTCTGGTTCGCCAGTCTTGGGCACCGATTTCTATAGTGGGTCAGATCCCCACAATTGTAACAAGCACCTGGTGGGTATTGTGGTCGTGCAGCTTGACCCTGTTGCGGAGCAGGAGGCTGAGCAACTTGTTGAGCCGGGTTCTGAACCGCGGGATTCTGAGCAGATCGACAAACATTGGCGAGATGGCCTGATTTCCCACAGTTAGTACAGAAACGGCATGGAAGTTGTGGCTGGTGGTGACTGTTGCATCTATTGCACAAAGGTGCATTCCCTGAATAGGGTTTCTTTGCTGGAGGCTGTGCAGGTTGGTTGTGAGCTACCTGGTTAGCTTGAGCAGTGATAGCAAAATTTTGGGAAGCCTTACGCTTCGTTGCCCTCTTTGAAGAACCAGAGTTCTTTCCACTCCCGTTTTGACCTTTCTTGCTATCCACCTTATCTGCCGACTGTTTCTCGCCCTTGTCACCCTTCCGGTGTAACTTGTTCTTCCGGATCTGCGACTCAGTCAGTGTCGCAGATAACTCGATCGCCTGACGAAGTGTGGCAGGGTTACTACCAGTAAGAATGTCTTGTACCGAGTCAGGTAGGCCATCGATGTATCTCTCGATAGCCTTGTCGAGTGGGGTGACCATTGTTGGGCAAAGCAGACTCAACTCTTCAAACCGATCAGTATAAGCCCTATGCTCACCACTATCTTGCTTCAGCTCATCAAACTCCTTCTCCAATGCTCGTTGCTCATGACGAGGACAGAATTCCCTCATCATAAGGGCTCTAAGTTCAGCCCATGTCTGTGCGAGAGCAACTTCTGCACCCCGGTCTCTCATAACCCCGTTCCACCATGTCAAAGCCCTCTTCTGAAATACGCTCGAGGAGAACTCGACCTTGCGATTATCCGGACACTGCACATGGCGAAAAGTATTCTCTATACTCTCGAACCACTGAAGAAGCCCAGTCGCTCCTTCAGAACCACTAAACTTGAGTGGTTTAGCCTGGTTAAAATCCTTGTATTTGCATGGAACATTGTTGTTGTTGTTGGCCTGGTTCCATTGAGCAAAGAGATTTGGGAATTGAGCAGCCATCTGCTGCGCAATAATTTCTGCCAGCTCGGCAGTAGCTATCTGGTTCTCGCGTCGAGGAGGCATTCTAAAAGAGGAAAACATGAAAAGAAACGAGTGAGATGATTGGATGAAAAGAATGAGATGATAAAAACAAGAATTGCCAACAGCATAGATGGTGGTCATTCGTCCGTATCACAAAGCAAACAAACGACTCACAGTGACTAATCAAAGTAAATGGATCAAAAATAATGTATAATGAAGACATGCTCGCCTATAAGTGAACACTCATCCCAAGAATTCCCAGGTAAGCACAACTGGTCTCGCGTCTGGTTGAGATGTATACGAAGTGCTTGCCTAGACAGAAAACCCAGAATACAGGCATTCACCCTTCCAGTTTGCACATGTTCACATTATTTAAAACCCAAAACGTTTGACGGGATTTTTGAAAATTAGAAGGCACAAGGCCAAAAAACAAACTGAAAAGGGTTCAAAACCATATAACAGAGGGTTCAAAACCTTACAATTGAGGGTTCAAAACCTTGTAATAAATCACTCAAAAACAGATGATTATTTTTCAAAAATCGTTTCGGAAAATTTTGGTTCTTGTTTTGATAATCACCTAAGGATAGGTGATGTACATGTTTTAAGATCTAAACACAAGATAACTTGTGTTAGGGTCCTAGAAAAGTTATAGTCTAGGTCAAAGCATTACTAATAACCTAATTCCCTATAACCATTGGCTCTGATACCAACTCTTCTGTCACACCCCGACCGCGTAAAACAACAAATCGCGGCAGAAACATCGGGGAGTGTTGCAACAGAATTAATTGTTTCATAACCATGGCATACAAAGTTGTATTTATTTATTAAACAAGGGTGTTACATTGTCTCGAAACAGTAAATTGAGAGTTCAGAACATAATTAAACATAGTCTATATTCTTTTAAAGTCTCTAAGGCACAGGTCCGCCCTAGTATCATGACCAACATCCTATGGAAAAGCACCTGAAAACACATGTGAAAATAGGTACGTCAGCATAAAAATGCCTGTGAGATACATAGGTTTTGTGAAAATAGGATTCATGACTTATGTTTAAGAAAAATGTTTAGTCATGAACCTTGTAATTTGCTTTGTCATGTAAATCATTTGAAAATAATAAGATCAGATGATATGTATAAGTAAATGTCAGGTTAAATAAATAACCATGTAAAAATGTGTTTGTATAAGATAAGTTGTTTGTAAATCAATGTCTTGTGAAAAGCATGTTATTTGTATAAAATGTTCTATGTCTCAAACTGAAATGATTCAAATAACGTTACGCCATGTAATACCATACAAACACTTATATATAGGAAGTACCAGCGGCGTATCCACCATGCTTGTATCATATTACACACGCATCGTTACTTAATCACTTAATCAAACCAAACCAACCAATGTAAGAAGTCTATGCTTAAACCAATTGTCAAAATGTATTGAATAATATGTCAAAGTGTTCATGTCAAGATGTAAATCATGTAGTGTGAAACAATTGTCAAACATGTTATGTGTCAAAGGTAAATCATGTCAAATTTCTATGTCAAATATCCATGTCAAATGTCTATGTCAAATTATCCATGTCAAATGTCTATGTCAAATATCCATGTCAAATGTCTATGTCAAATATCCATGTCAAATGTTTATGTCAAATATCCATGTCAAATGTTTATGTGAAAAATGTCTATGTCAAAATGTCATGTATGGCAAGTGAAATGTCTCAACTAAACCATATGCACAAAAACAAAATGTTGAAGTAAAACTTGGTTTAAATCAACGCTATGTTTTGTGTAAATGCATGCAACTATTTAATATGAACATTTATGCGGTATTGTGAAAATGCCTACATCCAAGCCTTGTGACTGTGGTGATAAACCCTTTAAACAAATTAAAGGTCTATCTGTCTTATATCATCGAATTCGGTCATTCCTTTCATCCCCTTTCCCTGGGACGTCCGGAACGGGAGTTGTCAATTCCTATGGTACCACTACCTACTAACGAACGGCGTAGCTAATGTTAATGAATGTATTGTCCCATGTAAACAAACCAAATGTCATACCAAAATGTAAACATGTGAAAACAATGCACTAAGTATGAATTCAAATGAACATACATAGCATGAAATGTCATGTAAAATGATGTACTAAGTAATGCACAAAATGGGCACACCTAGCATGAAATGTCATAAAATCATGTACTATAATGTACTAACGAACATAGCAGTATATGATGTGAAAACAGGAAAGCACGAAAGTAACCAGTAGGCACATGTGTTCCACCCCAAAACAGTTTGGAAAACAGTAAAAGAGGGGTCTATGTACTCACTTGAGATTGCTCAGTTGTATAAAGATAATCACCGAGTAATGCTAGAGATCTCGGAATCAAACGGCACCTAGTATAGGTAACTATGTTAATAAACCGGACCTATCTCGGAAGATTGGGTAGCATTAGGGTTTGTAAACCAAATGAGTGTAGGAACTCACGTGATATGGTTTAACAAAGCCTACATACTAAATGAAACTTAACCAAAGTCTTATTGACCCATTATGATCCGTTTAGGTAGCTTATGCTACTTTAACGCATCGTGCGCGTGAAACGCGTTCGGACCGCCTAACTAGTCCTATGACAAGTATTATATGCCTAAACATGTTACATAATCAGTTACGTGACAAAAGTTTAGGTTACATATGCTAAATTACCAATTATGTATGAAAAGGGTATCCTGGTAATTTACCTAAGGCATATAAACTACCTATCATACAACTATTTAAACGTCGTGACCATAAGGTATAACCTCGGAAGGTTATTCCCTACACTATGGTCACCTAATGTATTTGGTCGGATCCTAATGATCGACCAAACTGGGTCGGGTTCGAAGGTATAAGCGATTTATCAGATCGCTTACCCTACGACCCTAGACAACGTGGTAATCAGTAGGCATAGTCCCAAGGGACTATAACCAACGTGATTACACTCACGTTGCGAAGTTCAAACGAACTTCGCATTGACCATTACTGGTCAACGCTGAAAGTCAAACAAAGTTTGACTTTCTGACTCGAAAAAGCAGTAAAATAAGGAAAAGAACGAAAGAATACTTACGAAGGGTCCCCGAATGCTAATCGTGATCACAATAACTCAGGTATGAAACAAAGGTTTCAACTTAGAGTCAAATAGATCAGATTCTTGTGGGTTTAGAAGTTGTGGGGGTGGGGTATTTATAGTTTTCGGGTAACCGTTAAGATCGTTTGTTGAATATCGTGCCTTAATCCAAGCCGTACAAGTGTCGGAAACTCATGGTGGCTAAAAATGATGTTTATCAACAGATTAGGCAAGTTGCAAGCATGTGGTTGTGGTTAAAACAGCTGGATCGTGCTGACTGTTCGTTCTAATCTGATCAGACAGGCGGACGCGGCCCGCGTCAGAATCAAGCAAATCTCAGGCGGGCCGCCTGAGAGTTGCAGATCAGAAAATTACAGTTTTGGTCCCTGTTGTGTATTCAGCCCATTTCCGGCACTTCTAAGGCCCGTAAAGCCAACTTTAAGGCCCTAAAATGTTGCCTAAACATTGTGGACATGAAACATGTTCAAAAATATGTCTGATGTTGGTTCGTTTGGCCGTACGAACGCGATGTTCGCTTAATTACGACGAAATGCGCACAAGCGCGAAAAACGATCCAAATGACGCAACGAATGGATTTTTCTTAAGGCGAACACTAAAATATAATGTAGTCATGCTTTCATAAATTTTTGGATGTCCAGATGTATTCAGAACGTAAGTTATGCGCGAAAATGCAAACTTGTGCACTTTTTGACACTTTTAGTCCCTGAATGTCCCAAAAGTTTATTTTAGCACACCAAACCCCTCAAAGCCTATTTCTAAGCTATGTAAAGGATATTTAAGGTGTGTTTAACTTATGGTCATGTTCCGGAATGTTTGTTACAGTTCAAATTGACATACTTTCGCAGTTTGTCATATTTAGTCCCTGTAAGCGAATTAACTTGTTTTTGCCATACTAAAGCCTTCAAAACTTATTTCTAAGTTATGTAAAGGTTATTTAAGGTATGTTGAGTATATGTTGATGTTCCAGAGTATTTCTCGCATTAAACTGAGTACGTTTACGCACTAGTTTGCGTATAACTCTCCAGAAAGTGATGTAGAGTTTGGAATTGGACAAAGATCAAAACATGAAAAATGTAAAACACAATCAAACAAACATTGGGATCAAATAACATTGTTTTACTGATAGTAGAACTGTTCATAGTGATTACAAGCACAGTTGTTACATACGTGAACTCACCTTCCTTTGTGTTGACACTTGATTTTTAACGTGTTCTACAGGTACTTGAGATCGGGTTCGGGAATCATGGCGTATCTTGTGGTTGTTGATGCATGTTTTGTCACTTAATATGTTGGACTAACTTTTAAAACTTTCTAGGACGAATGTAATAAGATCCATGAGGATCAAAACAACTTAACTATGTCATGGTTGTGTCATATTTAAAACGTAATGTTTAAAACTTAGGTTTTGAATAAGATAATATGTCCAACAAATTAATGCATCGATCATCAAGATATAAATGGGCACCAGCTTCCATCACCACTACGTTTTATATTCCGCTGCGACGTTTTTGGGGTGTGACAGGAGTTGGTATCAGAGCCATTGGTTGTTAGCGAACTAGATGTTTTCGGAGAAAGACACTAGACTTCAACCGGAGAATTTTGAAATATAAAGTCCAAAATTCTCGAAGCCAAGAATTTTAAATAAACATGGAAATATTATCAAGTATGAAAACCCTATGTGTTTATATGCATACGTGACTTTCTGTATTATTTGGGCCTTATGTGTTACTATTCATATTGATCACACACTTACTTTGTACGGTTACGATATGTCACGTCTCGGCCTATAGAGCCATTAGTAGACCTGCTCATTGATACTGTCGAGCCTACACTTGAGATTCTTTTGTCCGTCGTCACAGAATCGTTTATTCTGCTATTCGAGTCACGTGTTTTGCTACACCTCTTTTAGTCTACACTTTCCGTAGGAAGAGGACTCGACCCATTTTGGAGATCGCATCGACTTCGAGAGTTGAGACAGCGTCCGGTTTGAAGAAGCAGAAGGGATTTGGGCCAATCACTCTCATTGGGATCGTCAGTTCGCCACGTTACGCGGAGGCAGGGAGACGATGAATGACTTAGAGGGACATATGGACTATTATGATGAGCTAGAAGAGCTTGTTAGGAAGATGTTGGACTTCCAGGGATTGAAGCATTAGTTGATGGTTGTTTCGGTTGTTTGTTTTGTATGTCTCATTTGATGAACCCTATTTATGGCTTGCATGCCAAATTTTCAGATATTTAGGAGGAAATTTCATATAGACTTGTTGCCGGTGTTGATGTAGACACGCCGAATTTTGATTAAGTCTTCGTACTAAAAATAAGCTTTGTAAATTTCTAGTATAAATATCGAATGAGTTCCTTTTGGTTTAAAAATTATTCTCATTAATATGTGGATATTATACATGCGCAATGTTTGGTCCACTACCATTTAATGATTGAATCATTTTTGGTTATCGTCTTATGTGATTATTATTGTTCTAAATAATAGAAACGACGAAATGCCGCCAATAGCGAGACAGGGTTCTGGACTACCTATTACCCCGGAAGAGTTGGCACAACTCATAGCCCAACACGTTAATATTGCCATGGAACAGCGCGATGCTAACCAAATTATGGCCAGGAATGTGGACGTAATGCTCATGGGCAGGGTTTTGGTGGGACACAGAATCGGAAACCCTTCAGGTAATGTAATGATCGGAAAGTTTTAGTAGTTCCTATGTTATGATATAATCGGAGCGTAATTCTGATTTTTCATTAACTTCGTGAAAAGTACATAGATGTACACATAAAACAATCTAGGGTTGTAACCCAAGATCATTTACTGGTACCCAATGCAATGACATGGCAACAGTATGCGTGATGTTGAGCCGTCACAGCGGATCTACCAATCCAATAATTCCACATCCCGAGCCTAGATTTGCGGATTCGCGAAAGCGAAAGTCTTTGTAACACCCCGAAAACACAAATTCTTATAATACAATTATGTAGTGAATAAATAAGAAAAATAAACTAACTAGGAATGACATTAACCTAGTTAGATGATGACTTATGAGTAGTTAAAGAGTTAAAACAGAATAAAAACGAAATTTGAGGGACCAAAGGTGTTTAAATGAAAACTAATAATAATAAAACAAAAAAATTTAACTCACAACACACTTGTTGGTGTTGCTGAGATCGATCAGAAGACAGGGGGCGACCCCAAGCTCCTCTTCAAACCCTAGACTCTCTTAAATCTCACAAATTGAAGGTCAAGATCAGTCCCAAAATGGAATTAGAGCATGGATTAGTGATCCCCATTGCAAGGAGATCATAAGGTATGTAAAATTTGATAAAAATTCTCTACTTGAAATTCTCATGAACTTGGAGAATTCGAAATCTGTTAATGCATGTGTGTTATGTAGATGAAATAAGAACATTTAAGTGTCTAGGAGTAAACCCTAGGCAATTACATGTTGAAATCATACCTAATTCTAGTAAAATCCAGGGACACCCTTGTAGGTGATTAGTGGGTTATGTAGAACTTGATAAACACTAGGAAATTGGAGTTGTTCTAGTGAAATTTGACATGTATGAAGTAATTTCAGAATTTCAGAGATTTATATTTATGTTAGATGGTTTGATTGATGAAAATTTAGGGCTACATGACAAGTTATGAACTTGTTAATACATTAACTAAATTTCTGCCCTTAAAGTGTTTGTTGAAATGCCTCAAAGAAGGTTCGAAACTGAAATTAAAAGTTAAAAACGCATAATTGTGATGTTTGGGCGAATTATGCGATATATGATTGAAAAGAGTTCTAACCGCGTCATGATTGAACTCTATAGGAAAAGATACTGGAACGTCGAGTGGACAAGCCGGTGGCGATTTACATTTGAAGGGTATGCTCTAAAGGTATGTAACTGACCCGTTACATTAAGTGAATTGTTATTAAATTATGTATGGTCACGTTGTAGAATAGAAGTTGCGTTGATTGTGGCGACCATGTTCGCTACTTAAATCCATAGGTTAAGAATTGGTTAGAAGTCGTTTGGTAGTCATCATAATTTAGGATTCCGTAGATGAGCCATACGGGTCGAATAATGGTGTACATTGTAGTGTTAGTGTTTTAAGTAGATAGCGATGGTGATAACGATCACAAGAGCATGAAGCCATAAGTTTGGTAATGAAGTGCCGGTGATAACAAGCCCCGGAACTTGGGTAACAAGCGCCTTATGTTTACTATTACAAAGGTTGCAAAATAAGGGTAACCAGAAAGGGGTCGAATAATTACATAGTGAAATTTTGTCATCCGGTCCGTAAAATAAACTTTTCATATGGAAAATCATTATCATTATGTCGGTATTGAATTTACAGACGCATAGGAAAAAGAATCACCTAAAACGGACTCACGAGTCAAAAGTTATGGTCATTTTAAGTTGAAAATCTGAATTTCCGGAACTGGCAGCAAGTGCAGGTCACAAAACTGAACCTGCTGGAAAACCACCTCCCCCGCGCCACGCGAGGGCCTGTCGCGCCACGCGAAAGGGTAACATTTTATTTTTTATTTTTTTGCATGTTTAAAGGCTTGGAACTTGTTTATACACTTCATATAAATGTCAAAACTAACATTTTAAGTGGTTTTGACCTTAGGTGATAAAGGGAATTACCCGGATGGCGATTAAGCAAGTTTTTGAAGAACCGAACACAACTTTGCAAGCTTCCGCGTTAACTTAGTTTATGTTTAAACAATACTTTTGGGATGACTTCGTCTAGACAATGTTTTTTTGATGTAAATGATTTGCTAATCATGTTATGAATGTTTAAACTAGTCGGTAGTTGACTAGTTGGTGTTACTTTAAAAATTTTATTTTGTACTTATGTTAAACCAAGGTACTATATATCTAAAATTTAGTATCTTTTATTAGACTTAAATTAGAAATTTAAACGAGTGTTACAAGTTGGTAATCAGAGCTTAAGGTTGTCAACAAAGTGTTCGGTTCAAGCTTGATTGATCGTCCGGTAAGAATTAATTTCTTATTTTAGTAGACTTTATCTTATGTAAGAAAAGAGATGTGAATTAATGTGCATGAGAAGAGTGTGTTAACTCACTCAAACTCGGAAAGTGCACCAAAAAGTGAAAGGTTAAAGCAAGTTATGAACTTGGCTAAACCAAAGCAAATAAAGCTATGTTACAAATGAAATGTTTAACGTTTAATGTAAACATTTCAGTTTCAAGATGTCGGAATGAAACGATGATGATCCGGTGCCGACAAGCACCGAACAAATGAAAGAGATAATTGCCGAAGAAGTGGGGAAGGCAATTGAAGGTAGTCTATCTGGGTTTATAGACAAAATTCAAAACACGGTGTTGTCATTTGTCGAAGAACGAGTCAAAAGGTTGGAAGATAGTGTTAACCTTATGAAAGATAAATCGGGAGAACGTAAGGGATGTTCGTATAAAGAGTTTATGGCGTGTAAACCGCCAATCTACAACGGGGAGGTTGACCCGATAATATGCCAGAGATGGTTAAGCGATGTTGAAGGAGTGTTCGAAAGGACCCATTGTGACGAAAGTGACTTTGTTGCTTACGAAACGGGTCAGTTGAGGGGTCAAGCCAAAGATTGGTGGGGCAATAAAAAGAAGGAAATAGGAGCCGAAGCGGCGAGGGCCATGACATGGGAGGAGTTTAAGACACCGTTTCTTAAACATCATAGTCCCAAGGCGGTCATTAATAGAATCAAGGAAGAGTTCATGCAACTTAGGCACAAGGGCGAGACCATAGACAAGATTACGACGACGTTTATGGATAAGATGAAGTTTTGCAGTGAATTGGTGACGAATGAAGAACAGAAGATATACTACTACTATAACATGTTGAGCGCCGAGTATAGGGAGTTTATGACTCCTTCAAAATACGAGACCCTTACCGAGATCATAAACGTTGCTCGAGAACGGGAAATTGAATTGAAGAAACAAGTTGAAAGGGGTGAACGAAAGGCACATGATGTGAATCCAAGCCCTACAACGAAAGCTCGAACTGTAGAATCGGGGAAGAAAATGGATGCTAAAGGCGGGTCGCCAAGTTGTAAAGTGTGTGGAAAAGTGCACAAAGGAGAGTGTCGTTTCAAAGACAAACCGTGCCCCATATGTGGTAAAACGGGGCACACGGCGTCTCTATGCCCGGGAAAAGTCTCGGTTTGCTACAAATGTTATCAGCCCGACCACAAAAAGTCCGAATGCCCAGACTTAGTTGGAAAGAGAGATGTTAAAGAATCTCCAGCAGAAGCTCCAAAGGCGAAGGCTAGGTCCTTCCAACTTACCGCGGTTGAAGCGAAGACAGAACCCGATGTGGTCTCAGGTATATTCACAATTAACTCAATTCCTGCACGTGTATTGTTTGATACGGGTGCGAATAAATCCTTCATTTCACATGGATTTATTCGACATCCTTCATTTGTATTGACGGAATTATCTGTGCCCTTAGAAGTTGAAATAGGGGACAACAAAAGTTTTATAGTTTGCGATATTTGTCGAGGCTGCAAATTAAGCATCGGTTATGAAGAATACTTGATAGACCAAATCCCGATGTCAATGGGGGAGTTTCAAGTAGTCGTTGGGATGGATTGGCTATCTCAGCACCACGCAAAGGTCGTGTGTTTTCGTAAGGAGATAAAGCTAACATCTCCGAGCGGGAAACACGTCACTATCTATGGCGAAAAAGGAGGTAACCCCATAATGTGCTCGATGTTGAAAGCTCACAAGCTTATGAGGGAAGGATGTAAGGCATTTATGATATACGCGAATGAACCCGAGAAAGAATCACTGAAGATTGAAGATGTACCTGTAGTACGGGACTACGAAGATGTGTTTCCGGAAGATTTACCGGGGATACCGCCCGAACGGGAAGTAGAGTTCGGAATCGAGTGAAAAAGAAAGACGGAAGCATGCGCATGTGTATCGATTACCGGGAGTTAAACAAACTCACGGTAAAGAATCGATACCCGCTTCTGAGAATAGACGTTCTATTCGACCAATTACAAGGTGCGAACTAGTTTTCAAAAATTGACCTTAGATCGGGGTATCACCAACTAAAGGTCAAGGAGGAGGATGTGCCGAAGACGGCTTCCGCACGCGATACGAACATTACGAGTTCCTCGTGATGTCATTTGGGCTGACGAATGCACCCGCGGCTTTCATGGACCTCATGAGCCGGGTTTGCAAGTAGATGTTGGATAAATCGGTAATTGTGTTTATTGACGATATTCTGGTATACTCGAAAAATGAAGCAGAACATGCACGCCACTTACAAGAGGTGCTAGAGACACTCAGGCAAGAAAAGTTGTATGCGAAATTCTCGAAATGCGCCTTCTGGTTGCGAGAGGTGCAATTCCTCGGCCACATCATAAGCACCGATGGAATATTGGTAGATCCTTAAAAATAGAGGTCGTGTCAAAATGGAGCCCTCCGAAGAGTCCTTCGGAGATTAGAAGCTTCTTAGGGATTGCGGGATACTATAGGAGATTCATTCAAGATTTCTCCAAGATTGCGTCGCGGCTAACTAAGTTAACCCGGAAGGAGGAGAAGTTCATTTGGGGTGTTGAACAAGAAAGGGCGTTTCAAACGCTAAAAGAGAAGTTAACTCAAGCTCCGGTATTAACGTTGCCGGACGGGGTCGAAGACTTGGTGGTCTATTCGGATGCCTCATTATCGGGGCTCGGGTGCGTTCTGATGCAATGGGGCAAAGTTATAGCTTATGCCTCGAGGCAATTGAAGATACATGAAAAGAAATATCCCACGCATGATCTCAAATTAGCTGCGGTGGTGTTTGCGTTAAAAATATGGAGGCACTATTTGTATGGGGTAAAGTGCACCATATTCACCGATCACAAGAGCTTAAAATACTTCTTCGATCAGAAGGAGTTAAATATGTGACAGAGGCGATGGTTAGAAACGGTGAAGGATTTCGACTGTGAAATACACTACCATCCTGGAAAGGCTAATGTGGTGGCGGATGCTCTGAGCAGAAAAGCGGACTATACCCCAATACGAGTAAGGTCGATGCAGCTTGTGGTGACCTCGGGTATACTTGAACGTATCCGAGAAGCGCAAGTAGAAGCAATAAAAGAGGAGAACTAGAAGAAGGAAAGAATAATCGGCCAGTCAAAAGATTTGTTGGATGGAAAGAACGGGTTGAAGACTCGATCCGGAAGAATATGGGTTCCAAATACTTGTGGGGTGAAGACGCTTCTACTTGATGAAGCTCATAAATCCCGATATTCTATTCATCCGGGTGCGACCAAGATGTACAATGATCTGAAACAAAACTATTGGTGGCCCGAAATGAAGAGGGATGTGGTAAAATATGTGGAGAAGTGCTTGACTTGCTTACAAGTCAAGGCGGAACACTAGAAACCATATGGAAAACTGCAACCTTTGGAGATCCCGGTTTGGAAATGTGTAGGTCCCTGAATCCCGTATGGATCGTACAAGACTGTTAATCTATCAAGGGTGCGGAATCCCCTTGATTGATCTTCGAACACAGAAACTAGATTATGTAGAAGAACAAGAACTCGAACACACAAACACGCAAGCTTTCAAACTGATCTTCTGTGATTATCAAACCCTTAGAAACGTTTTACAATCACTAAGATCTATAAGAACCTAACAGCCGATTTCTGTTTTGTTCTTAACCTCTCAAACTTGAATGCTCTCTCACAATCTCCAAAAGGCTCTCAAGTTGTCTAAAGTCCCTCTAAAACTCAAGACTAAGGCTGTTTATATACACACAGCCAAGATCTCGAATTGGGCTTTGCCCATATTACATTTGTCACATAAACTTGGGCCTAATAGACTTAGTACAAACTTGGACTGATTGGGCTTCATAGAACTCGTTTTTCTTTAAGTCTTCATGATCCAATCTTCTGTTTAATATCCAAAGACCAATCCAAAGCTGTTGTCATATAACATGCACCAACAAACTCCCCCTTGACATTAGCTTGCAAAGGCAACTTTAGTCTTCAGAATCTCACAGTCTTTGGTCTTTGGATAGCGTCAGCTTCAACATGAATTCTGTCTTTTTCAGCAACATCTTTGTCAGCAACAGACTCCCCCTAAGCTGATGCATCCAATCACCAAATCTTCCAAGTTTTGATTCAGCATTCAATGTAAGTCTTCACAGCATCCACTCTGCATTGTAGAAGGAGGATTCTACCAAGCAGCAACAAACTCCTCCTCTCTTCACAGCAACTTCTCATCAACAAACTGCTTCAATCTGTATACTATAAAACAAACATCTCGAGAAACCATAAGAATTTTTCAACATAGTTAAAGAATTATTATTATACAAGAGATAGTTAAACTGTATCAGATTAAGCATTTTCAAACAAAGCACCAACACGCACAAATTGTAACAAACACCTTATAACCTGCATGATTTAAAAAAATTTGAACCCACTTTCTAACACCGTCTCCCCCTATCAGTAACAATTCCTCCAAGAATAACAGTTTTCCGTACGTTAAGAATTTTTAAACAGAAAAAGACACTATTTTTGGATTTTTATATTTTCAAATGTAAAGACTGAAAGCAGTAAAGAAATATTTACAGACATTCTTTTTGCGAGTTTCGAGGGTAAGAGAATCATATCAGTGTACGGTCATGTCAAAACGCTCTTGTTGTTCTTTTAGTTAACATTTTGATAAGCATCCTATAACGATTATCGGTATTGTTGTCCACATAAGCTCAACTTATCATATGTAATCATGGCGAGGGGATACGTTAAGGTATGATTTATACTTACCGACCGGTGTTCATCCACATCACGACACATTCCCGTATCAAGGTATGCACGAGGGTTCATCTTACCGGTGAGTATACCGATTATCATCTGTTTGACCGTATATGATGTGAGAAACTCACTTATTTTGATTGAAAACAAGCCCTATGTGATAGAATCACTTATTGATGAGGAACTTGATTTTCAGATGCATGAGGGCACAGGAGCAAGTCCGTGAACAGGTCAGTACTTTCGTACAGCAGAGAGACGAACTTGACTCCCGGATAAATGTGATATATTATCACTTATTTTGGGGACATGTGATTGTTGATCACTTATTGAGGTCGAATGCAATATGTACACGTATGTGTGATATCATGGAAGATCTAGACTTGTGTCCTCGTTATTTTTCGGTAAAAGATACAACCATGATACCCAGATGATAAGCAGCATAAAGACCGAATATCTCAGAACCTCGGCAATCTCTCAAACGAAATTTCGGTACTAAGACCATATGCCAATGAATGGTTCCCACCTGGTCTTCAGTCGATTTAAGTTTATATCACCCTGCACACTTTAAAATGATTGTGAGCCTACCGATACATCTTATATAGAGCTGCTTAGCATATTTAATTTAAGGTTTAAAGAGGTTTTAGACAGACCACTGATGTACAATCATTTTCTCTTTTGCTCGCCAGGAAACTCATTTTTGCTTTTCTATTGTTTTTGAGTTTTTGAAATTTTTTTGATGTTTTTGTATTTTGATTTTTAAGAAAAACAGTAAACTATTTACAAAAAATTCTTATGAAAAACCAGTTATTCAGGATTCCTCATCCCATTGAGTTCGACTAAGTGTTCAAAGCGAGCTCGATCAAAAGCTTTTGTGTAAAGATCAGCAAGGTTATCTTCTGTGTCGACTCGGTGCAATTCAATTAATCGTTTTTCAGCACAATCCCGTATAAAGTGATGACGTATGTCAATGTGTTTAGTTCTACTGTGCTTTACGGGATTGTTTGTGATTGATATAGTGGCATTATTATCTATCATAATAGGAGTACGAGTGAAATCCAAACCGTAATCGCGCATCTGCTGTTGAATCCAGAGAACCTGAGAGCAACAGCTACCCGCAGCAATATATTCAGCTTCACACGTAGAGGTAGACACACAGGATTGCTTCTTGCATTGCCAAGACACGATCCTGCCTCCTAAGAACTGACAACCAGCTGTTGTAGACTTCCTGTTTGATTTGCATCCTCCAAAGTCTGAATCAGTGTAAGCAACGAACCTCAAATCACTATCAGGTGGATACCACAACCCAAGTTTAGGTTTCCCCTTCAAGTAACGAAGAATCCGCTTCACTGCTTTCATATGTGACTCCTTTGGATTTGCCTGATATCTGGCACACAAGCATACGGCAAACATGATGTCGGGTCTTGAAGCAGTCAAGTACATTAGAGAACCAATCATCGCCCTGTATTGAGTTGGATCAACATCTTCAGTGCTTTCATGATCTGGGCCGAGATTGTGGTTTTCACAGATGGGTGTGTTGAAAGTAGAGCAATCATTTATTTTGAATCGAGTCAAAATGTCATACACATACTTTGTTTGATGTATAAACATCCCATCCTCCTTCTGTTCAACTTGTAATCCCAGAAAGTAAGACAGCTCACCCATAGCACTCATTTCAAACTTGCTCCTCATCACCTGTTCAAATTCCTTACACATGTTTTCGTCAGATGACCCAAAGATGATGTCATCCACGTATACCTGTACCAGCAGAAAATCTTCCTTCTTTCTCTTAATGAACAGTGTACCGTCAATCTGACCTCTTTCAAAACCATTCTTGACCAGATGTGTAGACAGTGTCTCGTACCACGCCCTGGGAGCTTGATGTAACCCATACAAAGCCTTATCAAGTTTGTACACTCGATCTGGATAGTCTGGATCAACGAACCCATCTGGTTGTGAGACATACACCACTTCTTGGACTTTTCCGTAAAGAAATGCACTCTTCACGTCTAGTTGGTAAACTTTGAAGCCCTTGAATGAAGCAAAAGCCAGAAACAAACGAATTGCCTCCAACCTCGCCACTGGTGCAAACACCTCATTGTAATCAATCCCTTCTTGCTGATTAAAGCCTTTGACAACCAACCGAGCTTTGTTGCGTGTGACAATACCTCTTTCATCTTTCTTGCATCTAAATACCCATTTAGTGCCAATCTCTCTCTCACCTTTTGGAAGGTCCACCAATTCCCAAACCTTCAACTTAGCAAACTGGGCCAATTCCTCTTGCATAGCTTCAACCCATGAATTGTCTTTAAGAGCCATATGAATGTTCTTCGGCTCCTCTTGGGAAATAAAGCAACTATACAAGCACTCGTTCACTATCCCAGTCTTCTCAATTGAAACAAATAACCCAGAATTCGCTTCTATGCTTCTTCTAGTCTGAACACCTAAGTATCATGTCAACTGGATGATCTCTATTTGCTCGTGTAGTAGCAACAGCATCGACTTCTAGATTATCACCCAGGTTTGATCCAACCTCCCCCTGAATATTTTGATTTGCAAACGGATTAATGAAATCCTCCCCCTGAAAGGGTTCAGAGTCACTATCGCTTGAATCAGGATCAGCAGCACTTTGGGAAGTTCCCGGAGCATCTGACATAACTACATTCGATCTAGGCATAAATTCACCTTCATCGTCTTCACCAATCACTGTTTGAATCAGCTGAGAAGCATCTGCATCAGAAACCTCAGGAATATTAAATGATTTAAACACACTATCATAATCATATAATATAGCAGGACCACTCGTTGATTGTTGAGGTTTGTAAGAAGTAATTTCTACATTGAAAACAACCTCAATTTTACCAGTTTTTAGATTAAAAACCCTTTTATTCGGTGTGCCAGGCACGTAGCCTAGAAAGTAGCCTTCATCTGCCACCTCACCGAATTTTTGTTTATCTTTGTTTTGCACAATGGTGCAGGGTAATCCAAATGGTTCAAACCCTGTTAAGTTTGGTTTTTCATTAAACATCAACTCATGACAAGTTTTGTTAAAACGTTTAATGGTCAAAACTTTGTTTAGGACGTAGCAAGCTGTATTCACAGCTTCTCCCCAGAAAAGAACTGGCAGCTTTGAATCTGAAAGCATCGTCCTAGCGGCTTCAATCAACGTCCTGTTTTTCCTCTCAGCGACTCCATTTTGCTGAGGAGTGTAAGGAGCGGAATATTGATGTTCAATTCCCTTTCGAAGACAGTAGAGATCCAGAATCCGATTCTTGAACTCCGTGCCATTATCACTCCTTATCCTCTTAATCCTTGCATCATGGACGTTTTCCAATTTTGTAAAAAGATCTATCAGCATCTCCGATGTCTCATCTTTTGTACCTAAAAAGAAAACCCATGAATAGCGTGAGTAATCATCAGTGACAACAAGACAATAGTACTTTCCACCTATGCTCCTCACGTTCACTGGACCGAATAAATCCATGTGAAGTAAATCATAAGGGGCATTAATGGAATTTACTGTTTTAGACTTATGAGGTTTCTTGTGTTGTTTTCCCTTTTGGCATGGAAGACATTTATCTTCCACTTGAAACCTCAGCAATGGAACCCCTTTCACTAGCTCATTTTTAATAATGTAATTCATTTTGCGGTAGTGAATATGAGCCATGCGTCTGTGCCACAACATAGATTCAGCTTCAGATGCTTTTGACAGTAAACACGCCACCGCAGCAGTTGGATCCTTGGCACCCATGTCCATGACATAAGTATCATTTTTCCTTGGTGCACGCATAACTATCCAATCGTCCGGAATGACCAAACCCGGTTTCAACACCAATGCCTCAGTATTTGTAAAATGGACCGAGTGACCCTTGTCGCAGACTTGTGACACGCTCATCAGATTGTGTTTAAGCTGCTCAACATAGTTCACTTTGTCCAAAGTGATCTTCCCATTCGACACTTTTCCTAGTCCAGTAATCCTACCACCTTTAGCACCAGCAAAATTTACATGTCCACCATCAAATTCAGAAAACAACCTCGCATCCCCCGTCATGTGCCTGGAGCAGCCACTATCAACATACCATAAGTTGATAATCCTCCTTAGCAGCTCCTGCACACACCAACCGAAAGATTAGTTAGATTGGGGGACCCAAGCCTTAATGGTCTTGGGTCTTCCAGATTCATCAACTACAGGAACATCCATCCAGTATCCATCACTCCTAGCTGGAGTCTTGGATCTTGGGCCTGTTGATGGAGATGGGGCATGATTTCTATAAGGTCTCTGGTCTTGAGGGTACCTATTTGTGTTAGGACTATGTGACCTTTGAAACTTTTGATTTTGATTCCAAGAACCTTGATTGTAATTTCTAAAGCCATTGTTATAAAAAGTTCGACCACCATTATGTTGGTATCGATTTTGATATTGACCTTGACTTCTGAAATTATTTGAATTCTGATTATTCATTTTTGGTGTGTTACTTCTAGGTCTTTCATATCTGCCTGATGTAGATTCAGGCTGAAATCTTGGTTGATTTCTTTGGAAACGAGGAACTTGTGGAGTTCCTTTTTCAGCCTTATCTACACCACCAGCAACACCCGGTTGTTGCTTTGGAGCAGATTTCTTTGGAGAATTTGAGACTTTCTCCTCATTATCACCTTTCTTCTCAGGTGATTTCCCTCTTTGTTTCTCACTAACTTGTGCTTCAATCCTTTTGTTTGGACAACAGCTAGCTACATGTCCCTTTGTGTGACATTTGAAGCACGATCTCTTTTTCGAAGACTTCTTAGTTGAAGCCTTTGAACTAGATTCTGGTTTTGATGATGATGCCTTGGAAGGATTTTGCTCAGTTTGCTTAATTTCATATTTTTCTATGTTTTTGTTTCTAGCAAACTCTACATTTGATACCTTTTCAATAACAGCTGTTTCGGTTTTCATATCACTTCCTTGAACAAAATTAACCTTTTTAACAAAAGTTTGATTATTGTTTTTAGAAGGTGTATTTTTCTTTTTCAAAACAGGTTTGCTGTTATTTTCCTTCTTAGCATCATTATCTTCAAACACATCACCTTGACTGGATGTGAAACTACTTGGTGATGTTGACAGACAGTCTGTAAGCTCATCCTCATCAGGTAGGAAAGAATAGTCATGACTAAGAGGAGGTGGGACTTCATTAAAGCCCTGGAATCCCACACTTGTCTTGTCATTACTCTTCTTTAACCCACCCATCATATGTTTCATAACAAAAGTAGAATCTCTGAATTAACCTAACCTTTTTTCAAGTTCAACAATTTTAAGTTGTGCATCTGACAACTCTTTGTTTTTATCAGAAATCTCTTTTGTTTTCTCAGCCATCATGTCATGAGCTAAGTCTATGACTTGAAGTTTTTCGTTTAGTTTGCTGGTTAAAACTTCAATTTCAGCTTCATAGCCTTTTATCTTTTTCAAATATGATGACTCGTTTCTTTTAACAAAGAAATTTGATTCTTTTACGTTAGACATTTCACTCACAAGACTTTTGTTTTGAGTTGACAATTTGTCAACTTCACCCTGTAGTTCACGACACTTTAAACACACATAAGTGGCAGAGTTACTTACCTCTCCTGTCGATTTGTCTGAGTTGGCCATGAGAGCAGCAAGTTGAGCTTCCATTCTTTTGATGATTTCATCTTTCTCATCAGCTTCCATTTCATGCTCAGACTCAGGCTTATCCTCTTCAGCATCTGTTGTCTGATCAGCCTTATCTTCCTCAACTTCACTCTTCTTCTCAACTTTAGCCTCATCTACTGTAGCTTCACCATCATTGATTTGAGTGATCTCTGCCATGAATGCTTGAGTGACATTCTCATCATTTTCTAAGTGAATGCTCCAGTCATATGAGCCTTCTCTTTCAGTAGATATCAACGCCCTTGAGTTAGAGTTAGAGTTAGAGTTGTTTGATGCATTCCGATTGTTTGAACTTTGATTCGTATTCTCATGCTTTTGTTTTTGACATTCCCTAGCGAAATGACCATAACTTTGACAGTTAAAGCACCTGACTTTGGTCTTGTCAAAGCCTACGCTCTTTCCTACAAACTTCCTTCCAGTTCTGTTCATGAACCTCTTCACACGTCTCGAAATCATGGCCATCTGCCATTGCAGATCCATCTCTTCTAGATCATCAGGGTCAATCTGATCATAATCTTCATCTAAAGTGGCAGGATCAGATATTTTCCCTTGAATGTAGTTCTCATAAGACGCAACAAAAGAAGCAAGTAGAGCAAGATGTCCTTCAGCAGACTTCACACTCATAGGCATTGACTTTGCACTACTACTTTGCTTTGAAGTTGATGTTCTCTTGACTCCTGTTGATCCTCCTGCAGCAGCTACAAAACACACATCACCATCCTCATTCACTGTGACCTGCTCCTTATCACACGAAAGAAATGCAGTTGCAGAGTCGCTAGAAGCATCATGAGGTGAAGAAGATGTAAGCCCATTGTATATCCCTGGATCTTGAACCTGATCATAACCAGTGTCCTTTTTCTTCATACTAAGCTCATAAGCTCTAAGCTTTCCAACTACTTCTTCCAATTCCTTCGTGTCATAATCTGCTTCTCCCTTAATCATGAGAGTGTAGATATCCCATTTAGCAGGTAGAGCATCCAGTAGCTTGTCATTTTTCTCTATGTCAGTATAGCAATCTATATCATAATTATCCATTTCTGACATCAGATGGTAGTATCGAGTGATGACGTCTTCAAGTGACTCATTCTTCATGTACTTGAACACAGCAAACTGCTTCTTCAGTAGATCAACCTTGTTCTTCTTGACATCAGGATTTCCCTCATATCTCTTCTCTAGTGCATCCCACATTTCCTTTGAAGTAGTGTACTTCTTAAAGGTATGCTTGATGCCATCAGGTAAAGACATTTTAATGGCTGCCAAGGCTCTCTTTTCAGCCTCATACATTTTCTTTTGTTCGGCATCCATATCAACATAAGCAGTTATACGTTGTCTTCCCTCAAACTCATGAGTTGGGTTCACATACCCATCGTCTATGCATATCCACATACGCGTGTCCTGGTACTCAACAAAAGATTGAAACCTATCCTTCCATGTCAAGTAGTTCTCCACCTTCATCATCTTAGGTGGTTTGTTCGTCGTGCCTACCTCATGTTCCATCCTTAAGAGTTCGTTCAATTTAGACATGTTCGACATATCAACGTAACAGACTGATAAAACCGTACAAAATTTTTCGAAAAACAGTGGTTACCAAATTACACCGTTAGAATCGTCTCGAAAAGACGAATCCAATGATATATAATGTCGAAAACTGAATTCGGGATTTTCCAGACTTTTGTTTTTTTTTTACGGATCAATTTCTATTTGCAAAACTCTGAAATATTTTCGACGCTTGCCAACTGAAATTCCACCCCTTAATTTTCCTTAATTTCTCTCCTAATTTCGCTGAGTTCTGGGTTAATTTCGCTGGACAAGTAGGTCAAGCTCGCTGCTCAACAGTTTTGCTTAAAATCGCTGCTCAATTTCGCCGGTCAACTTCTCGATTACAACGACCTGTAAAGTCGCCGAAAACCGTAATAATTTCGCTGAGGAAAATTTTACGGTTACCAAAGTCGCCTTTGGATTTAACTTCGCCGGTCACCGAGATATCTGTTAAAATCGCTCAAGAGCTGATTGGGCCACCCAGCCACCCAATCCTGAAACATGCAGCAGCTAACAACAGCAGTAGCTGACAATCCAGATCGCACAAGCAAGGTCTTAATCAGCACTTCTTTCCTACAAACACGAAAACAGTCAAAACAATAATCAAAACAGATCAAAGTACACGAATTTAAACTGTTCTTCAAGTGTTCTTCGTGTTCTTCGCAAAAACCCAGAACTTAAACTCGAAATTTCCAAACAACCAACTACCAAAACAGATCAAAACTCAGAATTTTGAACTGTTCTTCCTTGTTCTTGCTGTTCTTCACGAAAATTATGAATGAGACACCAAAACTTCTTCAACCGAAACACAGCTTGAATCCAGTCTTCAGTCTTGAACCATGCACAAGAGCAAAAGCTCTGATACCAATTGTAGGTCCCTGAATCCCGTATGGATCGTACAAGACTGTTAATCTATCAAGGGTGCGGAATCCCCTTGATTGATCTTCGAACACAGAAACTAGATTATGTAGAAGAACAAGAACTCGAACACACAAACACGCAAGCTTTCAAACTGATCTTCTGTGATTATCAAACCCTTAGAAACGTTTTACAATCACTAAGATCTACAAGAACCTAACAGCCGATTTCTGTTTTGTTCTTAACCTCTCAAACTTGAATGCTCTCTCACAATCTCCAAAAGGCTCTCAAGTTGTCTAAAGTCCCTCTAAAACTCAAGACTAAGGCTGTTTATATACACACAGCCAAGATCTCGAATTGGGCTTTGCCCATATTACATTTGTCACATAAACTTGGGCCTAATAGACTTAGTACAAACTTGGACTGATTGGGCTTCATAGAACTCGTTTTTCTTTAAGTCTTCATGATCCAATCTTCTGTTTAATATCCAAAGACCAATCCAAAGCTGTTATCATATAATATGGGTGATTGTGGATACAAACGAAATAGTGGCACGTTACGGAGTACCGGTATCCATTGTGTCGGATAGAGATACCCGGTTTACTTCAAATTTTTGGCGAGATTTTCAAGAATAGATGGGAACGAAACTCTTCATAAGCACCGCCTACCATCCTCAGACGGATGGGCAGAGTGAAAGAACAATACAGACGCTAGAGGATATGTTACGGGCATGTATCATCGACTTCAGTGGAAGTTGGGATGTTTATCTACCTTTGGCCGAATTTTCGTATAACAATAGTTACCATTCGAGTATCGGCATGGCACCTTACGAGATGCTATATGGTAGAAAATGCAGAACCCCGGTGTGTTGGGGTGAAGTGGGTCCGCGTGAATTGGCACATAAAGACATAGTTCAGGCCAAAAATGAGAAAATTGAAGTGGTACGAGCCCATTTGAAAGCAGCCCAAGATAGGCAAAAGTCTTATGCTGACAAAATACGAAGACCGATTGAATTTCAGATAGGCGACATGGTTATGTTAAAGGTTTCCCCATGGAAGGGCGTTATCAGATTCAGAAAAAGGGGGAAACTTATCCCGAGGTTTATCGGGCCATTTAAAATCATCGAACGGGTTGGCAAGGTGGCTTATCGCCTCGAGCTACCGGAAGAGCTGAGTGGAATACATGGCACGTTTCATGTATCACAGCTACGAAAATGTCTAGCGGAGGAAACAACTTATATCCATCACGAAGATATCAAGGTGGATGATCGCCAGAATTATACGGTAAGGCTAATAGAGATTTTAGATCGAAAGGTTAAGCACTTGCAAAATAAACAAATCGATCAAGTCAAGATCAAGATCAAGTGGGAGCACAGGAAAGGTTCGGACACTACATGGGAGTCTGAAGAGGAGATGCGACGTCTCTACCCCACACTATTCGGTACGTACTCTGGTTTCGGGGACGAAACCTTTTAAGGAGGGTGGACTTGTAACACCCCGAAAACACAAATTCTTATAATACAATTATGTAGTGAATAAATAAGAAAAATAAACTAACTAGGAATGACATTAACCTAGTTAGATGATGACTTATGAGTAGTTAAAGAGTTAAAACATAATAAAAACGAAAGTTGAGGGACCAAAGGTGTTTAAATAAAAACTAATAATAATAAAACAAAAAAATTTAACTCACAACACACTTGTTGGTGTTGCTGAGATCGATCAGAAGACAGGGGGCGACCCCAAGCTCCTCTTCAAACCCTAGACTCTCTTAAATCTCACAAATTGAAGGTCAAGATCAGTCCCAAAACGAAATTAGAGCATGGATTAGTGATCCCCATTGCAAGGAGATCATAAGGTATGTAAAATTTGATAAAAATTCTCTACTTGAAATTCTCATGAACTTGGAGAATTCGAAATCTGTTAATGCATGTGTGTTATGTAGATGAAATAAGAACATTTAAGTGTCTAGGAGTAAACCCTAGGCAATTACATGTTGAAATCATACCTAATTCTAGTAAAATCCATGGACACCCATGTAGGTGATTAGTGGGTTATGTAGAACTTGATAAACACTAGGAAATTGGAGTTGTTCTAGTGAAATTTGACATGTATGAAGTAATTTCAGTATTTCAGAGATTTATATTTATGTTAGATGGTTTGATTGATGAAAATTTAGGGCTACATGATAAGTTATGAACTTGTTAATACATTAACTAAATTTCTGCCCTTAAAGTGTTTGTTGAAATGCCTCAAAGAAGGTTCGAAACTGAAATTTAAAGTTAAAAACGCATAATTGTGATGTTTGGGCGAATTATGCGATATATGATTGAAAAGAGTTCTAACCGCGTCATGATTGAACTCTATAGGAAAAGATACCGGAACGTCGAGTGGACAAGCCGGTGGCGATTTGCGTTTGAAGTGCGTGCTCTAAAGGAATGTAACTTGACCCGTTACATTAAGTGAATTGTTATTAAATTATGTATGGTCACATTGTAGAATAGAAGTTGCGTGGATTGTGGAGACCATGTTCGCTACTTAAATCCATAGGTTAAGAATTGGTTAGAAGTCGTTTGGTAGTCATCATAATGGAGGATTACGTAGATGAGCCATACGGGTCGAATAATGGTGTACATTGTAGTGTTAGTGTTTTAAGTAGATAGCGATGGCGATAACGATCACAAGAGCATGAAGCCATAAGTTTGGTAATGAAGTGCCGGTGATAACAAGCCCCGGAACTTGGGTAACAAGCGCCTTATGTTTACTATTACAAAGGTTGCAAAATAAGGGTAACCAGAAAGGGGTCGAATAATTACATAGTGAAATTTTGTCGTCCGGTCCGTAAAATAAACTTTTCGTATGGAAAATCATTATCGTTATGTCGGTATTGAATTTACAGACGCATAGGAAAAAGAATCACCTAAAACGGACTCACGAGTCAAAAGTTATGGTCATTTTAAGTTGAAAATCTGAATTTCCGGAACTGGCAGTAAGTGCAGGTCACAAAACTGAACCTGCTGGAAAACCACCTCCCCCGCGCCACGCGATAGGGTAACATTTTTTTTTTGCATGTTTAAAGGCTTGGAACTTGTTTATACACTTCATATAAATGTCAAAACTAACATTTTAAGTGGTTTTGACCTTAGCTAATAAAGGGAATTACCCGGATGGCGATCGAGCAAGTTTTTGAAGAACCGAACACAACTTTGCAAGCTTCCGCGTTAACTTAGTTTATGTTTAAACAATACTTTTGGGATGACTTCGTCTAGACAATGTTTTTTTGATGTAAATGATTTGTTAATCATGTTATGAATGTTTAAACTAGTCGGTAGTTGACTAGTTGGTGTTACTTTAAAAATTTTATTTTGTACTTATGTTAAACCAAGGTACTATATATCTAAAATTTAGTATCTTTTATTAGACTTAAATTAGAAATTTAAACGAGTGTTACAGTCTGAGAGTTCGAGGAAGGCGTATGTAGCCAGTTCTAGCCGTTCTAGAAAGGATAATTCAAGGGATGGCAGGAGTAGTTATGAGAAGAAGACTCACAAGGATGAGCGGAGAAAGTGCGCCAGATGTGGTTAGACTAGACATATGACTCGCGAGTGCTATGCTAAGAGTACGTTGGATGGAGTTACACTCGAGGGATGCTACGAGTGTGGTGAGAAAGGACATTTCGAGAGAGATTTTCTGAAATTGAAGGGTCAGGATGCCAGGGGTAGAGTGTTCGATCTAAACACTGGGAAGGCACGAGATGATCTTGCTGTTGTTACCGGTATGTTTCGAATCAAAAACCAATCTATGTTCATACTTTCAATACCAAAGCTGACTTGAGTTTTGTTCGAAAAACTTTGAACCATTTCTGTGTTCACCTACAAGTAAGCTGAGTATAAAGTGCCCGATAGAACTACCAATTGGTAAGTTGATGGAAACTAGTGAGGTCGCTTACAGTTGTAGTATTTAGTTAGGAGATCGTAGTTCTAGAGTTGGTTTATTTCCAGTGGAGCTGGGGGAGCTTTGACAAAGATGCAAGAATGGATTGGTTTTTCGAGGATGAAGTGGGGACTGTCGCTTGAAGAAGCTAGCTGGAATATCTTGTCCTGATGACGGTAGAAAGGTGGTAGTTGTTCGCGGAGATCGACTGAGTCGAGTGTTGAGTGTCGAGAGTTGAGGGTTGATAGTTGAGAGTCGTCAGTATTGTGAGGATGCTCAGGTGGTTGCAAAAGGAGCTATCCTGCGTTCTTAGTTAACATGGTGGATACGAAAGCCGAATGTAGGAATACCGGAGAGATTCCTATTGTTCGCAATTATCCAGAAGTTTTCCTAAAAAGACTTACCTGGATTTCCCCCTGCGAGACAGATCGAATTTCGGATTGATCTAGCACCCAGTGCTGTACCCAATTGCACAATCTCCTTATAGATTAAGCACCATCTGAGATACTAGAAATGTCGAGACAGCTTCAAGAGCTACTGGACAAGGGTTTTATTCGATCAAGCTTTTCACTTTGAGGCGCATCTGTTTTGTTGAGAGAATTAAGGATGGATCCTTCAGGATATGTGTGATGATTTCAGAAATCTGGACGAGTTGACTATCAAAAATCGGTACCCTTTACCGAGGAATGACGATTTGTTCAATCAAGCCACATGGATCCAGCTACTACACGAGGATCGATCTACGATTAGGATATCATCAGTTGAAGGTTACTGACGAAGATATTCCGAGGACTGCTTTTTGAACACGATATGGCCAATACGAGTTATTAGTCATGCCTTTTGACTAAATTAATGCGTCATTTATATATTCATGGATCTCATGAACAGGGTATGGAAACCCTAATCGGATAACTTCGTGATAATACTCATCGACGACATACTTGCCTATGTGCGAACCAAGGAGAATCCTGAGTAATGTTTGAAGTTAACTATAGAGTTGGTGAATGATGAGGAGCGCCAAAAACCCCCGTCGGGAGTATGATGATCCATATGACTAGCTAGATACTACCGGAGATTTATTGAGAATTTCCCTAAATTAGTGCAGCCTTCGACACTAATAACCCCAAAAGGAAAAGGGATATTGATTGGACAGCAAGATAGTAGGAAGCTTTTTGGACCCTTGAGAGAAAAATTGGGAGCGTGTATGATGGACTCCGAAGGAAGTTAAGATACTCACATGCCCTTGGCAGAGTTATCTTACAATAATAGTTAACACGCTAGTATTCGGGTTGCTCTGTTTGAAGCCTTGCATGGATGGAAGTGTTGATCACCATTTTGTTGAGCTAACATGACAAAGGACAATTAACCAGACCTTAGTTTATCTAGGAAACCAGCGACAGGATTTGCCTGGATCGAGGGAAGGTTAAAAGTCGCTAATTGATCAACAGAAGGATTACATGGACAATTGAAGGAACTATTGCGATTCCAGATTGAAGATTTGGTTCTGTTAAAGGAGTTATCTTGTAGAGATGCTATTAGGTTTAGCAGAGAAAAGAAGAGCTGAGCCACAATGATTAGGTCCTTTCAAGAGCCCATCTTGAGTTGGATCAGTCGCTTATAGGCTCAAGCTACCATAAGGATGGAGTAGTGTACATGATGTATTGTTTGGGTTCAGTTGAGAAAGTGTATAATGGATAATACACTGATTTTGTTCTTTATAGAGATTTGTTTGGAAGATAAACGGAAGTTTATCGAAGCACCGTAGAAGCAGTACGTATAGCTAGAAGAGTTATGTTAATAACCGGACAGGCGATTACAACATTCTAGTCGTGTATGCAATTTATTGATTTGGCGATTTATGGATATCTGAAATGAATGCAAGAAGGAAGGAAGACGAGTTTATGAGATTTGATTCTTTCGAGAGCCCATCTCGAGTTGGATCAATCGGGTGTAAACTCAGACTATCTTAGGTACGGGGTAATGTATATGTAAATATACGTATGTAGAACCCGAATTGGTGAAACTTTGACTTAATCTTCTTGATTAAGTGCTTGTGAATGTTGGACCTTTGAAAGGGTGGAGAGCGTTGAGATGTGAGATTAGGAATTGAGGATGTGTGTAATATAGGTCTACGAGGATTCTTCGTAAGAATCAAAGTTTCTTGCAGAAACTACAAGACTATATTCATTAAACCTGTTTTTTCTATTTTACTTAGTTCGAAAACAACCCTGTAGAGAAAAATTTCGGGGACGAAATTTCCTAAACAGGGGGAGACTGTGACACCCGGCTTTTCAGGCCGTACCGTACAATTGTAACACGTGTTGTGAATAGATAAAAAGGCTATATTTGATTGATTATGATGTTTATATGTGAAATTTAATGAGTTGGTAAATTTAAACCTCGGTAAAAAATTTGTTGGCAACGGTAAAATAAACGCTTATCGCGTAACGGTTAAAATGCGAAACGAACGTCGGTGACCACCCGATCAGTGTTAAAATCCTAAAAATAGTCTGTTATGATTAGAATAATAATTTTAATCATATTCGTGGGGAAAAATAAATTAAAACGCTAAGAAACTCTATTTTTCGAGTTGAAGCGCGTACCGCGCGATGCAGCGCGTATACCGACAAAATACTGTGAACACAGCCTGTCATGGCAACTGATAATCATGTTAGTAATAATTTGATGAGTTTATCACTTTAGAATGATAAAAATAAATAAAAACGCATAAATCCCTATTTTTGCGATTTTAAGCGCGTACCGCGCAGCACAGCGCACATACTGCCAAATACCGGCAACGGAGCCAGTCTAGGCAAACAAAATATTGTTCAATAATATTTTGGTGAGATTATTTTTATAGACTGATAAAAATAATTTAAAACGCACTAAAACCGGATTAAAACGCTAGATAAAATGCCCGGTAACGGGTGGTTTTTGATCTTCATATATATATATATATATATAGGGCAAGGCTATATAGAAAACCTTATCTATATAAAAAACCCTAGAAAACCCAACCTCCCGACATTTTTTTTTAAAATAACACATGTAATATACATGTTTTTAAGAGTTTTGGGCCAAAAAAATAAAAAAAGCGCCGAAGGAATAATTTAAAAAAAAAAAATTCAGCAAAAAATGACATTTGTGCCTAACACATGTTAGGCGACCGGACATTGCTGAAATTTGTTTATTTTTTTTTTTTAAAATCCCTTCGGCGCTTTTTTGTTTTTTTTGGCCCAAAACACTCTAAAACATGTATATTACATGTGTTATTTTTTTCAAAAAAAAAAAAAAATGTCGGGAAGTTGGGTAAAAAATGGGGGGAGATTTGGGTTTCCAGAGTTTTCTACCAAAATGAGGGTTTTCTATCTAGCCTTCCCTTATATATATATATATATATATATAGGGAGAAGATCATGCGAGAACCACCTCTTATTGCGAGAACCGCGAGAACCAATGTGAACACAACCAAAAATGCCTAAAAATAGCTAAAAATCACACAAAATTTATTTTTTTGAATTTTTTAATATTTTTTATAAAAAAATCGCTACTTTTCGAAACAAATTTTTTTTTTTAAATTTAAAAAAAAAAATAAAAAATTTGGCTTCGAAAAGTAGCGATTTTTTTATAAAAAATTCAAAAAAAAATTTTAGATTTTTTTTTATTTTTTTAAGTTTTTTGGGGGTTTAGTTTTTAGTTTTAGCTTGGGGGGGGGGGTGGGAGGGGTGTGGGGGGGGTTTAGGTTTTTGGGGGGTGGGGGAGGGGGGGTTTAGGTTTTTTTTTTTTAGGGGGGGGGGGGGGTTAGGTTTTTTTTAGGTTTTAGTTTTTAGCTTTTAGCTTGGGGGGGGTTTAGGTTTTTTTTGGGGGGGGGGGTTAGGTTTTTTTGGGGGGGGGGTGGAGGGTTTAGGTTTTTTTTTTTTGGGGGGGGGGGTGGGGGTTAGGTTTTTTTAGCTATTTTAGGTTTGTGTTCACATTGGTTCTCGCGGTTCTCACAATAAAGGTGGTTCTCGCATGAGCTCCTCCCTATATATATATATATATATATATATATATATATATATATATATATATATATATATTATGTATGCGTGTATATGTGTGTGAGAATGCTAGTTGGAAGCCATGCATGTACACCCTCTCTCCTCTCTCATGCTATTATTGGTCTAAATGGAGGTGGGTGATGACACTTTCCTTAAAGCTTTCAAAATCGTCCACCATTTCAAGACTTGTGTCTTTAAAACACTCAAAGACTCTCTCTCTCTCTCCTAAAATCAGTCGAAACCCCCCCCCCCCCATATCACTATAATTTCGAAAATTCTTAAGTGTTCTTGTAAGAACCAAGCTCAATCCAAACTGTTTCCAAGTGTGTTTAGTGATTTGAAGGCCAATCCATGGAGGTTTTAAGAAGGTGCAAGCTTTTTTATCACAAAAACCATCATCAAAAACTCATTTATACTCTTGAAAGGTATAAACTTACTTTTAAAATGTATATTCTTGTTTCAAGGTAATGGTGATGATGGAAAGTTTCTTGAAAAGCTTAGAATTCTTCACAAACTTGAAATTTAAACAAGAAAATGGTTTTAGTCAAAACAAAATGGAAATACATACATATATGTATGTGGCCGTGAGTGTGTAAATATATAAGTAAGAGTTTGAGTTTTGATTTTTGGGTTGATTCTTGTTTAACATGATTCTTGAAAGGACAAATGCATGCATGATCAAATGTGGTTTTATAAAGCTCATATGATTAATAGCTAGAATATGTTAAAATAAATTTTGTATGGACGAGCACACATGTGTGTGTGTCGTGTATGTACATATGTACACGCACACAAGTCGGTTTTGTTAGTTAGTGTGTAAATGAAAGATACTTGTAATTATATATGAATGAATTGTATGATGATGGATGATATAGGTTGAGTTATATAAAATATGATATTAATGTCTTCTTGAGTATGATTAGAACATAAAAGATTATAATGATGTTATATGAGTGCATTAGATGCATTTACTTGAACATGCATGATGATATGTGATCATAAAAAGGTGATTTGAGTATGATTTAGTAAAAATTAGTTTTAATCAGATTATACACACTAAAATAAAGTTATTTTAAAGTGTTTAGTGATATATAACTTTGTCATAATGTTTGATAGCTTTGCATGTTGTACTTGGTGCATTAAAGGTTGTAAAATACGTGAAATCACATGATTTATGTGACTTAAACAAAAACTGCACTAATCTTATTATAACCACTATTTTAATCAGTAAATAACATGTTTTGTGTTAAAATATCAACTCATTTCGAGTTGGGATGGTTATAGTAACGTTTAACGCAAAACTATGCGTTAAAAAGACCAAAAATCGGCTTTTCAAGTGATTTATATAAAAATGATTTAGATGAGTAAGTAAACTGATATTTTTAGTTTAAAAATAAGTATTTTAACTAATTTTAAGTTTACTTGGTGTTTGGTTGGTCATACGTGACTTCCGACGCCCGAAAATGTTACCGAATCGCTAAAATACGCATTTTTCAATATACACTAGTATAGGTAAAATTTTGGGTGAACCTTATGTGTTAAAATGTGTTATGTGATTTAAACATGAGAATGTGAAAATATGTTAAGTTTTAACATGATATTAGAAATCTAGCTTACGCATGTACGCTTGTACGTTTTGTGCGGTAGAAACGGTAAAAATTGCGTTAAATGCGTAACTTGTTTGTCGAGCATGAAATTCGGTACATATGAGATGTTTTATGTATATTTGATTTAAAAATGACAAAATAGATAAGTTAACAAGATTTCGTGTGTTTCGGTGTTAAATTATGTGAGCGTTTATGTATATATATTACGACGCGCAAATATATTGCGTATAAACGGGAGAGTTAATGGATTTACACAATAATGGTCACCAATAAAATCGTTCAAGTCGAAAAATCATAAAAATATATATATATATATATGGACTCATATATATATTAACGTGCCAACATAATCAAAAATGACAACTTTTCGAGAAAATCTCAAAGTTATGTGATAATTCTAAGAAACGGAGAAACTTAGGATTTTTGTGTTATGAATATTGATTTAAAATCATTCCTATATATATATATATATAATAGGACGTGTAGAAATCAATCGCTGGGATTGCGCTATTTAAAATATGCACCCAAAGGTGAGTGTCACTAAACCCCTCTTTTTACTGCTTTGTATATATTTTGGGGGTAGAACACGTCGTTAAAAGGGTTTAATAATGTTTTCGAAATAAAACATACCTTTTAATATAAAATATATATTTTCGCTGAAAATATATGAAATTTGATAAGTCATACGTTTCGAAGTAAAACGTTTTTGATGAATGAATATTGAAAGTACGGTATTTCCTAAGCGAAACATAACCGTACAGTTGGGGATGAATTCTTGATTGGGTCTCATATGATGGAGAGTAAGGGGAATTCGTACAATGTCACACCCCCAAAATCCACCCGCGGAGTATCACCGCTTGGAGGCGTGACTGACCAGGATCAAACCACCAATCATATTGAACAAGTAGATAAGTAACATAATTCAACAAACCAATATGAAAGGTGTTCAAAACCAAAGCATAGTTAAGTGTTTAGCGGAAGCAAAATTTGTAAAACCCATAGCAAGTATTAAATATGAAATAAGGTAAAGTCTAAAGCATGGCACACATCGCCATGTTCCACAACGACCGTTCCTCCCTGTGCAAGCTCCATGGGTACCTAATGACCTGCAATGCATGTAGCAACGAATCAACAACAAAGTTGAGCGAGTTCACAGATAGTTGTTTGGTTAAAGTATTCATTTCATAAATCGTATATATTCGTTTTGTAAACCATGTATCGCGTTAATCCTTGCTGCCAGTCCAGGCATGCGTGCGATGATTAGTGGGGGCTTCCCATGTGTTACAAGACCATGCGTATCGACTGCTACGAAAATATAAAATGTGCCCTAAGTCAATGTCTATCAGCATTGACCCTTTGCCCATAGTCCATTAGTACACGCCCGTCCGACTGGCACGGTGTGAGGTTTGTTAAACCTAATAGCGCTATTAACTAATGACCCGCTCGCCCTAGGCCTCGGCGATTAAGTCGATAATTGAGGGACTTCCTTTGATAGAGGTGATGGTCTTAAGATCGTGTAGGTAGGCTTTACGTACGTGCCCTTCAATCCGAGGACAGTAGTAAGTATAACTGTACGTAGGTTTTACGTACGTGCCCTTCAACCGAGGACAGTAATAAATTATTTAATAGTAACAGTTGTACGAGTAGTTATTCAATCCCATTCCCAACCCCTGGGAATCCCATGCCTTGGCTAGTGTGAACTCACCTTGGTTTGCTCGGGAGATACACAGAATGGTCAAATCTAGCAGCTAGTGGTCAACCACGTCCTAACATGGTTACCATACAAGTCAGGTTTTGGATCAAGTAAGGCACGTATGATTACACATAATCTAACAGATTGTGAACACCTATTGATCATAGCATCACATTAACACATTAGCAGTCAAAACGTATCCAACTTGTGCGATCCGGAAGATATAGCCCAATAACAGTCAGCCCAACATGTTGTGCGTTCAGCACAGTCTTGTGCGATCCACAACATGTTGTGCGATTTAGTTAATATACCCGGCCCAAATAACAAAAATAGTCTAACATGTATACGGCCCAATCAAACGAACAATTAAATAATCTTGTGCGGTCCAGTTCGTCTTGTGCGACCGGACAATTCTTGTGCGACCGAATTTGGGCTTCAAGGCCCAGCTATACAATACTTTGGTCTTGTGCGGTCCGGATCTCTTGTGCGATCCGGACAACTTGTGCGTTTGACTAACTTATACGATTGGTTAAATGATTTCCTAATTTCATGCAATATTGTTTCTAGTTCCAACCAATTTCGTTTGACCAATTTAACAGTTTCCAAAGTTATGATTTATCAATCAACAATTAACAGTTTCCAAATCCCAAACACTATTCGATCAAAACAGCCAATCATCATGTGATTCGTATAAACCCTAATTATCATCATCTACAACAGAAAACCCTACGCATCCTAACAGTTATCTAATAAAGATTCAATCGACCAACCATCTAATCATGTAATCATTTTATTGGACCAAGATAAATCATAATAGCCGCCAAACTCAAAATATCGACACATGTTGATCGAAACATTATAATTTACACATTCCTATGAACAATCACATGGCTCCTGATCACATGCATTTATTCATTTAAAATTGGTCCACTAGCAAGCATTCAAAATAGCATCCAATCATTTAATATTAGAGGATTTACATATTATCACAATTTGTCAGGATCACATGTTGGACAATAACTAAGATTCAGTAGGTCACACTCATATCATTCAATATTAATTATTCTATCACATCAAGCCTAATACTCTAATTTAATATCCTGATTCGCATGATAGGTTGATCATATGTAACTCTTTCAAGTACACAACCAACAACATAACTATATACATTCAGATCTGAAAACAATTAAACGTGGAAGTCACTAACCGAGAACCAGAATAATCAACAAGGACTCCGGCTTCGAATGTGGAGAGGGTTGCCGTCAGGTTTCACAACAAACGAGAGAGAGTGTGATAGGTGTCTAGGGTTTTCTGAATATAACTCTCGTAAAGGTTGTGATAATATATGTGATTCACTACTGGGCCTAAAGCCCAGTTTGATTTTCGTTGGCCTCTGTGGATGAAAACACTTAATGTGTTTTTATGAGAGGGATTTCGGGTAGGGTCAACATTACACACACATTACACATAACCCTCTACATAATATCAATACATAGAGCACATATTAACATATTTAGGTTGTGGGTGTTTCGAATATTATACAAGGTTCCAAATGAAAACATATTATTAATACCCAACACAATATCAATATATAAACATATTTTAACATACACACTTGCAAGGCACACCAAAATAATCATATAAATCACAATACGATTTATCGTCATACAAACGTGTACGGTTATGAACAAACACATCGTGCCAACAAACAATCTAATAATTAACGTGCCATAATACGAAGATGGAATCTCAGAAACTCGAGTTGTCACATTATCCCTAACTTGAAAGAAATTTCGTCCCGAAATTTAGCATGCGGTTACTGAGGAAGCTTGGTAAGTTGTATCGTTTACTGGTTTCCCTGGGGTGTCACATCCTCCCCCCGTTGATCTGGAATTTCGTCCCGAAATTCCGTAGCTTCAGCCTCAGTAGTGGTTGTACTGTTTACGAATAGTTGGGGATACTTTTGCTTCATTTGATCTTCGCGTTCCCAGGTAAACTCTGGGCCGCGACGTGAGTTCCAGCGAACTCGAACGAGAGGTATTCTAGTGCGCTTGAGGACCTTAACATCCCGGTCCGTGATTTCAACTGGTTCCTCGACGAATCGTAACTGCTCGTCGATAGTGAGCTCCTTCAAAGGAACTATGTGGGTCTCATCTGACAGACACTTCTTCAGATTTGACACGTGGAAAACGTTGTGAACTGCACTGAGTTCTGCTGGTAAGTTCAGTTTGTAGGCCACCTCGCCTATTTTCTCAATGACTCTGAGAGGTCCAACGTGTCGTGGGTTAAGTTTGCCTCGTTTACCAAAACGCACCACACCCTTCCAGGGTGAAACTTTGAGTAGTACACGCTCCCCAACCTGGAGCTCTAGTGGTTTTCTGCCCTTATCGGCGTAGACTTTCTGACGGTCAAGATCAAGTGGGAGCACAGGAAAGGTTCGGACACTACATGGGAGTCTGAAGAGGAGATGCGACGTCTCTACCCCACACTATTCGGTACGTACTCTGGTTTCGGGGACGAAACCCTTTTAAGGAGGGTGGACTTGTAACACCCTGAAAACACAAATTCTTATAATACAATTATGTAGTGAATAAATAAGAAAAATAAACTAACTAGGAATGACATTAACCTAGTTAGATGATGACTTATGAGTAGTTAAAGAGTTAAAACATAATAAAAACGAAAGTTGAGGGACCAAAGGTGTTTAAATAAAAACTAATAATAATAAAACAAAAAAATTTAACTCACAACACACTTGTTGGTGTTGCTGAGATCGATCAGAAGACAGGGGGCGACCCCAAGCTCCTCTTCAAACCCTAGACTCTCTTAAATCTCACAAATTGAAGGTCAAGATCAGTCCCAAAACGAAATTAGAGCATGGATTAGTGATCCCCATTGCAAGGAGATCATAAGGTATGTAAAATTTGATAAAAATTCTCTACTTGAAATTCTCATGAACTTGGAGAATTCGAAATCTGTTAATGCATGTGTGTTATGTAGATGAAATAAGAACATTTAAGTGTCTAGGAGTAAACCCTAGGCAATTACATGTTGAAATCATACCTAATTCTAGTAAAATCCATGGACACCCATGTAGGTGATTAGTGGGTTATGTAGAACTTGATAAACACTAGGAAATTGGAGTTGTTCTAGTGAAATTTGACATGTATGAAGTAATTTCAGTATTTCAGAGATTTATATTTATGTTAGATGGTTTGATTGATGAAAATTTAGGGCTACATGATAAGTTATGAACTTGTTAATACATTAACTAAATTTCTGCCCTTAAAGTGTTTGTTGAAATGCCTCAAAGAAGGTTCAAAACTGAAATTTAAAGTTAAAAACGCATAATTGTGATGTTTGGGCGAATTATGCGATATATGATTGAAAAGAGTTCTAACCGCGTCATGATTGAACTCTATAGGAAAAGATACCGGAACGTCGAGTGGACAAGCCGGTGGCGATTTGCGTTTGAAGCGCGTGCTCTAAAGGAATGTAACTTGACCCGTTACATTAAGTGAATTGTTATTAAATTATGTATGGTCACATTGTAGAATAGAAGTTGCGTTGATTGTGGAGACCATGTTCGCTACTTAAATCCATAGGTTAAGAATTGGTTAGAAGTCGTTTGGTAGTCATCATAATGGAGGATTCCGTAGATGAGCCATACGGGTCGAATAATGGTGTACATTGTAGTGTTAGTGTTTTAAGTAGATAGCGATGGCGATAACGATCACAAGAGCATGAAGCCATAAGTTTGGTAATGAAGTGCCGGTGATAACAAGCCCCGGAACTTGGGTAACAAGCGCCCTATGTTTACTATTACAAAGGTTGCAAAATAAGGGTAACCAGAAAGGGGTCGAATAATTACATAGTGAAATTTTGTCGTTCGGTCCGTAAAATAAACTTTTCGTATGGAAAATCATTATTGTTATGTCGGTATTGAATTTACAGACGCATAGGAAAAAGAATCACCTAAAACGGACTCACGAGTCAAAAGTTATGGTCATTTTAAGTTGAAAATCTGAATTTCCGGAACTGGCAGCAAGTGCAGGTCACAAAACTGAACCTGCTGGAAAACCACCTCCCCCGCGCCACGCGATAGGGTAACATTTTTTTTTTGCATGTTTAAAGGCTTGGAACTTGTTTATACACTTCATATAAATGTCAAAACTAACATTTTAAGTGGTTTTGACCTTAGCTAATAAAGGGAATTACCCGGATGGCGATCGAGCAAGTTTTTGAAGAACCAAACACAACTTTGCAAGCTTCCGCGTTAACTTAGTTTATGTTTAAACAATACTTTTGGGATGACTTCGTCTAGACAATGTTTTTTTGATGTAAATGATTTGCTAATCATGTTATGAATGTTTAAACTAGTCGGTAGTTGACTAGTTGGTGTTACTTTAAAAATTTTATTTTGTACTTATGTTAAACCAAGGTACTATATATCTAAAATTTAGTATCTTTTATTAGACTTAAATTAGAAATTTAAACGAGTGTTACAGTCTGAGAGTTCGAGGAAGGCGTATGTAGCCAGTTCTAGCCGTTCTAGAAAGGATAATTCAAGGGATGGCAGGAGTAGTTATGAGAAGAAGACTCACAAGGATGAGCGGAGAAAGTGCGCCAGATGTGGTTAGACTAGACATATGACTCGCGAGTGCTATGCTAAGAGTACGTTGGATGGAGTTACACTCGAGGGATGCTACGAGTGTGGTGAGAAAGGACATTTCGAGAGAGATTTTCTGAAATTGAAGGGTCAGGATGCCAGGGGTAGAGCGTTCGAGCTAAACACTGGGAAGGCACGAGATGATCTTGCTGTTGTTACCGGTATGTTTCGAATCAAAAACCAATCTATGTTCATACTTTCAATACCAAAGCTGACTTGAGTTTTGTTCGAAAAACTTTGAACCATTTCTGTGTTCACCAACAAGTAAGCTGAGTATAAAGTGCCCGATAGAACTACCAATTGGTAAGTTGATGGAAACTAGTGAGGTCGCTTACGGTTGTAGTATTTAGTTAGGAGATCGTAGTTCTAGAGTTGGTTTATTTCCAGTGGAGCTGGGGGAGCTTTGACAAAGATGCAAGAATGGATTGGTTTTTCGAGGATGAAGTGGGGACTGTCGCTTGAAGAAGCTAGCTGGAATATCTTGTCCTGATGACGGTAGAAAGGTGGTAGTTGTTCGCGGAGATCGACTGAGTCGAGTGTTGAGTGTCGAGAGTTGAGGGTTGATAGTTGAGAGTCGTCAGTATTGTGAGGATGCTCAGGTGGTTGCAAAATGGGCTATCCTGCGTTCTTAGTTAACATGGTGGATACGAAAGCCGAATGTAGGAATACCGGAGAGTTCCTATTGTTCGCAATTATCCAGAAGTTTTCCTAAAAAGACTTACCTGGATTTCCCCCTGCGAGACAGATCGAATTTTGGATTGATCTAGCACCCAGTGCTGTACCCAATTGCACAATCTCCTTATAGATTAAGCACCATCTGAGATACTAGAAATGTCGAGACAGCTTCAAGAGCTACTGGACAAGGGTTTTATTCGATCAAGCTTTTCACTTTGAGGCGCATCTGTTTTGTTGAGAGAATTAAGGATGGATCCTTCAGGATATGTGTGATGATTTCAGAAAGCTGGACGAGTTGACTATCAAAAATCGGTACCCTTTACCGAGGAATGACGATTTGTTCAATCAAGCCACATGGATCCAGCTACTACACGAGGATCGATCTACGATTAGGATATCATCAGTTGAAGGTTACTGACGAAGATATTCCGAGGACTGCTTTTTGAACACGATATGGCCAATACGAGTTATTAGTCATGCCTTTTGACTAAATTAATGCACCATTTATATATTCATGGATCTCATGAACAGGGTATGGAAACCCTAATCGGATAACTTCGTGATAATACTCATCGATGACATACTTGCCTATGTGCGAACCAAGGAGAATCCTGAGTAATGTTTGAAGTTAACTATAGAGTTGGTGAATGATGAGGAGCGCCAAAAACCCCGTCGGGAGTATGATGATCCATATGACTAGCTAGATGCTACCGGAGATTTATTGAGAATTTCCCTAAATTAGTGCAGCCTTCGACACTAATAACCCCAAAAGGAAAAGGGAAATTGATTGGACAGCAAGATAGTAGGAAGCTTTTTGGACCCTTGAGAGAAAAATTGGGAGCGTGTATGATGGACTCCGAAGGAAGTTAAGATACTCACATGCCCTTGGCAGAGTTATCTTACAATAATAGTTAACACGCTAGTATTCGGGTTGCTCTGTTTGAAGCCTTGCATGGATGGAAGTGTTGATCACCATTTTGTTGAGCTAACATGACAAAGGACAATTAACCAGACCTTAGTTTATCTAGGAAACCAGCGACAGGATTTGCCTGGATCGAGGGAAGGTTAAAAGTTGCTAATTGATCAACAGAAGGATTACATGGACAATTGAAGGAACTATTGCGATTCCAGATTTAAGATTTGGTTCTGTTAAAGGAGTTATCTTGTAGAGATGCTATTAGGTTTAGCAGAGAAAAGAAGAGCTGAGCCACAATGATTAGGTCCTTTCAAGAGCCCATCTTGAGTTGGATCAGTCGCTTATAGGCTCAAGCTACCATAAGGATGGAGTAGTGTACATGATGTATTGTTTGGGTTCAGTTGAGAAAGTGTATAATGGATAATACACTGATTTTGTTCTTTATAGAGATTTGTTTGGAAGATAAACGGAAGTTTATCGAAGCACCGTAGAAGCAGTACGTATAGCTAGAAGAGTTATGTTAATAACCGGACAGGCGATTACAACATTCTAGTCGTGTATGCAATTTATTGATTTGGCAATTTATGGATATCTGAAATGAATGCAAGAAGGAAGGAAGACGAGTTTATGAGATTTGATTCTTTCGAAAGCCCATCTCGAGTTGGATCAATCGGGTGTAAACTCAGACTATCTTAGGTACGGGGTACTGTATATATAAATATACGTATGTAGAACCCGAATTGGTGAAACTTTGACTTAATCTTCTTGATTAAGTGCTTGTGAATGTTGGACCTTTGAAAGGGTGGAGAGCGTTGAGATGTGAGATTAGGAATTGAGGATGTGTGTGTAGGTCCCTGAATCACGTATGGATCGTACAAGACTGTTAATCTATCAAGGGTGCGGAATCCCCTTGATTGATCTTCGAACACAGAAACAAGATTATGTAGAAGAACAAGAACCGAACACACAAACACGCAAACTTTCAAACAGATCTTCTGTGATTATCAAACTCTTAGAATCGTTTTACAATCACTAAGATCTACAAGAACCTAACAGCTGATTTCTGTTTTGTTCTTAACCTCTCACACTTGAATGCTCTCTCAAGTTGTCTAAAGTGTCTCTAGTGTCTAATCTTACAACTCAAGACTAAGGCTGTTTATATACACACAGCCAAGATCTCGAATTGGGCTTTGCCCATATTACATTTGTTACATAAACTTGGGCCTAATAGACTTAGTACAAACTTGGACTGATTGGACTTCATAGAGCTCGTTTTTCTTTAAGTCTTCATGATCCAATCTTCTGTTTAATATCCAAAGACCAATCCAAAGCTGTTGTCATATAACATGCACCAACAAACTCCCCCTTGACAATAGCTTGCAAAGGAAACTTTAGTCTTCAGAATCTCACAGCCTTTGGTCTTTGGATAGCGTCAGCTTCAACATGAATTCTGTCTTTGTCAGCAACATCTTTGTCAGCAACAGACTCCCCCTAAGCTGATGCATCCAATCACCAAATCTTCCAAGTTTTGATTCAGCATTCAATGTAAGTCTTCACAGCATCCACTCTGCATTGTAGAAGGAGGATTCTACCAAGCAGCAACAAACTCCTCCTCTCTTCATAGCAACCTCTCAACAACAAACTGCTTCAATCTGTATACTATAAAACAAACATCTCGAGAAACCATAAGAATTTTTCAACATAGTTAAAGAAATTATTATTATGCAAGAGATAGTTAAACTGTATCAGATTAAGCATTTTCCAATTAAGCACCAACACGCACAAATTTTTAACAACCACCTTATAACCTGCATGATTTAAAAAATTTTGAACCCACTTTCTAACACAGTCTCCCCCTTTCGGTAACAACTCCTCCAAGAATAACAGTTTTCCGTACATTAAGAATTTTAACAGAAAAAGACACTATTTTTGGATTTTTATATTTTCAAATGTAAAGACTGAAAGCAGTAAATAAATATTTACAGACATTCTTTTTGCGAGTTTCGAGGGTAAGAGAATCATATCAGTGTACGGTCATGTCAAAACGCTCTTGTTGTTCTTTTAGTTAACATTTAGATAAGCATCCTATAACGATTATCGGTATTGTTGTCCACATAAGCTCAACTTATCATATGTAATCATGGCGAGGGGATACGTTAAGGTATGATTTATACTTACCGACCGGTGTTCATCCACATCACGACACATTCCCGTATCAAGGTATGCACGAGGGTTCATCTTACCGGTGAGTATACCGATTATCATCTGTTTGACCGTATATGATGTGAGAAACTCACTTATTTTGATTGAAAACAAGCCCTATGTGATAGAATCACTTATTGATGAGGAACTTGATTTTCAGATGCATGAGGGCACAAGAGCAAGTCCGTGAACAGGTCAGTACTTTCGTACAGCAGAGAGACGAACTTGACTCCCGGATAAATGTGATATTTTATCACTTATTTTGGGGACATGTGATTGTTGATCACTTATTGAGGTCGAATGCAATATGTACACGTATGTATGATATCATGGAAGATCTAGACTTGCGTCCCCGTTATTTTTCGGTAAAAGATACAACCATGATACCCAGATGATAAGCAGCATAAAGACCGAATATCTCAGAACCTCGGCAATCTCTCAAACGAAATTTCGGTACTAAGACCATATGCCAATGAATGGTTCCCACTTGGTCTTCAGTCAATTTAAGTTTATATCACCCTGCACACTTTAATATGATTGTGAGCCTACCGATACATCTTATATAGAGCTGCTTAGCATATTTCATTTAAGGTTTAAAGAGGTTTAGACAGACCACTGATGTACTATCATTTTCTCTTTTGCTCGCCAGGAAACTCATTTTTGCTTTTCTATTTTTTTTTGTGTTTTTGAAATTTTTCGATGTTTTTGTATTTTTGATTTTTAAGAAAAACAGTAAACTATTTACAAAAATTCTTATGAAAAACCAGTTATTCAGGATTCCTCATCCCATTGAGTTCGACTAAGTGTTCAAAGCGAGCTCGATCAAAAGCTTTTGTGTAAAGATCAGCAAGGTTATCTTCTGTGTCGACTCGGTGCAATTCAATTAATCGTTTTTCAGCACAATCCCGTATAAAGTGATGACGTATGTCAATGTGTTTAGTTCTACTGTGCTTTACGGGATTGTTTGTGATTGATATAGTGGCATTATTATCTATCATAATAGGAGTACGAGTGAAATCCAAACCGTAATCGCGCATCTGCTGTTGAATCCAGAGAACCTGAGAGCAACAACTACCCGCAACAATATATTCAGCTTCACACGTAGAGGTAGACACACAGGATTGCTTCTTGCATTGCCAAGACACGATCCTGCCTCCTAAGAACTGACAACCACCTGTTGTAGACTTTCTGTTTGATTTGCATCCTCCAAAGTCTGAATCAGTGTAAGCAACGAACCTCAAATCACTATCAGCTGGATACCACAACCCAAGTTTAGGTTTCCCCTTCAAGTAACGAAGAATCCGCTTCACTGCTTTCATATGTGACTCCTTTGGATTTGCCTGATATCTGGCACACAAGCATACGGCAAACATGATGTCGGGTCTTGAAGCAGTCAAGTACATTAGAGAACCAATCATCGCCCTGTATTGAGTTGGATCAACATCTTCAGTGCTTTCATGATCTGGGCCGAGATTGTGGTTTTCACAAATGGGTGTGTTGAAAGTAGAGCAATCATTCATTTTGAATCGAGTCAAAATGTCATACACATACTTTGTTTGATGTATAAACATCCCATCCTCCTTCTGTTCAACTTGTAATCCCAGAAAGTAAGACAGCTCACCCATAGCACTCATTTCAAACTTGCTCTTCATCACCTGTTCAAATTCCTTACACATGTTTTCGTCAGATGACCCAAAGATGATGTCATCCACGTATACCTGTACCAGCAGAAAATCTTCCTTCTTTCTCTTAATGAACAGTGTACTGTAAATCTGACCTCTTTCAAAACCATTTTTGACCAGATGTGTAGACAGTGTCTCGTACCATGCCCTGGGAGCTTGATGTAACCCATACAAAGCCTTATCAAGTTTGTACACTCGATCTGGATAGTCTGGATCAACGAACCCATCTGGTTGTGAGACATACACCACTTCTTGGACTTTCCCGTAAAGAAATGCACTCTTCACGTCTAGTTGGTAAACTTTGAAGCCCTTGAATGAAGCAAAAGCCAGAAACAAACGAATTGCCTCCAACCTCGCCACTGGTGCAAACACCTCATTGTAATCAACCCCTTCTTGCTGATTAAAGCCTTTGACAACCAACCGAGCTTTGTTGCGTGTGACAATACCTCTTTCATCTTTCTTGCACCTAAATACCCATTTAGTGCCAATCTCTCTCTCACCTTTTGGAAGGTCCACCAATTCCCAAACCTTCAACTTAGCAAACTGGGCCAATTCCTCTTGCATAGCTTCAACCCATGAATTGTCTTTAAGAGCCATATGAATGTTCTTCGGCTCCTCTTGGGAAATAAAGCAACTATACAAGCACTCGTTCACTATCCCAGTCTTCTCAATCGAAACAAATAACCCAGAATTTTCTGCTATGCTTCTTCTCGTCTGAACACCTACAGTAGGATCTCCCAGTATCATATCAACCGGATGATCTCTATTTGCTCGTGTAGTAGCAACAGCATCGACTTCTAGATTATCACCCAGATTTGATCCAACCTCCCCCTGAATATTCTGATTTGCAAACGGATTAATGAAATCCTCCCCCTGAATGGGTTCAGAGTCACTATCGCTTGAATCAGGATTAGCAGCACCTTGGGAAGTTTCCGGAGCATCTGACATATCAACATTCGATCTAGGCATGAACTCGCCTTCATCGTCTTCACATACAACTGTTTGAATCAGCTGAGAACCGTCTGCATCAGAAACCTCAGGAATATTAAATGATTTAAACACACTTTCATAATCATATAATATAGCAGGACCACTCGTTGATTGTTGAGGTTTGTAAGACGTAATTTCTACATTGAAAACAACCTCAATTTTACCAGTTTTTAGATTAAAAACCCTTTTATTCGGTGTGCCAGGCACGTAGCCCAGAAAGTAGCCTTCATCTGCCACCTCACCGAATTTTTGTTTATCTTTGTTTCGCACAATCGTGCAGGGTAATCCAAATGGTTCAAAGCCTGTTAAGTTTGGTTTTTCATTAAACATTAACTCGTGACAAGTTTTGTTAAAACGTTTAACGGTCAAAACTTTGTTTAGGACGTAGCAAGCTGTATTCACAGCTTCTCCCCAGAAAAGAACTGGTAGCTTTGAATCTGAAAGCATCGTCCTAGCGGCTTCAATCAACGTCCTGTTTTTCCTCTCAGCGACTCCATTTTGCTGAGGAGTGTAAGGAGCGGAATATTGATGTTCAATTCCCTTTCGAAGACAGTAGAGATCCAGAACTCGATTTTTGAACTCCGTGCCATTATCACTCCTTATCCTCTTTATCCTTGCATCATGGACGTTTTCCAATTTTGTAAAAAGATCTATCAACATCTCTGCTGTCTCATCTTTTGTACCTAAAAAGAAAACCCATGAATAACGTGAGTAATCATCAGTGACAACAAGACAATAGTACTTTCCACCTATGCTCCTCACGTTCACTGGACCGAATAAATCCATGTGAAGTAAATCATAAGGGGCATTAATGGAATTTACTGTTTTAGACTTATGAGGTTTCTTGTGTTGTTTTCCCTTTTGACATGGAAGACATTTATCTTCCACTTGAAACCTCAGCAATGGAACCCCTTTCACTAGCTCATTTTTAATAATGTAATTCATTTTGCGGTAGTGAATATGAGCCATGCGTCTGTGCCACAACATTGATTCAGCTTCAGATGCTTTTGACAGTAAACACGCCACCGCAGCAGTTGGATCCTTGGCACCCATGTCCATGACATAAGTGTCATTTTTCCTTGGTGCACGCATAACTATCCAATCGTCCGGAATGACCAAACCCGGTTTCAACACCAATGCCTCAGTATTTGTAAAATGGACCGAGTGACCCTTGTCGCAGACTTGTGATACGCTCATCAGATTGTGTTTAAGCTGCTCAACATAGTTCACTTTGTCCAAAGTGATCTTCCCATTCGTCACTTTTCCTCGTCCAGTAATTTTTCTACCTTTAGCACCAGCAAAATTTACATGTCCACCATCAAATTCTTCAAATTCAGAAAACAACCTCGCATCCCCCGTCATGTGCCTGGAGCAGCCACTATCAACATACCATAAGTTGATAATCCTCCTTAGCAGCTCCTGCACATACCAACCAAAAGATTAGTTAGATTGGGGGACCCAAGCCTTAATGGTCTTGGGTCGTCCAAATTCACCTACTACTTGAACATCCATCCAAGATCCATCACCCCTAATTGGAGTCTTGGATCTCGGACCTGTTGATGGAAATGGGGCATGATTTCTATAAGGTCTCTGGTCCTGAGGGTACTTATTTGTGTTTGGACTATGTGACCTTTGAAACTTTTGATTTTGATTCCAAGAACCTTGATTGTAATTTCTAAAGCCATTGTTATAAAAAGTTCGACCACCATTATTTTGGTATCGATTTTGATATTGACCTTGACTTCTGAAATTATTTGAATTTTGATTATTCATTCTTGGTGAGTTACTTCTAGGTCTTTCATATCTGCCTGATGTAGATTCGGGCTGAAATCTTGGTTGATTTCTTTGGAAACGAGGAACTTGTGGAGTTCCCTTTTCAGCCCTATCTACACCACCAGCAACACTCGGTTGTTGCTTTGAAGCAGATTTCTTTTGAGAATTTGAGACCTTTTCCTCAATATCACCTTGCTTCTCAGGTGATTTCCCTCTTTGTTTCTCACTAACTTGTGCTTCAACCTTTTTGTTAGGACAGCAGCTAGCTACATGTCCCTTTGTGTGACATTTGAAGCACGATCTCTTATTCGAAGACTTCTTAGTTGAAGCCTTTGAACTAGATTCTGGTTTTGATGATGATGCCTTGGAAGGATTTTGCTCAGTTTGCTTAATTTCAGATTTTTCTATGTTTTTGTTTCTAGCAAACTCTACATTTGATACCTTTTCAATAACAGCTGTTTCGGTTTTCATATCACTTCCTTGAACAAAATTAACCTTTTTAACAAAAGTTTGATTATTGTTTTTAGAAGGTGTATTTTTCTTTTTCAAAACAGGTTTGCTGTTATTTTCCTTCTTAGCATCATTATCTTCAAACACATCACCTTGACTGGATGTGAAACTACTTGGTGATGTTGACAGACAGTCTGTAAGCTCATCCTCATCAGGTAGGAAAGAATAGTCATGACTAAGAGGAGGTGGGACTTCATTAAAGCCCTGGAATCCCACACTTGTCTTGTCATTACTCTTCTTTAACCCACCCATCATATGTTTCATAACAAAAGTAGAATCTCTGAATTGACCTAATTTCTTTTCAAGTTCAACAATTTTAAGTTGTGCATCTGACAACTCTTTGTTTTTATCAGAAATCTCTTTTGTTTTCTCAGCCATCATGTCGTGAGCTAAGTCTATGACTTGAAGTTTTTCGTTTAGTTTGCTGGTTAAAACTTTAATTTCAGCTTCATAGCCTTTTATCTTTTTCAAATATGATGACTCGTTTCTTTTGGCAAAGAAGTTTGATTCTTTTACGTTAGACATTTCACTCACAAGACTTTTGTTTTGAGTTGACAATTTTTCAACTTCACCCTGTAGTTCACGACACTTTAAACACATAGAAGTGGCAGAGTTACTTACCTCTCCTGTCGATTTGTCTGAGTTGGCCATGAGAGCAGCAAGTTGAGCTTCCATTCTTTTGATGATTTCATCTTTCTCATCAGCTTCCATTTCATGCTCAGACTCATGCTTATCCTCTTCAGCATCTGTTGTCTGATCAGCCTTAGCTTCCTCAACTTCACTCTTCTTCTCAACTTTAGCCTCATCTACTGTAGCTTCACCAACATTGATTTGAGTGATCTCTGCCATGAATGCTTGAGTGACATTTTCATCATTTTCTAAGTGAATGCTCCAGTCATATGAGCCTTCTCTTGCAGTAGATATCAACGCCCTTGAGTTAGAGTTAGAGTTAGAGTTGTTTGAAGCATTCCGATTGTTTGAACTTTGATTCGTATTCTCATGCTTTTGTTTTTGACATTCCCTAGCGAAATGACCATAACTTTGACAGTTAAAGCATCTGACTTTGGTCTTGTCAAAACCTACGCTCTTTCCTACAAACTTCCTTCCAGTTCTGTTCATGAACCTCTTCACACGTCTCGAAATCATTGCCATCTGCCATTGCAGATCCATCTCTTCTAGATCATCAGGGTCAATCTGATCATAATCTTCATCTAAAGTGGCAGGATCAGATATTTTCCCTTGAATGTAGTTCTCATAAGACGCAACAAAAGAAGCAAGTAGAGCAAGATGTCCTTCAGCAGACTTCACACTCATAGGCATTGACTTTGCACTACTACTTTGCTTTGAGGTTGATGTTCTCTTGACTCCTGTTGATCCTCCTGCAGCAGCTACAAAGCACATATCACCATCCTCATTCACTGTGACCTGCTCCTTATCACACGAAAGAAATGCAGTTGCAGAGTCGCTAGAAGCATCATGAGGTGAAGAAGATGTAAGCCCATTGTATATCCCTGGATCTTGAACCTGATCATATCCAGTGTCCTTCTTCTTCATGCTGAGCTCATAAGCTCTTAGCTTTCCAACTACTTCTTCCAGTTCCTTTGTTTCATAATCAGCTTCCCCCTTTATCATGAGAGTGTAGATATCCCATTTAGCCGGTAGAGCATCAAGTAGCTTGTCATTTTTCTCAATGTCAGTATAGCAATCTATATCATAATTATCCAGTTCTGACATCAGATGGTAGTATCGAGTGATGACGTCTTCAAGTGACTCATTCTTCATGTACTTGAACACAGCAAACTGCTTCTTCAGTAGATCAACCTTGTTCTTCTTGACATCAGGATTTCCCTCATATCTCTTCTCTAGTGCATCCCACATTTCCTTTGAAGTAGTGTACTTCTTAAAGGTATGCATGATGCCATCAGGTAAAGACATTTTAATGGCTGCCAAGGCTCTCTTCTCAGCCTCATACATTTTCTTTTGTTCGGCATCCATATCAACGTAAGCAGTTATACGTTGTCTTCCCTCAAAGTCATGAGTTGGGTTCACATACCCATCGTCTATGCATATCCACATACGCGTGTCCTGGTACTCAACAAAAGATTGAAACCTATCCTTCCAAGTCAAGTAGTTCTCCACCTTCATCATCTTAGGTGGTTTGTTCGTCGTGCCTACCTCATGCTCCATCCTTAAGAGTTCGTTCAATTTTGACATGTTCGACATTTCAACGTAACAGACTGATAAAACCGTACAAAAATTTTCCGAACACAGTGGTTACCAAATTACACCGTTATAATCGTCTCGAAAAGACGAATCCAATGATATCTAAAGTCGAAAACCGAAATCGGGATTTTTTTTTTTTTTTTTTTTGTCCTAAAAATCCCACGAATTCAACGGTGCAAACGGTTTCTCCAAACGAGCTACGGATCAATTTCTATTTGCAAAACTCTGAAATATTTTCGACGCTTGCCAACTGAAATTCCACCCCTTAATTTCTCTCCTAGTTTCTCTGAGTTCTGTTAATTTCGCTGGTCCAACTGCTTAATTTCGCTGATCTGTTTATTTCGCTGGTCAAGTTCGCTGCTTAATTTCGCTATAACGACGACTAGTGAAGTCGCTGAAACCGTGATGATTTCGCTGTGGACAATCACACGGTTACCAAAGTCGCCTTTGGATTTAACGTTGCCGATAAATATGCTGGTTTCACTTAATTTCGCTGGTCTCCGAGATATCTGTTAAAATCGCTAAACAGCTGATTGGGCCACCCAGCCACCCAATCCACAAACATGCAGCAGCTAACAACTGCAGCAGCTGACCAACACGAAATCTGCTTCCTCTTTTGAAACTTTTCAAGCAAAGTCTCAATCAGATTTCCTACAAAAACACGAAAACAGTCAAAACAAATAATCAAAACAGATTAAAGTACACGAATTTAAACTGTTCTTCAAGTGTTCTTCGTGTTCTTCGTGTTCTTCGCAAAAACCCAGAACTTTAACTCGAAATTTTCAAACAACCAACTACCAAAACAGATCAAAACTCAGAATTTTGAACTGTTCTTCCTTGTTCTTGCTGTTCTTCACGAAAATTATGAATGAGACACCAAAACTTCTTCAACCGAAACACAACTTGAATCCAGTCTTCAGTCTTGAACCATGCACAAGAGCAAACGCTCTGATACCAATTGTAGGTCCCTGAATCACGTATGGATCGTACAAGACTGTTAATCTATCAAGGGTGCGGAATCCCCTTGATTGATCTTCGAACACAGAAACAAGATTATGTAGAAGAACAAGAACCGAACACACAAACACGCAAACTTTCAAACAGATCTTCTGTGATTATCAAACTCTTAGAATCGTTTTACAATCACTAAGATCTACAAGAACCTAACAGCTGATTTCTGTTTTGTTCTTAACCTCTCACACTTGAATGCTCTCTCAAGTTGTCTAAAGTGTCTCTAGTGTCTAATCTTACAACTCAAGACTAAGGCTGTTTATATACACACAGCCAAGATCTCGAATTGGGCTTTGCCCATATTACATTTGTTACATAAACTTGGGCCTAATAGACTTAGTACAAACTTGGACTGATTGGACTTCATAGAGCTCGTTTTTCTTTAAGTCTTCATGATCCAATCTTCTGTTTAATATCCAAAGACCAATCCAAAGCTGTTGTCATATAACATGCACCAACAGTGTGTAATATAGGTCTACGAGGATTCTTCGTAAGAATCAAAGTTTCTTGCAGAAACTAGAAGACTATATTCATTAAACCTATTTTTGCTATTTTACTTAGTTCGAAAACAAACCTGTAGAGAAAAATTTCGGGGACGAAATTTCCTAAACAGGGGGAGACTGTGACACCCGGCTTTTCAGGCCGTACCGTACAATTGTAACACGTGTTGTGAATAGATAAAAGGCTATATTTGATTGATTATGATGTTTATATGTGAAATTTAATGAGTTGGTAAATTTAAACCTCGGTAAAAAATTTGTTGGCAACGGTAAAATAAACGCTTATCGCGTAACGGTTAAAATGCGAAACGAACGTCGGTGACCACCCGATCAGTGTTAAAATCCTAAAAATAGTCTGTTATGATTAGAATAATAATTTTAATCATATTCGTGGGGAAAAATAAATTAAAACGCTAAGAAACTCTATTTTTCGAGTTGAAGCGCGTACTGCGCGATGCAGCGCGTATACCGACAAAATACTGTCAACACAGCCTGTCATGGCAACTGATAATCATGTTAGTAATAATTTGATGAGTTTATCACTTTAGAATGATAAAAATAAATAAAAACGCATAAATCCCTATTTTTGCGATTTTAAGCGCGTACTGCGCAGCACAGCGCACATACTGCCAAATACCGGCAACGTAGCCAGTCTAGGCAAACAAAATATTGTTCAATAATATTTTGGTGAGATTATTTTTATGGAGTGATAAAAATAATTTAAAACGCACTAAAACCGGATTAAAACGCTAAATAAAATGCCCGGTAACGGGTTAAATACTAGTTTTTGATCTTTATATATATATATATAGGGAGAAGATCATGCGAGAACCACCTCTTATTGCGAGAACCAATGTGAACACAACAAAAAATGCCTAAAAATAGCTAAAAATCACACAAAAATATTATTTTTTGAATTTTTTAATATTTTTTATAAAAAATCGCTATTTTTCGAAACAAAAAAAAATTAAAATTTTTAAAAAAAAAAATTTTTGGCTTCGAAAAGTAGCGATTTTTTTTATAAAAAATTCAAAAAAACAAATTTTAGATTTTTTTTTATTTTTTTAGGTTTTTTGGGGGTTTAGTTTTTAGCATTTTAGCTTGGGGGGGTGGGGGGTTTAGGTTTTTGGGGGGTGGGGGAGGGGGGGTTTAGGTTTTTGGGGGGTGGGGGAGGGGGGTTTAGGTTTTTTTTTGGGGGGGGGGGGGTTAGGTTTTTTTTAGGTTTTAGTTTTTAGCATTTAGCTTGGGGGGGGTTAGGGTTTTTTTTTGGGGGGGGGGGGGGGGTGGGGGTTAGGTTTTTTTAGGTTTTTTTAGCTATTTTAGGTTGTGTTCACATTGGTTCTCGCGGTTCTCACAATAAAGGTGGTTCTCGCATGAGCTCCTCCCTATATATATATATATATATTATGTATGCGTGTATATGTGTGTGAGAATGCTAGTTGGAAGCCTTGCATGTACACTCTCTCTCCTCTCTCATGCTATTATTGGTCTAAATGGAGGTGGGTGATGACACTTTCCTTAAAGCTTTCAAAATCGTCCACCGTTTCAAGACTTGTGTCTTTAAAACACTCAAAGACTCTCTCTCTCTCCTAAAATCAGTCGAAACCCCCCCCCCATATCACTATAATTTCGAAAATTCTTGAGTGTTCTGGTAAGAACCAAGCTCAATCCAAACTATTTCCAAGTGTGTTTAGTGATTTGAAGGCCAATCCATGGAGGTTTTAAGAAGGTGCAAGCTTTTTTATCACAAAAACCATCATCAAAAACTCATTTATACTCTTGAAAGGTATAAACTTACTTTTAAAATGTATATTCTTGTTTCAAGGTAATGGTGATGATGGAAAGTTTCTTGAAAAGCTTAGAATTCTTCACAAACTTGAAATTTAAACAAGAAAATGGTTTTAGTCAAAACAAAATGGAAATACATACATATATGTATGTGGCCGTGAGTGTGTAAATATATAAGTAAGAGTTTGAGTTTTGATTTTTGGGTTGATTCTTGTTTAACATGATTCTTGAAAGGACAAATGCATGCATGATCAAATGTGGTTTTATAAAAGCTCATATGATTAATAGCTCGAATATGTTAAAATAAATTTTGGATGGATGAGCACACATGTGTGTGTGTCGTGTATGTACATATGTACACGCACACAAGTCGGTTTTGTTAGTTAGTGTGTAAATGAAAGATACTTGTAATTATATATGAATGAATTGTATGATGATGGATGATATAGGTTGAGTTATATAAAATATGATATTAATGTGTTCTTGAGTATGATTAGAACATAAAAGATGATAATGATGTTATATGAGTGCATTAGATGCATTTACTTGAACATGCATGATGATATGTGATCATAAAAAGGTGATTTGAGTATGATTTAGTAAAAATCAGTTTTAATCAGATTATACACACTAAAATAAAGTTATTTTAAAGTGTTTAGTGATATATAACTTTGTCATAATGTTTGATAGCTTTGCATGTTGTACTTGGTGCATTAAAGGTTGTAAAATACGTGAAATCGCATGATTTATGTGACTTAAACAAAAACTGCACTAATCTTATTATAACCACTATTTTAATCTGTAAATAACATGTTTTGTGTTAAAATATCAAGTCATTTCGAGTTGGGATGGTTATAGTAACGTTTAACGCAAAACTATGCGTTAAAAAGATCAAAAATCGGCTTTTCAAGTGATTTATATAAAAATGATTTAGATGAGTAAGTAAACTGATATTTTTAGTTTAAAAATAAGTATTTTAACTAATTTTAAGTTTACTTGGTGTTTGGTTGGTCATACGTGACTTCCGACGCCCGAAAATGTTACCGAATCGCTAAAATACGCATTTTTCAATATACACTAGTATAGGTAAAATTTTGGGTGAACCTTATTTGTTAAAATGTGTTATGTGATTTAAACATGAGAATGTGAAAATATGTTAAGTTTTAACATGATATTAGAAATCTAGCTTACGCATGTATGCTTGTACGTTTTGTGCGGTAGAAACGGTAAAAATTGCGTTAAATGCGTAACTTGTTTGTCGAGCATGAAATTCGGTACATATGAGATGTTTTATGTATATTTGCTTTAAAATGACAAAATAGATAAGTTAACAAGATTTCGTGTGTTTCGGTGTTAAATTATGTGAACGTTTATGTATATATATTACGACGCGCAAATATATTGCGTATAAACGGGAGAGTTAATGGATTTACACAATAATGGTCACCAATAAAATCGTTCAAGTCGAAAAATCATAAAAATATATATATATATGGACTCATATATATATTAACGTGCCAACATAATCAAAAATGACAACTTTTCGAGAAAATCTCAAAGTTATGTGATAATTCTAAGAAACGGAGAAACTTAGGATTTTTGTGTTATGAATATTGATTTAAAATCGTTCCTATATATATATATAATAGGACGTGTAGAAATCAATCGCTGGGATTGCGCTATTTAAAATATGCACCCAAAGGTGAGTGTCACTAAACCCCTCTTTTTACTGCTTTGTATATATTTTGGGGGTAGAACACGTCGTTAAAAGGGTTTAATAATGTTTTCGAAATAAAACATACCTTTTAATATAAAATATATATTTTCGCTGAAAATATATGAAATTTGATAAGTCATATGTTTCGAAGTAAAACGTTTTTGATGAATGAATATTGAAAGTACGGTATTTCCTAAGCGAAACATAACCGTACAGTTGGGGATGAATTCTTGATTGGGTCTCATATGATGGAGAGTAAGGGGAATTCGTACAATGTCACACCCCCAAAATCCACCCGCGGAGTATCACCGCTTGGAGGCGTGACTGACCAGGATCAAACCACCAATCATATTGAACAAGTAGATAAGTAACATAATTCAACAAACCAATATGAAAGGTGTTCAAAACCAAAGCATAGTTAAGTGTTTAGCGGAAGCAAAATTTGTAAAACCCATAGCAAGTATTAAATATGAAATAAGGTAAAGTCTAAAGCATGGCACACATCGCCATGTTCCACAACGACCGTTCCTCCCTGTGCAAGCTCCATGGGTACCTAATGACCTGCAAGGCATGTAGCAACGAATCAACAACAAAGTTGAGCGAGTTCACAGATAGTTGTTTGGTTAAAGTATTCATTTCATAAATCGTATATATTCGTTTTGTAAACCATGTATCGCGTTAATCCTTGCTGCCAGTCCAGGCATGCGTGCGATGATTAGTGGGGGCTTCCCATGTGTTACAAGACCACGCGTATCGACTGCTATGAAAATATAAAATGTGCCCTAAGTCAATGTCTATCAGCATTGACCCTTTGCCCATAGTCCATTAGTACACGCCCGTCCGACTGGCACGGTGTGAGGTTTGTTAAACCTAATAGCGCTATTAACTAATGACCCGCTCGCCCTAGGCCTCGGCGATTAAGTCGATAATTGAGGGACTTCCTTTGATAGAGGTGATGGTCTTAAGATCGTGTACGTAGGCTTTACGTACGTGCCCTTCAATCCGAGGACAGTAGTAAGTATAACTGTACGTAGGTTTTACGTACGTGCCCTTCAACCGAGGATAGTAATAATTTATTTAATAGTAACAGTTGTACGAGTAGTTATTCAATCCCATTCCCAACCCCTGGGAATCCCATGCCTTGGCTAGTGTGAACTCACCTTGGTTTGCTCGGCAGATACACAGAATGGTCAAATCTAGCAGCTAGTGGTCAACCACGTCCTAACATGGTTACCATACAAGTCAGGTTTTGGATCAAGTAAGGCACGTATGATTACACATAATCTAACAGATTGTGAAAACGTATTGATCATAGCATCACATTAACACATTAGCAGTCAAAACGTATCCAACTTGTGCGATCCGGAAGATATAGCCCAATAACAGTCGGCCCAACATGTTGTGCGTTCAGCACAGTCTTGTGCGATCCACAACATGTTATGCGATTTAGTTAATATACCCGGCCCAAATAACAAAAATAGTCTAACATGTATACGGCCCAATCAAACGAACAATTAAATAATCTTGTGCGGTCCAGTTCGTCTTGTGCGACCGGACAATTCTTGTGCGACCGAATTTGGGCTTCAAGGCCCAGCTATACAATACTTTGGTCTTGTGCGGTCCGGATCTCTTGTGCGATCCGGACAACTTGTGCGTTTGACTAACTTATACGATTGGTTAAATGATTTCCTAATTTCATGCAATATTGTTTCTAGTTCCAACCAATTTCGTTTGACCAATTTAACAGTTTCCAAAGTTACGATTTATCAATCAACAATTAACAGTTTCCAAATCCCAAACACTATTCGATCAAAACAGCCAATCATCATGTGATTCGTATAAACCCTAATTATCATCATCTACAACAGAAAACCCTACGCATCCTAACAGTTATCTAATAAAGATTCAATCGACTAACCATCTAATCATGTAATCATTTTATTGGACCAAGATAAATCATAATAGCTGCCAAACTCAAAATATCGACACATGTTGATCAAAACTTTATAATTTACACATTCCTATGAACAATCACATGGCTCCTGATCACATGCATTTATTCATTTAAAATCGGTCCACTAGCAAGCATTCAAAATAGCATCCAATCATTTAATATTAGAGGATTTACAAATTATCACAATTTGTCAGGATCACATGTTGGACAATAACTAAGATTCAGTAGGTCACACTCATATCATTCAATATTAATTATTCTATCACATCAAGCCTAATACTCTAATTTAATATCCTGATTCGCATGATAGGTTGATCATATGTAACTCTTTCAAGTACACAACCAACAACATAACTATATACATTCAGATCTGAAAACAATTAAACGTGGAAGTCACTAACCGAGAACCAGAATAATCAACAAGGACTCCGGCTTCGAATGTGGAGAGGGCTGCCGTCAGGTTTCACAACAAACGAGAGAGAGTGTGATAGGTGTCTAGGGTTTTCTGAATATAACTCTCGTAAAGGTTGTGATAATATATGTGATTCACTACTGGGCCTAAAGCCCAGTTTGATTTTCGTTGGCCTCTGTGGACGAAAACACTTAATGTGTTTTTATGAGAGGGATTTCGGGTAGGGTCAACATTACACACACATTACACATAACCCTCTACATAATATCAATACATAGAGCACATATTAACATATTTAGGTTGTGGGTGTTTCGAATATTATACAAGGTTCCAAATGAAAACATATTATTAATACCCAACACAATATCAATATATAAACATATTTTAACATACACACTTGCAAGGCACACCAAAATAATCATATAAATCACAATACGATTTATCGTCATACAAACGTGTACGGTTATGAACAAACACATCGTGCCAACAAACAATCTAACAATTAACGTGCAATAATACGAAGATGGAATCTCAGAAACTCGAGTTATCACATAGAACGTCGTGTATTAAATTGTCATATTAGTAGGATATCTATATATTGTACGTGAGGCAGACATCATATTGTCCTTCAAGAGGACCCTGTGCCCATGATGTCGTTTAATCAGTTAAGTATTGCACGCGATGAATTGTTGGTAGATCTATCGGGTTGACAACCCCATCATGACCGGTCGCCCCGTGTCAAGTCAAACGACGAATTTAAATTCTGTTTATTGTCTAGCTTTGATTATCCCTGCATGGTTAATATATAGTTCGTATCGTCTAGCTAACATACGTGTCTGAAAGTTGAGGCAATAATTTAATATAAAAAACCTGGGCAATATATATATGACAGTTGTCGCATTGATGAACGGACGGAAGGCCCATGGATTTTATTAAGGAAGTAAAATGGACTTTCTAAAATTTATATGGATGTTTTCAAATAAACACCTAAACATAAAGTTTTCCTTGGAATAAAAATTGTTTGTAAACGAATATGTGAACTCACCTTCCTTTGTGTTGACACTTGATTTTTAACGTGTTCTACAGGTACTTGAGTTCGGCTTCGGGAATCATGGCGTATCTTATGGTTGTTGATGCATGTTTTGTCACTTAATATGTTGGACTAACTTTTAAAACTTTCTGGGACGAATGGAATATGATCCATGAGGATCAAAACAACTTAACTATGTCATGGTTGTGTCATATTTAAAACGTAATGTTTAAAACTTAGGTTTTGAATAAGATAATATGTCCAACAAATTAATGCATCGATCAACAAGATATAAATGGGCACCAGCTTCCGTCACCACTACGTTTTATATTCCGCTGCGACGTTTTTGGGGTGTGACAGCAGTAGAAATCATTTGGCTCACAAATCTCTTACGGGGACTTAAAGCTTTACCACCAGGACGTCCGACATTATTGTGTGATAACAAGAGTGCTTTGTTCCTAACTCAAAATCCGATCTTTCACAAAAGAGCATAGCACATCGACATAGACTATCATTTCGTTCGGGAACTAGTTGCCGCGGGTCGTCTTCACACCAAGTTTATCTCCACCGACAAGCAAGTTGCGGATATCTTCACAAAAAGTCTCCAAAAACCTTTAGTTGAGTTGTTTCGCACAATGCTTCGTCTAGGTCAACCGCCATCTCGCATTGACGGGGGGGGGGTGTCAACATATCCCATAACACAAGCCTTGGAATCATCTCTTCTCCTTGATTCCCTCCTAGTCAATCGCCTACTTCATTTCCATTTATTGTGATTTGTATATTTTTTTGTAAAGAGAGATATTCTCTCCTTTGTTGTAAGATCTTCTAGTATTTAAAATTGTACAATGATCAATTGAAATCATAAAGGTTTTACCATTACCACACCCTAAAAAAGGAAAACAACCTTAGCAACGAACCCAAGAACATATGCAAAATAGAGCATAGAGTCGTAGAGAATATAAAAAATTGATGTATAATGTGAGAATTGGATACCAAAGAACGTATGAATCAAAACTCGTTTATTGATAATTGGTACAATTAGGTTTACAAATAAATCATTCTATTTATAAGCCTAATAACTTATTCACCAAGAAAACCTAATGACTCAAACTAGGATTAAAAACTATCTCCCAAAACCTCCTAGTTTATAACCCAGTCACTTTTTATTTTTTACCCGAACTTTGTAAGTCGGTCACTTTTAACCCGAACTTAAATATAATATGCAAGATTAGTCTAACAACCACCCCTAATCTTGTAATACCGAGAAGATGTCTCATCTCAATAATCTTTAGTCGTGGCATAGCTCTTGTGAGGATGTCAATCCGTTGCAAATCCCCGCTAACACGTTCCACTTTAACTTCCACTTGCAATAAGTTCTTGACTTTTAAACTTGTCTCTTGATTTGGTAAACCGAGCATCCCTTTAACCGCAAAATCAAACCATCTTGACCATGAAACCTGTCCTGAACTAATTTGGACCAAATTCGGACCTTCTAAACCCATTGAAATGTTGAAAAACTGATATGTCACAAAGTGGTCGTTAAAATCTATCACTGATTGATCGGATTGTGTCGCTGGCTGATTAGATTCCGTCGCAAACTGGTCAGTCTAGTCGCTAAGTATCTGTTATGTCACTAACTGCTCAGACTGGTCGCTAATTCCTGTCGCAGCAAAGATTGTTTGGTCGCTATTTTCAGCCTTGCCATCTTTATTTTGTAGGCAAACTCGAGATACAACCTCAAGATTAATCTTGTAAATGCAATTCGGTGAATGAGGTACCTTCATTAGCAAAGTTCCTTCTTGCTCAAACATCCAAAGTATACCGTCTTGGATTGCGATCTTGTACCCTCTCTCGTCCAACTGACCAATGCTTATTATATTACTTTCAAGTGCTGGAATATAGTAAACATCACGCAACACCCTTTGTTCCCTAGATTTTCCTTCCAAGTCGACCATCCCTTGTCCTTTAATCTTTACGCATGACTCGTCTCCAAACTTCACTTTTCCCTTGATGTTGTGATCGAGATTAGTGAGCCACTCTTTTTTACCCGCCATATGGTTACTCGCCCCGTTGTCAAGAAATCATGTATTGAGTTCACTTAGGCTTGAAGCATACATCCTTGGAATGATCCTTTCCTCGTCTAAAAACATATCATTACTCTTCAACGTGTGTTTGCAAGTAAAGAACAGGTTCAACCCTTTGAATAAGATTATTTTCCTTGTCCTCGTCCTTTTTACTTGTAGGACAATATGAAGAAAAATGTCCTAACTCATCACATCGAAAACACCTTATCTTAGAACGGCCCCTCTTTGGTTTTTGATCCAGTTCCTTGTCTTTGTCTTGACCTCTGGTTTTTCCTCGACCGCGACCCCGACCTCTTAGTCTAGACTCGGCCGTTCCTTTCCCTCGACCGTACCCTTCCATTTTTCTAGCTTCCCACTCCTCATAAGTCAGCAGTAACTGATCACTTCTAACCGGTTGCTCCTTATCTTCAAGGTTGACGCATTCCTCATAGGCTATATGACGACCCACGACATCATCAAATCCAACTGTCTTAAGGTTAATAGATTGCTCAAGAGAGGCAACCATGTGAATAAACTTTTTCGGTAAACCATGTAGAAACCTTTTAACCAGTTTCTCTTCTTCAATCACCGTTCCAAGAGAAGCAGATCTAGAAGCAATCCTTGAAATCTTTCCTGCGAAATCAGCGATCATACTCGGTTCCTTCATCTTCAAAACCCCAAATTCCAACATTAAGGTTTGAAGTCTTGCTTCTTTCATGCGTTCACCACCTTGATTGCTAGACTTCACCGCTCCCCACATCTCTTTTGCTGAATCATTGTTCCCAATCTGCAATACTAGCTCTTCTGGTAACCCTTGGAATAGCAAAGCGATTGCTATAGAATCTTTGTGAGTATCGATGGTAGTTCCTGAGTCAATCACATCCCATACCTTGTAAACCATGTAGATTACCTTCATCTTCATAGCCCAAATGGTGTAGTTTGTATCCGTACGCATTGGACATGGAAGACTAGGCATCGGTTCCTTTGTTGGAGGTACCCGATTCACGTTATCACCCATCCTTCGGTTTCTTCTATACTTGGACTTCAATCAATTTTCTAAATTCAGATCAATTCCATCTCCACTAGGCATAATGCCTATATACCAATTCAAAAGGAAACACAATAATTTGGGAAAAACCCCTCTTATGAGAATCAAACCCAGGACCTATTGCTCCCAAAATCTTATCCCACCCTAAGATGCCGTTAGGCTATAAAGCCACGGACTTATTATTATATTAATTTAAATCTTCATCTTCTTCATTCTTTTAAGAAGATTGACTCTACAAGTTTCCAACCGGAAATTTTTTTCCCATGACCGTAAAATTTAAATTTATTTTATCTTCCCTATACTCAGGGGTATCTTAACATATGCTTAGAGGTATCCCCGATAATTAAAGAAAAAATTTATAGTTCGCCAAGAAAGTTGAGGGGTATCCCGAGCAACCCCTCGCCACTAAGTAGATACACCCCTAGTGTAACTTACTTTTGGCATATCCAATCACCGCTCTTCATTGTAATATTTGGTCCAAGATTTCTTGGCATTTGTTCATACTGCTCTGATGCTCTGCCTCTATTGGCCAAATTACCAATCTCTTGTAACATGCTTCTGACAGTAGCCTCGTTGTTCCTTCTTTCATGATTGCTTGCATAACTCAATATATACTTCATCAAGTCTACTGAGGTTGCTTCACACTCTAGGTGCTCTATGATCATAGTCAATACAAATTCAATAAAGCATACAAACACTCTATGAAAGGAACCAGTAAGAAATACCTCATTCTTCTCATGGCCACTTTTAAACAGAAATGGATATCCATCATTAATAATCACCTCAATATCATTCCTTAAAAGCCATCTGAAGAAAAATCATATAAACTATTTGTAAGAAAAGTTGATCCACATAATGAGATCACTATAATGAACAACTATTCCAAGGAAAAAGAGGCATTTTTCACATAATAAAAATGGAATAGATGAATATCAACAGCTCTTCAATTTTTTTCAAATTTTAAAAACATGATTCGTTAACTATCACATATCAAAACCCAAATGTAATGGCAACAAAAAGTCAGCCCTTATCACATCTGCAAATTGGTCCTAAATATACCAATTACATTCAACATGGCTTGGCTTGGCTGGAGATATAAAATATCAAACAAAGAAAACATGGAATTCATATATATATATATATATATATATAAAGTGTAACGTACAATAGGGCTTATAGTACGCTCGAACGCGATTGTGAAATCACATGTTATAAAAAAGCATGTTGGAAATCGCATGTTGGTAATTTTGATGAGATCGCATGTTGGTTTTTTTAGCAATTTCGCATGTTGGTAAATATGATGAAATCGCATGTTGGTATATAAAGCAATTTCGCATATTGGTTTTTTCAGCAAAATCGCATGTTCAAGAGTGAATTCGCACCAGATCGTACGGCTGGGATGATCGCGTACATTTTGTACGATAAGAGCCATGGTACGTTAAATTGCCATATATATATATATATATAGGGTAGGGTTCCCTAATAAACCTAGTGGTATTTGTGAACTAAATGAACCAATCTGTACCATTGATTTATGAGATCTTAGGGACTTGAGATAATGGCAGTTTTGTAAACAAATATAGGTAGATTTTGTATAATTAATTAAAATAGGGGCAAACCTGGAAATTTGGGTTTTTGATTTTGGAAACCCAGGAAATAATTATTTCCTTTTTGAAAACTGTCATCCTCATATCATCGCCCTTTTAGGGCATGTTTGGCTAAGCTTTTCCAACCAATTTATTGGCTTATTGACTTATCAAAAAGCCAATAAGCAGTTTTTAGTGTTTGGCAAATGAAAAAGTGCTTTTTAAAATGACTTTTTGATATGAAGGAAAATGAGGTGCTGTTTGTTTTTTCTGCGGGAAAAGGTCTTCAGTCTGCGGACCACATCTGCAGGCATCTGCAGGAGAAGAGGTGGACCAAAGGTCTGCAGTCTGCAAGGAAAAGAGGGTTTGTTTTTTTTTATTTTATAAAAACATCTTCTCACATCTGCAGGCACACACAAACACACTTTCACACACAAACCTCCCTCGATCTCTCTCCTCTCTGCCTTCATCGCCACCACCAAGCACCACCGCTAACCCACCGCCACCACCGTCACCACCGTCACCACAAACCTCCCCCGTCACAACCACCCACCCCCGTCACACTCTCCTCCCTCGATCTCTCTCTCTCTCTGCCTTCATCACCACCACCAAGCACCACCGCAAACCCACCGATCACCGATCTCCGATGATGATGATGGTCTCCTGCCGCTCCCTCTCTCTCTCTCTAGTCTCTACGGTATCTCTCCCTCATCGAGTTGGGGGTTTTGTTCGATTTAGGGTTTCGGTTCAAGCACCACCACCGATCTCCGATCTGGTAGCACCACTACCAACGATCTCTCTCTCTCTCTACGGTATCTCTCTCACCGATATTGATTTGGGGGTTTTGATTCGATTTGGGGTTTTTGGGCAGGGATATGGTGGTGGAGGTTTGGGTAGGGATGTGGTGGCGGATGTGGTGGTGGAGGTGGTGGCAGGGATGTGGTGGTGGAGGTGGTGGAAGAAGAGGTCTGCCAAGAAGAGGTTCCAAGAAGACATGGAATCATGTCTGTGTGGTGAAGAGGTCTCGCAGACCTTTTTTAATGAAAGGTCTGCGAGAAAACAAACAAGCTGCGGACTCCAAATCTCTGCGCGCATCTGCGCGGCGCAGACATAAGTGGCCATAAGTGCTTCTGGACAAAAAACAAACACCACCTGAGTTTTTGAAAAGTTAAGAGATGGTGACTTCTTGATCAGCTTATAGCTTTTCAAACAACAAATTACCAATATACCCCTTATTTTTTAACATCCCTTATGAAAGAATGCCCCTTTTAGTCATTTTACATCAATAAGCTAAGCCAAACACTTTTTAAAAAACAACTTATTGACTTATTGGCTTTTTCCATCACATAAGCTAATCCAAACACTTTTTTTAAAAACTACTTTACAAAAAGTCTTTTTCCCAAAAGTCATTTTTGACTTAAATAAGCTTAGCCAAACATGCGCTTAGTTTATTTTCGTTCAAATCACCCAAAATTGCTACACCTTTCTCTCTAGATTTTCAAGAGATCCTAGGGTTTTTTAGAGCGTCTCTTTAGAAGTCGTCGACGGTATCAAGGTACGAATTTTGTTGTTCATTGTTTTGTTTCCGCATGTGTAGCATCAACAAGTTCATCCGCATCTATCAAAAGATTAGCTAAGGTTTCCTTTGATTCTTCAATCAATAATGATTTTTAGTTTATTCGAGCTTAAAGGTTAGTTTCGTGTTAGCTCGTTTTTTTTAATAGTTTCCGGGGAGGTGTTTGTGGAAGATGAACTGTTTTTTTCTTCGCTTAGATTTGTTTATGGAGGGTAGACCTGGCAAACGGGTCAGGTCGGGTCATGGGTCAAAACGGGTTCGGGTCAAAACAGGTTCGGGTCAAAACGGGTCAATTATAAAAAAGGGTTGTTGTGGTTCGGGTCGAAACGGGTCCGGGTCAGAACGGGTCTGGGTCAGAACGGGTTTCGGGTCGGGTCAGTTTTTTTTTTTTTTTTGTGGTTCCTGAAGTTTTTTTTTTGCGCCTACTGTTCCCAGTGCTTCAAAAAAAAGCTAGTAAACAAACACATATTTTTGTAAAGAACAAACACAGACGATTGAGAAGACTTGTTCGTTTAAGTGTTCATGTACATAGCACTTAGATGAATGAATACAAAGCGTCAACGCCGATTATATTCGTTTACAACCTTAATAATGGTCACCTGTACTCCTAAATACAAAGGCCATATACACATTCAGTTGCATTGTCCAAAATTCTAGGAAATGAAACCAAGATTAGCAATGAAATCATAATGATTTGTGGAAATTTACGACAGTTTATATAAATTCATTTCAGACAGGTTGTAAATTATGCAATTACATATGAATATAAAATCTTACTTCATATTACTATAAAACCAGTCCATTTTGCTCAACAGATAATAACTATGGTTTAACTATTTTTTGCTAAACAAAGTCTATCCATGAACTTCAAAGCAAGAAAAGAGATCCATTTGATAGCAAAAAAAAAAAACATTTCAAAAAACCAACCATCATAAGGTCAACAAATACCAGTCAAATGATTCTTATTTACACCCAAACATACAAGATAACAAATTCTATGCTGATATTCACAGCTTCACACACAAACAATAACACATGCAGGATAACAAACACAAAATCCCCAACATAAAATTCAATTTTCATTTCAAACAATTCAGCAACTTCACATACAAACATCAAAAATCACTTAAAACAAAATCAAATTTAACAAACACTCTACCATTTACCCCAATTTTCACAACAATTTAACAAGAATAAGTCAATAGCACATATGAATAAAGTAAAATAAGTAGAGCTATTACCAGAAGAAGTAAGTGAAGAAGATGAAGAATAGGTACAACTACCTTCCTCCATTCGATGACTGAATCTGACCGTTTGATCAACGTTGCAGTAGCTTATTCACACAAATTTTACAGTTCTGATGAAGTGATGATGATACCTTAACCGGAAAAGATGTCGTCGCGATGAAGATGCCGACAGAGGGTGGGGGTTTGTGATACATTGTAATAAGTCTAGGGACTGAATTGTTACTTGTTAATAAGGTAAGGGTCTTATATGTTAGGACAGGGGTTGTATTAGTTGGTTAGATAAGTAGAGGGGGTCTTTGTGTAAAATAGTAGTCGGAGTCTGTTATATGTAGTTGAGCAGTTGTAATGAGAATCAGTTGATTGGTTGTTGCAATTCTTCTTCCTGTTGTTCTTATCATTGGTATCAGAGCAGTCGATTCTCGGCATAGCTCTTGATTCATCTCAAATCAGCGATCAATTGTGCAATTTCTTCGATTCATTTCATAGAATTTGGTCTTTGTTCGATCAAGTTCATCCGTTTTCGATTCATTTCATAGAATTTGATCTTTGTTCGATCAAGTTCATCTGTAATTCAATTCAATCAGTAATTGATCATCGATTCGGTCAATTACACTCTCGATTTCATCGAAACCCTAGAATCTGTGAGAACAATGACAACTCGCAGCCGTTCCGATTCAGAAAAGTCCAATTTGGAAAAGACAGTGGAAGATCACGGTGTTACTCTGCTGAAGGTTGATGCGTTTATGCAGAAGTCTGAGCAAACTTTTTCAAACTTGAATGCCAATGTTCAAGCGATTTTGGCAAAATTGAATGGAGAATCGTTCAGTAAAACAGTCAATAATACAGGGTTTGATCTGAATAATGGCAATAGAAATGAAAGATTACACAGAATTGGAAAGATTGATTTTCCAAAGTTTGATGGAAGTGAAGTGGATGATTGGGTTTATAGATGTGAACACTTTTTCAATGTAGATGAGACTCCAGAGAATTTCAAGGTACGTTACACTGCTATTCATGGAAAGCAGTAAAGTGGCATCAAGCTTTCTTGAAGACCAAACCGGTGCCAATTTCACAAATAACCTGGAAAGAATACTCAGAAGCCATTGTTTCTCGATTTTCATCAGTTCTGTTTGAAGATGCTATGGGTACACTCACTTCTCTGTCACAGACAGGATCCTTAGAAGACTTTTGTGACCAATTTGATGCTTGTCTTCTTAAAGTGATGATACCAGAATCATATGCTGTTAGCATCTTCTTAAAGGCGATTAAACCAGAGATTGGTGGACCAGTGAGAATGTTCCAACCAAAAAACTATGAAAGAAGCGTTTTATCTAGCAAAAATTCAGAACACAACGAATACATCAGTGGCTAGCAGCAGGTATAATTCTAATAGTCATTCTAGTGCTAATAAGAATGGTAGCCCCACCTGCTACTAAGAAACTGCAGAACACTAAACAAATATCTAGTAAAGAAATAGAAGCAAAGAGAGCTAGGGGAGAATGCTTTTGGTGTCCAGAGAAGTTTACACCTGGACACAAGTGTCCCAATAAACAGTTATCTGTTTTGGAGGTAATTGGTATAGATGAGGATAGTGATAAGTTGGAAGTGCTAGAACATATTGAACCTCATGATTGGCCTGATCCTCATATATCGATACATGCATTAACTGGAATGCAAGCCTTTTCTACGATGAAAGTTCTGGGTACAATAGGTAATATACAACTTAGGATATTGATTGATTCGGGTTCAACCCATAATTTCCTGAGTGAAAGATTGGCAAAGAAGCTGAAGTGTCATTTGAAGTCAATTGATAAAATGACTGTGGGGGTGGCTAATGTCACACCCCCAAAATCCACCATGCGGAGTACCACCGCTTGGAGGCGTGACGTGACCAGGATCGGGCCACCAATCATATTGAACAACACAATTAAGTAAATGAAACCAACCTCAATACGACTGGTGACCAAAGCTAGTTAACCATGTTTAGTTTAAACAGCGGAAGCATAAAAGTAAATCCAAAAGCATAAGTCCATAGTTTATAAGTTAAGGTTCAAAACACAAGTTTAGTAAGTTCATAAGGATTTAAACAATGAGCACGGAACATAACAGTCCGTACACCACAACGACTTCCTCCTCGTGCAAGCTCCATCTAGCGACCTGTAAGGCATGTAACAACGAGTCAACAACAAAGTTGAGTGAATTCACAGTTGGTTGTTTAGTTATAGCATTCGTTTCGTAAATCATCTGTTCGTTTTGAAAACCATGTATCGTATAAATTTGCATCGCGGTCTTTCTGACATGTTTGCGAAGATTAGTGGGGGTTTCCCAAGTGTTACTAGACCACGCGTATCGACTGCTATGAAAATATAAGAGGTGCCCTAAGTCAATGTCTATCAGCATTGACCCTTTGCCCATAGTCCACTAGTACACGCCCGTCCGACTGGCACGGTGTGAGGTTTGTTAAACCTAATAGCGCTATTAACTAATGACCCGCTCGCCATAGGCCTCGGCGATTAAGTCGATAAATGAGGGACTTCAATTGATAGAGTTGATGGTCTTATGGTCGTGTACGTAGGCTTTACGTACGTGCCCTTCAACCCGAGGACAGTAGTAAGTAGTTTAATAGTAATGATAGTTCGAGTAGTCATTCAATCCCATTCCCAACCCACCGGGAATCCCATGCCTTAGAAAGAGTGTGAACTCACCTTGGTTGCTCGGTTTGACTCTCAAATATAGCTAATGGTCAAGGTCGGTCAATCACGCCCTATTATAATTACCACTTAGTTTATTAGTGATTTCAAATAGAACACAAAGTCTCTACACGTATCTATCACATAACATGCATCACTTTAACGGTTCATGCCCATATAAGTTTCCCATCCATTCCCCACTCAAAATCAAACATACGATAATGCACATAACATATATAACATGTTAGATTATTCACAGATAGCATACTCAACATTTAGACACGCGAGTCACAACTTATGTCATTTCAGCATTTATATTCAAAACCGGCTGTTTTCAGACGTTTTAATAAAATGGTTAAATTATTCCAAAAATTCCCAAATTTTTACAGGATGTCTTAAACGTTCCATATTTTATTGTGTAAAAATATCGGGGTCCGGTTCATTACCAATATTTTATAAAAATTCATATTCCGGACTGAACTCAGATTTATGTATTTCTGACCACAGTCCACGGAACAATTTATTAAAAATTCATCGAGTGTCTGATTTACGAAATACCAGTGGGGTAATTACAAATGCATCGGTTTTCATCTACTGTACAAATTTCATGGTCTGATTCATCACAAAACTCAGGTTATGACTGAAAGTATGACACCCATTTATTGCTGTCAAAATTCAGCTTAAGTTGCTGTTACAAATTAATACTTTAAAAATAGTAAACGGAGTCCAAAAATTATGATTCCGGTGCCATCAGAACCGTATTTCATAATAACATATTTTAGATTCAAAATATCGGTTTTTCATTGAGTTTATGGCCTGTTTTCAGCCTGATGAAGTCGGCTGGAATTGTGATTCAGCATGTTCTTTATAGTTTAAATGTTACTATATTGTATCAACACATGTCCGAACAACGGATTTATCAAGAGTTCGACGATCAATCATCATATATGTATTAACCAACCCTAAACCAACAACATACCCATGACAACATCAACTAATAGCATTTCATATACAAGTAAACTTCATGTAACCTTTATGTTTATATTTTTAGTGTTCTTGCATTTTAGTTGTAAACATAAGCATCATTCTACAATGTTAGCCATAAAATAAGATGAACAAAGGTTAAACAAGAGCTTACTACTAGCTTATATCTAGGGATGATTCTTAGTGAAGAAGATGATAAGAAATGATGATGCACAAGACTAAAACAAAACTCCTTTGAAATCCCTTCAAGTTGCAACCTCCATGGATCAATTTTTGAAGCTATGAATGGACTTGTTAATGGAAGAAGATGAATGAAGAAGATGGTGGGATGTGGTTTCGGTTGTGGTGGAGCCGAATGAGAGAGAGAGTAGAGTGATGTGAGGGTTGAGTGTTGTGAAAGATGATAGTAATCTAACACTCCATACTTATATCATGTCTACTACATATTTTGGTTAGGAAATCAAGCAACCTCAAATAAATAAATGGAATTAAATCAAGTGAAGTAGGGTATGAAGATATGTGGGTCCACAAGGGACCAAAATCGGTTCTGGGGGGGGGGGGCTTGTTTGCAAATTTGTAACTAAAATAAAAAGACTAGTTAGGTAACAAGTATAACTTATAAGTGTTAGTGAATTGATTTTTAATGGGTGTTATGACCAACGGGGATCATGACTAGCCAAAAATAATAACACAATGTATTTGGCAAATATTTGGAGTCCCGGGTAATGTTCGGTTGTTCGGTCGGATACTGTTCCGTTAAGTTGTTAAATCGTTCCGTAAGGCGTCTTATACATATATTTTTGTAACACGATTAATTCCTAACACATAGGAAAATATTCAGGATCATTTAGTCAAGTTTTCTGCGTACTACTATTATGCTAATACGCACATGTAAGTATAACACAGTAATCAGAGAGCAGTTAAATAATTTTGCACAATCATCAAGCACTTTAATTATTATTTATAAATTGTACGGATACATGGAATTATGAGGGTTGTCACATTCTCCCCCTGTTAAGAGAATTTCATCCCGAAATTTAGCTCGTGGTTATTGAGGAAGCTAGTTAAGTTGCGTTGTTTTCCTGATTTTCCTGGGGTGTCACATCATCCCCCCGTTGATTTGGAATTTCGTCCCGAAATTCTGCAGTAGCTTCAGCCTCAGTAGTGGTTGCATTTTTCTTAAACAGTTGGGGATACTTGAGTTTCATTTGGTCTTCTCGTTCCCAGATATACTCTGGGCCACGACGAGCATTCCAACGAACTCGGACCAGAGGTATCCTGGTATGCTTGAGGATCTTAACATCTCGATCCGTAATCTCTACTGGTTCCTCGACGAATCGCAGCTGGTCGTCGATAGTGAGTTCCTTAAGAGGAACTATGAGGGTCTCATCTGACAGACACTTCTTCAGATTTGACACGTGGAATACGTTGTGAACTCCGCTGAGTTCTTTAGGTAGGTTCAACCTGTAGGCGACTTTGCCAATTTTCTCGGTGACTTCGAATGGTCCAACATAACGCGGATTGAGTTTTCCTCGTTTGCCAAAGCGGACTACACCTTTCCAAGGTGAGACTTTGAGTAGCACTCGATCCCCAACCTGGAGCTCGAGTGGTTTTCTTCCCTTATCAGCATAGCTTTTCTGACGGTCACGAGCTGCCGCCATTCGCTGTCGTATCTGAGCAATTCTCTCGGTGGTGTCTACCACAAGTTCTGGGCCAGTGATTTGACTGTCACCGACTTCTGCCCAACAGAGAGGTGATCAGCATTTGCGTCCGTACAAAGCCTCAAACGGAGCGGCTTGGATGCTGGTGTGGTAGCTGTTGTTGTACGAAAACTCCACTAGCGGGAGGTGCTTTTCCCAGCCATTACCAAAATCGATTACACATGCCCTAAGCATGTCTTCAAGGGTTTGGATGGTGCGTTCAGATTGCCCATCCATCTGCGGGTGATAAGCGGTGCTCATATCTAAGCGTGAGCCAAAAGACTTGTGCATTGCTTGCCACAGTTCAGAAGTAAAACGTGCGTCACGATCAGATATAATAGAGGTTGGCACTCCGTGCCTTGATACCACTTCCTTTAGATAAATGTCTGCAAGAGTAGAAAACTTATCCGTTTCCTTGATAGCCAGAAAATGTGCAGACTTGGTCAGTCGATCTACGATCACACAAATGGTATCATTTCCGCGTTGAGATCTAGGCAGGCCGGTAACGAAATCCATGGAAATTTGCTCCCATTTCCATTTCGGGATCTCCGGTTGTTGAAGTAGGCCTGATGGTTTCTGATATTCAGACTTGACTCTCGCACAAGTCAAGCAGTTGCTGACATAGGTTGCTATGTGGGCTTTCATGCCAGGCCACCAGTATGTGGTCCTTAAGTCGTGGTACATCTTATCCGAACCAGGATGTACTGAATAACGAGACTTATGTGCTTCATCCATCACAAGCTCGCGTAGGTTTCCATACAGTGGGACCCAGATGCGCCCTGTTACATAGTAAGTGCCGTCTTCCTTTTGTTCTAGCCGCTGCCTCGATCCTCGTAGGGACTCAGCCCTGATGTTCTCTGCTTTTAATGCTTCAACCTGAGCATCGCGAATCTGAGCGGGAAGGATAGATTGGATGGTAAGCTATGGAGCACGTACACGCCTAGGTATGGTATCCTTTCGACTGAGGGTGTCAGCCACAACATTGGCTTTGCCCGGATGATACTTGATTACGCATTCATAATCATTCAAGAGCTTAACCCATCGGCGTTGACGCATGTTCAACTCCTTTTGCTTGAAGATATGCTCGAGACTCCTGTGATCGGTGTAAATGGTGCACTTGGTACCGTACAGGTAATGTCTCAATATCTTAAGCGCGAATACAACTGCTCCCAGCTCCAGATCATGAGTAGTGTAATTTCTTTCGTGAACCTTGAGTTGGCGTGATGCGTAGGCAATGACCTTGTCACGTTGCATCAACACGCAACCAAGTCCTTGGATGGAAGCATCGCAGTAAACCACAAAATCATCTGTGCCTTCAGGCAATGAGAGGATAGGCGCGCTACAAAGTCTATCTTTCAAGTGCTGAAATGCGGACTCCTGTGCATCACCCCAACGATAGGTGACACCCTTCTGAGTCAGTGAAGTGAGAGGTTGCGCAATCTTGGAGAAGTCTTTGATAAACCTTCTGTAATATCCTGCCAAACCCAAAAATTGGCGGATTTCTGTTGGTGTACGGGGTGCAGGCCAGTTCTTGATCGATTCAACCTTAGATGGATCCACATGAATTCCATCCTTGTTTACCACATGGCCTAGAAAGTGGACTTCGCGAAGCCAGAAGTCACATTTCGAAAACTTGGCATACAACTGCTCCTTTCGAAGAAGTTCAAGCATAAGTCGCAGATGCTGCTCGTGTTCCTCCTGACTCTTAGAATAGATCAGGATATCGTCGATGAACACTATAACGAACTTATCCAAGTAAGGTTTGCATACTCGGTTCATGAGATCCATGAAGACAGCTGGTGCATTCGTCAGCCCGAATGGCATAACCAGAAACTCGTAATGGCCGTAACGAGTTCTGAATGCTGTTTTGGAGACGTCCTCATCTCGGACCCTCAGCTGATGGTACCCTGATCTCAAATCAATCTTGGAGTAATAGCTCGACCCTTGCAGCTGGTCGAATAAGTCGTCAATACGTGGAAGAGGATAACGATTCTTCACAGTCACCTTGTTAAGCTCGCGATAGTCAATACACATTCTGAAAGTACCATCTTTCTTCTTCACGAATAGTCCTGGAGCTCCCCAGGGCGAAGAGCTAGGACGTATAAAACCCTTTTTCAAGATTTCTTGTAGTTGCGTGGACAGTTCTTCGAGTTCCGATGGAGCTAGACGATATGGTGCTCGAGCTACTGGCGCTGCTCCAGGAGCTAGCTCGATTTGAAATTCAACTTGACGATGAGGCGGAAGACCAGGTAATTCCTCAGGAAATACCTCGGGAAAGTTACGTACAATAGGGATGTCTTCAACTCTCTTTTCTTCCGTTGATGTGTCAGTAACGAGCGCTAGAATGGCAGTGTGGCCCTTTCGCAAACACTTCTGGGCCTTAAGGAAAGAGATGATGCCTTCGACAGCACCACTCTTATCGCCACGAATCACAAGAGGGTCTTCACCAGAACGAGGAATGCGGATGATTTTCTCCTTGCAAACAATCTCTGCTTGATGATGAGATAGCCAATCCATTCCAATAACGACGTCGAAACTACCCAGTGTGATAGGAATAAGATCGATAGAGAAAGTCTGACCAGCTAAGACGAGGTTACACCCTTTAACTACGTGTGTGGCTTCAAGACCTTTACCGTTAGCTAGTTCTACTGTGTGTTTGGTGTTCAGAAGTGTTGGAGTGCGCTTAAGCATTTGGCTAACTTTTAAGGACACATAATTAGTATCGGCACCCGAATCGAATAAAACAGTAACAAAGAAATCATCCAGAAGAAACTTACCCATCACAACGTTGGGATCGTTCCTTGCGTCACCCTGACCAATCACGAAAGCACGACCCCTTGCCCCATTACCATTGTTGTTTCCCCCATTGTTGCCTCCATTGTTGTTCCTGTTTCCCTGGTTGTTGTTGTTGTTCTGATTCTGGTTAAGCTGGGGACAGTTCTTCTTAAAGTGGCCTTCAGCGCCACACTGAAAGCATCCCTTGTTGCCATGTTGCTGTTGCTGATTCTGCAGTGCTTGTTGTTGCTGCTGGCGATTCTGATTTGCAGGCCGTGAGCTCCTGCAATCCTTGGCTTCATGACCCATCTTGTGACACCTCTGACAATGTCCTTTGTTGCATTGACCACTATGGTGTCTGTTACATTTGTTGCACTTTGGGTGGTTTCCTCGATATCCACCCTGTCCTTGATTACCGGAAGATTGCTGACCGGGACTCTGGTAGTCATCAGTCTTTCGCTATTGAGACTGAACTGAAGTTGAACCTTTACTGGAGTTCCCATCCCATTTTCGCTTGTTGTCGGTAGGTGCATCAGAAGTAGCTGTGGCACTGATACGTTTGGGTAGCCTGTTTTGCTCCACCGCCTGGTCGGTGAGACGATGAGCCAACTTGATAATTCGCTGAATGGTACCCAGGTTGGATGAAGTTACGTGACTTTGAATCTCTGGTACAAGGCCCTTGAGGTACAGCTCAATACGTTTGATGGGAGGGTCCACCATAGTTGGACACAGGATGGCCAGCTCGTTTGACCTTTTAGTATACGCCTCAATCTCAGACCCCGTCATCTTCATATTGTAAAATTCCACTTCTAGCTTGTGGATGTCATCCCGACTACAGTACTACTCCTTGATCAGCTCTTTAAAACCATTCCAGGGCGTCGCATTAGTAACTGCCAGTCCTAGTAGTTGAACCTGCGCCTTCCACCAGGTTAACGCAGCCCCTTCAAGTGTTCCGGTAGCATATTTCACCCTACGGTCTTCGGGGCATTCGCACATCTCGAAAACTGACTCAAGCTTTTCAAACCAGTGAAGAAGGCCCCCACTGCTCCTTCGGTGCCACTGAAAGTGGTAGGTCGGCAGTCCATGAACGTCTTGAACGTACACACAGGAGGCTGAGCATGTTGACCTGTTGCGCGAGAATAAAAGACAAAGTTAAGCACGAGGGCTGGTTTGTGAAGGTAGGATCTAAACGTCCTAAGGTGAGTTGATATAGCAGGTTATACCTCCTGCAGGATTAGCTGCGAGTGCCTCAGCGACTCATTCGTTGATCAAAGCCGTCAACTGGGCTTGAGTGAGGTTGATATGTCCTCCGCGTCCGCTCATGATCTTCATAATGAAGCAACGTAAGTGAGAAAAGTGTCGCGAAAGTGCGTAAGTGTGGGACGACAATAGAGAGTAAGCACACAAGGTTCCAATAGCAATTATCACGTTATCTAATGCATAGTGAGAACTATCTAACCGACAATATAACATAAATCATACCACTTATGGTGTCGATTCTTGCACGTGGAGCGAAGCGTCGGTGTGGATCGTTGAGCACTGTACAGGTTATAGTCTGGTTTTATCAAAAAGCTTTTCCCTTTTTAAAACCAAGTTCACTATAACCAATGGCTCTGATACCAACCTGTCACACCCCCAAAATCCACCATGCGGAGTACCACCGCTTGGAGGCGTGACGTGACCAGGATCGAGCCACCAATCATATTGAACAACACAATTAAGTAAATGAAACCAACCTCAATACGACTGGTGACCAAAGCTAGTTAACCATGTTTAGTTTAAACAGCGAAAGCATAAAAGTAAATCCAAAAGCATAAGTCCATAGTTTATAAGTTAAGGTTCAAAACACAAGTTTAGTAAGTTCATAAGGATTTAAACAATGAGCACGGAACATAACAGTCCGTACACCACAACGACTTCCTCCTCGTGCAAGCTCCATCTAGCGACCTGTAAGGCATGTAACAACGAGTCAACAACAAAGTTGAGTGAATTCACAGTTGGTTGTTTAGTTATAGCATTCGTTTCGTAAATCATCTGTTCGTTTTGAAAACCATGTATCGTATAAATTTGCATCGCGGTCTTTCTGACATGTTTGCGAAGATTAGTGGGGGTTTCCCATGTGTTACTAGACCACGCGTATCGACTGCTATGAAAATATAAGAGGTGCCCTAAGTCAATGTCTATCAGCATTGACCCTTTGCCCATAGTCCACTAGTACACGCCCGTCCGACTGGCACGGTGTGAGGTTTGTTAAACCTAATAGCGCTATTAACTAATGACCCGCTCGCCATAGGCCTCGGCGATTAAGTCGATAAATGAGGGACTTCAATTGATAGAGTTGATGGTCTTATGGTCGTGTACGTAGGCTTTACGTACGTGCCCTTCAACCCGAGGACAGTAGTAAGTAGTTTAATAGTAATGATAGTTCGAGTAGTCATTCAATCCCATTCCCAACCCACCGGGAATCCCATGCCTTAGAAAGAGGGTGAACTCACCTTGGTTGCTCGGTTTGACTCTCAAATATAGCTAATGGTCAAGGTCGGTCAATCACGCCCTATTATAATTACCACTTAGTTTATTAGTGATTTCAAATAGAACACAAAGTCTCTACACGTATCTATCACATAACATGCATCACTTTAACGGTTCATGCCCATATAAGTTTCCCATCCATTCCCCACTCAAAATCAAACATACGATAATGCACATAACATATATAACATGTTAGATTATTCACAGATAGCATACTCAACATTTAGACACGCGAGTCACAACTTATGTCATTTCAGCATTTATATTCAAAACCGGCTGTTTTCAGATGTTTTAATAAAATGGTTAAATTATTCCAAAAATTCCCAAATTTTTACAGGATGTCTTAAACGTTCCATATTTTATTGTGTAAAAATATCGGGGTCCGGTTCATTACCAATATTTTATAAAAATTCATATTCCGGACTGAACTCAGATTTATGTATTTCTGACCACAGTCCACGGAACAATTTATTAAAAATTCATCGAGTGTCCGATTTACGAAATACCAGTGGGGTAATTACAAATGCATCGGTTTTCATCTACTGTACAAATTTCATGGTCCGATTCATCACAAAACTCAGGTTATGACTGAAAGTATGACACCCATTTATTGCTGTCAAAATTCAGCTTAAGTTGCTGTTACAAATTAATACTTTAAAAATAGTAAACGGAGTCCAAAAATTATGATTCCGGTGCCATCAGAACCGTATTTCATAATAACATATTTTAGATTCAAAATATCGGTTTTTCATTGAGTTTATGGCCTGTTTTCAGCCTGATGAAGTCGGCTGGAATTGTGATTCAGCATGTTCTTTATAGTTTAAATGTTACTATATTGTATCAACACATGTCCGAACAACGGATTTATCAAGAGTTCGACGATCAATCATCATATATGTATTAACCAACCCTAAACCAACAACATACCCATGACAACATCAACTAATAGCATTTCATATACAAGTAAACTTCATGTAACCTTTATGTTTATATTTTTAGTGTTCTTGCATTTTAGTTGTAAACATAAGCATCATTCTACAATGTTAGCCATAAAATAAGATGAACAAAGGTTAAACAAGAGCTTACTACTAGCTTATAGCTAGGGATGATTCTTAGTGAAGAAGATGATAAGAAATGATGATGCACAAGACTAAAACAAAACTCCTTTGAAATCCCTTCAAGTTGCAACCTCCATGGATCAATTTTTGAAGCTATGAATGGACTTGTTAATGGAAGAAGATGAATGAAGAAGATGGTGGGATGTGGTTTCGGTTGTGGTGGAGCCGAATGAGAGAGAGAGTAGAGTGATGTGAGGGTTGAGTGTTGTGAAAGATGATAGTAATCTAACACTCCATACTTATATCATGTCTACTACATATTTTGGTTAGGAAATCAAGCAACCTCAAATAAATAAATGGAATTAAATCAAGTGAAGTAGGGTATGAAGATATGTGGGTCCACAAGGGACCATTCTGGGGGGGGGGGGGGCTTGTTTGCAAATTTGTAACTAAAATAAAAAGACTAGTTAGGTAACAAGTATAACTTATAAGTGTTAGTGAATTGATTTTTAATGGGTGTTATGACCAGCGGGGATCATGACTAGCCAAAAATAATAACACAATGTATTTGGCAAATATTTGGTGTCCCGGGTAATGTCCGGTTGTTCGGTCGGATACTGTTCCGTTAAGTTGTTAAATCGTTCCGTAAGGCGTCTTATACATATATTTTTGTAACACAATTAATTCCTAACACATAGGATAATATTCAGGATCATTTAGTCAAGTTTTCTGCGTACTACTATTATGCTAATACGCACATGTAAGTATAACACAGTAATCATATAGCAGTTAAATAATTTTGCACAATCATCAAGCACTTTAATTATTATTTATAAATTGTACAGATACATGGAATTACGAGGGTTGTCACAGCTAATGGAACTGAGATTAATTGTACAAACTATTGTCCTAATTTTCAGTGGTATATGCAGAATGTATGGTTCACAACTGATGTTTTGGTAATTCCATTGGACAATTATGACATGGTATTGGGGGTTCAATGGTTGTTAACCTTGGGGTCCATTATATGGAATTTTGTGGATATGACAATGCAATTCAACATTGGTAATACTCAGTGTAAACTCAAAGGGGTTGACAGCATTGAAATGACTTTGTGCTCCGTAAGTTCTATGAACAACCTGTTGGGTCAAGAAAAGAAAGTTGTACAGGCTCATTTGTTCAGTATGCAGCTGCAATCAGCTGAGAGTGAATTCCAACATGGGACCAAGGTCTTAAATGTGATAGAAAGTAAAGATTTGCAAGCATTATTAACTGAGTATGAAGATGTCTTCCAAGTTCCTTCTGCCTTACCGCCAAAAAGGGAGTTTGACCATAGAATTTTATTAAATGATGAAGCTAAAGTGGTGAATTTGAAGCCTTATAGATATCAGTCCACTCAAAAGGATGTTATAGAACAATTAACTAAGGAATTGGTAAAGACAGGTGTGGTGAGGGGCAGTTCTAGTCCTTTCGCTGCACCAGTGGTTTTGGTTAAAAAAAAGATGGGTCTTGGAGATTTTGTATTGACTACAGGAAGGTCAATGAGGCGACTATTAAGAATAGCTATCCAATTCCACTAGTTGAGGAGTTGTTTGAGGAATTGGGAAGAGCAGTGGTTTTTTCTAAACTGGACCTAAGGGCAGGATATCATCAGATTCGGATGCATGAGGATGACATTCAAAAGACTGCATTCCGAACTCATGAAGGCTAGTTTGAGTTTGTAGTAATGCCTTTTGGGCTTACAAATGCCCCAGCCACATTCCAAGCTTTGATGAATCATTCTTTCAAGGAATTTATGAGAAAGTGTGTTCTAGTCTTTTTCGAAGACATCTTGGTTTATAGTGACTCACTGGATTTACACTTAATTCATCTCAGACAAGTTTTGGAAATTCTTAGAAGTCAACAATTGTATGCAAAAAAATCCAAGTGTACATTTGGAGGTTCATCAGTGGAATATTGGAATATTTGGGCCATATCATATCGAATAAAGGGGTCTCAACTGATCCTAAGAAGCTGGAAGCTATAAGAGAGTGGCCTGTTCCGTCCAATGTGAAACAACTAAGAGGGTTCCTTGGCTTAACTGGATACTACAGGAGATTCATAAAATCATACGGGTCACTTGCTAGACCTCTCACTGATCTTTTGAAGAAAGATTCGTTTGTGTGGAGTGAAAATGCTGAGTTAGCTTTTAATCGATTGAAAGAAGTGTTGAGCAGTCCTCCTGTCTTGGCTTTACATGATTTTACAAAGCCCTTCATTATAGAGACGGATGCTTCTGGGAAAGGAATTGGGGCAGTTTTGATGCAGCAAGGGCATCCTATTGCATTTATTAGTAAGACATTATCAGCAAAACAACAAGCTTTGTCTGTAAACGAAAGGGAGCTGCTGGCAATAATTTTTGCGGTCAAATATTGGCACCGTTACTTATCTATGGGCCACTTTATCATTCGAACACACCAGAAAAGTTTGAAACATTTACTTGATCAGAAAATCACTACACCACTACAACAAGTGTGGCTTTCCAAGCTGATGGGATATGACTTTGAGATTATATATAAGCAAGGCAGTGAGAATGGGGCCGCGGATGCTTTGTCTAGAGTCCAGTCCTCTTCTTTGATGGCTTTGTCTTATAGCACATTTGATGCTAGCATTTGGAAGAGGGTACAAGAGTCATGGAATAGTGATCAGAAACTTCAAACAGTTTTGCAGAATTTGAAGGCAGGTGATACACATCCAAGATATTCTTGGAATGGCAATGCATTGCTTAGGAAAGGAAAGGTAGTGGTGGGTAAAAATGAGCAGTTACAAGGTGATATTATTGCATTATGCCATACTAGTCCTATGGTGGTCATTCAGGGGTACATGCTTCGGTTCAAAGAATTATAGCATATTTTTTTGGAAGGGAATGCATAGACAGGTCCGGAATTTTATTCGAAACTGTACCATTTGTCAAAAGGCCAAATATGAGACAGTTGCTTCTCCGGGTCTGCTCCAACCTTTGCAGATTCCGAATCATATCTTCTCGGACATATCCATGGATTTTATTGGGGGCTGCCTAAATCACAAGGAAAAGATGTTATATTTGTCGTGGTGGATCGCTTAACGGAATACAGTCACTTTATGGCTTTATCTCATCCTTATACAGCAACTCAGGTGGCTCAAATGTTTCTTGATCACGTATTCAAATTGCATGGATGGCCAGAGACTATTGTGTCGGATAGGGACCCGGTTTTTGTGAGCCAATTTTGGAAGGAGTTTACCAGTTTACAAGGTATCCAGCTGGCATTATCAATGGCACATCATCCACAAACGGATGGCCAGACCGAAGTCGTGAATCGCTGTTTGGAATCTTATTTGCGTTGTATGATTATGGATAAACCAAGTGCTTGGGTCAAATGGTTGCCATTAGCTGAATTCTGGTATAATACTAATTTCCATTCCTCACTGGGCATTACTCCTTTTCAAGCCTTGTATGGCTATCCACCTCCCTTGTTTGTTCCTTATATTCCTAGAGATGTAAGGGTGGCTGCTGTAGATGAGATAATGTGTGATCGAGAAGACACTATTCAGTTGTTAAAACATTCATTGTTGAGGGCACAAAATTGGATGAAACAAGCAGCTGATAGGAAAAGAAGTGATAGGGAATTTCAAGTGGGGGACAATGTCTATGTGAAGTTACATCCGTATGGTCAATCTACACTTCGATCTAATCATTTTAACAAGCTGGGTCCTAAGTTTTTTGGACCTTTCCTGGTAATTGAAAGAATAGGTCCAGTTGCTTATAAGCTGAATCTTCCTAATGATGCACAAGTACATCCAGTTTTTCATGTCTCACTGTTAAAAGAGGCTAGAGGTGATGTGCGGCAATCTACACCTTTACCTCGTGGTCCTAGATTTTTGTTCAAGCCTTTGCACGTGTTGGAAAAAAGAATGGTTAAGAGAGGTCATCGTGCTTCAGCAGAGGTGTTGGTTCAATGGGATAGTTTGCTGATTACGGAAGCTACATGAGAGAATGCGGAAGATTTACAGATTCGGTTCCCAGATTTTCATTTTTGAGGACAAAAAGAGTTTAGGGGGGAGTATTGATACATTGTAATAAGTCTAGGGACTGAATTGTTACTTGTTAATAAGGTAAGGGTCTTATATGTTAGGACAGGCGTTGTATTAGTTGGTTAGATAAGTAGAGGGGGTCTTTGTGTAAATTACTTTACCCAAACCCACCCATAGTATCTTATAAATAACCCAAAATGACCCATATCAAAGACTTTGGGTCAGAATTGCCCCCCCCCCCCCCCTAATGGAGGGATATGTTTATGCACATTATATATAATGGAAGGATGTTTATAGTTAGACCCGGCAAAATCAACCCATACATTCAACTTTGGGTTAGGATGGGTATTATTTTTGTAATAGATGTGTTAAGTTGATTGTTAAGAGGGTCATGATGGGTAACTTTAAAAAATAACAAAATAACATTGTGGGTCAGGATGGGTTTTCTGTGGGTAAACCCTAAAAGGCTAAAACCAGCACATTTTCTTTTTTCTCATCTCCCACGCCCAAATCACCCAAATCACCACCATCCTACAACCTCCATTCCACCGTCTCCGACCATCAACCACCGCTTCTGCTCACGACCATCGCCGCCAGCCCGCCGCAAATCCAATTGGCAGCTCCGCCACCACTCCTCCGCTCACCGACGGTTTCCGTTCATTCAACCGATAACTCTTTTCTCCTTATACAGTTCAATTCATATGTTTATCTGTATGTCGAATTTCTAATCATTTTGTTAGTTATTAGACTTAGGGTTTCGTTAATCGTTATCCTGTTTGTATTAATTCGAATATGGACCTAATATCTGCACTTATTTGTAAATTGGAAGAGAATTGTTAAAAGATGAAAGTTAGGATTATAGTGCAGTTGTTGTTATTGATGTTCTTGAAGAAATGGTAGGTTAGATACTGTGATTTTGGAATAGATTGTTAAGAGGTTAGTGTAATCAGATCAAGGGTTACAAAGAAACTCAAAAAGTTAACATTTTTGAATTGGGTCAAAGTTCTGTGTTAAATTTGAAAATACCATTTGATTGTTAAAGTTATAAAGAAATTTTCCATACATGATACATAAACAATTGTATGTCCTTATGACATGTTGCACGTACATCATATGTACCTTAATTTATGCATTATAAATATACATCCCCATGTTTAATTAACTCCCATCACACAAACACATACAAACATATCAGGTTTGAGAGGTTTGAGAGATTTACAATGGATAAGTTTTTAACAACTTCAGTTGATGTTAATAAGGTTTGGAGAAGAAAAGGATACGACATCAGTGTTGAAGGCAGTCCCGATAGACGAAAGAACATGAAGACGGTTCGTTTTGGAGATTGTCATAGCCTGTTTGGTTTTCGAAGATCAAGAAGTTGTTTAACATGGGTTCTGATGACCGACATAATCTTTTCCACCAACAACCTTGTTGAAGGATGATTAGTTTTATTTTATTTTTTTTCTTATTGGGTTCTTTTTAGCATTGTAAAACCGAAGTTAGTCGAATAGTATTTTAAATTAAAACCAGTGAATAACCATATTATATCCATAGTTTCATTGCTAGAAGAACACTTTTATCTATTTAGAAAATAATTAATGGTTTAAACATAATCTGACTTGTATTCATACCTTTATGATTTATGCTTGCAGTTTTTGAGTTTGAGTGAGTTTTATTTTTTAATTTTTTATAACTTTTTTTTAATTTTTTTAACTTTTTTGATTTTTTTTTTTTTTTTGATTTTTTTGATTTTAATGATTTTTTTTAATTTTTTTTTTTTTTTTTTTTTTTTGATTTTTTTTATTTATAATTTTAGTCCATCAAGCCCGACAAAAACTCATCATGACCTAAACATCATAACTTATTTCTTAATAAATCCATCCTAATACATATCCATTCTAACCCATACCCATTCTAACTCATTACCCAAACCTGCCCAACCCACCCATTTTGCCACCCCTAAGTTTATACACATATGTATATGATGAAATGCTAAGGTAAATTATGTGTCTACATACGTGTATAGCGTATCTGTATATGATTAAAAGATTGTTGATGTAGTACTATTTGTGTTCTATGTTTACTAATGGAGGGATATGTTTATACAAATATGTATATGATGAAATGCTAGGGAAAATTTGTAGCTATGGTTTATGGTTATATTCATGAGTTCTACACGTGTGCACATGTTGGTGTGTATACTTAATGAATATGTTTACACGTGTGTATGACAATAATTGTGAGTTTGTATATGGAATCTGTGTACATATACGTACAACCAGTTTATGTGCACATGTATATAACCTATTTGTGTTATCAGATATACGCAGGAACATGATTCTTTTCAACTAAATATGGCACGTGGAAACATGTATGAGAATTACAAAGGAGAAATGGCACAGTGGGTTCCCCATAGAGCCAAAACTAAGGAAGGCAAAACTAACTCTCCCTAGGAAAAAGAAATATTCAGTTAGGCTTGCGTTATCCGTGGCTAATATACATCAGGACCAAGTTCTTAAAGAAGCGTATGACTCGGCAAAGATGAAGAGGGAATAGATATGTTTAAGAATGACATTTGGCTACTAGAACTAAGCTACAGTTTAACCGTTTTGGTTTTTGTTTTATCTATTTTGTAGATGTTAATTATGGATGCTCCTGGAACATGTAGATGTTTATATTTCAAAATGTTTTGAGTTGAATGCAAATATAATGAGTGATTTTGTTATGCAAATGGTTTATTAGGTTTAGAACGAAACTTGGTGTATAATGTTAAAAGTTTTATACACTGTAATATATATATATAATGCTAAACAACATCCTACACTTATAATGCTAAACAACATCCTACACTGTTAATACACAATTGTACATATGTCTTGAATCGTCAAAGTATACAAATATGTATCCTTCAAATTTACGATGGGTTAACATGTATATTTAACTAAAAAATCCAGATCGCCGGATGGAACTATACGAGAGTCATGTAGCATCATTAATTGAGGTTATATTTGACAAACAACTGATTGTACATGTGTGTATTAAACTCTAGAAACATAATAATACATGTCTAGGTGAGTTTTACTAAACAAATAATGTACATATCACACAATCTTTTACTGAACTTTCAACACCACCTTAGAGGCTTGTGATAAAAATACTGATAAATATAACAGAACCATCTTAACAGCTTTCTCCATTTTATCTTTATTAAGACTGCTTGTGAGTATGATTCTTCATTTCAGAATCGATATTCTCTGGTCTTCTGCACTATCCTACCTTAAAGAATGATTTGTGAAAAACTTAATTCATATCCTATAACGGTTTCTGCCTGCCCAAGACCAAGCGGATCGATCTGGTACACATGCCTCCTCCGGATGCCACCATCACCGCCCTAACATGTATCACATCAGTTAAAAATGTTTTTTCTTTGATACTTTGCTTAATTCTGATTTGATCGCAAATCATAAGATGATCGATGTAGATCTTTGATACTTTGCTTAATTCGTTTGAAATTTCTTTAGCAAACATATCTGGATTGATTGTGGAATACCGAATTGTAGGGATGAGTTGCAAGAATTTGGTAACTAACGTTTGAATACTATTTAGATTTAATTCAAATAAAAAAATAAATTAATGTGCTAATGACGTCCCTACCCTTTTAATATAAAAAATGATTAAGGGTCAAGATGTGTTCATTAAGTTCACACATAAGATGGAGGTTCACAAGTGAACCTAATGTTGGGTTTTTTGCAGTACTCACAATTCATACATAACTTTAAGAACTTTTTAGAGCCATTAATTTTAATCTATTAATAATCAGTGGTTGAAAATAGATTAGACTAGATGGGTGATTTAAAAGGAAAAATTGAGGAGACAATTTTAATGTTATATAAGACCAAGCGGTATGGGGGCCGGCTTAGGCCCGGCGAAGCCCGGCGCCGGTCCCCCACACCGCCCCCTTGCCCCGCCTTGTGATACCCGGCTGCCAGAAGCCGTTGATGACGGGCTGTTTCTTTCTCTCTCTCTCTCATCTTTGTCTCTCATCTCTCTCTATCTCTCTCTAAAATCAAATAAAGTTTTATATTTTTTAATTGTTGTGGGGCCCCATCCTCCACCCCTAGGTACATCCCCTGCAAGCCCCTCCTACGTGCCGCTGACGTGGCGGCCCATCCTTATGGGGATGAGCCTTACCATACCCACTAGTCTAAGGGTATAATGATAAACAACCATTAATTGAAGTTGATAAAGCCATAAGTTATCCCCTTTTTTCTCCACCTCCCTAAGGGTGTCCGGGGCGTACTCGGGGAGTGGCTTCGGTGACCACTTTCCCCGATCGGGAACACCGCCGCCATCACCGCGGGGACCCGAATCGGGGAGTGGTTTCGGCACTTGTTCACCGCTTGGGGAGGGCACAAGGTTTGAGGAACGGTAACTTGTGAAACGGTCGATTTAAAAAAAAAATCACTTTTTAAACAAATATAAATAACCACACCCACTTCTCACTAATTTTTTACACTCTCATCAAACCACACCTACTTCTCACTAATTTTTTATACTCTCAAACCACACCCACTTAATTTTTTATACTCTCAAACCACACTCACTTCTAACCGAGCAATAGAGAACCAACCCCGCGAAGCCAAGAAAAAAACTAAGGGACGGGGCAAGCAACCGTCTCGTGGTGGTTCGAGCGGTGCAAGTGCACAATCACAACCCCCTTTCGGATATACTCCACAACCCCCGTTTTTTTCCAACAACCTTCACACCCCTCCTTTTACAACACCCAAGCAACCAACCTTCAACCCAATTTCAGCTACGGTTTTCAAAATTTGTTATCAATGGATGCTCCTCCTCAATCCCCCGCCTTCGACCCATATGGTTTTCGTTCCCCACAAGTTCCATCGGTCCAAGAAAATGTTGAACGTCCTCTACCTGTTTGGGACGACGAGGACGATGAGGTAGTGCCCGAAACTCAAAATTTAGGCGACGAGGACGATAAATATAATGTGGATGAAGACGCGGGCAACAAAGAAGATGACGCTCGGGATAAAAAGGGAAAAATGACGAGCGAAAAATGGACAAAGGTCCAAGAAGAGGCGTTGGCGAAGGCGTGGGTACATTGCTCTACCAACAAAAAGAAGGGCAATCAACAAAACCGCGATAGTTTTTGGCGTAATATTTTAAATCATTTTAACGCCACCGTCGGCGGAAGTAACCGGACCGTGCATCAAGTACGGTCTAAATGGGGCCCGATGCAGACGAAAATAAACTTTTTCAACGGCCTATACCAACAAGCGGTAAAAATTATATTTTTTTAACATTGTATATTTTTTAATTTTCTTTACTAAGTTCATATTTTTTTAACACTTATTATTTTATAATATGTAGGATCGCACACGAGGAAGCGGAGTCAAGGATCTCGACGTGATGAAAGTCGCTTTAAGAGAATTTAAAGATAGATTTCCGAACGGTTTTCAACATGTCGAGGCGTGGGAGGTCCTTCGAAAACACGACAAATGGGCCCAAGTCCCATTGTTGGGTGAGGAAGGGGAAGGTTCGGGACATAAAAGAGCACAACGGCGAGACATGTCGAGGTGGACCCTTCCATACCCGATATGAACGAAGACCCCTCGCCACAAAGAGCACAACGGCGAGACAAGCGTCAAGCGACATCGTCCGAGGGAAGCTCGGCCGAGTTGGCGGCACAATTCAAAGAGTACACCGCCATGAAAGAAAAGAAAAACGCGATTGAATTGGAGGCGGTTGAATTGAGGAAGAAAAGAGAGACGCAGGCTCTCGAGCTCATATCGGAACAACGCGAGACGATGAAAAACTACAATTACGATCGAGATATGGAAACATTCATCAAGCCGCACGACGATGCTCCGCCAAGTATGTTGTCGTTCATCCTCGCCCGAAAACGCGACATCGCTAACAAGTACGGGTGGCCTTGCGATTTCTAAAATTATTATTTTCTAGTTTTAATGTAATTTTTATTTTCTAGTTTGAATGTAATTTTAATTTTCTAGTTTGAATTTAATTTTTATTTTTATTTTCTACTTTGAAATGTCTTTTGTTAAATTTTATTTAATTTTTATTAAATTTTTTTTATAAACATGCATAATTAAAACAAATAAAAAAAAAGCCAAGTCCCCTAATAGGGGAGTGCCGCCATCAAAATGGGGTGTTAGGGGAGTTTAAGAGGGGAGTTGACGTGGCACTAGCTGGTTGGTGGTGCGTAAGAGAGGGGACTCCCCTCTTAGGGGAGTGCCCCTCTCACCCTAAATACAAGGTTCTCTCCTTTCTTTTTCTTTTTTTTCAGATTTTACATTATAAAGAAAATATATTGTGCTCTACGTTTTAGTTAGGAATTTTTCTTTAAGTATTATATTTCCTATAACTATTAGTTATATACAATTTGTGATTTCTATTTCTTGGAACAGTATGTTTAATTTAATATTTTAAGATGTGTTTAACAAATGCTTATTTGTTTAAACTAGAGTTATCTATGTATGTAGTGGCGAAGCTTGAGTTTTCCGATCGACGGGGGGTGTCGAAAACGTATATACTCAAAAATTTCTATAGAAACGGGGGTCGAAAACGTATATATCCAAAAATTTCTATACGAAAGCTACATACATAACACTACTGAGGGAAAAGTTCGGGGTCCCCTCCCACTCGGGCCACTTCTAACCTGCGCCACTGTATGTATGTTTACTAAATGTAATGTTAACTAGAAAATTGTCCAGAGTGTTGCCGCGGTTTCTAAAAACATTTTTGTCAAAACGTAGAACAACTAAAAAAGTATATATACAAATAAGAGTAAATTGCCAAAATCGTCCATGAGGTTTAGGCTTATTTGATAATTTCATCCAAAATGACTTTTTGTGTCAAACAGCCCTTCACCCTTGACATTTTTTTGCCATTTTCATCCAAACCACTAACTTAATTTATTTTTTCTATTAAATTTAAGGATATTTGGATGAAACTGTCAAATATAAAACAACATGGACGATTTTGACAATTTACTCAAACTCTTTTTAATTTCATTTATTTACTTAATTTTGTCTCACACACACACACAAACATATATATATATATATATATATATATATATATATATATATATATATATATACTAGGTTATAACCCCGTGTATTACACGGGTTGAATAAATAAATTTTATATAATAAATAATAAAAAAATATATCTTTAAAAACCTCATTTATTGCATTGGTTGAATAAATATAATTTTATATATTAAATAATAAAAAGTTATATATATAAGAACCATATTGTACGGGTTGAATGAATGTAATTTTATATACCAAACAAAAAAGTTATATCTTTAAAACCACGTGTATTACATGGTTTGAATAAATGTAATATTTTTTACTAAATAATAAAATAATACATCTTAAAAAAACCCCATTTATTACACGGGTTAAATAAATGTGATTTTATATACCAAATAATAAAATATTAGATCTTAAAAAAATATCTGTATTACACGATTTGAATAAATGTAATTTTCTGTACTAAATAATAAAAAATATATATATCCTTAAAAACCCCGTGTATTGTACGAATTGAATAAATCTAACTTTGTATATCAAATAATAAAAAGTTATATCTTAAAACACCTCATGTATTACATGGGTCGAGTAAATGTAATTTTGTATAGTAAAAATAAAAATATTCAATATATTAATACAAAGTTTGGTTTTCATGATAAAAATAGATTATTCTGTTGTTGCAAAATTTGTTAACGAAGTCTCAATAAATGTAACCCTTTATTTAAAACTCCGTAAATATATAAATGTTAAATAATATTAGTTAATTTTATTTCAAGTTTCGTAAAATCTATTTTATACCAAACTAAACAAAATGTTCAAATATATAGTTAAGATCAAATTAGATAACTAATTTTGAATTTGAAGTAAATAGATAAATATAAAAGTAATAATTAATTGAGTTAATTACTGTTTTTGTCCCTGTGGTTTGTCAAAAATCAATATTTCAGTCCATTAGTTTAAAAATTATGATTTCAGTCCCTGTGGTTTCACTTTCGTAACCATTTCTCTCCCTATGGTTTCAATTTCGTAACAATTTCAATCCATTATTCTGTTGATTACAGGGACTGAAATGGTTACGACGTGGACTGAAATAGTTACGAAAGTGAAACCATAGGGACTGAAATCGTAATTTTTAAACCAATTGACTGAATAGTGATTTTTGACAAATCACAGGGAGGAAAACAGTAATTAACTCTAATTAATTCAAATAAATAATATTATAAATGAGAAGAAGATTAAACTAAATAATAATTATCTATAAGTTATTAAACTAAATAATAGTTAATAAGAGGATTATCTATAATTAATTAGAAGAGATTAAACTAAAATAATAATTATCTATAAGAGGTTGCCTAATATGATGACAAGTGTCCCCAAAGTGGTTTCTTTTATTATATAGTATAGATATATATATGGGGAAGGTTTAAATGAAAACTCTTTTTATCGTGAAAACTCGAAAACTAACTTAAAACGCCTAAAAAACATACCAATTTTTTTTTACAATTTTTTATTAAAAATCGCTATTTTTTACATATAAAAAACCTTTTTTTTTCAAAAAAAAAAAAACAAATTTGTAGTGCACATGTGTAATAATACACATGTGCACTACATTTTTTTTTTATTTTTTTTATATAGAAAAACTAGCGAAAATTGGTAAAAAAAAATTGGTATGTTTTTTAGGCTTTTTTAGTTAGTTTTCGGGTTTTCATTTTAACTAGTGGTTTTCATTTGAACCTTCCCCTCTATATATATATATATATATATATATATATATATAACAGAATATACATGTAGTTTTAATAAAAAAAAATAATAGTTTTGTCACATAATTTTATAAATTTTTATTCAAACCACTAACTCAGTTTATTTTTTCTGTTACGGTGAAGGATGTTTTAAATTTTATAAATTAAGAAAAACTTAATTTCCAGTTTTTTTTATAGATCGGCTTTATAAAGAATAGACGCTTTAAAAAATAAATATAATTGGTGTGCAACGCATAACAATCGATTACAACTTTTAGTATTTAATCTTGTAGAGATAGAAAAAAAATTATAAAACGTTACATATTTTTTAAATGTGTTTGAACCCCTAGGAAATATGTTGGCAGAAATAAAATATTTATTTAATTAAAATTATGAGGGTAACTAACTAATATTATTTTGAGTGGTTTGAGTAAAAAAACTTTTGGTTGATGGCATTATACTTACTATTTGGTGGGTAATCTTAAGGTTTGGTAACGATACGTTGTTTGATAAGGGAAGGGGCGCTAGCTTCTGTTTTTCAATTGGAACGAATTTAAAAGAGTAGAAGATGAATTATAAACTTGATACATATGATAAGATTTGTTTATTGGACCATTTTCTTTAAGGTCATCAATATTTTAGTTTTATAAAATTTAGAGGTTTAAGTAAATTTTATTTTTATAAAACTGATCTATATAAAAAACTGGAAATTAATTTATGTCTTAATTTATAAAATTTAAAACATCCTTCGCCTTAATAGAAAAAATTAAATGAGTTAGTGGTTGGATGAAAATTTATAAAAATTATGTGACAAAACTATTATTTTTTATATAAAAATTGCATTTATATTCTTTTTTATAATATACGTGACAAAATTAATTAAATAAAAGAAATTAAAAAGAGTTTGAGTACATTGCCAAAATCGTTCATGTGGTTTTATATTTGCCAGTTTCTTCCAAATATCCTTCAACTTAACAAAAAAAAAAGTAAATTAAGTTAGTGGTTCGGATGAAAATGGCTAAAAATGCCAAAGGTGAAGGGTTGTTTGGCACAAAAAAAAAATCATTTTGGATGAAACCGGCAAACAGCCTAAACTTCAGGGACGATTTTGGCAATTTACTCTAAAAATAAGCACAAAACATATTTCTAAAGAAATTTATATCGAAACATAAACCAACTTGAATTTATACCAACATGTGCATAAAAATAAGCACGTAAGAAAATAGTGTTTTTTAAATTATAGAACGGTACGGCTGGCTGCGGCGGTGTCCAAACGTAAACTGGCTCGAATTTATACGTTTTATTAAAAACGTATTATATTTGACCTAACTCGTTTTCGAATATAACTTACGTCAACACGTAGATCAACTGAAAACCCACATAAAAATAAGCACCAAAACGTATTATATTTGACCCAACTCATTTCCGGAAAAAAATACATTGTAAAGTAAATCAACATGAATTTATACTTACACGTACATAAAAATAAATACGTAAACCTCGATACAAATTCTTTAGAAAATGAAGAGATGGTAAGTGTTAATGTTAAACATTAAGGAGTAAAAGAATTTAAAAAAAAAAACAAAAATACATTAAAGAAAAAAAGAGAGAAAAGTCAAAATAAAGTACTACTCAACTTGATAATTATAATGGCCCCCCTTATTCCCACATACCCTATATCTTATTTTCACAGCCCCTATTGTATACGGGCCGTATACAGTTATACGGCCCGTATAGAATGTTTTTTAATAGGAAAATGCGCAGGGAATGTTTTTTTTATTTTACTATATACAGCCCGTATATAGTTATACGAGCCGTATACATGTGTATACGATTTGTAAAACGTATACGGCTCAATGGATTTATTTTGTGAGGTTTTTGATGTTACCAACTGTATACGGGCCGTATAACTATATACGGGCCGTATATAAGGATGTTTTTTAAGTATAACGTTTTTTCGGTAAAAACACAATCATTCTAGGGTTTCTAAACTCTTCATCACCTTTAACAATGTAGATAAACGTTGATCGGAACACGCCGCTTAAATCGGAGCACAAGTAGAGTAACGTTACCGATCAGTCCGTTGATGGAAACCTTAGCGATCGTAGAGATCTTCGTGTTGGTTATTAATCGATTGTGCTAGTTATCGGCGGGGATGGGTACAGAAACCACCAAGGGTGATTATGGATTAGTTACAAAAACCACTAGCAGAAGAACCCGACACGTCTTCTATGATGATCCGAAACATTCCAAATAACTAGCAAAAGAACCCGACAGAAACAAGTTCTCCACAGTTTGTTATTCAGATCTCTATTCGGTCATATTTCCAAACTACAACACACGATAACTTTAAACTTTATATTGTGTGATTTGACCAGGAAATGATTGGAGGTGATTGCTACTTTTAATAAGCTGTCATAGTTGTCAAATTCGTTGTGTGTATTCATATTGTTTAGACAATAACAGATAATAAACGGATTGTTGGACTTCTTGTTCCAAATGCACGCCTCAATTCATCTTTTTTACTCTTTTCTTCGATTTCAACAAATATTTTCCTTTTTCTTCAATTTCGAGAACATTCTCCGTAACATGAAGACGTGTCGGGTTCTCCTACTAGTGGTATTTAATGAAGTATTGAAGATTGAATGTGCAAACCGCAACCGTTTTTTTACTATAGAAACGGTGGCTATGCGAAATACAAACCGCAATCGTTTGTGACTATGGGAAACACAAGTTTTCTTTTTGAGCTTGATGGATGTCCGTTATCTCAGTTGAGGCGTGCATTGTTTAAATCTGAATCAGTTGGTATGTGTTCGTATCAGCGTTGTTTATCAGCCTGTGTGAGCATTGGAACAAGAAGTCCAATAATCTGTGCACTCATATTTGTTGAGACAACAACAGATAATGAACGGATTGTTGGAGTTCTTGTTCAAAATGCAGCTGTAGTACCGGGACCACTGGACCAGACACATGTCACATAGTTTGTCATGACAAAAGATATAGATGTAAGAATATAACTAGATGTTACATGTGTCAGGATCTTTATCTATCATGTCATCGACGAACTGCTTGAAATCTCTTTCGTTTCTCATGTTAGGGAGAATGTTCTCGAAATTTAAGGAAAAGGAAAAATGGTTGCTGATGTTTGAGAATTAAACGCATGTACGTGACAAAACAAGGATCGTTCTAATAGATTAAAGATATTAAACAGTTGTCAAATTCGTTGCGGGTTGGTTTTTGGAAGAAAAGAAGGGGTTTACGATATTTTGGTAGGTTGAAAGAGGTGAATGGTCTTGAAAGATTTGTTGAAATCGAAGAAAAGAATAACTAGCAGAAGACGTGTCGGTTTCTTCTGCTAGTTATTCGGAATGTTTCGAATCATCACAGAAGACGTGTCGGGTTTGTATTTCCCATAGCCACCATTTCCGTATACAAAACGGATGCGGTTTGCATATTCAATCTTCATTGCTTCATTAAAATTAACAACCTGATTCGGATCGTCTTTAGTAGTGTTTGTTTGAGAACCTGATTCAGATTTAAACAATGCACGCCTGATTCAGATCTCTATTCGGTCATCTTTTCAAACTACAACACACGATAAGTTTATAAAGTATGTGATTTGACCAGTTGTCAAATTCGTTGCGTGCATTCATATTGTTTAGACAACAACATATAATGAACGGATTGTTGGACTTCTTGTTCCAAATGCAGCAGTAGGATCCGTACTTAAAGGTCTCTCTAAAATATGCAACCGAGACCGCCTTGTTAATTTTAATAAAGTAATGAAGATTGAATGTGCAAACCGTAACCGTCTTTTACTACGGAAACGGTGGCTATGAATGCTTGGAAATTTGCATCAACTCTCCTATATCAACATACTCTTCTCCAGACGCTTAGTTGTTATGAATGACAACTTGAAGGGTCTAGTTAACTTTCAGATTCAGATTCAGGAAGCAGATGATTTGTCAAAAGACATGGCAGACCGACAGGTGCATGCATTTAATTCTTTAATCTATTAGAACGATCCTTATTTTGTCACGTAGATGCATTTAATTCCCAAACATCATTAGAGATTCCATGTTTAATTCCCGAATGCATCTACTTCTCGCAGTTATAACACATAGTCAATGTAGTAAAATGTGAGCTTTTACACCAACCATATCGATATTCTAGTTCTCCTTTTCCTTCAATGATTAATTTGTAATATTTGAATAAGATATCTTTGAGATACTTCGTGTTAGTTTGATTTGAATTTTGAAAGTTGGAAGAATTGTGCTTGATGGATGTCCGTTATCAACGCTTCTCCTTACAATACTGATCTAGAATTGGACAACCGCAACCGTTTTAGTGCTTCTCAATTAGATATTATTTATTGAATCATAACTGAAATAGTCGGAAAAAAACTAAACCGAACCAACATAGTTGAAGGTGCATGTCTGCAAAAGGTGCAAGACAATGGCGAGTAATCAGTTGTATTTTTACAGATTTTTTTCTTATTGCCCATTATTCGACCAAGTAATCAGTTGTATTTTTACAGATTTGTTTCTTAAACATAGTTAACTTTTAGATTCAGGAAGACATGTCGTGCATTGTTTAAATCTGAATCAGGTTCTCAAACAAACACAACTAGACAAAACAAGGATCGTTCGAATAGATTAAAGAAAATAAACCACATCCTAATTATAATATTTTTTTACCATTTTTTACCCTAAGGATACGGGTCGTATACTATTATACGGCCCGTATACAATCATCGTATACATTGTATATGATCTGGTAATTTTTTTTCACATGGTGTATACGGGCCGTATAAGTTTATACGGCCCGTATATAATTAAAGTGAGAAAAGTCTGCTGGAACAGTTTTTATCATTCACATCATCCTTCTCGATCTCAACCGAAGGGAAATCCATGAAATGAAAGGGATTTCGAGCAGTTGGATAATTACATCTCCTCTCCTATATCAACATACTCTCCTATAAAGATGAGTTGGTATTGAACCAAGAATACGAAGATCAATAAAGATGAATTAATATAGTAATTTTCAATAATGTAGGAAGGATTGTAGTTATAGAACCCGACAAACCAACAAAATCCAAATACTTCAAACATTCTAAACCCTAACTATGTATGTGCTTGTGCTGTAGAAACCGGTGATGAATTTGTGTAAACAACTGAACGTTCTCAAACAACCACTACTTAAGAAGAGTTGGTATTGAACCAACATTCCTTCAAACATTCTAAACCCTACCTGGAAACAAGTGGTTGTAATGACAGGACCCTTGATTTGAAACACAATCGTTTGTGTCTTTGGGAAACACAAGTTTTCTTTTTGAGCTTGATGGATGTCCGTTATCTCAATGTTTCTCCTTACATTACTGATCTGGAATTGGAGAACCGTTGTGTATCTGAATCAGGTTCTCAAACAAACACTACTAAAGATGAGTTGGTATTGAACCAACAAAATCCGAATACTGAAAAACCGACATTCCTTCAAACATTCTAAACCCTACCTGGAAACAAACCAACAAAAGTCTGCTGGCAAGAATCTTTTTTCACATGGTATTGAACCAAGAATATGAATATCAATAAAGATGAATTGGTATTAAACCAAGAATATGAAGATCAACAAATATGAGTTGTGTCTAACTAAACCCATCGTATTTAAATACAAACGGGTTGGTTTTGGGAAGAAAAGAAGGGGTTTAAGGTGTTTTGGTAGGTTGAAAAAGGTGAATGATGTTCAAAGATTTGTTGATATATATAAAAGAGTAACCCTCACTCTCAGTCATATCTATAGAGAGAGTTGGGAAACAAATATACCTTCAACCATTCTAAACCCTAGCTAGAAACAAACTAACAAAATCTGAATACTGAAAAACATCAGCAACCATTCTCCATGTGTATGTGCTTGTGCTGTAGAAACCAATGGTGAATTTGCGTACACAACTGATGGTTCAGTGCACGAAAAGTTTCTTACGAAATGTACGTAACAAAACAAGGATAGTTCTAATAGATTAAAGATATTAAAACACGTATAAATCATATGGTTCCTGAATCTGAAAGTTAACTTTGACTCATAAACCCTTGAATCCCAATGCTTCTCTAAAAAAAAAATTCTTTCCGTTTGATGAGGTAAAACTGGTTTCAACATCAAGGGTTGTTTTTCACCACAATGGACTCAGACTCATACTACTCACCCTCCTCTGAGGAAAAGTTTTCCTGACGACTCAAAATAAAGCAGTTGGTTTGTGTTCATATCAGTGTTGTTTATCACCCTGTGTGAGCATTGGAAGCCCGACCACTAGCAGAAGAACCCGGCACGTCTTCGTTAATAATTCGAAACATTCACGAACCACAATAGACTCAGACTCATACTACTCACCCTCCCTTGAGGAAAAGTTTTCCCGACGACTCAAAATAAAGCAGTTGGTTTGTTGCGAATTTGTTTTCTTCGGTACAGGCTGATCAACCATCCGGAGAAGAGTATGTTAATACAGGAGAGTTGATGCAATTTTCCAAGCTTTTATTTTGGTTGTTCAGTACGTCTCGGCTTTTATTTTGGTTGTTCAGTACTTCCGAGACGATTCAAGTGAGTCCTATGAATTAAGTGTCTGTCTATTCAATTGAGAGGAATCATTGCATTACATCCCCATTGAAAACAAGTGGTTGTAATGACGAGACCGTTGATTTGAAACGAAATCGTTTGTAATGACGGGACCCACGTTGATAGCTTCCGTTTTATTACAGTCATACGACGCGACTTTTTGTTCTTCAACTTTGTTACTTGTTAATGTTTTATTTTTTTCTACTTTTAGAAAGGTTTGACCACCTCAGGACTGTATGATAAAACCGCTTATTTTGCTAGTGGGTTTTATAAGTCAAAGTTAACGTTGTTATTCAGATTCAGGAAGACATGTCGGCTTCTGTACCCATCCCCGCGTTGATAGCTTCCGTTTTATTACAGTTATACAACACGACTTTTTGTTCTTCAATCTTTGTTACTTGTTAATGTTTTATTTTTTTCTACTTTTAGAAAGGTTTGACCACCTCACTACTGTATGATAAAACCGCTTATTTTGCTAGTGGGTTTTATAAGTCAAAGTTAACGTTGCTATTCAAATTCAGGAAGACATGTCGGGCTGTCGGCTTCCGTACCCATCCCCGCGTTGATAGCTTCCGTTTTATTACAATCATACGACACGGTTTTTTGTTCTTCAATCTTTGTTACTTGTTAATGTTTTATGTTTTTCTACTTTTAGAAAGAAATGACCACCTCACGACTGTAAAATGTCTCGTGTGATTGGCACCTTAAATCCCTTATATACTTTAAGAAAAATCCAATTTTCGAGGAATACGGGCCGTATAACATTATATGGCCCGTATAGTACGTTCGTATACATTGTATACGACCAGGTAACTTGTTTTCACATGGTGTATACGGGCTGTATAAAATTATACGGCCCGTATAGAATTTAAAAAACTAACAAAGTCTTTGCCTGCAGACTTTGTCATTCCATACGGGTCGTATTACATTATACGGCCCGTATATACCATGTGAAACTAAGTTTTTTTCCATGTATTAATATTTGGACCCAATTATAATACAGTTAATATGTCACTTACATATATGCAAGTACAGTTACATGTATGTAAATAATATATACGTATGTAAATGACATGATTACACATATGTAAATATCTCAACTACATATTGTAAATAACTAGTTTTTGCTCCGTTCGTGTTGTGATGCACTAAGCCAAATATATATCTCTCATAATATGTACATCTGTGTTTCGATTACTTATACATACTACTCATAACAATATCTCAAAAAAAAATTACATTGAGTCTACCAATTAAAAGAAAACATTACCATGCTTTTGCTAAAAAAACTAAAACGATGGAAAAAACTATAATTTTAAACTCGGAGAAAAATTGTAATTTTTCAGGACAAATGAGCGTGTGCCAGACAGTCGCATGGCACGAATAAACATTACACGGAGTCAACCAATTAAAACAAAACACTATCATAGTTTTGTAAAAGAAAAAAAAACTAAAACGATCGCACGACTAAAAGTTTACACTAGGGGTAAAATCGTAATTTGACAGGGAAAAAAACAAAAACAATGGCAAAATTGTAAATTTGAACTCAGGGCAAAATTGTAATTTGGTTGGGAAGGAAAAAAACAAAACCAATGGCAAAACTGTAAATTTAGAAAGGGCAAGAACGTAATTAAGCTGGACCAATGGGGAAGTGCAAGGCAGCTACCTGGCACTATTCTCCCAGCTTGTGGCACAATAAAAATTATACTGAGTCAACCAACTCAACAAAACACTACAAGTGTTGTCAAAAAAAAAACTAAAACGATAACATGACTATAATTTTACACTGGGGGCAAAATTGTAATTTGACTTAGAAAACAAATAAAAACGATGAAAAAATGTAAATTTAAATTGAAGGCAAAATTGTAGTTTGGCTGGGAGAAAAAAAACAAAATTAGAGGCAAAACTATAAATTTAAACGCGGCAAAATTGTAATTTTTAACCGAGGGCAAAAACGTAATTTTGAACTGATGGCAAAATCGTAATTTTAAAACTGGGATAAAATCATAAATTGGTTAGACTAATGGGTGAGTGTCAGACAGCTATATTAAATGTATGTATACAAAACTAGTTTTTGCCCTTAAGCCGAATATTCATCTCTCATAACATGTACGTCTGTGTTTCATTTACTTATACATACTACTCATAACAATATCTAAAAAAAGTTACATCAAGTCTACCAATTAAAAGAAAACATTACCATACTTTTGCTAAAAAAAACTAAAACGATAGAAAAACTATAGATTTAAACTGGAAGCAAAAATTGTAATTTTTCAGGACAAACAAATGAGCATGTGTCAGGCAGTCGCATGCTACGAATAAAAATTACATCGAGTCAACCAATTAAAACAAAACACTGTCATAGTTTTGTCAAAGAATAAAAAAACTAAAACGATCGCATGACTATAATTTTACACTGGGGTAAAATCATAATTTGACAGGGAAAAAAACAAATTGTTCGTGTTCGTTTGATATGAAATATATATGTTCACAAACTGTTTATGAATACTTACCAAACGAGAGTTTATGTTCGTGTTCGTTGGCTAAGGAAATGAACTTGTTCGGTTCGTTGGCTCATTTTAGGCAACGAACGAAAACATCTGTTGATTAACACAAATGAGCACAAACTAATATTAATGAACATAAAGGAAAACAAACGTAACACAAATAAGCGTTCATGAACAAAATATATAATACACGGGCGTTTATTAATTATTTTATTTGTCGGAATTTTGAAATATTAATATAAAATATAGAAACTAAAAATACTAATGAGCTATTGAACACAAACGAGCATGTTACCGAATGTTCACGAACACGACTTTTGTTCATGTTCGCTCATTATTATTTGTGTTTGTTTGTTTAATAAATGAACGAACACAAACAAACTTACAGCCGAACTGTTCACAAATTATTCGTCAAATGTTTGGTTCGTATATATCTAAATATCAAAATTTTCAAACGTGGGATCAAGCCCTCGATCAAAATCATTTTTTTTTTGAAAACGTTAATACCGTTTATTTTAGGAGCTTCGAAATTGGAACTAACTAATTTACATTTCCACCTTATGTTTTGTTATCAATTTGATCCAAATGAATTCCATAGAATAAAGTGAATCATGAAAGGGTGTGGCTATTTACACCTCTATTTTTACTGTTTATACCTCCATTTCCTAAAATATCAAGTTTATAATTTTTTAAATTCCACCCTTGTATTTTCTTATGTTCTTCGTTTAATCCCTTTAAATTTTATTTTAGATATTCAACTATTATTTAAATAACTTTATAAACATTCTGTAACTAATTATTCATTTAAATATTAAATAACTTTATAAACGTTCTGTAACTAATTATTCATCATATTATTTATTCTTTAACTTGTCTTTGTAAAGTAAATAACTTTACAAATTCTCGTTAAAAAATTGTAAGTTATTATTTGTCTCCATTTAATCCCTTTGTAAATATTATTTATTAGTACAATGAATTCTTTTTCTTTTCACTGAAATTTAAAAAGAGTGGAAAATTGTATTTTCTTTCTTTCCGGTGGCCGGAAACATGGCCAGAGAAGCAGCGCCTGTGATGCTATTACGTCAAAAAAAATAAGATTAAAACTATGATGAGTTCATTACGTTTAAGAAAAATGAGTAACACATTAAAAAAACAAATGAAGGTTAACCAAAACAAACTAAAGTTAAGATTTAACTAAAACAAATAAAGTTTAACCGAAACAAATTACAACTGAAGTTTAACCAACATATTGTACAGTTCGGTCTGGATTAGGATTTTTTAGCTCCTTATACCGGTTTATACGAGAACTGTACATAACTTCCCAATCTGCTGTAGCATGCCAGCATTACTTCGGTTGCTACTCCAAAGACTGTTCGGTAGAGGCATCGGATAGTCTCCTTCTAATCTAACATGGATGAAATGGTTTCCATGAACATGAACAAGCGACACCACTTGATAAGGGCTACAAATTTTGTTTGGGGCAGTCAATAGCGGGAAGAAAGTTTGATTGCCGACGATACTTAAAAGGTGAACAATCACACCAAATCTTTGAGCAATGAGGAGTCCAGTGTGGGGCATATCCATCCAAATTAACATTAGAGCGAAAGAAGAAATCTTTAAAGAAATTTCACTTAAAATGAATAATCACTTTATTATCTAAATATTCAAAAGTCTTGTTCTACCAATTAACGTTACAACGAAAAAAGAAATTTTTTAATTCTTAACACTTTTGAATAAGAAATTTTGCATAGTACAACACTTTTGAATAAGAAAACTAACGTGAAGTTACAGAACAAGAACACTTTTGATGAATTTTTGAAATAAATGACGAACAATTTTAGTTAGAATACATACCAAGAACAACTATGATGAAAATCAAAGTTGAAAAAAATTGTTTCTTCAAGCTCTTTCTTAATCTCCTTATTTCATGTCACACCCCGACCACGTAAAGCAACTAGACGTGGCGGAAACGTCGGGGAGTGTTGTAACAGAATCATTGTTTCATAACCATGGAATAAATAAATTCTGTTTTATTGAATAAATGAACTCATTGTTTAAATACAATCAATTAAGTACAACTATGATCTTCCAAGTTTTAAAGTTGCTAAGGCACGAGTCCATCCTAAATGTAGCATGAATCAACAATCATTGCAAAGCAGTACCTGAAACATGTGTAAAAATAGGTACGTCAGCATAAAAATGCCTGTGAGATACATAGGTTTTGTGAAAATAGGATTCATGACTTGTAAGTTTAAGAAAATGTTTAATAAAGTTTAGTCATGAACCTTGTAAATTGATTTGTTTTGTAAATCGTTTGAAAAACAATAAGATCAGGTGATATGTATAAATAAATGTAAGGTTAAAGGAATAACCATGAAAAATGAGTTTGTATAAGATAAGTTGCTTGTAAAACAATATTTTGATAAAAAGGCTTATAGTATATTTGAAAATATACTTTGGATTTTAAGAGAATCGAATGAGTAATATATTAAAGTATATTTCAGTTCCAATATCGTTAACCCAAGTGTACTAAATAACGCCACGGTATGTAATGCAATGAAAACACTTATATATAAGAAGTACCAGCGGCGTATCTACCATGTTTTCATCACATTACACCCGTCCCGTTATCAAAACACTAACCAAAACCCAATCGATAGATAGATAGTACATTAAATATACCTTTGTTGTTTAAAATAATAGTTTTAAGTAGTATATTACAAGTATACTTCGGATTTATAAATAACATATTAAACTATGTTTTGGTTTAATAAATAACATATCAAAATATGCTTTGGATGTGATAAATAACATATTAAACTATGTTTTCGTTTTGTAAATCATATCAAAATATGCTTTGGATGTGATAAATAACATATTAAACTATGTTTTGGTTTTGTAAATAACATATCAAAATATGCTTTGGATGATTAACAAAATATATGTTGGTTTTGTACAATATCACACATGGGAGCATATCAAACTATACTTGTGGGAGTATAACCAAATATACAAAAATAATGTGATTTAAGAATTCATTCAGACCTAGTGCATTAAAATACACCTTTGAGACTATAGGGATACCACAAAGGAAATCCCTATTTGGATGGAGAAACAAATTGGTTTCAGACATTCCATGACAACAGGAATGGGGTGTCAAATCCTATAGCGCTATATCATACTACCAACCGGTCTGGTGAACAAAATAAGTACAATTCAACAATTTAGGTTATAGCCTTTGAAAAATCAGATAGGTACTAACATGTATAATCAATTATACTTTTGGAAAACATGAAAATAACAGATAGGTACACATGCTTCACCCCAAAACAGTTTGAAAATAGTAAAAGAGGGGACTATGTACTCACTTGAGATTGCTCCGAAGTCCTAAGATAACCACCAAGCAATGCTAGAGATCACAGAATCAAACGGCACCTAATATAGGTAATTATGTTAATAAACCGGACCTAAACCGGAGGATTTAGATAGAATGAGGGTTCGTAAACCAAACGAGTATGGAGACTCGTGTCATATGGTTTAACAAAGCCTACATACTAAATGAAACCTAACCTAAGTGCTTACGACCCATTACGACCCGTTTAGGTAGCTTATGCTACTTTAACGCGTCGTTCGCGTGAAACGCGTTCGGACCGCCTAACTAGTCCTATGACAAGTAAAATATGCCTTAACATGTTTAATATTGTTACTAAATCAGTTTAGATACCAAAAGTTATGTTACATATGCTTAAAATGAATTTTGGCGTTAAAAGGGCATTTTGGTAATTTACCTAAGGCATATAAACTACCTATCATACAACTACTTAAACGAAGCGACCATAAGGTATAACCTCGGAAGGTTATTCCCTATATACTATGGTCACCTAATGTGCTTGGTCGGATCCTAATGATCGACCAAATGGGTCGGGTTCGAAAGTATAAGCGACTGTTTAGATCGCTTACCTTACGACCCTATATAAGCACTAAACTAAAAGTGACGAGCTAAGCATGCTAAAACATTCTTAACTAAGTTTAGAAAACAGGTTTGGTATCAAAACAAACGGTTTTGATACCCAAGAGTAGTTTGGTTACAAAATACGCAAGAATGCGCATTTTGGCCGAAACTACGACTCGTCACTGAGCCTAGATAACGTGGTAATCAGTAGGTATAGTCACTAGGGACTATAACCATCGTGATCACGCTCACGTTATGAAGTTCAAACGAACTTCGCATCGACCATAAACTGGTCAATGCAGAAAGTCAAACATAGCTCGACTTTCGGACTAGAAAAGCGATAAAAGAACGAAGGAACACTTACAAAGGGTCCCCGCTAGTAAATCTTGATCGAGTAGCTCATGTATGAAGTGATTTGCTTCAACTTAGAGCACTTTTGATCAGATTTGTGAGGAATGAGTGAAGTTGAGGTGGGTATTTATAGTAAATGGACCACCGTTAGGATCGTTCCTCGAATAACGTGATCGAATCTCATCCGTACAAGTGTTGAAATGCTATGGTAGCTCATTTTGCCCCCACCACCAGTTATTGACAAGTGGCATTGGCCTTTGGGGTGTTTGGAAGCCATTAATCAGCAGCCAAAACAATTTTCTACATCTGACCCCTGCTTGCGCACCGTAACACTCAGAGTGTTGAGGTGCACAAGGACCTGCAGACCAGAAAGTTTGAAAAATGGCAGAACAGGCCCCTGAAGCTCCAAACTTGCTATTTGATGCATTTTTGACACGTTTAAGCCCCGTTAACCCCATTTAAAAGCTCTAAAATGAAGTTAAAGTATAGGGAACTTAAAATGTGCTCAAAAATATCTCGGATGTCGGTTTGTTTGGCCGTACGATTGCGTTGTTCGGTTAACTACGACGGAATGCGCATAAGCGCGAAAAACGATCCAAATGGCGTGACGAATGGATTTTTCTCATGCCAAACACTAAAATAAAATATTTTAGTGCTTACATAAATTTTTGGATGTCCGGATGTATTCAGAACGTAAGCTATGCGCGAAAGTGCAAACTTGTGCACTTTTTGACACTTTTAGTCCCTGAATGACCCAAAAGTTTATTTTAGCACACCGAACCCCTCAAAGCCTATTTCTAAGTTATATAAAGGATATTTAAGGTGTGTTTAACTTATGGTCATGTTCCAGAATGTCTGTTACAGTTCAAATTGGCATACTTTCGCAGTTTGTCAAGTTTAGTCCCTGTAAGCGAATTAACTTGTTTTTGCCATACCAAAGCCTTTAAAACTTATTTCTAAGTTATGTAAAGGTTATTTAAGGTATGTTAAGCCTATTTCACTATTCCGGAGTGTTCGTTGGATTAAACTGGTTATATTTATGCATCAGAGCGCGTATAACCCTCCAGAAAGCGATTTAAAGCTTAAAATCGAACAAGAGTTGATATGTGCAAACGATACACATATTTTTACAAATCCCAAGTATGAAATACAATATTTCATTGGTTTGGAATTTTTTTGATGGTTGAAGTGACACAGGTGTCACAGTCTCCCCTACTTTAAGAAATTTCGTCCCGAAATTTAATTCTAGAGGAAACTTGTGAAGACAGCTGTGACGGTTTCGCCTTCTAATATATCCATTGAACCCTTAAGTAAAACTCTGGGCCATGTTAGGACTCTTAGCGAATTTGTTAACCCTCAAATTGAATTCCTTGTAGTAGTAAAACATGAATTTTGAACTACGGACAGAAGAACGTTTCTTATGAAGACTTATCATAGGAAACTTGTGTGTGCTTGAAATCAGAATTGGGGAGTGTGAGAATAAATGACATTGGTCGAGGTCCAAGACTTCTCCCGTATCATTATTCTTGTCACTATAGGTCTTAACACATGACAAAGCTTCCTGTGGTTTCTGTGCACTGAATTCCATAATTATGTAGGCCTCCATAATTACGTAATTCCTTGCACAGTCCGCACAGTTCATTTCATAATGCGTAGGAAAAAATCACTAGAATAAACATGAAGCGACTCGACTAGACCACCAAAGGGTCCTTTTAATTAGATCAACGAACGAGCCTTTTAACTAGATCAACGCATGATCTTCTTAACTAGACCGTCGTACGATCTCCTTAAATAGACCACTTAAGGGATCTTTTTAGTTACATCATCACATAATATTTCTAATCAGATTTTCAAAATCAATCTGTTTAACCAGAACATTCAAGAGGTCCAATTATAGAATAATACTTTATAACCCGAGGGACTTAACTACAATGTTGAAGTCCATTAAGGATTTAAGATAGTATCTTTGGATATCCTATTATGAATCTCTCGTATGAGATATGGAAGATTCTATGAGGATTTGGATGGGTCACATACAACCACAAAACATGTAAGAAAAACACATAAGCACAAATTTAGTTAACTTGATTCTTTAATTCGTTATCTTTAGGTATGGATATTTAAAGCACACTAGGAATCCAATCCATGGATTTCATTTGGCACTTTAATGATTTTTAAGGATCTATCTATAAAGATAGAGGGATTCTCAATAAGAGTTTGGCTTTGTTTCTTAAAAGAAACGAGTGTTTAAGGTTCTTGGGGAGATCACAAGTGATCATAAAATGACAGAACCACACAAGTAGTTTGTCTTTGGGTTGACATCATAAGGTTGCATCAAACATTCACACAATCGCATAAATTTTGCAGAAATAAAAACAACAAATCTTTATTTATGCAACAACCGAATTGTCTTGAAGTGTCAAAAGATAACAACCAAGGAATTACAAAACACTAATTGTTCACTGCTGCATCATTGTTCACGTTTGCCTCATTGATGTTGAACAATCGTCCACGCGCTGGAGGTGCGTTAACAAGTCTTGGGCAATTGTTTCTGTAGTGAGTAAGGTCACCGCAGTTATAACATGACCCCGGAGGGAACCGTGCTTGAACAGCAGCAGGGTTTGCAGCAGCTTGATTTGCATAACGACAAACATTGATCAAATGTCCCAACCGCCCACAGTGGGTACATTTGTGACACTGCTCTTGCTCTAGATGATGACGGTTGCACTTTTTGCACAAAGGTGCGGTACCAACATAGTTTTGCCTTTTGCGAGGTTGTGCTGGCTGGTTTGGTGCAACCTGTTTGTCTTGAGCAGTTACAGCGTAGTTTTGAGAGGCTTTGCGCTTCTTCTTCTTGGAAACCTCAGCATTTTCTTCCTTTGGTTCCACTTAAGCAGTCTTGTCAGATGGTCTTGAGTCGCCCTTCCGAAACAGCTTGCGCTTCCTGATATGGGATTCAGTCAGAGTGGCAGACAATTCAATGGCTTGTCTGACAGTAGTAGGGTTGCTGCCAGTAACAATATCCTGAACTACGTCAGGAAGACCATCAATGTATTTCTCAATCGCCTTATCCAAAGGCGTAACCATAGTCGGGCATAACAAGCTCAATTCCTCATAGCGGTCAGTATAGGCTCGATGTTCCCCACTGTCTTGCTTTAAATCATCAAATTCCCTTTCTAGAGCCCTTAGCTCATGACGAGGACAGAATTCCTTCATCATAAGAGCCCTAAGCTCAGCCCAAGTCTGTGCTAATGCAACCTCAGCACCGCGGTCTCTCAAAACGCCGTTCCACCACGTAAGAGCCCTCTTCTGAAACACACTCGAAGAAAACTCGACCTTGCGATTTTCAGGACACTAAACGTGACGGAAAGTATTCTCAATGCTCTCGAACCATTGAAGAAGCCCAGTTGCTCCCTCAGAACCACTAAACTTGAGCGGTTTAGCCGAGTTAAAATTCTTGAAATTGCATGGAGCATTGTTGTTGTTGATGGCTTGAATCATTTGAGCATAAAGATTTGGGAAGGCAGCAGCCATTTGCTGCGCGATGATTTCCGCCAGTTCGGCATTCGCCATCTGATTGTCGCGTCGAGGAGGCATTCTAAAAGAGGAAACATGAAAGGAAACGAGTGAGAGAATTAGACGAAAAGAATGAGATGAAACAAATCTGATGAAAGCAAGGATAGTGGTCATTTGTTTGTTACTACAAAGCAACAAACGACCCCGATGATTAATCAAAGTAAATAGGTCAAAAATAATGTATCGCGAAGACATGCTCGCCTATAAGTGGACACTCACCCCAAGAGTTCCCAGGTAAGAGTGACTGGTCCGATTATGTGGATTTGTACGAACACTCTAGCCTTAGACAGAAAACTCATGGTACAGGCACCCACCCTTCCAGTTTGCACGTGTTCACATTATTTAGACCAACTTTAACGGGATTTTGAAAACTTAAAGGGTTCAAAACCATATAATAAATCATCCTAGAACAGATGATTAGTTTTCAAAGCGGGATAGAAATTTATGTTCTTATTGTGGTTGTCACCTAAGAATAAGTGACGGTATTGTTTTAAAACTAAACACAAGAAAACTTGTGTTAGGGTCCTAGGAAGGTTATAGTCTAGGTCAAAGCATTACTAATAACCTAATTCCCTATAACCATTGGCTCTGATACCAACTTTTCTGTCACACCCCGACCACGTAAAGCAACTAGACGTGGCGGAAACGTCGGGGAGTGTTGTAACAGAATCATTGTTTCATAACCATGGAATAAATAAATTCTGTTTTATTGAATAAATGAACTCATTGTTTAAATACAATCAATTAAGTACAACTATGATCTTCCAAGTTTTAAAGTTGCTAAGGCACGAGTCCATCCTAAATGTAGCATGAATCAACAATCATTGCAAAGCAGTACCTGAAACATGTGTAAAAATAGGTACGTCAGCATAAAAATGCCTGTGAGATACATAGGTTTTGTGAAAATAGGATTCATGACTTGTAAGTTTAAGAAAATGTTTAATAAAGTTTAGTCATGAACCTTGTAAATTGATTTGTTTTGTAAATCGTTTGAAAAATAATAAGATCAGGTGATATGTATAAATAAATGTAAGGTTAAATGAATAACCATGAAAAATGAGTTTGTATAAGATAAGTTGCTTGTAAAACAATATTTTGATAAAAAAGGCTTATAGTATATTTGAAAATATACTTTGGATTTTAAGAGAATCAAATGAGTAATATATTAAAGTATATTTCAGTTCCAATATCGTTAACCCAAGTGTACTAAATAACGCCACGGTATGTAATGCAATGAAAAAACTTATATATAAGAAGTACCAGCGGCGTATCTACCATGTTTTCATCACATTACACCCGTCCCGTTATCTAAACACTAACCAAAACCCAATCGATAGATAGATAGTACATTAAATATACCTTTGTTGTTTAAAATAATAGTTTTAAGTAGTATATTACAAGTATACTTCGGATTTATAAATAACATATTAAACTATGTTTTGGTTTAATAAATAACATATCAAAATATGCTTTGGATGTGATAAATAACATATTAAACTATGTTTTCGTTTTGTAAATCATATCAAAATATGCTTTGGATGTGATAAATAACATATTAAACTATGTTTTGGTTTTGTAAATAACATATCAAAATATGCTTTGGATGATTAACAAAATATATGTTGGTTTTGTACAATATCACACATGGGAGCATATCAAACTATACTTGTGGGAGTATAACCAAATATACAAAAATAATGTGATTTAAGAATTCATTCAGACCTAGTGCATCAAAATACACCTTTGAGACTATAGGGATACCACAAAGGAAATCCCTATTTGGATGGAGAAACAAATTGGTTTCAGACATTCCATGACAACAGGAATGGGGTGTCAAATCCTATAGCCCTATATCATACTACCAACCGGTCTGGTGAACAAAATAAGTACAATTCAACAATTTAGGTTATAGTCTTTGAAAAATCAGTGTTTAAACCATAGATAGTCATTCAGTTCGTCAACAGATAAGTACTAACATGTATAATCAATTATACTTTTGGAAAACATGAAAATAACAGATAGGTACATATGCTTCACCCCAAAACAGTTTGAAAATAGTAAAAGAGGGGACTATGTACTCACTTGAGATTGCTCCGAAGTCCTAAGATAACCACCAAGCAATGCTAGAGATCACGGAATCAAACGGCACCTAATATAGGTAACTATGTTAATAAACCGGACCTAAACCGGAGGATTTAGATAGAATGAGGGTTCGTAAACCAAACGAGTATGGAGACTCGTGTCATATGGTTTAACAAATCCTACATACTAAATGAAACCTAACCTAAGTGCTTACGACCCATTACGACCCGTTTAGGTAGCTTATGCTACTTTAACGCGTCGTTCGCGTGAAACGCGTTCGGACCGCCTAACTAGTCCTATGACAAGTAAAATATGCCTTAACATGTTTAATATTGTTACTAAATCAGTTTAGATACCAAAAGTTATGTTACATATGCTTAAAATGAATTTTGGCGTTAAAAGGGCATTTTGGTAATTTACCTAAGGCATATAAACTACCTATCATACAACTACTTAAACGAAGCGACCATAAGGTATAACCTCGGAAGGTTATTCCCTATATACTATGGTCACCTAATGTGCTTGGTCGGATCCTAATGATCGACCAAATGGGTCGGGTTCGAAAGTATAAGCGACTGTTTAGATCGCTTACCTTACGACCCTATATAAGCACTAAACTAAAAGTGACGAGCTAAGCATGCTAAAAGATGCTTAACTAAGTTTAGAAAACAGGTTTGGTATCAAAACAAACGGTTTTGATACCCAAGAGTAGTTTGGTTACAAAATACGCAAGAATGCGCATTTTGGCCGAAACTACGACTCGTCACTGAGCCTAGATAACGTGGTAATCAGTAGGTATAGTCACTAGGGACTATAACCATCGTGATCACGCTCACGTTATGAAGTTCAAACGAACTTCGCATCGACCATAAACTGGTCAATGCAGAAAGTCAAACATAGTTCGACTTTCGGACTAGAAAAGCGATAAAAGAACGAAGGAACACTTACAAAGGGTCCCCGCTAGTAAATCTTGATTGAGTAGCTCAGGTATGAAGTGATTTGATTCAACTTAGAGCACTTTTGATCAGATTTGTGATGAATGAGTGAAGTTGAGGTGGGTATTTATAGTAAATGGACCACCGTTAGGATCGTTCCTCGAATAACGTGATCGAATCTCATCCGTACAAGTGTTGGAATGTTATGGTAGCTCATTTTGCCCCCACCACCAGTTATTGACAAGTGGCATTGGCCTTTGGGGTGTTTGGAAGCCATTAATCAGCAGCCAAAACAATTTTCTGCATCTGACCCCTGCTTGCGCACCGTAACACTCAGAGTGTTGAGGTGCGCAAGGACCTGCAGACCAGAAAGTTTGAAAAATGGCAGAACAGGCCCCTGAAGCTCCAAACTTGCTATTTGATGCATTTTTGACACGTTTAAGTCCCGTTAACCCCATTTAAAAGCTCTAAAATGAAGTTAAAGTATAGGGAACTTAAAATGTGCTAAAAAATATCTCGGATGTCGGTTCGTTTGGCTGTACGATTGCGTTGTTCGGTTAATTACGACGGAATGCGCATAAGCGCGAAAAACGATCCAAATGGCGTGACGAATGGATTTTTCTCATGCCAAACACTAAAATAAAATATTTTAGTGCTTACATAAATTTTTGGATGTCCGGATGTATTCAGAACGTAAGCTATGCGCGAAAGTGCAAACTTGTGCACTTTTTGACACTTTTAGTCCCTGAATGGCCCAAAAGTTTATTTTAGCACACCGAACCCCTCAAAGCCTATTTCTAAGTTATATAAAGGATATTTAAGGTGTGTTTAACTTATGGTCATGTTCCAGAATGTCTGTTACAGTTCAAATTGGCATACTTTCGCAGTTTGTCAAGTTTAGTCCCTGTAAGCGAATTAACTTGTTTTTGCCATACCAAAGCCTTTAAAACTTATTTCTAAGTTATGTAAAGGTTATTTAAGGTATGTTAAGCCTATTTCACTATTCCGGAGTGTTCGTTGGATTAAACTGGTTATATTTACGCATCAGAGCGCGTATAACCCTCCAGAAAGCGATTTAAAGCTTAAAATCGAACAAGAGTTGATATGTACAAACGATACACATATTTTTACAAATCCCAAGTATGAAATAAAATATTTCATTGTTTTGGCATTTGTTTGATGGTTGAAGTGACACAGGTCTCACATTTCAATTAGTTGCAGGTTTTTTTTGTCTTCCATAGGATTGTTAAGTGTATATCTAAATATTCAAACTATGTCAATTAGATAAACCCCTAGAAAAAATAGGGATATTTCATAATACAAATTTTGAAAAATACAAAATACAGGGTTGATTGTATTTATTTACAAACTTCAGGGAGTGCAACCAGTAAAACTAAAAAAAATGAAAGTGCAAATAGCAACACCCATCATGAAATCACAATTCACAATAAAAAGAAAATATGTTTATAAACTGAGATTTCTGATTGAATTCTTTACGATCAATTACTCAATCGGGAATAATTTAATAATATCCATAGCATTTGACCAAATCGCGGATTTGTAGAATAAAATGAATCACAAATTAATAAAGAGAAAATAAAGAAACTTAGGGGGTGTTCGGTGTTGCGTTTTCAAAATATATTATGCGTTTTCAAAATAGATTTTGTATTTTGAAAAAACATATAGGTACATGCTTCTCTAAAAGTGCGTTTTGAAGGTTGATAATCACTTTTTCATCCAAACACTTTTTTTAGATTATTTATGTTTTACAAACGCAATAATCAAATAATCACTTCAAAACGTAATCCCGAACACCCACTTACACAACATGTTACAACTTTCAAATAGTTCAAATGACATTTTCACCATTATATTATAATATATTAAATAAGAAAACATAACTAAAAACAAACAAAATGAATGGTTATAAAGAACCATGTAAGCTCTATAAATATTCGGAGCACTGAAATGGTTTAATATATATATATATATATATATATATATAGGGTAAGGTTCATGCGAGAACCACACTTATTGCGAGAATCGCGAGAACCAATGTAAACACAAAATAAAATCTAAAAAAAAAATAAAAAAAACACTCAATTTTTTTTAATATCTTTAAAAAAATCGCTATATTTTGTTACCATAAAAAAAATAAAAAGAAAAAACTTTTTTTTCGAGTAACAGTTATCCATGCACATGTGCATATGTATCATTACTTCGATAAATTCGGTAATACGTTATCAGGAATAGATAATTGCACTTTAATTTACAACACCATTAGTAATACACTACTTTTTACATTACCAATATTCAAAATGCACATGTGCATCATTAGGTATAACCATGATATAACGTGTGTTGGTATAAAAAGTTTGTGATTTTGAATGCAGAAGTTGCCCATATACATGTTTTTTGGTTAGTTATATCTAGTGGTTGATGGTTTGGTTATAGTTGTAAATTTATGATGTAATATGTTGATTGGATGGTATAAATGGTGTTTACATACATGTAATAAAGTGAAAATATTGTTAATGGTATTGTATTATGGATGATAAGAGGTAATGGTAGTGTATTATGGATGATATAATAAATGAAAGGGAAAGTGTATTCAAAGTAGTGTACCAAAACACCTTATTTCATGTTGATACATATAAATGCACATGTGCATTTCTAATATTGGTAATGTAAAAAGTAGTGTATTACATATGGTAGTGTAAATGAAAGTGCAATTGTCTAATATGTGTAATGAATTACGGAATTTGTCAAAAAAAAAATGACAAAAATGCACATGTGCATGCTTGTGTATTATGGATGGAATGATAGATGAAAGAGAAAGCAGTGTACCAAAACACCTTATTTCATGTTGATACATATAGATGCACATGTGCATTTCTAATATTGTTAACGTAAAAAGTAGTGTATTACACGTGGTAGTGTAAATGAAAGTGCAATTTACTATTATTTGTAATGAATTACGGAATTTGACAAAGAAATGATACATATGCACATGTGCATGGATAACTGTTACTCGAAATTTTTTAATTTTTTAATTTTTTTATTAATAAAATATAGAGATTTTTCCAAAAAAATAGTAAAAAATAAAAAAATTAGGTGTTTTTTAGATTTTTTTATGAATTACTGTTTGTGTTCACACTGGTTCTCGCGGTTCTCGCAATAAATGGTGGTTTCCTATCTGATCTTTGTCATATATATATATATATATATATATAGGGGACCGCTAGAATGAGAACCAGCTCCAGTTGTAAGAACCGCAAGAACCACTTTCTGGCCTTTAGATCAAGGAGATGGATGGATGAGATTGAAAGTATTTAAAAATAATATTAAGTATTTTTTGTCTTATTATGTCTTTAATATTATAATCCAAAAGAGTATTTAGGTAAAACCACTCTATTTTGTCTTTTTCACTTTATTGTTTTTTTATTACTTTATTGTATTATTATATTACTTTTTATTTTTTAAACATAATTTTTTATTAAAAACATTTTTTAATTCAGATTTTTTTTAAAGATTTTTTATACTTTTTACAATTTAAGTTTTACGTTAAACTTTTTACGTTTTACGTATTTTTGACGCGCCGTTTTTACGTCGGGTTTTTTCAAGCGTCGTTTTTTTAACACGCCGTTTTTTTAACGCGCCGTTTTTTTAACGCGCCGTTTTTTACGCGTCGTTTTTTACGCGCCGTTTTTTACGCGTCGTTTTTTACAGCGTCGTTTTTTTAACGCGCCGTTTTTTACGCGCCTATTTTTTAACGCCGTTTTTTACGCGCCGTTTTTTTACGTTTTACGGGCCGGTTTTTTACGTTTTACACGCCGATTTTTTACGTTAACATTTTTTACGTTTTTACGTTTTACGGGCCGGTCTTTTACATTTTACCTAAAACTTTTTACGTTTTACTAAAACCTTTTACGTTTTACGTAAAACCTTTTACGTTTTACGTAAAACCTTTTACGTTTTACGCGCCGGTTTTTTACGTTAACATTTTTTACGTTTTTACATTTTACGCGCCGGGTTTTTACGTTAACGTTTATTACGTTAACATTTTTAAATTCAGGTTATTTACGTTAACATTTTTTACGTTAACTGTTTTTACGTTAACGGTTTTTTACGTTAACGGTTTTTTACGTTAACGTTTTTTTCGTTTTAGTAAAAAAAAATTTACGTTTTTACGTTTTACCTAAAACTTTTTACGTTTTACGTTAAAAAGTTTACGGTTTACGTAAAAAAGTTTACGGTTTAATTTTTTTTTTTACAAAAACTTTTTTACGCAAAAACGAACGCACCCAGAAATCGCAAACTCGGTGAAGCGTCTAAGTTATATTGTTATCATCATCGACGCCTAAAATAAAATAAAAAAATAAACCCAACAAACAAACAAAAACGAAGTTTTGGCTCAGATTCCGATAATCAGAGGCTGCAAAGTGGGGTTGCAGGTTCAAAAGCCTACCCTCCACCAACCTTGCCGCGCCATCGTCAGTTTTTTTTTACATCATCACCGCCGATTCAATAAGGCACCAGATTCACCCGATTTAAACATCCAAAAGGAACAAGAAACATCATTCAACACATATTCAAACAGATTCAATAAATTCAACAGATTCAAAAGGCAAACAAATTCACCATCGATCATATTAAAACCCACAGAAGGAACATGAACATCATTCAAACAAAACATGAACATGAACATCATTCAACCAAAACCCAGCAAAAGGAACATGAACATCACTGTTTTTCACAAAACCAGTAGCCACCACCCCTAAAAAACACCCTCTTCCTTCACCCCCTAAAACCGGCACCACCTCTAGCCACCACCCAACCACCGGCACCACCGACATCGATCGCACCACCGGCACCACCCGACATCGCCGGCACCACCGACATCGACGGCATCACCGGCATCGACGACACCACCGGGTTTAGAGACAAAAGGGTGTGGTGTTTGGGGGTAGCCGACAACCAAGGGGGCCTAATTTACAATTCAGAGACACAAGATCAAAACCCAAAAAAACAGAGACACAAGATCCAAAAAAACATACCGTTAAAACCCATTTTTTCAGTTCAACCAGTAGCCAACACAAGAAGTTCGGCCGGTCATCAATGAAGGTGACCCGGCGATGGTGGAAGACGAAGACGCCGCCGCACACGGCGGCGATGATAGAGACGGCGGTGGTGGAAGACAGCCGGTCATCACGGAAGGTGACCCGGATGGAGGGGTGGGTTGAGATCGGAGCAGGGAGGATGATGTTTGTTTGTAGGGTTGTTTGAAGATGAGAGAAGTCTGCAACTTTAATGAGAGAGGAGAGGTGAGAGAATAAAGCCAGGAACTTTAAAAGAGGATAGAGGAGAGAGGAGAGAGGAGAGATTAGACATTAAAAGGAAATGACCAAACTACCCTTTGAGTTGTCATATTCTGATTGGTTGAGAGTGGTTCTCGCGGTTCTTACAACTGGAGGTGGTTCTCATTCTAGCGGCCCCTATATATATATAGGGGAAGGATCTATAGAAAACCCACTTTAATTTAGAAAACCCGGGAAACTCTAACCTCCCGATGTTTAAAAAAAAAATATATATATATATACACATGTTATATACATGTTTTTAAGGTATTTGGGCCAAAAAAATCAAAAAAGCGCCGAGTAGATATTTTTAAAAAAAATAAACAAGTTTTGGTCTAACACGTGTTACATTCATCTGACATATTGTTAACACGTGTTAGACCAAAACTTGTTTATTTTTTTTTTAAATATCTACTCGGCGCTTTTTTGATTTTTTTGGCCCAAATACCTTAAAAACATGTATATAACATGTGTATATTTTTTTTTAAAAAAACATCGGGAGGTTAGAGTTTCCCGGGTTTTCTAAATTAAAGTGGGTTTTCTATAGATACTTACACTATATATATATATATATATATATATATATATATATATATAATAGTGATACTAATAAACAACAACAAAGACAACAAAAAGAAAAAAAAATATTGATTTGTAATGTAATATAATAATTTGATATTTCTATACGGGGTAAGATTAGTAAAAGGAGAGGGTATGTTTATTAGCAATAACACCATGTAATGTAAAAGGAGTAAAATATTATATATTAGTAAAAAAAGTAAATACCAATTGGGTGGTGGTCCATTGGCAAAAACAATGTTGTTATACACCTTCAGAGGGGGACCTCTTAGGTTCGAGTCCCACAGATGACATGAGTAAAGAAATTTGCCGTTAAAAAAAAAAACTAAAAAAAGTAAATGAGAAAATTTAATGCAATTAACATGTGACCTAAAAAGAATTGTTAAATAAGCTAACGTTTGGTTTACACAAAAGATTCGTATGTTCCTACGCAAAAATTCAAAAACTAGTCCATATAAATGCGTGATCATTATTCTCGACCTTATCCTTCTATCAATATTCAAAGTATCTAAAAAGAGCTCAATTATACAACACGTTATAAATGATAACTTGATGAAATTGAACATGTAACCATAAAGAGCTCAATTATTCATCACAACAAGACAATTGTGGAGTAGATACAAAGAATGAATCTTTTTCATAATGAACTGGGAGATTATTTTAAAAAATATATTATTGGGACACTTTGGTTTTTTATTTTGACACCTTATATACAACTTGTATAGACATGTATGATACATAGAGGATAATTACAAATTCCAAAGGCCGCCAAAAATGTCACATGTAAATACTATACGAGTCGTATAAACCTAGACGACTGGTATATGGTAGGTCGTATAGACCTAGTACTAGGTGTATAGTGACACAAAGCTCAAGGATCTGATGAGCTGAGTACGTCAACCTTATACGACTGGTATAGAGCTATATGAGTCTATAAAGGTAGGTGAATTATTGGTTTTGCCATTTTTCCGCTTTTTAGACGACGAATGATGGAAGCTTTCATTCAACTAGACGTTTGAAATAAATATAAATAGTTATATTTATTTTATATAAGTTTTTCGAGTTTCGTTGTCTTGTACACCACATTTTTCGAAACGCTGTAAACTCGTTTTTTGTGAAATGTATAAATCATCCAAAATAATTACACATTGATATTTATATGTACAAAGTTTCATTTCCCCGATACGTTTTCGTCGGTGTTAAGATTATAAAAGATAATGTATTTTAACTAAAATCGGGAAGAGTTTCTCCTGTTTTTGGACGATCCCGACAATACAAGTTGTCGATAAATTTCAAAGCACGACAATCGATTGTAACAATATACGGGTATCTTTCATTATATTCAAACGCCACTTTCTCGTCTCGTAAATTCAACACACACACACACACACACACACACATATATATATATATATATATATAGGATGGGAGTTGGCTACACATGAATTTTAGTGTGTGTGTATTCGAGAGTAGAGTAGAGTAACGTTACCAATCAGTCTGTTGATGGAAACCTTAGCGATCGCAGAGATCTTCGTGTTGGTTATTTATCGATTCTGCTAGTTATCGGCGGGGATGGGTACAGAAACCACCAAGGGTGATTATGGATTGGTTACAAAAACCACTAGCAGTAGAACCCGACACGTCTTCTATGATGATCCGAAACATTCCGAATAACTAGCAAAAGAACCCGACACAAACAAGTTCTCCACAGTTTGTTATTCAGATCTCTATTCGGTCATCTTTCCAAACTACAACACACGATAAATTTAAACTTTATATTGTGTGATTTGACCAGGAAATGATTGGAGGTGATTGCTACTTTTAATAAGCTGTCATAGTTGTCAAATTCGTTGTGTGCATTCATATTGTTTAGACAATAACAGATAATAAACGGATTGTTGGACTTCTTGTTCCAAATGCACGCCTCAATTCATCTTTTTTACTCTTTTCTTCGATTTCAACAAATCTTTTCATTTTCCTTCAATTTCGAGAACATTCTCTGTAACATGAAGACGTGTCGGGTCCTCCTACTAGTGGTATTTTAATGAAGTATTGAAGATTGAATGTGCAAACCGCAACCGTTTTTTTACTACGAAAACGGTGGCTATGCGAAATACAAACCGCAATTGTTTGTGACTATGGGAAACACAAGTTTTCTTTTTGAGCTTGATGGATGTCCGTTATCTCAGTTGAGGCGTGCATTGTTTAAATCTGAATCAGTTGGTATGTGTTCGTATCAGCATTGTTTATCACCCTGTGTGAGCATTGGAACAAGAATTCCAACAATCTGTGCACTCATATTTGTTGAGACAACAATAGACAATGAACGAATTGTTGGAGTTCTTGTTCAAAATGCAGTTGTAGTACCGGGACCACTGGACCAGACACATGTCACATAGTTTGTCAAGACAAAAGATATAGATGTAAGAATATAACTAGATGTTACATGTGTCAGGATCTTTATCTATCATGTCATCGACGAACTGCTCGAAATCTCTTTCGTTTCTCATGTTAGGGAGAATGTTCTCGAAATTGAAGGAAAAGGAAAAATGGTTGCTGATGTTTGAGAATTAAACGCATGTACGTGACAAAACAGGGATCGTTCTAATAGATTAAAGATATTAAACAGTTGTCAAATTCGTTGCGGGTTGGTTTTTGGAAGAAAAGAAGGGGTTTACGGTGTTTTGGTAGGCTGAAAGAGGTGAATGGTCTTGAAAGATTTGTTGAAATCGAAGAAAAGAGTAACTAGCAGAAGACATGTCGGTTTCTTCTGCTAGTTATTCGGAATGTTTCGAATCATCACAGAAGATGTGTCGGGTTTGTATTTCCCATAGACACCATTTCCGTATACAAAATGGATGCGGTTTGCATATTCAATCTTCATTGCTTCATTAAAATTAACAACCTGATTCGGATCATCTTTAGTAGTGTTTGTTTGGGAACCTGATTTAGATTTAAACAATGCACGCCTGATTCAGATCTCTATTCGGTCATCTTTCCAAACTACAACACACGATAAGTTTATAAAGTATGTGATTTGACCAGTTGTCAAATTCGTTGCGTGCAATCATATTGTTTAGACAACAACAGATAATGAATGGATTGTTGGACTTCTTAATCTGTCACACCCCGATATTTCCACGTATTACCGGTGGGCCCGGTGGGGAGTATCGTGACGTAGTTGATATCATTATAGTCAAACAACACAATATTTAAATGCACAGCGGAAGCAAAAGATAGATATATTTCAACCGAATATAATTGTAATATCGAGTATCACAAACAGCTGAAAGTAATCCACAGGTGGATCAAAATAAAATGGAAACATTGTTCACCAGTTTTGACATCCAAGCTTGCGAGACTTATTGTGGACGCTAGGAGAAAGCCAGCCTAGCCGCGTAGTACCTTTTTGGGAAAATACGTCAGTTTACACTGGTAAATACAATTAACTGACTCATTTTGAAAAGGTTTAATAAAATTGATTTGAATGCACGTAGCACAAACTTTTTATAACTTGGGATAATTATTTGAATATAATCTTGTAAAAGAATTACATGTTCCTTATGCGTTCAGTAGCCCGAATCCGTAGACCGGGTTAAAGATCAATAGACACACCACATTATTAATTTTAGGCACTGACGAGTGTACGCCTACACTCCGTGCTTAGGTCGTGGCCATCTCGTAAGATGATGCCAAGGGACATGGTCATTAACCTCCCAAAGGCTTTAGGCAAACAAAACATTTCAAAACGGAGCATATCAATGATTTAACCTCTATTCGATTAAAGATTCAATGCCGGACCAAGCGGTATTTTATATACCGTACCCCAAGCCCGTATAAGGGAAAATAAGTTAAAAGTATTTACCTTTGCAAGTATCAATCACAAATATCAAGTGCGTGTAGCTTTTACCGGGTCTCCTATTCTGGAACGAAGGTTTATAATAACCTATTAGAATCCTAATGGGTCTTTATTTAAGCCTAAACTTAGACCGGTTAGTTTTAAGGAAAGATACGGTTCAAGCGCATGATTAAGCGAAGACCGGAATAGAATGTGTTTTAGACCCAACCAGTTTGAAGACTTGTATAATATGGGTAAACTAAACACCTTCTGGATTTTGAGATAAAAATGATAAGGTTTGACCCGTTTCGGCTAATTTATGTAAACTAGTTACATAAACCGAACCGAACGCGAATAACGCATAACGGGTAACCGAATGAGTCACGAACAGGTTTCCTAAGTTAATATGCTTTAAATATGTTGTGATATCAGTAGGATACCTTCCATTATGCCCAAAACGAGTTTAATCTCAATTTAAGCCCCGTAGGGGTATTTTGGTCATTTAAAAGATTATAAAAGAGATTAATTTTTAATTCTGAGACTCAGGTCTGAAATAATCAGTAAAACAACTTAACTCAATAGGTTATATCAGTTGGTGATAAGTCTTATATGCCAAAATGGTTTTAAACCCATACTAGGTGTGTAATACGCGTAAAAAGCCGTTTTAAGCGATTTCCGGGTTATACAGGAAATCTGAGTTTTCTGATCAGGTTATAAAGTTCAAAATACTTCATTTATTATATGAAATCAGTAGCAATTGGATTGGTGTCAAAATACTATGTAGAACTCATTTTATAAACAAAAATGGTATAATCGGTATTTACCGAATCAACGCCATAACCTTAGGTTATGAGCAGGTTAAAAATAATTAAAAATCTTTAAAAATCCCAAAATATTATATTACATCAGTGGGTAAAAGTTTTGGTGTCAAAAATTGGGTTTAGATAGGCTTTACGCTAATTACGCCGTTTAATTAACAAAAAGCTTTCTATTTATGCCATTGGGCATAACTCCTAGTCTAGACCTCCAACTGATGTGAAATTTTAGGGACAAGTTTATAAATCAGTAGCAAAGATTATTGTCCTTTCATATTTCCAAAATTCTTGTTTTATGGTCAAAAGGGCATTATGGTCAACATTAAGCAATTAACGGAAACGCGTAAACGAATCGGACAACCGACGAACCAACCACAGAGGATTATACCATCATGTAACCTGGTCCTAAGGAAGCTATAAGGCATTTCCAAATCATACTAAATCGGGTCAGAACTGAAGTCAAAGCAAAATTCAAAGTTTTGCGACTTTCGGTTCCGAACCGGGTCTAAACAGAAAATTGTCGGATCAAACAAGCTTAGACCAGTTCTTATACTTATTACCAAGTTATATGAGTGATAAAATAGGTTACATGCCTTCTACATTGCTAATTACATGTTAATTCGCAAATTAAGTTTCTGTTGACTTTTTATAAACAACTTTGACCCGACAAAAGTCCTAGTTAGAGTGGGAATCAGATGGTGCCCTTTTAAGGGTTTATTGCCCACATAATTACCAACTTATATCTACCTTCAATTCGACTAATCACTGGACCATTAATGATTAATCGCTAAGTCAAACGTTAATTACGACGGTTTGACTTTTAAGTTAATAACTAAGTAAAACTCAATTAAGGAAGGTCAATGGTACTTACCAAGGTCTAATGCACGATTAGAGATGCTTGGGGAGTGATCTTATGCTCCAGGAAGTTCCACAAATGCAGATGGAAAGCATGATCAAAATGTTGCAACATGAGAGCCTTTTTATAGTGAATTTGAGGGCTTGTGATCATGACAAATCATGCTACAACTGATCATGGATCATCCACAAGTGTCCCTAAGGTCTAAAAGCATGTAGGGGTCGCCCATGGAGTGGAAAATATCTTTCTAAGTCGGTTACAATGGACATAGCAGACACTACCCAAGTTTTTCGGCATCAGAGGGCCCCTCGCGTCACGCGTAGGTACCCTAGGGGTCCTTCGCGTCGCGCGACACCCCCTCTGATCCAAATCAATTTTCAGATTTTTGTGTTTTGGTCCTTGGTCCATATAAAGTTGTTTCTACAATTATTTCTTGCATTATGAGCCCCCTAAATTGATTTCCAAGGACTCTAAGTTATAACCAATCCTTGTGAAGCCCTTGTTTAACTTTGTTATCACCCGAAAAGTCATAAACTTTATCGGTGACGCTTTTATCCCCTCGTATACGAATTTTATCATAACTTTCTCATACGATAACGAAACTTGGTGAAATTTATATCATGTATTCTAGTGAGCATAATTAATCATTAAAAAGCTTCGGGTTTGCTAAAAGGTCACTCAGAGGTATACTTTGAACATGTTGACACATTTAACTCCTGTATTTTGAAATCTCTCACTTTCATTCACAATTAGCTTCGTATGATCCATGATTCATTCGTTTAAGGGTATAAACATCGTGTAGGGTTATTGTAAAGTATATTTATCCATTGTTGACATTTTGAACCCCCACATTCACATACTTTCCCTGTTTGTCAACTTTAGTCCTTCTAGAACATTCTTTCACACGTTCAAAACTTATGACACGTGTCAACACATTATAGGACGTGAATTTTCGAGGTGTCACATGTTCCAAATGCAGCAGTAGGATCCATACTTAAAGGTCTCTCTAAAATATGCAACCGAGACCGCCTTGTTAATTTTAATGAAGTAATGAAGATTGAATGTGCAAACCGCAACCGTCTTTGACTACGGAAACGGTGGCTATGAATGCTTGGAAAATTGCATCAACTCTCCTATATCAACATACTCTTCTCCAGACGCTTAGTTGTTATGAATGACAACTTGAAGTGTCACACCCTGACTTTTGCGGAAGCGTGGTTATTTGGTGTGACTTCTTAATACCATAGCAATCAATCATAACAATGCTATATGATAAAAACATGAGATGTTTATCCATTAAAGAGTTTAGAAAATACCACAATCCCATTGTCTTAAAACATCAATACCAAATTAAGTTACAAACCATGACATGTTTATATGAGTTCACAAGGACTCAACAAAAGTACTTAAATAAAACCTGAGTTTAGAATTATGTATCCCGTCCAGGAATAGGATACACACCCTAAACTCGACAACCATGGACAACATCTCTTATTCAAACGCAGCTTGAAGACACATGCATACCCTGCCAGATCCACTAGTTCCCTGAAATACATGTAGTTTGAAAAATCAACAAAAGTTGAGCGAGTTCATGTGTATGTGAGTATGTATAAACCTTTGAAATATGTCTGTATGTATGAAAGTCCCTGGTATGTAGCAATAAGGAAAAAGAGATCACCAATGGGTTGCAAAGCCACTGGTATGTGTGAAGTGATGCAGGAAAACTCAAACCTAGCGGAGTTGCACCGGGCTTCCGGCTGGAAGACATAGTCACCACTATGGGCCACCCTGGCCTCATGGGTGTGGGCTCGCTACACCCAAATAGATCTATCACTCATGTCCCTCGGTCCTACGTCGAGGATTAATGGCCTTAAGTGTTGTACCCACCACTCACATGATCTAAGTAGTAACCCTCCTTAAGCTAACCATACCATGTATAAAACGTTTGTATATAATCGTAACATGTATTTCACCCCCGAAGTATAAAACTGAAAACAGTTAAATGAAAAGGGGGACATGAACTCACCGTATTGCGTCCTCAGCTCGTAACTCAAACTCTGTCAGCTACACAACCTACAACGTACTAATGTCTATTAGACGAACGGGTCGTGCCTTGGCTTAGAGTTTAACGTTTTTGAGTTGCGTTTCTTATTTTATTCCAAGTTATAATTACTTGTTAAAATAAATTATTTTAACTTTGAATTATATTTATTTTTTGAATAATCGTTAAACAATATTTTTGGTATTAATACTTCTCAAGTATATATTTCCGTATTTCCTTCCCAAGGATGAGGGTATTTTATACATGTACTTTCGTATTCTCGAAATAATATATTTTCAAGTCTCACTTAGAAAATATATATAACTTATTTGTCAAAAATAAAGTATTTCCAAAAAATATATATTTTTCCCAAAAATAATATATTTTCTTTTTGTCGAAAATATGATATAATTTTGTAATTTGTATAAAAATCATATTTTCATTCCTTTCGTTTCCAAAATAATATAAACCAAAAATATATTGTAACAATATTTTCTGGAATATTTTGTAAGTTACGTTTTTGCGTTTGGTTTCACAATATCAAATGTGTAACTTAAATATTTATTCCTTGTGATTCTTGGTATTATTTTGGAGTGGTAAATTCTTTGTACTTGTAAGTTATATTATTTTACCCTAAAATAATATAACTACTCCACAAAATAAACAAATATTCACACAAGTGTCTTAATATAAAATATATATTCTAAATATATATTTACCCATTTTTATTTACAAAAACCAACCTCCAATACTTGTATTTTTGTATCAAAATTTATGGCAAAGCTTATATTGAGAATCATAGTTTAAAACATACTTATAAACACTTGTCTATAAAATATTTTCTAAGTGTTTGTATTTTTAGAAAATTTCTCCATAGTTCCCTTTGTAAATGGAGGTGTCCATGCTTTTAAGCATATCATTTTCTTTTCAAAATTCAACACACAATGATCAACAATCAAACCCTAAACATTTTATACTTACCAAGTGTAAAAACAATACACTTTACATAGTAGCATGAACTTGATCTTTCATAAAAACGCGTAGTAACTTGGTAAAGTGTTTAGTGGGTTTAGTTACCCTCCAAAATATATTTACTACTTGGTAAACTTCATTCTTGGAGATTTTAGATGTTTACAACTTGTAAACATATTTTACAAAAATGTTTCTTTATTAAACCTTCTTGTTTCTCTAGTATTTATACACTTGTTTTTCCACTAAAAATGATATACGTTTATTAAAACCCTGATCTTTCAAAAATTATATTTTGAACTTGGTTTTCTTGGAAAATCATTCATAAGTCTTGAATCCATAAATTCACTAGGTCACTTTAATCATTGTTTTACAAGAAATCATTTTTATTCATCAAGTTCATGTGTTCACTTGAAGATGATCATCATATGTGGTTACATGATCATGTTTCCACTTGCTAGATTATGTGTTTAAACACCATCTAGCAAGCTTCATGTGATTATTAACATCATCATCTCAAGAAATCAACAAACAAATATTATTCATGCACTAAACTATATCATATCATCCATTTTTCATCATAAGTAAGCTTTGTGTTTCAAGATTCAAGTTCAAGTCTTGTAGTGTTCTTGTCATTTCAACATAATATGTCTTTTAACCACTAAAAATATGAAGTAAACAAGAGTTAACAAGAATCTTACTACTAGCTTCAAGCTAGGGAAGAACAAGATGAATAGTGAGTGGATAAAAGCTTGTAAAGGAGGTCCTTGATGATCCAAGAGTTCCACACCTTCTTAATCACCCTTGTGCACCTTGAGATAACCTTGGAGTGGATGATTGATGATCGAAAATGGAGATGGTGTGGAGGGGATGTTCGACCGAAACTTTATGATGGAGGAGAGGAAGTGTGTGGTGGTGTGTTGTGTTTGTGAAGATGATTACTTATAAGCTCAAAACTCTAATATCCATTGGTTTATGTGTCTCTACATGTACATACAAGATCAAGGCAAATCCCAAGGAAAATCTATGGAAGATTTAAGAGAAGATTGAAGTAATCTTGTGTGGGGCCACTCCTTTAGGCCGTAGATAAGCAAAGCGGGGGAGGGGGGGGGGGTTAAATGTAATTTGAATGATAAAGGGGGTAATTAGTTAGGGTGTTAAGTGAAATATCTAATGTTTAGTGTGTATCTTGCATTAGGTAGTATGTTAGGGTGTTCGGGAACCATAACTAGCTCAGAAAAAGTAAAACAATGCTTTTAGCAATATTTTGGTGTTCCGGGTAATGTCCGGTTGTTCGGTTTGATACCGTTCCGTTAAAGTGCTAAGTTATACCGTATAGTGTCCTTTATGTAACTTTTTGTGACACTTTTAATTCCCGACACTTAGGAAAGAATACAGGACCATTTTGCCATATTTTTGCATGTTACTAGCATGTTAAAAATGCTGATTTTTGATGATTAATGCAGAATTCTGCACTTTTAGTGTGTTTTAGGCACTTTCCGGCACTTAAACTATCACCTAGTGACGCAGTTTTAAGGTCCTTACTTCCCTACACTCCATACTAGTGTAGTACCTTGTCTCTGGCCCTTACGGGGTCTCAAAACATTGTCTGTCTATGTACTGACATTGTCAGCATGTTTCTGAGTTATCCGCTAACTGTGCTAATCGTGCTTTGTGCATCATGTATGTCACTAAATTTTGTATGTAATAAATGGTGTGACAGTATGAAATGTGATGCACATGTATGTATGATACATAAATCATAAAGCAGTTTATATCATCAGTTGTAATTAAGCACAATCATTAAGCATAAATCAATATTAATTAATCGTACGGATACCTGGAATTATGAGGGTTGTCACATTCTCCCCCTGTTAAGAAAATTTCGCCCCGAAATTTTAGTTCTGCTACTAGATGCAAGGGTCTTGGGGAATAAATGTGGGTACTTGGCTTTCATACGATCTTCACGCTCCCACGTGAATTCTGGGCCATGACATGCATTCCATCGAACCTTGACGAGTTTGACACTACTCCTGCGTGTCTTGTTAACCTTCCAATCAGTAACCTCAACAGGTTCTTCAGTAAAGTGGAGTGTGTCGTCAATATGAACTTCGTCGGCAGGAATGACCACTGTTTCTTGAGTTGGACTCTTTTTCAGATTTGATACATGGAATGTATCATGAACGCCATTCAGTTCTGTTGGTAAATCCAACTTGTAAGCTACAAGACCAATCCTCTCCAGGATCCTAAACGGTCCAATGTATCTCGGGTTCAACTTCCCACGCTTCCCAAAGCGTGCTACACCCTTCCAGGGTGAAACCTTTAACAAAACCATATCTCCCACCTGAAACTCCAAAGGTTTCCTCCTTTGGTTTGCATAGCTCTTTTGTCTATCGCAAGCCGCCTTGATGCGCTATCGAATCTGAAAGATCTTATCTGTTGTCTCCTGAACCAATTCAGGACCAACAAGCTGTCTATCACCCGCATCAGCCCAGCATAGCAGTGATCGACACTTGCGTCCGTAGAGAGCTTCAAACGGTGCGGCTTGAATACTCGTATGATAGCTGTTGTTGTATGAAAATTCTACCAAGGGTAAGTGAGTGTCCCAACTGCCACCTAAATCCATCACCCAAGCTCTCAGCATGTCTTCTAGCGTTTGAATCGTTCGTTCGCTCTGGCCATCAGTTTGCGGGTGAAAAGCAGTACTCAGATTCAACTGAGAACCAAAGGCTTCTTGAAAGGATTGCCAAATCCTTGACACGAATCTTCCATCTCTATCAGAGATAATCGAGAGAGGCACTCCATGTCGTGCAACAATCTCTCTCATGTATAGCTCAGCTAGCTTGCTAGTGTTGTCTTTCTCCTTGATTGGCAGAAAATGCGCAGATTTCCTCAGACGGTCTACGATTACCCAGATCGTGTCGTGACCTCTGGGTGTCTTTGGTAGTTTCGTTATAAAGTCCATAGAAATCTGTTCCCATTTCCACTGAGGTATTTCAGGTTGTTGCAAGAGACCTGAAGGCTTCTGGTATTCGGCCTTAACCTTGGCACAAGTCAAACATTTGCCAACATACGTTGCCACATCGCCTTTCAATCTTGGCCACCAATAAAAATCCTTTAAGTCCTGGTACATCTTGTCCGATCCTGGATGGATCGAGTACCTTGATTTGTGCGCTTCATTGAAAATAAAGTCTCTCAAACAACCAAAAAGGGGAACCCAAATTCTTCCCAAGAAACACAATGTTCCATCCTCCTTTGGCACCAACTGTTTCTCCATCCCACGGAGATATTCATTCACAAGATTCTCCTTCTTGAGAGCTTCTCTCTGCGCAGCACGAATGCGCAACGAGAGGTCCGTTTGTACAATCATTTCCAAAGCCCTAACCCTTATGGGCTTGATTTTTTCTTTCCGACTTAGGGCATCGGCGACCACAATTGCCTTCCCTGGGTGATACTTGATCTCATAATCATAATCATTCAATAGTTCTACCCAACGTCTTTGTCTCATGTTAAGCTCTTTTTGGTCGAATATATGCTGCAGACTCTTGTGATCAGTAAAGATTGTACATCGCGTACCATATAAGTAATGTCGCCAGATTTTCAAAGCAAACACCACCGCGCCTAATTCCAAATCATGCGTGGTGTAATTCTTCTCGTGGACCTTCAACTGGCGAGAAGCATATGCTATAACCTTCTGTCGCTGCATTAACACACATCCCAAACCTTGACGCGAGGCGTCGCAATATACCACGAAGTCGTCAGTGCCTTCGGGTAGAGATAAAATCGGTGCGTCACAAAGCTTGTTCTTTAACAACTGAAAGGCTTCTTCTTGCTTGTCTCCCCATTCATACTTCTTGTCTTTTTGTGTGAGGGAGGTCAATGGTTGAGCGATTTTCGAGAAATCCTCAATGAATCTGCGGTAATAACCAGCCAAACCTAGGAACTGTCGAATCTCGGCTGGCGTCTTTGGAGTCTCCTAGTTCTTGAACGCTTCGATCATTGTGGGATCCACATGAATTCCATTACCATTAACCACATGACCAAGAAACTGAACCTCACGTAGCCAGAATTCGCACTTCGAGAACTTAGTGTACAACTTCTCTTTCTTAAGCAGTTCTAGGATAGCCCTTAGATGTTGCTCATGTTCTTCCTTCGTCTTTGAATAAATTAAAATGTCATCAATAAACACGATCACAAACTTATCGAGATAGGGCTTACAAACTCTGTTCATCAGATCCATGAATACTACTGGCGCGTTTGTCAACCCAAACGGCATAACCAGGAACTCGTAGTGCCCATAGCGAGTCCTGAAGGCAGTCTTTGGAATACTTTCCTCTTGAATCCTCAACTGGTGATAGCCTGATCGAAGATCAATCTTAGAGTAAAAACTCGAACCTTGTAATTGATCGAACAGGTCATCAATCCTTGGCAAAGGATATCTATTCTTGATAGTCAACTTATTAAGCTCGCGGTAGTCGATACACATGCGGAAACTACCATCCTTCTTCTTAATGAACAAAACTGGAGCTCCCCAAGGCGAGAAGCTTGGTCTGATAAATCCTTTGTCCAGTAGCTCCTGAAGTTGTGTTGACAGCTCTTGCATTTCCGAAGGCGCAAGTCTATAAGGTGCCTTAGCTACAGGCGCGGCGCCTGGAACTAAGTCAATATGAAACTCGACTTGTCTTTGTGGTGGCAATCCTGGCAAGTCTTCGGGGAAGACTTCAGGATACTCCTTCACAACTGGGATGTCTTCTAGCTTTGGCTCAGTGGCTTCTTTATCCATGATGTGTGCCAGGAAGGCGACACATCCTTTCTGTAAACACTTTCGAGCTTTCAAACAGCTAATAATCCTTAAGGGTGTATCGCGCTTCTCTCCATGTACCACAATCGTTTCTCCATTCGCCGTTGGGATGCGAATGATCTTCTCATGACATACAATCTCTGCTCTGTTGCTTGACAACCAATCCATCCCTACTACCACGTCGAAGCTTCCCAACTCGACTGGCAGTAGATCCAGAGTAAACTCATGCTCCCCGAGTTCAATCACACAGCCTCTAATAACTTCATTTGTTTCTACTAGCTTCCCATTAGCTAGTTCTATCGAATACAGTATATCTAGTTTATCGGCAACTAACCCAAGTATATTCTTAAATTCTAGCGATACAAACTATAGTCGGCACCAGTATCGAATAGTACAGATGCAAAGCGTTGGTTGATAGGGAACGTACCAGTAACTACATTCGGGTCCTGGCGTGCTTCCCTTGCTCCGATGTTGAAGACTCTTCCTTGAACCTGATTGAGTTTTGGGCATTCACGCTTGAAGTGCCCGATGTCTCCACAGTTAAAACATCCCGGTCCTCGACTATTACCATTCCCATTACCACCTTGAGCGTTGTTTTGGTTGCGATTCCCAGCTTGATTTCCATAATTACCACGGTTTCCATTACCTACGTTATTTCCTTGCGGACGGGTTCCATTCCCATTACCTCCACAGTTGTTGTTACCAAAACCCCTTTGACCACCACGACCAGCACCTGCCCAACATGTTTCCTTCGAATGGCCAACCTTCCCACAAGACTCACATTTCCTGAATCTGCACTGGCCGGAATGATGGTACTGGCATACTTCACATTTGGGTAGAGCGCCCGTATATCCTTTCCCTTTGACTTCAGCACCAGACTTAGCTTCCGCTGGTGGGTTCACATCCTTCCTCTTGTTGGCACTACCGGTACTCTTTTTAAAGTTGGAGAACTTCCTCTTGTTTTCTCCTGAGGATTCAACGTGAGTCTCCTTTTTCTTCGGGTTGGAAATTGAAAACTTGTTTAATCTGATAGCTTCCTCAGTCAGTGACACGCTCAGATCGATAGCCTCAGTAATTATGGCAGGCTTTGACGAGGTCACCATACTCATGATCTGAGGTGCCAATCCCCAGATGAAACGCTCGATACGTTTGAATTCAGGATCCACCATATACGGCACAACGCGTGACAAGTCGTGGAATCTTTGCACATATTCAACAATTTTTGGGCCATCCATTTTGAGGTTCCATAATTCAGTTTCCAGCTTCTGTATTTCGGCCCGTGAACAGTATTTCTTCCGCATGATTTCATTCAGTTCAGTCCATGTCAATGCATACGCCGCCGCCTCCCCCAGGGTCTGGACATGAAGATTCCACCAGGATAAGGCACCATCAAGAAAAAGCCCTGAGATCTAAGTAACTTATTGTTCAGGAGCACACTTGCTCATCCTTAAAACAGAATCCGTCTTTTCCGTCCATCTGACGAAAGCAACAACACCCCTAGTGCTGTCGTAATTTAAGGGCTTACAATCCAGAAATTGTTTGTAGGTACAGCCTGTACAGGCAATAACATTTACAGAAAGCATTAGCGGATGTGCAAGGAATATCCAAATGTAACGTAATGTGTCTCAAGCGACTTGAACATTACCATTGGGTGGGTTGTTCCTCGAGGTACCCCCGCTAGTTTCGGCGCGTGAGGCCTCGTAATCTGCTATTGCTCGGGAGATCCTTTCTTGTAATTCGGCCTTAGTAGTGGGCAAACAATTTTCCCTTCGTGGGGGCATCTTCTATAAGAAGATTGTATAGGTCAGGTTTGAATAAGTATGTAGTACACGTATGTAATAACATTCATCAACACCAGTATACACATAACATCCCATGTCATAACACAAATAAGTAATCTAACAACGTATGTAATGAGAATGTTGCGATTGAGCTATCATATATCAAGACCACAAGTACAGTTTACAAGTTTCACCATTGTATCATACATCAAAAGAGACTAAGGGTCACATCACCCTTGTCCGAATCGTCTAACAATCTACAACAATCAAAAGTCATAAGTCAAAGTGTGGTCTTCAAAAGCTGTGCAATCTGGCTCAATAGCTGCATTCTCATCAAAAGTAATGCTACCTGCATCAAACCAAAAACCTCTAAGCTGATGGGGGAGGAGGAGGAGGTGGAGGAATGAACATCAAACGGCGCATACGCGCTAACTCCTCCTCGAGGGCATGAACAAGATGCAACAAACAGCTAATCTACTGCTCCATAGTAAGGAATCGGATGTCGAAATCCGGGTAAGGAAATAGTGGAGCAGGTGGAGCGATAAACTGTGACGGACCAGTACCAGGTGGAGGACGCGGGATCCTCTCGAGCTCTGTGACTCTACGACTCAACATATCCTACTGGAGCTGCAAGGATAAAAGCAGATCATCCCTCGAATATCCAATATGGAAGGGATGGTATGGATCAGATATAGGCATGACGTTGGGCGGAAACCACATAAATGGTTGTGGCATGAAATGATCGACTGCTGACACAAAAGGTACGTGACCGGCCTGCTGACTCGTCGGTCCTTCCCCTGGATGGGGAGGAGGGATATCATGAAGAAATGTGACTGGTAAATCTGTGTGGTTCACGTCTGACACATGTGGGTGAAATGGAGCGATACCAAAGGGTGCATGGACAGGGGCAGGAGGGGGAGTAACTGGTCTGACAAAAGGAGGGTAGTCGTCGTCCTCGATGCACCCATTGTGGGTGTGAGCATATCTGGGGTCTACATGGGTAGCAAAAGGTGGATGATCAAAAAGTGCAGGGATCGGGTCAGGCAGAGGTGGTGCAACAACTTGCACATCAACAGGGATAGGGTCGTGCACAGGTGGAACGTCGTGAGCAAGAATAGGCTCAGGTGCAATCTCCGGCTCTGGGTCAGCTGGAGCAAGCTCATGATCAGCGGGTACATCAAGGAGCTGATCATCAGGAAGAACAGGTGCCTCAAAAGGCTGCTCCTCAGGGGCAAACTCAACCTCATGGTCTGGATCAAAATCGTGCGGAAAGATAGGATCAATCTCATCGTCGAACTCGAAATCCTGCGGCGGAACAGGCGCTGCAGACATAGCGGTGTCGAAATCAGTGTCTGTGGGATAATGCTGTAATCCCAGTGCATGAAGAGTAGAAGACGACACTGACTCAAACGAATCGGGACCAGACTGGTCAGATAAAACCTCCACAACAGGAACCTCGACAGGTGGCAAAACAACGGCATCCACAACTGGAATCTCATTAAGAGGAATAGCAACATCATTATCAACCAGAGCCCCACCATCCTGGGCATCCTCAGGGGGACCCTCGATAAAGAGATCGACGTCATCGTCATCGTCAGACATCGCGTCAAGAGGCAGATCCTCAATAGGAAATGCAGCGAGAGGAAAAGGAGCAGGGATCTGAACAAGAGGTAGATCCCCGTCAAGAAAACCATCAGCTATAGGTATGTCATCTCCAAAATCTGGTAAGGCGAAGGGCTGAAAGTCATCAGATAATATCTCTGGGTCTGAGGCAATCTCGTCGTCCGAGACTATAGCTATAGGGTCTATGGTGTCTGATACTCCACTCTCAGAGGAAGACGACATGGTGTCTGTGACAACACAACCACAACATATGCACATATATCAATAATCATCAAATAAGCATGTAAGTAGTAACAAGGTAAGCATGTATGCAATCGTAGTCTTCCTAAGACTATCCCACCCAGCCTCTCAGACTGAACTACTTAGTCTCTCAGACTAAACCTCCCAGTTTCCCAAACTGAACTACACAGCCTCTCAAGCTAAACCTCCCAGTTTCCCAAACTGAACTACCTAGCCTCTCAGGCTAAGCCTCCTAGTCTCTCAGACTGAACTTCCCAGCCTCTTAGGCTAAACCTCCCAGTCTCTCAAACTGCTCCTACTAGTCTCTCAGACTACCCAGTCTCTTAGACTGAACTACCCAGTTAGTCTCTTAGACCAACTCCCCAGTCTCTCAGACTTACTTACCCAGCTAGTCTCTCAGACTAACTCCCCAGTCTCTCAGACTGCACTACCCAGCTAGTCTCTCAGACTAACTCCCCAGTCTCTCAGACTGAATCATAAGCATAAATTTTGAAAAGTGTTTTATGTCTTTTATTTGTAAAAACATTTGTCTCATGGATCTGGACACTTTGTGTATGCAATGTAAAAATGTTTTCGTGAGAGCCCTAATGATCGTAGTCTAGACTCGAGAAAGAATCCTAGTTCGCTACGATTGAAGCTCTGATACCAAGCTGTCACACCCTGACTTTTGCGGAAGCGTGGTTATTTGGTGTGACTTCTTAATACCATAGCAATCAATCATAACAATGCTATATGATAAAAACATGAGATGTTTATCCATTAAAGAGTTTAGAAAATACCACAATCCCATTGTCTTAAAACATCAATACCAAATTAAGTTACAAACCATGACATGTTTATATGAGTTCACAAGGACTCAACAAAAGTACTTAAATAAAACCTGAGTTTAGAATTATGTATCCCGTCCAGGAATAGGATACACACCCTAAACTCGACAACCATGGACAACATCTCTTATTCAAACGCAGCTTGAAGACACATGTATACCCTGCCAGATCCACTAGTTCCCTGAAATACATGTAGTTTGAAAAATCAACAAAAGTTGAGCGAGTTCATGTGTATGTGAGTATGTATAAACCTTTGAAATATGTCTGTATGTATGAAAGTCCCTGGTATGTAGCAATAAGGAAAAAGAGATCACCAATGGGTTGCAAAGCCACTGGTATGTGTGAAGTGATGCAGGAAAACTCAAACCTAGCGGAGTTGCACCGGGCTTCCGGCTGGAAGACATAGTCACCACTATGGGCCACCCTGGCCTCATGGGTGTGGGCTCGCTACACCCAAATAGATATATCACTCATGTCCCTCGGTCCTACGACGAGGATTAATGGCCTTAAGTGTTGTACCTACCACTCACATGATCTAAGTAGTAACCCTCCTTAAGCTAACCATACCGTGTATAAAACGTTTGTATATAATCGTAACATGTATTTCACCCCCGAAGTATAAAACTGAAAACAGTTAAAAGAAAAGGGGGACATGAACTCACCGTATTGCGTCCTCGGCTCGTAACTCAAACTCTGTCAGCTACACGACAACCTACAACGTACTAATGTCTATTAGACGAACGAGCCGTGCCTTTGCTTAGAGTTTAACGTTTTTGAGTTGCGTTTCTTATGTTATTCCAAGTTATAATTACTTGTTAAAATAAATTATTTTAACTTTGAATTATATTTATTTTTGGAATAATCGTTAAACAATATTTTTGGTATTAATACTTCTCAAGTATATATTTCCGTATTTCCTTCCCAAGGATGGGGGTATTTTATACATGTACTTTCGTATTCTCGAAATAATATATTTTCAAGTCTCACTTAGAAAATATATATAACTTATTTGTCAAAAATAAAGTATTTCCAAAATATATACATTTTTCTCAAAAATAATATATTTTCTTTTTGTCGAAAATATGATATAATTTTGTAATATGTTTAAAAATCATATTTTCATTCCTTTAGTTTCCAAAATAATATATACCAAAAATATATTGTAACAGTATTTTCCGGAATATTTTGTAAGTTGCGTTTTTTGCGTTTGGTTTCACAATATCAAGTGTGTAACTTAAATATTTATTCCTTGTGATTCTTGGTATTATTTTGGAGTGGTAAATTCTTGGTATTTGTAAGTTATATTATTTTACCCTAAAATAATATAACTACTCCACAAAATAAACAAATATTCACACAAGTGTCTTAATATAAAATATATATTCTAAATATATATTTACCCATTTTTATTTACAAAAACCAACCTCCAATACTTGTATTTTTGTATCAAAATTTATGGCAAAGCTTATATTGAGAATCATAGTTTAAAACATACTTGTAAACACTTGTCTAGAAAATATTTTCTAAGTGTTTGTATTTTTAGAAAATTTCGCTATAGTTCCCTTTGTAAATGGAGGTGTCCATGCTTTTAAGCATATCATTTTCTTTTCAAAATTCATCATACAATGATCAACAATCAAACCCTAAACATTTTATACTTACCAAGTGTAAAAACAATACATTTTACATAGTATCATGAACTTGATCTTTCATAAAAACGCGTAGTAACTTGGTAAAGTGTTTAGTGGGTTTTGTTACCCTCCAAAATATATTTACTACTTGGTAAACTTCATTCTTGGAGATTTTAGATGTTTACAACTTGTAAACATATTTTACAAAAATGTTTCTTTATTAAACCTTCTTGTTTCTCTAGTGTTTATATACTTGTTTTTCCACTAAAAATGGTATACGTTTAGTAAAAACCCCGATCTTTCAAAAATTATATTTTAAACTTGGTTTTCTTGGAAAATCATTCACAAGTCTTGAATCCATAAGTTCACTATGTCACTTTAATCATTGTTTTACAAGAAATCATTTTTATTCATCAAGTTCATGTGTTCACTAGAAGATGATCATCATATGTGGTTACATGATCATCTTTCCACTTGCTAGATTATGTGTTTAAACACCATCTAGCAAGCTTCATGTGATGATTAACATCATCATCTCAAAAAATCAACAAACAAATATTATTCATGCACTAAACTATATCATATCATCCATTTTCATCATAAGTAAGCTTTATGTTTCAAGATTCAAGTTCAAGTCTTGTAGTGTTCTTGTTATTTCAACATAATATGTCTTTTAACCACAAAAAATATGAAGTAAACAAGAATTAACAAGAATCTTACTACTAGCTTCAAGCTAGGGAAGAACAAGATGAATAATGAGTGGATAAAAGCTTGTAAAGGAGGTCCTTGATGATCCAAGAGTTCCACACCTTCTTAATCACCCTTGTGCACCTTGAGATAACCTTGGAGTGGTTGATTGATGATCGAAAATGGAGATGGTGTGGAGGGGATGTTCGACCGAAGCTTTATGAGGGAGGAGAGGAAGTGTGTGGTGGTGTGTTGTGTTTGTGAAGATGATTACTTATAATCTCTAAACTCTAATATCCATTGGTTTATGTGTCTCTCCAAGTACATACAAGATCAAGGCAAATCCCAAGGAAAATCTATGGAAGATTTAAGAGAAGATTGAAGTAATCTTGTGTGGGGCCACTCCTTTGGGTCGTAGATAAGCAAAGCGGGGGGGGGGGGGGTTAAATGTAATTTGAATGATAAAGGGGGCAATTAGTTAGGGTGTTAAGTGAAATATCTAATGTTTAGTGTGTATCTTGAATTAGGTAGTATGTTAGGGTGTTTGGGAACCATAACTAGCTCAGAAAAAGTAAAACAATGCTTTTAGCAATATTTTGGAGTTCCGGGTAATGTCCAGTTGTTCGGTTAGATACCGTTCCGTTAAAGTGCTAAGTTATACCGTATAGTGTCCTTTATGTAACTTTTTGTGACACTTTTAATTCCCGACACTTAGGAAAGCATACATGACCATTTTGCCATATTTTTGCATGTTACTAGCATGTTAAAAATGCTGATTTTTGATTATTAATGCAGAATTCTGCACTTTTAGTGGGTTTTAGGCACTTTCCGGCACTTAAACTATCACCTAGTGAATCAGTTTTAAGGTCCTTACTTCCCTACACTCCATACTAGTGTAGTACCTTGTCTCTGGCCCTTACGGGGTCTCAAAACATTGTCTGTCTATGTACTGACATTGTCAGCATGTTTCTGAGTTATCCGCTAACTGTGCTAATCGTGCTTTGTGCATCATGTATGTCACTAAAGTTTGTATGTAATAAATGGTGTGACAGTATGAAATGTGATGCACATGTATGTATGATACAGAAATCATAAAGCAGTTTATATCATCAGTTGTAATTAAGCACAGTCATTAAGCATAAATCAATATTAATTAATCATACGGATACCTGGAATTATGAGGGTTGTCACATGAAGGGTCTAGTTAACTTTCAGATTCAGATTCAGGAATCAGATGATTTGTCAAAAGACATGGCAGACCGACAGGTGCATGCATTTAATTCTTTAATCTATTAGAACGATCCTTATTTTGTCACGTAGATGCATTTAATTCCCAAACATCATTAGAGATTCCATGTTTAATTCCCGAATGCATCTACTTCTCGCAGTTATAACACATAGTCAATGTAGTAAAATGTGAGCTTTTACACCAACCATATCGATATTCTAGTTCTCCTTTTCCTTCAATGATTAATTTGTAATATTTGAATAAGATATCTTTGAGATACTTCGTGTTAGTTTGATTTGAATTTTGAAAGTTGGAAGAATTGTGCTTGATGGATGTCCGTTATCAACGCTTCTCCTTACAATACTGATCTAGAATTGGACAACCGCAACCGTTTTAGTGCTTCTCAATTAGATATTATTTATTGAATCATAACTGAAATAGTCGGAAAAAAACTAAACCGAACCAACATAGTTGAAGGTGCATGTCTGCAAAAGGTGCAAGAGAATGGCGAGTAATCAGTTGTATTTTTACAGATTTTTTTCTTATTGCCTATTATTCGACCAAGTAATCAGTTGTATTTTTACAGATTTGTTTCTTAAACATAGTTAACTTTCAGATTCAGGAAGACATGTCGTGCATTGTTTAAATCTGAATCAGGTTCTCAAACAAACACAACTAGACAAAACAAGGATCGTTTGAATAGATTAAAGAAAATAAACCACATCCTAAATATAATATTTTTTACCATTTTTTACCCTAAGGATACGGGTCGTATACTATTATACGGCCCGTATACAATCATCGTATACGTTGTATACGATCTGGTAATTTTTTTTCACATGGTGTATACGGGCCGTATAAGGTTATACGGCCCGTATATAATTAAATAAAGTGACAAAAGTCTGCTGGAACAACTTTTATCATTCACATCATCCTTCTCGATCTCAACCAAAGGGAAATCCATGAAATGAAAGGGATTTCGAGCAGTTGGAAAATTACATCTCCTCTCCTATATCAACATACTCTCCTATAAAGACGAGTTGGTATTGAACCAAGAATACGAAGATCAATAAAGATGAATTAATATAGTAATTTTCAATAATGTAGGAAGGATTATAGTTATAGAACCCGACAAACCAACAAAATCCAAATACTTCAAACATTCTAAACGCTAACTGTGTATGTGCTTGTGCTGTAGAAACCGGTGATGAATTTGTGTACACAACTGAACGTTCTCAAACAAACACTACTTAAGAAGAGTTGGTATTTAACCAACATTCCTTCAAACATTCTAAACCCTACCTGGAAACCGGTGTATGTGCTTGTGCTGTAGAAACCGGTGGTGAATTTGCGTACACAACTGAAGGTTTAGTGCACGAAAAGTTTCTTACGAAATGTACGTGACAAAACAAGGATGTTTGGGAATTAAACGCATGTACGTGACAAAAACAAGGATCGTTCTAATAGATTAAAGAGAATGTGATCAAACTTGGACATTAGATGTAAATCTTGAAGCAAATCTTGGGAAGAAAGTCGTTGGACTGCCGCAAATGAAGTCAAATGTGACAAACCGAAGCTGTTATTTCGGTTGTTCAGTACTTCCGAGACGATTCAAGTGAGTCCTATGAAGCAAGTGTATTTGTATTCAATTGAGAGGAATCATTGCATTGCATCCCCATTGTGTGTTTGCTTACTGATCTGGAATTGGAGAACCGTTGTGTATCTGAATCAGGTTCTCAAACAAACACTACTAAAGATGAGTTGGTATTAACCAACAAAATCCGAATACAGAAAAACCGACATTCCTTCAATCATTCTAAACCCTACCTGGAAACAAGTGGTTGTAATGACGGGACCCTTGATTTGAAACACAATCGTTTGTGTCTATGAGAAACACAAGTTTTCTTTTTGAGCTTGATGGATGTCCGTTATCTCAATGCTTCTCCTTACATTAGTGATCTGGAATTGGAGAACCGTTGTGTATCTGAATCAGGTTCTCAAACAAACACTACTAAAGATGAGTTGGTATTGAACCAACAAAATCCGAATACTGAAAAACAGACATTCCTTCAAACATTCTAAACCCTACCTGGAAACAAACCAACAAAAGTCTGCTGGCAAGAATCTTTTTTCACATGGTATTGAACCAAGAATATGAAGATCAATAAAGATGAATTGGTATTAAACCAAGAATATGAAGATCAACAAATATGAGTTGTATCTAACTAAACCCATCATATTTAAATACAAACGGGTTGGTTTTGGGAAGAAAAGAAGGGGTTTAAGGTGTTTTGGTAGGTTGAAAGAGGTGAATGATGTTCAAAGATTTGTTGATATATATAACAGAGTAACCCTCACTCTCAGTCATATCTATAGAGAGAGTTGGGAAACAAATATACCTTCAACCATTCTAAACCCTAGCTAGAAACAAACCAACAAAATCTGAATACTGAAAAACATCAGCAACCATTCTCCATGTGTATGTGCTTGTGCTGTAGAAACCAATGGTGAATTTGCGTACACAACTGATGGTTTAGTGCACGAAAAGTTTATTACGAAATGTACGTCACAAAACAAGGATCGTTCTAATAGATTAAAGATATTAAACCACGTATAAATCATCTGGTTCCTGAATCTGAATCTGAAAGTTAACTTTGACTCATAAACCCTTGAATCCCAATGCTTCTCTAAAAAAATTTCTTTCCTTTTCGTGAGATAAAACTGGTTTCAACATCAAGGGTTGTTTTTCACCACAATGGACTCAGACTCATACTACTCACCCTCCTCTGAGAAAAAGTTTTCCTGATGACTCAAAATAAAGCAGTTGGTTTGTGTTCATATCAGTGTTGTTCATCACCCTGTGTGAGCATTGGAAGCCCGACCACTAGCAGAAGAACCCGCCACGTCTTCGTTGATAATTCGAAACATTCACGAACCACAATAGACTCATACTACTCACCCTCCCTTGAGGAAAAGTTTTCCCGACGACTCAAAATAAAGTAGTTGGTTTGTTGCGGATTTGTTTTCTTCGGTACATGCTGATCAACCATCCGGAGAAGAGTATGTTGATACAGGAGAGTTGATGCAATTTTCCAAGCTTTTATTTTGGTTGTTCAGTACGTCTCGGCTTTTATTTCGGTTGTTCAGTACTTCCGAGACGATTCAAGTGAGTCCTATGAATTAAGTGTCTGTCTATTCAATTGAGAGGAATCATTGCATTACATCCCCATTGAAAACAAGTGGTTGTAATGACGAGACCGTTGATTTGAAACGAAATCGTTTGTAATGACGGGACCCACGTTGATAGCTTCCGTTTTATTAAAGTCATACGACGCGGCTTTTTGTTCTTCAACTTTGTTACTTGTTAATGTTTTATTTTTTTCTACTTTTAGAAAGGTTTGACCACCTCACGACTGTATGATAAAACCGCTTATTTTGCTAGTGGGTTTTATAAGTCAAAGTTAACGTTGCTATTCAGATTCAGGAAGACATGTCGGCTTTCGTACCCATCCCCGCGTTGATTGCTTCCGTTTTATTACAGTCATACGACATGACTTTTTGTTCTTCACTCTTTGTTACTTGTTAATGTTTTATTTTTTTCTACTTTTAGAAAGGTTTGACCACCTCACTACTGTATGATAAAACCGCTTATTTTGCTAGTGGGTTTTATAAGTCAAAGTTAACGTTGCTATTAAGATTCAGGAAGACATGTCGGCTTCCGTACCCATCCCCGCGTTGATAGCTTCCGTTTTATTACAGTCATACGATACGGCTTTTTGTTCTTCAATCTTTGTTACTTGTTAATGTTTTATTTTTTTCTACTTTTAGAAAGAAATGACCACCTCACGACTGTAAAATGTCTCATGTGATTGGCACCTTAAACCCCTTATATACTTTAAGAAAAATCCAATTTTCGAGGAATACGGGCCGTATAACATTATATGGCCCGTATAGTACGTTCGTATACATTGTATACGACCAGGTAACTTATTTTCACATGGTGTATACGGGCCGTATAATGTTATACGGCCCGTATAGAATTAAAAAACTAACAAAGTCTTTGCCAGCAGACTTTGTCAGTTTTTTAAATTCTATACGGGTCGTATAACATTATACGGCCCATATACACCATGTGAAAATAAGTTTTTTTCCATGTGTTAATATTAGGACCCAATTATAATACAGTTAATATGTCACTTACATATATGCAAGTACAGTTACATGTATGTAAATAATATATACGTATGTAAATGACATGATTACACATATGTAAATATCTCAACTACATATTGTAAATAAATAACTTGTTTTTGCTCCGTTCGTCTCTCATAATATGTACATCTGTGTTTCGATTACTTATACATACTACTCATAACAATATCTCAAAAAAAATTACATCGAGTCTACCAATTAAAAGAAAACATTACCATGCTTTTGCTAAAAAACTAAAACGATGGAAAAAACTATAATTTTAAACTCGGAGCAAAATTGTAATTTTTCAGGACAAATGAGCGTGTGCCAGACAGTCACATGGCACGAATAAACATTACACGGAGTCAACCAATTAAAACAAAACACTATCATAGTTTTGTAAAAAAAAAAAAACTAAAACGATCGCACGACTAAAAGTTTACACTAGGGGTAAAATCGTAATTTGACAGGGAAAAAACAAAAACAATGGCAAATTGTAAATTTGAACTCAGGGCAAAATTGTAATTTGGTTGGGAAAGAAAAAAACAAAACTAATGGCAAAACTGTAAATTTAGAAAGGGCAAGAACGTAATTAAGCTGGACCAATGGGGAAGTGCCAGGCAGCTACCTGGCACTATTCTCCCAGCTTGTGGCACAATAAAAATTATACTGAGTCAACCAACTCAACAAAACACTACAAGTGTTGTAAAAAAAAAAAAACTAAAACGATAACATGACTATAATTTTACACTCGGGGCAAAATTGTAATTTGACTAAGAAAACAAATAAAAACGATGAAAAAATGTAAATTTAAATTGACGGCAAAATTGTAGTTTGGCTGGGAGAAAAAAAAAACAAAATTAGTGGCAAAACTATAAATTTAAACGGGGCAAAATTGTAATTTTTAACCGAGGTCCAAATTGTAATTTTTAGCTAGGGGCAAAAGTATAATTTTATTTTGAACTGGGGGCAAAAACGTAATTTTGAACTGATGGCAAAATCATAATTTTAAAACTGGGATAAAATCATAAATTGGTTAGACTAATGGGTGAGTGTCAGACATCTATATTAAATGTATGTATATAAAACTAGTTTTTGCCCTTAAGCCGAATATTCATCTCTCATAACATATACGTCTGTGTTTCGTTTACTTATACATACTACTCATAACAATATCTAAAAAAATTTATATCAAGTCTACCGATTAAAAGAAAACATTACCATACTTTTGCTAAAAAAAAAGTAAAAAGATAGAAAAACTATAGATTTAAACTGGGAGCAAAAATTGTAATTTTTCAGGACAAACAAATGAGCATGTGTCAGGCAGTCGCATGCTACGAATAAAAATTACATCGAGTCAACCAATTAAAACAAAACACTGTCATAGTTTTGTCAAAGAAAAAAAACTAAAACGATCGCATGACTATAATTTTACACCTGGGTAAAATCATAATTTGACAGGGAAAAAAACAAATTGTTCGTGTTCGTTTGATATGAAATATATATGTTCACAAATTGGTTATGAATACTTACCAAACGAGAGTTTATGTTCGTGTTCGTTGGCTAAGGAAATGAACTTGTTCGTGTTCATTGGCTCATTTTAGGCAACGAACGAAAACAAGCGTTGATTAACACAAATGAGCACAAACTAATATTAATGAACATAAAGGAAAACAAACGTAACACAAATAAGCGTTCACGAACAAAATATATAATACACGGGCGCTTATTAATTATTTTATTTGTCGGAATTTTGAAGTATTAATATAAAATATAGAAACTAAAAATACTAATGAGCTATTGAACACAAACGAGCATGTTACCGAAGGTTCACGAACACGACTTTTGTTCATGTTCGCTCATTATTATTTGTGTTTGTTTGTTTAATAAATGAACGAACACAAACAAACTTACAGCCGAACAGTTCACAAATTATTCGTCAAACGTTTGGTTCGTATATATCTAAATATCAAAATTTTCAAACGTGGGATCAAGCCCTCGATCAAAATCATTTTTTTTTTAAAACGTTAATACCGTTTATTTTAGGAGCTTCGAAATTGGAACTAACTAATTTACATTTCCACCTTATGTTTTGTTATCAATTTGATCCAAATGAATTCCATAGAATAAAGTGAATCATGAAAGGGTGTGGCTATTTGCACCTTCATTTTTACTGTTTATACCTCAATTTCCAAAAATATCAAGTTTATAATTTTTTAAATTTCACCCTTGTATTTTCTTATGTTCTTCGTTTAATTCCTTTAAATTTTAGTTTAGATATTCAACTATTATTTAAATAACTTTATAAACATTCTGTAACTAATTATTCATTTAAATATTAAATAACTTTATAAACGTTCTGTAACTAATTATTCATCATATTATTTATTCTTTAACTTGTCTTTGTAAAGTAAATAACTTTACAAATTCTTGTTAAAAAATTGTAAGTTACTATTTATCTCCATTTAATCCCTTTGTAAATATTATTTATTAGTACAATGAACTGTTTTTTTTTCACTTAAATTTAAAAAGAGTGGAAAATTGTATTTTCTATTTTTTTGAAAATAACATCAAACAAAACTCCGACCCTTTTTTTCTTTCCGGTGGCCGGAAACATGGCCAGAGAAGCAGCACCTTTGATGCTATTACGTCAAAAAAAATAAGATTAAAACTATGATGAGTTCGTTACGTTTAAAACAAATGAGTAACACATTAAAAAAAACAAATGAAGGTTAACCAAAACAAACTAAAGTTAAGATTTAACTAAAACAAATAAAGTTTAACCGAAACAAATTACAACTGAAGTTTAACCAACATATTGTACATTTCGGTATGGATTAGGATTTTTTAGCTCCTTATACCGGTTTATACGAGAACTGTACATAACTTCCCAATCTGCTGCAGCATTACTTCGGTTGCTACTCCAAAGACTGTTCGGTAGAGGCATCGGATAGTCTCCTTCTAATCTAACATGGATGAAATGGTTTCCATGAACATGAACAAGCGACACCATTTGATGAGGGCTACAAATTTGGTTTGGGGCAGTCAATAGCGGGAAGAAAGTTTGATTGCCGACGATACTTAAAAGGTGAACAATCAAACCAAATCTTTGAGCAATGAGGAGTCTAGTGTGGGGCATATCCATCCAAATTAACATTACAGCGAAAGAAGAAATCTTTAAAGAAATTTCACTTAAAATGAATAATCACTTTATGATCTAAATATTCAAAAGTCTTGTTCTGCCAATTAACGTTACAACGAAAAAAGAATTTTTTTAATTCTTAACACTTTTGAATAAGAAATTTTGCATAGTACAACACTTTTGAATAAGAAAACAAACGTGAAGTTGCAGAACAAGAACACTTTTGATGAATTTTTGAAATAAATGACGAACAATTTTAGTTAGAATACATACCAAGAACAACTATGATGAAAATCAAAGTTGAAAAAAATTGATTCTTCAAGCTCTTTCTTAGGTGCTGTTTGTTTTTTCTGCGGGAAAAGGTCTGCAGTCTGCGGACCACATCTGTAGGCATCTGCAGGAGAAGAGGTAGACCAAATGTTTGCAGTCTGCAAGGAGAAGAGGGTTTGTTTTTTTATAGGAAAAATTACAAGTTTTGTCCTTTATCTTTATACCATTTTTCAGGCGGTGTCCTTTTTAACGAATGTTGACAGGCGGTGTCCTTTACTAGGTATTTTCTTGCAAGTTTAGTCCTTTACACCCAACCCAGTTAAAAAACCCTGTTAATTGTTGACAGACGGTGTCCTTTACTAGGTATTTTATTGCAAGTTTAGTCCTTTACCCATGTATTTTGTAGCAAGTTTAGTCCTTTACACCCAACAATTAACAGGGTTTTTTAACTAGGTTGGGTGTAAAGGACTAAACTTGCAACAAAATACCTAATAAAGGACACCGCCTGTCAACATTCGTTAAAAAGGACACCGCCTGAAAAGTAGTATAAAGATAAATGACAAAACTTGTAGTTTTTCCTTTTTTATATATAAAAACATCTTCTCACACTCAACACACACACAACACACACAGAACATCTCTCTGATCTCTCTCTCTCTCTCTCTGCCTCCCTCTACCACCACAACCACCGTCCACCACCACAACCAACCATCACCACTTCAGCCAGCACCCACCCCGTCGCAGCCACCACCACCCCGTCGCAACCACCACCACCTAACACTCACCACCACCATCTCCTCCTTACTCCCCCACCAACTCCGTCGCAACCACCAAGCACCACCGCCACCACGAAGCCAAGCACCACCACTTCAGCCGCCGTCAACCACCTCCACCGAAACCCTAATTTCACCATCTTCAAGGGTTTCGATTTGGGGGTTTCTGAAGAGAGAGAGATCGAGGGAGGAGAGAGCGGTGGTGGTTGTCAGTGTCGTTGGGTTTTGACAGCGTCGAGAGTGATCGAGGGAGGAGAGAAAGGTGAGAAGAGGTGAAAAGTGGTTAGGTCTGTGCCAAGAAGACATGGGTCAAGGTCTGTGCCAAGAAGAGGTCTCGCAGACCTTTTTTAATGAAACGTCTGCGAGAAAACAAACAAGCTGCTGCACTCAAACGTATGTGCACGTCTGCGTGACGCAGACATAAGTGGCCAGAAGTGCTTCTGGCCAAAAAACAAACACCACCTTAATCTCCTTATTTCAATTAGTTGCAGGTTTTTTTTTTCTTCCATAGGATTGTTAAGTATATATCTAAATATTCAAACTATGTCAATTAGATAAACCCCTAGAAAAAATAGGGATATTTCATAATACAAATTTTGAAAAAATACAAAATACAAGGGTTGATTGTATTTGTTTACAAACTTCAGAATGAGATTGCAACCAGTAAAACTAAAAAAAATGGAAGTGCAAATAGCAACACCCATCATGAAATCACAACACAAGTCACAATAAAAAGAAAATATGTTTAAAACTGAGATTTCTGATTGAATTCCTTACGATCAATTATTCAATCAGGAATAATTTAATAATATCCATAGCATTTGACCAAATCGCGGATTTGTAGAATAAAATGAATCACAAATTAATAAAGAGAAAATAAAGAAACTTAGGGGGTGTTTGGTGTTGTGTTTTCAAAATAGATTATGCGTTTTCAAAATATATTTTGCATTTTGAAAAAGCATGTAGGTACATGCTTCTCTAAAAGTGCGTTTTGGAGGTAGATAATCACTTTTTCATCCAAACACTTTTTTTAGATTATTTATGTTTTACAAACGCAATAATCAAATAATCACTTCAAAACGTAATCCCGAACACCCTCTTACATAACATGTTACAACTTTCAAATAGTTCAAATGACATTTTCACCATTATATTATATTATATTAAATAAGAAAACATAACTAAAAACAAACAAAATAAGTGGCTATAAAGAACCATGTAAGCTCTATAAATATTCGGAGCACTGAAATGGTTTTTAATATATATATAATAGTGATACTAATAAACAACAACAAAGACAACAAAAAGAAAAAAAATAAAATATTGATTTGTAATGTAATATAATAATTTGATATTTCTATACGGGGTAAGATTAGCATCCAATAATAAATAACACCATGTAATAACACCATGTAATGTAAAAGGAGTGATACCCATCTCCAGCCCAGTTGGTTCCGAAGTGGCTGGATTGGGCCGGTTTCCTCTTGAGGTCTCCGGTTCGATCCCCGGCTGCGGCATTTCGGGGGTGGGTCGTCCCAATGATGGATCGTATCCTACCGAGGCATAGTGCGGTCTTGAGGGCAACCCGGTTTTACCCAGCTGTTACCCCAGCGAGTCTCTCGTGTGGGGGCTGTATGGTTTCCGGGCGAAAGTCAGCTTGCGCGCCGGCCGGGGCCCGATCGATCATCGCGTCCGGAAGAGCGGGGCTGACGGGGGAATGTCTTTGACATGACCCCGGAGACCTGATCGGTCCTGTACAGAGAAAGTCTCCTTCCAAAAAAAATGTAAAATGAGTAAAATATTATATATTAGTAAAAAAAGTAAATACCAATGGGGTGGTGGTCCATTGGCAAAAACAATGTTTTTAAACACCTTCAGGGGGGACTTCTTAGGTTCGAGTCGCACATATGACATGAGTAAAGAAATTTGCCGTTAAAAAAAACTAAAAAAAGTAAATGTGAAAATTTAATGCAATTAACATGTGACCTAAAAAGAATGGTTTTTTTTTTAAAGGTGTGAATTATTCGCGAATGTCGGGAGGTCTAGCATACGTTGTCTTAACCGGGTCCGCGCTAGAGAGCCCCCTCGCACAATAGATCCCCAATTTAAACCCCTCAATGAGAAACCTCTATCACCAAGACTCGAACTTGAGACCTTGAGGGGAAAACTCACCCGGGCCCACCATAAGTGGAACTTAAATACCCGTGACCACCACTAGAGCACTAGTGATGGTTAAAAAAAGATTCGTATGTTCCTACGCAAAAATTCAAAAACTAGTCCAATTTAATTTATGGACCACACAAAACGTACGAGTGTTTCCATATAAATGCGTGATCATTATTCTCGACCTTATCCTTCTATCAATATTCAAAGTATCCAAAAAGAGCTAAATTATACAACACGTTATAAATGATAACTTGATGAAATTGAACATGTAACCATAAAGAGCTCAATTATTCATCATAACAAGACAATTGTGGAGTAGATACAAAGAATGAATCTTTTTCATAATGAACTGGGAGATTATTTTAAAAAATATATTATTGGGACACTTTGGTTTTTTTATTTTGACACCTTATAGACAACTTGTATAGACATGTATAGACATGTATGATACATACAGGATAATTACAAATTCCAAAGTCCGCCAAAGATGTCACATGTAAACACTATACAAGTCGTATAAACCTAGACGACTGGTATATGGTAGGTCGTATAGACCTAGTACTAGGTGTATAGTGACACAAAGCTGATGGATCTGATGACCTGAGTACGTCAACCTTATACGACTGGTATAGAGCTATATGAGTCATATAAAGGTAGGTGAATTATTGGATTTGCCATTTTTCTGCTTTTTAGACGACAAATGATGGAAGCTTTCATTCAGCTAGACGTTTGAAATAAATATAAATAGTTATATTTATTTTATATAAGTTTTCCGAGTTTCGTTGTCTTGTACACTGCATTTTTCGAAACGCTGTAAACTCGTTTTTGTGAAATGTATAAATCATCCAAAATAATTACACATTGATATTTATATGTACAAAGTTTCATTTACCCGATACGTTTTCGTCGGTGTTAAGATTATAAAAGATAATGTATTTTAACTAAAATCGGGAAGAGTTTCTCCTGTTTTTGGACGATCCCGACAATACAAGTTGTCGATAAATTTCAAAGCACGACAATCGATTGTAACAATATACGGGTATCTTTCATTATATTCAAACGCCACTTTCTCGTCTTGTAAATTCAACACACACACACACACACACACACACATATATATATATATATATAGGATGAGAGTTGGTTACAAAGTCCATTTTTCCTATAAAGTATAAAAAGTCATAAAACACCATAATGTTAACCATAAAACACATTCAAAACCCACAAATAACAAAGTGTAGACTACTAAAACGACATATTTGTGGGTTTTGTGTTATATTTTGGATGATAAGGCTTTGACTATCGATTGACTAATATTACTGTGTTTGATGTTTATTATCATGTTGTGTTTTATATTCATAGTTCTACAATAGTATGTTTGAAGTTTTTATGTACTGTTAAGGTTTGAATATTGTGTTTTAGTGATATTCCCTCTTTTATTTGTGGGGTTTATGTGTGTTTTATGGCTAAAAGTGTAATGTTTTATGACTTTGTACACTTTGTAGGAAAAATGGACTTTGTAGCCGAACCCCACCCCATATATATATAGGGGATGCATCATGAGAAAACTAGTTTAAATGAGAAAACCAAAAAATTAACTAAAAAAGCCTAAAAAACATACCAATTTTTTTGTTTTTTTACAATTTTTATAAAAAAAATCGCTATTTTTTATGTATGGAAAAAAAATTTCAAAAAGAAAAAAAAATTTGTTGTACTGCACATGGGCACTAATACGGATATAATGCACATGTGTAGTACACATATAATGCACATGTGCAGTAAAAGTTTTTTTTTTTAATTTTTTTATATATAAAAAATAGCGATTTTTATAAAAATTTGTAAAAAAAAATTGTATGTTTTGTAGCTTTTTTTAGGCTTTTTAGTTAGTTTTCTCATTTAGATGTAGTTTTCTCATGATCTTCTCCCTATATATATAGGGTAAAGATCATTTCAGAACCCTAAATATTTACAGAACTCACAGAACTTCTAATAAACAATCTTTTTATTTGTATATTTTTATATTTAGGATTATTTTATCATTTATTATATGTATATATATCATTACATACATGTTACGAGCAACTTTATCATTTTTATATGTAATTAGTTATCACACATATATATAATTTGGCTATTATATATATGTAAACTACTCTTAACATGTATGTAATGATAAAAATAAATATAATAAATGATAAAAATACCCTAAATATATAAAAATCAATATAAAATAATTGTTTATATGGAGTTATGAAAGTTTTATATTTATTTAGAGTTCTGAAATGAACCCAACCCTATATATATATATATATATATATATATATATATAGGGGAAGGTTCATTTGAGAAGAAATTTAATGTGAGAAGAAAAAGAAGAAATGGCATATTAGTAAAATACTATTTCATTTATAACTCATATCATTAATTTTTCTCTCTTTAATTAATTAGTCAACTGATCATTAATTATCCTACATATAATCTACAAAACCTACACATATCAAAATTTTCCTACATATACCATACACATTATAGAATTTTATCCTACACAGTCGAAATTTATCCTACACACCTCGAAATATATCCTACACAACTCATAATTTATCCTACACAACTAGTAATTTATTCTACACTTTAAATTAAGTTGTTTTTTTAATTTGGAAAAAGTATATATTTTGAAAAGGAGTTACAAATTTAATTTAGTTAGTTATTAAAGGTGAAGAATACAAATTAATGATTTTTGTAAGTTTACCAATATACCCTTATATTAAAATTAAATGCAAATATTAAATGAAGTAAAATGAAGCATTCTTATTGGTTGAAACTTCTTCTTTTTTCTTCTTACAAAAAAATTCTTCTCATTTGAACCCTCCACTATATATATATATATATATATATAGCTGAAAGATAAATCGAAAACCAATGTGAGTTGAGAAAACCCAAATAAACCCTATGTAACATTTTTATTTTTATTTTTAAAAATAGGGAATGTAACATAAATGCACTTGAACATTTTTATAAAAAAAAGGAAAAAACACCTACTAGTTTTTTTTAAAAGTTCAAAATTTGTATGTTACATTTTTTTGGACATATATATTATGTAACATTATTTAACATTAAAAAAAAACTACTCGGTGTTTTTTTGTTTTTCTTTTATAAAAATATTCAAATATATGTAAATTACATTTCCCATTTTTTTAGAAAAAAATAAAAATGTTACATGGGGTTTCTACAAAGGTTTCTTGAGTTTACACAACTCAAGTGGGTTTTCTCTATAGTCTTCCCCTATAGATATAATATCGCGTATCTGTTCGGTTTCTGACTAATATATATACATATGTATGTACGCACAATATATTAACAAAATCACGTATATGTCCAATTTTTTTTATTTTCTAACGATTATGTTAGTTGGTTCGGGTTGGAGCTTGATGTCGCATTAGGACAAAAATCAAAATAACTATATAGTAACATTTCGTCATTAATATTTTACCAAGGTCAGCGTTAACCGGGTCTAACCCGAACCTAAATCTGACCGGTTGACCCGCATTGACCATTGTTAACCCGTTGACCGAGTTTGACCGCAGTTGACCGGTAGTTAACCACGTTAACCAGTTTGACCACGTTGACCCGAGCACCAGAACTGACAAAGTTGACCCGAACCAAATCTAACCCGTGTTGACTAAATTTGACCTGAACCCGAACGAAACCAAACTAAACGCCACTGCCACTGCCAGCCGACCTAGAGCCGATGTGACTACCCGCAACTTCAGGTTACTACTTTAACCTAGCCACTATTAATTTAGACATACATTCATAGCATTACATTTAACTTGGGTTAGTTAAATGAGTCTACGTTGGTAATTTGGGGAATTACCGGAACACGCACAAGTTGATTCTTGAACGTTGGTGACTAACACAAATAATTATAAACAAACGGTTTACATGAAATTTGTACGTTGCTTGTCAAATACGTGAATTATGTGCCTTGGTGTGAAAGTTGTATAATTAAGGGGGTGTTTAGAGTATTTGTGAAACTTAATAGACTACTTCAAACCCTCAAACCTCTCAAAATCACTGTACGACAATTTATTCGTTTCAAATCATTATCTAATCATTTTGGCTTTGCAACACAACTATCCATCCTCAACCTTGATCTTTCCAATTCTCCTAGAACAATCTCTATATCAATCTAAGGTAAGTGTTCATGCTTTATGTTGTGAATCTCATTCTTTTGATACCATGCAAAACCCTAGACATCTGAACAATCTGTGTTTTGTTTCATGACTGATGAATGTGTGATAATAGCTAGATTGATTGAATTGTATGTTTGCTGCTAGTCATTTTAGATGCTATTTGATATGATATGAATGCTAAACTATTGCCTTGATTCATAATATGATTGATTACGACGATTAGGGTTTTGGTCGTAGGATTGTTATTGAAAACTGTGATATTCTCTGTGTTATTGATTTGTGAAGAGATGTTAGTCCGACCTTGAAGTCACAAGGGTCAGAGTTCTTCAATTGAAGTAGTCCGAGTTTTTGGTTATGCGTCTGAGTTTATAAGTTACTATAATAGTCCGATTTTGTGTGAGGATGATTATGTTGGTCTTAGTTTACAAGCTAATATCATAGTCCGAGCTTGTGATTATGTTGGCCTGAGTTTACAAGCTAATATAATAGTCCGAGTTTGTGTGTGGATGATTATGTTGGTCCGAATTTATAGGTATACATGTGGGTGGTCCGAACTCAATGAGGAAACAAGAAGGGGATCAGAACTTGTTGATTAAATGGTGTCTGCACTGATATATTTGTGTATTATGCCATGTCTGTACTTGTTAACTTATATGTCGAGTCTGCATTTGTTGATGTTATGATAAGTCTGCATTTGTTGATGTTATGATAAGTCCGCATTTGTAGAGTCTGCACTTGTTGATGTGATGATAAGTCCGCATTTGTTGATGTTTATGATAAGTCTTCATTTGTATGAATTTGTTGAGGTCCGAATTTATAAAAGGTACAATGTCCGAACTTATTGAATGTATACATATGATTTCCGAGTTTGTAGTTGTGAAATGCATGATGTCCGAGCTTAAGTGGGACTTATGATGTCTGAAATTAGGTAATATATCAACCAGGTTGTCCGAGTTTAAATGTTGTACATATTTGTCAGAACTTATAAACTCAGGACTTATAACATAAGACTTCAACGCTTCACATAGGTGTTACACTAGTCCGTATTTGCTTAAAGTTAAGGATATATTTGAGTTAAACTGTGTATATGTGATGTCCGTGTTTACTGATAACCTTTACATCCGAGTTTCTTAAATCAGAATACTTGTCACCAACTAGAGAACCTACTATAATCCATTGCATGTCACTGTATTTTAAATCATGATTAACCTGATCACCTAAACACCTTGTTGTATGGACACTTAGGGAATTGCAAACAATCTACTCGTACACATACTTACATTTAAAAGTACATTAGGTCATGTGTAACGGACCTAACACTTACTTAACGTGTAAATGCACGTTATCATTTACCGAGAAAACTATGGTGAGTTCAGTACTCTTTCAAAAGCATGCATCCCGGGGGGACAAACAAACTAATATTTCTGGGAGGAATACTTTTAAATGTATTGGTTTAATTTAGATGTTAGTTAATAAACTCAACTCTATCACGAAAGTCCCTACTTACATACCGAGCTAGTTGCCTGGGAGGCAACCAGGTATTAGTTGATAGCGCTATTAGGCCTGGCAAACCTGACACTGTGCTGGGAGCCGGGCATGAACTAATGACCTTAAACACTTTGATCAATGATGATAGACATTGATGAGGGCACCAAAAACAAAACAGTCAACCGGTATCGAGTTTATTATTCGTAACATGTCTTTAAACTAAACACTTACTTAATTTACGTAAAACAAAACTATGAACTCGCCAACTTTATGTTGACACACTTTTATGCATGCTTGCAGGTCGTTAGATACATCTATGGATTGAGCTTGCAGTCTGAGGAGCTAGAGGTGTCATGGGTCGTGGTGCTTATTGAAACGTTTAATGTTATGCTTTATAAAAAGTTTGGTTTGAAATGCTTAGAACAATTTCAATTGCTTCCGCTGAACGTATACGTGGTTAAATCAGACGTTTTGAAATGCACTTTTGATATTGAATAAGATTATGCATTTATTATTTTATTGTTGTTCAATGTGATTAGTGGCTAGATCCCGGAACGTCACGTGCCTCACGGTGGAATCCACGTGTGGTATTTGGGGGTTGTGACAGCCGCCGGCTGTAACATTTCCTCCACTGCCACTCCGCACCACCCCTACCCCGTTTTCATCGTCGTCGCACCCCCATTCTCCCACAAAACTGTTCAACGTCACGTGCCTCGCGGTGAAATCCACGTGTGGTATTTGGGGGGTGTGACAGCCGCCGGCTGTAACGTTTCCTTCACTGCCACTCCGCACCACCACTACCCCGTTTTCATCGTCGCCGCACCCCCATTCTCCCACAAAACTGTTCAACATCATTCCCCCGTTAACTGAACCAAAACACAAAAAAAAAAAATGTGAAACGGACTGGAAAAACTCACCGGAATGTTGTCGGAAAATAATTTCCCATCAAAACTTGTAGAGTGGTCCCTAGTAACCTTATCTAACCATGCATGAAATGAAAACTCCAAAATGGGTTTGCTAGAATTTGACCAGAGCATCGCCGGAGTTGCTCCCGAGTCCAAACGACTTCGATTCTTGGAAAACGGACACTACCATCGTGTTTGGAAGGTTCGGTTTAGTGGGGAAAGAGTATTTTGGCATGAAAAATTCGCCGGAGACCACCGTCGCAGGTGGCGGACCCGCCACCATCATCACCTCCATGTTAACCGCCGGTGTCGCCGGCCAGAAGTTCTCGCCGGTTCTGGTGACCGGCTTCTTTTAGAGAGAGAAAGTGAAAGAGATTAAGGGTTAGAGAGAGAGTGTGTGTGTGGGTGTGAGAATGGTGTAAGCGTGTAATTTTCTTTATATAGCTAGGGTTTAGGTGGGTTGGGCCAAGGCCCATAAGCCCGTCTCTAATGTTTTGTGTGGCCCAAATGCATTTCTATGGCCCGTTTTCAAACTCGAACTTCTTAGAATGTCGTATTACATTACTTTAGGGTCATAAATACGTAAAATCATGTCATTAATCGATGTTTGACGCGTATGTTCGTCGGTTGCGTTAAAATCGCGTAAAATGCTTCAGTTTTCTTTTCTAGTCCATTTTTCGATCCGATTTCGACTACGAATATTAAAATTTGATTACGAAGCTAAATATATCATAATATATCAGTTTTAAGATGATTAACAAGTCTGATGCTTCTGTTTCGTTTTCGGTGCGTTCCTACAGTCGCGTTTTTCGTTCACGTATGCGTTTTGTGACGTTCGAAAGAATGATAATTTAACCTAACCAATTCCTATGTTTAGAATATATGTATGAAACTCATATTTTTGTCGTTGTCAATATTTCATCCGGTGTCAGTTCGTTACCGTTTAACGCTCGTCATGATTCCCGTAAATCACCATCCGCGTACTGTAAAGCCGAATAGATGTTTCTAGGCTTTCCAAAGACCCAATTAAGTTATTTTTTGTCTTATAACAATACTTATAATTGTTTTAATGTTGTTATACGCATAATTATGAACCAAAAACGTACTTTTTTAGAAAAAAAAGTTAGTCCGACAAAAAAGGTTACAACTTTACACCTTTCTTTCTCCTCTGTCTTCCCTCATCTGACACAAAAAAAAATGTGACAGCTGCATTGTTACATAAAAATGTCACTGTAAAAAAATATAACATGTTTTTTACCCAGACTAAATAATAAAAACTACATAAATTATGAGTTCTAAAATCCATACACTTCATATACTCTAGAAAACTGTTGTCAAAAAACAATAAAAAGATGTAACAAGTGAGTTACAAAAAATATGAACAGCTAAAAAATGTAGCATATTCTTTCTCCTCTCTCTACTATTACAAAAGTGTGTTAGTATCAGAAAAATGTTGGAGGTGTCAATAAATGTTGCAGCGAAAAAGGGAAACACGTGGCAGCATGATATCCATCCTTTCAGTTTTAGAGTTTTTGTAACCCACATGTGATTTCTCCATATAATTCTCGAGAAGAGAGGAGCCATGGTGGTCCCCCCCGGACCGCCCGGATATATATATATATATAGGGTAGGGTTCCAGCGTGAACAACCTCCCAAGAGTGAACTGTGTGAACAGATCTGGACACTTTATTTCCTTTTTAGTTGTTAAGGGTAGGATTGTAATTATAAAAAAATTAGATTTAAATCATTATTTTAATAACTGAATTAAGTTACATATTTCCTATTTTTAATTCATTATCCACATTATGTTTTATTTATTAATAAGATAATTATCAAAGCAAACAACAAATCACCAGATTTCAATTTTAATTTTAATTTTAGATTTCATTACCAGAATTCAAATTTTGATTTTTAAGATCCACGTAACCTTCATATTTTAACGGTATACACATGTGTACTTGGATATAAATAGAACAGTACACATGGGTACTCAGCAGCGTACATATATGTAATTAGCTACATAATACATACATAGAAACAATACCTGTAAAACTATTTTATATTTTACAAATTACAAGTTTCATAATGTTTTCCAAACCAAACAAAAAAACATATAATTACAAGTTCCAGTTTCGTAAAAACAATAAACCTAACATAATCGAAAAAACAAAAAACATAATCTTTTACAACTATTAGCCACGTTGTATGCTGAGTCATCCTTATCGACCAAGCAAACAAACATATGTGAATCATCCTTATCGACCTCATACGTGAATCATCTTTATCGACCTTCCATCTCCACTTTTCTCGTTAACGACATCTCCTAAAATAGAACAAAAAAACTCAGCAACTAATACTTTGCATAATTCACAAGTGTACATTAACAATTTTACACATTCAATACACAAAAAATTTTGAGATATCACAAAAATAGACGCTATACACATGTGTATATCGCGTTAAAATCAGAATACACATGTGTGCATCGCATTAAAAACAGAGCAAAATCCGAATACACATGTGTGCATCGCATTAAAAACAGAGCAAAATCAGAACACACATGTGTACATCGCGTTAAAACCAGAGCAAAATAAAAAAAATGAGCAAAAAAAAAACTCAGCAACTAATACTTTGCATAATTCACAAGTGTACATCAACAACTTTACACATTCAATAAACAAAAAAACTGAGATATCACAAAAAACAGACGCTATACACATGTGTACATCGCATTAAAAACAAAACAAACCAGAATACACATGTGTACATCGCATTACAAATAGAGCAAAATCAAAATACACATGTGTACATCGCATTAAAAACAGAGCTAAATCGAAAGATTGAATAAAAAACTCAGCAACTAATACTTTGCAATCATTATATAACGTGAATTTGTAAATTACAAGTTCAATAATGAGAATCAGTAACCTAATATTACAAGTTCATCATATTCACTAATCATTTAACTTAAACAAATCCTTTTCATTCAGTAGTAAACAACCATCAATCGAAAAAGTTCAAAACGTAAAACGGAATCGTAACCGTTGAATCATTCTGTATACCTAATTCAATCATTATATGATGTGAATCTGTATATTACAAGTTCAATAGTGAGAATCGGTAACCTAATATCACAAGTTTATCATAATCACTAACAATTTAACCTAAACAGGCATTTTCCATCAATAAGAAACGTTCAAAACGTAAAACGGAATCGTAAACTCTTAATTCAATCTGTATACCTAATTTAGGCGAATCCTACTGGTGAATCGCGAGGCATCAAATGCGTCTCATCTGCATCTCTTCAGATTCATCTTGATCGTCTAATCTCGCTTTTCCTCGATCATCTCAGTTCGATACGCAGCATACCTACAATCTAACAAAAAAAATCATCAGAACATTCAAGCTCTAATTCCGATTAACTCCTTCAACGTAATCTTACTCGGAATCGATTAAATCATTCTAAAAATCATACCATTGTAAATAAGATTTGAAACTAAAAAAACAATGATAACAAAACATTCAAGACCCTAGTTCCGATTAGTGTTCTTACTTCATTAATAAAAGGAACATCACATGCAACTAGTTTTTTAAACATATAAAGATGAAGATTTTCAATGTGTACCTTTGATTGTTGAAGAAGACGCTGATTTTTCCGGCGATTAAAAACGTTCCGACGCCGTTCTTGGGGTTTTCTCTGCCGTCGCAGTTTGAATATAGAGAGAAAGGGGATTGATTACGTTATAAATGAGATATCAAAAGATTTCATAAACCAAAAGAATAGAAAATTACGGGATTTAATCTATCAATATGGAAATAATTTTGTTTCTGGATATTAAATATGTAATTAATCTAATTACCCTTTTGCCCTTTTGATTTTAATAAAACAATAAAAGTTAACCTATTGAATTACACAAAAGTCAAAAGCCTAGTCTAGAAAGTAAAATAAACGATTGATTACAAAGTTAGATTCCAAAGTTAGGTTTGAAATTATTGCCCTCTGTCGACCGCTTTCTGTAAATAATCATAGAACGTCATTGCTTTCGTCATGTGTTTTCTTTGCCTATATATTGAGGCATTTGTAAATCGTTAGAACACACGAAGAACCATTACAAGTAATAAAATTACTACTTCAATGGCACACTAAAAATCTCTCCATATCTCTTTAGCTCCATTCCCTTACCATCCCAAGTTTTCTCCAGTTCTTCATATTATATTCCAACACATAAAAAAAACCCATCTTCTGCAACCTTCTACTCCGCTGTGCATACTCTCATCCATCATCATCATCCGCTGTGCATATCTCCACCAAAGTAAGTTTTATTTTCATAAGTAAGTTTTATTTTCATTATGGGAGAGTTATTTTAAGAATGCTAAATATTTTGAGAACGAATACGAAAACCCATTTTTTAATACAAACTTCGTTGTAATTAAAAGACAACATTAAAAAAAAGAATTTACAACATCGGATTTTTCATTTCTCCTCTCAAAGTCACTCTTATATAAATTTTTAAACGTGTAAATTTGTTAATTTACACATGTAACTTTAAACGTGTAAATATTGTATTCGAATAACAATGATATGTGTAAAAAGATTTTGAAATTGAATTGTTTTTATCAAGTTCTCGGGGTTTTTTCATTCCTTCTCACAATATTTAGCATTTTCATTTGAAAAAAATAAATCTGGCCTTGGGTCGTTGACCACCCCACCCTTCTTCTGGGATAGCCTTACTAATAACAATATAAAATTTAGGGTAAAATGCCAAATTGTTCCTTAAGTTTAGGCCACTTCAGTCTAAATATGAAATTTTTGTATCTGGGTACCTGAGGTTTCATTTTTGTTGTCATTTCCATCCAAATGACAAACTCGGTTACAATGTATCATTGAAAATCAGTTAACTAACTTTTTGAAATGCAGGATGTCCACGTTCGCATGGAAGCATGAGGATATAACAGGTATTTCTATGGATATTATAACTCACAAGCTTGGAATTGACAGGTCTTTCAAGCCCATACAGCAAAAGAGAAGGATGTTTGCTCCTGAAAGAAACGTAATTATACAGGAAGAGGTTGAAAGATTTTTGAAGTCCAAGATGATTAGGGAAGTCAAATTTCCCAAGTGGCTAGCAAATGTAGTTGTAGTTCAAAAGAAAAATGTGAAATGGAGAGTTTGTATAGATTACACAGACTTGAACAAAGCATGTCCTAAAGACCCATTCCCTTTGCCTCATATAGACTCGATGGTGGATGCAACTACCGGTCATGAAATGCTAACCTTTATGGATGCATCCTCAGGATTCCAGCAGATCCATATGGAACCTTCAGATCAGGAGGATACTGCTTTTATGACACCAACAGGTATTTACTGTTATACTACTATGCCTTTCAGTTTGAAAAATGCAGGTGCAACGTACCAAATATTGGTGAATATGATGTTTAAAGACAAACTGGGGGACACCATGGAGGTATATATTGATGATATGGTGGTAAAGTCAAAGAAGGCGGAGGATCATCTCCAGGATCTTGAAGCTGCATTCGATATCCTGGACCAATATAATATGAAGCTGAATCCTGCTAAGTGACATTTCGGAGTGGTGGCAGGAAAGTTTTTAGGATATATGGTGACTAAAAGAGGGATAGAAAAAAGCCCAGAACAAATTAAAGCTATCCTGGATATCAAATCACCATCCAACATGAAAGATGTGCAAAGATTAACAGGACGAGTAGCGGCATTGAACAGGTTTATATCAAGATTCTCAGAGAAATGCAAGGAATTCTACGATATCCTGAAGAAGAATAAGAAATTCTAATGGGGAGAAAAGCATGAAGCAGCCCTACAGGAATTAAAGCAATATCTTTCAACTGCACCTTTATTGATGAAGCCCGAGGATGGTGAACCATTATCCCTGTATCTTGCAGTATCAGGGAATGCTGTAAGTGCTGTTCTGGTAAAAGATCATGAAGGTCAGCAGTATCCTGTCTATTATGTTAGTAAGAGTTTGTTAGATGCCGAAACTAGATATTCACACTTAGAAAAATTGATATTGGCTCTAGTTATGGCATTAACTAAGCTTAGACATTATTTTGAGACACATAGGATTCATGTTAAAACTAATTATCCTGTTAAAAATGTACTTAGAAAGCAGAAAATGTCAGGTAGAATGGCTAAATGATCAGTAAAGTTAAGTGCCTATGATCTAGTATATGAACCTAGAAATGCTATCAAGTCTCAGGCCTTAGCAGACTTTGTGGATGATTTCAGTAGTGACATTCAAAATGAACCTAGAAGTACAACAAATAGGAGAAACCTTAGAATCCTAGACATTATATACTGATGGTGCATCTAATGTAAGAGGTGTAGTATTAGATATAATACTAAAATCACCACAGGGGGACATATTACCCCAGGCTATTAGGTGTGAATTTCCTGCCACTAATAATGAAGCAGAATATGAAGCTTTGATTGCAGGATTAGAGTTGGCCAGGAGTATGAGTATTAAATGTTTGCAAGTATATGTTGATTCCTTGTTAATTACTAACCATTTTAATGGATCATATGCAGTTAAAGGTGAAAGGTTAATCGAATATCTTGAAATTGTCAAAAAATTAGCAGGATATTTCGAAGTTTTTAGGGTTATTGGATTTTGTCACCCTTAACTATTGGCCATTGGCCGTTGCCACCCCCAACTATCACTTTGACGTCCGCCACCCCCAACTTAACACTTAGTGTGTTCTGTCACCAGATCACTAACTTTTGATCCTGTTACTATACTTTTGGGGGTGTTCTAAGATCCCTAAAACCTTCTCAAGATCCCTATGACACCCTAAAAAGAGTAGTAACATGATCAAAAGTTTGTGATCAGTTAACGGCGTGGTGACATAACACACTAAGTTTTAAGTTGGGGGTGACGGGCGTCAAAGTGATAGTTGGGGGTGACAGCGGCCAATAACCTATAGTTAGGGGTGATAAAATCTAATAACCCAAGTTTTTACACTTGAACATGTACCAAGAGAGGATAATGCTGAGGCGGATGCTCTAGCAAATTTGGGATCTACAGTCATGATACCGGAAGGAACTCAAATACCAATACTACATATCCTGTATCATGCGATGGAACTCTTCAAGTCTAAGGATAAGGAAGTAGCAAGTGTCCAGGATCCTTGTGACGAGTATCCTGAGGAGGATCCTAAATCCTGGATGGCCCCGATCATGAAATATCTCAAAGAAGGACACATCCCAAAGGATGAAAATCCTAAGGCTTTCAGGATGAAGGTATCTCATTTCACTATTATAAATGATGTTTTGTATAAGAAGTCTCTTATAGGTCCATACCTAAGGTGCTTGGAGGATCCTGAGACCAAGGAGGTACTTCAGGATATACATGAAGGAGATTGTGGCAATCATACTGGGGGCAGATCATTATTCTCGAAGGTGCTAAGAACAGGATATTATTGGCCGACTATGAGGAAAGATGCCACGGAATACGCTCGAAAATGTGATGCATGTCAGAGGCAGAGCAATATACTACATCAGCCTCTGACTATATCCTATTGTTTCCCCTTGGCCATTCATGAAGTGGGGTATGGATATAGTGGGAAAATTTCCAAAAGCTCCTGGAGGAAAAGTTTTTATGCTAGCAATGACAGATTATTTCTCCAAATGGTTTGAAGCCGAGGCCTTTGTTAAAGTCAGGGATCAAGAAGTAGTATCTTTCATAAAATGAATATCCTGACTAGGTTTGGGGTACCAGTTGAGATAATTTGTGACAATGGCTCTCAGTTCATCAGCAAGAGAACTACTGATTTTTGCAAAAGTTGGGGGATTAAGATGATTACATCAACTCCGGTACATCCTCAAGCAAATGGACAGGCAGAATCCTCGAACAAGATAATTGTCAACAATTTGAAGAAAAGACTAGGTGCTAAGAAAGGAAGATGGGCAGAAGAATTACCCTTTGTCCTATGGGCTGACAGAACAACGATAAGGACTGCTACTGGGCAAACCCTGTTTTCCTTGGTGTTTGGGTCAGAAGCAGTGATCACGACAGAAATGGTGATACCTACAGCAAGATTGAGTCTCCGGGATCCTAAGACAAATCCGGAAGCTTTATGTCAAGATTTGGATACTGTTGATGCGACAAGGGATGCAGCAAAGTTAAGGATGACAGCATATCAACAGAGGATATCTAGAGCATATAACAAAAATAATAGGACTAGAAGGTTTCAAGTTGGAGATTGGGTGTTAAGGAAGGCTTTTCAGAATACTACTAATCCTGCTGATGGAAAGCTTGCCCCAAAATAGGAAGGACCATATGAAGTTGAATCAGAATCTGGGAAAGGAGCATACCGACTCAAGAATATGGAAGGGGATATGCTACCAAGATCCTGGAATGCTATACACCTAAAGCTCTATTTCAAGTGAGTTTAGAATTTAATTTCTAACTCAGGATGGTATGAATTTTGTCTCTTTTAAATATGTTTGATTTTAGTTATTCTTTTGAACCCAATACTGACTTAAGCATCGGAGGGGTGTTAGCCAAGCTAACACCCACCTTAGTTTAAAGGTGTTTTGTAGGATACGCTTCAGGATGTTACTCCAGGATATGTACACAAGATGAATCGAAAGACTAGAGGATTGGCCCCCCTCACGTTTAAGGGACCCTTATCCCTTCAAAGGTTTAAAGGTATTCACCTTTCTCTAGAATATGGTTTAAACACCCCGTCAAGAGCGCAAGTTATCCAGGAATAGTTCAAGATAGCGGGACCAGTTCATGTAACAATGGCTGACAATTTCGTTATTATTGGCTATATCCTGGATCCTCAAGGTATATGAGGATTGATTACCCTCTTTTGTGAAAGAGTATTTTCATACTCTCTAAGGTTTAAAGGTTTTCACCTTTCTAAGTCTTGGAGTTTATACACTCCCGCCTGTAGCGCACGAAAACAAGGGTTTATCCCCAGGATACTAAGGGTTTATCCCCAGGATATTGAGGGTTTATCCCCAGTAAAACTAAAGTTTTTAACAAGTCCCAAAGATATGACTAATTATGGTTGTGTTTACACACATTCTTTTGTGGATAGAGATTTGCGAAGTATAATAACTAAGTGAAGAAATACTCAAGTATCTCATGCACTGATGCAATATCCTGCACAGACAGGGGACATCCATGCTGGGGACATTAAAAACAGGTCGAAGATTGAAGTTGCAAATTATTACTTAAGTGGTCCTGGTATGATCCTTTGTTCTTCAAGCTTTGAAACCTTTATCTAAATGATCTAAGTTTCTTATAGAGTCATGTATTAATATCTTTCTTAACATTTCTGAATAAAAGTAATAAGAATTTCGGGTATAATATCAGTATCCTGACCAGGATATTTGATTAGGATATTCAAAAGATATTTTTCAAAAAGAAAAGACATAACAACAACGGATAAGGCTAAAAGGTTAGTTATTTATTATTAATGGTTCAAAAGGTTGTACTCCTGGCTTCATCTAAAAAACGAGACCTGTCCACCAAAAGTACAACTTGTCCAAAAGCATATTTACATAAGCAGTTGAAGGCTTCGTCCTGAAAACACAGGATCCCTCCACCTTCAACTATTGATTGTTCAAAAAAGCATACTAAAGATTGATGACCAAGGGCTTCGTTCTAAAACTCAGGATCCCTCCACCTTTGGCCATCATATTGTATCTAAGTGCAGGAAAAGTAAATGCAGGAAACGTAAATTATTTGGCATTACAGACTATTCAAATTAAAAAAAGTGGGCTCCGGCCTAAGCAATAATATCCATCATTGCCCACTTGAATGCCCTCACACAGCAGCATCACCACCATCCTTCTTCGCCTCCTCAGCATCAGCATCCGGAGCAGCATCCTCACCGGCATCGTTCTTTTCTCCAGCCTCGTCCATCACCTCAGCTTCCTTAGAAGTCTCTCCAGCCCCAGCTTTAGCAGGATATGGCACAGGATTGCCTCCAAGCTCCTTGAGTTTCGCCACCCAAGAATCAACCGGCCAGGATGGACACTCAGGACTTGTCTCCTTGGCTTCATAAGCCATCTTGATTCAAGCTTGTAGCAGGGAGACAACGGCTGAGTTTTTGATCCCCTCTCGGAAGGAGATCATGGCCTGTTCATGCTCAACGTGGGCGGCTGCCAGCTTCACTTCGGCATCCTGAGTGACCTTCTTCAGCTTATCCTCATAGTGCTGGGTCTTCGCTTCAGCAATTGTACCCTGGTCAGCTATGGTGGTCTCAAGTTGCTTGATCCTGGCCTCTTGGAGCTTCGCTGTCCCGCAAGCATTAGTGTAGAGGTGTAGCAGAAGCTGGAGATCCTGCGGACCAAAATACAGGTATGGGTTAAAATTTACTAGCCAAGATATTCAGTCAGGATGTATGTAAGGATCTAGAACCATGATATTACCTTGTTGAGGAAAGAAGTCATAGGCTCCAAAGACTCGGTGAAGCTAAGCTCTTCATAGGAGAACCCTTCAGAAGCTGGAGTGGTGGTCTCTGAACCATTTCTCTTCTTGGACGTGGAGGTACGACTCTTTGGGTTAGGCTTAGGGACTGCGGCTGGTTTGGAGTTGGTAGCGGCAGGGGTCTCCTTTTTGACCTGGACAGGAGTAGGATAGCTGTCGAGTTCTTCAAGATTCAGGAGAATTGGAACTTTGCTGGCATTTGCATAGAAGGAGTAATTTTAAACCCTACTATATTACAGCATCAAATAACAACATGTGTGTAGGATATTAAACAGGATCCCTACCAGATATGTTTGAACTGCAGTGTTGGCTTGAGGATGCTTGGTACGGAATAAAGCTTCTTTCGATCTCCGGAAGAAGTCTGATGGCTTGAGTTCTTTTTTTCAGAATCAACGAGAGGAGGTGCTAGTTTCCTGAAGTCAACTGCATAAAACAAAACGACAGATCAGTTCAGGATACAGGATAGGATATAATGCAGGATCATCCTAAAACCCTAAATCCTACCCTTTCTCAACCACTTCACTGGATAATCCGCTCCACTAGGGATTGAACTTCTTTTTACAAAGAAAAAATTGGATTTCCATTCCTCTTCGTTCCTGGTGCTCGGAGTATCAGAGGGTCGCTGGAGGTAGAGTAAAACAAGAATCTGCAAGACCCATGGCATCTAAGCCGGTATGCTAACGGGAGGTCATGAACAGAGAGCTCGGGAATGTGGGCATTCTTGATTCGATCAAGAACGAGCAACACTCACCAGAGCATTGGCATGGTCTGACTGAAACTAATCTTTGTAATATGAAAAAACTCGGCGATGAAATCGGGGAAAGGGAATCGGAGGCCTAAGGTAAACTGAAAAGCATTAAAACAGAGCCACTCGTTAGACGCCATGTCTGATCGGATCTCCCGATCGAATGGCCGGAACACCGTCCCCTCCGGGAAGATGCCGGAAGTTTTGAGGGCTGAAAGGTGAGCGCTGTCGAATGAACATATTTCCTTATCTGGGTCTTGAAGGATATTCTGAGGAAACAAGGTGGGAGCTGAATCGCCAGAACTAGATCTTGTCTGTCTTGCCGTATCTTCGCCGGAATAATGTGAAGAAAAGAAGTGAGAAGGGAGAGAAGTATTTTACCTTGTGATTTCTTGGTAGAGATAAATGGCGATAAAGATGAGAAGTTATAGGGAGGTGATGAGTGTTTATAGCCTGGGCGGTTACAAGTTGTCACATCAAGTCCCATCTCTTAATTACCTTGGTATTCGTAAAAAATGTAACCGTTAGGACTCAGGATCCTCAACGGTAACATTTTTGGGGACAATTGTTATGAGTGAAATTCCGAGCCCATATCCTGCATAATATCTTGAGTTATATCTTGATTACATAGTAGCTGTTCATAACCAGGATGCTGGATCAGGATATTGGTAACATCCTGATGTTGTATCCTGATGATTACTAACAAAGTGTTTGCAGGTTACGAGTGCATGATCATAACGTTCACCAAGACTTGTTCCCCTGAAGACTCGGTCTAGATGGTTAGAAGAGGAACGTTGAAGCCGCAATACCTAGTCCATAACGTTAACAAGGGAATATTCCAAGACATCCCACCATTTTAGGAAAATTAGTTTATTCTTTGTAACTATAAATATGTGGATGACCAGTTCTCGTAGGACACAACACATCCATTGCTCTCGAAAACTTACACTCTCTTTCGCAATTCACACACTTCCAGCAAGCATTGTAACACATAGCAACGATCTGGGCATTATCCTGCACTGTATCCTGACTTTTCGAAGAAATAAGAAGAACTAGGAAACTGCGATTGTCAGCTCCCGAGGTTTTATGCCGGAGATCTAGATTGATCAAGGGCTTTCCTAGTACATCTCGTGTCAACCTTTATAGTTTTGCTCATTGTTTGATTGTTGATATAGCTTGGTATCCTGAGCTATATCCTGAAAACTCTTTTTGCAAACAACCAAATCAGCATATTTTTCACAAACACTCCTAGCACACTACCTTACTTAACTAATTTGATCACTTAATTGCTTCGGTAATTTTTGACCAAAACAGTTATGATAATCGTTTTATAGTTTAGACTATACGGTTTGGGCGTAGTTTTGTGGCTTTTATGCCTTCTCACGTCAAACACACCATCTCAGGAACGGTGTGGAAGGCAGTGTTGTCGTTGATGCGGGATATTTTCCACCGGCGTGGAGGAAATGGTGGTGTCGACGTGGCGTTGGGCTGTTGGTGTGGGTTATAGCTGTTGGACCCCAACAACACATTTACCAAAAAAAATCAATTAACTAAAATATTAACTCCCCTGTGTAAAAAGCTCAACCTTTCCACCATTTTTACCTTATTCCCTTCAATAACATCCAAAAAGAAAGAAACACCAAAAAGTAAAAGCTCTCGAAATTTATGAATGAAAGAAAAGGAAGTCGGATATCAAATTCCTTGCTATAAAGATCGATCACCTTGGAGACGAAGAGAGGGAAATGTACAAGAAAATGAAAGACGAAATAAAGGCAAAATATCGTACGTATACAAGAAAATGAAAGAAGAAATAAAGGCAAAATATCGTACTTAGTTTCGGTTATCTTTTTAAGTTTCGTTTTTTTTAAATTATATGATCTTTTTTAGTTAAATTATGTAATCCTTTTTATTATTGTTAATTATAGTATATTAGTATTAATGCTATTTAAAAAATAGATTTTATATAATTATATATTTTTTAAATATAAAATAATAAAAAAACTGTGCTACGTGTCGAATAATACCACTCTTCCACGCCCTACTCCACTCCCATTTTTACACCACGTCTCTTTTTTGACGCGTGCAGATGTGACAGCCAAATGTCGAATCGCGTCACCATTTCATGCCCTCTACACCATATAATTATATAGTGAAAAGAATCTTTACAAAGTTTAAAAGAATAGTAATTCTTAAAAAAAGCAGTAAAATAGTAAATAACAACTTGTATTGCAAAAATAGAAAAATAGAAAAATAGTAAAATAGTATATAAATGAAAATACAAAGCAATTGAACATGTGACCTAAAAACGAGCTAAGTAATTTAGAAATGTGACTTCGAAAAAAGTTAAGTGGCTCAATTATTTAGAAAAAAAAGGACCACACGATACGTACGAGTTTTTGCATATTCAATTATTTAGAAAAAAAGGACCACACAATACGTACGAGTTTTTCCACATAAATGTAAGATCACCACTCGATCTTATCCTTTCGTTGAAATTCAAGAGTTAATGCATGTTGGATTATATAAAGTAGAAAACAAAATGTTACGAAAAAAATAGTAATATAAAAAATGGTTTTGACATTGACTTGTGTATATATGTACAAAATGTTATAAACGAGTTGGGTTCACGCGCTATGTGACAGGAATTTGATCGATTTTGTTTCTGCTCATTGCGTTTGATCCGTAAAACGGTACATGCACTATTTATATCAACCGAAAGAGAAACATAAAATATATATGTTATATTCGAGCCAGCTCTGTAACGCAGTACACGTTGGTAATATGGTTAGTTTCGTTTCGGACTTTTACGGTACCAGTACAAACTATAACAACTGAAAGAGAAAATTCTTAGAAAATATATTTATTTGAGCTGACTCGGTTTATATTTATTTGATCCGGAACCGTTGCCAGTGAAATCGTGTTGTTTGGAGTGAGAGTGAAGGTTGATCCGATGAGGAAGAGTATGGGTATGAACAATCTATCGTAGTATGAGCAAACTCCGATCGATCGATTCATCCGTCGTTGCCGTCGCCACCGCTACTGACGGTTACGCCTCCGTCGATGACGTTGTACGGACTCAATCCAATGGCGGCAGAGAACGCAAACGAGGTTCGTTTTTCAGGCTTTGAGATTAAGTAGGTTAGAGTAAATGAATCTGTTGATTGATTCATGACCTAGGTTTGTGTGGTTCCAACGAGTTCCGGAGTTCCAGCGAGACCTAGTACACACACACACACACATATATATAAATATATATGGGTTATCTTGAGAACGCTAAATATTGCAAGAACCGTGAGAACGAATGAAAAAACCAATCAAAACCGAATTTTTTTAATAGAAACCTCATTGTAATAAAAATACAATATCAAAAAAGAATTTACAACATCAAATAATTCATTTCTTCTCTCAAAATCACTCTTTACTAGATTTTTTACACATGTGTAAATTTTCTTTATTTACGAATTCACAAAAATTTAAACGTGTAAATTTAATTTCTAACATTGTATTCGAATAATAATGATAAGTGTAAAAATAAATATTGAATTTGAATTGTTTTTGACCAAGTTCTAGTGGTTTTTTTATTCGTTCTCACGGTTCTTGCGATATTTAGTGTTCTCATTTAAACCCTCCCCTATATATATATATATGTATGTGTGTGTGTGTGTGTGGAGAGAGAGAGAATAGTTTCTGAAAATATTACACATTAGATCCTAGACTTTGGTGAGAGGCACATGACTGCATTTAGAAGAAAACTTAACTACGTTTGGAACAAAGGACACCGGTTGTAATCATGTGCAAACGTAAAGAACAATCAATGTACTTCTTAAACTTAAAGACGCCACCTGGAGAAACACTAAAACGTAAAGGACGAAAAGTGCAATTTTTTCTAAAATATATATCAAAACGTAGATAAAAATAAATGTGTTGTAATGATATATCCAGAATGTAGTAAAGAATATTTATTAAATGTTATAAAAAAATAAAATATTTTTAAATTAACTATATTATTAAAATGGATGAAGATCATTTCAGAAACAAAAAAATTTACAGAACTTACAGAACTCTTTACAACCACTCATTTTATTTCATGTTATTTTTTCATTATTTTATTTATGAAGGGCATTAAAGTAAATTTACACCTAGAAAATTATCACATTTTTAATTTAACCTGGTTTATTTCAATTTCAAAAGATTTCTTTTGAATGAATTCCACCATTTTCTCACATTCAAATCTAAACAAAATAAAATACGTATATTCAATCACATGAATTATCCAATACACATCCTCAATTATCTTATGATTTATATAACAAGCTCTTGTTCATCGTCTTTGCATGTGACATATTATTTATTCCTTTACATTTTTTAACAACTAAATGTTACTGTTACATATATATAAATTTTACTCACACATAGATCAAGTAATGTCATATATGCAATTATGTAGTTAACCCACACATTTGTTATTTATACATATGTAATTACTTTTTTATGACACATATGTAATAGTACTCGATTTAAAAAAAATGTAAATTCTGGTATTACATATGTTAAAAATTCACCACCACATTGGTAATTTAATGTTTATATATATGTTGCCTCAAGAGAACTCAATCTGAAAGAAAAAAAAAAACACTATTTACTTATTAGAAGACATTATGAATATTTTTTCCTTAACAGAACCCAATCCAAAAAATAAAATAAAAAATACAGCAACATTTATGAGAACCATCAAATAAGGAATTATCGAACATCAGAAACAAATGTGATTGTAATTAAAATTACAGAAACAAATGTAATTGTATTTAAAATTACACAGATGTAATTTTAACCTTCATTAATTACACAAATGTAAAATTATACATATGTAATTTTAAGCTTAATTAAGATATTCAAAGAAAAAAAAAAACGAACCCGCAATGATTCTTGCTTCTATGAGATTGGATATCAACGATTAGAAAATATATAGCTCATTGAATTGAAAATCAGTCCCTATAATCCATGGAGCTAATATGAAAACCCAAGAACGAGGATTTATGTAATTGGTCCCCGTGGTTTGGCCAGTTTTGTCACTTTAGTCCAAATCTCAAACTTTTTACATCTAGGTCCCTGTGGTTTCACTTTTGTTGCCATTTTAGTCCAAAATTCAAAAACCCCAATTTTTCACTGTTGCAGCCTGGTTTTTTGTCCTTTTCTGAAGGGTCATTTTGGTCATTTTGCCTGCCCAACTACCCACCCCACCCCCACGCCACCCCACCCCACCCCACCCTCCTTTTCTTCTTTCTCCTCCTGCTGAATTGATTTTATTATCTCAATTCCATGTTCCAATGCAGCATCAGCAACCCTCTGCCTCCCTTCGTATTTCCAAATCTACAACATCAGAAACAAGATTACATCCAACACACATCCAGAAAGTTATAGTGGTCCAAAATAAAAAATCGGAAGCTGTGGCTAATGTTGCTGATTCAGTGGTGGGTGGTCGTAGAAGACGACTCCGTCATCCTCCAACCGCCGCTGTCCACCACCTCCTACCACCCTCTCCACCTCCTCTGATCCCGAATCGCACCACCACCACCACCGCCTCCTCCTCCACCGTTTCCGCCGCCGCTGCCCACCTGTCTGCTTAGCCTCCGCCACCATAATTTCAAATGAAGCCCGGTGAGTTCGATTTGCAGGCGTTAATGGTGGACCTGCCGCTGCACAATCGATTTACAGGTGTGACCCTCTAAACCCTAGCCGAAGCGTTGGATGGTTCAGATCTGGTTTTAATTTGGCGGAGAAAAACGATGGTGGTAGGCAGTGGGGGTGGTGTCTCGTGCTGAAGAAGAAGAAGAACGATGATGGATTGATTGGATCTGAACCTGCTTTTCTTCGCCTCTCCAATTCGATCGATTCTGCTTGTGCCAAGGTATGATTGCTGGAGTGATTGCTTGTTGTGTTTGTGGATTGATCTGGATAATTGAAGTGATTTTGATTGGATTTGTATATAATTTGATTAGAATTGATTGGAATAGATGTTCGATTGTGTGGAATTAGAATATGTTTCTCGTGTTTTTGAATGTTTCTCCTTCCTGTTCACTTCTTCATCTAAAACAACAAGGATTTTGGTTCAGTCACACAGATCTTGGCATTTGCTTCGATTTTGAATGTTTCTCCCCTGAACAGCAAGGATTGATCTGGATAAATTGAAGATAATCTGCTGACCAATTTATTAGGAAATTAAATATAATTAATTTAATTATTAATATGTCATAATAAATTGAGATGGACAAAAATGCCCCTGCACTAAAGGACAAAATAGGCGGCTTTCAACAGTAAAAAAAGAGGGTTTTTGGATTTTGGACTAAAATGGCAACAAAATGCAAACCACAGGGACCCAGATGTAAAAAGTTTGAGATTTGGACTAAAATGGCAAAAGTGCCCAAACCACAGGGACCAAAATGGCAGTTTACTCTATTTTTTTTCTTTTAAATTTCGATAGACCAGTTTTACATTTATACCCTCATAACCATTTTAAACTTTCCTTATTTTTCATTATAGAGTACATTACAAGTTTTGTCCTTTATGTTTGTCCCAAATTGCAGGCGCTGTCCTTTGTCTTTAAAATTGATGAGTTTTGTCCTTAATGTTTGCAAATCTTGCACGTTATGTCCTTTAGGCCAAACCCAGTTAGATTTTTTGGTTAAAACTGATCATGTGCAAGGCACATGAGGGCATTTTAGTCTTTTTACCTCATTCATTTAATAGTATTTAAAAAATAAAACAAAATAATTAAAAATATTATTATTATTTTAACTATATATATATAACCTCCATCACCACCACCCTTCACCACCACCAGCATCAAAACCCCCCAAAAATCAAATCTCTGAACAAACAAAAAATCCCTAGACTCGGAATCAATCCTAATCAACCTAGGTCTTTTAACATCTTTGACAGAGTTAAACAAATTCCTTGAGGATGAATCACTAAACCCTTTAACAACCCCCAAATCACCATCGGATACCTTCCGTTTGATAATCAAACAACCAGAAGAACTTTTCTTCTTCACTACGTCAACAGAATGAACAGATCTCCCCAAATCTTTCATGTTATTAACATATAACAACAGAAACCCTAAATCCTATCGAAGAAACAGTAAAACAGCATCAATTGGAACAAAATTTACAGATCTGTGAAGGGGGAATTGAGATTGAGATAATGAATTAAGAGAAAATTAGGTTTTCTTACCGGAATTTGGTGATTTAAATGGAAGAATTTGGGTGTGCGTGTGGTTGAAGAGATGTGTGTGTGTGAATTTAGGGAATTAGGGCTCCTAGTATGAATATTGTATAGATGTCAGGCAAAACCCTGTGTATTTGTACACGGACGAATCCTAGACTCGGAAAACTCATCACTAGACTCGGAATCTAGTGGCAGTGGTGTCTGGTTGTGGCGGTGGTGTCTGGATGTGGCGGTGGCGTCTGGATGTGGCGGTGGTTGTAGGATGTGGCGGCGGCGTCTGGATGTGGCGGTGGCGTCTGGATGTGGCGGTGGTTGCTGGATGTGGCGGTGGTGTCTGGATGTGGCGGTGATGTCTGAATGTGGCGGCGGTTCTGGGTCAGAGGGTAGAAAGCGGTGGTACAAGGGGTGTTTGTGGGTGGTAGATGGTGGTGGTAGGTGGTGTTTTTAGAGAGAGAATGATATAGAGAGAGGTGAGGGAGAGTGACTGAGAATAAAGCTTATAAATATATATATAATATTTTTATTGAAAGGGTAAAAAAGACAAATTTGCCCTTATATGGGGTCTATGTGACCAGATTTAACAAAAAAAGTTAACTGGGTTTGCCCTAAAGGACATAACGTGCAAGATTTGCAAACATTAAGGACAAAACTCATCAATTTTAAAGACAAAGGACAGCGCCTGCAATTTGGGACATACATAAAGGACAAAACTTGTAATTTACTCTTCATTATAATTACAATCATGCGATAATGTAATTTCAACCATTGATTAAGAGATTAATGGTTAAAATTGATTTTTAATAGTTATGCACAAAATGTGAGTACTACAAAGAACCTAACACTTATTAAAATAATCAAATAAATAATTTGAAAAAAAGTTTGATATAAAGCCTTCATCCATCGCGTTCATTTTCCACTCGGTTTATTTTGCAAAAAGATACAAAAGAAAAACTTATTTTGTAGAGGAAATGAGAAACTCAAATTGTTTATTATTTTTTCAACTAATGGCTAGCTCACTTGGTAGAGACTCTTGTTTCTTAGTAGGAGGTCTTAGGTTCAATCATAAGCAAGGAGTAGTTTAGGGTTAAATTTGGTGTAACTTAGTGAGTAAGCATTGTCATTCAAAAGAAAATGTTATCTATATTTATGTCTATATCTATACTACCTTGTGGAAGTTTGTTTTCGCAGCAAGATTCACAGTTGGTTCACAATAAGTGTAAAGTTGTTTGTTTTCAATCCATCATGAGTACAAATCCTTGGGATTGGAGTGATAGCACGAGTACAAGTCAAGATCCTTCACAATGGATCAAGGGGTTAATGCCTAAACAATCGATTACCGCTAGTCAATGGGCATGTGTTGTAATCAAAATTTGAGTATTCAAAACCTTCTCATAAGCGAGAGTGAAACTGGAAGCAACAATCGTCCACCAAAGTTAAATCACATGAACGATTATCCATCATGGAAAAGTCGCTTTCATATGTATGTTGTAGGTCAAAATACCGAGTTGTGGACATGCTTTACTACTGATGCGTGTGAAGTGTTATATATATTAGGTGTATATTTTAAGCCCCTTTAACAATTATTTTTAGCCAAGTTTTAAATTTATAAAACACGATATTTTACTAACACTAAACACACATATGGGCAAGTGCACCCATCGTGAGCGTAGTATAGTGTTGGCAAGATACCGAGGTCGTCCAAGGACAAAAGAGCTTTTAGTACCGGTTTATCCTCAATGTCTAATCAAAATAAAAAGTTTAGAAAAATGTTTTAAGGTAAGAAAAATAAAAACTAACTAAAATGCTGAAAATAAAAATAAAAAGAAAAACAGATAGACAAGATGAATCACTTGGTTCCGACTCGTATCTAGTGTAACCTTTGATTATTTCCGCACTTTTGCACCTATTTAAGAGATTATCTTAGTTATTGTAGTAGGCCCCTCTTTTAAAGGTGACGTTACCCTCACCCTAGTAGTTTGAGTCAGCAAGGATACAATCCTAAAAGGGTGGATTATTGGAAGATAATTAATTAAGTTATTAATGCAAATTATGGTAGGCCCCTCTTTTGGAGGTGACGTTACCCTCGACTAAGTAGTCTGAGTCAGCAGGAATACAGTCCTAAATAGCCAGGTTATAGTATTAATAGTAGTTAACTTATGAGGGGATCAAAGAGTTTGGACCCCCGCCATCCAATACCGTTAAGTATTGAAGGAGGTCCTACTAAATTTGACCCAGGTCCATTGCAGGACCTCTAAACGCTGAACAATGGCAAGACCTTTACCAAACCGTTCCCTTAACCCCCGACCAGGTAGCCAACATACCTCCATATAGACCGTGGAGATATGAATGGTGAAAATCTTTTATTTTATATAGACAGTAAAATAATGCCAAGACACCACGGACAAACGATAAGGAAAGATCACCTTCAACATAAGCAACTAGTTATTAAAGTCATTAATACAAAACCATGTAAAAAGTGCGAAAAGATTAGAAATAAAAAGTATTACACTAGACACTTTGTCTTCACCAAGTGATGTAAGAGACTTAGGCAAACATGGCCTTGATTGTCAAGAACTCTTACGATCAATCTTGGATCCCGAGACGACTCACACACTCTACGATGGACAATGGATGATGGTGGTGGATGATGGTGTTATGGTGGTGGTGGGTGGTGGGTGAAGTGTGAGAGAGGTGGTGTGTCAAGGGTTGGTTTGAGCTTGAGCCAAGCACTCCTATTTATAGGCTGAACAGAAGCCCGGGCACGGCCCCGTGTCCACATCCTCTCTTTCTTCATTTAATGCAGCTTTGTCTTATTAGTTGACCACGCCCCCGTGTCCGCTGAGCACGACCCCGTGTGCAGAAGAATCTTTGTACTATGAAGATTTGCCTGGATTGTGCGAATCTTATAGTTGACCACGGCCCCGTGTCCGCTGAGCACGGCCCCGTGGTGGGCAATAGAAGCTTCTACCACTTTGTCTTTCCTGCTGACACTTGGGCACGCCCCCGTGCTGGCTGAGCACGGGGCGTGTTCTGTCTTCTGTTGTCTTGTTTTGCTTGGGAAGATGCTGTCGTGGGGTCGGGCATGCACGTCTTGTTCCTTTTATTGTATTTATGTCAGATTTTGATGTCTTTTTGCTTCTTTTGTTAATTTGAGCAAATTTAATCCTGAAAATACAAAAGGAAGACAAAAGCACACTTTTTCCAACATTAGTACTAAAAAAGGGTTAGTTTTATGCCACAATTGATGTAATTTATATGTTGCATTTTGTACACATCAAATACCCCCACACTTGAATCTTTGCTTGTCCTCAAGTAAAACTCTTTAATATGTGGCTATTACACTCCCAAATGGAATGAGTAGAAAAGAAGGTTTTTGGGCTTGTCATAGAGTGTCGGGATTTCCAAGATTCTTTATTTAGTTTTATTTTTATTTATTTACAATCCTATTCGTCATGATTTATTTAAAACTTTTCATAAGATAAATTACTTATTAGGGCATAACATGCCTCTTTTAAAATTTTACTTATATACAAGTTCACATACCTCACGGGGATCACTCAACACTCGGCCGAAAATGTATTTGTGGATCACTCGAGAGCGGCATGGAACTTACTCCTACCATAGGCTTGCCAAGCAATCAATCCTCCTCCTTTTTAACTTATAAACCTTTGTAAATATCAAGAGGACTTTGTGGGTGAAGGGTTAGGCTTGGGTTAAAGGTAGGTGGTTGGGTTAGTGGTTAGTAGAAAAAGGGCGAAAAACGTAACAAGTGTTGGTTTTCGTAAGACTTTCTATATATATATATATATATATATATATTTGTAACTTTTATTTTGATGAAGCTTTTATTCAAACAAAATTATTTTTGATGAACTTGTTTGTTTATTTTCTTTTTGCTTCATCATCAACACAAATATATATATATATATATATATATATATATATATATATTTTAAGGAAAGTCATACGAAAAACAGAACTTGTTACTAAAACAAAGGGTTAAAAATAAAAAGGTTTTGGTGGGTAAAAGGGTGTTTGGTTTGGGTTATGAAATGAAAAGGTTTAGGCTCAAAGGGGCTAACTAGGGGGATTTTGGGTAGGTGGTAAAAAAAAAATAATGGTGTAGAAATAAAAAGGGTTAGTCCTAATGCCTCCATCATTTACTTACTCGGGTTTAAGTTGGTAAGGACTGGGAATGTATCGTCACGGCAAGTTCTAGAGTCGTAAGAACCAAGCGGCTATTCACACAAGAAACGAAAAATGAGCATTTAGTTTAAAGATATGTAATTGAATGCTCAATAAAGGCTCAAAACTCACTTTTGTGGGAATGAGTTTTTATGTGATCAAGTATATATAATCAAATTTTAACTAAGTTTGCCATGCATTTTCATAATTTTCTTATGTTGGTTCTTTTTATCACGACGCTATCGGTTGTAAATTCGTAAAAATATAACCTTTTTGAGAACTTTAATTTCCCGGGTTAAACCTAGACAAGTAAAAAAAATTGAAAATTTTTGAAAAAATTTGGGGTGATTAGCGGTTCCAATAGAGTTTTGTGTAAGGCTTGTATTTAGGACTTGCAAGATTCAAGGTTTTAGCATCCCCCAACACTTAAATTACACATTGTCCTCAATGTGTCCCAAAAAATAAGTTTTTAGGTTGATTGAATGTGTAAAAAGGTGTAAAAAGCAAAAATTTTGTGTTATTGGGCACTGGACACGACCCCGTGTTGTCCGGGCACGACCCCGTGTTCAAGTGCCAGTAACAAAATTAAATCAAGAGAAACAGAAGCCTGGACACGGGGGCGTGTTGGGTGAACACGGCCCGTGTCCAGTTACCTGAACTGGGTCTTTTTCTGCAGACTGTGCAGCACGGGGCCGTGTTGGGTGGACACGACCCATGCCGAACTTATTGTAAACGAAGAAATTGTCGGATGGTCCTGTTTTCCTGCATGGGGTGCTGGTTCAAGTTTCCTTTGTATCCTTTGTCATCTCAACACCATCCAAACACCAATTTAACTAAAACCATCATTCATTAATCATAGAGAGATTTACATATTAGTCCTAAACACTAGATAGTTAGGTCAACGAAACACAAGAAATCTAAATCCAAGAAGTTCTAGCCTACTATTTATTCTACTAGCAAAATTTCCGAAAAGATAGATCTTTCGGTTAAAAGTGGCTTGAGAACTTCTCCCTCCGGGTATGGGTTCCTCACACGTCGGCGAGCCACTCTTCGATCTCCCTAGGGAGAAGAAAAGCGGGCTCATGAGCATTGGGTTGAGGAGGTGCAACTTCCACCGGGATTTCTTGGAGTTCTTCAAGAGGAGGTTCTGCCGGAATGTCATCCCAACCGGTGGGATTTTGGATTCCAAGTGCTAGGTTCCAATCCTCTTGAGGGAGGACTGGTTCCATGGGTGGTGTTACAAGAATGTTTAACCTCTGGTGCAAGAGGTTTATTTCTTGAAAACTGTTTTCCAACCCCACCGAGAGATAATTTATACGGTCAATGAGGACCTCCTCCACTGAAGTCATCTCATCAAGGGGTTCACGAAGCGCCATTACGTATCTTACGAGAGTTGCTTCAATCGATGGCCTCCTTTCCCGTCTACTGTTCCTTGAGTGCGCAGAAGAGGTTCCACTGTTTTGGCTAGACATTCTACGAAAACATACCAAAAATAGTTTGTTTTAATGAAACAGTATAACGGACACGGCCCCGTGTTCAACTTTCTGCAGATTTTTAGAACAAGGAATCTTGGCGTTTCAAATTATTTTCTTAACTTATGAAGCTTTTTGATCAGAAATAACTTAAAACAATGTTGTGTAACTTATTTTTAACAAGATTCCTTGAACAAAAATTCCATAAACATCACAACAAAGCTTAGAATCAAGCTTTAATGGAGTTGTTGGTGCAAGAAAGATGAAGAAGAAGGCAATAGATAAAAGAGGAAAGGACAAGATGCTTGTAAGAACCTTCTTTTAGAACATACCTAGGATGGTAAGTCAGAAAATCCTTTCAAATCTCTGTCCCTGGATGGTCCAAATGTGCAGGGTTCTTGGCTGCATTTATAGAAAACAACAGCGTGCTGGACACGGCCCCGTGTCGGCTGGACACGGCCCCGTGTGCAGGCAAGATCCTGACACGTTTTGTCCGTATTCTGACAAAAGTCAGAAGGGAATCTTTTGGTGGACACGGGGGCGTGTTGACCTGGGCACGGCCCCGTGTCGGAAGGCTGTTTTATGAAGTGCGTCCAATTTTTAAGGAACTTTCCCGAATCGGGCGGTTCCTTACTGGATGGAACAACCCCAAAGTGCCTAAGATACCTTAATTGATCTAGATTAAGACGAGAACGCAAGAGGTTGTCGGTGAGGGTGATTCCTATGCTATATGTAGGTGGACAAGTCCAACCCTTTTCCGGGCTCTCATTAAAGAAGGTGTATGTCGAATCGCTCAGGTCTATATATGCATCAAATGAAGTTGATGGGGAGTCCTTCACGGCACAATCGACACAGGGACGACTATCGCTCAAGTCCTCACTAGAGTTAGGAGTATCTTTGGAAACAACGAAGTTGTTTGAATGCGTTTCCAACTCTTCTTCTTGGTTATCGTCTTGGAAAAGACTATTGAAATCTTTCCTAAGTTCTTTTAACCAAGCAACAATTAGATCTTCTAGTTGAAATAATTCATCAAGAAGCATTTCTCCTAGAATATCCGGTTGGGAGCATTCGGGGGAGAGATAAGGATTATTTTTACTTTCGCCCCTCTTAAGGATACTAGGAAACGATGGGTCTATATAGTGGGGTTTATAATTTAGAAAATAACATTCTAATTCTTTATGGTTACCACCACATAATTGACACCACATTGTACCATAAGAGTGCCGAAAGTAAAAATTATCAGTATCACTCATGTTCGTGTCAGAAATTACCAACCGTCGGAATCTTACGGTTCTGTTTTCAGTAACTGAAACTTGGGCACGGGGGCGTGTTGAGTGGGCACGGCCCCGTGTTCAGCTTACTGTCTGACTTAAAACAGGATTGCCAGTTCCAATGATTGGGCACGGGGCGTGTTCAGCGGGCACGACCCGTGCTGACTTCTGCAGAAGCTGAAAAATTAAGAAAAATCCTAAAAAGAATGAAAAATAAGAAAAACGATTAGGCCGTTGATTCCTAACTTTCTTAAAATCCTTGTGTCCCCGGCAACGGCGCCAAAAACTTGATGCGTGTGAAGTGTTATATATATTAGGTGTATATTTTAAGCCCCTTTAACACTTATTTTTAGCCAAGTTTTAAATTTATAAAACACGATATTTTACTAACACTAAACACACATATGGGCAAGTGCACCCATCGTGAGCGTAGTATAGTGTTGGCAAGATACCTAGGTCGTCCAAGGACACAAGAGCTTTTAGTACCGGTTTATCCTCAACGTCTAATCAAAATAAAAAGTTTAGAAAAATGTTTTAAGCTAAGAAAAATAAAAACTAACTAAAATGCTGAAAATAAAAATAAAAAGAAAAACAGATAGACAAGATGAATCACTTGGTTCCGACTCGTATCTAGTGTAACCTTTGATTATTTCCGCACTTTTGCACTTATTTAAGAGATTATCTTAGTTATTGTAGTAGGCCCCTCTTTTAAAGGTGACGTTACCCTCACCCCACTTGTTTGAGTCAGCAAGGATACAATCCTAAAAGGGTGGATTATTGGAAGATAATTAATTAAGTTATTAACGCAACTTATGGTAGGCCCCTCTTTTGGAGGTGACGTTACCCTCGACTAAGTAGTCTGAGTCAGCAGGGATACAGTCCTAAATAGCTGGGTTATAGTATTAATAGTAGTTAACTTATGAGGGGATCAAAGAGTTTGGACCCCCGCCATCCAATACCGTTAAGTATTGAAGGATGTCCTATTAAATTTGACCCAGGTCCATTGCAGGACCTCTAAACGCTGAACAATGGCAAGACCTTTACCAAACCGTTCCCTTAACCCCCGACCAGGTAGCCAACATACCTCCATATAGACCGTGGAGATATGAATGGTGAAAATCTTTTATTTTATATAGACAGTAAAATAATGCCAAGACACCACAGACAAACGATAAGGAAAGATCACCTTCAACATAAGCAACTAGTTATTAAAGTCATTAATACAAAACCAAGTAAAAAGTGCGAAAAGATTAGAAATAAAAAGTATTACACTAGACACTTTGTCTTCACCAAGTTATGTAAGAGACTTAGGCAAACATGGCCTTGATTGTCAAGAACTCTTACGATCAATCTTGGATCCCGAGACGACTCACACACTCTACGATGGACAATGGATGATGGTGGTGAATGATGGTGTTATGGTGGTGGTGGGTGGTGGGTGAAGTGTGAGAGAGGTGGTGTGCCAAGGGATGGTTTGAGCTTGAGCCAAGCACTCCTATTTATAGGCTGAACAGAAGCTCGGGCACGGCCCCGTGTCCAGTGGGCACGGCCCCGTGTCCACATCCTCTCTTTCTTCATTTAATGCAGCTTTGTCTTATTAGTTGACCACGCCCCCGTGTCCGCTGAGCACGACCCCGTGTGCAGAAGAATCTTTGTACTATGAAGATTTGCCTGGATTGTGCGAATCTTATAGTTGACCACGGCCCCGTGTCCGCTGAGCACGGCCCCGTGGTGGGCAATAGAAGCTTCTACCACGTTGTCATTTCTGCTGACACTTGGGCACGCCCCAGTGCTGGCTGAGCACGGGGCGTGTTCAGTCTTCTGTTGTCTTATTTTGCTTGGGAAGATGCTGTCGTGGGGTCGGGCATGTCACGTCTTGTTCCTTTTCTTGTATTTATGTCAGATTTTGATGTCTTTTTGCTTCTTTTGTTAATTTGAGCTCATTTAATCCTGAAAATACAAAAGGAAGACAAAAGCACACTTTTTCCAACATTAGTAATAAAAAAGGGTTAGTTTTATGCCACAATTGATGTAATTTATATGTTGCATTTTGTACACATCAACTACACCATATAATGAAGCTCTCGAAGAAGCAGGTTCCAATCCACTTACTTTGGTAGGAATGGACGAAAGTGATAAGAAAGCTTATGATCTTGAGAAGAAAGCCTTTGCTATCCTTACTCAAGCACTTCATCAGGATATCTATCATCAATTCGTGTATTGCACCACTACAAAGAATTTGTGGGATGTCTTGGAAGCTAGAGGGGAAGGAAATGCATATCCGTCATGATCTTTTAAAGAAGGAGTTTGAAGGATTCTTGTTCATGGAAAATGAAACATTAAACGACATGGCTACTCGGTTCTATCATTTGCTTAGTGAGATGCACTCATACAGGGTTAATGCTTCACAACAAGAGATGGTCATGCGTTTTGCTGATGCTTTACCACCTAAGTGGAGTCAATTCAGTGAGTTGTTAAAGCATACCAGTGTTTTAGATACGCTCAGTATTTATGAATTCGCTCAAAAGCTTGAGAACAAGGATGAAGAAGAAATACGAAAGGCAAAATGAATTCCAGTTCCACAAAATCCTGAGATGTACTTTGGAGGTATTGACACCACTGTTAGTACCAATCAGCAACCGAAGCTTCAAACTGCGTTTATGTCAAATACAAACCCTTACGGACAAGCATTTGATCCAAAAGCCTATCTACCACCACCTAAGCCAGTTCAATCAGTTGGTCCTATTACAAACCCTTATGGCGAAGCATTTAATCCTAAAGCCTATCTTCCTTACCCATAAGCTGCTCCACAACAAACCCAACAACAAGCTTCTCAACAAGCCTCTCAACAAGCCTCTCAACAATCCTTTTATGGTAACAACATCTCTCAACATTCAAACCCCAACACCGTCAGATTTGATACCTCAAACTTTACCAAAGTCAGTGTGGAAGGTGCTCAGGAACATATAGAACTTCTAAACACAATGGTGAGTGTTTATTGTGGATTAGTCACTGGTCAAATTGGAAACATTAATTTGACATATGAAGACTATCAACAAATAGACAAGGATGAGATGGAGCTAATGGATATCAAATGCGCGTTTGCAAGTGTAGTGAGAAGAGCAAAGGACTACATGAGAAGAACTGGGAGAACAAGTTTGGAGAGCAAACGGGATACAAAGTATGGTTTTGATAAGGATGTCGTTACGTGCTTCAACTATGGTGAGAAAGGTCATTTCAAACGAGAATGCACTCGACCTAGCAAACAAGGAAATCAAAATCCTTTCCGAAATCAATCAAGCTCATCCAACATCAATCAAGACAACGATGAAAAAAGTATTGTAGCAGTTAACAACCCAAGAAACTCAAACCAGTCTGGGCCTTCAAACTCAAACAGAGCCTTAGTGTTGGTACACAATTTCTATCGCCTACGTCAACAGTCTAGGTCGTGTCTAACAGCTTGTAATAGGGGTGCAAAGTGTAAAAGTTAAGTTTATTTTGTGTATGTACCATTTCGCACGAAATGGACTTGTGATGTCCATTTCGCACGAAATGAAAGGTTGCCATTTCGTACGAAATGGATTTGCCATTTCGTGCAAAATCAATCTCCTATATATAGGGGTGTTGGGTTTTCATTTGGTACGAATTGGAGTTTGCTGTCACGAAGTGTTGCTGAATTTTCACCGTGTAAAAACGTTTTATATCAATGGAAACCAGTATTAAAGTGTATTTCTCTGCTTCTACTCACATTCTAACACCGATTATGTGTTACTAGATTGTTTCCGCCTCTCTAGTGGCTTTGATTTGACTCAGAACGACTCATTCAGGTCGAATATCGATCCTACAAGTGGTATCAGAGCTCAGGATGAGTCAAATCGACTGAATCAGTGCTTTGAATGGTTTAGAACTCTCTACTTCTACTCATTCTTGGATTTTTGAACAATTCCACGGACAAAATGGACTGATCTTTGAATATAACGTGTAAAACACCTGTTTAATCAATCCTTCAAAGTTTCAGACCTTAATTCGGACTAAAATTGATAAAAATGAGCCAAAAACTTCATTTCGTGTGAACGAACAGCATTTCGTTTTAAAATTTGTGTCCATTCCGTACGAAATCAACTATTTCGTGTGAGTTGTTATCATTTCGCTTGAAAAAATTGTTCATTTCGCACGAAACGGACTATTTCGCGTGAAAAACCATATTTTCTTATCATTTCGCACGAAAAGGAATTTTTAATCATTTCGCACGAAATGACATTTCAATTCGCTTGAAAGTGTCATTTCTCTTGAAAGGTCATTTTGCTTGAAACCTGATTTCGCTTGAAAGTCCATTTCGTTTGTGTGACTATTCCGTTTGAAAGTTCATTCCGTGTGGAAGTGTTTTCGTTTGAAAAGTCATATTTTCAAAAACTTAGAAAATTTTTTGAAACTGATTTCATTTTAAAATGGATAACCAAGAATTTATAACATGTTTTCCGGAGGGGGAATGACAGCAGTACAAACTCCAGCGAGTATTGTGCAGAACGTGAACATGGAAAACGAGCTTGGTACAATGCAAAAGCCTCCAAAGTTAATGAACATTGATGAATATTCAGGATGGTCAGATAGATTTAAGACATGGGTACAGGCAAATCATTTTGAATGTTGGATGAAAATTGAGTCAAGGTATGAACCTCCAACGAATGGAGCGGGTATTGAGAAAGCACTCCATCAGTTAACTCCGCTTGAACAGGGCAATTTCAAAGCTGAAAAGAAAATGATGAGTATCTTGCAGCAAGCAATCAAAGAAGATATTCTAGTTCTGCTACAACATCAGGATAACTCACAGTCTGTCTGGAATGCATTGAAAGTGAAGTTTCTTGGAAGTGTTTTGATGATAAAGAGCAAAACGGCATTGCTGAAAAAGGAATTTGATATTTTTACGGGTATCAAGGGTGAGTCAACAAAAGAGTTGATCGAGAGATATTGTCATCTGGTTGTAGAGATGAAGCGTTTGAGCATTGAAAAAACGAATTGGAGTTTGCTGTCACGAAGTGCTGCTGAATTTTCACCGTGTAAAAACATTTTATATTGTGACAACTCGAACCCTTGATCCTGATCGTCGGGAGACGAACCTATGGTTGTTATTATTATTATTATTGATATTATCATCATTATTATAATTATTGCTGTTATTGTTATTATTTTATCACTATTATTAATTGCGAAATAATAATAATCCGTGACGAGAGTTTCGATTATTTACGTATGAGTTTTAAAAACCGGGCCAGTCCGTTGAGTGAGACGCCTAACCATTTAACGGATTCACGCACGTGGACTAGGCCCAACCCAACTAACCTAAAACCCTACCCTATACACATATCCTAAACCCCCATTTAATGTTCCTTAAAAACCCTAAAGTTTCTCTTCCAACTACTGTAGCCGCACATACACTCCCTTCCTGCTCTCACCTTCCTCTGGCGACAATTCCAGCAGTCGGCGACAAAATTTCCGGTGCCCATCCCCTTGTCCGATCACACCCACACCTTCGTCCTGTCTGAACAAGCTCCCACAAAGCCCCGCTCCCTTCTTGCTTCGTTTACCCACACACCTCCAAACATGAAATCCCTGTTCCTCCTTCGTTGCCATCCTACACACACCTATTATAGGAAGCAGAGAGAGAGAGAGAGAGAGAGAGAGAGAGAGAGAGAGATAGAAGGAGCTGAGAAAGATGGAGAGCCGCAACAGCGGCGGCAGCCTCGCCAACAGCGGCAGTGGTGCGGCGGCGCTTGAGCTCCGGCAGAAGCTCGATCAGTGCTGATGTGCTGAAGCTGGTGGTGGTGATCCAAGTTAGCGGCGGAGGTGGTTACTGGATGGATTCGAGTTACGGTGCAACTATAGCACACACATCTTCACTCGTTCCATATTTCTCCGGGTATGGTTGACCAACGTAACACAAGTAAATTAACTACCGAGCAAAGCAAAGGTTGCTCGATACAGTTTAGGACGGACGTTGCAATCGGACGGAGTGCGTGGTTTGTAAGTATCATAATAACAAACTTGTGGTTTTAAATTACGATATGTTCTACTTTCCCTTCCACTGCAAACTAGAACCATGTTTTATAAAATTTTAAATTTGATTACTAATTATGCTAATGTTTATAACAATAACTAATACGTTCAAAATAGTTAGTGGCTAAGATCCTGGTCGTCACATGCCTCGCGGTAATACTCCGCATGTGGATTTTGAGGGTGTGACAGATTGGTATCAGAGCCATTGGTTATAGCGAACTAGGTTTTAAATATAAAATATTTTTGGCTTGGGAAATAAAAATATATTTTATATGGAAACCAGACTATATCCGTTCTTTAGTGTAAACCACAACGACACCACACTCCGGATTGCAAGGTTCGTCAACTTCAGATGCTCACCTGGTAATGGTAGACTAACGAACTTTTACTTGTGCATAACTTATACGCATGTGTGTATGTATATAATTAGCATATATGTGCGTATATTTAGTATTTAACACAGTGGATCATACGAAGGCTAGGCTAGCGTGTTACGTGTTAAACAGGAGTGAGTCCTCCTAAACCTGGTTCGAAACCACAATACACTAAGGGCAGGGAACCCATTTATTCCAAGCACTCGTCCACGTATTTCCTGATATCATCCCTGGACGGCCAATCAACGCGAGGGACGTCCACTCGATAGACCTGCCCAGGGAAGGCCTGCTACGAAGCACATAGAGAAGTTACGAGAACGAACCGACGAAGGGGAGCCACCCCTATATCGTGGAATATTAGAAAGAACGACGACGTCATTCGCATCCCTTTTACTTGCGTATTTCTTTTCCCGACTTAAGTAGTGAGACTTGTTCCCTCATACGACTGATCACCTAGATTCTTGAAGCATTCTAGTAAGTCTACACCTTTTGGGTTTCCGTTTGCACGTCTCGAACACGAAAAGCATGCGTGGTATATGCTTCTTATTGTAGTGTCAGCAATCGTCTCATGTTTCCATTGACCACAGAGTTATTTCTCCCTAATCCCTTGTTACATGGTTAACCCCTATTCAAGTACAACCTTATACCTTAGCACGCCCCAAAACCCAACAAATTGATAACTTTCTTACAAACTGGCGTATTTGGAAGCGTGGCTAGACGAAGACACGAGCCAGTCAACCCACCGACGAGTACGGCGACCTTGATGCTTACCCTATCCTCCATTTGTCAGAACTGTTATTGTTTGACGACTTCTCTGATTCAATGAATCCTCCCACTAACTTTCGTACGAATCCGCGTTTGTTGCTCAGATGGTATCCCCGCTCCTATCGTTTCTTTATCATGACATCCACGTTTCTCCGTTTAGAGACCTTGACCAGATTTCCCTCTAATTTGGGGAAATTCAGCAAGCTCGGCTGCTAGTCAATAAACTCCTTGAATCTTAAAAATCGTGACGTGTGATCCAAACGTATCCTTTCAGACATGTTTTTATTACCTTACATGGAAGTCTTTCGACGACACAAGCACTACTTCGGACTCGTCCTCGCGACTTCGGTAGTCTATTCAAATTTGGTTACTTACCGGTTTGGGAGATCACAAACTCGTTTTTTTTCACATACGGCTCAGCTCAGAACATCTTGTTAGACGTTTTAGTGAACCTAAACCCCCCCGACCCATACGACGACCGTCCTTCTCTATCATTGGTTCTTGTTGTGCCATTCATACTGACGTAACACCTCTTATCGGCAAAACGACGTTCTTTATCCAAATCGCCCACGGCTTAGGTACGACCAGCTACCTCATCGACACCAGATAAATCCTTATTGCCGACCACCAAGCCTTTTATGTTTTGTCTCAAATTGAACGCATCAATTTTGACTACCCTTCTTGCATTGTCTCGCTACTCGTGTTATGTTTTACGGATTCCATGATCCTTATCCTACTCTGCTCTGCGCAAATCTCCGTTTGGACGAAATACTTCCTACGAATGTTACTCGTTGGGGCAACGAGCCAAGGATACCCCGGGGGTAACGGGTATCGCAAGCACTGTTCTTCGAACTCGATACGATCAACACCTAGTCACGACACTCGAATTTATTCCATCCTGTCAATATTCGACACTTGTTTCTTTCGGCGACGCCCGAACCCATTCTGAAAGTCAGTGGGGAATCCAAACGACTCCTACGCTTTACCTTGGAACTTCTACGACGCAAAACCGCCTTGCGCTAAGTTTTCAGTACACGACTTTTAACGCCACAAAGCCCGCACTTCTCGACCGTATACGCAACCTCTCACGATTTGAACTCAAAAGGGGCATCACCTAGCATCCGAGAGATCCTCAAACGATCCGCAACTCCAGCAACTGGAAGATAATCTACGAGGTGCTTCTATCTTATGCTATCATATCCGGGGCATCGATAACATGTCTGCTGGTAACAACACGCGACCAAAGAAACTGACAAGTTTCCGAACTTGCAACCATCTACTTGATAGAAGTAGATACTAGGCACGAGATGCCAACTTCTCTTTTACCTGATCGTAACCCACGTTTTGCATCCGATTCTTCGCAAGGCTGTGCACGAAAGACTTTTGGGCTCACTGTTAGGCATGAGCACCGCCTATCGTCCGCAAACTGATGACTGGGCCAAACGCACCATCCAAACACTCAAAGGCATGCTAAGAGCGTGTGTTATCGACCCTTGGATACTAGTGACACTTCCCTTCTGTAGAATTCTCTTCCAACAACTGCTACCACACTAGCATTCAGGCAAAACACCATTTGAGGCATTGCACTAACGCAGATGCCGGTCACCTCTGTGTTGGGCGGAAGCCAAAGTACCGGCCCAGAACTTGCACTTGACACAACGAGTGGGATTGCCCAGAACAGACAACGCATGACGGCAACCCCAGTCCGTCAGAAAGGCTACGCGGATAAGCGTAGGAAACCTCTAGAATTCCTAGTCGGAGACTGGATTCTACCTAAAGTTTCACCCTGAAAGGGTGTGGTACGTTATGGCTAACGAAACGAGCTTAATCCGTGATATGTTGGACCGTTCGAAGTATTGAAACGATCAGTAAGGTAGCATACTGACTAAACCTGCCTGAAAAAGTTGAACGCGGTACACAACATCTTTCACGTACCTGATCTGAAGAAGAGTCTGTCAGATGAAACATTCGTTATTCCTTTTTAGGAACTTGTGATCAACAACAAACAACGCTTCGTTGAGGAACCGGTTGAGACCAGGATAAAGAAATCAAAACCGTCAAGCGTGGTATGGTAACAACAGAACGAGTCCGTTGGAACTCGCGCCGTGGCCCAGTGTTTACCTGGGTATGGGAAAACCAGCCGATGCGCATGTATCCCCAGTTGTTTACAAACCTTACTTCCAGCGCTGAGGCTACAGCTGAATTTCGGAAAGAAATTTCAAACCAACAGGAGGTGATGTGACGCCCCACGAAAACGTTTAAACACACTAGCTTGTCAGTGGCTGCGTGCTAAATTTCGGGACGAAATTTCTTGAACTTGGGGATAATGTGACACTTCGGGTTTTCCTGTACGTTTCTTGGATGTTATAATTAAATTTGTGAAATTCCATACTACGTGAGATACGTGCAAACTCTGTGAATCCTATGCTATGTGATTTTTCGGGCTATGTGACCTTATGTGCTATATGGCTTACATGTTCGTTCTGTGGACTTTCATGAAACTGCTTGTATCTACGTATAGTAACGGAAATCTAAGTATATATATTTAGAGTGAATCGCATGACTTTTTCTTAAATTTCGAGGACGAAATTCCTGTAACATGGGGAGAATGTGACAACTCGAACCCTTGATCCTGATCGGCGGGAGACGAACCTATGGTTGTTATTATTATTATTATTGATATTATCATCATTATTATAATTATTGCTGTTATTGTTATTATTTTATCACTATTATTAATTGCGAAATAATAATAATCCATGACGAGAGTTCCGATTATTTACGTATGAGTTTTCAAAACCGGGCCAGTCCGTTGAGTGAGACGCCTAACCATTTAACGGATTCACGCACGTGGACTAGGCCCAACCCAACTAACCTAAAACCCTACCCTATACACATATCCTAAACCCCCATTTAATGTTCCTTAAAAACCCTAAAGTTTCTCTTCCAACTACTGTAGCCGCACATACACTCCCTTCCTGCTCTCACCTTCCTCTGGCGACAATTCCAGCAGTCGGCGACAAAATTTTCGATGCCCATCCCCTTGTCCGATCACACCCACACCTTCGTCCTGTCTGAACAAGCTCCCACAAAGCCCCGCTCCCTTCTTGCTTCGTTTACCCACACACCTCCAAACATGAAATCCCTGTTCCTCTTTCGTTGCCATCCTACACACACCTATTATAGGAAGCAGAGAGAGAGAGAGAGAGAGAGAGAGAGAGAGATAGAAGGAGCTGAGAAAGATGGAGAGCCGCAACAGCGGCGGCAGCCTCGCCAACAGCGGCAGTGGTGCGGCGGCGCTTGAGCTCCGGCAGAAGCTCGATCAGTGCTGATGTGCTGAAGCTGGTGGTGGTGATCCCAGTTAGCGGCGGAGGTGGTTACTGGATGGATTCGAGTTACGGTGCAACTATAGCACACACATCTTCACTCGTTCCATATTTCTCCGAGTATGGTTGACCAACGTAACACAAGTAAATTACCTACCGAGCAAAGCAAAGGTTGCTCGATACAGTTTAGGACGGACGTTGCAATCGGACAGAGTGCGTGGTTTGTAAGTATCATAATAACAAACTTGTGGTTTTAAATTACGATATGTTCTACTTTCCCTTCCGCTGCAAACTAGAACCATGTTTTATAAAATTTTAAATTTGATTACTAATTATGCTAATGTTTATAACAATAACTAATCCGTTCAAAATAATTAGTGGCTAAGATCCTGGTCGTCACATGCCTCGCGGTAATACTCCGCGTGTGGATTTTGAGGGTGTGACATATATCAATGGAAACCAATATTAAAGTGTATTTCTCTGCTTCTACTCACATTCTAACACCGATTCTCTGTTACTAGATTGTTTCATCCTCTCTAGTGGCTTTGATTTGACTCAGACCGACTCATTCAGGTCGAATATCGATCCTACAGTTAGTAGTTCAAGCATATGAAGGATGTGATTGGTCAGTTCAACTGGGAAATGGATGATATGGAGGAACTGCTTGTTATGCTAAGATCATCAATTACATCAAACATGTCCACAGAGAGGAATTTTCTGAAGATGATGATTGTTCTGGGTATAGCGGTAGTTCTGATGAGGAAAGATCAAGTGCGGGTGATTATGGTTCGGATTCAGATGTAAAGGAAGGAATTGATGTTGAGGTTAGCAGTTTGCTGAAAGAAACTGAGGATGGATCTTCTTCTTATCAAACTGGCTTTATGGCAAATGTTGCGGCTTCAACAAGTTAGGTACAAATCGACATCCCTAGTATATGCAATGATTGTGCAGATTTAAGACATAAGCTTGAAATAGTTAATAGTCACAATCAAGGGTTGGTAGTTGATCTTTCTAAATGCAAGGAGGCAAATATGGCTTTAACTCGGAATGAAAAAGAATTCAATTCTGTAATTGAAACTCTTAAGAAAAGTGTGTCTGAGTTAACAAAAACAATTTTGAACAAACAAACGGGTATTAATAACTACATTAATATCATTGAGGAAACGAAAAAGGAGTTAGCCATTGCCAAATGCGAGCATGATGCCATCAAGCTCAAATTGGAGAGTTATTCTAACTCCCGATATGTGCTAGATCACATCATAGAAGTTCAAAAACTAAAATGGGATGTCAATTTTGGTTATAAATCGGGTCCACCGCCGTTGAGACACAATAATGCCAAATTGCCTGACGAGGAGGAAATGCCACGTTTTGAACCATCTGTACATCTTAACCCGGAAGAGTTTTGTAGCAGGATTAGGGTTCAAACTATAACACCCCAAATTTCGTATGCTATAAAAATAATATTATGTTCGTGATGCTAAATAACAGAAAACGGTAACTATAAAACGGCACCGTAAGAAAATGATAGTAAGTTTAAAATATATGTATGTAATTAAGTTAAACAAAAGAAAAGAGACCAAGTTAGTATGGGAAATAACACATTTAAACACACTTTAAAAGACAAGGGGCTAATATGTAAATGTGCAATGAAAATTGATAAAAAAAAGGGCCAACATTTCTCTTGGCCGTGTACGATCGAACAAGAGGGAGAGCAAGGGAAAACCCTAGTTCTTCAAAATTTTACAAAATTAAAGGAGGTAAAGGCTGAATTATCAGTGCATGAGTTAGGAGATTGATTCCTTAAGTGTCTCTAACATCAAGTAAGTCGAATTAAGTGTTTTGGTGATGTTTGATTAAGTGGGTTTTTATGTAATCTATGAATGTAATGTGAAATTTAACCTAAATGATAGTTGTTATGAATATGTAGATGGTAAAATATGTTTAATTTTGTGTATAGTGATGATTTGGGGTAAAACCCACTTATATACCATATGATGATTTATAATTTGTAGAACCCTCTATATGTTAGTTAGTATGATGTTGATGATTGAAGCAAAATGTTGATGAAACCTTGATGAGTAATTGAATTAGAATCAGATGTTTATAGATAGGTTGGCAAATTGGAAAATTAAGGATGTTTATGCTAATCAAAGAATGAATTAGGGAAGAATGTGCTTAAGATACTTGTACTTATGCTTTGTAGATGGTACGCACGCCATGTGTTCGATGAAATGACTAACTTAATTTAGTTGTGATTATTATCCTTCTTTAATTTCTTCCTTTCATCGTTCGGTTCCTTTGGAATAAACCGAACATGATACAACTTGCTTTCTAAAACTTTTATTTCATAAGACCCGTTCATAGCGGATCATTCTACATACTACATAAACTATCATGAATAAGATTTTTAGTACAAACGGTAAATCATCAATTAAAGTTAGAAGGCATAAAACAACATACACTATTTTAGTGCGACCCATTCATACGGTTCGACTACAAAACATTCCATCATACCTTCTTTAGTGCGACCCGTTTATGCGGTTCGACTACATAACATTCCAACATACATTATTTTAGTGCGACCCATTCATACGGTTCGACTACATAACATTCCAACATACATTATTTAGTTCGACCTGTTTATGCGGTTCGACTACATAACATTCCAACATACATTATTTTAGTGCGACCCATTCATACGGTTCGACTACAAAACATTCCAACATACATTCTTTAGTGCGACCCGTTTATGCGGTTCGACTTCATAACATTCCAACTTACATTATTTTAGTGCGTCCCATTCATTCGGTTCGACTACATAACATTCCAACATATATTCTTTTTCTTTGACCCATTAGTGATGTGTCTATTACACGACCATTCTGTAACGAATTTCGAATACCACTATATATATCAATAAACATTACTACAAGTAAACTTTAACCGTACAAGTAACGTACCTCGTTCTTAATTTCCTTGTTGCTTCACGTGACTTGAACTTTCTTCCTTACACCTATACATAACCATTCATACTTAGAATGCATGTCTTATACTTATTTACATACATCTTTTGATAAGACACCATATATTTTTAAGCCTACTTCATAAGCACATTCAAGTCATGATTATTACATAAGGTTTATGACTAACATGGCTGAATTCTTCATTTAGGCATTTCATCAAACACTTGGTATGCATAACATCAACAAAGCATAAAGTACAAGTGTTCAAAGCATGGTTCTACCAATTCATTCTTAGATTATCAAAATCAACCAAAACTTCATACAACAATCATACCAAATCAGTTTCAACTATCAATTATTTACCAATAACAATTCTCACACTTAACCATTACAACAATATGCACATAATTCATTCTTGTTCTTCACAATCTTCCTAATTCAAGTGGGTTTATACTTCAAGTCATTCAATTAACCAAACTCAAACAACATTCTTGTTCTATTGTGTAATTCTAACTCACAAATACACAATTATTCACATTACTATAAGATTGGGTTGAAACCCATTTTTCACAATTCATCATTTTAAGAAATTCAACTTACCACTTTGATGAACAAGCTTAGATGATTAAGATTTTGAGTTCATGCATCTGATTTGGCTTCTTAAACCCTTCTAATTTGGAGAATTTTGGAACAACAAGGGTTGTTGTTCTTGCCCTTCCCCTGATCGACCTCCAACACACACACACACTGAATGTGTGAAATGTGTGTTTTATTTTAGTTAATAAATCTTTCATTCAATTGTTCAACTTTAGTCCCCCAGGTTCTAGCTTTATTTTATTGATGCACAAATTCTCATTCTTTCTATGTTATCATTTCATTTATTTAACTTAGTTATTTAACTAAGGTTATCATACTACATTCTTGGAACTAATTTTAAGATAAATAAATAAATTGCATATTTTTGGGGTGTTACAATCTACTGATCTGGGTCAAGCACTGCTGAAGACATAAAGTACTGCTGGAGTCAAAACAGTGGAATGGGAAGCAGTAGTTTTTTTATTCATTGTATTGTAATGTAATCAGTAGTTAGCAAGCAGTAGTTGGATTAGGTCAGTAGTTTGAGTTTGTTAGGAGGTTAGATGTCACTATCATTAGTGACGTCAGCAAAGATGCCGCAATGGTTTTCTCGTGCCTATAAATAGAATAGTACCCTGTACTGTTCTATTAGCTCTTTCATCACTTGTCTTCCTATACGAACAAATACTGTGAGCTCAGACTGAGGGGGAGTTTGTGATATATGCATGCAATTGTAATTGAAGTTTGAAATAAATTCAATCATTCGGTTCAATGATAAACTTGTGTGTTGAAAGCATGTCTCCTGTTTGATTGTGTGCAAAGTTTGTTTCCATTTATATTCCGCTGCATTTAATTATTCATCTTCTTAATTCTCAAACGAAAACACAATCATAAGAAACTCAGATCCTAACAATTGGTATCAGAGCTCGGACAGTCAAATTTGATCTAACAATCATTTTGACGTAAAAGTTCAGCTCACAATTGTTGATACTTATAACTGTTCGTTTCGTTGAAAAACAGAGTAAGGTTTAATCACGAACAAAGTTGATTAATCAGTACCTGTAAAACAGCCAGGATGACGTCACAATCACAAGATGTTAACAATAACATTGGTTTACTCTTCAAACCACCCATGTTGAAGCGAAATGAGTACAACATCTGGCAGAGAAGGATGGGTCACATCCTTGCTCAACAGAATACCGGATGTTGGAAGTCGGTTATCTTTGGACCACATGTTCCAATGGTGCCGAGTGCTGAGGATCCAAAGGGTTTTGTGCCTAAGAATGTTGAAAACTATACTGAAACATATTTTCAGAAATTTGAACTGGATGCCAAGGCATTTAGCATCGTTGCATCTGCTTTGCCCAATGAAATCTATGCTGGACTGTTACACTATAACAGTGCCAAGGAATTATGGGATGCACTTAAGGAACAATTTGGGGGAACTGAAGAAGTGATTGAAAATAATAGGGAAATTTTGAATCAGCAGTATGAAACATTTTGTCATGTTAAGGGTGAAACATTAACTCAATAGTTTGAGCGATTCAGTTGTCTCATTAGTGAGCTAAAACTTGTTAATGTTGAAATTCCTAAGTCAACACAAAATAGCAGGTTTCTTAGATCACTGCCTGAAAAATGGGATATAATTGCCTTTGTGACCAGAAATTCTATTGAGTTCAAAGATCTGACCCTGACCCAACTTCATGGTAGACTCCTGACCTATGAAAGGGAGTTAAACCAGAAAAAGAAGTTGCAAGAGTCTGGTAAAGTTGCAGATGACTACTCATTTGGCAACACAGCTCTTCTGGGTCAGGAAGAGTCTGGCAGTAGTAAGGATCAGAGTTATGATCATTTTATTGACATAACTGCTGGTGGTAACTTCAACTCTGATCCTCACTCATCCAATTTTGCTTTCACAGCAAATGGAGAAAGCCAGAACTCTGATAATCTGTGCTTTGAACTCAATGACCTTCAGCATTTTGATCCAGTTGATTTAGAGGAAATGGACATTTTGCACCAGGTTGCACTACTAAGTGTTAGAACAAGCAAGTTTTACAAAAGGACAGGGAGAAAATTCCCAGGGTTGCATGGGAATTTAAAAGTAGGGTTGGATAAGACTAAAATCAAATGCTACAAGTGCAACAGGCTAGGTCATTTTGCTAGGGAATGTAGGAGTCAAACAAATGGACCTATTATAACTCACCCTAGTCCAAGACCACAAAATAACCAAAGCACTGTGCAGTATTCTAATTATACACCCCTGCTGCCCATTTAAACACTGCTCATTATGCAAACCCTGTTCCTGTGCATTATGTTCAAACCACTGTCCGACAAATTCAGTATGTCCAAGATCCTATCCCTCAGGTTCAAGTGCAAACAGTTGCACCACAACAAGCTGCACCACCAGCAGTGGTTCAACCAGATCAGCAAAGCTTTTTCACTCAAGGCTTTTCTCGACTGGAGCAGCTTACCTGATGAGCTAGGTAATGAAAATTTTGCACTCTATGCTACTAATGATGCTTCTAATGATGAATTTTGTTTTATGGCATTAGAGTCAATACCAGAAGGGCTGGAAACTGAAGAAGGACACTCAAATGCTGAAACAGTGGATGAAATTGCTGAAGCAGTGGTTACTGCTCTTGCTGATGAAATACTGCTGGGAGAAAGTTCAGACCCCCTGTTGGAACCACTGTCTGACCCCTGGTCTGAAGAAGAAGAGAAGAAGCATGGTGAAAAGGAAGAGAGGGTGGCTGATGAGAAAGAGCATGCTTGTGACTGTGCCATGATGGCTGCAGCTAAGGTATCATCTCAGGTTCTTCAAAATCTGTGTTCAGACAAATGCATCATAGAATTTTCTAACATTAAAGAGGTGAATGAAAACCTTAGGGATAGAGTGTTAAATGATAAAGTTCAATTTAAGAAGTCTATAAAAGAACTGAAAATTAAATTGGCTGAAAAAGACAAAGAAATCTGCAGTCTAAAACAAGAGCATAGCATAACCAAGGACCAAGTCCAAACCATGATAGAAAAATATCAAGTTTGCAAAAAGGAGTTGGAATCCACCCAAATCACTTGTGAGAAATGGGTGGAATCCTGCAAAGGTTTTGAGATAATGCTTGAGAAATAACTTGAAAGCAATGTAAAATTTGGCACTGGGTTTAGGAAAAATGACCAGGTTGAAAACAATGCAGCAAATCAAGTTGGTTCTGTTGAAATCATTCCCACAAACAAGTATGGCCAAGAGGTTAAAATAACTGATAAACTTGGTAACAAGATCACTCTGGAAAGATCTGTGGGGTCCTCAACTTTTGAGGAAATTGAGAAATACCAATTTAAACCCACATGGTCTGATGAGTGTGACATCCTTGAAAACTTCAAACCAATGGACTTAACAACCATTGATGGTGTAAAAGCTCCTAAGGCTAAGGTCATTCCTCTTAAGGACATCCCAACAGTGGTTCAAAACTCTGTTGCAAAGGAGTCTAAAAAGAGGAAGAAAAGAGAAAAGATTAAAAACTTGTTTTGTGTTTTTTTGTGAAAAGAAAAATCATTTAACCAAAGATTGTTTTCATCTAAAAGCATATGATCTAAACAAAACAAGTACTGTTGTGCCTTCTAAGAGTTGCACCATCTGTGGGAAATCAAATCATTCCACTCAAGAGTGTGTGTACTTGAAATCCTTTGAAGTAAAAAAGGAAGAGTACATGTCAAAAACACCAATGAGTTCGTCACAACCATCTGTTAAGTTCACCAAGAATCAACCACTATTTGTGCCAGTTCAAACAACTGTTACAAAACAGCTGAACCAAACCTCTGTTAAAAGAGATGTTCAGGTGACAGATGCACCCCCTGCTAACCAATACCGAAGAGGTAAAGGTCAACCACCATACCAAAGGATCCCACATGTTTATGAGGTTTACAAAAAACCTTCTAAACCAAGAGTGAACAGGCATCCTTTTGGTTATCAGCAGATGATAGGGTAAGACCCCCAACAGTGGTTAGAGAAAAACATTCCCAAAAATGTTCAAACCCCTGAGCTAACCACTGTCCATCCACCTGAACTTAACACAGACACTATTGAGACCCCATCCAAAGCCTTATTGGCTTTGGAGATCCTAATGAACTAACCTTTTTACTTCATGTGCAGGGAGCTTCTGCATGCTTAGATAGTCTTTGGTATGTAGATAGTGGAGGCTCCAGGCACATGACATGATGTAAAGCCCTACTCAAAGATTTCAAAACTCATGGAGGGGGTGATATATCCTTTGGTAATAATAGTAAAGGGAAGGTTCTGGGTCTGGTACAGTTCAATCTGGTAATGTTAAGTTTGAAAATGTCAATCTAATAGACAATCTAAAATTCAACCTCCTGAGTGTCTCACAAATGAGTGATAAGGGCTATGGCTCATTCTTCACAAAGGATTGTTGGACCAGAAATGGTTAAAAAGATTGAAGAAATAATAAAAAATGGAAAGACCTAACTTGTTTCTCAAAGGAGTGGCAATGTCTATGTAGTTGATTTGTTAAAAGAGAGCCCCAGGACTGATGCCTGTCTGTTCTCAGCTGCCTCTAACAAAGAGACAGAATTATGGCACAGGAGATTGAGGCACACAAATCTCAAGACAATCATTGCTTTGTCAAAACAGGGGTTAGTAAGAGGTCTTCCTCAAAAATTGTACACCTGTCCTGAGCATTGTGTTTCCTGCTTAAAAGGAAAACAACAAAAAAGCTCATACAAGTCCATTGAAGAGTCCAAAACAACCAAGTGTCTGCAAATGCTGCACATAGATCTGTTTGGCCCAGTTAAAGTCATGAGTCTTAAAAAGAAAAGATATTGTTTGGTGATTGTAGATGACTTTTCTAGGTTTACATGGACTTATTTCTTATATTCAAAAGATGAGACTGCAGGCATTCTGCAAGACTTTGTTAAACAGGTTGAAAAGTAGTTTCACTTGCCAGTAAAAGTCTTCAGGAGTGACAATGGCACAGAGTTCAGAAATAGGGAGTTGGATGATTTCTGTGTGTCAAAAGGAATTGTAAGGCAGTACAACATTCCAAGGACACCAGAGAAAAATGGGGTTGTTGAAAGAAAGAACAGGACATTGATTGAGGCTGCCAGAACCATGCTTGCTGATTCAGGTTTGCCATTAACTTTTTGGGCAGAGGCAGTAAACACTTCTTGCTATGTCTAGAACAGAGTTTTAATCAACCCCAGGCATCAAAAGGCTTCCTATGAACTGCTGTATAAAATCAAACCACTGATCTCATACTTTAAAGTATTTGGCTGCCCATGCTTTATTTTGAATTTAAAAGGCTCAATTTCAAAATTTCCAGCCAAAGTAGACAGTGGATATCATTTGGGATACTCAACCACTGCTAAGGCCTACAAAGTGTTTAACACAAGGACCAAAACAGCGGAAGAGACTTTGAATGTGAAGTTCAATGAACTTTCTTCAATGAAAATCCCTGCAAATCCTCCAGAATTGTTTGATCTTGATAAATTTACTTTTGAAAATGTTTCTGTCAAGACTAACAGTGCAGGTCCATCACAAAGTTCACCATTAGACTTTAGATATGAAGTCATCATTCCACAACAAAAGTCTGCATCAATTGGAAGAGCAACAAATGTTCAAAACAGCTGTCAAAGCTCAACCACTGCTACCTCAACAGTTGTTGACCAAAGTACCCTTTAACCCCTGCTTCCACATCATCAAACACTGTTGACATTTCTAAAAGTCAACATGTGTCCACACCACTGCCTCCAATTCCACCTCCATTTGAAGCCACTGCTGGATCATCAAAGTCACCAGCAGTGGTTAGCTCAGATGATTCATATCTGCAGCCTTCACCACTTAATGCCATTGTTCCATACAAAGGAGATCTTATCTTCTTGAAGTCCCATCCACCTGACCAAATCATTGGCAACATCAGTGAAGGGGTACTCACAAGAAGTCAATCCCAAAACATCTGTCTTTTTGCTGGTTTTCTATCTCTCCATCAGCCAGTCAAGTACCAAGAGGCACTGAAAGACAACAGTTGGGTAGAGGCCATGCAAGAGGAGCTCCAACAGTTTAAAAGACAACAAGTATGGGAGCTTGTACCACTGCCAGAGGATGTGAGTCCTATTGGCACAAAGTGGGTCTTCAAAAATAAAACTGATGAAAGGGGCATTGTTGTCAAGAATAAAGCAAGGCTTGTGGTTCAAGGTTTCAGACAGGAAGAGGGCATTGACTATGATGAAACTTTTGCCCCTGTAGCAAAATTGGAAGCTATCAGACTGTTCCTGGCCTTTGCTATCAACCACAACATAAAGGTGTATCAAATGGATATCAAATGTGCTTTCCTCTATGGTAAGATTCAAGAAGAGGTATATGTTTGTCAACCTCCTGGCTATGAGGATCCATTTTATCCAAATCATGTCTACAAGCTAAATAAAGCTTTGTATGGCTTGAAACAAGCACCAAGAGCCTGGTATGAAACTCTTTCCACCTTTCTTCTTTCCATTGGTTTCACAAGAGGTAAAATAGACAAAACACTGTTTTTAAAATGGAGAGGGGAAGACTTGATGATTGTCCAGATTTATGTGGATGACATCATTTTTGGAAGCACATGTAATAAAATGTGTGAAGAGTTTAGACAACTCATGACAGCTGAGTTTGAGATGAGTGCAATGGGTGAACTCCAGTGCTTTCTTGGTCTCCAAGTAAGGCAACTGCAAAATGGTACTTTCATCCATCAAGGAAAATATGCCAAAGAACTTTTAAAGAAATTTGAGATGGATGATTGCAAACCATGCAGTACACCCATTGCAACCACAAAAATAGTCATGTCTGATGAAAAGGATGATTTGGTGGATCAAACATTATATAGAAGCATGATTGGGTCTTTATTGTACCTAACTGCATCTCGGTCAGACATCATGTTTGCAACATGTGTTTGTGCAAGATACCAATCAGCCCCTAGAAAGTCTGACCTTATTGCTGTAAAAAGGATATTCAGATATCTCAAAGGTGCTCCCACACTTGGTATCTGGTATCCAGCTAATGGGAATATCAAGCTTTCAGGTTTCTCAGATAGTGACTTTGCTGGATGCAACACAACAAGGAAGTCCACTTCAGGAGGGTGCCAATTTCTAGGTGATTGCTTAGTATCTTGGCAAAGCAAAAAGCTAGCAGCTGTTTCAACATCCACTGCTGAGGCAGAATATATAGCTGCTGCAAGCTGTACAGCCCAACTGCTTTGGCTTCAAAATCAGTTGCTGGATTTTGGTATCACTGCCCTAAAGACACCTCTCATGTTGGACAGTCAGGCAGTAGAAAATATCATCAAAAATCTAGTTTCACATTCAACCACCAAGCACATTGATATCAGACATCACTTTGTGAGGGATTGTTATGAAAAAGGTTTGATTTCTCTACACCATGTTCCAACTAAAGATCAGCTGGCAGATGTGCTAACCAAAGCATTAGACACATCCACCTTTGAAAGCTTGATCTCTAGGATTGGCATGCTGAACATGGACTACCAGGAAAAATCCTGTTTTTCTATGAATAAAAGCATTAAAATGTTTTCTGAAAATAAAAAATCCATCCTTAAAAATAGCTAAAAATGAAATTTTCATTAATCCTTAAAAGTCTGCCATAACCACTGTTTTGTTAAAACATCTGTTCTGATAACTGTTGTCCACTGCTGAAAGTCAACCCCTGTTCTCTCAATTCCTTGGTAATCACTATTGTTCAAAATCAGTGTTTTCAACTACTGATAAGCTATCCTCTGATAGTTTAAAGTCACCCATTGTTTTCATTATAACCGTTGCAACCACTGTTATTGCTCCATCAGTGGTTTCATTAAACAACTGTCTTCCATTACTCATCAGGGGTTGGCATGTGGACAGTACATAGCGATCAGATCTTTGTAACCACTGCCACGTCAGCATTCACTTTTTCTCCTATAAAACCCTGATCGAAACCCCCAAACAGGGTTGTCACTGTCTGTCACACCCCGATATTTCCACGCATTACCGGTGGGGAGTATCGTGACGTAGTTGATATCATCATAGTCAAACAACACAATATTTAAATGCACAGCGGAAGCAAAAGATAGATTCATTCCAACCAAATAATTTGTAATATTAAGTATCACAAAATAGTTGAAACAGATCCATAGGCGGATCAAAATAAAAAGGAAACTGTTCAACAGACTTCGACATCTAGAGCTTGCGAGACTTGATTTTTGATGCCTGGAGTAGCCAGCCTATTTCGTATAGTACCTGCACTTAGCCTTTTGGGAAAATACGTCAGTTTACACTGGTAAATACAACTTAACTGACTCATTTTGAAAAGAGTTTGAAAATTAGTTTGAATGCACTTAGGCAAAAATACCTCTTATAACTTGGGACAATTATTCAAAAATAATCTTGTATACATTTTTACTTATTTGTCGTCCATTAGGGCCGGTTGTAGGGCCGGACAAGATTAACTGACACGCCACAGGTATAATGCCCACAAGGTTAATTCCTTTAAGTGGATTACCAGTTTTTACATAATGCAACTGTCTGGTGTACGCTTACACCCCGTGCTTAGGTCGTGGCCATTTCTTTAAATGATGCCAAGATATCCCAAAGGCCATACACCAAATAATACATAATAAAACGAGTTATGTAATTACATTAATCACAATCCGATTTAAATGACTACATACCCGACCACGCGGTATTATTATAATACCGTATCCCAAGCCCGTATAGGGAAAATAAGTTAAGAGTATTTACCTGAGCAAAGTATAAATCAAATACAGCAAGTGCACGTAGCTTTTTACTGGGCTCCTAATCTGGAACGAAGGTTTATAATAACCTATTAGAATCCTAACGGGTCTTTAATTAAGCTTAGACTTAGACCGGTTAGTTTTCAAAAGAGGATACGGTAAAAAACGCATGATAAAGCGAAGAACGGTTTAGAATGTGGTTTTGATCCTACAAGCTTGGACACTTGTTTAATATGGGTAACTTAAACACATTCTGGATTTTGAGACAAAAACGATATGGTTTGACCCGCTTCGACTATATTATGCAAACTAGTTACGTAAGTCGTTCTGAACGCGAAAAGTACGTAACGGGTAACCATATGAGTCATATACAAGTTTCCTAAGTTAATATGTCTTAAATATGTTGTGACATCAGTAAGATATCTTCTATTATGCCCCAAATGAATTTAAACTCAAATTATGCCCCGTAGGGGTATTTTTGTCAATTAAAAGGTTATAATTTTTTTTAATAATAAACTGAGTTACGGGTCTGATATAATCAGTAAGGATACTTATTTTAATAAGTTATAACAGTAAATTATCACATATATGTGAAATTTATCATTTAAAACCAAACTATGCACCTTAGGGGCATTTTGGTAATTTCATTTAGGCTAAAAAGGTCAAAACTGGAAATCTGAGTTTAAAACTTTTACTTACCGTTAATATATAAGGATTTACTGAAAATATCAGTAGGTATCAAACCTTATATGTTTAAAATAGTTTTAGCACATACTATGCGTTAAAAACGCTTAAAAAGGCGATTTGGAGCCATTTCCGGGTTTTCAAGGGAAAGCTAATATTTTATTATTCCAGAAGGCTCAAAATACATATTTATCATATAAAATCAGTAGCAAAAGATTTGGGGCCAAAATGATTTGTAAAACTCATTTTATAGCCCAAAATGGAAAAACCGGCAATTACCGAAACAAGCTTAGAACTCTAAGTTATGCTCAGCCTAAAAATAAATAAAAATCTCCAAAAATCCCAAAACATTATTTTATATTAGTGGGTAAAAATTTTGGTATCAAAAATCGGGTTTAGATAGGCTATACGCTAATTAAACCGTTTAATTACTAAAAACTTTCTAATTACGCTAATGGGCATAACTCTTAATCTAGACCTCAAACTGATGTCAAATTTTAGGTACAAGTTTATAAATCAGTAACTAAGGTTTTTACTCTTTTACATTTTCAAAATTCATGTTTTAAGGTCATATGGGCATAATAGTCAACATTTAGGCATTTAATGGAAATATGCATATGAATCGGATAACTAATGAACCAAGTTGTATAATCACAGAGGGTTATACTTATATGAAACCTGGTCCTAATGAGGCTCTAAGGAATTTCTAAACTATGCTCAAATGGGTCCGAACTGAAAGTCAAAGCAGAAGTTAAATTATGCGACTTTCGGTTCTGAACTGAGCCTAAACTGAAAATTGTCGGGTTGAACATGTTTAGACATGTTCTTACATTAATTACCAAGTTATATTAATGATAAAACAGGTTGCATAGCTTCTACATTGCTAATTATGCATTAATTTGATATTAAGCTTTCTGTTGACTTTTTAATATCAAGTTTTACCCGACAATTGACCTAGTTAGAGTGGGAATCAGAGGGTGCCCTTTTAAGGGTTTATTGCCCACATATTTACCATCTTATAGGTACTTTTAATTCGAGATTTGACGAGACAATTATTGATTAATCTCGAAGTCAAACCTTAATTACGACGATTTGACTTTAAGCTAATTAACTAAGCTAAACTGAATTAAAGATGATTAAGGACACTTACAAAGGTCCTAAGTATGATTTGGAACTTAAAGGACTTGCTTGCTGACCAGGGGAGCTCCAGAGACCAGCTTGAAGTGAGATGCAAATGAACCAAGAATGTTGCCACAAGAGGTCTCTTTATATAGTGAACTAAATGCCACAAGATAACCCCAACTAAGTCTATAAATGTTGCAAGATGATCCCAGGTGTCCCTATGATGATAAAACCAGTTTTCAAGTCCCTGATTTCGAAAACCACTTATGTAAGGCGGTGCAACAGGCTGAACAGGCATCTGTCCATTTTCTGCTGCCAGCAACGGTCTTACGGACCGTAAGAAATAACCCTTGCGGACCGTAAGAACCTCTTACGGACCGTAAGATTTTGGCTTTGCGGTCCGTAACCGACCTTCATCTGAAATGCCCAGTTACCAGCCTTACGGACCGTAAACCCTTGTCTTTGCGGTCCGTATCCGCTTTTTAATTATTATCTTTGTTCAGCTCCGCCACCTTACGGACCGTAAGGTGGTCTCTTTGCGGTCCGTATCCGTTCATCAGAAGACAAAAACTTGCAAACTTTGAAGTTTTGACCATGCAACTTTGTAACTCCGAATCTCATGCTTTCTTTTCAGTGTAGGGACCATATGATCAGTTCTGAAAGGGCATGCATGCCTAGCCATGCACTTATGTTGCCTTGGATTTTTGTGTTGCATGCTTTTAAGGGACATCAATTCTTTTGGAAAAGAATTGGCCATATACTTTATCGTAACATTATTTCTAAATCCAATTCCTTATAAACTGAATTTATTTATTTTAGGAATAACCGGTTAAATATATCAGATGTTTATCATAACGATTTAAGGTCTTGGGATTTATTATTATTTGGTCGCTCAGAGGTGTTAATTAACATGTCGACCCTTTTAAATCCTACCATACATCTTTTACTCGATCCGGGTTCCTGACACGCGTATATGACACGTGTATTTATTCTATTGGGTATGATTTTACGAGGTGTTACATCCTCACCCCCTTAAAAGAAATCTCGACCTCGAGATTTACTGGAACAAATGAGGGTACTTTTCTTTCATTACGGATTCTACCTCCCATGTGTATTCGGGACCCCTACGGGCATCCCATTTAACCTTGACAATAGGTACATGCTTCCTCCGAAGCTTTTTAATCCTTCGATCCTTAATCGACAAAGGCTTTTCCACAAATTTCAAGCTCTCATCTATGTGCACATCTGTATGTGGTATGACTAGCGATTCATCTACTAGACATTTCTTTAGATTGCAGATGTGGAATACATTGTGAATACCACTGAGCTCTTCAGGCAAGTTCAACTTATAAGCCACTGACCCAACACATTCGATAATCTCGAATGGTCCTATATACCTCGTGCTTAACTTACCCTTTTTACCAAATCGCATCACCCCCTTCCAGGGTGATACCTTAAGCAAAACTTTATCACCCACCTCAAATTTGAGAGGTTTTCGCCTTTTATTAGCATAACTTTTCTGCATATCCCTGGCAGCTTTCAGGCGGTCGCGAATCTGGACAATCTTGTCCGTTGTTTCAAAGACTATGTCAGGTCCTGATAACTGAACTTCTCCTACTTCCGCCCAATAAATAGCCGTTCTGCATTTTCTACCATATAATGCCTCAAAAGGCGCTGCCTGAATACTAGTATGGTAGCTATTGTTATAGGAGAACTCGATCAATGGCAGGTGATTATCCCAACTACCACCTAAATCAATCACACATGCACGAAGCATGTCTTCCAAAGTTTGGATTGTACGCTCACTTTGCCCATCCGTCTGTGGATGGTAAGCCGTACTAAAATTTAAGCGCGTGCCCAAAGATTGTTGGAAACTTTTCCAAAAATGTGATGTGTATCTAGTATCTTTGTCAGAGATGATTGACACTGGTACGCCGTGTAGAGATACAATCTTATCTACGTACAATTGGGCTAGCATGTCGGAGCTATAAGTCTCCTTAATGGGTAGGAAATGTGCTGACTTACAGTCTATCTACTATCACCCATATAGTATCATTTCCTTTCTTTGTCTTTGGTAACTTGGTGATGAAATCCATTGTCACCATCTCCCACTTCCATGTGGGAAGTTCAGGTTGTTGTAGCAAACCTGACGGCTTCTGGTGTTCAGCTTTGACTTGCGCGCACGTCAAACATTTAACTACGTAGGCAGCTATAGACTTTTTCAAGCCTATCCACCAATAGTTTGCCTTTAGATCCTGATACATCTTATCAGCTCCAGGATGAACGGAATATTTGGAACTGTGGGCCTCCCGGAGGATAACATCCCGAAGTCCTCCATAAACTGGAACCCATATTCGTCCATTTAATCTCAAGATTCCGTCATTACCATAGGATAACTGTTCTTCAGTTACGCCTAGCTTTTCATCAGGATAGTTAACTTCTAGCACAGCTTCCTTCTGCACAGCTAACAACCTTTCGTTCAAACTATTCTTTATCTCAATGCTCTTGGCATTGATTCTTATAGGTTTCACTATTTCCTTCCTGCTTAAGGCATCAGCAACCACATTTGCCTTGCCTGGATGGTATCTTATCTCACAGTCATAATCATTCAAAGTTTCCATCCAACGTCATTGCCTCATGTTTAAATCCTTCTGATTAAACAAATGTTGAAGGCTCTTGTGATCTGAATAAATCACACTCTTGGTCTCATACAAGTAATGTCTCCACAGTTTTAGTGCAAATACAACGGCACCCAGCTCCAAGTCATGGGTGGTGTATTTCTTCTTGTGCACCTTTAACTGTCGTCAAGCATAAGCAATAACCTTGCCCTTCTGCATAAGCACACATCCCATTCCGGTGTGTGATGCATCACAATATACCACAAACTCATCAATTCCATCAGGCAATGTCAAAACAGGAGCGTTGCTCAACTTCTGCTTCAAAATATCGAAAGATTCTTGCTGCTTAGGCCCCCAGTCAAACTTGTTATTCTTGCGGGTGAGTAGAGTCAGGGGTGCTGCAATTCTTAAGAAGTTTTCAATAAATCTCCTATAGTATCCTGCCAGTCCTAGAAAGCTGTGAATCTCCGTAGGCGTCTTGGGCTCTTGCCAGTTCATAATAGCTTCAATTTTAGTGGGGTCCACTTGGATACCACGCTCACTAACAACATGTCCAAGGAATTGGACTTCTCGAAGCCAAAATTCACACTTTGAAAATTTGGCATAGAGCTTTTCTTGTTGAAGTAGCTTAAGAATGCAACGGAGATGCTTCTCATGGTCAGCTTGGCTTTTCGAGTAAATGAGAATGTCGTCGATGAAAACGATGACAAATTTATCCATGTAAGGCTTGCAGACGTGATTCATGAGATCCATGAATGCGGCAGGTGCATTAGTGAGCCCAAAAGGCATCACTAGGAACTCGTAATGACCATAACGAGTCCTAAATGCAGTCTTGTGTACATCTTCATCTTTAACCTTCAATTGATGATAACCTGACCTCAAATCGATCTTAGAGAAGTAGCCTGCCCCTTGTAATTGATCGAACAAATCGTCGATCCTGGGCAGAGGATACCTATTCTTGATAGTGACCTTATTAAGCTCACGGTAATCGATGAATAGACGCATCGATCCATCCTTCTTCTTGACAAATAGGATTGGCGCTCCCCAAGGAGACGAACTAGGTCTAATGAAACCTTTGGCTAGCAATTCATCTAGTTGTGTCCTCAATTCCTTCATCTCTGTTGGTGCCAACCTATAAGGCGCTCTCGTAACAGGTGCAGCTCCGGGGATGATGTCAATTCTGAATTCTACTTGCCTATCTAGTGGTAGACCAGGTAGTTCTTCTGGGAAAACATTAGGGTACTCAGAAATGACTGGAATATCTTCAATCTTGGGTTTCTGCTCATCAATAGTTAGTTGTGCCATATAAATGACACAACCCTTCTTCAAACATCTAGATGCCTTGAGCATAGACACTTGCTCAGGCAGTCCATACTGGGTATCTCCCTGAATGGTAATTGGCTCACCAGATGGAGTCTTGACCACCACTTGCTTCTTATTGCACACTATCTGGGCTTGGTTACGAGATAACCAATCCATGCCTATAACTATGTCAAAACCGGCTAACTTCAAAGGAAGTAGGGACAATGGAAAAGATTGGTTCCTAATGGATATGAAACATCCATCTAACATGGTTGATGCGGTTTCTAAGGTACCATCAGCTAATTCCATCTCATATTTCACACTTAGGGTTTTAACAGGTAGATTCAGCAATTTACAAAACTTATTATCTATAAATGATTTATCAACACCTGAATCAAACAACACCCTTGCATAAACATCATTTATGAGGAAAGTACCTGTGATCACATTGTCGTCCTGCACAGCTTCCTTTGCATCCATTCGGAAGACCCTTGCATTGGTCTTCTTGACCTCTTCAGGCTTCTTGGCTTATTTAGGGCAATTGGTTTTAATGTGCCCTTTCTCATTGCAGTTGTAGCATGTGGCATCTTTAATCTTCTTGCAATCAACAGTCTTGTGCTCTTTAGACTTGCATAACCCACACGCAGGTGATCCTGACTTAGACTTGGACTCCAGCCTGCATTTTCCAAAGTGGCGTTTTGGCAAGTTTTGCACTTTGGCTTTTCCTCAGCTTGTTGGCTACCCTTGTTGGATCCAGACTTCTTCCTGAAGTCGGTGTTACCTTTATGCTTCTTTTCAGATCTTCGTGAGTTATCATCCTCACGCTTTCTCTTGCCTTCTTCCGAATTCCTGAGCGACCTTAGCCTGACCGCGTCCAAGGTAAGAGACAGAGATAGATCAGCTGCTGATCTGAAATTAGCAGGTTTGGACGCCTTAACACTGGCTTTGATTTCTGGGGCTAAACCCCCAATGAAGCGAGCAATCCTTTTGGGTTCCGGGGTTATGAGATATGGAACCAGCCTAGACAGGGTATTGAAACTGGTGAGATAAGCTTGACAATCTAAATTCTTCATCACCAACGATAAGAAATCTGATTCAATTCTTTCAACCTCGTGCTGCGGGCAATAATTCTCCTTAATGAGAGCAACGAACTGATCCCATGACAAATTGTAGAGCGGGATCTTCCCAATAGCTTGAATGAGAGACTTCCACCATGCTAGTGCCTCTCCCTTGAACGATTAGGATACATACTTCACTACATCCTTTTCAGCACATCCGCTGATGTCAACTACTGTGTCCATTTCATCTAACCAGGTCGTACAATCAATTGCCCCCTTTTCCCCAGTGAAATCCCGGGGTTTGCAGGAAACAAAGTACTTATAGGTACAGGACTTGGTACGTGGTTTGTCATCAAACACTATCCTTTTAGATGGAACACTATGTTGATTAGATGAATGTCGATCACCATCTTTCTTTGGTTCCTCTTTCTTAGAGGGTGGCTTGCTGTGAGCCTCTGAATGAGTCTTAGGCTTGGAATGCGGTGCGGATAGGGTCCTACTTCGAGTCCCGCTAGATTCATTATACTGCCGCTCTATAGCCTTTGTAACAGCATTATCTACTAATGCTTGCAGCTCCGCACCGGTAACATGTATCTTAGTATTTTCATGGTTTTCCACCGGATGACTGTTTCCCTCTTCTGACCTAGTCATGTAGCTTTAATTGCTACATAAAGAAAATAAGGACAAGGTTTATTTAGAAACCTAAACAGTACTATCGTTCTTGACAATTTATTAACGATGGTTTTAATAGCCATTTTAGTTAATTTGCTAAATATATAATTATTCAGGATCTTTATCATAATCCTAAACTATAAATTAGTAATGGCACAAAAGGCCTAGTCACGTAGACAAGTTTAATTTATAAGCCCAGATTTTATGGAATCAAGGCATTAAGGTTTGAATCAAAGTTCGTTACCTTTTCTTGACAGGGAGTTGTAGGCTACCACTGTCCTTAGTCCCAGAGGACGTTAATTATAGCCCGTGGGCACTTCATCCTTAGGGGATGATTATTTTAAATAAGGGAAATTTAGAATATCCCAATTTAAGGATGACTTGTGTGATTTTTATCGATTCACATTTTTGCCAAGAGTGTTAACATGCTTTCAGATGTTAACTAGGATTGGAATCTTTTGAATAGGTTTTACCATCTTGGCCATGTCTACAACGACATAAAGGCTAGGTTTACCTTTAAGATTCTTTTTAATATTTAACTCAGAACAATCCTAAATTGAGAGGTTAATATGGATCTGAACCTAATTATGGAACTACCATCTTGGCCCTGTCTTAAAATGACACATGGCTAGGTCTGGTCCCGTTTTTAGATTTTGCCATTTTATTATAATGGTAGATCTTTTAGTAGGAATGTTATTTTATTTACTTCACATTTTATGTTTATGCACATAATAAAATAAAATGAAAATTAAAACTAACCAATCCATTAAAAATTAACAAGTACAATTTTGCCCTAAACGGGACTTCTACTGAAATAACATGCCCACGCAGGGGCTCAAACAAACAAACATTCCCACGCAGGGGTCAACAGAAAGACATGCCCACGCAGGGGCAGAATACAAAAAGACATACCCTCGCAGGGGTTAAACAAAAAGGCATGCCCACGTAGGGGCCGGATTGAAAATAAGGAAAATACAACCAACAATTTAAAGGATTCAATGGTCCTTCTTGCTCTTCCCTTTTATTAAATTTGTCAATCCCTTAAAGAAGCCTTGTTGTTCCCTGCGATCTCTGTGAACTTCCCGCTCAACCTGATCCAATCTTTGGAGAATTTCCTCCCGTTCTGGCGGGGAAAACCTTGGTATCTGCGGCTGATGTGGAGGTCGAAGAGGCGGCTGTTGTTGGTATCCATAAGTTGGGTATCCAACTCTCCAAGGAGTTCCGTAGGGCCCTTCGGGGTTGAGAGCGTTGTAGTTCCACGCTGCCAAGTATGGGTCGACCTCAGCATAATTGAAGCCAGTGTGAGCCGGCTGCTCAAAGGGTTTATACGCTGCTGAACCAGCGTATGTAGGAATTGCGTTGTCAAAACCCAATGGTGGTGGCACGACAGGTGCAGAGTTCACTTCCGGGTTGGGGTTTGAAGGTCCCCCCATCTGCTGGTCTTCTTGGAGTGGCGGGTAGTGGCTGCCACTCGATGGTTGAGGGGTGCTGATAGGCACTCCTCCTCGCACGGACATCCGTGTGTTCGATCTCCTTCACCTCGGCGGCTCAGGAGGCTGTTGCTGAGGTGGTGGTGGTGGCGGGGTAACTGCCACGAAACGTGAATCCCCGGAAGGATCCTGTTGCTGCTGCTGCTGGTGAGGCGATGAATGGTAAGAGGGTGTAAAATACCATACATACTGGTTGAATCTTGTTTGGTAGCAGTCAGGACCACGGTAGGGTGATCCATGAAAAGATGACCCATCAGAAATTTCGATGGGATGTGTGGGGGTACCGATCGGTGGTTCAGTGGGGTCGGTATCCTCATCCATATTCATGGCGTGATCTCCAGAAAAGTGATCTTCAGGTCCCAATGGGTTAACACCCACTGGTTCCTCGAGGTAGTTTGCCGGGTTGAACCGGCTACGAAAAATATCTGACAGGTTATCAAAGGAGTGACGAGAGTTGGACCTCTGGAGAGGGATAAATGAAGGTTGTGGGTTTTCAGGTTCATTTTCTGAATGGGGTCCAAAAGAGTGAAGATAACATGGTGACGAGCTTAACGAGACTGACCGCCTCGTTGGCTGCAGATGTGTCCTCCAGTCCCCCCTGGGGACTTGTGCTCATGGCAATGGGTGGGGTTCGCCTTTGAGACGGCCCGGCCTCATGGTCGTGGCCTGCTATAGGTGCCTTTCCTTTTCCCCTAAAGAATCTTGGCGGCATATTTAAACCTGTCAACATAAATAAAGATAACAACAAAATATATAAGACAAAAATAAAACAAAATCAGGATTTGTCCTATGTTCTTTGTCTAGACTCAAAAATTTGAGGAATGTGCAACTGTGTAACTGAGATTAAACACAAAAGGTAGTGTTTAATTCACTCAGTGTTGGCTCTGATACCAACCTGTCACACCCCGATATTTCCATGCATTACCGGTGGGCCCGGTGGGGAGTATCGTGACGTAGTTGATATCATCATAGTCAAACAACACAATATTTAAATGCACAGCGGAAGCAAAAGATAGATTCATTCCAACCAAATAATTTGTAATATTAAGTATCACAAAATAGTTGAAACAGATCCACAGGCGGATCAAAATAAAAAGGAAAACTGTTCAACAGACTTCGACATCTAGGGCTTGCGAGACTTGATTTTTGATGCCTGGAGTAGCCAGCCTATTTCGTATAGTACCTGCACTTAGCCTTTTTGGAAAATACGTCAGTTTACACTGGTAAATACAACTTAACTGACTCATTTTGAAAAGAGTTTGAAAATTAGTTTGAATGCACATAGGCAAAAATACCTCTTATAACTTGGGACAATTATTCAAAAATAATCTTGTATACAGTTTTACTTATTTGTCGTCCATTAGGACCGGTTGTAGGGCCGGACAAGATTAACTGACACGCCACAGGTATAATGCCCACAAGGTTAATTCCTTTAAGTGGATTACTAGTTTTTACATAATGCAACTGTCAGGTGTACGCCTACACCCCGTGCTTAAGTCGTGGGCATTTCTTTGAATGATGCCAAGGATATCCGGGACATGGTCATTTAACCCCCAAAGGCCATACACCAAATAATACAGAATAAAACGAGTTATGTAATTACATTAATCACAATCCGATTTAAATAACTACATACCCGACCAAGCGGTATTATTATAATACCGTATTCCAAGCCCGTATAGGGAAAATAATTTAAGAGTATTTACCTGAGCAAAGTATAAATCAAATACAGCAAGTGCACGTAGCTTTTTACTGGGCTCCTAGTCTGGAACGAAGGTTTATAATAATCTATTAGAATCCTAACGGGTCTTTAATTAAGCTTAGACATAGACCTGTTAGTTTTCAAAAGAGGATACGGTAAAAAACGCATGATAAAGCGAAGACCGGTTTAGAATGTGGTTTTGACCCAACAAGCTTGGAAACTTGTTTAATATGGGTAACTTAAACACATTCTGGATTTTGAGACAAAAACGATATGGTTTGACCCGCTTCGACTATATTATGCAAACTAGTTACGTAAGCCGTTCCGAACGTGAAAAGTGCGTAACGGGTAACCATATGAGTCATATACAAGTTTCCTAAGTTAATATGCCTTAAATATGTTGTGACATCAGTAAGATATCTTCTATTATGCCCCAAATGAATTTAAACTCAAATTATGCCCCGTAGGGGTATTTTGGTCAATTAAAAGGTTATAAATTTTTTTCAATAATAAACTGAGTTACGGGTCTGATATAATCAGTAAAGATACTTATTTTAATAAGTTATAACAGTAAATTATCACATATATGTGAAATTTATCATTTAAAACCAAACTATGCACCTTAGGGGCATTTTGGTAATTTCATTTAGGCTAAAAGGTCAAAACTGGAAATCTGAGTTTAAAACTTTTACTTACTATTAATATATAAGGATTTACTGAAAATATCAGTAGGTATCAAACCTTATATGTTTAAAATAGTTTTAGCACATATTATGCGTTAAAAACGCTTAAAAAGGCGATTTGGAGCCATTTCCGGGTTTTCAAGCGAAAGCTGATATTTTTATTATTCCAAAAGGCTCAAAACACTTTATTTATCATATAAAATCAGTAGCAAAAGTTTGAGGTCAAAAGGATTTGTAAAACTCATTTTATAGCCCAAAAGGGCAAAACCGGCAATTACCGAAACAAGCTTAGAACCCTAAGTTATGCTCAGCCTAAATATAAATAAAAATCTCCAAAAATCCCAAAAAAATATTTTATATTAGTGGGTAAAAATTTTGGTATCAAAAATCGGGTTTAGGTAGGCTATACGCTAATTACACCGTTTAATTACTAAAAACTTTCCAATTACGCTAATGAGCATAACTCTTAATCTAGACCTCAAACTGATGTCAAATTTTAGGTACAAGTTTATAAATCAGTAACTAAGGTTTCTACTCTTTTACATTTTTAAAATTCATGTTTTAAGGTCATATGGGCATAATAGTCAACATTTAGGCATTTAATGGAAATATGCATATGAATCGGATAACTAATGAACCAAGTTGTTTAATCACAGAGGGTTATACTTATATGAAACCTGGTCCTAATGAGGCTCTAAGGCATTTCTAAACTATGCTCAAACGGGCCAGAACTGAAAGTCAAAGCATAAGTCAAATTATGCGACTTTCGGTTCCGAACTAAGCCTAAACTGAAAATTGTCGGGTTGAACATGTTTAGACATGTTCTTACATTAATTACCAAGTTATATTAATGATAAAACAGATTGCATAGCTTCTACATTGCTAATTATGCATTAATTTGATATTAAGCTTTCTGTTGACTTTTTAATATCAAGTTTGACCCGACAATTGACCTAGTTAGAGTGGGAATCAGAGGGTGCCCTTTTAAGGGTTTATTGCCCACATAATTACCATCTTATAGGTACTTTTAATTCGAGATTTGACGAGACAATTATTGATTAATCTCGAAGTCAAACCTTAATTACGACGGTTTGACTTTAAGCTAATTAACTAAGCTAAACTGAATTCAAGATGATTAAGGACACTTACAAAGGTCCTAAGTATGATTTGGAACTTAAAGGAACTTGCTTGCTGACCATGGGAGCTACAGAGACCAGCTTGAAGTGAGTTGCAAATGAACCAAGAATGTTGCAACAAGAGGTCTCTTTATATAGTGAACTAAATGCCACAAGATGACCCCAACTAAGTCTATAAATGTTGCAAGATGATCCCAGGTGTCCCTATGATGCTAAAACCAGTTTTCAAGTCCCTGATTTCGAAAACCACTTATGTAAGGCGGTGCAACAGGCTGAATAGGCATCTGTCCATTTTCTGCTGCCAACAACGGTCTTACGGACCGTAAGAAATAACCCTTGCGGACCGTAAGCACCTCTTACGGACCGTAAGATTTTGGCTTTGCGTTCCGTAACCGACCTTCATCTGAAATGCCCAGTTACCAGCCTTACGGACCATAAACCCTTGTCTTTGCGGTCCGTATCCGCTTTTTAATTATTATCTTTGTTTAGCTCCGCCACCTTATGGACCGTAAGGTGGTCTGTTTGCGGTCCGTATCCGTTCATCAGAAGACAAAAACTTGCAAACTTTGAAGTTTTGACCATGCAACTTTGTAACTCCGAATCTCATGCTTTCTTTTCAGTGTAGGGACCATATGATCAGTTCTGAAAGGGCATGCATGCCTAGCCATGCACTTATGTTGCCTTGGATTTTTGTGTTGCATGCTTTTAAGGGACATCAATTCTTTTGGAAAAGAATTGGCCATATACTTTATCGTAACATTATTTCTAAATCCAATTCCTTATAAACTGAATTTATTTATTTTAGGAATAACCGATTAAATATATCAGATGTTTATCATAACGATTTAAGGTCTTGGGATTTATTATTATTTGGTCGCTCAGAGGTGTTAATTAACATGTCGACCCTTTTAAATCCTACCATATATCTTTTACTCGATCCGGGTTCCTGACACGCTTATATGACACGTGTCTTTATTCTATTGGGTATGATTTTACGAGGTGTTACACTGTCGAATCGAATTCAAAATTCCTTTCTCAAAACAGTTACCATCCATTTCTCTCAAAATCACTCATCCTCTTCTTCATCTTCTTCCTCTCGCAAACACCTTCAAATCACCATGGCACTTCCATTTAAAGCTCCTCACAATTACTTGGGTCTTCTTACAAAACCAAGTCATACCTCCACTTTCGATTCCGTCATTGATGCTCTTTCTTCCTCAAAGTACAAAACTTTGTTGACCTTTGATGCTACAGTTTACCTGGCAACCCAGCAAGAGTTTTGAAAAAATGCTAAATTAGAAACTGTGGATTAAAAGCCCATAGCCATAAATTCTTCAATAAAGGGAGTTTCAGTTACAATCACTCCACAAACCATCTTCGAAGTGTTTAAACTTAATGATCTTCAAGGTAAAACATCTTTCCCTAAAACAGAGTATCAAACTAATTTTCTTGAAAGAGGGTTTTTATTTCATACCCTACTTATGTGTGTTTTCCTCCTGCAACAAGGTTTTCTTTCCCTACTTATTTCTTGAAAAAGGACACCTTACAAAAAGCCAGTTTTCCTCCTGCAACAAGGTTTTTATTTCATACCCTACTTATGTGTGTTTCCAATAAAACAATTGCTTTCAATGAAATACCATTGAAGATCCAATATCTGGGTTATGCTATACTGAATGAAGAAAATTTTAACTACTCCCAGGAGATCTTCAATGATTTGGTTAAAATGTTAATAAAAAGGCATTATTACTATTTCCAAGGTTCCTAAGTTATTGTTTTCAAAAGAAATTTTCAAACGATAATGCTCATGTGCTTATCCAAGGAGAACCTTGTCAAATAAACATCCTAACACCTGAAACCTTTACAAGGCTGTCAAAACCATCTTCAAAAACACAAGCAGAGGCTCCTGAGCAGACTTTAGCAGCTACCACTGCTCCTCAGGCACCTACTGCTGAGCCCACTGCTCAAGGTGATCACAGCAGCAAAACAACTATTGTGAAACCCACACCAAAATCCACCAAAAGACCAAATCAAAAGAAAACACAAAAGGCCCGCAAACCTACAAAAAAGGCAACACTGGAAGATGAGATCCCAGAGCAACTGCCAGTGACAACACAAAAGTCACCAGAAACCACTGCTGCTACTTCCGCACAGTAGTTGGAAGAAAGATCTCAACCTAAGCCTCAAACTCCTCCTGTTTCTTCTAAAAAAGAACAGGTTGTAAGAACAGGGACACCACAATATGATGCTCTGGAATCACTTGATTCCATCTGATGTGTGCAAAATACAACATATAAATTACATCAAATGTGGCTTAAAACTAACCCTTTTTTAGTACTAATGTTGGAAAAAGTGTGTTTTTGTCTTCCTTTTGTATTTTCAGGGTTAAAAGAGCTTAAATGGACAAAAGAAGCAACAACGCAGCTAAATCTAACAATAATACAGGAATAGGAATAAACGTGGCATGCCCGACCCCTCAACAACATCTCCCAAGCAAGAACAAGAGAATAGAAGGCTGAACACACCCCGTGCTCAATGAGCACGGGGGCGTGCCCAAGTGTCTGCAGAAAAGACAAAGTTGTAGAAGCTTCTATCACCCACCACGGGGGCGTGCCCAGCGGACACGGGGCCGTGGTCAACGCTAAGATTCGCAGAATCTAGGCAAATCTTGATAGTACAGATACGCTTCTGCACACGGGGTCGTGCCCAGCGGACACGGGGGCGTGGTCAACTAATGCAGACAAACTGCATTTAATGAAGAAAGAGAAGATGGGTGGACACGGGGCCGTGCCTAATGGACACGGGGCCGTGTCCGGGCATCTGTGTAGGCTATAAATAGGGGTGCTTGGCTCATTTGCAAACCATCCCTTGGCAAACCACCTCTCTCACACTTCACCCACCCACCACCACCATCACAACCCACATCCACCACCATCATCCATCATCCATCATAGAGTGTGTGAGTAGTCTCGGGATCCAAGATTAATCGTTTGAGTTCTTGACAATCAAAGGCCATGTTTGCCTAAGTCTCTAACATCACTTGGTGAAGACAAGCATTTAGTGTGATACTTTTTATTTTTAATCTTTTCGCATTTTTTATTTGGTTATGTATTAATGACTTTAATAACTAGTTTCTTATGTTGAAGGTGAATCTTCCTTATCATTTGTCCGTGGTGTCTTGGCATTATTTTACTGTCTATATAAAATAAAAGATTTTCACCATTCATATCTCCACGGTCTATATGGAGATATGTTGGCTACCTGGTCGGGGGTTAAGGGAATGGTTTGGTAAGAGTCTTGCCTTGTTCAGTGTATAGATCCTGCAAGGACCTGGGTCAAGTTTTGTAGGACCTCCTTCAATACCCACTGGTATTGGATGGCGGGGGTCCGAACTCCTTGACCCCCTCATATGTAAACTACTATTAAAACACTAACCCGGCTATTTAGGATTGTATCCCTGCTGACTCGAACTACTTAGCCGAGGGTAACGTCACCTTCAAAAGAGGGGCCTACCACATTACGAATTAATAACTTAATTAATTATCTTTTAATAATCCAACCCTTTAGGATTGTATCCTTGCTAACTCAAACTACTGGGTTGAGGGTAACGTCACCTTCAAAAGAGGGCCTACTACTATAACTAAGATAATCTCTTAAAAAGTGCAAAAGTGCCGAAATAATCAAAGGTTACACTAAAGGCGAGTCAGATCCAAGTGATTCATCTTGTCTATCTGTTTTTATTTTTATTTTTATTTTTCAGCATTTTTAGTTTTTATTTTATAGTTTAAAACCTTTTTCTAAACTTTTGATTTGATTAGACGTTGAGGATAAACCGGCAAATTCTCTTTCCACTCCAATACTCACTGCCACAATTCCACCACAAACAAAACTTTTGTTGGATGCACTTGATATAGCTCAGATAGAAATCAGTTCCTCTCAACCACCTATCACTGAGAGCATGCCACCACAAGTGACTTAGTCTGAGCTCCCTATCTTTGCTAACCCACCAACAACTGAGGAGGTTACACCCATTGAGTTACATGTAACTCTTGGTGGTAGTTCAAGTGAAGCAGCTACAACAAGTGTTGAACCCACTGGTTTACACTTGGATAGTAGTTTCATCAATCAGACTTCCTTGAAGGCAATTTCTTCTTTGGGAACTCGAGTGTTTCCAGTGTTCACTGGTTCACTTAAAAGGGTTACTCATACTGAAGGAAGAAGTCCCCAGTACCAAGACAAAGGGGCATCAGTGGATGATTTTTGGGATACATTCCCTAAGTCAACCACTGTTACAACCACTGAAAGTGGGAAATCAGATGATCCCATTAAGTTGGGTGATGGTTTAATGTACCGAGAATTGATGGATAGAGTTGATAAACTTGATACATTTGTTGCAGAAATCAAAGACATGCTAAAACAGTTGTTGAAAGCACAAAAGGTACCATCCATTGCTGCATCAACTCCAACAGCTGCTCCATCATCTGCTCCTACTCCAAATGAGCTGTGGAGTTTGTTTCAACCTATGCTCATCCAACAAAGACAATTTGTTGATCAGCAACATGAAATTCAAGTTCAAAAGATCAGAAATATCATGGAAGCATGGTTCAAAGACGCACAAGCAGATATAAAGGCCATCAAGGCTCACTTGCTGAACACCACTGGCACTGCTCCTCCCTCTATCATCTTTGTGGAAAACCCACCACCAGCTGATGCCAAAAAGGGGGAGAAAATGAAGCAGTTGAAGAAAAAGGGATATGAAGATGGGATGTACATTGCACCGGACAATTCTAGTATGCTTGCAGACATCTCTAAGCTAGATGGTTCTAAAAAGGTTGATGTAACCATAAATGCCATTGCTGATGCAAAAGCAAGGGTGAAAAAGGATATGGAGGCAAAGGATTAAGCAAGGTTTGAACAGGAGAAAAGAGTTTTTATGGAGATGAATGAGCTGGGTACTTCTGAGCCAAAGGATGAAGAAAGTCCTGAGCCCAAAAGAAAGCAACCTACTAGAAAAGTGAGGCAACCCAAATCCATACCATCCAGATCCACAAAACATACTCCCAAACCTTCCAAAAGCTCCACACATCAATCTTCCAAACCAACAGATGTTAAAACACATGTTGTATCAACAGCTGTTGGTACTTCAGTGGTTTCAACATCTGTTACCCAAACAACTGCCACCACTACTACTTAAACACTTCAAGCACTGCTCAAACTGTTATCACCAGGCCATCATCTCCAAACTCATCATCAATAAAACCTCTCCCAAGAAACCCACTGGATTCAAAAATACTAAAGTGGAAATCTGACAAATAGACCCACGTATTGACTCTGATCAAATCCAGTGGTGATGTGAAGAAAATATCAAGGGAACAAGCATTGGGCCTGGGTGTTGAAGATCTGCAAGATCTCCTTGATCTTACACTGTGCAGGGATGAGGATTACACAGATTCCTTGGACTTTGAATTACAATTCAAAGGTCAAGTCAGGGAATTGTTGATGAGGCAATAAAGATCCATAATAATGAAGGGTTTTGGCATCATCTGTTCCAGGGGGAGATTATTGGGATTGAACCCTACCAAAGGAACAATTGATTAAAGCCAAAATTGGATCAGAGCAATGGATCTAGAATACGCAGATGTTTGTATTCAATTCTCTCCCCTTGAAAGTGGCTAAACAACTGATGACCTCTATCTACTGCTCGTCTACAACAACTGTCCTTCAACAACTGCTGATGATTAAAGAACTGTTGAAGACTAACACTGATGCTAAATCTACTGATCTGGGTCAAGCACTGCTGAAGACATAAAGTACTACTGGAGTCAAAACAGTGGAATGGGAAGCAGTAGTTTGTTTATTCATTGTATTGTAATGTAATAAGTAGTTAGCAAGCAGTAGTTGTATTAGGTCAGTAGTTTGAGTTTGTTAGGAGGTTAAATGTCACTATCATTAGTGACATTAGCAAAGATGCCGCAGTGGTTTGCTCGTGCCTATAAATAGAACAGTACCCTGTACTGTTCTATTAGCTCTTTCGTCACTTGTCTTCCTGTACGAACAAATACTGTGAGCTCAGGCTGAGGGGGAGTTTGTGTCACACCCCCAAAATCCACAAGCGGAGTATCACCGCAGGAGGCGTGACTGGCCAGGATCTTAGCCACCAATCACATTGAACTCCTAGGTATATGTAAATAAAACTTTCATTTATTAACAATAAGTGTTACAACGTTACATTAATTCACAGTTTACAACGGAATCATAATTCATTCGTTGAGTGTTTATAACCCATATGTATAAACCATTAGTCTTGTCTTGCGATTCCATGTATCTCGACCCATGACCGCTCCAGCCACCCAGATAGCAAGTTCCAACGATAAGCACCTAAAGGCCTGCAAGGCATGTAACAACGAGTCAACAACAAAGTTGAGCGAGTTCACAGTTGGTTTGTTTAGTTTTACCAGTTTGTTTTAAAATCATAAGTTGTTTCGTAAACCACAAGTTAACCAGTACTTTTGTTTCCCAAACCGTAACCATAATTAGTGGGGGGCTTCCCCATGTGAACCACTAGGCCGTGACCATATCGACGACTGACGAACAATAGTTGTGCCCTACGTCAATGTCTATCATCATTGACAGTTTGCCATGATCCATTAGTACACGCCCGTTCGAACGACACGGTGTGAGGTTTGTCAAACCTAATAGCGCTATTAACTAATGACCCGCTCGCCATCGGCCTCGGCGATTAAGTCGATAAAAAAATGAGGGACTTCATGATAGAGTTTTGTCTAGTAAGTTTAAGGTTGTTGTCCTACCCAAGGAGGATGAACGTACGTAGTTCTACCCAAGGAGAATACGCAGGATTTATAGTGGCATCCTACCCAAGGAGGATGGCCATACATATCCTACCCAAGGAGGATATGTAGGTTCCGTTTTAGTTTATTAACCCATTCCCAAACCACCAGGAATCCCGTGCCTTGTAAAAAGTGTGAACTCACCTTTGCTTTGCTCGATTGATAAATCGTTTGTCCTAAGTTGGTCAACCACATCCTATTATGGTTACCACTTGTTAGGATGGTAAACAAGTAAGCACGTATAAGGTACATGTATCTAACATGTATTTGTCAAGTAGGGTACTAGTAACAATTATGGCATAACGACTTAATCATAAATCATCCATTTATAAAACAATTAACACGAAATGACATGGAACAGTAAGCTGTGTGTGGCTTATAAAAAGTTTGGGGTTTTCTACCGTGTGGCCCACTAGAATAAGGCCCCAATGTATGTCTAATGTGCGGCCCATTTGTCAAGTGTGTGACCCACACGGGAGTGTGCGGTCGATTGACAAGTGTGCGGTCATACGAGTGTGCGACATAACTTATTGGAATCAGAAAAATATTAATATAACAATCGACATTCTACTTTAGTTATCGGTCTTTCATATCATTTTCAACCTCTAAATAGACAAGCAATTAACAAATATACCACCAAGTTTCACAATTAGCACCCATATCCAACTATTTCATCGAAGTAACCTTTAAATACAATTCAAGTATATAGCAGTTTCATCACCCAAACATTCTATTACTATATACCCTAAACAACATTCATTATTCCAACTCAACAATTTCAACCATCATAGTCATAATTATATGAAAAACCCCAACTCAATTAAATCCACCGAACATACAGAACTGTTATGAATCATTTATGTAAACAATTAACGAACATGTATGTATTTCTAATAAACAATTTAACCATGACTTCCATAGCTTAATATACATACACACTGTAACAACATATAACGTTTCAATATTCACACAAAATCACCACCATTTCAATAGATCAATCCCCTCAATAGACATTTGTGTATAACCTTAACTAACGAAAACAATGTTCTAGCATTTTATTATCATTTAAGTCATCAAATCACAAGGAAATCAAGAGCATTTGTTTGGACAGTTTACTCCTTAATCCATTTCCTTAAACATCATTCATTCATGAAGTCAAAGAACACAACATACAAAACGATTTTAACGTGAGCATACACTGACCGAAGAGAAGTATGGAAAGGACATCCGCTGCCGTCGTTTCCGTTGCCGGATTTCCATGTCGCCGCCGTGAGCGGCGGCGCCGCTGCTAATTCTTTGCTCCGCTGCTGTGTCACCCCCACGAAACCACCACTGCTGTCGCAGGTTCCGCCGTCGCCGGTGACTCCGGTTCTGTTGCTGCCTTCTCTTCCACGATGTCTTAACTTACAACCGAACATCGCTTCCCACCACTGCACCACGGTGGCTCCGCCACTCCCACCGTGCGTCATCGTCTTCACTATCGATGCTACATCTCTGTCGTTCTCTCTCTCTCTCTCATCTGTTGAAGTTGTCGAGAAGATGGGGGGGGGTATGTGTCTCGAAGGTGATGACCGGAGTACAAGAGGTCTAGATGTATGTGTGTAGTGGTCGGAGAGGGTCGTCGAAGAATGGCTCCTGGTCGCCGGAATTCTTGATCGGACAGAATGGGAGGTGTGCGGCTGATGAGTATTGTTTAGGGTTTCTTTTTTTTAGAGTCATAAGCTAAACAAGAACATGACATGATACGTGCATTACAAATGATAAAGGTTTAGGGGGCGGTTGCAGGCTAACCGAATTGGGCTTAAGCCCATGCACTTGGGCTGTCAAAACAATTTAGTAAATCTCACAGGTTTTGGGGTGCGGCCCAACCATACCCTCGACACAAATATAGTCCCACTTTAATCCCATACGAGCCTTACTAACTCGCGACCCACAAGTGTCACGTAAATCCGCGGCCTGAATCAGTTAGTTTCCCAACATATTAATTTACACAATTACTCGCAACTTGATTTCTTGCAAACACTATACACGCATAAACATTTAATAGTGCACGCGACAGGTAAGAAAACATAGAGATACACGCTAACGATTGTGGAATTCAAGTAGTGCTAACCTTGGTTATTCACGTTGTCACATCATCCCCAACTTGAAAGAAATTTCGTCCCGAAATTTAGCACGTAGTTACTGAGGAAGCTAGTTAGGTTACGTGGTTTCCTGGTTTTTCCTGGGGTGTCACATCATCCCCCCGTTGGTTTGGAATTTCGTCCCGAAATTCCGCAGTAGCTTCAGCCTCAGTAGTGGTTTCATTGTTTTCGAACAACTGGGGATATTTGTGTTTCATTTGGTCTTCTCGTTCCCAGGCAAACTCTGGGTCACAACGAGAGTTCCAACGAACTCGAATAATACGTACCCTGGTGCGGTTGAGAATCTTGACCTCCCGGTCCAAGATTTCCACTGGTTCCCCGATAAACCGCAACTGATCGTCGATGGTGAGCTCCTTGAAATGAACTATGAGAGTTTCATCTGATCGATACTTCTTCAGGTACGACACATAGAATACGTTGTGAACTCCACTGAGTTCTTCGGGTAGATTCAATCTGTAGGCCATCTTGCCAATTCTCTGAGATTTCGAAAGGTACAACATCTCGCGGTTTGAGTTTGCCTCGTTTACCAAAACGAACTACACCTTTTCCAAGGTGAGACTTTTAAGTGGTGCTCGATCCCCAACCTGGAACTCGAATGGTTTCCTATGCTTATCAGCGTAGCGTTTCGGTCAGTTACGAGCTGTCGCCATCCATTGTCGTATCTGAGCAGTCTTCTCTATTGTGTCTATGACGAGTTCTGGGCCAGTGATTTGGCTGTTTCCAACTTCTGCCCAACAAAGAGGTGATCGGCACTTCCGTCCATACAATGCCTCGAACGGAGTAGCCTGGATGCTGGTGTGGTAACTGTTGTTATACGGAAAGTCCACTAAAGTTAGATGTCGCTCCCAGCCATTACCAAAGTCGATTACACATGCTCGAAGCATGTCTTCAAGAGTTTGGATGGTGCGTTCAGTCTGCCCATCTGTCTGTGGATGATACGACGTGCTCATGTCTAGACGTGAGCCAAAGGATTTGTGCATCGCTTGCCACAAATCAGATGTAGTTCGTGGGTCGCGATCAAAGATAATGGAGGTTGGCACCCCATGCCTAGCAACCAGTTCTTTCAGGTAGATGACTGCAAGTGTAGAGTACTTACCCGTTTCCTCGATGGCTAGAATATGTGCTGGTTACGTGAGATAATCAACGATCATCCCGGTGATACTGTTTCCGCTTCGAGTTGTAAGTAGACTAGCGACCAAATCCATGGCAGTCTGTTTACGCTTTACATATAGGTGTTTCTGGTTGCTAACACTTCACCTTGACTTTTCTACAAGTCAAACATCATTCCTATACCTAGCTAGGTGGGCCTTTATGCCCGATTACCAGTACAAGGTTTATAAATCCTGATGTCTCTCATCAAAACCCAGACTACTAGAACATTGAAGCTGGTGTGCCTTGCTCAACACGAGTTCCCTACAGTTGCCGTATAATGAGACCCACATTCATTCTATGAGGTAATGAGTATCGTTCGACCTGTCAAAGGTTGCTTCTCCATGCCTCGCATGGGTTCAACTTGAAAATCCTCTTCCCTCAGTTCTCCAGTTTGAAAAGAGCGAGTCTGGTCAGGTAAGTTAGAGTCGATAGTGACCTACGAAGCTCGTGCACGTTCAAGTTTCATAGTCGTAATCATCCCAAAGTTCCCTCCAACGATGTCATTAACTGATTTAGCTCTGTCGATGCCAAGGTACACGGGAGGACCTTGTGATCGGTCTAAATAACGCATCTGGTACAGTCCAAGTAACGCCTCCATCTAAAACCCCAAGGCCACGGTTTTCACCGTCAGTCGTGTGTCGTGCAGTTCCTCTTTGTAATTCCATCACGTAAGTCATCACTCTCTCGTGTTGCGTCGGTGTGTAATTGGGACTCTGATTCAAACCATCATGGTATACCACTAAATCATCAGTACTTTTGGATAAAGACGATGCTCAGTGTATTGCTGAGTTGCGATTCCAAAGCTGAAAGGAAATCCCCCCATTTGTCTTCCACAGCACCCTGCTGTGCTAAAGAGATTCAAACTGTGCGACCTTCAAAAATCCTGTGGGTAGGCTGCGGTAGTATCTTACGAAACCAAGGAATTGCTGCATCCCCGAAGGAATCTTTGGTATCGATCAGTTGCTATCAAGATGCATCCTAGCGAGATCCACGTGTATTCCTACTCCATTGGTTACATGATCAAAATGCATTTCTCGAATGACGTGACATTTAACAAGGCTTCACACGTAATGGTTCCTCCCACAGAAGCACTGAAATAGGATACATATGCCACCCATGGTGTTCCTTCCTCCTGGTCATGATTCAGAACGTTGTCAACAATTACGGTCGATTCATGTGATCCCTGAAGTTTCTGGTGCGTTGATCAACTCAATGATCGTGGTGTACAAAGTTGAAATGGCTGCATTGCGTTCGACATGCTGTTCTAAAAGCATTCTGCTCTTGGACTTCCATCTGATGATAGTTCGTTCACTAGCCCATCCTCGAATGGAAGCTTGTTCCTCGCAACTGGTCGTTGGGTTGTCAATAAGTGGTTAAGGCAAACGGTTCTTGACTGTCACCTTGTTGAGTCCCCGATAGTCAGCACACATACGAAAAGGCTTCTCTTTATAGGTATAGCGAGGACTCCTTAAAGCGAAAACTCCTGTCCGATAGTTCCTGTAGTTGGTTAAACAGCCCCTGCAACCCTCCTGGTGCAAGACGGTAAAAAGTAGGAGTAGTTAGAACTGTCTCTGGCGCGAGGTCAAACTGAGTTCCTACCCAACAGTTGTAGAGATGATCCTGGCAGTTCCTCGGGTAGCACATGGAGGGTAATCACGAACATTTGATGGATCCTACCCTTACGTATATAGCAGTTGCTAACATAGCGGGGTAATCCCTCCGTAGACACTCCTGGCTTTCATTGCTGTAATGTCGCTAACCGTTGCGCCATTCTGACGTGTTAGAACATATAAAAATCCTCGCCGAAGGAGAGAGATACGTAGAATCGTCTCCTTACAGGGTACATCTATCAAGAACAACAGAAGAAAGGTCGATGTCGAACACTTGTCCCACAAGGTCGAGTTTGCATCCCAACGATTATATGAGGTTTCCATTGTCTTGCCATCAGCTGATTCCATAACAGGTTGGATTTCAAGGAGCATCAGGGTTATAGAGAACAGAAACGAAGTGATTCGTAACCAAGAACGTGTATGCCACCATGTTGTTACAATCCTGGCGTCGCCCATGCCAATCCTAAATTCCTCTTCCACGAGCACCACTTCCAGTGTTGTTGTTATCGTTACGAAGGTTCCCAATACTATGGTTGTTCCCTTGGTTATTGACGTCTTGACTTAACATTGGCTAATCCTTGTCGAAATCACCCTTATTTCCACACTGAAGGTTATGATTGCGAGTACCTTGTTGTCACCGTGGCCATTACCCCTAATGTTGTTGCTTTGTAAACAGATCTTTGCAATCTTTCACCAAAAGACTCCGCCTTTCTGCATTTCTTGACATATCCTAGGGTAATACCCAAAACGCTAGAAATTACTCATCCCATACTCCAGTCGATTGTCAGTGGTTATGCCCCGTTTGGTTCGTAAGAGTTGGCTCCTAGAGGTTGCTGACTAGGGTTAGGAACTTGATTGAAGCCAAATCGCTGGTGCTCGTTGCCGGTAATCAGGGTCGTCAAAGTACTGAGGTCGGTAAAGTACTACACTCATCCTTCTGTCCATCGATGTTGCAAGTTGTTTTAGTAATACACGGTATGTTATGAGAGCGTTGCAGAAGTGCTCGCACTTCGGGATCTATGGCGCCAATACGTTAAGTTCCAGCAAACGAAGAAAGGTGAGAAAGATATAGACCAATCATTGTCGTTGCAACTTCCAACTCAGGGGTGTTCGTACAAGCACCTAACAGTCTACACAGTTCACTAGGCGTTCAGATGGGTGTTCAGGTAATACTCGATAGCATCGAGATTCGAAAGGATCCAGAGATGAATGAAAAGTTCACGTTCGAGTAGGGGACAATCACTGCTATGACCCCTATAGGTTTGTTATGTTTCACATTGATTAAATAACGGAACGGAACCCCTTTTTCACTTGTTAAACCTCACTGGGACTCGCATGCACCCCACATTATTATTATGTGTGCACCCACAATAATATTGTGATTTGCATGCTCATCTCAGTTCCTACTAACTCATGTCAAATGGTTCCTCAAACTTATAGGTCAAACGGAGGTCGTCAAGGTAATAAGATCACGAAAATCCAAGGACTATGGCATACTATCAACGCATCATAAGGTAAGCAAAAAATCCATGCCATCATGCTATAGTGACGAGTGTGTGTTCATATGTTTCGTCATAAACAATTGTGTACTAGTCACGTAATGTATGCAATAAGTAAGAAAGACGAACCTTGCAATCTAGAGCTGAGTGTCATGGTCGTATTCACGTTTTCAGAACTGTTCGGTTATAGTCTGGTTTTATAAAAACGTTTTTCCCCTTTTTAAAACCAAGTTCACTATAACCAATGGTTCTGATACCAATCTGTCACACCCCCAAAATCCACAAGCGGAGAGTCACCGCAGGAGGCGTGACTGACCAGGATCTTAGCCACCAATCACATTGAACTCCTAGGTATATGTAAATAAAACTTTCATTTATTAACAATAAGTGTTACAACGTTACATTAATTCACAGTTTACAGCAGAAGCATAATTCATTCGTTGAGTGTTTATAACCCATATGTATAAACCATTAGTCTTGTGTTGCGATTCCATGTATCTCGACCCATGACCGCTCCAGCCTCCCAGATAGCAAGTTCCAACGATAAGCACCTAAAGGCCTGCAAGGCATGTAACAACGAGTCAACAACAAAGTTGAGCGAGTTCACAGTTGGTTTGTTTAGCTTTACCAGTTTGTTTTGAAATCATAAGTTGTTTCGTAAACCACAAGTTAACCAGTACTTTTGTTTCCCAAACCGTAACCATAATCAGTGGGGGGCTTCCCCATGTGAACCACTAGACCGTTACCATATCGACGACTGACGAACAATAGTTGTGCCCTACGTCAATGTCTATCATCATTGACAGTTTGCCATGATCCATTAGTACACGCCCGTTCGAACGACACGGTGTGAGGTTTGTCAAACCTAATAGCGCTATTAACTAATGACCCGCTCGCCATCGGCCTCGGCGATTAAGTCGATATAAAAATGAGGGACTTCATGATAGAGTTTTGTCTAGTAAGTTTAAGGTTGTTGTCCTACCCAAGGAGGACGAACGTACGTAGTTCTACCCAAGGAGAATACGCATGATTTATAGTGGCATCCTACCCAAGGAGGATGGCCGTACATATCCTACCCAAGGAGGATATGTAGGTTCCGTTTAAGTTTATTAACCCATTCCCAAAGCGTGAACTCACCTTTGCTTTGCTCGGTTGATAAATCGTTTGTCCTAAGTTGGTCAACCACATCCTATTATGGTTACCACTTGATAGGACGGTAAACAAGTAAGCACGTATAAGGTACATGTATCTAACATGTATTTGTCAAGTAGGGAACTAGTAACAGTTATGTCATAACGACTAAATCATAAATCATCCATTTATAAAACAATTAACACGAAATGACATGGAACAGTAAGCTGTGTGTGGCTTATAAAAAGTTTGGGGTTTTCTAGCATGCGGCCCACTAGAATAAGGCCCCAATGTATGTCTAATGTGCGGCCCACTTGTCAAGTGTGTGACCCACACGGGAGTGTGCGGTCATACGAGTGTGCGACATAACTTATTGGAATCAGAAAAATATTAATATAACAATCGACATTCTACTTTAGTCATCGGTCTTTCATATCATTTTCAACCTCTAAATAGACAAGCAATTAACAAATATACCACCAAGTTTCACAATTAGCACCCATATCCAACTATTTCATCGAAGTAACCTTTAAATACAATTCAAGTATATAGCAGTTTCATCACCCAAACATTCTATTACTATATACCCTAAACAACATTCATTATTCCAACTCAACAATTTCAACCATCATAGTCATAATTATATGAAAAACCCCAACTCAATTAAATCCACCGAACATACAGAACTGTTATGAATCATTTATGCAAACAATTAACGAACATGTATGTATTTCTAATAAACAATTTAACCATGACTTCCATAGCTTAATATACATACACACTGTAGCAACATATAACATTTCAATATTCACACAAAGTCACCACTATTTCAATAGATCAATCCCCTCAATAGACATTTGTGTATAACCTTAACTAATGAAAACAGTGTTCTAGCATTTTATTATCATTTAAGTCATCAAATCACAAGGAAATCAAGAGATTTGTTTGGACAGTTTACTCCTTAATCCATTTCCTTAAACATCATGCATTCATGAAGTCAAAGAACACAACATACAAAACGATTTTAACGTGAGCATACACTGACCGAAGAGAAGTATGGAAAGGACATCCGCTGCCGTCGTTTCCGTTGCCGGAACCCCCTGTCGCCGCCGTGAGCGGCGGCGCCACTGCTAATTCTTTGCTCCGCTGCTGTGTCACCACCACGAAACCACCACTGCTATCGCCGGTTCCGCCGTCACCGGTGACTCCGGTTCTGTGGCTGCCTTCTCTTCCACGATGTCTTAACTTACAACCGAACATCGCTTCCCACCACTGCACCATGGTGGCTCCGCCACTACCACCGTGCGTCGTCGTCGTCACTGTCGATGCTACATCTCTGTCGTTCTCTCTCTCTCTCTCATCTGTCGAAGTTGTCGAGAAGATGAGGGGGTATGTGTCTCGAAGGTGATGACCGGAGTACAAGAGGTTTAGGTGTATGTGTGTAGTGGTCGGAGAGGGTCGTCGGAGAATGGCTCCTGGTCGCCGGAATTCTTGATCGGACAGAATGGGAGGTGTGCGGCTGATGAGTATTGTTTAGGGTTTCTTTTTTTTTTAGAGTCATAAGCTAAACAAGAACATGACATGATACATGCATTACAAATGATAAAGGTTTAGGGGGCGGTTGCAGGCTAACCGAATTGGGCTTAAGCCCATGCACTTGGGCTGTCAAAACAATTTAGTAAATCTCACAGGTTTTGGGGTGTGGCCCAACCATACACTCGACACAAATATAGGCCCACTTTAATCCCATACGAGCCTTACTAACTCGCGGCCCACAAGTGTCACGTAAATCCGCGGCCTGAATCGGTTAGTTTCCTAACATATTAATTTACACAATTACTCGCAACTTGATTTCTTGCAAACACTATACACGCATAAACATTTAATAGTGCACGCGACAGGTAAGCAAACACATAGATACACGCTAACGATTGTGGAATTCAAGTAGTGCTAACCTTGGTTATTCGGGTTGTCACAATTTGTGATACATGCATGCAATTGTAATTGAAGTTTGAAATAAATTCAATCATTCTGTTCAATGATAAACTTGTGTGTTGAAAGCATTTCTCCTGTTTGATTATGTGCAAAGTTTGTTTCCATTTATATTCCGCTGCATTTACTTATTCATCTTCTTAATTCTCAAACGAAAACACAATCATAAGAAACTCAGATCCTGACACTTGTATACAGTTTTACGTGTTTGTCAAAACATTTGGGGCCCGATATGGAAACCGAGACATGATTAACCGACACACCACTTATAAACCCACAAAGGAGTTATCCCTAACTTGTGGGTAAGAAAACATTTTTAATATATAATTAAGCATCTGTTGGGTGTATGCCTACTCCCGTGCTTGGTCGTGGCCATTAGTAACTTAAATGAGCCGAGGATATCCAGGACACGGTCGCATTAACCCCCAATGTTTAAGTTATCAAAGAAAACAGATTAATCCATAGATATCTTCTCCCATTTAATCATCCTTACTAGTTGGCTTTGGGAGAATATGATCTCGGACATATGAAGCCATCGAATAACTTTTTAACTTTTTATCAACTCTCTTAGTTTCAATTTTAACCTTTTGTAATTCTTGTTTTAATTCAGCAATTGTATCCAAATGATTATTAATTGCTCCTTATTTATCAAGCACTGTCATTTTGAACATGAGAATCGTAGCATCATTGTCTTTATTAGCTTGTTTAAACTCTTTGATGGTTTTTTGTAATTGTCATATGCTTCTTTAACTATTTTACAATCTTCTAACAAATTATCTGTGTGTTTTTTAGAGTTTTATAAGCTTCATCATTTTCAGTGCAATCTTTGCATGATTCTGCACACTTTGTGCACTGAAAGGATATTTTTTACCCATCTTTTGACACATTTTATTCAGATTTACCGACATTGTTTACCGACTCAACTTTTCTATCCTCAATGGAATCATTTGCAAAAGATTTGGATACCTCTTTTAGCTGCACCATCATGGCTTTCTGCGCTATTTATTTCAATGTCTCTGCATTCATTTCCTTTGAAACATCAATGATCTCCACAAATGGTTCTTTTTCATCATCACTGTTAGGCCTTTGGATCAGGATCTGTTCGTGTGGAACGTGGATGAATTGATCTCGATCAATGTGCGGAATCCATTAATCAAGACAGAGAATCAACAACAATGTATTCAACGATTAAATCCATCTGATATTCTATTAGATTGATGTGAAAGTACACGAGCTCCGGTAGAGAATCAGACTGACAGAGGTTCCTTACAAGTTGAGCAAAAGTTTTTAAATGACAAGTCCTAGCTAGCTATTTATAGACAAACTCAGGGAGGTAATAAGTGTCGTCCGATCGGGTGGTGATCTGATCGGGTGGTCATCCGATCGGATGGCCATCCGATCGGATGACATCAGACATCCAACGGACTTCACTTTTACAGCTATGCGTCATTCCCTGAGCTGTCGTTATACAACCATACATACAATTACATACAAATACACAAAACATATATACAGTACAAAATAAGACTCAATGCTGACGAAAGCTACAAACATATGAACTAACAGACTCCCCCTTGGATGTAGTTGTAGTTCCTTCCAGCATAGTCTTCAGTCTTTCCTCTTACGTCTTCGTTCCTTGGCCCTCTGCCTCCTCTGTTCTACTTTTTCTTCCAACATCTTTCTTCTTAGAATCCTTCCTTCTTCAATCCACCGTTTTCTGTATGCTGGATCACCGTCTCGTTTTCTATCCCATTTAGGAATCTTGTTCTCTTCCTTTTCGATCGGTGTTTGATCCGTTGGTGGCGGTCTCATCAGTTTATACTTTCCTAGCTTTGCAGCTTTTTCAGCAATAGCCTTGAATCTTTGTTCGCGCTTGTATTTCTTCAAGAATTCATCAATCTCTAAATCTCTCCACTTAGACTTCCAATACCTGCCGGAGTTGGATATTGCGTTGCTTGCACTTTGTCTCATTTCTCGTACACTATCTTGTTGTAGAACAAGCAATCAATGTCTTTCTTCGAACAGTTAACAAGCCACATAGGATCCAATATGCTGATCCATCGAGACTTCCCAGTGGACTTGTTAAATAATGAGATCACTGCTTTCGCTGTTGTTTCATTATAAAGCCAACCTTCGAAATCTTCGTAGAAATCTTGCTCCATAGCACGAAGTGACATGTTCTTTAAACACCTGGGTGGCTTGACATCCAAAGTAACATCTTTCTCACCATTCTCCAGTATTGTAACAATCTGCTTCGGATATTGAGGCTTCCAATCAGGATATCTAGCCTTTGATTGCTGCTTCACATAATCCCACAAGTGTTGGTCGTGCTGTTTTACATCCAAACCATGATAAAACTGTTTGATATTCTTTGTTTGGACCAATTCATCAACATCCCACCACGGGAGGGTCTTTATGTCTGACAGAAACTCAAAATACTGTACCCCCTGCTCCCGTCGAATGCCATACACTTGCAAGTCTTCTAGATATCCCTAACATAGAATATCTCCCCAAGAAATATTGGCATCATGCGTAAAGTACTGAAGCGGCCTTATAAACTTTCTTTCCTTAGGCATCACTTTGAACCATTTCTTCCTTTTTTCTGCAAGATTCTCTCTTGGAATGGTTCTCGGCACACCTTCAGTTGTTATCTTTTCAACAATCTTCCTTCTGATTTCATCTTCATTCTTATCTTTTTAACAATCTTCCTTCTGATTTCACCTTCAGTTGTTATCTTTTCAACAATCTTCCGTCGTTTCCGTTGCCGGAACCCCCTGTCGCCGCAGTGAGCAGCGGCGCCACTGCTAATTCTTTGCTCCGCTGCTGTGTCACCACCACGAAACCACCACTGCTATCGCCGGTTCCGCCGTCACCGGTGACTCCGGTTCTGTGGCTGCCTTCTCTTCCACGATGTCTTAACTTACAACCGAACATCGCTTCCCACCACTGCACCATGGTGGCTCCGCCACTACCACCGTGCGTCGTCGTCGTCACTGTCGATGCTACATCTCTGTCGTTCCCTCTCTCTCTCTCATCTGTCGAAGTTGTCGAGAAGATGAGGGGGTATTTGTCTCGAAGGTGATGACCGGAGTACAAGAGGTTTAGGTGTATGTGTGTAGTGGTCGGAGAGGGTCGTCGGAGAATGGCTCCTGGTCGCCGGAATTCTTGATCGGACAGAATGGGAGGTGTGCGGCTGATGAGTATTGTTTAGGGTTTCTTTTTTTTTTAGAGTCATAAGCTAAACAAGAACATGACATGATACGTGCATTACAAATGATAAAGGTTTAGGGGGCGGTTGCAGGCTAACCGAATTGGGCTTAAGCCCATGCACTTGGGCTGTCAAAACAATTTAGTAAATCTCACAGGTTTTGGGGTGCGGCCCAACCATACACTCGACACAAATATAGGCCCACTTTAATCCCATACGAGCCTTACTAACTCGCGGCCCACAAGTGTCACGTAAATCCGTGGCCTGAATCGGTTAGTTTCCCAACATATTAATTTACACAATTACTCGCAACTTGATTTCTTGCAAACACTATACACGCATAAACATTTAATAGTGCACGCGACAGGTAAGCAAACACATAGATACACGCTAACGATTGTGGAATTCAAGTAGTGCTAACCTTGGTTATTCGGGTTGTCACAATTTGTGATACATGCATGCAATTGTAATTGAAGTTTGAAATAAATTCAATCATTCTGTTCAATGATAAACTTGTGTGTTGAAAGCATTTCTCCTGTTTGATTATGTGCAAAGTTTGTTTCCATTTATATTCCGCTGCATTTACTTATTCATCTTCTTAATTCTCAAACGAAAACACAATCATAAGAAACTCAGATCCTGACACTTGTATATAGTTTTACATGTTTGTCAAAACATTTGGGGCCCGATATGGAAACCGAGACATGATTAACCGACACACCACTTATAAACCCACAAAGGAGTTATCCCTAACTTGTGGGTAAGAAAACATTTTTAATATATAATTAAGCATCTGTTGGGTGTATGCCTACTCCCGTGCTTGGTCGTGGCCATTAGTAACTTAAATGAGCCGAGGATATCCAGGACACGGTCGCATTAACCCCCAATGTTTAAGTTATCAAAGAAAACAGATTAATCCATAGATATCTTCTCCCATTTAATCATCCTTACTAGTTGGCTTTGGGAGAATATGATCTCGGACATATGAAGCCATCGAATAACTTTTTAACTTTTTATCAACTCTCTTAGTTTCAATTTTAACCTTTTGTAATTCTTGTTTTAATTCAGCAATTGTATCCAAATGATTATTAATTGCTCCTTATTTATCAAGCACTGTCATTTTGAACATGAGAATCGTAGCATCATTGTCTTTATTAGCTTGTTTAAACTCTTTGATGGTTTTTTGTAATTGTCATATGCTTCTTTAACTATTTTACAATCTTCTAACAAATTATATGTGTGTTTATTAGAGTTTTATAAGCTTCATCCTTTTCAGTGCAATCTTTGCATGATTCTACACACTTTGTGCACTGAAAGGATATTTTTTACCCATCTTTTGACACATTTTATTCAGATTTACCGACATTGTTTACCGACTCAACTTTTCTATCCTCAATGGAATCATTTGCAAAAGATTTGGATACCTCTTTTAGCTGCACCATCATGGCTTTCTGCGCTATTTATTTCAATGTCTCTGCATTCATTTCCTTTGAAACATCAATGATCTCCACAAATGGTTCTTTTTCATCATCACTGTTAGGCCTTTGGATCAGGATCTGTTCGTGTGGAACGTGGATGAATTGATCTCGATCAATGTGCGGAATCCATTAATCAAGACAGAGAATCAACAACAATGTATTCAACGATTAAATCCATCTGATATTCTATTAGATTGATGTGAAAGTACACGAGCTCCGGTAGAGAATCAGACTGACAGAGGTTCCTTACAAGTTGAGCAAAAGTTTTTAAATGACAAGTCCTAGCTAGCTATTTATAGACAAACTCAGGGAGGTAATAAGTGTCGTCCGATCGGGTGGTGATCTGATCGGGTGGTCATCCGATCGGATGGCCATCCGATCGGATGACATCAGACATCCAACGGACTTCACTTTTACAGCTATGCGTCATTCCCTGAGCTGTCGTTATACAACCATACATACAATTACATACAAATACACAAAACATATATACAGTACAAAATAAGACTCAATGCTGACGAAAGCTACAAACATATGAACTAACAGACTCCCCCTTGGATGTAGTTGTAGTTCCTTCCAGCATAGTCTTCAGTCTTTCCTCTTACGTCTTCGTTCCTTGGCCCTCTGCCTCCTCTGTTCTACTTTTTCTTCCAACATCTTTCTTCTTAGAATCCTTCCTTCTTCAATCCACCGTTTTCTGTATGCTGGATCACCGTCTCGTTTTCTATCCCATTTAGGAATCTTGTTCTCTTCCTTTTCGATCGGTGTTTGATCCGTTGGTGGCGGTCTCATCAGTTTATACTTTCCTAGCTTTGCAGCTTTTTCAGCAATAGCCTTGAATCTTTGTTCGCGCTTGTATTTCTTCAAGAATTCATCAATCTCTAAATCTCTCCACTTAGACTTCCAATACCTGCCGGAGTTGGATATTGCGTTGCTTGCACTTTGTCTCATTTCTCGTACACTATCTTGTTGTAGAACAAGCAATCAATGTCTTTCTTCGAACAGTTAACAAGCCACATAGGATCCAATATGCTGATCCATCGAGACTTCCCAGTGGACTTGTTAAATAATGAGATCACTGCTTTCGCTGTTGTTTCATTATAAAGCCAACCTTCGAAATCTTCGTAGAAATCTTGCTCCATAGCACGAAGTGACATGTTCTTTAAACACCTGGGTGGCTTGACATCCAAAGTAACATCTTTCTCACCATTCTCCAGTATTGTAACAATCTGCTTCGGATATTGAGGCTTCCAATCAGGATATCTAGCCTTTGATTGCTGCTTCACATAATCCCACAAGTGTTGGTCGTGCTGTTTTACATCCAAACCATGATAAAACTGTTTGATATTCTTTGTTTGGACCAATTCATCAACATCCCACCACGGGAGGGTCTTTATGTCTGACAGAAACTCAAAATACTGTACCCCCTGCTCCCGTCGAATGCCATACACTTGCAAGTCTTCTAGATATCCCTAAGATAGAATATCTCCCCAAGAAATATTGGCATCATGCGTAAAGTACTGAAGCGGCCTTATAAACTTTCTTTCCTTAGGCATCACTTTGAACCATTTCTTCCTTTTTCAGCAAGATTCTCTCTTGGAATGGTTCTCGGCACACCTTCAGTTGTTATCTTTTCAACAATCTTCCTTCTGATTTCATCTTCATTCTTATCTTTAAACATCTCAGCGAGTGAAGGAAACGTTTCATCAACACCAGAGTAATGAAAATCCGTTTCTTCATCAGATGAATCAGACACTTCTTCAACAATAACTTCATTGTACTGATCAGCTTCTTGGGCGTACTTAAACTCATATTCCCTTTCTGGTGACGGAGGTATCTTATCTTCGATGTCGAATTTTAACCTCCCATCATCTAAGCCCAACTCCTCAAACATCTCCGCCCTTGACCTAGGCACCTCTAGCTCCCCCTCATACCGAGCATGTAAATAAATGACAGTTGGTTGTGTGTGGAATACCTGGTCAACGTGTTGTTTGCCTGATGAAGAGGACTCCTGCTGATGATCCTCCTATTGTTCATTAATCTCATCGTTCCAGAAAATCTTCAATCTTTTGTTACACAGACGGATTTACAATCAACAACCCAGACGAACCCTGATCATCATCATCATTATTACCCTCTGGATAGTTGTCTATATAATCAAACAATTCGTCATCAATTTTTTCTTCATCTTCTTCTTCTTCCTCTACTACCTCTTCTTCTTCTTTCCATTTCAACAATAACTTTTCAGATTCCTTCGCCTTTCTCTTCCGTTGTTCAACCAACACATGATGAATGATATCATTGTAATTCAAAGCTGAAGAGGGCTCACCAACAAGTATGAAGCCTTGAGCCTGATCAACCTCTGCATCTACCATTTCAACGTCTTCTTGACTCAAAGAACCTCCAGCTGCAGGTTGACTTAAAGACCCAAGAGTTTCTTCTGTATCAACAACCAACCCTTTTCTTTTTTGAGTAACTTCCTCAGCTAACCTCCTTTCTCTTTCAATTCTACGCTCTTCAGCCCTTTTGATTTCTATGTTGTTGAAAACAGAATGAACATCAATGTTCAGATGACTTTCCATAACAGTGTATAGCATGTTGAGTTGTTCGTCCTTCATAACTTTATCTGCTTTCATGGCTTCCATCTCAAGCTTCATGGCTTTCTTATCATTTGACGTTGCTTCATGAAGATCACTCAACAAACCATTCAGCATCTGATTCACTTCTTGCAACTTCTTCATTTGCTCACGCATTTCAACATTTTCTGCTGAAAGAAACTCAAACAATTGTGTATTGTCATGAACACCATCTTTCATTTCTTCCTTAACTTTCGTCAACTCCTCAACCTGCTTCTTTAGTAAGTCACGCTCAGCTTCAGCTTTGGCCTTTTCTCTCTCAAGTTCACCAACTTTCTTCTTCAATTCCTTGAAATCAGCATCATGAAACATATCAAAATCATCACCAAGAATGAAATCATCATTGAGTTCACCTCTGATGTTGGGAAACCCTTCAAACATATCTGGAAGTGATGTTTTCTTTGGCTGCGAAGATTCTGGAATATCAAGATTTTCTGGTGGTGGTGGTGGTGGAGGTGTATAAACTCTAACTCCAGTAATTTCCACTTCATTATCACCATCTCCTGCTTTCTGTTGAGCTTCAACTACATGCACTTCAACATTTTGAACTTCAGGTTCTTTAGGAATCTCAAGACTTGGATCCTTTTAAGTTTCAAGAACCTTTGACGTTTCAACATGGTTTTCTTTCTTGCCACCTTGATCTTTAGACAATGTAGCACCACCTTTCCTTGCTCGTACATTTCTTGGAATAACTCCAGAGTGTACTGCCTTTCGCTTTATTCTCAGTTTCTTTGTTTCTATAACAGATGGAGTGTAAGTAGTATCTTCTTCGTCTGAACCTTTCTTTTTCTTTGTAGGCTTCCTTTTTAACTGAGGCTTTCCTCGACCAAGTGTTGTCAGATCAAGCTCTGTCTCTGTCTCTGTAGATTCATCATCTGTTTCGCTTGAATCATCATGAGCAACACCTTCAGGCTCTTTCTCTTTGACATTTTCAGTTGGAATGCATGTACTTTGATCTTTTTGAGCAGCAACTTCCTCATTCTTCTTCAGATAACTTTCAAGTGAATGTTTTAATAAATCAGCTCCTTGTTGAATAACTTCTGAAGGATCTAACACCGGTTCATCAACTAACTTTTGTTAAGATTCCTTTGAAGGCCCTGCAAAACAAGAATTGAAGTATTCATTAGAAAAACATAACAATTAAAGTTCTAACTTCCTTATGACTCCCCCTTTCACTATACCCTTTACAACAATCTTCGGAGTAGGCTCATTAGGAATAGGTACAACAAGAGATGTCTTTGGTGTTCTCTTTCTTTTTCCATCTTTTACAAACCACCAACGAGTTTTCTTCTCAACCATTTCATTTATCTTATCATTATCATTCTCAGAATTACTATTCTCATGTCTACATGCATCATTCTCTGGAGCAACATACGCTGGATTGTTAATTCTGCATATCATTCTTTTAACTCTTGGTTCAGGTCCTTTTGCTAATATGCTTATAGTGTCCGCTGTCATGTTTCTTAGACCTAAAACATCATCATCATCATCCTTTTGAATGTCTTTCACCAAATCATCTATCATCATCATGATGAACCTCGGATACATGATGTATTTTGCATTTCCAGCTCTCACATTTTCTATCAAGTAGTCAAATATCACCTTCGATACGTTGTATGGCCTGTTCAGCACTAGACAGGTGATAATGTTCATGATATAATCAGAAGTTTCATCGTAAGCTCCCTTCCTATGTGATAATGCATGTACTACGCAGTGGATCATGAACTTGTAGGTTTACTGTACATAGTTTTACCCATTTTCCCATTTAAGTGCCCTGTAAAGCCCATCCTGCACCATAAGCCTTTGCACAAACGTTCAGGAATAATGGTAGGCTCATCATCACTGTCTCCTAACTCCAACACACGTCTCAGATCATCAACATTAAACTTAATCTCTAAATCAACGTCCTGTCCATTCTCATCCTTCTTTCTCACTGCAGAATAAATCGTCTTTTCTTTCTCTTCATATCTCGCAGAACTCCAAAATCATCTAACATGTGATTCATAAACTATTGTCTTATCTGTTAACGCCTTATGAATCTTACTCTCTCTTAAAAACTTTGTTATAACTTCGAATAAAGTTTTACCTGTATAAAGTGCATCCAGCAGACAATAGATGTTGTGAGATTTATCCTAATCTGAAGCTTTTCCCTGCTATAATACACAATGTTAACAATTGCACGAGGTTTGAGACATAAAGTGACAAGAAATGAAAATTATGAAAATCTCAAAAATTTTCTAACTCTGGAGCTCCCTCTACATAGTACTGAGGATTGGATGGCCATCCGATCGGATTGCCACCCGATCGGATTGCCACCCGATTGGATTGCCATCTTGTGCAATTAAAAGTTAACATAAGTCAAATGAATATGAATCGGATGCCCACTCGATCGGATTGCCACCCGATTGAGTTGCCACTCGATCCATGTGACAAGCAGGTAATTACCTTTGACCAATCAACACCTTGAGAGTGAATGCCATGGATCGGATGACCACCCGATTGGATTGCCATCCGATTAGATTGTCACTCGATTCTTGGCAATTTTGAAACTGTTGAAAAGACTTTTTTCGTTTAGTGATGAGGATCGGATGGCTGTCCGATTGGATTGCCACCCGATCGGAGTGCCACTCGATCATTGACATTTATGCATAGATCTTAAGACATAGTAATGTGGATAGGATGGTTGTCTGATCGGATTGCCACACTATCCATGGCATATGATGAACAGTGAAAGATTACCTTGGAACGGATTGCACCCGATTGGGTTGCCAAACTTTCCAAGTCACATTGTGCACAGTGAAAGCACAGAAATCGAGACAAATACTTAGAATAATTTTCAAACATGAAGTGCTAAGGATCGGATGGTCACCCGATTGGATTGCCACCTAATCGGGTTGCCAAACTATCCAAACACTTTGTCAGATTAAAGGCACAAATTTCAAGATAACAACAAACAGTTTACCAGTTTAAGCACAGTTTTCAAGGCATCAAATACTTAGAAAATTGCATTCAACAAATAACATGCATTGGATCGGGTGGTCACCCGATCGGATTGCCACCCGATCGAGTTGTCACTCGATTCATCAGACATGAAGAACAGTTAAGAACACAACATGAACACCAAAATTTTCTAAGGCAAATCAACAAATTGAACATAGATCTATGTAGAGAATTCAAATGCGATCAAAACCCTATGTTCATCATGCTCTAACTCGACCTAATCTGGGTTTAATTTAACAATAACAGGTCCGATAGCTGACTCGTTCTAATGATCAATTCTCAGATTTCAACAAGTTATAGCACAAATTGAAACGGTAAACTTGTAGATCTAACACTCGTGATCATAACCTTTTGCTTAGATTTCATCAAAACTTCCTAAAAATGTCTAGATCTGAGTTCAAAGGTCCGAACAGTCGCTATGTTTAAAGACATCATCAAAACATCAAATTTAACAAATTAGATCATGAAAACTTACCTTTCCCATTGAGAAGGTTGAGTATGCCAACAATCCAATGACTAGTGGAAGGAAAAAGTATGAAATCAGATCAAAAGTGTGAGAGTGTTTGAGAGAATAGGATGGTCGCCCGATCAAGTGAAAAGTTTGACTGAATACATTGACCTCCTATTTATAGTGTGACCATGAATCGGATGGCCGTCCGATCGGATTGCCACCCGATCGGATTGCCACCTGATCGGATTGCCGCCCGAGCCAAACACATCTCTTTGACTTTTAAAGCTTTGACCTTTTGACTTTTTGACATTTTACTCAGTTTTTATCAATTTTTAGAAATCCACTTAAGTATCTAGGTCCAAGTTAATGACCCTAGGAACTTAATTTGCCTACCAAGTCCAACTTAATGACCTTGGTTGACCCGAAACATAGCAAACTGACATTTCGTTCAAATTTTTTTTAAACATTCTTTTCTAAAAATTTACAAGTTTCAACTTAATGAACTTGCATAGACTTTGCATTTTACCAAATTTTTCAAGATTAGCTCCCAACCCTGTTGTCCAGCTCAGAAACTTCCAGCATCTGCTTCAAAACTGCGAGTCTGAAGATCAGCATTCTACCTTGGTTTGTCGATAAAACTAAAGCAGAACTATAAAATCTTTTTGAGATTTTAAGAAAGTTTAAGACTAGAAAACTAAGAAATCTTTTTGGGTTTAAATGCTAAACAGAAATGAAATGCAATAAATGTGAACTATTTACAAACATATTTTTGGTGAGCGTGTTAGGGGATCATATGAGCAACCGATCAGTTACGAGTACCGTTAAGCTTGATAACATACTCAGTATTAAACAATTCACAGAGATTGCCGATATACTGATCCAATTTAAATTTTCATACAAATTTCAATCTGTTCAAGATACGAATTAGTGTTTTAATAGCTTAACTTTTACGCGTGTCCCACCTCAGAATATACTCCCGAATCCAGACTTTCTATATTCAGTCATACAGGTGAACGTACAGTAATGATATCTGTTACATGGGTAATGTGAGACCATGAGAGATCAGGTTAGAACTTCCATTCAGACAGAGAGATAATGGCTCGACTTTCGGTGTGTCCCGCTTGGGGATCTTTTCTTCAACAACACATGATTAGCATTTTTCAATGTATCATCATTTTTTATGCTGAGGGTGAGCTTTAAGATTAAAGCAGTGCAGAGTATTATACGAGGACTAGGCTATTGCTTCCGCAAAATCAGAAGTCCTGGTATAATACCCCAGATATCATTACGCACATAGACCTAGTATGTCAGAAACATAAAAATCTTTCAAACGAGATTTCAGGGGTTACCTATATATCCGAGAGATGTTCCCCACGTAAGAAGCAATAAATGACTTATGTTTATATCCTGAACAAACCTACAAAATGTATAAAAACCTACCGGTATATTATCAGCGAGACTGCTTAACACTTTGATCATTACAAATCTTTAGCATACTGCAACTGTCTAGCTGATGTACCATCATTTCCCCTTTTTACACAAACTCTTTTTGGGATTTCTATTGTTTTTGAATTTTGAAATATCTCATGATTTTGGATTTTTGCATTTTTTATTGTTTTTGTATTTTCTGAAAACAATAACTATCTCCCCCTAAATACCAAAACAACTAAAAATTCGACAAACCAATGTAGTCTGCTTCTTAGCATCATCTGCAGTGGTACCTTCATCAACGCCAAGAATTTATTTCGCAGCAGACAACAGCTTCATACCATTAAGTTTTAAAAGATATTGAAAACGTGATCTATCGAAAGCTTTCGTATGTAAGTCTGCTTTTTGTTCGTCGGTGTGGATTTTATCAATTCGTATCAACTTCTTCTTCAAAGCAATCTCGGATGAAGTGATGACGAATTTCAATGTGTTTGGTTTTAGCGTGATGCACCAGATTTTTTGTTATGTTTATTGCTGCCTCATTATCAACAAAGATGGGAGAAGTAAGAAATTGCAAACCGTAGTCGCGCATCTGTTGCTGAATCCACATGATCTGAGAGCAGCAGCTGCTAGCAGATACATAATCGGCTTCACATGTAGACAAAGCAATAGAAGTTTGCTTCTTACATTGCCAGGTGACCAATCGGGGTCCGAAAAACTGGCATCCTGCAGTTGTTGATTTACCATTGACTTTGCAGCAACCAAAATCAGAGTAAGAATACCCCTCAAGTGTGAAGTCACCGTCTTTTGGATACCACCCCAAGCTTGGAGTTCCTTTCAGGTAGCGTAGAATCCGTTTGACGATCGTCATATGTGAATATCTGGGACTTGATTGAAATCGTGCTGTGAGGCAGGTTGGGTACATGATATCGGGTCTTGATGCCGTCAAATACATTAGCGATCCGATCATGGAACGGTACAATGCTTCATCAACCTTCTCTCCGGTGAGATCAGGATTGATCCCATGATTCGTAGCCAATGGGGTGGACATTGGAGCCGTGCCAGACATTCCAAACTTCTCCAGAACATCATACACGTACTTCGTCTGATGTATGAAGATTCCTTCGGGCATTTGATCGACCTGGAGCCCTAAGAAGAACTTCATCTGACCCATCGAAGACATTTCGAACTTCTGCTTCATAACCTTTTCAAAATCTTTGCAGAGTTCTTCATTGGTTGACCTGAATATAATGTCATCCACGTATATCTATACTATCAGAAGATGACCATCGACTTCTTTTGTGAAGAGGGTTGCGTCCACTTTTCCTCGGATGAAGCTGTTGGCAAGCAGATGTTGAGATAACGTCTCGTACCAGGCTCTCGGGGCCTGATGCAGACCATACAACGCTTTGCCTAGCAGGTAGACCTTATCTTTGTGGATTGGGTCGGTGAAGCCCGGTGGCTATCCGACATATACCTCTTCCTTTACCTTTCCGTATAGGAATGCCGATTTAACATCTAGCTGATAGACTTTGAATCCTTTCCATGAAGCAAATGCTAGGAAGATTCTGATCACTTCAAGTCAAGCAACTGGAGCATACACTTCAGTGAAATCTATCCCCTCCTGCTGACTAAATCCCTGGACTACGAGTCGAGCTTTGTTGCGAATAATGACCCCTCGGTCGTCTCTCTTACACTTAAATACCCACTTCGTGTTTATCTTCCTATGTCCATCAGGAAGATCCACCAACTTCAAAACACCAAGTTTCTCAAACTGACTCAGCTCCTCCTGCATTGCGTTGACCCATGAATCTTCAGTTAGCGCTTCCTTATAGGTTCTTGGTTTGATCTGCGAGAAGAAACAACTGAGTGAAAATTCAGTTTGTAATGGAGCAACTTTTGAATAAAAACAAGTAAGGCCATGGTCAATTTTTTGTCTGGTGCGGACTCCTGACTGCAGCTCCCCTATTATCAATTCTTCTGGATGGTATGATAGAGTTCTCGGCATCACCTCGCCAGAAACATCCACTTCGCCTTCCAAATTCGTAACGTTCTGATCCGCAACTTGTTCACTGACAGGAGTTGTCTGATTTGAAGTTTGGATTTGCTCCCCCTCAGACTCTGAATCACCACGGTCAAATGTCAGCCTTTCATCAGATTCTGAATTATCATTAATTGTTGTCTTATTTTCAGGAGCATGTTCACGTTCTGAAGAAGTCAGAGTTTGCTGAACTTCATCATTCTCTCCAGCGTTACTTGGACCAGCTTCATCATCATTGGAAGTTTGTCGTTGACGTATAGAAGATCCTGCTGGGAATCTTTCCTGAACCGTTTCATATTCTCTTAAAATATCCAAATCATCAAAGAACTCTGTCTCTTCTTCTAACTCGAATGAATCCCATCGAGTATCGTAGTTGAATCGCCATGAGTCTATGGGCTTCTGTGGTGGCATTGTATAGCCTTGGCACTCAACATGTTGTGCTTCGATGATCCGCTTGAAACTTGGAACAAAAACTCTTCTTAGTGTACTAGCATACCCCACGAAGATGCCTTCAATGCTCTTTGAACCAAATTTTCCATCGGGATCCAGAACGATGCAGGGAGACCCGAACGGTTCCAAATACTCGAGATTAGGCTTTCGATTGTTGATCAACTCAAAACATGTCTTGTTGTGCTTTTTCACAGTAAGTACCCTGTTGAGAGTATATCAAGCGGCTGATACTGCTTCTGCCCAGAAATTAATCGGTAACTTGGAATCAGCAAGCATCATCCTGGCCGTTTCAATCAGCGTTCTATTCTTTCTTTCTGCGACTCCATTCTGTTGCGGAGTATATGGCGCGCTGAATTCTAGCAGTATACCTCTCCTATCACAAAATTCTTCCATTTTGTTATTCTTAAACTCTGTACCGTTGTCACTTCTTAATCTTCTGATGCGGGTTCGGTACAAGTTCTCAATCTTTCTGAAAAGTCTTAGCAAACTCTCGAATGTTTCATCTTTTGTCTTCAAGAACGACACCCACAAAAATCTCGAATAGTCGTCTGTGACTACTAAGCAGTAGAGATCGCCCGTTATACTCTTGACAATCACAGGACCAAAGAGATCCATGTGAAGTCTTTCCAACGGCTTCGAGACTGAGTTCATCTTCTTCCCAGGGTGAGATTTCTTTCGCTGTTTACCTTTGACACAACTAATACACTCCCCCTCAAGATGGAAACTCTTTAAATGAACACCTTTTACTAAGTCGTTGTGCACCAGGTGGTTCATCGTCCGATGCCACAATTGCGACTCCTTTTAAGTGGCTCTTGACATGAAGTAGTGAGTTTGACCCGTGGTAGTCGTGGCTACGCTCATATCCAACACGTACAGATCATTAACTCTCGGTGCTCTCATGATGATCCACTCCTCGGGGATGACAAAACCCGGCTTCAGAATCAGACATTCTTTATCCGTGAAGTGTGTGGAATACATTCTATCACAAATTTGCGATATGCTCAGCAGATTGTTCTCTAGCTCGGCGATGTAGTTGACTCTTTCAAACGTGATAATGCCATTTGATAATGTTCCTTCACCAATGATACGACCTCCTTGATTACCTGCAAAACCAATGTAACCTCCATTAAACCCTCTCACATCGTAAAGCAGGGTTTTTCTCCCTGTCATGTGCCGAGAAGCTCCACTATCCATAATCCAACGTGAGATAGATCTCGTAAGCTCCTGCACATATCACAAACATTTAGTGAGATTTGGAAGCAACCCAAGCCTCTTTCGACTCAGGTAGCTTGACATTGATGTGGGTTGTTGCAGTGTACAATGGTGGGAAATTCTTATCATTCATCATAAGACTTTCTTCAGACCCAATCTCAACCTTTTTATACAAAAGGAATTCCTTTTCCTGAGGTTGACCAGATGATTGGTCTTTCTTCGGAACATACTTCTTCCCTGGAGAGGTAGAAGTCTGTTTCTCAAGTTTCTCATAGTAATCCAAAGGTACATTCATCTCCTTAGTTGAAGATGATTGTTTTTCATACTCAGGAACCTTTGGTTTTGGAGAACTTGGTGTCTTATCCTCAGATTTTGGCTTCCACGTTTGTTGAGACAAAGCAACCCGTTTGTAAAATTTATCAGTTTTAGTTACCGATTTCTTTACGGGTTCAGTTTTGACTTTAATGCTTTCATTTTTCAAAACCTTTTTCTCAACAAAAAACATTGGAGCTTTACCTTTTACATCATCTTTCTTTTTTGGACTCTTGACAACCACACACTTAGGCTTCAAGTTGGTGCACTTTCGTGCAATGTGTCTAACTTCATTGCATTTAAAGCATGTTCGGGTATTAACCTCCCGATTCTTGCCTTCAGTCAGAGGCTGTGAGGCCTTTTTTCTCAAAAACTTCTTTGTTTGATTTTGAAAAAATTTCAGATTCTTGCTCAGCGTGTGGACTTGAGCTTTTCACAAACACTTTCTTTTCAACAAACCTTTTGTTTTAAAAGTTCCTTTTCTGATTGTTCTTACCACCTTGATAACCACCCGACCATCTGTTTTGGTTGTTATTAGAAAAACGTGGTGGTACAGCAGGTTTTTTGTAGTAAGATTTATCTTTTTCAAAGTTCAACTGCCTTTTGGAACTTTTCAACCCCTCGATTTCATAAACATCGATTTCAACCAATTTGAAAGCTTTTTCCAATTTGTCAGCATTCACATTCTCTAGTGGAAATTCAGAATCCGAATACAACTTATCAGAACCAGACATCTTGTACATGACAAGAGTAGGTCCGTCATTTGAGTTGTTTTAGGATTTTGATTTCAGAATGTAATTATTCAAAAAGCATTCTTCATCCTCAGTCGATTCACTGTCAGATTTTAAAACGTTTTCAACCACATTTTTTACAACTTCGGATTGAACACTGTCTTCATCAGACGATGAAGTGAATGTGACATCGATCGTTTCTAGAAGTTTTACATCATTTGTTTCATCATCAATATCCAACCCAGACTTTTTATTTGAAAAATTATTCATTACTGGCGGTGAAACTTGATGGTAACCAACCCCAGTTCCATCTGAGTATACATCTTCACCAGCTTTGTTCTTCCCAATCAGTTTGGGAACTATATGCTGAAGAACTGTTGGGATTGAACCCTATCAGAGGAACACATAATCAAAGCCAAAACTGGATCAGAGCAGTGGATCCAGAATAAGCAAAAGTTTATATTCAAATCTCTCCCCTTGAAAGTGGTTTCAACATCTGCTGACCTCCAAACTACTGATCTTTACTAACTGGTGACCTACAACTGCTGTCCAAGTCAAAGACTGATGGAAGACTAAAGCTCTACTGATTCAATCTACTGCTATGGGTTAAGCTCTACTGATCATGACATGTACTGCTGGGTTCACATCAGTGGAAGGATGCAACAGTAGTTTAGTTTATATTATGATATGTAATGTACAACAGTAGTTAGCATAGCAGAGGTTGTATAGATCAGATGTTAGAGTTTGTTAGGAGGTTAGATGTCACTTTCATGGTGACGTCAGCTTAGATGCTTCAGTGGTTTGCTCGTACCTATAAATAGAACAGTGCTCTGTATTGTTCTATTAGCTCTTCACCATCTTTCTCCTGCACGAACAAATCACTGTGAGCTCAGGCTGAGGGGGAGTTTGTTATACACTTGCAATTGTAATTGAATCTTGTAATAAATTCAAGCATTCGGTTCAATGTTAAACTTGTGTATGGAAAGCAATTCTCCTGTTTGATTGTGTGCAAAGTTTGTTATCATTTATATTCCACTGCATTTCTCATTCATCTTAATTCAAACGTAAAACATAATCAAAAACAAACTCAGATCCTAACAATTATCAGAGCTTGGACAGTCAAATTTGATTTAACAATCATTTTGACACAAATAGTTCAGCTCACAATCGTTGATACTGATAGTTTGTTCATTTTGTTGAAAACAGAGCAAGGTTTAATCACCATCAAAGTTGATTAATCAGTGCCTGTAAAACAACCAGGATGACGTCACAATCACAAGATGATAAGAATAACATTTGCTCTCTTTTCAAACCACCCATGCTTAAACGTAATGAATACAACATCTGGGAGAGAAGGATGGGTCACATCCTTGCTCAACAGAACACTGGATGTTGGAGGTCTGTTGTTTTGGTCCCTATGTTCCTATGGTGCCAAGTGCTGAGGATGCAAAGAAGTTCGTACCTAAACCAACTGAAAACTATACTGAAACTGATTTTCAAAAGTTCGAACTCGATGCCAAAGCATTTAGCATCATAGCATCTGCATTACCCAATGAGATCTATGCTGTACTGTTACATTGTAACAGTGCCAAAGAGCTATGGGATACACTGAAGGAACAGTTTGGTGGTACAGAAGAAGTTATTGAAAACAATAGGGAAATTCTGAATCAGCAGTATGAAACATTGACTCAGCAGTTTGAGCGATTCAGTTGTCTCATTAGTGAACTAAGGCTTGTTAAAGTAACATTTCCAAATTCAACTCAAAATAGCAGGTTCCTTAGATCACTACCAGAAAAATGGGATACCATTGCATTTGTTATTAGAAACTCTGCTGAGTTCAAAGATCTGACCCTAACCCAACTTCATGGTAGACTCCTGACCAATGAAAGGGAGTTAAACCAGAAAAAGAAGTTGCAAGAGTCTGGCAAAGTTGTTGATGATTATTCATTTGGCAGCACAACTCTTTTTGGTCAGGAAGAATCTGGTAGCAGTAGTAAGGATCAGGGTTATGATCACTTTATTGATATAACTGCTAGTGGAAATTTCAACAACCCTGATTCTCACTCTGTAAATTATGCTTTTACTGCAAATTGTGAAAACCAGATGTCAGATAATTTGTGTTTTGAACTCAATGATTTGCAACACTTTGATCCCACTGACTTAGAAGAGATGGACATTTTGCTTCAATTGGCTTTACTTAGTATAAGAACAAGCAAATTCTACAAAAGAACAGGGAGAAAATTCCCAGGGTTACATGGGAATTTAAAAGTGGGGTTGGATAAGTCAAAAATTAAGTGCTATAAGTGCAATAGGCTAGGTCATTTTGCTAGGGAATGCAGGAGTCAAACCACTGGTCCAATAATAACTCATCCTAGCTCAAACCCTAGACCACAAAATCAAAGCACTGTGCACTATACCCAATATACCCCTACAGCCCATGTTAACACTGCTCACTATGCTGCAACCCATGTGCCTGTGCATTATGTTCAAACCACTGTTCCACAAATTCAGTATGTTCAAGCCCCTGTCCCTCAGGCACAAGTGCAACCTGTTGCACCTCAACAAGCTGTTCCAATAGTGGTACAACCAGATCAACAAAGCTTTTTCACCCAAGGCTTTGTTGACTGGAGCAGCATGCCTGATGAGCTTGGTGATGAAAATTTTGCACTCTATGCTTTTAATGATCCTTCTAATGATGAATTTTGCTTGATGGCTTTAGAGTCAATACCAGAAGGGGTAGAAACTGAAGGTGAACAGCTAAGTGCTGAAACAGTGGATGAAGTGGCTGAAGCAGTGGTTACTGCAGTTGCTGGTGAACTAATGCTGGGAGAAAATTCAGAAACCCTGATTGAACCACTGTCTGATCCCTAGTCCAAAGAAGACAAAGAAGAAAAGGAAGAAAAGAAAGCAGGTGTGAAAGAATTTAGAGCTGATAATGAAGATGATCATTAATGTGATTGTGCCATGATGGCTGCTGCTAAGGTATCACCTCAAGTTCTTGAAAAACTGTGTTCAGACAAATGCATTATTGAATTTGCTAACATCAAAGAGGTAAATGAAAACCTTAGGGATAAAATATTAAGTGATGAAGTCAAATTTGAAAAGTCATTAAAAGAACTTAGAAACAAATTGGCTGAAAAAGATAAAGAAATCAGTAGTCTCAAAGAAGAGCAGAGCATAACCAAAACTCAACTCCAAACTATGGTAGAAAAATACCAAGTTTGCAAAAAGGAGTTGGAGTCTACCCAGATCACTTGTGAAAGATGGGTAGAATCTTGTAAAGGTTATGAGGTTATGCTTGAGAAACAGCTTAAAAGCAATGTCAAGTTTGGTATAGGATATAGAAAATATGATGATCTTGAAAACACTGCTGTCAAACAAGCTGGTTCAAATGAAAAATACCAACCAACAAGAATGGCCAAGAAGTAAAAATTACTGACAAACTTGGTAACAAAATCACTCTGGAAAGATCATCAGTGGGGTCCTCAACTTTTGAGAAAATTGAGAAATACCAATTTAAACCCACATGGTCTAATGAGTGTGACACTCTTGAAAATTTCAAGCCTATAGACTTTACAACCACTGATGGTGTCACAGCTCCAAAAGCAAAGGTCATTCCTCTCAAAGACATCCCAACAGTAGTTCAAAACTCTGTTGTTAAGGAGTCTGAGAAAAGGAAGAAAAGAGAAAAGGTAAAAAATCTGTTTTGTGATTTTTGTGAAAAGAGAAACCATCTAACAAAAGACTGTTTTCATCTAAAAGCATATGATTTGAACAAAACAAGTATCATTGTACCTGCTGAAAGCTGCACCATCTGTGGTAAAATAAACCACAAAACTCAAGCATGTGTGTATCTCAAAAACATTGATGTTAAAAAGAATGAGTACACTGCTAAAACATCATTGAGTCTATCAACATCATCAATCAAATTCACCAAGAATCAACCACTGTTTGTGCCAGTCCAAACAGCTGTTACAAAACAGCTGAATCAAATATCTGTCCAAAGAGATGTTCAAGTGACTGATGCACCCCCTGCCAACCAATTCAGAAGAGGCAAGGGACAATCATCTTACCAAAGGATTCCACATGTTTATGAGACCTACAAAAGGCCCTCTAAACCAAGAGTGAACAGGCATCCTTTTGGTTATCAGCAGGTGATTGGTCAAAACCCACAACAGTGGTTAGAGAGAAACAGTCCTAAAACTGTCCAAACCCCTGACTTAACCACTGCCCGTGCATCTGAACTCATCCCAGACACTGTTGAGACCCCATCCAAAGCCTTATTGGCTTTGGAGACCCTAATGAACTAATCCTTTTACTTCATGTGCAGGGAGCTTCTACATGCTTAGATAGTCTTTGGTATGTAGATAGTGGAGGCTCCAGGCACATGACATGATGTAAAGCCCTTCTCAAAGATTTCAAAATCCATGGAGGGGGTGATATATCCTTTGGTAATAATAGTACTGAGAAAGTTTTGGGGTCTGGTACAGTACAGTCTGGTAATGTAAAATTTGAAAATGTCAATCTGATAGACAATCTAAAATTCAACCTCCTGAGTGTTTCACAAATGAGTGATAAGGGGTATGGGTCATTCTTCACAAAGGAGTGTTGTAGGATTGTTGGACCAGAAATGGTTAAAAAGATTGAAGCAATAATCAATTCTGGAAAAACCAAACTTGTTCCTCAAAGAAGTGGCAATATTTATGTGGTGGATATGTCAAAAGAGAGCCCCAGAACTGATGCCTGTCTGTTCTCAGCTGCATCAAACAAAGAGACAGAATTATGGCACAGAAGATTGGGGCACACAAATCTCAAGACAATCACTGCCATTTCAAAACAGGGGTTAGTAAGAGGTTTACCTCAAAAACTGTTCACCTGTCCTGAGCATTGTGTTTCCTGCCTAAAAGGAAAACAACATAAAAGCTCCTACAGATCCATTGATGAGTCCAAAACAACCAAATGTTTGCAAATGCTTCATATGGATTTGTTTGGCCCAGTTAAAGTCATGAGTCTTAAGAAAAAGAGGTATTGCTTGGTTATTGTTGATGACTTTTCTAGGTTTAGATGGACTTACTTTTTACACTCAAAAGATGAGACTGCAGGCATTCTGCAAGACTTTGTAAAACAGGTTGAAAAGCAGTTTGACCTTCCAGTAAAAATCTTCAGAAGTGACAATGGCACAGAGTTCAGGAACAAGGAGTTGGATGATTTATGTGTGTCAAAAGGAATTGTGAGGCAATACAGCATTCCAAGAACACCAGAACAAAATGGGGTTGTTGAAAGAAAGAACAGAACTTTGATTGAGGCTGCCAGAACCATGCTTGCTGATTTAGGTTTGCCATTAACTTTTTGGGCAGAGGCAGTAAACACTGCTTGCTATGTCCAAAACAGAGTTTTAATCAACCCCAGGCATCAAAAGACTGCCTATGAACTGCTATATAAAATAAAGCCATTGATTTCATATTTCAAATTTTTTGGTTGCCCATGCTTCATTTTAAACTTAAAAGATTCCATTTCTAATTTTGCAGCCAAAATTGATTGTGGTTATCATCTGGGATACTCTACCACTGCTAAGGCCTACAAAGTGTTTAACACAAGGACCAAAAACAGTGGAAGAGACTTTGAATGTAAAGTTTAATGAACTTTCCTCAATGAAAATCCCAGCAAACCCTGCTGAACTGTTTGATCTTGATAAATTCACTTTTGAAAATACTGCTGTCAAGACTAAGAATGCAGGTCCATCAGAGGATTCATCTCCAGACTATGGGTATGAGATCATTATTCCTCAGCAAAAGTCTGTCAAAATGGGAAGAGCAGCAGATGTTCAAAACAGCTGTCAAAGCTCAACCACTGCTACCTCAACACTTGTTGACCAAAGTAGCCCCTTAACCACTACTTCCACATCATCAAACACTGTTGATAAAAGTCCTCAAACAGTGGATCAAAGTCAGCATGTGTCCACTCCTTTACCACCTATTCCACCACCTTTTGAAGCCACTGCTGGATCATCAAAGTCACCAGTAGTGGTTAGCTCAGATGATTCACATCTGCAGCCATCCCCACTTAATGCCATTGTTCCATACCAAGGAGAGCTCATCTTCTTGAAATCTCATCCACCAGATCAAATTATTGGCAACATCAATGAAGGGGTGCTCACAAGAAGTCAATCCCAAAACATTTTTCTTCTTGCTGGTTTTTTATCTCTCCATCAGCCAGTCAAGTACCAAGAGGCACTGAAAGACAACAGCTAGGTAGAAGCCATGCAAGAGGAGCTCCAACAGTTTAGAAGACAACAAGTTTGGGAGCTTGTTCCATTGCCAGAGGGTGTAAGTCCTATTGGCACAAAATGGGTCTTCAAAAATAAAACTGCTGAAAGGGGTATTGTTGTCAATAATAAAGCCAGGCTTGTGGTTCAAGGGTACAGACAAGAAGAGGGGATAGATTATGATGAAACATTTACCCCTGTTGCAAGACTTGAAGCAATCAGACTATTTCTGGCCTTTGCTGTCAACCACAACATCAAGGTGTATCAAATGGATATCAAATGTGCATTCCTCTATGGTAAGATTCAAGAGGAGGTTTATGTTTTTCAACCTCCAGGTTTTGAGGATCCATTTAATCCAAATCATGTCTACAAGCTAAATAAAGCTTTGTATGGCTTAAAACAAGCAGCAAGGGCCTGGTATGAAACTCTTTCCACCTTTCTACTTTCCATTGGTTTCACAAGAGGTAGAATAGGTAAAACACTGTTTTTAAAATGGAGAGGAAAGGATTTGATGATTGTCCAAATTTATGTGGATGACATCATTTTTGGAAGCACATGTAATAAAATGTGTGAAGAGTTTAGGCAACTCATGACAGTTGAGTTTGAAATGAGTGCAATGGGTGAAGTCCAGTGCTTTCTTGGTCTCCAAGTAAGGCAACTGCAAAATGGCACTTTCATCCATCAAGGCAAATATGCCAAAGAACTTTTAAAGAAATTTGATATGGATGATTGTAAGCCATGTAGTACACCCATTGCAACTAATAAGATAGTCATATCTGATGAGAATGATGAATTGGTTGATCAAACTTTGTATAGAAGCATGATTGGGTCTTTATTGTATCTAACTGCATCCAGGCCAGATATCATGTTTGCAACATGTGTTTGTGCCAGATCCCAATCAGCCCCTAGAAACTCAAACCTTATTGCTATAAAAAGGATATTCAGATACCTAAAAGGTGCTCCCACGCTTGGTATCTGGTATCCAGCTGATGGTAAATTGAGCTTTCAGGTTTCTCAGATAGTGATTTTGCTGGATGTGACAAGACAAGAAAGTCCACTTCAGGAGGGTGCCAATTCCTAGGCAATTGCTTAGTGTCTTGGCAAAGCAAAAAGCAAGCAGCTGTTTCCAAATCCACTACTGAGGCAGAATATAGAGCTGCTGCAAGCTGTACAACCCAATTGCTCTGGCTTCAAAATCAGTTGCTGGATTTTGGTATCACTGCCTTAAAAACACCACTCATGTTGGACAGCCAGGCAGCAGAAAATATCATCAAAAATCTAGTTTCCCATTCAACCACCAAGCACATTGACATCAGACATCACTTTGTGAGGGATTGCTATGAAAAAGGTTTGATTTCTCTGTACCATGTTCCAACTAAGGATCAGCTGGCAGATGTGCTAACCAAAGCATTAGACACATCCACCTTTGAAAGCTTGATCTCTAAGATTGGCATGCTGAACATGGAATAACAGGCAAAATCCTGTTTTTCTATGAATAAAAGCATTAAAATGTTTTCAGAAAATCAAAAATCCATCCTTAAAAATAGCTAAAAATGAAGTTTTCATTAAAATCCTTAAAAGTCTGCCATAACCACTGCTTTTAATGAAATACCATTAAAGATTCAAAACCTGGGATATGCTATTCTTCAAGAAGAAAATTTTAATTATTCTCAGGAAATCTTTAATGCTCTGGTTAAAAATGTTGAAACAAAGGCATTCTTACTGCTTCCAAGATTTCTAAGTTATTATTTTAAAAAGAAACTTGGTAAGAATGATGCTTCTGCAATAAAACAAGGTGAATCTTTTCAAATACACAGCTTAACTGCTGAAACTTTCACAAGAATGTGAACACCTTGCAAAACACAAGCAGAGGTGCCTGAGCAGAATTTAGCAGCTACCACTGCTCCTCAGGTATCTGCTGCTGAGCCCACTGCTCAAGGTGATCAAAGCAGCAAAACAACTGTTTTGAAACCCACACCTACAATCCACAAAAAGCTAAAACAAAAGAAAACTCAACCCCCCCCCCCCAAACCTATCAAAAAGGCAACTCTGGAGGATGAGATACCAGAGCAACTGCCAGTGACAACACAAAAGTCACAAGAAACCACTGTTGCTACTTCCTCACAGCAGTTGGTACAAATATCTCAACCCATGGCTGAAACTCCTCCTGTTTCTTCTCAAAAAGAACATGTTGTACAAATAGGGACACCACAATACGATGCTCTAGAATCACTTGCTTCCATCATCCACAGCCCAATGCCCGGGGCCAATTCTCTTTCCACACCCAACCTCACATCCACAATTCCCCCACCAACTAAATTATTGTTGGATGCTATTGATCTGAACCAGGCACAAACCAGTCCTTCTCAATCACCTATCAATGAGAATATACTTCAACAAATGACTGGGTCTGATGTATCAATCATAGCTAACCCACCAACAAGACCTGAGGAGGTTACACCCTTTGAGTTACAAGTAACTCTTGGTGGAAATCCAAGTGAAGCAGCCACTACAGGTGTTGAACCCACTGGTTTACATTTGGACAGTGGTTACATCAATAAGACTTCCTTGGAGGCAATTCCTTCCATAGCACCTCTGATATCCACCAGTGAGTTTGTTTTACACTCTGGTACAATCAAAAGGCTATCAAGTGTTGAAGGAAGAAGACCCCAGTACCAAGACAAAGGGGAATCAGTGGTTAATGTCTGGAGTACACTCCCTGCATCAACCACTGTTACAACCACTGCTAGTGGGAAATCAGATGATCCCATTAAATTGGGTGATGGTTTAAAGTACCTGGAATTTACGGAACGCGTTGAAAAACTGGATACCTCTGTTGCAGAAATCAAAAACAAGCTACAACAGTTGTTGACAGTACAAAAGGTGCAATCCACTGTTATTCCATCTCAAGCACCTGCTCCACCACAAGCACCTGCTGCAGATGAGATATGGAACCTATTTCAACCTTTTCTCCAACAACAAAAACAAATGGTTGATCAGCAACATGCATTACATGTACAAGAGCTGAGAAACACAATGGAGTCTAGGTTTAAGAACACCCAAGCAGACATTAAGGCTATCAAGGCCCACATATTGAACACCACTGGCACTGCTCTTCCAACTGTTCTCTTCATTGATCAATTACCCACAGATAATGCCAAAAAAGGGGAGAAAATTCAGGAATGGAATAAGAAGGGAATAGATGATGGTCTTTACATTGAACCAGAAAGGGATGCTATGACTAGAAAGATTCCCTTGCCAGATAGCAGCAAAAAGGTTGATGTTACCCAAAATGCACTTGATGAAGCTGTAGCAAGTGTAAAAAGGGACAGAGCGGCAAAGGATATGTCAAGATGGAATGAGGAGAAAAGAGCTTACATGAAGCTGAATGCGCAGGGTTGTTCTGAGCCAGAGGATGTTAAAAATCCTGTGCCAAAAAGAAATCCCACTAGAAAAGTGAGGGAACCCAAATCCATACCATCCAGACTCACAAAGCATACTCCAAAACCATTGTCCAAAAGCCCCCAACATCAAACTTCCACCCAAACAGTTGCTGCAACACCTGCTGTGTCAACTACTGCTGATACTTCAGTGGTTTCAACTACTGTCAGCCAAACACCTGCCATCACCTCAAGACACACCACTACCACTGCCTTACCACCATCACTATCAAAAATCACATCACCACCAAAAACAACCTCACCACCATCACCTCCTGCCAAAAAGTAGAAGACATCAAATGTTACAACATCTGTTGAAATGACAACAGTGGTTGAAACACCAGTTGTTTCAACAGCTGTTAGTCAGCCACCTTCTACCACTCAAATCACCACCACTGATCCATCCAAGACATCATCAGTCTCTCCTACAATAAAAAGGAGAAGGATTTTCATACCTGATGATGATTTTCCATCACCACCACCAACATCTTCACAATCTCTTGCACTGATTCCAAAACCTGTTCCTCCCTCTTCAACTCCAGTACAACAACCAATCTCTATCATCACTCCTGCAGGTTTCCAATATACTCTTGAACTCATTGCAGTCAAAGAAGAGATTAAATCCTTCTACTATGAGGATGATCCTGCTAAAAGGAAGTTGCCATCAGTTGAAGGATATCCTAGGCCCAATAACATTGAAGAGTACTTGAAAATTAAGGCTCAACAGGCAGAGGATATTTCCAAAAGAAACTCTCAAGGAAAAACTGACAAAGAAATTCAAAGGCATTACCAGTTTCTATTTACTCAAGTCAGATCCTTAGAGCAATTTGCAAAAAATGTTTGTCAACAAATCTCAGAGAAAGCAGATGAAACTTTGAGAAAATACTACATTGAAAGCATCAAGGCAACCAAGAAGTAAAAGGGAGAAAAGCATATGTACAAGGAGTGGACCATTCCTGAGCTTGAACAAGAAGCAGCCAGGATTCAAGAAATGATAAAGAATAAGGTCAAACACACTCCTCCAGTTTGGTGAAAGTACAAAAAGAATGTGCCTGAAAAGACATTAGAGCTGAAGAAAATGAAAGAGGAATTAGTTGCTGCTGGCTATGGGTCTAAAAATCAAGTGGCAAGATGGAAAGAAGACACAGTCAGGACCACCTACAAAAGGTTGGAGGAAATAAGGAAGAAAGATCCCACAGTTCCACAAAAACCTGACTACCCTGAAGCAGAGGTTTCAAAAAGACCATCAAAGCTGCAAATCGGGAGAGCTACTGCTCCAGCTGGTGCTGCTAACTACAAAAGAAGGCAACAACAACAGTTGGGTACTGAAATAGTGACAGAACTAATGGCAGGAGATGAGCTTGTAAAAGAAGGTATTAAAAAGATGATAGTTGAAACTCTTGGCCTGAATCAATCTGCAAGCACTGCTCAAACAGTCATGACAAGGCTTGCATCACCAAACACCTCATCTAATAAAAATCTCCCAAGAAACCCATCAGACTCAAAAGTACTAAAATGGAAAACTGACAAACAGACCCATGTACTGACAGTGTTCAAGTCTAGTGGAGAAGTGAAGAAAATAACAAGGGAACAAGCACTTGGCCTAAGTCTTGAAGATTTGTAGGATCTCCTTGATCTTCCACTGTGCAGGATGCCTTAGCCTTTGAGTTACAACTCAAAGGGCAAATAAGGGAACTGCTGATGAGGCAATAAAGATCTACCAATAAAGAAGAGTTTTGGCATTATCTGTTCCAGGGGGAGATTGTTGGGATTGAACCCTATCAGAGGAACAGATAATCAAAGCCAAAACTGGATCAGAGCAGTGGATCCAGAATCAGCAAAAGTTTATATTCAAATATCTCCCCTTGAAAGTGGTTTCAACATCTGCTGACCTCCAAACTACTGATCTTTACTAACTGCTGAGCTACAACTGCTGTCCAAGTCAAAGACTGATGGAAGACTAAAGCTCTGCTAATTCAATCTACTGTTATGGGTCAAGCTCTGCTGATCATGACAAGTACTGCTGGGTTCACATCAGCGGAAGGATGCAGCAGTAGTTTAGTTTATATTATGATATGTAATGTACAACAGTAGTTAGCATAGCAGAGATTGTATAGATCAGATGTTAGAGTTTGTTAGGAGGTTAGATGTCACTTTCATGGTGACGTCAGCTTAGATGCTTCAGTGGTTTGCTCGTGCCTATAAATAGAACAGTGCTCTGTACTGTTCTATTAGCTCTTCACCATCTTTCTCCTGCACGAACAAATCACTGTGAGCTCATGCTGAGGGGGAGTTTGTTATACACTTGCAATTGTAATTGAATCTTGTAATAAATTCAAGCATTCGGTTCAATGTTAAACTTGTGTATGGAAAGCAATTCTCCTGTTTGATTGTGTGCAAAGTTTGTTATCATTTATATTCCGCTGCATTTCTCATTCATCTTCATCTTAATTCAAACGTAAAACATAATAAAAAACAAACTCAGATCCTAACAAGAACAAAGCTCACGGAGCTGTAACTGTTCAGTTTCAGATTGATTCTTTCGTTTTCAATCTTAGCTTCCTGAAACTAAAGCTTCAGATTTGCAATCTCATCAAGCTGCTCATTGATCTGTCTTTCCTTCGATTGAAGAACTCCAGACAATTGAAAATTCTCTTTAGAAGTTTTACTGTTTCGCTCATCAGAATCTTTAATTGTTCTTTTCAGCTTCTCATGATTTTCGAAAAGTTGTCGGTTTTCATGAATCAACTTTTCATTTTCTTTCCTAATTCGTTCTTCATCACTTTTATCTTTTTCAATTTTCTCAGTTAATTCTTTCAATCTCTCATTTCAAGCTCTCACAAGTTTATCACGACTTAAAATTTGATCTTCAACCGTTTTGACTTTTGCACCTAGCTCTTCAGTCTTTTTGACTGCAAGATATGCATTAGTGATACAAATATTGCATTTTTTCATGCAATTTTTGCAATAACTATCCTTTTTACCCTTTTCAGTCTTACCTGACTCACTTGTTGAACTACTACCACTGACCTCATTTGTGGACTTAGACGCAGACTTGGAATCTACCTCTAATTCCTTTGCCATCAGTACTTTGTCTGCCATCTTGGTCAGGTTCTCTGCGGTCAATTCCTTTGTTGTGTCGATAATCCCATCATCGACTTTCCTTGACTTTTGCTCCTCCTCTTCAGCTTTCCTTGCCTGTTCTCTCTCTCTTTCTTCATACTCATGCTTCAACTGTTCAATAAGAGTTTCAACTACGAGTGTTGATGGTTCAACAACTATATTTCCTTTTGGGTCCAAATAACACTCTCGGTCTGAAACCCATCGATTTGCTTTCTTGGCCTTTTTCCAAGCTCGATAGTTTCTATCCTTCATGGTTTGAGCAAGCAACTTCCGATAATTGTATTTCTGCTCTTCAGTTCTAGTGTCTTTGTATGGTTCAATCTTTGCCATGAACGCATATCCTACAGCATCATCTTCTGGTAGAAATTCACTCCAGTCGAATCCTTCATCATCATGTATTACGGCTAAGGCTCTCGACTTTTCTTTAGGAGCTTCTTCAATTTGTTTCATTCTTGGCGGTTCTTCCTTGTTGCGATGATAGACAGCCTTTTTATAATAATCATCATGGAATGGATTGGCTGTTTCATCTGAAGCTGCATTCCTGCATTCCCTCTTAAAGTGCCCTTTCTGCTTGCACTTAAAGCAGGTAACCTTTGACTTATCGAAGCTCAGCTTCGTTGAAGGTCCACCAATTGAATTTCTCCATGTTATCTCCATGAATCTCTGCGCTCGTCGGATCACGCTTGCCATACACCAGCGTATGTCAATCAACTCCATTTCTTCCGAGTCAATTTAATCATAGTCTTCTTTGGTCAAGTTTGTGTTCCCGATCTTCCTAGCGACTAAACTTTCATAGGATTCCAGGATTTAAGCAAGAAATACCATCTGCTGCTTAGCTATTTCTTCGTTAAAATTTTGAGCATTGTTCAGATTTACAGCAATGTTGCACTGGAAGAAATTTTTGGGAGTGTTCTGTTGCTGCTGACTTCCTGAACCCGATGAAGACGACCCTCCATGATAACCGCTGCTCGGAACAGAACTGCTGCTTTGATTCTCCTGATTAGGCGTACTTGACCTTTCATCTGAGAATGCAGTCTTTGGCGAAGCAGTCTTTGGTATCATGCTACCTCTATAGTACAGATCAACGTTTTGTTGGTACGGGGTGCTGTTGGCTTTATTCATCTTCTTGATCTCAAGTTCATGGCTTTCAAATCTCTCTATCAGCCAATCAACAGTCATATCAGACACCTTCATTGTGTTTTTCAACACCAGTGCGTAATACTGCCAATCCTTTTCATTTGGTAAGGATTCTAGCAACTTTTCAACAAGTTCTTCCTCTGTGAACGTTATACCATATCGGACAAGCTCCAACTTTAAGTGACAAAAACGCTCAATCATCTTTAGAACCGATTCATTTCTCATGCACGCGGACAAACCGAACTCTTTCTTCAATAAACGCTTCTTGTTCTTCACTATCTCAGCCCCTCCGACACATTTCTGCTTTAACTTGCCCCACAAGTCTTTTTCATTTTCATAGCTAATTAATGAAATGATATCATCCCTAACGGATTGATGCAATATTGCAATACATTTTTGTTCATGTACAAACATTTCTTGTTCGGCATCATTCAAATTTTCGTAATCTTTTCGACCAATATCATACCCATTTTTCATACATTTCCAGTTTGATAAGCGAACGCCTTTAACCAGTCTTCAAACCTGCTTGACCATCTGTTATAATCTTCAATTGCCATGAGCTTTGGCGGTTTGTTGTAGGTGCCGTAAGCATTATCAATACTGAGCGAATCAGTAATCGCTTTCTTTGACGTTTGATTTGTGCTGGTAGTTGTATTTGTCGAAGTTTCTTCAGTGGTGTTGTAAGCAAATACATCGTTGAATGGATTCATGAACTCGTCTCCCATTGTTGAGTACCTGAAAAAGTTTCAAACACTTAGATAAATTTTCAAGTTTTTCAAAAGTTTCACACTGATGCACTTGAATCGGATGGTGATCCGATCGAGCGGCACAGTCAAATAACAAATGATAAGCACGGATCGGATAGTAACTCGATCGGGTGGTAATCCGATCAAGTGGTTGTCCGATCGAGTGACAAAAAGACTTTGAAAACTTGTAACCTCAACCTTTCACCGATCGGGTGGTGATCCGATTGGGTGATAAAATGACGTCAGCTGATGAAAACAAAAACTATCAATGCCAATCCGATCGGATTGCTGTACGATCGGGTGGGATGATGACGTAAGCTGATGAAACTTGAACAATCAATATTACACCGATCGGATGGTGATCCGATCGAGTGACACTGATGACGTCAGCAAGCATTTATCTAGAATAGCCTAAGCCAATCCGTTCGGACAGCTGTCCGATCTGGTGGATGACGTCAGCAAGCATGAAACATTCAACATGGGTTTTGATAGATTTGATCTGGTTTTAGTTTGAATTTTTCTTTGAAAATTTGAAGGAATAATCTCTGTTCAATTGCGAATCTAATGATATGAATTTTGTCAAATTTTGTCCGTAAACTCCCGTTCAATTTTAGGTTTCTCTCGTTTTTACGGTGTAAAAGTGTAAAACACAACAAGAAATGAGTAGAAGAAGAGAAATTGGTCAAATTTCTGATGAAATTCGACTGTAATCGGTAACGTTGAATAGTTGTTGTAGAACTCCGATTCAACCTCCTGTGGCTCTGATACCACTTGTTAGGGCTTTGGATCAGGATTTGTTCGTGTGGAACGTGGATGAATCGACCTAGATGAATGTGCGGAATCCATTAATCAAGTCAGAGAATCAACAACAATGTATTCAACGATTAAATCCGTCTGATATTCTATTAGATTGATGTAAAAGTACACGAGCTCTGGTAGAGAATCAGACTAATAGAGGTTCCTTACAAGTTGAGCAAAAGTTTTTAAATGACAAGTCCTAGCTTGCTATTTATAGACAAACTCAGGAAGGTAATAAGTGTCGTCCGATCGGGTGGTGATCCGATCGGGTGGTCATCCGATCGGATGGCCATCCGATCGGATGACATCAGACATCCAACGGACTTCACTTTTACAGTTATGCGCCATTCCCTGAGCTGTCGTTAAAAAACCATATATACAATTACATACAAATACACAAAACACATATACAGTACAAAATAAGACTCAATGCTGACAGAAGCTACAGACATATGAACTAACAATCACTAAAGTAAAGATCTTCATAGTTTGCTTCATATCCAAAAAATCCTGCAAAACTACGAAACACATCAGGAGGTAAAATTGAACGAAATGAATTATTTATAACCTCTTTTGTCGGAATCTCTATTGGTTCAGCATCAAATGTCGTTGACTCAGCTTCAACGAATTCCTCCGGTGCTTCATCAAACTTTATCTCCTCTAGCACTTCATCAACAACTTTAACTTCTTTAGCATCCTCTGCTTCAACTTTATCTATTTTCAACACATCATCACGTCCTTCAACAATCTCTGTGTCATCTAGCTCTTGAATCTCGGCCATTAGCGCTAGGCTTCCTGCTTTGGTAATCATATCATTCCAATTGAAACCTTTACCATTCCGTCTTCTATTGGAATAACTATTGATGGAGATGGAGGATGTTGAGAATGCTTGTGTTAAATGGCCTGTTGATAGTTGTCTCTACCAAAAGGATTATAGTTATCATCTTTTTGCTTCACGATTAGTACACTCTCTTTTGAAGTGACCACTTTTTTGCTTCTAAAACACGTGACTTTGGATTTATCGAAACCCAATATGGTGTCAGGACCACCAATACTATTCCTCCCAGTCAGCTCCACAAAACTGTGCGCCCATCGAACCACACTAGCCATGCACTAGTGGATGTCGATTAACTCCATCTCTTCAAGGTCGATTTGGTCATAGTCTTCTTTGGTCATATTACAATTACCAATCTTTCCAGCTACCAACCCTTCATACAATACCAGAATAGAAGCTAAAAACGACATATGTTCTTTTGTTATAGCTTCAGTAAAACCTTCCGCATTCTGTAGATTAACTGCAATGTTACACTTTAGCACGTTCGGGTTGTGACTATTTTGGCTTGAATGATTATTCGACTACTATGAGGACTGTGAAGTTGGACTATCATTGTTGAATGATGCTTGGAACTGTTGGGGATAACTGTAACCTCCACTACTTGATGAACTTCCACTGCTAGTTTCGGCACTAAATGCGGATTGGATTTTAGGGCTCACTTGGCTATTTAAATCATTTCCTCGATATACAAACAACATCTTGTTGTAAAGAGGCAACCTTCAACTTTGCCTTTTTCCTAAGATCCAACTCATGGGCTTCGAGTTTCTCAATAAATTTTTCAAGTGTAAGACTACTGAATTCACTTGGATTTCCTTTCAAAATTAACAAATAAGTTGATCAGTCACCTTCGGCAAAGCCTCAACCAATTCCTCATCTTCTATTTCAATGCTCACTCTTCTCATCTTAGCAACCAAAAAGCAATATCTTTCCACAATCTGCTGCATAGATTCACCTTTCATGCTTGTGAATGTGGCAAACTCCTTTTTTGCAAAGCTTTTTTGCTTTTGTGCATTTCTTTGTTCCCGTTATGTTTATTTTTTAAAGAACACCAAACAGACTATGATCATCCTTTATGCTAAAGAAGCTCGAAGATGTCTTCTTTTATGGCTTGTTGTAGAAGATTCATCATTTTCTTTTCACAAATGAACTTCTCTCTATCTTTTTCATGAATTTGACTAATGTTGATCATCAAACCATTATCACCAACCGGAATGTTATGTTCTTCTTCGATGGCCATCCAGGCATCAAAGTGATTAGCCTGGACGTAATTTTTGAAACTGCCATGCTATCTTCGATAATGCTCCATTCTTAAAAGCTTCGGTGGTTGTACCTATTTTGTTGTCTAAGTTCATATTCTGAGCAACCAATGTTGGGACAGCAGCGAATGAATTAACATTCTCGAAATCCATTTTGAAAAGATCACAAAAGTACATTAAACGGATGAAAAATAGATTTTAGAACAGATGAAAAATTCGTGTGGATGACAAATTGTCTTTGAAACGAATAACTAGTTCAAGCGGATGACTAGTTCAAACTTGAAATCCTTGGAACGGGTGACTCTTTCGTGCGGATGAGTAAGAAACTTTGAAATGAATGAGATCTAGTTCGCGCGTATGACTGCTTGCTTTTGAAACGGATGAAGATGGTTCGTGCGGATGAGTAAGTTGCTTTGGAATGGATAAGGTCTAGTTCGTGCGGATGAATACTATTTTTCAAACAGATGAAGACTAGTTCACGCGAATGTGCGACTCCTTCGCACCAATGTGGGAATCTTGCACTCCAAACTATTCATTTGCTCGAAGTTGATTAGTCATAATTTTTTTTTTTTTTTTTTGCAATTTTGAACATGAAATCTTGTGAATTTTGGCCTATCCTTCTGACATGTTGTTTATGGATACAAAATAGGTGTCCTCTGAAGTTTTGGTCAAAAATGAACCGTAGAAAGTGTAAAAAATAGAAAATGAGTAGAAGAATGATCTTGAATCTTGAAATTCTAGAGCTTTTCTTGCAGATATCAGACTTATTAGCTCTAAAACCACTTTTAGGATCGTTTTGAGTGACTTGACAACATGTGGTGATATCTAAGCTTCAAATGTATGTGCTGAATCCATAAAGATTAGTAAAACAACTAGAATTCCATAATATTTCAACTTTTATTCATTTGGACAGCATAACAGTACAAAATGATGATTTGAAAAAAATTGAGCACAAATGTGAAATCTCAAAGTTATTTGGTTATGCGCCCCAAACATCAAATATATAGACATTTGGTTTGGGGCGAACTACCAGTTTGGGGCGAACTACCAGTTTGGGGCGGTTGACTCATCCGTACGAATGAGTCTCATACGCACGGATGTGACTCATAAATCAACTAGACACCATACAAAGACGTAGGCAATAGACATATGTACTAACATCATTTTAGCCATTGATTTGGAAAATGAAATATTAAGATCTTTTCTTAATGAATTAGGAAAAATTAACTACTTATTTGATCCTATCCCTGTATAACATTTCACATCCTTAGATATTGAAGTGGATATAGTAGAATATATGTCACAATATACGACATGTAATGACACAATATGACATGTAATGATAAAATTGGATTCAATACAAAACGACACATAATCTTACAATACAATTCCACACATAACAGAACAACACCATAATGCCATGTAATGAAAAAATACGTCAAAATACATGTATATGTCACGTACACCAAAATCTAATTTAAACAAAAATTGGTTTTACCTCTATACAACTTGTATAGAGCGTTATACGACTCATATAGATCTATCATTCGTATAAGAGCATCGTATGGGTTTAAAATGATGTGTATCAGCCTAATCCGAGGCACCCTATTTGATTCCTATAGGTATATATGAGTTGTATATGGCTAATACGCATCAGCCTTTTGTCACACCCTGCCCGAGGAGGATGCGCAAGGTACGGCCAAAAAAGGTTTTCATAGCATTCGATTTGCAAACGTCTACGTTATTTAAAATAATAAACGTTACAGTCAGGAGTTCTCCTTACACTCTTCATGCCCGATCATCATACAAATGTTACAGTAGGGCTGTTCATGAGCCTAGCCGAGCCGAGCTAGGGCAAGCTCGGGCTTGGCTCGGATTTGAAACCAAACTGCAAATCTAAGCTCGGGCTCGGCTTGGTTTTAAACCGAGCTGGCTCGGCTCGGCTTGGTTTGGCTCGAATTTAGAAAGAAAAATTAATACGTAGCTTTCAAAGTTCAATAGTCTAAAATATTATTCGATAGTTTAAAAGAGCATATCCAAAATGAGTTTCAACCTTATATATTACAGGCAAAAATCAAGTTCAACAACACAAAATAAGTCTCAAATTTCTACGAAATACAATATAAGTTTATTAACATGATAATCAACCTTCAAATATACCATAGATATATAATTACACTCATAAATACATGTAAATAATAATCAGTTTTTTGAAATATAATATAAAGATTTAAAGAAAATACATTAAAAGTATAATAATCTGAGCTAATTAAGTCGAGCCGAGCTAAAAAGCGAGCTAAACCGAGCCAATTTGGTTCGTTACGAACCGAGCGGTGCTAGGCTCACTTTCTTACCGAGCTGAGCCAGCTCGGCCCACTTTCAAACCGAGCCATATCGAGCGAGCTTTTTCCGAGATAAATCCGAGTGAACTCCGGGCCACGAGCTTTTTGGACAACCCTTTGTTACCGTAAGGAGTTCTCCTTAAATTACATTTTCTTGTATGCTTCCATCTACAGTTTCTATAGAAAGGCTGTGCAGTGACTTCTCAATTCTTTTTCTCCTATAGGTGTTACCAGAACGAAATTCTTGGGTAATTCTTTGTGTTAATTCCTTCTTCTAGTCCTTCAGTTGCCTTTGCATTGTTGTCTGATACTTCTGTTAGTTTCGGGCAATATAGACGAATGTGACCTATGTATCTGCAATAATAATAGACCTGGTCATTTTCCTTACACTCTTCTTCTGCATGCCCGATCATCATACAATAGTTACAGTAAGGAGTTCTCCTTAAATTACATCTTCTTGTATGCTTCCTTCTAAAGTTTCTACAGAAAGGGTGTGCAGTGATTTCCCAATTCTTTTTCTTCTATAGTTGTTAACAGAATGAAATTCTTAACCATATCACGGATTTCACTGATTAATCTTCAAATATAACGAGAAATTAGTGCAGGTTCTAGCGAAGTCAGGGTTGGTACCATTCTTGAATATTCGAAGAATTTTGTCGTATACTCACGACAATTCACATTAACCATTCTGTGCTTTTGTAACTTATTAGCTATCTGTTCATTTTCATTAGAGAGACAATTCACATTAACTATTCTGTGATTTAGGAACTTATTAGCTATCCTTATCCCTAGTACCTACATCGACATTCAAGAGTTCCAAAGTTCCAACATGTGGGATTGAATAAAGTAGAAAACAAATTGCTATGAAATATTAAAAAATCTTATCAACTAAATTTAGAATAAAAGTAGGAAATACTTAAAGAAATTAAATTTATGAAACTTTGAGAATTAAACCATTGTTGATAGATAAATGAAAAACTAGTATCAGCATTGAACATGTGACATGATAAATGAAAAATGAATATCAGCATTAAACATGTGACATACAAGAGCTAAATTATTGATTAAAAGAAGACAAGTGAATCACAAATTAAACCAAACTAGGCCACAGGACACGTACGATTTTTTGCATATAAATGCACGGAACTCTATGCCTTCTTCGACATCCAAGATTTCCTAAAATCATAAGAATCAAGGCTAGTGAGGTACGTACACCTTTGTTACATTTTAAACTTTTAGCCAAATTCAAGTTACATTTTTGTTAAAGTTTTGAATCTTAACCCTCATAATTAAAGTATATTTAACTTGTTATAAACAATGCAGACCGGCCGATATATATCTTCTTCCCCCACCCTACAACAGTTAATTAATTTTCAGATCTCTTTTTTGATACAGTATGGCAGGAGTACTACAAAACATGAAACCAGCGGGATTTATTCGGGCAGCACCTAAGGCACAACCCGTCGGACTTCCTGAGGAAAACTGGTCTTTTGAAGTTCCGGAAGGTCATAGGCTACAAGGTATAAAGATTGAGCATGGTGATAGGATAAAGACTCTCTCGTTCACCACGGAACACAATGGTGCCTTGAGCTTTTCTAACGTCTTTGGTCGTTGGGAGGGTGGAGAAACAGTTTCCATGGTGAGTATATATACACATATCACTACAAGAAAAAATCCTTATAGGGACGACATCTTTAGAGAAGACATAAGTTGTCTCTATAGATTACATGTCCTCCCTATAAGCTAAACCCTTATAGGGACGACATCTTTAGAGAGGACATAAAAGATTACATGTCCTCCCTATAAGGTTTTTTTCTTGTTATATATATATATATTGACTTAAATCTAGAAATCAGTGGACATGTGCATACATTTACATGTATATTCAGGTCACGCTTGACTCGGATGAGGAAATAGTTGGGGTTAAAGTAAGCCTTGGTCTTAGAGGTCGTTCTACATATGTTTCTTCATTGTCTTTTGAAACGAACAAGACCACGCATGGACCTTTTGGAGGACCAGACGATCGTATGTACTCCTTACCTTGGGACAAAGGTTCATTAGTCGGATTTTACGGCACTGCTAGCGATTGGGCTGGTGGCATTGGTGCAATTGGTGTCTATTTGAAAGCCCATGAGGAAATCATGATGATCGGACCGTGGGGACGCCCATATAATCTGCAAACTCGTTGGTCCTTCCAACTTCAGGGAAATCAACGTTTGGATACGATAACCATATTTGTAAGTGGCAATGCCATAAGCCAACTGACGTTCAACTCTTCTGAAAAGGTGAGTGCTCAGAGTGGTGTTACGATAGCTGAAAACGTAGTACTCGATGTGGATGAAGAACTTATTGGTATCGATGGCACGTTTGATACACTTCCCACCCGTCAAACAGTAATTTCATCAATAACATTCAAGACCAACAAAAAATTCCATGGGCCATTTGGTAATGTCAAAGGGACGCCTTTTGGGGTAGAATGGGATGCTGGATCTTTTGCTGGATTTTACGGCTTTCACAGTCTTAGTTTTGATGGTATCGGTGTCTATTTGAAGGCTACGAACTAGGATACGTAATATGTTGTGTTGGAATAATTCAAATGCTATCCGTTCTGTTAGTCGTAAGTTTGAGTCATGTTCTGGATATTGCTTAGTTGTATGTTTATCTTTTGTCTAGCTAGGTCAGTAAGAATTTCCCTAATAAGTCACTAGTCTCTAGTTGACAATAGATTAAGGCTTTTTTTTTCTCGGTTGTTTGTAAGCTATATAGCTGTTCTGTGTGATGAATAAAGCATACCTTCCAGCATATTTTTTTAAATCCCCACTATTGGTTTATAATTCATAAAACCAACATAATGATGTTAGAGCGTCGTTGGATCACGAAAAGGGAGACCGTGTGTGTAATATACAAAATTTATTATAATAAATAGAGATGTTCAATGTTTGAAACATTGGTTAATTAATATTTTCATACTATAAATTAGCAACATTTTGTTGATTTATAGAGTTGTATCTTAGAGCCGGCTGAATGGTCAGCCTAGTAAAGCCCTAGCTTTAGGCCCCTTTCTTCTAGGGCCACCATTTTTTAGGATTTATTCTTATGTATACAAAAGTCCTCCAATATATAAGCATGCTTATGATATCAATATTAACCATTAGGTGACTTTATAGTTTATACCATGTAGTAGTGATAATGATCTCAAGGTGTACTATTGTAGCACTATATATTCATATTTCTAAGCCCTTGTTTGCATCAAAACAACCATAGTATTATTTATTAAGAACATAAGCAAAAAAAGTTCTTTTTAACGGAAGGGCCACATTTTTAGACTTTGCTTTAGGCCTCTTAAAAGGTTGAGCCGGCCCTGTGTATCTTAAGTATGTGAAGTTTTTCAAAAAAAAAAAATGTTGTTTCACTTCTAACCCAAAGGTTTTCATCTTTTGCAATTTTAATTTTAACCTAATGCTTTTTATCTTTTGCAATTTAACCCCAACACTTTTTTTATTTTCAACTTTTTTCCTTCGTACTTTTCATCTTTTGCAAGTTTTTCGTTTTACGTTTAAGCATGACGAGTTTAAAAAAAAAATTTCACTTCTAACCTAAATGTTTTCACCTTTTGCATTTTAACTCCTTAGATTTTTTTACTTTTAACCCAAAACTTTTCATCATTTACAATTTAACCCCAACACTTTTTTATTTTCAACTTTGGTCTCTCATACTTTTCATCTTTCGCAAGCCTTTCTTTTTACGTTTCATACTTGCGAGTTAACACGCCGCAACGTGTATGTGGGGTTCAACGTTTTTTCGTCTATTTTTTCTCATTTGACAGGTCCGTCGCAACACTTCTATTTTTCCCTGTTTGACAGTTTCTTCGCAACGCGCAGGTCCTAGATCGACTTAGTTATTCTTTTCTATGCTTTACGTTTAAATCAAATTTCTTCGTATTAACATGCCGCAACGGGCATACGTGTTTCAACGATTTTATGTATGCTTTTCGTTCGGTGTTACTTTTTCCTTTTTTATTTAGTTTCCTTTTACGAGTTTTTTCGGTGTTAACAGTGGTGTAGCATTGGTGCTACTTTGCATGGTTTTTATACCCACGCCGCAACGTAAGGGGCTTAATACTAGGATACTAGATGTATGACTGACTTGTTATATCTAAAACCCAAAAAGAAAGTAAGAGTAATCTAAATAACAATAACGCAAGTATAGATCTGACTATTATATCAATTTTTTTATAAGAAATATTAGTTACCTATTGATTTTAACTTATCCATGTATGAAGATATATATAAATCAAATCCAAAAAGAAAGTAATAGTAATAATATAAATAATAATGACGCAAGTATAGATTTGACTATTATATCAAACGAGTTGACGTAATCCGCGCGTTGCCCCGGATGCTAATTATGAATGCTTTTAGTGTCATTACATGAGATGTGAAAATTGTTAAGTCTATGCGATAATTGTTAAGTCCATGCGATGTAATTTCTCATTTGCTTACTTAAAACCAATTAGCCTCTAGTGTAACATGAAAACCCCCATATCACCACAACATAAAAGACAACAGATAATTATAAAATCAAAGTAATCAACAGCGCTAACAGAAAATAGTGCGAGCGAGAACATACGGAAATCAATATTTTTCTTTCTTTTCTCCTTGCTTATTAAAGCTCTATAGATCAAGAACCCATGGTTTTTGTTTGATGCGTGTATGAAAAGGAGAAAAAGGTTAAAGACAGAAAGTGAAAATGGTGAACCCCTAAACCCATCCTTTAAGTTGGATGAATTGGTGCTACCGCATGTACATAATATACACACTATATAAAATTATCATGATGAACACATCACAAAACTATGGAATTCATGCTTACACAAATCAAATAAAAGATTCGTAAAGAAATTTGAGAATACAAATGTAAATTCAAAGTAACGGAGAACAACACAGAGAAATTCAAGTATACAAAAAATATTAATTATAATAAGTGAAAACAATTGTCAACAAAACACTGTTTCTAAATAATAAGTACTTCAAATAAAATGTAATATTACATATAATAATAAATAACATTAGTAATTGTTTGATGGGGGTACAACTGTAGTGCAAATTTATCTTCTTTCGAGATATAGATTTATTGAAAGAATAATTATATCATTCTGGCCACTTACGTATTTGAATTCAAAGTTCTCTTCAAGATCTGGTAGAAAATTGTTTGAAGATCGAGTAGAACATTATGCAAATCATCGCTACTTCCCTTTAATAGTATCTTATATATTTAGGCAATTGATTTGATTATTATTGTATAGATATCTCCATCATTATAGGAGATCTAGTTTGTATTTACTTTGTATTATAAATTATCAAGAGATCAATAAGAATGATCAAGTTGAGTAAACCTCTTTCATGGTATCAAGCCTTTTTCGATCCCCCTTCCCCTAAACCCTATCGCCGCCGGCGGCTGCCTCTTCTCGGCCATCGGCTCCTCCCTCCTGCTTTTTCTTCCTCTCTTCTCTACCTATGGAGTCCAAACTTCACCCTGCCCTTACCGTTTCTAACATCAAAACACATGTTCCCATTATCTTGGAGAAAGACTCAACACACTATACCACCTGGAAAACTCTATTCAAGTTGCACTGTCAAATTTACAAAGTGCTCGACCACTTGTCTCCCAAACAACCCGCTCCCAAACCTGCCACAGAATCCTCTTCTGATGCAGCGGCTGCCGCTAAAGCTGAGGTCGCCGCCCGTGCGGCTGACACCCTGTGGACTCAGCTGGACGCTGTAGTTCTCCAGTGGATATACGCCACCATCTCTGACCTCTTTCATGCTTGAAGATCTACATAGTCATGGTGAACATTGTGGACGACCGGAACGGCATGAATGGCGTTTGTGAGAATGGAGATGATGGGTGTTCCGTGTTCAATAATTTATATATTGAAAGAACTACCCTTTCAAAGAGGTGTGTTCATGGTATGGCAACCTTCTGAATCGTCGCCATTCCTGAATCATCGTACCCGTTCATGGTTATGTGTGTGACTTAGCAAACCATCGCATCCATTTGAAGATCACTATACCCTCTCGCATCTTCTATTCTTCAACCGATCCCGATCCATCGTGTCTATTCTTGCAAATCCAGGTCGGTGCCTCTGTGTCTTGAATCATCGCTTTGGTAACGCTTCAACCGACGTGGGGGAAAGTTTTTTTTTTTGTGTTAATTTCATTGAGGTAATTAATTAATAGGGTATGAGTTTATTTGGAACTAGGTTAAGGCCCGCGTAATACGCGGGCTTCAACCAAAACCATATTATTTACTTTAAAATGAAATGTTGTGTACAAATACATACATTGGAAGAAAAAAACAGAAAACTATTCAAATGCCGGAAAAAACTTCCTTGTAGACTACATTTGTTGTTTTACTCGTTACATTCCCATCTTTGTCTAGTATAAGCAACTTCACACCGGCTCTGCTTTTAACTCTTGATAACGCAACATAAAGCTGACCATGTGAGAAAATTGGATATTTCAAATACAATCCAACCCTTGATAGAGATTGTCCTTGACTTTTATTTATAGTCATTGCAAAACATACATTTAAGGGGAATTGTCATCGTTGAAACTTGATAGGAATTCTTTTATCCGACAGTGTCAAACTGATTCGTGGAATAAACGTTCTGGTCCCTATGTTTCCGCCGGATATAATCTCAGCCTCTATAACACGTTTATAAAGTTTAGTAATCCGTAGTCTCGTACCTTTGCATAAACCATTTTGTTGATTAATATTACGAAGCAACATTACAGGTACACCAACTTTTATAAGGACTAATCGATGATTGGGCAGACTAGAAATTTTAAGACCATTCAGAACATCGGGAGAATATAGTCTCGCATTTGCTTGGTTCTTTCCTTTATCAGTTTGACAAATACTATCAGAACTCAGATACTCCACTTCATCGCCAGGAAACGAAGCAAGCAATCTTTCATTAATTTCTTGAAAAACCTCGTTTGTTGGTGTAACACCCCGTGTTTCGAAAGTCAAAGTCAAAGTCAAGATTGAAGTCAAAGGAAGAAAAGATTGCTAATTGCGATCTGTCTCTCCTGCTCAATTCCTGTTTTGACTTCTTTGACTTATAATTAGTCTATTTTGTTATCGCTTTAGTTGTATTATGTGGAGTATCTATTAATAATCGCATAGTAGTCGCTGTTTATCGCATGTTTAATCGCCTTATCGCTATCGCAATCGCACTCGCAACTCGAATTACGCATTTTGGTTATTGTTATACGTGTGTGTGTGCCTTATGCGTTACTTGTGCATGTTTATTTATGTTATGTGTGGTAATCAATCGAAACGCAATCGAACTCAATCGCAAACAAATCGCAAACGCTAAACGAATATGAAATAAGGATGCTTGTATGTTGATATAGTAGTTGGGATTAAAAGTAATTTGAATAGGAAACTCTAACGCATCGAAACGCTCGCAATCGCAATCAAAACGGCAAAACTCGTGGCACCGAACACTCGAACCAAGCGACTGATCGATCAGGTGACCAGCCGATCGACCAGCTCCTTTCCACTTTGGGAAACCCTATAAATACCCCCTGTCACCATCATACTTACTACTTTTGGCAACTCTCCTCCGACCAGCTCATCTTCCTCACTTTTCTTCAGATTTCTCACGATTCCGGTAAGATCTCGTCCTAAATCTTGTACTTCCTTATTCTACACGCACTCCTACACCATTCTATCTTTTGAATCTTAACTTTTAACCCTGAAATCATCAAGATTCAAGGTGTTCTAGGATGACGTCATCATGTGTTCTTGAGAACATCATGTTTTGGCCTCAATCCACCAAGAATAACTTAGATCTAACCGATTTCCACATAAACAAACAAAGATCTTTCATAGATCTAAACATATTCACAATGAAAAGGATTGAAAGATGGTTTTCCAACTTTCTTTTAACTCTTTTACATTCAATGCCTTCAAAACCGATAGAATCGGAGCTTGTGCCGACTTACTACTCATTCTTGTGGTTGTGTTGGTTCAAGATCTGGATTCTATCCACGAGACTACCGATTTCGGGTTAAACATGGAACACCGTCTCGAACAGTTAACTGGTCGGATTTGGGTGATTCCTGTCCGATCAGGGGTACCAAGTATTGACAAGGTTTCTGTTGCTTAACACGTTATCAAGACGCCTCGATAAAACGACGAACAATCAAAACAACCAAGTGTAAGACGAACAGGTCGACCAGGACGGAGTGCTGTCCGATCGGACTACTGCCCGATCGGACAGACATCCGAACGACCGGTCATCCGATCGACTTGCACCTTGGCGCCACAATTAATTTTCAAACCAACCTTCAGGAGTTTTGGAACACCGAACGAGTTACCGTCCGATCGAGTTACCACTCGATCGACCGACCACCTGACTATGTGATGTTTCGAAACTTCAAACACTTAAACAATTTTCAACATGTTCAATGCACAAAGGATGCCACCTGATCGAACAACCGTCCGATCGAGTGACAACCTGCAGAGAACTCGTTCTCGCTGAAGTGCCCAACCTATCGGACTGTCGCCCGATCGAACATCGAACGGTTGTTCGATCGATCGACCTGAAGGGTAGAGATACTTCTATGTTTTCAAAATGCTACAACGAAAACTTCAAAAGTCAAACCATCACACACAAACACATCCTTCCCAAAGGAAGTAACAATCCACTCGAACGGTCATCCGACCCGACGACCGTCCGAACGGACTGTCACTCGAACGACCGGCTGTCCGATCGGACTACCATCCGATCGAACTGCTGTCCTACCCACTTGCACTCCGTATCGTTCTATGCGTCACTTATCGTTATACTATCAATCTGTTCAGGCTAACCCTACTCTCTAGCGCTCCCTTCAATCCATCAATCGCTGTGAGTATACTTGATCCCTTTTTGCTTTACGCACTTTTGGGTGTTACATACGTTACTTATACAAAATCACATCGAACACACTACGCAATACTTTAAATGCTAACCATTATCGCATGTATACGTGACTTAATGAAAGCTTGTTTGTTATGTTTACACATGGAATGCTGTCTACCTGCCTTAGCAACGATAGTACTATAGTTTGGACTCAGCACCTGTTCACTCAGGGGTTGTTAAGGACAATTAGTTACATGGCTCACAGTGGTGAGTGTGTATCGCGAACTGCCTTGGGCAGTCAACCCGCAGTCATTGGTATCGATAGGTTCATGTCGATAACTAACATGCCTCATTTCACACTGTGTACGTGCTGGTTATGCGTAATGATTTCGAACTCTATATGCTATTATCAAACTTGTATGCTCACCTTTACACTATGTGTATTGACTTTTACTTTAACGTATGTGACAGGTGCTTAGGATGCTTAATTGCTTTCTTTGCTGTGAAATCGAGGCTAGGAAAGACCTAGGTCAACAATAAACAATTGTCTGTAATGAAAATCTGAGTTGTCGGAACAGAACAATTTGACTAGATCTTTCTGTAATAATTGTATTATCATTTATGATATGGTATGGGACGTGTTGCTTTGAATATTTGGTAAATATAGTTGTTATGGAAACTTCTGGACAATCTGTTTCGCTCAGTGCCACGCCCCGATGTTTCCGCCATCGGTTGGGGTGTGACAGATTGGTATCAGAGCCATAACTATAGGGAATTAGGCAAGACTCAACCTAGTCCGGGTCGATGTCTTAGAGACCTAGTCTATAGTTAGGAACCAATAGACCGACGCGTGCATATCCAATAGGGATTATGTATGAGCTTACTGCTATTTCTCGCTAATCTCGCCCACACTACCATTGCACTCGGATTTCCAAATATGAATGAGCGATTAAGTCGAGATTAGGTGTGAAAACCGCAAACTCTCGACTAAATTTCTTGATTCAACCCACATTTTTATCTATAAACACGAGAAATCGCGTTGAAATAGGAGTGAAATCCATACTTTGACGCATAATTCTCTTTTATTTTATCAAAACAAGAACAAAGTTGTTAAGCCAGGGGTGAAACCCTAACCTTGACAACTTGTTCCGACCTTTACTTGGTTTTACAAAACTCTCACCAAAGTCTCGACGGACTCCAACGACTTGAAGTCACGGTATAACTAGAGCGATACGTGCCGAACGCCCAAGAATCGAGGCAAGGGCACAGTCCTAAATGTCAAAGTGTGAACTAAAGTCCTTGTGAATAGTCGAATCACTTTGGTTAGTCAATGTCTATCTAGCCGCAGACAGTCTATTTCCTGATTTTTTTATGTGTTCTGATTATGAGATCGCTACAGCCGACTCTGATATTTGTCGATTTTATGCGGATTTTATGTGTTTACATGGTTTTATGCTTATTTGTTAGCGTTTTGAGGTACCACTGGGTTCGATTTAATGCCTTTTTGCTTCCGCTGACCACATGACACTCACTACACCACGCTGACAAATCGCTACTACTATGAGGAATGACCTTGCGCCCTAATGTTTGCTAAGTTAATCGATTATGCTATACTACTCACTATGCTATGCGCGAACGCTCTAATCGAACGATCACGAACTTTGAATGATAGGTTTCTGTATTCTGACTGCCTCTGTGTGCATCTAGACAAGTTACATACTTATATATTTCTGTGTTTTGTGCCTTACGTGCTTATGTGCTTCTGTGCTTATGTGAATCTGTGATTATGTGCCTATGTGCTTACGTGATTGTACGTGTTCCTGAGTTTTAGTCATATTAGGATTGTGAGGTGAGATTCGATTATATTGTGTTGAGTCCTGTGGTGATGTCTGTTGCAGACAATGTCGTCATCTGGATCTCGCGCTACCCGAGATGCTCGCCGAAAGCAAGCAGAAAAACGCCTCACTGCCATGATTACTAAGCAAATGGCAAAGGTTGTACCCCAAGTCGTCAGTGAACTATACGAAAACATGAGCAAATCGTCAGAAGAATCCAGGACCGAGACTCCCAAAGCTGCTTTCAGTTTCAAACAGTTCAAGGCATGTGGACCGAAAGAGTTCCCCGGCGAAGAAGGCCCTACGGATTTGTTTCAATGGTTTGACTCAATCGAAGTCACCCTGCGACAGAGCGGATGTCCTGATAATCTCCGCACATTGAACGCGACTGGCGTCTTCCAGTCCCGCGCCCTAGACTGGTGGACGACCGAAAGGAACAAGCGCGGAAATGATGCAGCCTATGGTCTGTCATGGGACGAGTTGAAGAACGTTATGCTCGAGGAGTTCTGCCCTCCCTATGAGCGCCAGAAGCTGGAGGATGAGTTCTGGCACATTAAGCAGAAAGAAGGTGACAACGTTGCCCTGACTGCTCACTTTAAGCAGCTCAGCATCATCTGTCCCGATCAAGTGAAGACGCCCGACATGACGATCAAGAAGTACATTCGAGCTCTACCCGACTGTGTTGCAAATTTTGTGCATGCCGCAAAGCCAGCAACGATCGAAGAAACATACTTGCTTGCCGCCGAAATCAAAGACAAGCGAGTAAAAGTTGGTTTTTGGGATAAGACTTCAAAGAACCTGCATCAAGTCACCGCCACACCAACCGCCGAAACCGCCGCCGCTCAATCGTCAAAGTCCTCACGCCGCAAGAAGAAGAAGAACAACAGCAGCTCCAGCAACAAGAACTGTGCTGTCACTAGCACTGTTGCTACACTTCAAACTGTACCGGCTCAGCAGCAGCCTCACCACCGCCCAGCACCAGTTACCTATGCACCGCCTGCAAAGCTTGCATACACAGTCCCCCACCCTGCCTGCCCGACATGCACTTATCATCACCCGGTGGGACTCGCGTGTCGTTTCTGCGCTCACTGCAATATGTACGGTCACTTCACTGCTAACTTCCGTATCGGTCCCCGTCCAGCACCAGCTCAAGCCACTGCTCATCAAGCTCTGCTCCTAGCCCCACAAGGCTAACAAGCGGCTCAGGCACCCGCGGCCAACGCCCGAGTTTGCTTCGCATGTGGTGATCCCAACCACTTTGCGAACATGTGCCCGAACAGGGTTGTGAAACAAGAGCCCCAGCAGCAGCAGCCTCAACAGCAACAACAGCCTCAGCAACAGCAACAAGCTGCCCGCGCCAGAACTTCAACATCAATGTGCGCCAAGCCCAGGCTGACAACAACGTAGTCAATGGTACATTCCTTGTGAATGGTATTTATGCATCGTGTTTGTTTGATACTGGAGCCGATAACTGCTATGTGTCGTTTGAATCCGAGAAGCTTCTTAGTCGTGAGCGCTCCCATCTCCCCTCGATGTTCGATGTTGAAGTCGCCACAGGAAGAACTGTCGCCGTTAATTCTGTTCTTCGTGATTGTACTCTTGAGCTCAACAATCACATCTTCCCGATCGACCTTATTCCGATGCAACTCGGAAGTTTTGACGTCATAGTAGGCATGGACTTTCTTCGCGAAAACCATGCTGAAGTTGTGTGCTTCGATAAGATGATTCGATTCTCTCTCGCGAATGGTGATTTATTATGTGTTTATGGTGAAACTGCTTCGAAAGGTCTCAAGCTCATGTCGTGTGTTCAAGCTAGCAAGTACCTCCGCAAGGAATACAGAGCGTTCTTGGCCAACATTGTGGTAGCGGAGAAAGAAGAGAAAGGAAGACCTGGAGTAAACGATGTCCCAGTGGTTCGAGACTTTCCTAATGTTTTTCCTGAGGATCTTCTCGGCCTTCCGCCAAGTAGTGATATCGATTTTCGTATCGACCTCATTCCTGGAGCCAACCCTGTTGCCAAAGCTCCTTACCGACTCGCACCGTTCGAAATGCGTGAACTCTTGAGTCAGCTTTAGGAATTACTTGAGAAAGGCTTCATTCGCCTGAACACCTCTCCTTGGGGCGCGCCAGTCCTTTTCGTCAAAAAGAAGGATGGGTCGTTCCGGATGTGCATCGACCATCGGAAATTGAATAAGTTGACTATCAAGAACCGCTATCCTCTGCCTCGCATTGATGATTTGTTTGACCAGCTACAAGGTGCTACGTGTTTCTCCAAGATCGATCTACGTTCAGGCTATCACCAGCTACGCATCCAAGAGGAGGATATACCCAAAACCGCTTTTCGCACTCGTTACGGCCACTATGAGTTCGTTGTTATGCCTTTTGGTCTAACCAACGCACCCACGGTTTTCATGGATCTGATGAATCGCGTGTGTAAACCTTATCTCGACCGCTTCGTCATCGTATTCTTCGATGATGTCTTGATCTATTCCAAATCGAAAGCCGAACACGCGCAACATCTACGTTTGGTTCTCGAGCTACTCCAAGGGAATAGACTCTATGCCAAGTTCTCCAAGTGCGAATTCTGGCTGGAAACGGTTCAATTCCTTGGTCACATTGTAAATAGTCAAGGTATTCACGTCGATCCCGCGAAGATTTAAGCCGTTAAGAGTTGGATTACACCTAAGAACCCGTCTGAAGTTCGTTCTTTCCTCGGATTGGCGGGCTACTATCGACGACTTATCAAAGGATTCTCAAAGATCGCTGTGCCGCTTACCGCTCTCACGCACAAAGACAAGCCTTTTGTTTGGGGAACTGAACAAGAGTCTGCCTTCCAAACCCTCAAGCGCATGCTTTGCAATGCTCCTGTTCTATCATTGCCCGACGGAAACGACGACTTTATTGTCTATTGTGATGCCTCGAACCTTGGTCTTGGCTGCATTCTTATGCAACGGGACAAGGTCATTGCATACGCATCTCGTTAGCTCAAAATCCAAGAAAAGAACTATACAACCCATGATCTCGAGCTAGGCGCAGTTGTTTTTGCGTTAAAGATTTGGCGACACTACCTATATGGTACAAAGTGTACGATCTTCACCGATCATAGGAGCCTACAACATATCTTTGACTAGAAGGAACTTAATATGCGTCAACGCCGATGGGTAGAACTTCTCAACGATTATGACTCTGAGATTAGTTATCACCCGGGCAAAGCAAATGTCGTTGCCGAAGCTCTCAGCAGACGGAGTTATTTACTTAGCATCCATGATACCCGAGCCCAATACGATCTCGAAACCCTCATCCGCGAATCCCAGCATGCTTGTTTTAACGAGCGCACCTTGCATAAGGATAGAATCTACCACGATGGAGCTCAGCTTGTGAATAAGTTGAATGGGATATTCCACTTCCTGGACCGAATTTGGATCCCTAAACAGACCAATTTGCGACAGATATTGATGGACGAAGCCCACAAATCCCGGTATTCTATTCATCCCGGTGCCAACAAAATGTACCAGGACCTCCGCTACAAGTACTGGTGGCCGGGCATGAAAAGGGATATCGCCCTCTACGTTGGAAAGTGCCTGACTTGCTCGAAGGTCAAGGCTGAACACCAAAGACACTCTGGCTTACTGGAACAACCCCCGATCCCTATGTGGAAGTGGGAGAGTATAGCTATGGACTTCATAACAAAGCTCCCGAGCACGCCATCAGGTCACGACAGCATCTGGGTTGTTGTTGACCGTTTGACGAAATCAGCCCACTTTTTGCCAATACGGGAAGACTACAAGGTAGAACGATTAGCTCAAATCTACACCAATGAGATCATTTGTCGACATGGGACGCCTCGCGACATCATCTCTGACCGTGATGCTCGGTTTACCTCGCGACTGTGGGAAACGTTTCAAGCTGCTCTCGGTACGACGCTTAATCTAAGTACCATATTCCACCCTCAAACCGACGGTCAGACTGAGAGAACGATCCGTACTCTTGAAGACATGCTTTGTTCGTGTGTCATAGACTTCGGTGGTAATTGGGATGCATACCTGCCGTTAGTCGAATTCTCGTACAACAACAGTTATCATTCCAGCATTCAAATGGCACCATTCTAGGCTTTATACGGAAGAAAATATCGATCGCCTATTGTGTGGCACGAGATCGGTTACTCGCAATTAACCGGTCCTGAGCTATTTCAAGAAACCACTGACAAATTCCTCCAAATAAGAGACAACTTGCTGAAAGCTTGGAGTCGTCAGAAAAGTTACGCCGATAGACGACGCAAGCCCCTTGAATTTGACGTTGGCGACTACGTACTCCTAAAGGTATCACCTTGGAAGGGTGTGGTCAGATTCGGCAAGAAAGGGAAACTAGCGCCTGGATATGTTGGACCTTTTAAGATCATGGAAAGGATCGGAAAAGTCGCCTACAGACTCGAACTACCGGAGGAACTTAGTAATGTCCACTCGACTTTCCATGTGTCAAACCTCCGAAAGTGCCTGGCTGAGCATGATTTAATTGTACCTCTCGATGACCTCCAAGTAAACGAAACACTACACTTCATGGAGAAGCCTGTCGAAATCATGGACCGCCAAACCAAGCAGCTCCGACGCTCGCGCATTCCTATTGTGAAAGTCCGATGGGAAGGCAAACGAGGCGCAGAGTTCACTTGGGAACTCAAAAGTGACATGAAGGAGAAGTACCCACAGTTGTTTGCTACGGCTTTGGCCTAATTTCGGGACGAAATTCCCTCAACTAGGGGAGGCTGTAACACTCCGTGTTTCGAAAGTCAAAGTCAAAGTCAAGATTGAAGTCAAAGGAAGAAAAGATTGCTAATTGCGATCTGTCTCTCCTTGCACAATTCCTGTTTTGACTTCTTTGACTTATAATTAGTCTATTTTGTTATCGCTTTAGTTGTATTATGTGGAGTATCTATTAATAATCTCATAGTAGTCGCTGTTTATCGCATGTTTAATCGCCTTATCGCTATCGCAATCGCACTCGCAACTCGAATTATGCATTTTGGTTATTGTTATACGTGTGTGTGTGCCTTATGTGTTACTTGTGCATGTTTATTTATGTTATATGAGGTAATCAATCGAAACTCAATCGTAAACGAATCACAAACGCTAAACGAATATGAAATAAGGATGCTTGTATGTTGATATAGTAGTTGGGATTAAAAGTAATTTGTCTAGGAAACTCTAACGCATCGAAACGCTCGCAATCGTAATCGAAATGGCAAAACTCGTCGCACCGAACACTCGAACCAAGCGACTGATCAATCAGGTGACCAGCCGATCGACCAGCCGTTCGATCGAGTTGTCGCTCGATCGGACAGCTGTTCGGCCGGGCTGCCACCCGATCGACCAGCTCCTTTCCACTTTGGGAAACCCTATAAATACCCCCTGTCACCATCATACTTACTACTTTTGGCAACTCTCCTCCGACCAGCTCATCTTCCCCACTTTTCTTCAGATTTCTCACAATTCCGGTAAGATCTCGTCCTAAATCTTGTACTTCCTTAATCTACACGCACTCCTACACCATTCTATCTTTTGAATCTTAACTTTTAACCGTGAAATCATCAAGATTCAAGGTGTTCTAGGATGACATCATCATATGTTCTTGAGAACTTCATGTTTTGGCCTCAATCCACCAAGAACAACTTAGATCTAACTGATTTCCACATAAACAAACAAAGATCTTTCATAGATCTAAACATATTCACAATGAAAAGGATTGAAAGATGGTTTTCCAACTTTCTTTCAACTCTTTTACATTCAATGCCTTCAAAACCGATAGAATCGGAGCTTGTTCCGACTTACTACTCATTCTTGTGGTTGTGTTGGTTCAAGATCTGGATTCTATCCACGAGACTACCGATTACGGGTTAAACATGGAACACCGTCTCGACCAGTTAACTGGTCGGATTTGGGTGATTCCTGTCCGATCAGGGGTACCAAGTATTGACAAGGTTTCTGTTGCTTAACACGTTATCAAGACGCCTCGATAAAACGACGAACAATCAAAATAACCAAGTCTAAGACGAACAGGTCGACCAGGACGGAGTGCCGTCCGATCGGACTACTGCCCGATCGGACAGACATCCGAACGACTGGTCATCCGATCGACTTGCACCTTGGCGCCACAATTAATTTTCAAACCAACCTTCAGGAGTTTTGGAACACCGAACGGATTGCCGTCCGATCGAGTTACCACTCGATCGACCGACCACCTGACTATGTGATGTTTCGAAACTTCAAACACTTAAACAATTTTCAACATGTTCAATGCACAAAGGATGCCACGCGATCGAACAACCGTCCGATCGAGTGACAACCTGCTGAGAACTCGTTCTCGCTGAAGTGCCCAACCTATCGGACTGTCGCCCGATCGAACGGTTGTTCGATCGATCGACCTGAAGGGTAGAGATACTTCTATGTTTTCAAAATGCTATAACGAAAACTTCAAAAGTCAAACCATCATACAAAAACACATCCTTCCCAATAGGAAGTAACAATCCACTCGAACGGTCATCCGACCGGACGACCGTCCGAACGGACTGTCACTCGAACGACCGGCTGTCTGATCGGACTACCATCCAATCGAACTGCTGTCCTACCCACTTGCACTCCGTATCGTTCTACGCGTCACTTATCGTTATACTATCAATCTATTCAGGCTAACCCTACTCTCTAGCGCTCCCTTCAATCCATCAATCGCTGTGAGTATACTCGATCCCTTTTTGCTTTACGCACTTTTAGGTGTTACATACGTTACTTATACAAAATCACATCGAACACACTACGCAATACTTTAAACGCTAACCGTTATCGCATGTATACGTGACTTAATGAAAGCTTGTTTGTTATGTTTACACATGGAATGTTGTCTACCTGCCTTAGCAACGATAGTACTATAGTTTGGACTCAGCACCTGTTCACTCAGGGGTTGTTAAGGACAATTAGTTACATGGCTCACAGTGGTGAGTGTGTATCGCAAACTGCCTTGGGCAGTCAACCCGCAGTCATTGGTATCGATAGGTTCATGTCGATAACTAACATGCCTCATTTCACACTGTGTACGTGCTGGTTATGCGTAACGATTTCGAACTCTATATGCTATTATCAAACTTGTATGCTCACATTTACACTATGTGTATTGACTTTTACTTTAACGTATGTGACAGGTGCTTAGGATGCTTAATTGCTTTCTTTGCTTTGAAATCGAGGCTAGGAAAGACCTAGGTCAACAATAAACAATTGTCTTTAATGAAAATCTGAGTTGTCGGAACAGAACAATTTGACTAGATCTTTCTGTAATAATTGTATTATCATTTATGACATGGTATGGGATGTGTTGCTTTGAATATTTGGTAAATATAGTTGTTATGGAAACTTCTGGACAATCTGTTTCGCTCAGTGCCACGCCCCGATGTTTCCGCCATCGGTTGGGGTGTGACAGTTAGTGCCAATATAGCTCTTTCAGCTAAAAAATCTTTATCATTGTACAGTTGAAGAAGTGAAGGATATACAAATTCGATCAGATCTGACATAGGATCCTCAGAGCACTTGATTAACAAATCTTCATGAATATCTATAACCACCTGAGAATCGTCACTGTCACCAATCTTTCCCTCGCCCAACTCGAGAAACCAATTCGCAAAAGCTTTAATCTCTTCAATATCATATGCGTTCGCTCCTACGGTTAACCTCATGTTTTTTGTTAACGCAAGGACCTTGCAACTAGTCCAAATATACGACGAAGTGATTGAAGCATTAACGATTTCTCGCCTACTGCCATTTGGTACAACCGGAAGTATCTGTCTAAAGTCACCACCGAACACCATAACTTTACCACCCAAGGTCATCTCACATTTGAAAATATCTTTCATTGTCCGGTCAAGTGCTTCAAACGTATGTTTATGATTCATCGGTGCTTCATCCCAAATTATCAATTTCGTTTTCCTTAATAAATCAGCTACGTCATCATCCGGCTTAATAAAACACATCGAGCTTTCTGTTAAATTCAAAGGTATATGAAACCTTGAATGTGCAGTACGGCCACCAGGTAACAAAAGAGATGCGATTCCACTTGATGCAACATTTAGTACAATATCTCCTTTACATCTAATGGATGCAGATAATGTCTTCCACAGAAACGTCTTACCAGTACCTCCGTAGCCATAGACGAAAAACACACCACCCGCATTACTATTAACTGCTTCAATTATCTCATCAAACACTAAACGCTGCTCATCGGTTAGGCTACTTAAATGATTATGAAATTCAATGGCAGTAGCGCTTACATCGTACCGAAGCTCGTCAGCAATTAAACGGTTCTCTGCTGAATATATTGACTCACTATCGGGTTGAGGCATAGACGGAAACCGACTTAAACTTGAGTTGTTACGTAGTAAGTAACGCTCAATTTCCAGCAACGTTAGGTTCCTTATTTGTTCTTCTGGAAGAGACAAACCTATTACAATTATATAAAAAATTTATAAATTATTAAAATTCTTATAAATAACAAAAAACAACTTCATAAACACTTATATATAAGACATAACTGTGAAAATATTAAATAACAATTTACGTACCTTCGATCCTCAAAAGCTTTTGGCGATTGTATAAAATACCATCCGAAAGGTACTCCCATGTGTTTTCCCAAACATGTTCTGGCCTTGATAATGTATTAGACGCCAACATTGTAGCAAACAGATTACGAAGATAGTATCCTAAACCTGTGTAGTAAGCCTCTTTGATAGCTTCTATATACTACTTGTCGTCGTCTAAAAGGCCTCTAGCGTAGCACGCATCTCTAAATGTTGGGAAGACTTGTCCATTCACAGTACGAATCTCTTCAAAATACTTAGGACCTACTACCTTATTAAGAAGGATTCTTAAAAAGTATGCCTCGCCCATAGAAGGATTATCACAGTGAATTCGACCAATGGTTTTACCTATTATCCGTTTATCCCATATCCTTTCGTCCTTCTTCCAAACAAATTTAGTTGGGAACTCAACGTAAGTAAGGGTGCGCGCCAACGGATCTTTTTCGTTCTTTTCCATCCACCCCAAAAACATCGTAGAAGCAACAGATGGTTTATGAAGAACACTATCAAGATCGTCATCAGGGCCGTATATAACGTTTTGTTTATCTGGTAGATGAAACGGAAGCCTGATTACGGATGGATAGCGATAATGAACATCAAATGCAAATATGCGCCATGAAGCTTTGCACGCCGAGAGATATCTACAATCGTGATACTCTTTGATTTCATCTTTTCCCTCTTCACGCTGACCTTCATCGGCATTTTGTACAAAACCAAATTTTGCCCTATCTGGTCCTTTGTTAATGTATTTAAACAAATACTTTATGGACGCAGCCTGGTTACACCATTCGACGTTAATGTGTGCCTGATAACGTCTCAATAGGGTTTTGCTATACGGAACCACGCTTCTATTATCAAGCTGAATACCAGATTTCTCAACCAAAAAACTTGAATCGGCACGTCTATAGACCGGATAACCATTCGAATCTAGAGTAGTCTGATCACAAAACTTCTTAGGAAAATTCTTCGAACAGTTACCGTCGACCATACACGGACAATTTGGTTTTGCAACACCACAAGGTCCGTGAATCATATAATCGCTGACAATAGTATATAGATCTGGATCTAAGTTTTTTTCAGGTATCTCGGCAGAAATAAAGTTGTCAATATGCTCAACTGAAGGAAGCTTTCTTTCGTCATTTAAGAACAGACAGATATGGGCATGCGGTAGGCCTCGTTTCTGAAACTCTATGGTATAGACAACTGCAATAGGATAGTTAATATTAACATACTAATTTTTTAAGTTATGGTTATCAATGTAGCAGAACACAAAAACTATAATAAAGTAATTCAATTAAATGGATACTTACCTGCCGATGCGCTGCCGAATAAAGATTTCTCTCGCAAGTCTTTCTTGATTGCGTCAAGCTTAATTTTGAACAATCGGCATAAAATATCCGGTCTATCCTCCGGATTAGTATTCGTGTTCTTCAGAAATCTTTTAATCTCCGGCCATTTCAGATTACACGTTATCGTAATGAAAAAATCAGGGTAGCCAAACCATTTACAAATGGCCATCGCATCATAATAATTCTCCCTCATATAACGCGATCCACCGGTAAACGAAGACGGTAGTAGTACGCGTGTTCCAATGTTTGACATATCAGGATTACCATTTTTTCCAAGCTTTCTAAGGTTCTCATATGTCTCAGATCTCAGATTATTTTGCTGTAGACGTATGAATAGTAATCGTTCACTTTCAATCATCGTATATACGTCAACCAATGACTGACTCTATCTTGAACATGGTAAGAAAAATACTCTCTCAATGTACATTTTGACTCTTTCTTCTTCGTTGATGCCCTTCCTTCTCTATGAAGAATATCAACCCGGTAACCATCTTCACCAAAAGGGAAAAGCAATGGATACTGAAGCGCGAGATACGATGGATGAAGCTCGCTAATACGTTGTAGACCATCTTTCTTTGACTCAACAACTACATCACGATTATCAAGAGCATCCTCAATGTCTCCAACAATAAGCGCAGCAACTTCAGGCGACGTCGGTAGGTTGTATGTACGACCATCTTTAGACCTATTTGCCTTAAGTCGTAATTTTAAGTCAACGTGAGGATTATCAACAAACCGATCTTATACACGCCTATAGGTTTTCACAAGCTGATTATTTGAATCTAAAATCAGCTTAAGGTACTCTATTAATTCAGTGTCAAGCAAATCAGAAGTTGCAGAACCTGGTTGCTTTGAGTTACTGTAATGCAATTGTAAGAAAACAGCGAAAGTATCAGTAAGTGTTTATATAAACATAAAACCAAAAATAAATCAAAAAAATAATAAACGAAATGGTTTTCAGGGATACCTAAATACGGTTTTGCGATTACAGACTTCATTATCTATGTCGTATATGTAAAGCTACGCAAACTTTGGTTCACCACCTTCTTTAGGAAGAAGACTTCCAAGTGTATGATAATTCTCACCACTAATTCGGTATACATATGGAGCATTTCCTCTATTGATTTTCGAATCAACTTTACCACCCATTGAAGTGAAGGAAAACATAGAATTAAAACGACAAATATTTAGTAAGAAATGCTTGCTCTTGTCGTCTAAACTCTTGAAAAGATTTTGATATTCCTGACACATCTCTTTAAAATTCGGAAGATGTACTTTTCCATAACCACAATAAAGCATGTAAGATTTTCTTCCTAAGTAAACCCTTCCTTTTCCGGCTTCAACTTTCCACAACTTAGCGTTACATACGTCACATACAGCTACTTGATCACCATGATCCAAATAATCTATTATACAAAATTAAAAATATATCATTTTGTGCTATTTGTTATGAAATTAATATAATGACGTTCTTGAAATGGAATTTAAAGTAGTGAGTGTGTAAGATACTTACTGTTAGAAACGCCTTTATATGGATCTTCAGCCATTTTTTGAGGAATAATATGATCGTCAGAAGATAAATCAACCCTTGGAATAGGATATACGCAGCGACCTTTAGTAGACAACCTTTGTTTAACTCTTTGTATCCTCTTGACACCTATATGTTCATAGCAACAAAAATTAATAAAAATGTCAGATTAAAAATAAACAAATGTGAAATACGTAAATAAATACCACCAACCTAAAGTAGATGCTTCAGACGGACTTGTTATAGGTGTGGTTGGGAAACAACGTGGATCGATGGTATGGATATAAGAGGATGAACTCATTGGTATTACGATCCGGCATTCATTTGTATTGGATGCTGAAACATTGAATGACCAAGTAACGATTTTTGAAGTGGAAGATTCGTTACTCACATTATGTCTCTTATTTTCCAAATGTAATTTCCTATATTTTCTTCATTCAGCTGGTTGTTGATGCTCAAGATCATTAGAAGCAAATGAAAAAAAAATATGGTATACCATAAAATATCAAATTATACATTAAATATTGTATTCTCGTCTAAAAACCGAAACAATTTACGATTTGTAATGTTACATAAATCATAAATGAAAAATTGTCTTCATGTGTAAAAAATTATTGAATTTACCGTTTGTAATATTAGGCAATGGACTTCTTCCAGTTTCAACTGCAACAAAAAACATCCAAGTTAACGTATGAAACATGTTTATGTATTACATAATTTTTTATTTAAAAAAAACAAACTCATAATGATAATAAAAAAAATTTAAACATGTAAGTAAATAACACCAACCGGATGTATACGTGATGTGCGTGAAGTGTGTTATGGTTTTAATGTTTATTTTAAGCCCTTTTACACTTTTTTAGCCAAGTTTTAAATTTATAAAACACGATATTTACTAACACTAAACACACATATGGGCAAGTGCACCCATCGTGAGCGTAGTATAGTGTTGGTAAGATACCGAGGTCGTCCAAGGACACAAGAGCTTTTAGTACCGGTTTATCCTCAACGTCTAATCAAATCAAAAAGTTAGAAAAAAGGTTTTAAACAAGAAAAATAAAAACTAACTAAAAGGCTGAAAATAAAAATAAAAACAGATAGACAAGATGAATCACTTGGCTCTGACACGTGTATAGTGTAACCATTGATTATTTCCGCACTTTTGCACTATTTAAGAGATTATTTTAGTTATTGTAGTAGGCCCCTCTTTTGAAGGTGACGTTACCCTCAACCCAGTAGTTTGAGCCAGCAAGGATACAATCCTAAAGGGTCGGATTATTGAAAGATAATTAATTAAGTTATTAATGCATATTATGGTAGGCCCCTCTTTTGAAGGTGACGTTACCCTCGGCTAAGTAGTCTGAGTCAGCAGGGATACAGTCCTAAGTAGCCGGGTTAAAGTATTAATAGTAGCTTACATATGAGGGGATCAAAGAGTTTGGACCCCCACCATCCAATACCGTTAAGTATTGAAGGAGGTCCTACTAAATTTGACCCAGGTCCTTGTAGGATCTATACACTGAACAAGGCAAGACTCTTACCAAAACGTTCCCTTAACCCCCGACCAGGTAGCCAACATACCTCCATATAGACCGTGGAGATATGAACGGTGAAAATCGTTTATTTTATATAGAGAGTAAAATAATGCCAAGACACCACGGACAAACGATAAGGAAAAATCACCTTCAACATAAAAAACTAGTTATTAAAGTCATTAATACGTAACCAAGTAAAAAGTGCGAAAAGATTAAAAATAAAAAGTATTACACTAGACACTTTGTCTTCACCAAGTGATGTAAGAGACTTAGGCAAACATGGCCTTGATTGTCAAGAACTCTTACGATCAATCTTGGATCCCGAGACGACTCACACACTCTATGATGGACAATGGATGATGGTGGTGGATGATGGTGTTATGGTGGTGGTGGGTGGTGGGTGAAGTGTGAGAGAGGTGGTGTGCCAAGGGATGGTTTGCACTTGAGCCAAGCACTCCTATTTATAGGCTGAACAGAAGCTCGGGCACGGCCCCGTGTCCATTGGGCACGGCCCCGTGTCCATCCTTCATCTCTTTCTTCATTAATTGCAGTTTGTCTGCATTAGTTGACCACGCCCCCGTGTCCACTGGGCACGCCCCCGTGTGCAGAAGCAAATCTGTACTATCGAGATTTCCCAGATTCTACGAATCTTAGAGTTGACCACGGCCCCGTGTCCGCTGAGCACGACCCCGTGGTGGGCGATAGAAGCTTCTACAGCTTTGTCTTTTCTGCTGGCACTTGGGCACGCCCCCGTGTTCACTGAGCACGGGGCGTGTTCAGCCTTCTGTTTTCTTGTTTTGCTTGGGAAGATGCTGTCGTGGGGTCGGGCATGTCATGTTTGTTCCTTTTCTTGTATATATGTTAGATTTAGCTGTCTTTTTGCTTCTTTTGTTAATTTGAGCTCATTTAATCCTGAAAATACAAAAGGAAGACAAAAGCACACTTTTTCCAACATTACTACTAAAAAAGGGTTAGTTTTATGCCACAATTGATGTAATTTATATGTTGCATTTTGCACACATCAAATACCCCGACACTTGAATCTTTGCTTGTCCTCAAGCAAAACTCTTTATAATGTGGCTTTACATTCCCAAATGGAATGGGTAGAAGAGAAGGTTTTTGGGCTTGTCATAGAGTGTCGGGATTTCCAAGATTCTTTATTAAGTTTTATTTTTTATTTATTTACAATCCTATTCGTCATGATTTATTTAAAACTTTTCATAAGATAAATTACTTATTAGGGCATAACATGCCTCTTTAAAATTCCATTTATATACAAGTTCACATACCTCACGGAGATCACTCAACACTCGGCCGAAAATGTATTTTAGTGAATCACTCGAGAGCGGCATGGAACTTACTCCTACCATAGGCTTGCCAAGCAATCAATCCTCCTCCTTTTTAACTATATACCTTTGTAAATATCAAGAGGACTTTTGGGGTGAAGGGTTGGTTAGGCTTGGGTTAAAGGTAGGTGGTTGGGTTAGTGGTTAGTGAAAGGGCGAAAAGCGTAACAAGAGTCGGTTTTCGTAAGACTTTTTATTTTTTTGCAACTTTTATTTTGATGAAGCTTTTATTCAAATAAAGTTATTTTTGATAAACTTGTTTGTTTATTTCTTTTTTTTTTTTTTTTGCTTCATCACTATATATTTTTTTTTTTTGAAAAATCATACGAAAAACCGAGCTTGTTACTAAAACAAAAGGTTAAAAATAAAAAGGGTTTTGGTGGGTGAAAAGGGTGTTTGGTTTGGGTTATGAAACGAAAAGGTTTAGGCTCAAAGGGGCTAACTAGGGGGATTATGGGTAGGTGGTAAAAAAAATAATGGTGTAGAAATAAAAAGGGTTAGTCCTAATGCCTCCATCATTTACTTACTCGGGTATAAGTTGGTAAGGACCGGGAATGTATCGTCGTGGCAAGTTCTAGAGTCGTAAGAACCAAGCGGCTATTCACACAAGAAACGAAAAATGAGCATTTAGTTTAAAGATATATATTTGTATGCTCAATAAAGGCTCAAAACTCACTTTTGTGGGAATGGGTTTTTATGTGATCAAGTATATATAATCAAATTTTAACTAAGCTTGTCATGCCGTTTCATAATTTTCTTATGTTGGTTCTTTTTATCACGACGCTATCGGTTGTAAATTTATAAAAATATAACCTTTTTAGAATTTGAAATTCCCAAGTTAAACCTAGACAAGTAAAAAAAATGAAATTTTTTGAAAAAATTTGGGGTGATTAGCGGTTCCAATAGAGTTTTGTGTAAGGCTTGTAGTTAGGACTTGCAAGATTCAAGGTTTTAGCATCCCCCCCACACTTAAATTACACATTGTCCTCAATGTGTCCCAAAAATAAGTTTTTAGGTTGATTGAATGTGTAAAAGGGTGTGAAAAAGCAAAAAATTGTGTTACTGGGCATCTGGACACGGCCCCGTGGTGTCCGGGCACGGCCCCGTGTTCAGTCGCCAGTAACAAAATTCAAAAAGAGAAACAGAAGCCTGGACACGGGGGCGTGTTGGGTGAACACGGCCCGTGTCCAGTTTACCTGAACTGGGCATTTTCTGCAGACTATGCAGCACGGGGCCGTGTTGCGCGGACACGGCCCGTGCTGAACTTGCTGTAACGAAGAAAATTTTGTCGGATGGCCCTGTTTTCCTGCATGGGGTGCTGGTTCAAGTTTCCCTTGTTTCCTTTGCCATCCCGAGTGTGTTTTATTCCTGAAAATTAAAACTACACTAGAAAACATAAAAATTAATCTAAACTAAACTAATGATAGTTCCGCGGAATGCCTCCGTGGTGCGCCACGTTTATAAGGGTCCTTGGCTAGACCCAAAGCCTGGTCATATGTTACCCAAGTGGGATGTTTTGCATCCCATGCTACACCGTCGGAGAGCATCATCCAAGCTTGAGTCAATGACCTTCATGTAGTTGACCGGGTCTTCGTCTTCTACTCTTTTTCCGACTCCAAACTTTACTTCCTCGTCCCCAACCCTCAATGTTAGTGTTCCATCATTCATATCTACCACTGCTTGGGCCGTAGCTAGGAATGGCCTCCCTAGGATGAGTGGTACTTCGGTATCTTCCTCCATATCTAGTATGACAAAGTCGGCCGGAAAGACAAATTCGCCGACTTTGACCAATAGATTTTCAGCGACACCTTGTGGATATTTGACGGATCTATCGGCGAGTTGTATGCTTATTTTTGCAGGACTTGTTTCTCCTAAGCCGAGTCAATTGAACATTGATGAGGGCATGAGGTTGATGCTTGCCCCGAGATCGGCTAGTGCATTACGAATGGGGGATTTCCCAATCGAGCAAGGAATTGTGAAGCTTCCGGGGTCAAGCTTCTTTTGCGGGAGTTTGTTGAGTAGTAAGGCGGAGCATTCTTCGCCTAAGTTAACTAATTGCAATGATTCAATTTTCCTTTTATGAGTGAGGAAGTCCCTCATAAATTTTGAATATTTAGGCATTTGAGTTAGGACTTCGATAAATGGAATATTAACATGCAATTGTTTTAGTAAATTTTCGAACTTTGCGAATTGCTCATCGGTCTTTTGACGAATTAACCGACCGGGGTATGGAACCGGAGGAGTCTTAGTAGGCCCTTGAACTGGTGGAGAAGCCTTTTCTTGTTGGGGCGCGGGTGGAGTTGTGGTTTGGCTAGATTGGCTTCTTTCAGTTGGTGGGAGTGGAGCTTCTTCGGGACCCACGGTACGGTTTCTCAATGTTATGAGATGTACTTGCGCCTTTGGGTTGGTCTCGGTATTACTCGGTAACGCGCCTTGTGGTCTCTCGGAGAAATTTTGAGCTATTTGATTTAATTGTTTTTCAATGTTTTGAATGCTAGCTTGTTGATTTCTAAAATTCGATTCCAATTGCTGAAATCGATACGAGTTTTTCTTTTCGGTGTCGGAGATGAGGCGAGATACAGTATCTTCAAGCCTTTCTCGTCCACCTTGTTGTTGAGAAAAATTTTGTGGTTGTTGAAAGTTAGTTCGTTGGTTTTGTTGGTTATTACTATTGCCGGGATCTCTCCAACCAAGGTTTGGGTGGTTACGCCATCCTTGGTTATAGGTACCCGTTGGAGGACCCGACGGCCTAGGTCTATTATCAATGTAGTTTACCGTTTCCGTTTGATCATCTAATTCTTTCATACAACTCCAATTTTCATGTGGCCCACCACACCCTTCACAAGCCATAACCGAGACCGTTTTTGCCATTTCTAACTTTTTGATTTTTGAAGAAAGGGCCTCGATTTGGGCTTGTAAAGAAGTGCTTTCATCAACCTTATGGGCGCCCGGGGCAATAGATTTATTGCCTCGTGGAGTGTGCCATTGAAAATTGGTTTAAGCAATTTCCTCAATTTGATTATATATTTCATTTGGGTGACGATTACCTAAAAGTCCCCCGGAGCTAGAATCAAGTGTTTGTCTTGTGTGTGGCAACAATCCATTGTAGAAAGTGGATACTTGTTGCCATACCACAAGACCGTGATGAGGACACTTTCTTAGTAGCTCCTTGAACCTTTCCCAAGTTTCATATAAGGATTCCCCATATTCTTGTGAATATGTATTAATTTCAGTCATTAATTTAGCCGTTTTAGCAGGAGGGAAATACTTATATAGAAACTTTTGGGCTAGTTCATCCCAGGTGTTTACCGAGCCAACTGGGAGGGTATTAAGCCAAGCCTTAGCTCGGTCTTTTAGTGAAAATGGAAACATTCGAAAGCGGATGGCGTCATTTGATGCTCCATTGATCCGAAAGGTATCACATATTTATAAGAAATTAGTGATATGTAGATGAGAATCCTCGTCCGCAAGCCCATGAAAGGTTGTGGAGTTTTGAAGCATTTGTATCAAATGCGGTCGAAGTTCGAAGTTATTGGCTTCGACATTCGGTGCATTGATAGCGGCGTCGAGATTGCCTACTGTGGGCCGTAGGTAATCCATGAGGGTACGTTGGTCCGCCAATAGAAGTGGGTCCCCCGAAACTTTCTCTTGGTTTTTAGCTTTAAGTCTTTTTCTGAGAAAGCGTTCGGGTTCTTCTAGAGGTTCTTTTATGTCTCTACTAGAACTGGAGCTCATACACTACGTAGGAAGTTCAATTGTGGCGCCTGGGTTCCAAGTCCTGCAATAAAAACAGAAAAGAACGTTGGTCAGAAGGTTCACCACGGCCCCGTGCTCAGGTGAACACGGCCCGTGGTCGGAGATACAGTGATTGTTTTCTGGATCCCTGTTACTGGGGAGTTGGACACGGCCCCGTGTTGCACCGACACGGCCCCGTGCTCAGCTCTCTGTAACTCGGAAAATAAAAACTGCCAGTAATAATGCTGGGCACGGCCCGTGTCCGACCAGGCACGACCCGTGCTGAGCTCTGCAGAAACTGAAAAACTAAGAAAAATCCTAAAAAAATAGAAAAATAAGAAAAAAAAAATTAGGCCGTTGATTCCTAACTTTCTTAAAATCCTTGTGCCCCCGTCAACGGCGCCAAAAACTTGATGTGCGTGAAGTGTGTTATGGTTTTAATGTTTATTTTAAGCCCTTTTACACTTTTTTAGCCAAATTTTAAATTTATAAAACACGATATTTACTAACACTAAACACACATATGGGCAAGTGCACCCATCGTGAGCGTAGTATAGTGTTGGTAAGATACCGAGGTCGTCCAAGGACACAAGAGCTTTTAGTACCGGTTTATCCTCAACGTCTAATCAAATCAAAAAGTTAGAAAAAAGGTTTTAAACTAGAAAAATAAAAACTAACTAAAAGGCTGAAAATAAAAATAAAAACAGATAGACAAGATGAATCACTTGGCTCCGACTCGTGTATAGTGTAACCTTTGATTATTTCCGCACTTTTGAACTATTTAAGAGATTATCTTAGTTATTGTAGTAGGCCCCTCTTTTGAAGGTGATGTTACCCTCAACCCAGTAGTTTGAGTCAGCAAGGATACAATCCTAAAGGGTCGGATTATTGAAAGATAATTAATTAAGTTATTAATGCATATTATGGTAGGCCGCTCTTTTGAAGGTGACGTTACCCTCGGCTAAGTAGTCTGAGTCAGCAGGGATACAGTCCTAAGTAGCCGGGTTAAAGTATTAATAGTAGCTTGCATATGAGGGGATCAAAGAGTTTGGACCCCCGCCATCCAATATCGTTAAGTATTGAAGGAGGTCCTACTAAATTTGACCCAGGTCCTTGCAGGATCTATACACTGAACAAGGCAAGACTCTTACCAAACCGTTCTCTTAACCCCCGACCAGGTAGCCAACATACCTCCATATAGACCGTGGAGATATGAATGGTGAAAATCTTTTATTTTATGTAGACAGTAAAATAATGCCAAGACACCACGGACAAACGATAAGGAAAATCACCTTCAACGTAAGAAACTAGTTATTAAAGTCATTAATACATAACCAAGTAAAAAGTGCAAAAAGATTAAAAATAAAAAGTATTACACTAGACACTTTGTCTTCACCAAGTGATGTAAGAGACTTAGGCAAACATGGCCTTGATTGTCAAGAACTCTTACGATCAATCTTGGATCCCGAGACGACTCACACACTCTATGATGGACAATGGATGATGGTGGTGGATGATGGTGTTATGGTGGTGGTGGGTGGTGGGTGAAGTTTGAGAGAGGTGGTATGCCAAGGGATGGTTTGCACTTGAGCCAAGCACTCCTATTTATAGGCTGAACAGAAGCTCGGGCCCTGCCCCGTGTCCATCCTTCATCTCTTTCTTCATTAATTGCAGTTTGTCTGCATTAGTTGACCACGCCCCCGTGTCCACTGGGCACGCCCCCGTGTGCAGATGCAAATCTGTACTATCGAGATTTCCCAGATTCTGCGAATCTTAGAGTTGACCACGGCCCCGTGTCCGCTGAGCACGACCCCGTGGTGGGCGATTGAAGCTTCTACAACTTTGTCTTTTCTGCTGGCACTTGGGCACGCCCCCGTGTTCACTGAGCACGGGGCGTGTTCAGCCTTCTGTTTTCTTGTTTTGCTTGGGAAGATGCTGTCGTGGGGTCTGGCATGTCTTGTTCCTTTTCTTGTATATATGTTAGATTTAGCTGTCTTTTTGCTTCTTTTGTTAATTTGAGCTCATTTAATCCTGAAAATACAAAAGGAAGACAAAAGCACACTTTTTCCAACATTAGTACTAAAAAAGGGTTAGTTTTATGCCACAATTGATGTAATTTATATGTTGCATTTTGCACACATCAATACGCCTCGTATGGATTTGTTAAAGGTGTGTTTGGCAAGATAGGTCGATCAATTGTATTGATATAACAGGATGAACGAATTGGTGTTACGACACAGCAATCGTTTGTATCGGACACTGGAACGTTAGATGACCGAATTACGTTTTGTGAACTCGAAGATTTGTTACTCACATTATGTCTCTTATTATCCAAATGTACTTTCTTTAATTCTCTTCGTTCAGCTGATTTTTTATGCTCAATATCATTAGAAGCAACTGAAAAAAATATGGATATCCATAAATTATCAAATTATACATTAAGTAATGAATTTCTGTCTAAAAAACCAAATAATTTATCATTTGTAATGTTAAACAAATTATAAATGAAACATTGTATTCATGTGTACAAAAATAAACAATTCACCATTTGTAATATTAGCCAATGGACTCCTTCCAGCTTCAACTGCAACAAATAAAGTCCAAATTACCGAATGAAATATGTTTATGTATTACATAATTTTTGTTTAAAAGATGAAATAGATAATGTTAGTAATCAAAATTTATATATGTAAGTAAATCACACCAACCTGATGTATACGCCTGGTAGGGATTTCTTAAAGGTGTGGTAGGCAAAATAGGTCGATCCAAGGTAATGATATTAGAGGATGAACGAATTGGTGTTACAACACGGCAATCATTTGTAACGGATTGTGAAACGTTGGAAGAACGATTGACGTTTCGTGAAGTGGAAGATTTATTATTTTCCTTTCGTCTTTTATTATCCAAATATAGTTTCCTTAATTTTCTGCGTTCAGCTGATTCTTGATGCTCAACATCATTAGAAACAACTGAAAAAAATAGAAAAAAACATAAACTATCAAATTATACATAAAAAGTTGTATTGCTGTCTAAAAAACCAAAAATTTTAACATTTGTGATGGTAAACAAATTATAAATGAAAACTTGTATTCATGTGTAAAAAATATAAAATTTACCATTTGTAATCTTAGCCAATGGACTTCTTCCAGTTTCAACTACAAAAAAAAAGTCCAATTTACCGTATCAAATATGTTTACGTATTGCAGAATTTTTTATTTAAAAAAAACAAACTCATAATCATAGTAAACAAAATTTAAATACGTAAGTAATTAACACCAACCTGACGTACACGTCTCGTAGGGATTTGTTAAAGGTGTGGTTGGCAAAATACGTCCATCCATCGTATTCAAATAAGAGGATGAACGAATTGGTGTTACGACACGGCAATGATTTGTATCAGATACTAAAACGTTGGATGAACGAATGACGTTTCGTGAAGTGGAAAATTTATTATTTGCATTTCGTCTTTTATTATCCAAATACAGTTTCCTTAATTTTCTACGTTCAACATAGTCTTGATGCTCAACTTGATTAGTATCAACTGAAGAATAAAATGCATAAATTTTTTTTAACTATTTACAAAAACAAAATTCAATTCATGTCTAAATAATTGCAAACATTACCATTCGTAATATTAGACAAAGGACTTCTACCAACACCACCTGCAACAATTTAATTAAAAATAACATTACTTAAGATCGTTACATATTATATCATTTTTTATTATATTTGTAAACAGCAATAAGAACCAAGTAAACATACTATTAGAAGGGTGAACACCAGTAGGAAGTGGAAATGAAGGTAAAGTTTGAGGCTTTGCGCGTTTAGGCATATCCTAATATTGTATCATATACAATATACAAATGCATTAAAATAGGTATTACAAAAAGTTAAATGTATAAGTATAATACAAAGAGATAACACTTACGTGTATGAGAAATAACCAAACGTGAAAACTTCAAAAATGATGAATGTCGTCAGAGAGTTTTCTGATTTAGAGTTCTAGAACCTTTAGTCTAAAACATTGAGTGTGTATTATGAATAAGAAGAGAGGTTTTTATAGTATTTGAAGTTATTGTAAAAAAGGAAAGTTTATAATTTAAAAAAAAATCGGTTATAATTGTAAAAAAGGAAATAATTTAAAGAGTTAAATGCTTGGTTGGTCCCTGTGGTTTCCAAAAATTGCAGACTTGGTCCTAGTGGTTTACTAATTACACGCGTGGTCCCAAAACTTGTCAAAAATGCACTCGGTTGGTCCCCAGCCCTAACATCAGTTAAATTTCTCAGTTAAGTCCATGTTAAATGACCAAAATACCCTTCACTTGCTCAGAACTTTATCATCTTCAACATATACACATTTGCAAACACCCCCTTTATATCCAGAACTTTATCATCTTCAACAAAAACCGAGAACTTTATCCCTAAACACTTGCTCATCCTCAACTGATTACCCCCTTTCTTCTTCACCATAACCCTAACTAACCACACATTTTGACTTTACCATCATCATCTTCAAGAGAGATAATATATCGGAGATCAGAAGATCGGAGATCAGAAGATCGGAGATAATAAGAGATAGGAGATCCGAAGCGAAGAGAGAGGAGAGAGACGAAAAGAGAGAGAAGAGATCGGAGATCAGAAGCGATCGGAGATCAGAAGAGATCGGAGATCAGAAGCGAAGAGAGAGGAGAGAGACGACAAGAGAGAGAAGAGATCGGAGAAGATGGTGGAACGACGGTAGCGCCGTCGCTCACGGCGGCGACGGTGGAGGTACAGGCGGTGGTGACTCCATTATCGACCAACCACCGATTGGCCTACGATTAACCTTCGTTGACCTCTGATTATATATAGCGCAAACAAGACAACCCAAAAAAAACCCCACCTTCTTCCCTCCCTGACGACGCAGCAGACTAAATTAGCGAAGGAAGGAGGTTCGATTGCTTTCCATCATCATCGCAGGTAATAAATAATTCGAGGCTCTTGAATACTAATGTGAAATCGAGATCATGATGTTATGTGAAATCGAGAGCAGTAAACTTTTTATGTTGTATGTTGTAGTGTTTTGTTTTTGGGTAGGGATTGTCTCTCTCGTTTAATCGGGATCATATTACAACATTGTTTTACCGATTTCGGTATCGTAAGACTGAATAGACTTATACCAGGGGAATCCCAACAGAAATACATTAGTAAATGAAAAACCTTTATGATGATGTGTTCTTGAATTTTTGAAATTAATTAGTGGGATTGTTATGTGGGTATTGAATTTTTTTATTGAATTTCGCAGTGGGTTTCTTAATGGATCGGAACAGATGATGAAGATGATGCAGATGATGATGATGGTGATGAAGATTATGATGATTGAGCTTAGGTTTTTAATTGTTCAAGGGTAATATAGTCATTTCACACATATTTAATTGAGAAATTTAACTGAAGTTAGGGCTAGGGACCAACCGAGTGCATTTTTGACAAGTTTTGGGACCACGCGTGTAATTAGTAAACCACTAGGACCAAGTCTGCAATTTTTGGAAACCACAGGGACCAACCAAGCATTTAACTCTAATTTAAATTCAAATTAGTCGGAGGCAATTCTATAAAAAGGTCGCCTATATTTTTGTTAAAAATATAAATTTTCGGTTATAAAACTTTAAAAAGGAAATAAAATCATACCAATTTAAGTGTTTCCTAAATTTTAAAAGAATTGGGGGTTTTTCAAAAACATTAAATTATAACCTTTAAATTAATGGGGATTCCAAAAATATACTTTTAATTTGTATATAAATATTATAGAAATTAAATTAAATTAGACAAATAGATTATTGAAATCTTTATTTGCAACTTAAATATTAATAGTTTTTAAAATAATAATTTGTAAAAAAGACTAAATGTATACATTCAAAACCTTTATGGCCTTATAATAAAAGTTTAAAAATGTCTAATTTCAAAAACATAAACAAATGTTTTTGGAAACATTTTATACATGCAACAAAATAAAACAAAGATAAAGTAACAAAAGATAAAGGTTAAATGAGTGTAGGTAATACAAAATATTCCAAACCAACCATTAAAACAAACGATATGTTTCAAATAAAAAAACTAACCAACCATATGTTTAAAAAACAAACCAAACCAACCAACCATCACAAATCAATCCAAACCAATATAACACACAAACCAAACCAAACCAGCAATATTCGGAAAAAGATAAATTGTTTTTGGTAAAACTACTTCAACCATGAACTACTTCTCGATCTTTGGAACCAGCAGAATCATTTCCTCATCAATTTGGACATCCGAGACACCAGCCTTTTTAACCTTTGTTGATGATAGAGATGTGCTTTCTTCAACTTCATACACGTCAGCAAGGTTACACTTTAATTCCGCAGACGAAGTCTTAGAACAATCTTTAGATGTGCAATCGGGTGTGAAGCTATCACCAATAGAATCCACAGCATCCTGTATGATATATTCAAAATTAGAAACTATATAACATGTTTAGAGCATTTGGTATTTTGTAACATTAAGTTAAAATACATACCTTTAGAGCAAAAGGGTTTTGAGTTGATATATCACTAAGTGAAACATCAGCAGCTGCCTCGTCCACACCCTGCAATTCATAAAATAATAAGGCTACGCACAACAAAAATAATAAATTTCTAACATATATTTAATTAAAAGGTTTGTATGTACTAACCTGATCAACTGGAATTCGGCTCTCCAACGATTCAATTATTGCTGAATCATTCACCAACTTATGAACAACATAACCATCAATATGGTTGTCAATATTAAATTGACTAACTTGAATCTTGAAAGCATACATTTTATCATTGAATGCTCTAAACTGATAGGGAATGGTTTTCTCTACCAAAGATGCCTAATATAAGTGATTAAAAAATTATTGAAAAGAACATAAGAATCAGATTTAGACATTACTAATATGTACCTTAAATAACAAATTAAAAAAAAACTGATGTGAAATACTTTACCTGATCCACTCTTGACTTCTCAAGCAATTGAATTGCAGTTATACCCAACATTTTTCTAGCTTCACGGTCAAACAAAGTCAAGGAGGCAATAGCTGCATAATCTTGTACTCTAATCGGAATCCTAAAACTAAATGCACAAAAAGTATTTCAGAAAATAAATACAATTTACATTTGTAAAGTAGAATAACATAAGCATAAATATTATAAAACTACAAAAAATATAAGTAACTTACATCGGTGTCGCATTCACAACCTCCTTAGGACATTCAGGATTTGAGCAAACTAAAACTTGTTTAAACTTCGGTTCCTCAGCACCGTCTTCAGGCTCCTTAATGACCAAAGTTGTCTCCACCTTCCGATTGCACTCTTCACAACCAAGGTAGTACCAATCATCTTTATCATCCACACCCATGATCGTACCAAGAACTATGACCTCACAAGGCTGAAATAAAATTTAACAAAATAGAGTTATAAATATAAATTTGTGAAACAATTTTGTTTAATGTATTTATTTAAAATATTAAAAAGTAGACACAAACCTTATCCAAGAGCGTAATATCACGGAAATTGGAAAACGGATGCTTCACTAAAAAGTCATCCGCAACACTTGTGCTTCCAGATGAACCAATTGATTTCTGACCATTAGAGGATTTTTACATATCTTCTCAACAAACCTGTTTACAATAATATAAGCAAAAAAAAAAATTTAACAACATCAATAAGTAGTTCATATTATTTTATAAACTATTTACTTGGTTTTGAATGAACGAATCTCCTCTATGTCAGCATTGATAAACAACCTTGTTATATGGAAAGTATTAGATAGCGTTGTCTTCCCTGTGTAAAAAAATTAATATCATAGATTAGGATATTCAATTTCGTAAATCATATAAAAATTTAAATAAAATTAACAAAGTTTATAAACAGTGAATACCTTTATACTTGTTGAAACTTCCAAACTGCACAAGCAGAACAACATGAAATTCTTCTTTATGGCTCTGAATGTAACCAAACATCTTATCGCAGTACTCATCCCATAAAGTGCAGTTTAACTTGATACCCCTACATAAATAGAAATTAAACACATCAGAGGATATCATGTAAAAAAATATATAATACTAAAGTTGCAATGAAATTAAATTAGCATTTAATAAACAGACTCTTCATCTAGCAATTGCAATTTAATGAATTTGCTATCTTTTCCCATCTTCGTTTTGGTCATTTCTGGTTCAGACCACTCATCTACATATCGAATAAAATCTGAAAAAAAAAACTGATTAATAAGAAATGTAATCAGCAAAAAAAACAAAAATTAAAAAAAAATATTCTATATTTATATATTTTTTTAATCTCGGATGTTGTTGTCATATATATGATGAAGTACAAACCAACTCGATACTTGACATCGACTTCACCGGCTTTAATGGACTCAAACAATGCTAACCGAATACCATATACACTTCCATCAAACTTCTCACACTTTTTAACAGATGTATCAAAGTTTAAGCTAATAGCAAACCAACTCGATACTTGACATCGACTTCACCGGCTTTAATGGACTCAAACAATGCTAACCGAATACCATATACACTTCCATCAAAGTTCTCACACTTTTTAACAGATGTATCAAAGTTTAAGCTAATAGCATGTTCTTTGTCAAAGTGTTTGAAAGTTGACTTAATGACAGAAAGTTGAGATTTATAAATATAATAAGACTCATTTTCATTAAGCAAAATTTCATGTGTTTTCATAAACTTGCTCCAAACAGTTGCCTGCATCCTGGTCCCCTAATCAAAAACACAAATTAAAAGTGGTTAGTATAAACAACAATATAAAAGTTAAGCTACATTTTAAAAAAAAACAAATGACATTCAAACCAACCTGCTCATCCATGACCACCATTTCAATACCAAGGGTTTCTCCTTCTCTCTTTGGATTCATACGAATCCAAAGTCTTAACACCTTGACCTTGATGGTAAACAGCTTGGATCTCCAATCAAGATTGTTTAAAAAAGTAATACTGTTTTCATCCATTTCGATGAAATATGAGCTGAAAATAGATGATTGATGTTAGAAAATGCTTAGTAATTGAATTAAAATGAATGTAGTAAGTAAATATATATACAAATTTCGGGAAATTATTTTTGTAAAGTCGAAAAATCAGTTTTTTATTATAAAAAATTATTATCAAAATTATGCTGAAGTAGTTTTAGAAATGGATTGAAATCTATAAAAAAAACCTACAAATCTAAAAAATATGACGAAATATATGATTTCGTTACCTAAAAAAAAGTAACCAATATTCATTTATTTAAAAACAATCTATACATAGAAAACCAAAAGAATAACATATGCAACTGACACATAAATACAATACCGCACAAAACAATCAACACAAAAGATACATTAAATTAACAATTAAAAATGTAACTTGAAACTGTATTCTAACCAAGAAATTAGGTTTGTGGACAAAAGAATAACAAAATACAACCAATAACTTACATTTTTAATAAAACTGTACTTTACTATTATTAAAAATTTTAAAAATAGGTGTAAATTTCATTGGATTTTTTAATAATGAAAATTTAAGATTTAGTTAAAATTATGATACGGTTGGTTGGATTTTTATGTAATTTGTTGGAGTTAAATTCGAATTTTCTTTAATTAAAGTTAATTGATTAATTAAATATGACATGATTTTAATAGTTTCAAAAATCACTATTAAAAGTCAAAATAATTAAGGTCAACAACGGTTTTGAAAAAACTTCCATAAAAAATTGATATTTTTTTTAAATTTATATAAAACGGACTATTTATCATTTACAAAACTAAAACGTTTAATTTAAGAAACTCATTTAATATACATATTTAAAGAAAATTCAATTACTTCCAAAAAAATAAATATTAAATCCAACATTTGATTCTTTGAGATATTTGACAACTTCCGAAACAAAGAAAATATTTAGGCAGATATACCAGTTTAAAAAAAATAATCATTATATTCAAAAAAATTAAAAACAACATCCGAAATTTACCAAGTATATTTTAAAAGAATCATTACATAGAATTTTGATTGGTTGATTTCAAAAGTTAATTAAAACCATATAAAATCTACAAGTATTTATCATAACCTAACAAAGAGACAGTTTATATTTCTAGTCATTTCATTCTCACATACAATAGTATCATGATATTGTTAAATCTATAACTGATAAAAGTGTAAATAACTTCAAATCAACTTCATAATGTAGCACAAAACATAATCCAAATATGGTCACAAGCATACTTAGTCTACCGGAATCAAGAACACATTAACATGGCCACAAAAAAAAGTGTATCACGAACGTCAATCAAGTCATTACGATCATCGTAATGACCGTACCAAAAGGCGAATACTAATGTCTAACCACAAACTGTTTGAACAAAATATACTACCACCACATACCATGTACCTCCACTCGCTCAGTTGTAAAGCAACATACCTTGACGTTTAACATAAATCATCTGAAACTGAGAACCATATACCAACTGTTTGTCTCTCACAAACTCTCTCATACCGGTGACATTGTAGCGCGGACATCCTTGCGAGAACTCCACACCAATAGCCACATCCCAAGTTTGACCAGCACTGTCCTTGATGGTCAAGTCCATCTTCCGATCCAAGCCATGCGTTTTTGCCCATTTCTTCTTCAGACGCTACAAATAGTAATACAAATTTTTATAATAAAATTTCTTAAACACGCTACAAATTTTTACATTAATAGTATGAAGAAATAAATAATAAAACTTACAAAATGATTGTCAACAACAAAATTAACCGGAACTTCGTCATCATCACTCAGTTCAATAGCAGGTGCGACAACCAGATTAGGCAATTCATCATCAGACACTTCAATTAAATCATCAGTTGGTTCTTTTTTGGTAACAGACAGTTCAGGTGGGAAAGTTAGAAGGGCAGGCTTACAGCTAAAAACACTCAAATCAAACGTCTTAAAATCAACCATTTCAAAAACCAACAAATGATCATCCGTTATCGACATCTCCTTCTTAATTCGACTCCAACCGGTGGTAATGTAAAACTCATGGTCTAACACATCCATCCGAACAACCCACTTAAGATTTCCAGCTGAACGCACCACAACAGGATCTGAAGGACAGGTATTCAACATCGAGTGATGAACAAACAACCTGTTCACATATTACACATAGTAGAAAAAGATATATCAGGATCGATGGTATACATGACATACAAAATAATGTATGAATGCAAGAATAAAATAATTTAAAACTGTATATGTTCATGTACCATGCAGTCGTCTCGATCATCATTTCCAGGTTTGTAGTAGAAGTACTTAGAAGGGGCAAGTGAAATGTCTTGATAAAAATAAAACAGCCGGAACGAAGATAAAGCTTCTTCATACTGAAAAACAATCCACGAATTGTCTGGTAACTTCAATGACGTGACCACATCCAACCATCCATTGTAAAGAAAGTAATCACCTGCAAGTTTCATAACTTTGACTTCGAAGACCCTACCATCGAGGGTCCGAATGACTGCATTCTTCTCTGGATAAGCAAACGTCTTAATCCAGTCACCATAATCTGCCGGAAGTTTCTGTTAAAATAACAGGTAGGTATCGTTAATGCTAATTAGACGATCAGTATTCAGAAAGGATTTATTAAAAAACTGTCATTTACTGGCATCAAATGCTTATAATATAAATACTCACCAACGATTTTTTGTCGTTCTTCCATACACGGGCAGTGAATCCGTAAACCATATCGCCTTTCAACGTATGAAAAGTAAATGACAACGTAAAATTGAATTTAACTTAGGATCAATAAAAAACGTCATAAAACATTTAAAAGATACCAGTTCAAATAAGAGGCTTGATATAGAATGTGTAGTATAATAATCAAATCACAGATTTAACAATCCGATATGAAAAACCATAATGTACATACATTCATCAATATACATTCATCAGTTATGAAGTGCTGGGATCATCTTACATATTTTCATAAACTCAAGCAATTTTCTACCTATAGATCTTACTGATATATTTTCAGGAAGGTGCTGAGAAAATCAACATCAAATAGATGAGTACAGCTGATGGTAACCAACAAATAACAGTAGATGAAAACAGTAATTAGAACCCTAATACACAAAAAGCTTCAAACATACAATAACATAATCACTAAAATAACAGTAGATCACAGTTTTTCAAGAACATAATCACTACAATAATACATCAAACTGCATCGAATAAAACTTCAAATATACAAAACGGTTACTAATTAACAGATTATAAACTATTGGTAATCTGAGGATCAGAATTCAAAAATCAACATATACAACTGAAAAACCCTAATACACAAAACATATATACACGAACTTCAAAATCGCCGATTATAAACCCTAACAAACAAACGGTAAACCAAAACAACATCAATCGGCTACCATAATCCAACCAACAGAGATTAAAACAAAACAATGAAATCAGAAACAATAAATCAAACAAAAGGAAAACGTGTGTAAAGGAAGAACAATCGATCAATAGAATGATTAAAAAACAATAGATGATTCACTGTAGTTAGAAAAAATACCGTCGATGATGATTTTTGTGTATTGAAGAATGATTGTACCTCTTCCTAAACGATCGATTGAAATAGTGAGGAAAGGAATCGCCGGTTAACCTTGCTAAGATTAAGAATCGCCGATTAGGGTTTCGATGATATCTATGCGGTTATTTTGTGAGAATGGAGAGAGAGAGATGAGAGTGCGTATGATTGAAGCCAATTGAATCCCCATCCGAGAGCAATGCCACTTGTCCAATTATTTGAGATTTGTCACCTCATTGCCTATGTGTCTGCTTAGTTGGCTTGAACCATTGGGTGACATGTGTCCCCCAATGGTTTGCTTTATTAGAGATATAGATTGGAATTTAGAATTGCGAACTCACCCGACGGAATTAAAGGGGTGCCGGTCACGCTGGGAAATTTATAAGATATGTATGTTATTTATTTGGGATGGTCAAACCTATTTGAGGGTCTGGAATTGAACCGCTAAACGGTGGAAGTAGTCTTTTAAATGTGGTAAATTTTCATTTTTCTAGGCAACCAAACAAAGGGTATGTATATGTGGGTTTTTTAAAGTGGTCACTATTCATTCTACAGAGGCAACCTAAATAAAGGGGTATGTATGTGTGCTTTTTTAAAAATCGCAACTTTTCATTCTGGAGATGCAACCCAAATAAAGGGGCATGTGTTAATCAAAGGCGTATGTGTGTGTGGTTTTTTAAAAGTCGCCACTTTTCATTCTTCTAGAGAGGCAACCCAAGTTCTTTTTTGTAGTTATATATTAAATAAAGGGGTATGTATGTGTGGTTTTTTAAAAGTTGCCACTTTTCATTCTAGAGAGGCAGCCAAGTTGAAAAGGCATGTGTATGTCATAGCACCCTAAGTTACTAATTGTATAAGAGTATAATATTTATAAGAAATAGTACCTAATGATTTTAACTTATCCATGTATGAAGATATGTATAATTCAAAATGAAGAACTGATCAGAGGTAATTAAAAGAATTAACATAAAAAAGCCAAATAAACATATACACAAAATTACTGTGTGGCTGCAATGCTTCTTCAAAATCAACAGACTTTGCAAGTCTAGTTATCACCCAAATTCTATCTTGATCTTGTTTCCATGAGTACCACAACCATTTACCAATATTTGCGTAGAGATTAATTACAAACTTTGCAGGATTTCCGTTCCATCTTACGATTACTTACTATACGAAACCCCTCAAAGATTCACCGCCCTCTGAACTTGCATTTCTCAACCTGTGTCGACCTTGCTAACGTATCTCCTTCAATATATCTGCTCTTATTCAAAGATGGTGCCGACACACCACCGCAAGGAAGCCAATGACTATGCACCACGAAGCCATTACTAGGCATCCAAACACGTGGACAGCTTTCTGTTTGTCATCCCTAGCTATTCGAAAACATATGTTCACTCCCTCAATCAACCACCCTCCTCGAAGGTACAATTACTAGTTCTTTTTGCACCGTCATATATATTTCATTGAACCGAATGGAATGATGGCAAAGAAGTCCTGCTTGTCAAGAGATGAAGAGAATAATATAGCTAAACAAATTATTATATGAAAACTGGAGATGGTTGCTTTGAATGTTGTACGGGATCACACACACATGCACATTGTTTACTTTCTTTTCTATTCTCGAAGGTACTCCATATATCACCAATTTAAATATAATTTTCTTTAGAATCAAGGAAAACAATTTTTTTTATTTTCTCGGTTTTTCTTCTTTTGAAACTCATGCAACCACTGTAAAACCTTAGGTTTAATTCTCTAAGTATTTAATGTTTATGTATTAGAATTTTAAAATAATAAATAATTAATATAAAGCCTTTAGTTAATAACCAAAACAAGTGTTGTAATAAAATGATTAAACATTTGTCTCTATTAGTTAATTATAATAAAGTCAAACACAAATAATGAATATAATATAATAATTTATGTATTTATAGGTTTGCAATAACAGTTGCAAAGAAAGTAGCATCTATTGGTGTTATTACAGAAGATTGCTTAACAAACGTATTCTATTTTCTTTTTATCATAGTTTAACTTATGTTTCCTGCTAGGGGTACTGGTTCTGGAATCTTGACATCGTAGTATAGTTTTATTTTTCATTACTTTTTAGTAAGGTTCCTTGGTCTTACTATCATAGTACAAATCCGTATCCTTGAATTTGTAGTACGGATCTTTGTCTCTATTTTAAAGTATGATTGCCATGGTTTGATACCTATGTTCATTAGATAAGTGATACGTTATATGAATAAGTCTTGTATTTGTCTATTTGTTTCTTAGCGTGTTGTAACTTGTTATACCTCAGACTTTTTTTTCATGGTCGAATGTTACATGTTCATGTTAGTATATTTTTTAGTTGCCTGTAAATCTAATAAATGGCCATAGCTTTTGTACTGTTAGCAAAGCATATGGCTTGCCATTTGGGCATTAACAACATGACACTTATCATGACTGTACATAATAAAAGTTCATGGCGTCTCTAGTTCGTGCTTGTGTAGCACCTTGGCTTCTAAAGCCGTATAGATATTTATTAACTCTGAGTTTGAGTTTGAGTATGAGTTTGTGGTCTAAAGATGAAGTAGGTACCTGTTTACCGGTCTTTTTTTGTGGCTCTAGGTGCTTTTGTGTTGCACATTACACGATTTATTTTGTTGGTTTACATATGTTGTGTAAGCTAGTATATATTTATGTATGTGAATATCTTCTGTTTCTAATTACGTTCTGATAATTTTTATATGCATCTACTAGCTTAAGACCCCGTGTGTTACACGGGTGGCCCAAAAAATATATTATTTAACGGTGTTTTCATAAATCTTTTAATGAAAGATTTGTTTCAGTATTAGTACTAAAGTAAATATAAAATTACTTGGACGTAATATAACTGGCTTGATTTTTGGTGATTAATGCACTTTGGTCGTTTTTTTTCACGTGATACTCAATGTGACTTAGATGTTATAGCTTCGGCTCATCGGGTTTGTTTCTTTTTTGACCCATTACATGACCAAGCCCATTTGCCACAGATCGGTGTCTATAGACCTGATGTGTGTAAAATGCAACATATAAATTACATCAAATAAGGCATAAAACTAACCCTTTTTAAGTACTAATATTGGAAAAAGAGTGTTTTTGTCTTCCGTTTGTATTTTCAGGATTAAATGAGCTCAAAAACGCAAAAGAAGCAAAAAGACAGCTAAATCCAACATAAATACAAGAAAAGGAATGTTAGTGGACTGCCCGACCCCTCAACGGCACCTTCCAAAGCAAAATAGAGAAATCAGAAGACTGAACACGCCCCGTGCTCAGCCAGCACGGGGCCGTGCCCAAGAAGCAGCAGAAAAGACAAACCTATAGAAGCTTCTATTGCCCACCACGGGCCGTGCTCAGCGGACACGGGGGCGTGTCGAAAGTACAGCAGGCGCATTTATTGTAATTGCGAATTACAATTAATGAGGAGAGAGATTGTAAGACGGACACGGGGCCGTGCCCAGCGGACACGGGGCCGTGTCCAGCTCTCTGTTCAGCCTATAAATAGGAAGGCTTGGATTCATTTCATCTCATCCCTAGGTACACCACCTCTCTCACACTTCATCCACCACCCACCACCATCACAACACCATCATCCACCACCATCATCCATTGTCCATCGTAGAGTGTGTGAGTCGTCTCGGGATCCAAGATTGATCGTAAGAGTTCTTGACAATCAAGGCCATGTTTGCCTAAGTCTCTTACATCACTTGGTGAAGACAAAGTGTCTAGTATAATACTTTTTATTTCTAATCTTTTGCACTTTTTATTTGGTTTTGTATTAATGACTTTAATAACTAGTTACTTATGTTGAAGGTGATCTTTCCTTATCGTTTGTCCGTGGTGTCTTGGCATTATTTTACTGTCTATATAAAATAAAGGATTTTCACCATTCATATCTCCACGGTCTATATGGAGATATGTTGGCTACCTGGTAGGGGGTTAAGGGAACGGTTTGGTAAAGGTCTTGCCATTGTTCAGCGTTTAGAGGTCCTGCAATGGACCTAGGTCAAATTTAGTAGGACCTCCTTCAATACTTCACGGTATTGGATGGCGGGGGTTCAAACTCTTTGATCCCCTCATAAGTTAACTACTATTAATACTATAACCCGGCTATTTAGGACTGTATCCCTGCTGACTCAGACTACTTAGCCGAGGGTAACGTCACCGCCAAAAGCGGGGCCTACCACAATACTGCATTAATAACTTAATTCATTATCTTCCAATAATCCACCCTTTTAGGATTGTATCCCTGCTGACTCAAACTACTGGGGTGAGGGTAACGTCACCTTCAAAAGAGGGGCCTACTACAATAACTAAGATAATCTCTTAATTATGTGCAAAAGTGCGGAAATAATCAAAGGTTATACTAGATACGAGTCGGAACCAAGTGATTCATCTTGTCTATCTGTTTTTTCTTTTATTTTTATTTTCAGCATTTTAGTTAGTTTTTAATTTTCTTAGTTTAAAACATTTTTCTAAACTTTTATTTTGGTTAGACGTTGAGGATAAACCGGTACTAAAAGCTCTGGTGTCCTTGGACGACCTCGGTATCTTACCAACGCTATACTACACTCAACGATGGGTGCACTTGCCCATATGTGTGTTTAGTGTTAGTGAAACATCGTGTTTTATAAATTTAAAACTTGGCTAAAATAAGTGTTAAAAAGGGCTTAAAATATACACCTAATATATACGACACTTTATCGAACATCAAGTTTTTTGGCGCCGTTGCCGGGGACACAAGGATTTTAAGAAAGTTTAAAATCGACAACCTAATTAGTTTTTTTTTAAAAACCTTTTCAAAACGCGCGCGCATTTTTCTGCATTTTAGTTTAGTTTGCATTTACAGTAGCCTGAACACGGGGCCGTGCTCACTGAACACGCCCCCGTGCTGCATATTTTTAGTTAGATACCCAGATACAGAGTCTGAACACGGGGCCGTGCTCACTGAACACGCCCCCGTGCTCAACGTGACCAGTAACTTTAATTAAAACGCCCAGATACAGATCCTGTACACGGGGCCGTGTTCACCAGACACGGGGCCGTGTCCAGCCTTCTGTTTCAGTCCTTGTTTTCATTTTCTGGTCCCGAGACTCAGTTGTGGTCTGCTGAGTGATTCTTATGGATCAATACTCAGGAGGTTACAACTACACCTATGATGAGGATGATTATAGGGGTAATTATTGCACTAATTGTCGTAATACACGTTCGGTTCAAAATAATCACTCGTATCAACCATCCAATTCATACGCTTACTATGAGGAGCCCAGGTACGAGCCATCAACTTCATACACATCCTATGAAGACCAAAGGTATGAACCTCCTCCCTCATACTCATATTTTGATGAACCAAGGTATGAGCCTTCATACTCATACTTTGAGGAACCAAGATATGAGCCACCACCTTCATATGCTTGTTATGAGGAACCTTGGCGTGAACAACCCACCTCATATGAGTATTATGAAGAACAAAATTATGAACCTTATCCATCATATGCTTACAATGAAGGACAATGGTGTGAACCATCAACTTCATATGGGTATTATGAGGAAGAAAGGGTCGAACAACCGGATTCAAGCTTAGAAAATAATGATTCTTTTTCTATAACCGAAGTGACCGATAGGATATTAGAACACATTAGAGTTATCGATCGATGTATAAAAGAAGCTCGCGCAAGGGAAGAGGAGTCCCGCGCAAGAGAAGAATTAAAAAGGGAAGAGATAACTAAAAATGAAAAAATGGAAGAACAAATAAGTGAAAAACCCACACATGAGTTAAACAACGAAAAAGGTGAGTCCAACAACGTTAAAATCCAAGAAGAGTCTAATTTTGAAGAAATTAATCTCTTGACACCTTCTTTCGAAAATCATTGTTTAGTACCCACTCATGCTAAGTTTTTAAAAGAGTTAAACACTAACACTAAAATTGACGAAACGGTAAGTGTTAAGTTAACTAATGATCAGACTTCGCTAATAAAAGAAGACCCATTTGAAATTAACATCACACCGGTTCCATGTTTCTTTCAAAATTCGTTTATTAGTAATGTCACAATCGATAAAGATCTTTGTGTTAACATAATGCCTAACTACATTTTCGAAAAATTAAGTATTAGTGATTTTTCTCCACTTCAAATACCCATTTTTCTATCCAATCGGAAAGTAATAAAATCAATCGGTATAGTTGAAGATGTTTTGGTTCAAACAAATCAAATGGTAATCCCAACCGACTTTGTCATCCTCGATGACGCTCCTCTAGTGTTGGGACGACCATTTGTAAAAACTCACGAAGCTTTGAAAAACCGGAAGTTCAACAATTTACCTCTTCAATTAGGGGCATTTAAAAGAAGTGTCGATCTCGAACGATCAATGAAATATCCATTCGGCAATAATGACCCCCTAATTGAAGATGAAGATGAACCACCCGATACAAGTGAAGAGATTGACCACTTTGTTGAAGAAGAGGTCGCCATAGAACAAACTTTTAAAGTTCTTGATCGAAACGAGCAACCAAATAAGGAGTCTCCTAAAGACCCACCACTTGAGCTCAAAGAACTTCCAAAAGGTTTGGAATATGCTTTTCTAGACAAAGATGGTAAGTTACCTATAATTATTTCGTCTAAATTAGATAACTTAGAAAAAGAAAAACTAATTAATCTTTTGAAAAAACACAAAAATGCAATAGCTTGGAAACTTGTTGACATAAAAGGAATTAGTCCTTCTATGTGCACACACAAAATTTTGATGAATGATGACTACAAATCGGTCATACAACCACAACGTCGAGTAAATCCAAATGTTCAAGAAGTGGTTAAAAACGAAGTCATCAAATTACTTGACGTCGGACTTATCTATCCTATTTCCGATAGTCCTTGGGTAAGTCCCGTCCAAGTAGTTCCAAAGAAAGGAGGTATGACGATAATTACTAACGAAAAGAATGAATTAATACCAACGAGAACCGTCACAGGATGGAGAGTATGTATAGATTATAGACGATTAAATGAAGCAACAAGAAAGGATCATTTTCCTTTACCCTTCATTGATCAAATGTTAGAAAGATTATCCGGTCATAAATTTTACTGTTTCTTGGATGGTTTTTCAGGTTACTTTCAAATCCCGATAGCACCCGAAGACCAAGAAAAGACAACTTTCACATGTCCCTATGGAACTTTTGCTTATCGACGCATGCCGTTTGGTCTATGTAATGCCCCCGCAACATTCCAACGTTGCATGGTAGCCATTTTCCATGACATGATAGAAAAGACAATGGAAGTCTTCATGGACGACTTTTCTATCTTTGGGGATTCATACGACCAATGCCTCGATAACCTTGAACGAATGCTATCCCGATGTGAGGAAACTAACCTCGCCCTTAATTGGGAAAAATGCCATTTCATGGTAACGGAGGGAATAGTACTCGGTCACAAAATCTCAAGCGAAGGAATGGAGGTGGATCGAGCCAAAATAGATACCATTTCTAGATTACCACCTCCATCCTCCGTAAGAGCTATTAGAAGTTTCCTAGGGCATGCCGGATTTTATAGGCGGTTTATCAAAGACTTTTCAAAGATCTCAAGGTCTCTAACAAAATTACTTGAAAAAGATGCTCCTTTCATCTTTGACAAGGATTGCAATCAAGCATTTCTAACCCTAAAGGAAATGCTAGTCAACGCACCTATCATGATAGCACCTGATTGGAAATTTCCTTTCGAAATCATGTGTGATGCTAGCGACTTTGCAGTTGGAGCTGTCTTGGGACAGAGAAAAGAAAAGCATTTCCACCCAATATATTATGCTAGTAAAACACTTAACGATGCACAAGAAAATTACACAACAACTGAAAAAGAGTTACTAGCTGTGGTATTTGCTTTTGATAAATTTCGTTTTTATCTTGTTCTTTCTAAAACTATAGTCTATACAGACCATGCAGCCATTCGATATCTCTTTAAGAAGCAAGACGCGAAAGCACGTTTAATTAGGTGGATTCTACTCCTCCAAGAATTTGACATCGAAATCAAGGACAAAAGAGGAGCAGAAAATACCGCAGCAGATCATCTTTCACGCTTAGAAGATCTAGCTTTGGAGGCAACCAGGGACGAGCAAATCAACGAAAAATTTCCAACTGAGTCCCTGGAAATGGTGGAATATAAGGAAGAACCATGGTACGCCGACTTTGCTAACTACCTAGCTAGCGGTATAGTCGCAAAAGGATGGCCACATCATCAAAGAAAAAAATTCTTTGCCAATGTGAAACACTACTTTTGGGAAGATCCATATCTTTTCAAAATGTGTGCCGACCAACTCGTCAGACGATGCGTACATGGTAGTGAAGCACGAAGAATGTCACACCCCGACCACGTAGAACATACCAAACGTGGCGGAAATGTCGGGGAGTGTTGTAACAGAATTAATTGTTTCAAATCCATACCAATTGAAGTTTCGTTTTATTGATTACAAGTGTTACAATGTCTTAACAAACAAAGAAATACAACATAATTAACTAGTCTTGCATCTTTTATTGTCACTAAAGCCCAAGTCTGCCTATGTGTATCTTGATCATCTTATGCAACAGTTCCTGAAAAACACATGTGAAAATAGGTACGTCAGCATAAAAATGCCTGTGAGATACATAGGTTTTGTGAAAATAGGTTTCATGACTTATGTTTGAGAAAATGTTTAGTCATGAACCCTTTTAGTTTGCTTTGCTTTGTAAATCATTTGAAAAACAATGAGTTCAGATGATAAGTATAAATAAATGTAAGGTTAAATGAATAACCAAGTAAAATATGTTTGCATAAGATAAGATGTTTATAAATCAATGTCTTGTGAAAAGTATGTTATTTGTATAAAATGTTCTATGTCTCAAACTGAAATGATTCAAATAACGCTATGATATGTAATACCATACAAACACTTATATATAGGAAGTACCAGCGGCGTATCCACCATGCTTGTATCATATTACACACGCATCGTTACTTAATCACTTAATCAAACCAAACCAACCAATGTAAGAAGTCTATGTTTAAATCAATTGTCAAATGTATTGGGTAATATGTCAAAGTGTTCATGTCAAGATGTAAATCATATCAAAATGTCTATGTCAAATATCCATGTCAAACGTCTATGTCAAGATGTCATGTATGGCAAGTGAATTGTCTCAACTAAACCATATGCACAAAAACAAAGTATTGAAGTAAAACTTGGTTTTAAATCAAAGTTATGTTTTGTGGGAAATGCATGATCAAATGTCAATCATGTTAAAATGTCTATGCCGAAATGTCTATGTCAAATGTCTATGTCAAAATGTCATGTAAAACGATGTACTAAGTAATGCACACAATTGGGCACACCTAGCATGAAATGTCATAAAATCATGTACTATAATGTACTAACGAACATAGCAGTATATGATGTTAAAACAGGAAAGCATGAAAGTAACAAGTAGGCACATGTGTTCCACCCCAAAACAGTTTGGAAAACAGTAAAAGAGGGGTCTATGTACTCACTTGAGATTGCTCAGAAGTCCTTGAGTAACAACCAAACAATGCTAGAGATCGCGGATATCAAACGGCACCTTATATAGATAACTATGTTAATTAATCGGACCTAGATCGGAAGATCGGGTAGCATTAGGGTTTGTAAACCAAACGAGTGTAGAGACTCGTGTCATTTGGTTTAACAAAGCCTACATACTAAATGAAACCTAACATAATTGTTTACGACCCATTACGACCCGTTTAGGTAGCTTATGCTACTTTAACGCGTCGTTCGCGTGAAACGCGTTCGGACCGCCTAACTAGCCCTATGACAAGTGTTATATGCCTAAACATGTTACATAATCAGTTATGTGACAAAAGTTTAGGTTACATATGCTTAATTACCAATTATACATGAAAAGGGTATTCTGGTAATTTACCTAAGGCATATAAACTACCTATCATACAACTACTTAAACGTTGTGACCATAGGGTATAACCTCGGAAGGTTATTCCCTACCTACTATGGTCACCTACTGTATTTGGTCGGATCCTAATGATCGACCAAACTGGGTCGGGTTCGAAGGTATAGGCGATTTATTAGATCGCCTACCCTACGACCCTAGACAACGTGGTAATCAGTGGGCATAGTCACAAGGGACTATAACCAACGTGATTACACTCACGTTGCGAAGTTCAAACGAACTTCGCATTGACCATTACTGGTCAACGCTGAAAGTCAAACAAAGTTTGACTTTCTGACTCGAAAAGCAGTAAAATAAGGAAAAGAACGAAAGAATACTTACGAAGGGTCCCCGAATGCTAAACTCGATTCAAAAATCTCAGGTATGAAACAAATGTTTCAACTTAGAGTTTCTCAAATCAAGTTTCTAGTGATTTTAGCAATGGGGGGTATGGGGTATTTATAGGAATACCCGAACCGTTAAGATCGTTTCATGGAAAACGTGCCTTAATCCCATCCGTACATGTGTTGCAAAGTTATGGTGTTTAGGTGTTTAAATTCCATCCATACATGTGTTGCAAAGTTATGGTGTTTAGGTGTTTAAATTCCATCCATACATGTGTTGCAAAGTTATGGTGTTTAGGTGTTTAAATTCCATCCATACATGTGTTGCAAAGTTATGGTGTTTAGGTGTTTAAATTCCATCCATACATGTGTTGCAAAGTTATGGTGCCAAAATTCCATCCTTATCCGCTGACTAAGCAAGTTTAGAATGTGTGGTTGTGAATTAAACAACGGCTAATACATCGAATCTGGTCCCGAATGCGAAAAACGAACCAAATGACGCGACGAATGGATTTTTCTTATGGCGAGCACTAAAATATAATATAGTCATGCTCACATAAATTTTTGGATGTCCGGATGTATTCAGAACGTAAGTTATGCGCGAAAATGCAAACTTGTGCACTTTTTTGACACTTTTAGTCCCTGAATGACCCAAAAGTTTATTTTAGCACACCGAACCCCTCAAAGCCTATTTCTAAGCTATGTAGAGGATATTTTAAGGTGTGTTTAACTTATGGTCATGTTCCGGAATGTCTGTTACAGTTCAAATTGGCATACTTTCGCAGTTTGTCAACTTTAGTCCCTGTAAGCGATATAACTTTGATTTCACCACACCAAACCTTCCAAAACTTATATCTAAGTTATGTAAAGGTTATTTAAGGTATGTTAAACCTATTTCACTATTCCGGAGTGTTTGTTGCATTAAACTGGTTATATTTACGCATTAGTGCGCGTATAACCTTCCAGAAAGCGATTTAGAGTTTGAAATCGAACAAGAGTTGATATGTGCAAAAGATACACATATTTATACTAGTCCAAAGTATGAAATACAATATTTCATTGGTTTGGCATTTGTTTGATGGTTGAAATGACACAGGTGTTACAAAGAATTCTCCGCCATTGTCATGAAGGTCCATACGGAGGACATCATGGTGCTGCCAGTACCGCACGAAAGGTATTCGATTCAGGATTTTATTGGCCAACCATTTACAAAGATGCTCAAAATCTTGTAAAGACATGTGATGCTTGCCAAAGAACAGGTAATATTTCTTCCAAAAACGAAATGCCACAAAATGGCATTCTTGTTTGTGAAATTTTTGATGTATGGGGACTAGACTTTATGGGACCTTTCCCACCATCGAAAGGAAACAAATACATACTTGTGGCAGTAGATTACTTGTCTAAATGGGCCGAGGCCGAGGCACTTCCAACAAATGATGGAAGGGTAGTGGTAAGATTTCTGAAAAAATTATTCTCTCGTTTTGGCACACCTAAAGCTTTAATAAGTGATAGAGGTACCCATTTTTGCAACCATCAACTTGAAAAAATTTTAACAAGATATGGGGTCTATCACCGGGTTTCGACAGCATATCACCCTCAAACAAACGGACAAGCCGAAGTGACTAATAGAGGGTTAAAACGAATACTCGAAAAAACCGTAGGGTTAAATAGAAAGGAATGGGCTGATAAATTAGATGATGGTTTATGGGCTTTTCGAACCGCTTATAAAACAACGATAGGTACAACCCCATATAAGCTAGTCTATGGAAAAAGTTGTCATTTGCCAGTAGAAATTGCACACAAAGCCTACTGGGCAATCAAAAATGTAAACTTAGATCTAGAATTTGCTGGAAAAAAATCGATTTTGTCAAATAAATGAATTAGACGAGCTTAGGAATTATGCATACTCAAACTCCGAAATTTATAAGGAAAGAATGAAAAATTTGCATGACAAACATATTAAACCTAATGAATTTCGGGTAGGAGATTTAGTTCTTTTGTTTAATTCACGACTTCGATTGTTTCCTGGTAAATTAAAGTCTAGGTGGTCAGGACCTTTTTCCGTCACCCATATTTTTCCACACGGTGCAGTAGAAATTAAACCTCGAAATGGGCCACCATTTAAAGTCAATGGCCAACGACTGAAACTCTATCAAGGATTTATTGAGGATGAAGAAGAAGAGATCTCGCTTCAAACCGTGGAAGAATAAAAACATCATGCCTGGTAAGTTACGAACGATTGAGACGACAAAATAAAGCGGTAAGTTTTCTAAACCATAGCTTATGGGAAAAAGGGGCACTCACACGCGCACAAAAAAAAAAAAAAAAAAAAAAAAAAAAAAACTGCTCGGCACGAGGCCGTGTCCGCTGGACACGGGGCCGTGTTCGCGCTGCAGACGGGATAAAACCCCTTTTTCAAAACAGTTTCTTCATTCCACACGCCCCGTTTCCCCACAAAAGCTCTGGTTCCAGGCGATTTTTCGCGAAATTTCGACGTCTCTTACCGATCTAACAACGTCAATGTATGATTCTATCACTCTTAGTAGTTACATTAGTTACTTGCATGTAGTTAAAACACCACAAATTTGGGGAAAAATCTAGGGTTCTTGATGTTCATCCGGATCGAACCTAAAATTTTTGCCTAAATCTGTTTGCATTTAGTTAGATTAGTGTTAAGGGAAGTAAATACACTTAGATTGTTCATAGATTCACCCGATTTCTTACAAAAACCCCAAACCCTTGTTCTTGAACCGAAAAAGATAAAATTGATAAGGTAAACGGGATATTTTGGGAAAAACGGTGTTTAGGGTTTCATTTTCGGGGGAAACCGCACCTATTGGACCAAAAATTTTCAAGTTTTCGAAACCGGGTCGAAAAATGAAGTTTTTGAGTAACAGACCTCTGGACACGGGGCCGTGTCCGCTGGACACGGGGGCGTGTCCAGCCCGCTGTTTGCAGTTTTGCCCGAAAACATTTCTGTTTCATGCTAATTTTTGGTGTATTCTTTCAGATGGCAAAGTTCACAAGGTTCAATGCAAATGAGCTTGATGCAAGGGCAAGGTATGAGGTTCTTCAAACAAGACTCGAAGAGTACCCCCGGAGAGCTTGCACGGATCTGTTAACCTTAGTAAACCAGCTGAACCGATTCAACAACATCGTTACGGGACCACTAGCTGTTGCATTAAACACTAGGCTTCGGTCGGTGCATCAATGCACCATGGAGTTCTACAGTACCTTCAACTTCAATTCAAGGTGTGACCCATTCGACAATGAAGGGGTTGTATTTCGGTGTGGAGGGACAATGTACTCGATCTCCATGGCACAGTTTGGGGCCATAATAGGTCTATACCAAGAAGAGGAATCGGGAAACGAAGAAAATACCGGGGGATTACGAGACTTGGAGGGAAATGAAAGACAAGCCGCATGGGCTCAAATCGGTGAAGGAATCTACGACCCTCGTAGCACCAAGAGTACGAAGCTAAGGGATCCGCTCTATCGCTACATTCACAGGATCCTCACCTACTCTCTAAACCAACGTCACGACAGTAACGGTGTTGTAGGGTTGAAAGATTTGGTTGTCCTCCACTGTATCCACAACCAAAAGCCCCTCGATGTTCCGTATCTCCTGTTAAGAAACATGCATCTCAACCGCCTTGCTCGAGCTCCAACGCCTATCTTCTTTGGAGGATGGGTGTACCGTCTTTTTAAGCATTACACGCAAATTCCAAGAGCCTTTGAAAGAAGCCCATGGTCGGGACGAGTTGATTACCACATTTGCCGAGCCATGAACTTACTCTATGAGGCGGAAGACGGAACAGTGAGTTTCCAAAGAACGCAAGGCTATGCATGGAACCCACAGGAGGCCCTAGTTCTTCACGCACCACCTCCCCACCACCAGTATCCACCCCATGGTGATCCGGGTCAATCCTCCTCACAAGGAGGCGGTTTTCCTAATTTTCAAAGCTTACATGATCTTATGCAGGAAAACCTCATGTGTACCAGGAACGCCTACAACCTCGCCAACAACACATACCACCGGGTCGGAGCTATTGAACGCAACATCAACGATATACAAGACGATATCAGCAGCATCCGGGAGTACATGGCGGGCCATGGGGATGGAGGTGATGATAGCGATGAAGATATGGAGTAGAAGGAGCAGGAGCGGGTTGATGGCGAGCCCACAGGTTTAAGTCCCTTAATCTATCGAACGATTGGTGGCCTGCGTGCCAGAAGTTGAACAATTTAGTTTCCTTAAACACTTTTATTTTCCGTTTTATTTTTCTTTTACTTTATGCTTGGAACAATTAACTGTGGTAATGTAGGATGTTTGTGTTGCTTGGTGTGGTATTAAGTGATGAAACAGGTACAAATCAAGGCTTGGGGTGCTAAGCCTCAACACTTATAGGGCCAGGGTGGAAAAACCGGAGGAAGAAACCTGTTTTTCAGGCTTTCAGACTGTCCACACGGGGACGTGTCCAGCCAACACGCCCCCGTGCTCACCTCCCAGACCTGCTGTTTGGCTTCTGTTCTGCAGAATTTTGTCAGACACGTGGCCGTGTCCAGTGGACACGAGGCCGTGTCCACCTTCTGTAAGTTCTTGTTACTGGCACCTGAACACGGGGTCGTGCCCACTCAACACGGGGCCGTGTTCAGTGCCCAGTAACACAAATTTTTGCTTTTTAACACTATTTTACACATCTGATCAACCTAAAAATTTATTTTTGGGACACATTGAGGACAATGTGTAATTTAAGTGTGGGGGGGATGCTAAAACCTTGAATTTTGCAAGTCCTAAATACAAGCCTTACACAAAACTCTATTGGAACCGCTAATCACCCCAAATTTTTTTCAAAAATTTCATTTTTTTTTACTTGTCTAGGTTTAACTCGGAAAATTCAAGTTCTCAAAAAGGTTATATTTTTACAAATTTACAACCGATAGCGTAGTGATAAAAAGAACCAACATAAGAAAATTATGAAAAGGCATAGCAAACTTATTTAAAATTTGATTATATATACTTGATCACATAAAAACCCATTCCCACAAAAGTGAGTTTTGAGCCTTTATTGAGCACACAATTACACATCATTTGACTAAATGCTCATTTTTCGTTTCTTGTGTGAATAGCCGCTTGGTTCTTACGACTCTAGAACTTGCCATGACAATACATTCCCGGTCCTTATCAACTTAAACCCGAGTAAGTAAATGATGGAGGCATTAGGACTAACCCTTTTTATTTCTACACCATTATTTTTCTTTTTCTTTTACCACCTACCTAAAAATCCCCCTAGTTAGCCCCTTTGAGCCTAAACCTTTTCGTTTCATCACCCAAACAAAAAACCCTTTTACCCACCAAAACCTTTTTCATTTTTAACCCTTTATTTTAGTAACAAGTTCGGTTCTTCGTAAAAAAAAATGTGATAATGATGAAGAAAAAAGAAAATAAACAAACAAGCTAATCAAAAATAACTTAGTTTGAATAAAAGCTTCATCAAAATAGAAAGTTGCAAAAATACGAAAACCGACACTTGTTACGCTTTTAGCCCTTTTTCTACTAACCACTAACCCAACCACCTACCTTTAACCCTAGCCTAACCCTTAACCCACAAAGTCCTCTTGATATCTACAAAGGTATAAAAGTTAAAAAGGAGGAGGATTGATTTCTTGGCAAGCCTATGGTAGGAATAAGTTCCATGCCGCTCTCGAGTGATTCACTAAAAATACACCTTCGGCCGAGTGTGAGTGATTTCCCGTGAGGTATGTGAACTTGTATATAAATAGAATTTTAAAAAGGCATGTTATGCCCAAATAAGTAATTTCTTTTATGAAAAGTTCTAAATAAATCATTACGAATAGGAGTGTAAATAAATAAAAATAAAACCCAAAAAGATCTTGGAAATCCCGACACTCTACGACAAGCCCAAAACCTTCTCTTCTACCTATTCCATTTGGGAGTGTAAGCCACATATTAAAGAGTTTTGCTTGAGGACAAGCAAAAGTTCAAGTGTGGGGGTATTTGATGTGTGTAAAATGCAACATATAAATTACATCAAATAAGGCATAAAACTAACCCTTTTTAAGTACTAATATTGGAAAAAGAGTGTTTTTGTCTTCCTTTTGTATTTTCAGGATTAAATGAGCTCAAAAACGCAAAAGAAGCAAAAAGACAGCTAAATCCAACATAAATACAAGAAAAGAAATGTTAGTGGACTGCCCGACCCCTCAATGGCACCTTCCAAAGCAAAATAGAGAAATCAGAAGACTGAACACGCCCCGTGCTCAGCCAGCATGGGGCCGTGCCCAAGAAGCAGCAGAAAAGACAAACCTATAGAAGCTTCTATTGCCCACCACGGGCCGTGCTCAGCGGACACGGGGGCGTGTCGAAAGTACAGCAGGCGCATTTATTGTAATTGCGAATTACAATTAATGAGGAGAGAGATTGTCAGACGGACACGGGGCCGTGCCCAGCGGACACGGGGCCGTGTCCAGCTCTCTGTTCAGCCTATAAATAGGAAGGCTTGGATTCATTTCATCTCATCCCTTGGCACACCAACTCTCTCACACTTCATCCACCACCCACCACCATCACAACACCATCATCCACCACCATCATCCATTGTCCATCGTAGAGTGTGTGAGTCGTCTCGGGATCCAAGATTGATCGTAAGAGTTCTTGACAATCAAGGCCATGTTTGCCTAAGTCTCTTACATCACTTGGTGAAGACAAAGTGTCTAGTATAATACTTTTTATTTCTAATCTTTTGCACTTTTTATTTGGTTTTGTATTAATGACTTTAATAACTAGTTACTTATGTTGAAGGTGATCTTTCCTTATCGTTTGTCCGTGGTGTCTTGGCATTATTTTACTGTCTATATAAAATAAAGGATTTTCACCATTCATATCTCCACGGTCTATATGGAGATATGTTGGCTACCTGGTAGGGGGTTAAGGGAACGGTTTGGTAAAGGTCTTGCCATTGTTCAGCGTTTAGAGGTCCTGCAATGGACCTAGGTCAAATTTAGTAGGACCTCCTTCAATACTTCACGGTATTGGATGGCGGGGGTTCAAACTCTTTGATCCCCTCATAAGTTAACTACTATTAATACTATAACCCGGCTATTTAGGACTGTATCCCTGCTGACTCAGACTACTTAGCCGAGGGTAACGTCACCGCCAAAAGCGGGGCCTACCACAATACTGCATTAATAACTTAATTCATTATCTTCCAATAATCCACCCTTTTAGGATTGTATCCCTGCTGACTCAAACTACTGGGGTGAGGGTAACGTCACCTTCAAAAGAGGGGCCTACTACAATAACTAAGATAATCTCTTAATTATGTGCAAAAGTGCGGAAATAATCAAAGGTTATACTAGATACGAATCGGAACCAAGTGATTCATCTTGTCTATCTGTTTTTTCTTTTATTTTTATTTTCAGCATTTTAGTTAGTTTTTAATTTTCTTAGTTTAAAACATTTTTCTAAACTTTTATTTTGGTTAGACGTTGAGGATAAACCGGTACTAAAAGCTCTTGTGTCCTTGGACGACCTCGGTATCTTACCAACGCTATACTACACTCAACGATGGGTGCACTTGCCCATATGTGTGTTTAGTGTTAGTGAAACATCGTGTTTTATAAATTTAAAACTTGGCTAAAATAAGTGTTAAAAAGGGCTTAAAATATACACCTAATATATACAACACTTTATCGCACATCAATAGACCACAACCACCGTGGCGCGGAACCCATAACCCCACTGTACGTGTGTTATATACAAGATGTGTACAAAGTAGACCAAACATGTACACACGGTTTGATCTCGACCTGAATTACAACATAACGTTCATAGACTGCCGCAACAAAAGAAAAAAAGTTGACATTTAAATGATTCAAAATGATAACTCATCAAATGTAATTATAAATAGGTGTGATGAAAAAGAATAATTATAAATATAAATTTTAAAATGAAAAAAATGTTTTGCTATTTATGTAAATATTAAATTATAATGAACTGATAGTTATGTAAATTGAATCTTGACTTTGTTTATCAATAATTGATGCATAAAGGGGGTTGCCCAACTAACTTATCAAGTAATTCATGCAAAGAAATATTTATAAATTCACATGAACTTTAGGGTCTTCAGAATCATTGGCCATTTGAACCAACAGAGAGGTTGCCCATCTATTTGTCTTCCAAAAAAATGTCTCAATGTTCTCCTAAGCACCCCTGAATCGTGTTAGTTCTTCAAGGCTTCGGTTCTAAATCTACTAATAATGAACATTACAACAATCCAGTAGCCAAAGTGGATAATGCATCTAAAATCAATTGAAATAAACTAATAATGAACATTACAACAGCTATGAAATCGTTTCTGTAATCATATTCACCAAATTCTACACTCATTTCTAGTTGAGACAACTTTTAATTTGATCACAAAATAATAAAAAAGAAAGAGCAAAAAATCGGCGGAAATAAGCACATCAAAACTTAGATCGACAGAGGTATTGAATTTTCGACACGTGTGCGGATGTGTGAATCGAAACCTGTTCATTGATGCTTCGCCGGAAGACTGGTCGGAGGTATGAAATACCGACGTGAGTCTTAAGCAATGCGTTAATCAAAATTTAGAACGGTATTGGTGTCGAGTCACGTGACATATATACACATATATTGGAAGACATGTATGGGTGCTGATTTTGTAGTTTGATAATGAGTTCTCAACTGGACTTAACTTGAATGCATAAGCCTCTTAGAGTTAGGTTAGTCTATTAATTGAAAACTCTTAAGTATAATAAAAATAATCAAAAAAATGACTAAAGACCAAACTGGGTAACCACCTTTTAAATTTTCCAACTGATAACTAAAATGAGTTGAGGTCAGAATGTCTCTTAATTAAAGTTTTTAAGTAATCTAAAGGCATAAAGTTTATCTAATATTAAAAATTAAGTTTGGAGATCACAGTAACCACATATAGAAATTTGGTTTTGAAATAGATTATAACTACTCGAACTACTTGTAAATTTTATAAATCAATATGATGCAGCCAAAATGCACCTCAATCCCAAATTATAAACCTTATATAGATGCACCGAGTACCAGGATAAGATAGTAGGGCACCTGCAAAATGACATCTATGTTCCCAAAACTCGAATCCTAAGACATCCAGTCCACCCTACACATACCCATGCCCAGCCAAATACAATTATAGCAGTAAAACTCACAACAATTATCAACCCAAAAAGCCTTGGTGTAACCACACACCCTCTCTTCATTCCAGCCTAGCACTTTTATCTCCTTAATCTACTTCAATTATAGTATATAAAATATATAAATCTCCTCTAATCAACAATATTACATTGAAAATAAAAGTGGGCAGCCGGTTTGTGACAACCCGAACTTTCTAGGTTAGTATCGTGTGATCTCGTATTTATGATTCTCACCGTTCTTCGTTCACATGCGTGACTGTGTTAAGCTTGTTTTATGTAAACGTACTCATGTATGCTTGTGTGTGTAATCTAATCCTATTAGCGTTTCAATCTCTAATCAATTCGGCCCACTCTCTTGAGTTGTCAATACCTGACCCAGCAACTTAGGAGCCCAATTGAGAATTAAGCAAAAACAAAAGATTTAAGTGGGCTCGGCCAACATAGTCTGATTAGAATTATATGTATGGTTTTCCCATACATCTTGCATATTATGAAAGATTACGCAAACCTTAATCAACCCCACCCCCCTTAGATTAATTCATGGAATTTGGTCCACTCAATATCATAATTAAACTGGAGCCCAAACCGCCATTATCTTGACCTGTTATGTTCCTGTTTTGGGCGGCCCAAGTGTATGGGCTTGAGCCCATCTTCTCAGTTATCCTGCTACAGCCCAAAACCTTCACAATTATATGGATACGTAATATGGCTTTTGATTAGACTAAACCTAAAACACAAGTCGAAAACCCTAAAGCTTTCCCTGGGTTGCACGATTGGCAGTAGATGCCCCCCCCCCCTCACACTCGAGACCTTTCAATCTTGTACCCTTGAATTCGGTTAGTATACTAAACCTTATTATTGAGTTACTTGTTGTTCTTGCTGATAACATGAATGATGCTCATATGCGATGATTAATTTGTTATGCTTTATGTATAAATACCATCGATCATATGTGTTAAGAATGATTGCAGTATGTTCGGTCATGTATGTAACGGAATAAATTACTAGAGTGTTATACAAACATGAAAGCTTGTCATTAATTACTGGATAAACCGATCAATCATGACATGCTAATGTTAGATTTATCAATAATACATGGATAAAGGATGATTAATTGGTTGCCTGTTAATAACCGATGATGTATAAATATAAAAGGACTGATTTAACATGAAATAACAATATACGAAATTGATATGGCATGATGTAATCATAGGGCACAAAGCGGCTAGTTGATGATGACAATTATAGAACTAGATACATAGTTTGGTGCCCCATGTGCTTTAATTTGAAAGGCCAAATCAACATCAGTCTGTTATAGAAGTTGTCGGCCATTACAAATTGATTCTATTAATGATGCATTGCATGTGACATTAGGGTTGCATGATAATAAGTGAAACCATAATGCAATAAAAGATTTATATTCAATAATATGTTGATTCTAGAAGTGCTCATCAACCTAACTGTTAATTGGTAAACTGGCATTGCTTGAATATGTAACTATACAAAAGATGGATTGGGCTTTGATGGACCACCCCCATATATACGTAATTGAATATTAGGAATTATAACACATTGGGCCAATGTAGTAAACCAATAACCTGAGACTCGGTTGAGCCTGATGTTAGATAATGGACCGTACTGTAAATGGATTGACGTGTTAAATGGTTGTGAGTTATTAGTCGGCTGTGCTTGTGAAACCGAGTAACTCGTGACTCGAATGTCATTATGTGATATGTAATCTAGCTTGTAAACTTAACTGTTTTGAACGTGTAACATGAGAAAATCTGTGATGCGTACTCTTGTCAGGATAAGCAGTGGGGATATGTGTTGTGTTTGTTTGTTGCTCGTATTATATTTGACAATCTACGTGATGCAATATGAATACAAACTGATCGTTGTTGGTAAACAGTGATAGGACGTGTTTGACCGACTATTAAGCAATTAACTAACCTTACCGAGCAAACCTAAGGTGAGTTCACTACATTCGAGCATGCGTCCCAGTGGTTGGGGACAGTCTGTGGTCTGGGTAAAAACGGGTATATTGGTTAATATTCTCACCTATCATTTTTGTAAGTCCCTTATTATGTTACCTGGAGGGTAACGGGTATTAGTTGGTAGCGCTACTTAGGTTTGGCACCCTCACACCGCTCCTAGATAGGACGGATGTGAACTAATGACCCAGTCGGGGCCCAGTACTAGATAGGAGTACGTGGGAAGGGCAGTCATGTATTTCAGGAGCCGTCTTGTTCGGAATTGAGATATTAACAATATTACTTGCATTTGTCAGTGAACTGTTTTACATACAACTGGTAACAAACGTTTTCTTAAACTGTGAACTCGCCAGCTTTGTCTGATACACTTGTTACATGCTCGCAGGTCGTTAGGTATCTTGGAACAGGAACTTGCTGCCTGGAGGGCATGAGTGGTCATGGTTCACACCGATTGGTTTTATTTATTGAACATTGGTTCTTACATTTGTTTGAAAAATGTTTATATTGTGATACGTTAACGCTTCCGCTGAATTTGCTGGTTTCGAATAACTTGAGTTGGATTTTAATATTAAATGATGAAACTTTATTTTGTAACTTATGGATTCAATGTAATTGGTGGCTCGTTGCTAGTGGGTCACACGCCTAACAGGGACACTCCCTAGGTGGTATTTTGAGGGTGTGACAGTTTGGTATCAGAGCCACTGGTTATAGTGAACTTGGTTTTAAAAACGTTTTTATAAAACCAGACTATAACCGAACAAGTTCTGAATACGACCATGACACTCAGCTCCAGACTGCAAGGTTCGTCTCTCGTATACTCATTGTACTGCATAACTAGTGAACACTTACATATGATATTGCATGTGATTGCACGTTTAGCACAACAGAATGAAATCATGTATTACTTGCCTGTGTTATGTGACTAATAGGGTGGTTTTTTCCCTAAACATTCATGACTTAAGCTTCGTAATGCTCTTTGTTTGCTACTCGAGTTGGAGGAACCATTTGACATGAGTTAAGAGGAACTGAGATGAGCATGCAAACCGCAGTATTATTGTGGGTGCACACATAATAATAATGCGGGGTGCATGTGAGTCCCAGTGAGGCTTAACAAGTGAAAAAGGGGTTCCGTCCCATTAATTGATCAATGTGAAACACAACAATCTGTAGGAGTCATAGCAGTGATTGTCTCCTACTCGAACGTGATCTTTTCACTCCTCTCTGAATCATTACGAATCTCGATGTTATCGAGTATCACCTGAACCATCATTTGAACGCCTAGCGAACCGTGTAGAATGTTAAGCGCTTGTACGAACGTCCCTGAGTTGGATGTTGCAACACCAATGATTGGTGTATACCTCTCACACTCCTTTCTGTTTGCTGGAACTCACTGTATTAACATCTTAGACTCCGAAGTGTGATCACTTCTGCAACACTCTGGAAACATATCGTGTAGTACTCAGTCAACGTGCAAGAACGATGGACAAGAGGATGAACATAGTGCCTTACCAACTTCAGTACTAGAACGACCCTGATTACCGGCAGCGAACCCCAGCAAATTGAGTTCAACTGAATCCTTAAACCCTAGGCAACGACTTATGAGAGTCAACTCTCACGAATCAATCGGGACATAAACGATGACAGTCGGCCATGGTGTAGAATGTGTAACTGCCAGCACAATGAGCAGCGCCTTAGGATGTGGCACGGAATGTGAAAAGGGGGACCCTGTCGGTGAAAGGCCGCAGGACTCTGTTTCGAGCATCGACATTAGAAGAAACAGTCACGATGACATCAAGGTACTCGCAAATCATGACTTTCAGTATGGAAATGATGGTGGCTTCAACAAGGAATGGCCGATGTTAAGGCAAGGCGCCAACAACCCGGGGAATAGCATCAGTTTTGGGAGTCCTAGTAGCAGAACCAACAACATTGGATGTGGTACTCGTGAAGGGCATTTAGGATTGGCGTGGGTGGCGCCAGGATTATAACAACATGGTGGCCTGCACGTTCTTGGTAACTAAACGCATCGTTCCTGTTCTGTTAAACCCTGATGATTTTTGGAACCAACCTGTTACGAAATCGACTGATGGCCAGACAACTGAAATCTCATATGTTCGCCGGAATGCAAACTCGCCCTTGTTGGACAAGTGTTCGACATCGACCTTCCTTCTGCCATCCCTGATAGTTTCGATGCAGTAGTCAGTGTGGATTGGTTATTCAGATATCGCGCAGATTTATCCCGTGAGAAGAAAATTTCGCGTATCTCTCCCTGGTGGCGAATCGTCGTCTGTCCTAAAACATCAGTGTGGTGTAAAGGTTAGTATCATTTCGGCAATGAAAGCCAGGAGAGTCTACGGAGGGACTACCTCGCTATGTTGGCAACCGTTACTAATGTTTGGGCTAAGGAAAGAGGATCGAGTATCCACCAATTGTTCGTGATTCCACTCAGCGTACTACCCGGAGAGCATTCAGATTTACTCCCACCACTGTTAGGCAGAATCTCAGTTTGATCTCACGGCAGGGGCAACCCTGATTAATTGTGCTACGTACCGTCTTGCACCAGGAGGGTTGCAAGGACTATCTACAGGAACTATTGGACAGGAATTTTGTTGAACGTAGATTTCGTTCGCTTTGGGGAGCCCCAGCTATATTCGGGAAGATAAAGCCTTTTTGTATGTGTACTGATTATCCAGAACTCAGCAAGGTGACAATCAAGAACTGTTTGCCTCGATCATGTATTGACGGAAGACCAAGAGGAGAATGTTCATGAAACGGCATATCAAACGCAATACGGCCATTGCGACTTTGTACATCATGGCCATTGAGTTAATCGACATACCAGCAGCTCTATGGACCACATAAATCGACCGTATTTATGGGTGATGTTCTGGATCGTTTCCAAGAGGAAGGAACATCATGGGAGGCATTTGTATCTTAGTTTAGAGCTCCCGAGGGAGGAGCCGTTCCACGCGAAGTCTTGATAAATGTAACTTATGGATGCGAGGGATACCTTTTTGGTCATATGATCAACGAAGTGGGAATACACGTGGATCTCGCTAAAGACCCATTTCATTAGATATTGTTCGGCACCAAAGATCCCTTCGAGGATGCAGCAATTTCTTGGTCACACTAGACTCTATCGCAGATTCACCACGGGATTTTCAAGCATTGAGCGGCTTTAACCTTTGTAGCGCAGCAGGGTACTGTGTATTCGTGGGAGGCAAACTAGGGAACATTCTTGCAGCTTTTGGGAACCCAACACTACCATGCATTGCGCGTCGTCTTTACCCGAGGGTACGGATGAGTTAGTGGTATACCATGATGGTTCGGATCAGAGTCCAAGTTACACGCCGATGTAACACGAGCAGGTGATGGCTTACATAGTGGAGTTACAAGACGAGTGGCATAGTTACAACTGGTGGTGGAAGCCAGGGTCTTTGGATTTAAGTTGGAGGCATTGCTTGGACGGTACCAAATGCACTACTTAGACCGATCACAAGGGCCTCCCGTGTATCTTTGTTTCGGAAGAGCTGAACATATGATAACATCGTTGGATGGAACTTCTGAATGATTACGACTGTGAAACATGAATGTGCACGAACTTTGCAGCTCACTACCGACTCTAACCTACCTGATCAGACTCGCTCTGTTCAAACTGGAGAACCGAAGGAAGAGGATTTCAAATTAAACCCATACGGGGAACGGAGAAGCAACCTTTGGCGGGTTGGATGATATTCGCTACCTCATGGAACGAATGTGGATCTCATTGTACAGCAACTTTAGGGGACTTGTGTTGAGCAAAGCACACCGGCCTCGATAATCCAGTCACATGAGTTTTAGGGTCTATGAACCTTGTACTGGTGATCGGCCATGAAGGCCCACCCGGCAAGGTATGTGAATAATGCTTGGCTTGTGGGAAAGTCAAGGTGGAGTACCAGCTACCAGAAGCATCGAAACAGAAACAATAACACTTGGGTGATGGTTGATTGTTTCACGCTACCAGCACGCCTTCTTGCAACCAAGAAAACTGACGAGTCTTCACAGTTGTGAACGTCTCTCTGAGAGAGGCGGCTTTTAGGCATGAGGTTCCAACTCCTGTTACCTCTGAACTTGATCTATGCATGATTTATGTCGGGCAATACAACACCCTTGGCTCACGTCAGGACCAGAGCATTACTTATCGCCGTTGGGCAACGATCAGAGAAACGAGCTCTCCTGGCACTCGAAGACATGCTGCGAGCATGTGTGTGACTGGCTTGGGTGCACATTGGAAGGACTTTTACTTGTGGTTGAGTACTACTGCGGCAGTTATCATCTTGGTAACCAAACAACTCTGTTGAGGCATTACATAGACAATAATGCCAACCTTCTTGTTAGACTGAGATGAGGACTGGTACTAGAAACTCTTGAAAAGGTTGTTTGGATCGGGGGTCGATTGGCGGCAACGCGTGACCATCAGGAAAGCTTATAACTTGAGAAAACGCTAGAAGATCGCGGTAGGCGATCGTATCGTGTTGAAAGCCTCACCCTGGGAGGGAGTGGGATGCTGGGGAAGCATGGCAAGCTTAATTAACGTCACGATGGACCATTCAACGGTCTGGGAAGAATCGGTAGCGAAACCTGCAAACTCGAGCTACCTGACGAATTAGATAACGTACACGGTGTCCTTATTGTCTCGAACCTAATGAAGCGTCTGTTTGACGCAACACTTGTGATACCCTTGTTGAGAAACCCACTGTTAACACAGTCGAATTTCAATCGTGAGAGTCTGTTAGAACTCAAGACGTGGACCGAAGTTCCTGTGAGAACGCAAAGATCAGGTGAAGCTCTGTTATCCCCGATTGTTCAAAAGGTGGGATCAACTTTTGTTATTATTGGCGAATTTCGGGACGAAATTCCCTTTCAAGTTGGGGATGATGTGGCACCCAACTGACCTCGCAATTCTGTTTTTACAATTTGGTTTACGTGGTGTCTGTGCAGTTATCTGGATGCTTAGTGATCGCGTGTAATGCTTGATACTTGATTACTATTTGTGATTATTATTTGTGTAGTATTACATATAGTTAATTAGAGTTTTTACCACTTCACTCCTTATGCTTACTCGTCAAATTTCGGGACAAAATTTCTTTCAAGTTGGGGATGATGTGACAACCCGAACTTTCTAGGTTAGTATCGTGTGATCTCGTATTTATGATTCTCACCGTTCTTCGTTCACATGCGTGACTGTGTTAAGCTTGTTTTATGTAAACGTACTCATGTATGCTTGTGTGTGTAATCTAATCCTATTAGCGTTTCAATCTCTAATCAATTCGGCCCACTCTCTTGAGTTGTCAATACCTGACCCAGCAACTTAGGAGCCCAATTGAGAATTAAGCAAAAACAAAAGATTTAAGTGGGCTCGGCCAACATAGTCTGATTAGAATTATATGTATGGTTTTCCCATACATCTTGCATATTATGAAAGATTACGCAAACCTTAATCAACCCCACCCCCCTTAGATTAATTCATGGAATTTGGTCCACTCAATATCATAATTAAACTGGAGCCCAAACCGCCATTATCTTGACCTGTTATGTTCCTGTTTTGGGCGGCCCAAGTGTATGGGCTTGAGCCCATCTTCTCAGTTATCCTGCTACAGCCCAAAACCTTCACAATTATATGGATACGTAATATGGCTTTTGATTAGACTAAACCTAAAACACAAGTCGAAAACCCTAAAGCTTTCCCTGGGTTGCACGATTGGCAGTAGATGCCCCCCCCCTCACACTCGAGACCTTTCAATCTTGTACCCTTGAATTCGGTTAGTATACTAAACCTTATTATTAAGTTACTTGTTGTTCTTGCTGATAACATGAATGATGCTCATATGCGATGATTAATTTGTTATGCTTTATGTATAAATACCATCGATCATATGTGTTAAGAATGATTGCAGTATGTTCGGTCATGTATGTAACGGAATAAATTACTAGAGTGTTATACAAACATGAAAGCTTGTCATTAATTACTGGATAAACCGATCAATCATGACATGCTAATGTTAGATTTATCAATAATACACGGATAAAGGATGATTAATTGGTTGCCTGTTAATAACCGATGATGTATAAATATAAAAGGACTGATTTAACATGAAATAACAATATACGAAATTGATATGGCATGATGTAATCATAGGGCACAAAGCGGCTAGTTGATGATGACAATTATAGAACTAGATACATAGTTTGGTGCCCCATGTGCTTTAATTTGAAAGGCCAAATCAACATCAGTCTGTTATAGAAGTTATCGGCCATTACAAATTGATTCTATTAATGATGCATTGCATGTGACATTAGGGTTGCATGATAATAAGTGAAACCATAATGCAATAAAAGATTTATATTCAATAATATGTTGATTCTAGAAGTGCTCATCAACCTAACTGTTAATTGGTAAACTGGCATTGCTTGAATATGTAACTATACAAAAGATGGATTGGGCTTTGATGGACCACCCCCATATATACGTAATTGAATATTAGGAATTATAACACATTGGGCCAATGTAGTAAACCAATAACCTGAGACTCGGTTGAGCCTGATGTTAGATAATGGACCGTACTGTAAATGGATTGACGTGTTAAATGGTTGTGAGTTATTAGTCGGCTGTGCTTGTGAAACCGAGTAACTCGTGACTCGAATGTCATTATGTGATATGTAATCTAGCTTGTAAACTTAACTGTTTTGAACGTGTAACATGAGAAAATCTGTGATGCGTACTCTTGCCAGGATAAGCAGTGGGGATATGTGTTGTGTTTGTTTGTTGCTCGTATTATATGTGACAATCTACGTGATGCAATATGAATACAAACTGATCGTTGTTGGTAAACAGTGATAGGACGTGTTTGACCGACTATTAAGCAATTAACTAACCTTACCGAGCAAACCTAAGGTGAGTTCACTACATTCGAGCATGCGTCCCAGTGGTTGGGGACAGTCAGTGGTCAGGGTAAAAACGGGTATATTGGTTAATATTCTCACCTATCATTTTTGTAAGTCCCTTATTATGTTACCTGGAGGGTAACGGGTATTAGTTGGTAGCGCTACTTAGGTTTGGCACCCTCACACCGCTCCTAGATAGGACGGATGTGAACTAATGACCCAGTCGGGGCCCAGTACTAGATAGGAGTACGTGGGAAGGGCAGTCATGTATTTCAGGAGCCGTCTTGTTCGGAATTGAGATATTAACAATATTACTTGCATTTGTCAGTGAACTGTTTTACATACAACTGGTAACAAACTTTTTCTTAAACTGTGAACTCGCCAGCTTTGTCTGATACACTTGTTACATGCTCGCAGGTCGTTAGGTATCTTGGAACAGGAACTTGCTGCCTGGAGGGTTCACACCGATTGGTTTTATTTATTGAACATTGGTTCTTACATTTGTTTGAAAAATGTTTATATTGTGATACGTTAACGCTTCCGCTGAATTTGCTGGTTTCGAATAACTTGAGTTGGATTTTAATATTACATGATGAAACTTTATTTTGTAACTTATGGATTCAATGTAATTGGTGGCTCGTTGCTAGTGGGTCACACGCCTAACAGGGACACTCCCTAGGTGGTATTTTGAGGGTGTGACACGGTTAGTAACACATACCTGATCCCGAATCAAAACTCACGAAGCCGAAACCATATCTTCCTGTCAATCAATATGAACATTAGCTTCTTCAGCAAGCTTCTATTTATTCTTGTTAATTTCATTCGCCACTTCCGCAGGAATATATTGCTTACCTGGGCAGTTACAGATAACAAAGATGCGGAAAAATAAACCTTTGGACAAAAGTCGCAAAACTGGCCAAAACTCAAGGACGAAAATGACATTTTACTCAATGTAATATGTTGATAACAACAAACATCAAGATTTAGAAGTCTATCAAATAAAGATCAGGCTTCAATGGTAATCAGTTCCATAGCCTAAGTTCCCGTGTGTTACACGAGTTGTATAAAGGAAACATCGTCTTATAATTGAAACTACATACATACATATAATAATAAAAATAATGAAAAATTAAAAGTTGCAGTTATAATTCACAACAAAATTTCACCAACAGATATTCCATTGGTTCGCATAAAGCTGGTTCAACCGGTGAAAACATACGTTTCATGATCGACCGACTGATTTTTTAAGTCCATACAACCAAGACGAATTCAACTCCCCTTGCATAACTTGAGTCGCAAAATCATATACCTCCAACCATTCAACTTGAGTTATATTTTATATTAAGAAACAAACACATATCAAAGGATGCAAATATCATGGGCTCTAAATGACAATAACTTAGGATTGAAATTAACCCATTTGAACACATGTGAAAACTATAAAAGGAAAAAGTCAGATTATAGATTATACGGCATATTAAAACACCTTTACTTCAAAATTATATATTTTACTCAAGAAACCTTATTTTTAATTCAACTATATTAAACTGATAGTAGGTTTAAAAATAGTTAACCTAAAAACTAAATAATTTATAGTACTCTTGTAAAGCGAAAATCACTTAAAAGGGACGATGATGAGCTTTTGCTGACAAATAAAAAGAGTTGGATCTGTTTAATTTAACAAATGAGTTGGCAAATAAAAGACCAAAACCTGTGATGTCTTTAATTCGATTTCATCCCATCTTTCTGGTATCCCAGTCCCAACATAGATTAACGCTCCAAGACCTTATTGATGCAAGTTTAACATGAAGTTGCGTAAGAATGTTTGTATATATAGTATATACAGACACCAGCAAATCCATCGCCATTTGCAAGACACTGAGCAAGGTCAAGTGCCCTTTCACAATAGTATGTCAAGTTAGATAAAACATCCATTCATAGAAATAATAGAAGCTACATTCACATAAGCTGCCCATGTAAGAAAATATAAACCTACAAATTGTAATTATTCATTAACTATAAAAAAAAAGATGCTTCAAACAAAATGCTACACAAATTATGTGTATCAGTGGAGAAAGTAGTTGAATTTTATGATAATAGCCTTTAAAATCTCAGTTAAACTCATATCTAATAAGATATACCATTAACATGAGTTAAAATATCACCAATCTAATTTTTTGAATGAAATGATTTAGGAGGTTGTGCAAGTCAAAAACACTTTGGGCAACTTTGAACTGGTTCAACCCAATTTGACATATTTCTCTTTCAAGAGCCATTTAAACTGTAAATACGTTGAAATTGCTACCTTTTCAAAAGATCAATTTTGTAGGTTGCAGGAGACCACTTGAAGGTTCCAACATAATGTATTTGTCATTCACGTTTTCTCCCTGCTTAATCATTAACATATTACATGAGCAAGTGATGGATTCCACTCCCTCCTTAATCATTAACATATTACATGAGCAAGTGATCGATTTCAGTTTCTGATGTATTACAATCAAAAGAAACAAAATAAATTAGGAGAAAATTGATTAAAACCCTAACTAAAATACTCCGAAAAAAACCGATTCCAATTTGCGATATGAACCCCTAAATAAATTTTATCGATTTCATCGTCGCCGACTGTCCGCCCATGCATTCTGAAAGTTACACATTTTCGGTTCCCTATCTATATAGTATTTTCAGTTGCAAGGTATTTAATACTATGAACTCTAGTGTGATATCCATAGTACGAAAACTCTGAACACAACTAAAGCTTCACCTGGTCATTGACTTGGCTAAATCATGTACAGAAAACCTTATAGTAAACCCCAAATAATATACATAAACACACAATAAATAAACATAAGAATCAACCCTCACATAACATGCAATTGTAAAATTTCAAGCTAAAATATGTTCACTCCATTTTCAGTCAACAACATATAAAAACACAAACTTCAAATAACATTAAAATCGACGAACCTATCAACATCTCCAAAAGTTCTAATATGAAATTATAAGCATAAGAAACCATAATTTAAATCTAGATGATTAACACCTTACTATTTATTCTCCAACCCAAAAAGGAATCTGGTTAAACAAAATAGATGAGATGTATCCTGAATCGAAATTTAGTTGATTATGATTAACCACATTTGATGAGATTAAAATCGTGGAAAAATAATTGGATTTTAGAACCTGTTAGGGTTCAATCACAGGAACAACATTTACGCTAGTAGTGTTTAGTAATAAATGTTCGAAACCATACCTTACATCGAAATGGTGGTACCAAACTTGTCATTTTCAATTAATGGTCCGGTAAAACAGCAACAAATTTGCAAATCCTACGTTCAAATTAGGACATCCTTTGAAAATGACTAAGATCATTAAAATAAACCGACTCCACCTACCTCTCAACCGATTTCACCGTCTTCAAAGAACGATTCTCACATACGCAACAACCCTTAAATCACTTTGGGACCACCCTTTAAAGCCTTAACCTGAAAAAAGAGCCAGAGTAGTGGAAGAACGGCGCAAGAGAAAGAGTGGGAGAAAGTGATTAAGAGATAAAAGAGAGAGTAAAGTGCAGCGTACCGGAAGACCCACGTGTTTAAAAAATCCGCCGCCTGATGCGGCTGTCTAGGTCGTCGGTCGTTGCTGCAGGAGGTCATCAGAATAGAATAGACGAAGATGAAATAGACCAATGGAATCGACAAAGCTAAAATCGCTAATGTAGAATACTAAAAATTAACTCTACAATTATTATTATTATTATTATTATTATTATTATTATTAATTGAAAATATAGACCAACATACTTAAAAGTTCCATATAGACACAAATTATTATTATTATTATTATTATTATTATTATTAAGTGAAAATATAGACCAACATACTTAAAAGTTCCATATAGACACAAACCAGATGGTTTCGAAAGATGCTCGATGATAATCCTCAGATTTGATTTTTTTCTTAAAAGCCCATATACCTGATGTAAACTCAAACAAAACAAAACAAAACAAAACAAAACAAAAGTCAAACCTAAACCCTTAAACTCCGACAACAAATCCATCTCTACAACAATAATTGTAATTAACTTTGATAGTACACTGAAACGATCTTCTAACTTATATCACATTTAGTTATACATCTAAACTTGTTTCTAAAATTTTTAATCACAACTAGCCCAAACTTCACTAAAAGTCATGTTTTAGTTTAATAATCATCAAAACCTTATAAATCACTTTTGTAAAACCATTTATCAAAAGAGGATGTGAGCAGCCCCAAAACCCATTAAAAATACCATAACGGGGGCGTATAAAACTCACCTTTGATATTCCCTAAGAATACTTTACGAACTCACGTTTTGTACACCATGATTCAGCCCCGAACCACTTGAGCATGCCGCTTTGTTTATGATATGTATTTGCAGCCATGAACCACTCGAGCTTGCCGCCTTAAATTAATATATGTTTTTGCAGCCATGGATCAAACCAACGTGACTTAAGCATTCAAACAACCACATAACCACTTGAACGTACATAATAACATGTTGAATCAGGAAAAGAATCTATACATATACCTCATCGTTAATACTAACCAGCCGAAGGAGAAGAGCCTCTGCCGTGAAAGGTTTCAACATCTTCACCGTTCCCTTCGTACCTTTCTTCGTAATCTGTCATCTTAAGTTAACATTACTGTAAATCAATTTATCTTTATTACCAGATCTTCCTCCATGGTAAATGTTCCAGATTCAAGTACTGAATCAATCACTTCACTGACAAAAGTTTTATAACACTAATCATACGGATTGAGGGAATTAGGATATTAGAAACTTACAATTTATTCAATGAACTAAAACCAGATTTGAACAAAAAACGATTACGTTTCACACAATCAGAATCCGATCTCATACCCTAGCCCTCAAATTCTTTCTGGATCTTTGAAGTTTGGAGATCTGAAAATCGCACATATCATAATTAGGGTTTTTGTAGAAACGTAGGATTATAAGATTAAAATTTAACATACCGAGATTCACTTCAGAGGGTAACGATTTAGGATGAATAAGAGACATATGAGAATTGCCTCGCTGAGAATTAGGGTTTATGAAAAAAAAACATATGTGGAACAAATTAAGGATCGAAAATAACTTACCGTGTTGCCTTCAATCGATGCTTTCAATCCTTGATTTAGACACCTAGGTTTGTGATTTGCAAGATAAGATATGGAAATATTGAGGAGAGAGATGCGGTGCGAAGATGAAATGTATAGGAGAAGCAGAATAAAGGAGAATAGAGGAAAAGAGAGTTTGGCGCCCATAGTGAATTATCTTGATTAAGAGGGTGTCCACGTCAACAAAATGATTGGCTAAGAATAGCCCATGTGGCCTAAGAGAATTCATTTAGTATAATTGATAGATTAGTACTAAAGTAAATATAAAATTACTTGGACGTAATATAACTGGCTTGATTTTTGGTGATTAATGCACTTTGGTCGTTTTTTTTTTCACGTGATACTCAATGTGACTTAGACGTTATAGCTTCGGCTCATCGGGTTTTTCTTTTTTTGACCCATTACATGACCAAGCCCATTTGCCACAGATCGGTGTCTATAGACCACAACCACCGCGGCGCGGAACCCATAACCCCACTGTACGTGTGTTATATACAATATGTGTACAAAGTAGACCAAACATGTACACACGGTTTGATCTCGACCCAAATTACAACATAACATTCATAGACTGCCGCAACAAAAGAAAAAAAGTTGACATTTAAATGATTCAAAACGATAACTCATCAAATGTAATTATAAATAGGTGTGACGAAAAAGAATAATTATAAATATAAATTTTAAAATGAAAAAAATGTTTTGCTATTTATGTAACTATTAAATTATAATGAACTGATAGTTATGTAAATTGAATCTTGACTTTGTTTATCAATAATTGATGCATAAAGGGGGTTACCCAACTAACTTATCAAGTAATTCATGCAAAGAAATATTTATAAATTCACATGAACTTTAGGGTCTTCAGACTCATTGGTCATTTGAACCAACAGAGAGGTTGCCTATCTATTTGTCTTCCAAAAAAATGTCTCAATGTTCTCCTAAGCACCCCTGAATCGTGTTAGTTCTTCAAGGCTTCGGTTCTAAATCTACTAATAATGAACATTACAACAATCCAGTAGCCAAAGTGGATAATGAATCTAAAATCAATTGAAATAAACTAATAATGAACATTACAACAGCTATGAAATCGTTTCTGTAATCATATTCACCAAATTCTACACTCATTTCTAGTTGAGACAACTTTTAATTTGATCACAAAATAATAAAAAAGAAAGAGCAAAAAATCGGCGGAAATAAGCACATCAAAACTTAGATCGACAGAGGTATTGAATTTTCAACACGTGTGCGGATGTGTGAATCGAAACCTGTTCATTGATGCTTCGCCGGAAGACTGGTCTGAGGTATGAAATACCGACGTGAGTCTTAAGCAATGCGTTAATCAAAATTTAGACCGGTATTGGTGTCGAGTCACGTGACATGTATACACATATATTGGAAGACATGTATGGGTGCTGATTTTGTAGTTTGATAGTGAGTTCTCAACTGGACTTAACTTGAATGCATAAGCCTCTTAGAGTTAGGTTAGTCTATTAATTGAAAACTCTTAAGTATAATAAAAATAATCAAAAAAATGACTAAAGACCAAACTGGGTAACCACCTTTAAAATTTTCCAACTGATAACTAAAATGAGTTGAGGTCAGAATGTTTCTTAATTAAAGTTTTTAAGTAATCTAAAGGCATAAAGTTTATCTAATATTAAAAATTAAGTTTGGAGATCACAGTGACCACATATAGAAATTTGGTTTTGAAATAGATTATAACTACTCGAACTACTTGTAAATTTTATAAATCAATATGATGCAGCCAAAATGCACCTCAATCCCAAATTATAAACCTTATATAGATGCACCGAGTACCAGGATAAGATAGTAGGGCACCTGCAAAATGACATCTATGTTCCCAAAACTCGAATCCTAAGACATCCAGTCCACCCTACACATACCCATGCCCAGCCAAATACAATTATAGCAGTAAAACTCACAACAATTATCAACCCAAAAAGCCTTGGTGTAACCACACACCCTCTCTTCATTCCAGCCTAGCACTTTTATCTCCTTAATCTACTTCATTTATAGTATATAAAATATATAAATCTCCTCTAATCAACAATATTACATTGAAAATAAAAGTGGGCAGCCGGTTAGTAACACATACCTGATCCCGAATCAAAACTCACGAAGCCGAAACCATATCTTCCTGTCAATCAATACGATCATTAGCTTCTTCAGCAAGCTTCTATTTATTCTTGTCAATTTCATTCGCCACTTCCACAGGAATATATTGCTTACCTGGGCAGTTACAGATAACAAAGATGCGGAAAAACAAACCTTTGGACAAAAGTCGCAAAACTGGCCAAAACTCAAGGACGAAAATGACATTTTACTCAATGTAATATGTTGATAACAACAAACATCAAGATTTAGAAGTCTATCAAATAAAGATCAGGCTTCAATGGTAATCAGTTCCATAGCCTAAGTTCCCGTGTGTTACACGGGTTGTATAAAGGAAACATCGTCTTATAATTGAAACTACATACATACATATAATAATAAAAATAATGAAAAATTAAAAGTTGCAGTTATAATTCACAACAAAATTTCACCAACAGATATTCCATTAGTTCGCATAAAGCTGGTTCAACCGGTGAAAACATACGTTTCATGATCGACCGACTTATTTTTTAAGTCCATACAACCAAGACGAATTCAACTCCCCTTGCATAACTTGAGTCGCAAAATCATATACCTCCAACCATTCAACTTGAGTTATATTTTATATTAAGAAACAAACACATATCAAAGGATGCAAATATCATGGGCTCTAATAGACAATAACTTAGGATTGAAATTAACCCATTTGAACACATGTGAAAACTATAAAAGGAAAAAGTCAGATTATACGGCATATTAAAACACCTTTACTTCAAAATTATATATTTTACTCAAGAAACCTTATTTTTAATTCAACTATATTAAACTGATAGTAGGTTTAAAAATAGTTAACCTAAAAACTAAATAATTTATAGTACTCTTGTAAAGCGAAAATCACTTAAAAGGGACGATGATGAGCTTTTGCTGACAAATAAAAAGAGTTGGATCTGTTTAATTTAACAAATGAGTTGGCAAATAAAAGACCAAAACCTGTGATGTCTTTAATTCGATTTCATCCCATCTTTATGGTATCCCAGTCCCAACATAGATTAACGCTCCAAGACCTTATTGATGCAAGTTTAACATGAAGTTGCGTAAGAATGTTTGTATATATAGTATATACAGACACCAGCAAATCCATCGTGATTTGCAAGACACTGAGCAAGGTCAAGTGCCCCTTCACAATAGTATGTCAAGTTAGATAAAACATCCATTCATAGAAATAATTGAAGCTACATTCACATAAGCTGCCCATGTAAGAAAATATAAACCTACAAATTGTAATTATTCGTTAACTATAAAAAAAGATGCTTCAAACAAAATGCTACACAAATTATGTGTATCAGTGGAGAAAGTAGTTGAATTTTATGATAATAGCCTTTAAAATCTTAGTTAAACTCATATCTAATAAGATATACCATTAACATGAGTTAAAATATCACCAATCTAATTTTTTGAATGAAATGATTTAGGAGGTTGTGCAAGTCAAAAACACTTTGGGCAACTTTGAACTGGTTCAACCCAATTTGACATATTTCTCTTTCAAGAGCCATTTAAACTGTAAATACGTTGAAATTGCTACCTTTTCAAAAGATCAATTTTGTAGGTTGCAGGAGACCACTTGAAGGTTCCAACATAATGTATTTGTCATTCACGTTTTCTCCCTGCTTAATCATTAACATATTACATGAGCAAGTGATGGATTCCACTCCCTCCTCAATCATTAACATATTACATGAGCAAGTGATCGATTTCAGTTTCTGATGTATTACAATCAAAAGAAACAAAATAAATTAGGAGAAAATTGATTAAAACCCTAACTAAAATACTCCGAAAAAAACCGATTCCAATTTGCGATATGAACCCCTAAATAAATTTTATCAATTTCATCGTCGCCGACTGTCCGCCCATGCATTCTGAAAGTTACACATTTTCGGTTCCCTATCTATATAGTATTTTCAGTTGCAAGGTATTTAATACTATGAACTCTAGTGTGATATCCATAGTACGAAAACTCTGAACACAACTAAAGCTTCACCTGGTCATTGACTTGGCTAAATCATGTACAGAAAACCTTATAGTAAACCCCAAATAATATACATAAACACACAATAAATAAACATAAGAATCAACCCTCACATAACATGCAATTGTAAAATTTCAAGCTGAAATATGTTCACTCCATTTTCAGTCAACAACATATAAAAACACAAACTTCAATTAACATTAAAATCGACGAACCTGTCAACATCTCCAGAAGTTCTAATATGAAATTATAAGCATAAGAAACCATAATTTAAATCTAGATGATTAACACCTTACTATTTATTCTCCAACCCAAAAAGGAATCTGGTTAAACAAAATAGATGAGATGTATCCTGAATCAAAATTTAGTTGATTATAATTAACCACATTTGATGAGATTAAAATCGTGGAAAAATAATTGGATTTTAGAACCTGTTAGGGTTCAATCACAGGAACAACATTTACGCTAGTAGTGTTTAGTAATAAATGTTCGAAACCATACCTTACATCGAAATGGTGGTACCAAACTTGTCATTTGCAATCAATGGTCCGGTAAAACAGCAACAAATTTACAAATCCTACGTTCAAATTAGGACATCCTTTGAAAATGACTAACATCATTAAAATAAACCGACTCCACCTACCTCTCAACCAATTTCACCGTCTTCAAAGAACGATTCTCACATACGCAACAACCCTTAAATCACTTTGGCACCACCCTTAAAAGCCTTAAACTGAAAAAAGAGCCAGAGTAGGGGAAGAACGGCGCAAGAGAAAGAGTGAGAGAAAGTGATTAAAAGATAAAAGAGAGAGTAAAGTGCAGCGTACCGGAAGACCCACATGTTCAAAAAATCCGCCGCCTGATGCGGCTGTCTAGGTCGTCAGTCGTTGCTGTAGGTAGTCATCAGAATAGAATAGACGAAGATGAAATAGACCAATGGAATCGACAAAGCTAAAATCGCTAATGTAGAATACTAAAAATTAACTCTACAATTATTATTATTATTATTATTATTATTATTATTATTAATTGAAAATATAGACCAACATACTTAAAAGTTCCATATAGACACAAACCTAATGGTTTCGAAAGATGCTCGATGATAATCCTCAGATTTGATTTCTTCTTAAAAGCCCATATACCTGATGTAAACTCAAACAAAACAAAAGTCAAACCTAAACCCTTAAACTCCGACAACAAATCCATCTCTACAACAATAATTGTAATTAACTTTGATAGTACACTGAAACGATCTTCTAACTTATATCACATTTAGTTATACATCTAAACTTGTTTCTAAAATTTTTAATCACAGCTAGCCCAAACTTCACTAAAAGTCATGTTTTAGTTTAATAATCATCAAAACCTTATAAAATCACTTTTGTAAAACCATTTATCAAAAGAGGATGTGAGCAGCCCCAAAACCCATTAAAAATACCATAACAGGGGCGTATAAAACTCACCTTTGATGTTCCCTAAGAATACTTTACGAACTCACGTTTTGTACACCATGATTCAGCCCCGAACCACTTGAGCATGCCGCTTTGTTTATGATATGTATTTGCAACCATGAACCACTAGAGCTTGCCGCCTTAAATTAATATATGTTTTTGCAGTCATGGATCAAACCAACGTGACTTAAGCATTCAAACAACCACATAACCACTTCAACGTACATAATAACATGTTGAATCAGGAAAAGAATCTATACATATACCTCATCGTTAATACTAACCAGCCGAAGGAGAAGAGCCTCCGCCGTGAAAGGTTTCAACATCTTCACCGTTCCCTTCGTACCTTTCTTCGTAATCTGTCATCTTAAGTTAACATTACTGTAAATCAATTTATCTTTATTACCAGATCTTCCTCCATGGTAAATGTTCCAGATTCAAGTACTGAATCAATCACTTCACTCACAAAAGTTTTATAACACTAATCATACGGATTGAGGGAATTAGGATATTAGAAACTTACAATTTATTCAATGAACTAAAACCAGATCTGAACAAAAAACGATTACATTTCACACAATCAGAATCCGATCTCATACCCTAGCCCTCAAATTCTTTCTGGATCTTTGAAGTTTGGAGATCTGAAAATCGCACATATCATAATTAGGGTTTTTGTAGAAACGTAGGATTATAAGATTAAAATTTAACATACCGAGATTCACTTCAGAGGGTAACGATTTAGGATGAATAAGAGACATATGAGAATTGCCTCGCTGAGAATTAGGGTTTATGAAAAAAAAAAACATATGTGGAACAAATTAAGGATCGAAAATAACTTACCGTGTTGCCTTCAATCGATGCTTTCAATCCTTGCTTTAGACACCTAGGTTTGTGATTTGCAAGATAAGATATGGAAAGATTGAGGAGAGAGATGCGGTGCGAAGATGAAATGTACAGGAGAAGCAGAATAGAGGAAAAGAGAGTTTGGCGCCCATAGTGAATTATCTTGATTAAGAGGGTGTCCACGTCAACAAAATGATTGGCTAAGAATAGCCCATGTGGCCTAAGAGAATTCATTTAGTATAATAGATATATTTATGCTCTAATTATGGTTCGGATCGTGTATCGTATTATGTTTCTGATCTTGTTTATGTGTTTGTGTCTGATCATGGATCTATTTGTAATTTGGGTCTGTTTCCTTATTTGTTGGATCTGTTTTAGCCTCGAAACCTATATTGGTGTTGTATCAGTATTCGTGTCAGTGTCAGTATCAATGTTTAATTTAGATTCGGACTTCGTGTTATAAGTTTAATTTTGTTTAAGCCCAGCATCTATTTTCAGTAATTATTTCTACCTCGATCTTAACATCTTAGTACATGTTTTAGTGTCTGTCCTAGTATTTGTTTTTAAACTGTTTTTGTTTCCATATCGGTTTAAGGAATTTCTTTCACAAGGATTTCACTATTTTATTATTAAACTCGGGTGGCTTAAATTATTTTGTTTATTGAATACAAATTTCCAAGACTACAAAAATAGTTATTTTGGGTTAAATAATAACGTTAATAGATATTGACTCACTCTAAAAAGTTAGTTAAAGAAGACAATTTCAACATTTCTTTTCTTTTAAAGATTGTTGGATCTTTAAATGTATATTTAAAATGTTTGGACTTACGTATTTGTTTGTGTTTCTGTATCGGCTTCCCATGTCGGTTTACACAATTATCATAAGTGTTCCATTTTGAAATGCGGGTTATTTAAATTATTCTGTTTCTCAAATATAGCTCTTCAAAGTTAGAAAATTAGTTATTTTTGTTTAATAATGATCTGCTATGAAATTTGATAAATTATTATATTTTGATAAAATTCAAACGTTCATTATAAGTTAATAGTTTTGCCAAGTCTCTTGTTTTAAAGAGCTAATTACACTTAGTCCCTGTGGTTTGTGGAAAGTAACAACCTCATGTACTAATAATTTAAACTATCAGTATATGAGATTTTAACGTTTATTTGTAACATCCTAAGGCTTTAAGGCTAATGACCCTTAAAACTAACTAAGAATTTAATTAGGGTATTTTCCTCATTTCAAAACTTTGTAACTAAACTTGTTACTTTTGAAAATCCACAAAAACTAACCACCCAATTAAGTCTTATAATATTTAAAACACTTTTTTTTTGTTTTTCTCTTATTATTTAATTAAATCCTTTTAATTATTTAACTAAATAATGCAAAATTTTATATTTTTTAAAAGACTTTATATTGTTCTAATTATTCAAAACTAGCTTTAATAAGTTTGAGTAGCTTTAATAAGTTTGAATATATAATAATGTCTAGTTGTTTTTTTTAACCTAAACTTTTCTTCATTTGAGATTTTTTTTTTGAAATCTAAATTTGATAATAAGCAAAGGGGATGAACAGTGCCAAAACACCCTGCCACTATTCATTGGGCCATACATAAACAAATCCATTGATGGCCATGTTATCCCCATGCGTCTTTTCTTTGAGACTTTCTTGCCACGATTCACCTGCACATCTAAAGAATATTGAAAAGGGGAGAGACATGAAGATGCGTGAGCGGTTAGACTGAGTGTAGTGGGGCAACCTGTTGAGTGGGCGTCTTGCGACACGTGGCGCCACGTCACATAAGAGGATTCTGACCAAAAAAGGGGTAGTGGGGCAACCTTGCTGGGTGGGGCGTCTTGCGACACGTGGCACCCATTTATTTTGTCTTTTTTTATGTAAAAGATATAAAAAAAATCCTGTTTTTTATAAAAGTCTTTTTTTACTTCAACCAAGATAAAAAAAATACATCAACTAAAAAAAATACTTCAACCAAAATAAAAAAATACATCAACTAAAAAAAAAATTACTTCAACCAAAATAAAAAAAATACATCAACTAAAAAAACATACATCAATACACATCTACTACTCATCGTCACTAACGTACTCGTTTAGGTCGAGGTCGACTACATTGTTATTATCTTCATCCTCGTTATCTCCTTCATCCTCGTTAACGAGTTCCGCCTCGTATCCTGGTTGTTTGTTGTCCCATAGGTGATCGATCAAGTCATACATAAGCATGGTGTGTTTCTGTCTATTCTTTATATCCATTATGTTCTCGAGTCGTGTCTCCGATGATACTTCTTGCGTCCAATACTCCGGGAACAATGAAGGGTCATTCTCATTGTAATCTTGGCAAATGGCTTTGCCTTCGTCTTCCAATATCATGTTATGCAAAATAATGCATGTGTAAATGACGTCATGCATTTTTTCCTTTGTCCAGTATCTTGCTGGATAATTGATGACGTGCCATCGCTTTCGAAGAACTCCAAACGCTCGCTCGATATCTTTTCTTGCTGATTCTTGTTTTCTCGTGAAATATTTTCTTTTCAGATCAATAGGCTCGGTGAACGTCTTTACGAACATTGCGTACTCCGGATAGATACCGTCAGTTAAATAATATCCGCGTTTGTAGTAATTATCGCTCGCATAAAACGCTGAAGTTGGTGCCAATCCGTTTATAATCTCTTCGAGAACCGGCGAAGACTCAAACACGTTGATGTCGTTGTGAGAACCTTGTTGACCAAAGTATGCATTCCATATCCAAAGATCATAAGATGCAACCGCCTGCAATATTAACGACGGTTTGCGAATGTCGCCTCTAGTATGTGTACCACGCCAAGCGGTAGGGCATTGTTCCCACTTCCAGTGCATGCAGTCTATGCTACCGATCATACCGGGGAAACCGTGAACGTGCTCATGCACTTCGTACATCCTTTGGAGATCACTCCAAGTCGGACGTCGTAAATAAGCCGGCCCATACAACTCAATCACACCTATATAAATTTAATTTAAATATGCATACGAACATTGATAGTAACATATAAAAAAATTGACGCTAAAGTTAAATATATAAAAAATTTGAAAACAAAATTTACTAAATATACCTTTACAAAAGTGTATGAGTGTGTCTCGCGCAGTCTTGGAAGCCATTCTCAGGTACTCGTCAAATGAATCAACGCTTGTGCCATATGCAAGTTGTCGGATGGCCGCAGTACACTTTTGTAACGAAGTAAAGCCAAGATACCCACGAGCGTCATACTTTTGTTTGAAATAATCATAATCTTCCTCCATGTCGTTTGTAATACGGGTAAATAGACGTTTACTCATGCGAAAGAGACGTCTAAATATCTTCGCGTCATATACCGGCTCCTCCCCGAAATAGTCTTGCATCAGCCGTTGTTGTCCTGCGGCACGATCCCGCATAATATAATTTCTTCTTCTAATCAGTGGGTCATCCGTTTCATTGTCCTCGCTAGCAACGTGAACCATTAAATTGATCGTTGTCATTACCGCCTCGTTGATGGCTTCTTCAAATTCATAAGAACTAGATGAAGTTGTATCGTCGTCGGACGAGGATGACGAAGGGACGTTGAACTCCATTTGTGGTTCCAAAAAAACAAAATGGTTTATGTTGAAAGAATGTAGTTTTAGAGTGTGTTGTGTTGTATTTTTTTAGAGTGGGTTGTGTTGTATAATAGATGTATATATACATATAGTAATTTGGTTTAAAAAAAAAACATAAAATTTACTCAATATATCCGTTGGATAACGGCTATATGTTTGGATGTGTGTGTTGAATGGGCGACGAGAATGAGACGGGCAAGAGGGGGTCGCCCCCCAAGTCGCCCCCGGGGGCGGTGTTCCAGGCGACTTGGGGCGACTTGGGGTGGGGAGTCGCCCCACTACACTTAGTCTTACTACTTCGCTGATATCGGTGAACGGCATCTTTACTCCGGATTCCAAGTCATCCGGTACCTTGTCAGCTCATCTACATTGTAGATCGTCTTCATAGAAACTTTCGTTGATCGACTCTAATTTTAAGTTGATTTTGATAAATTCTCCTTTAGGGTGTTGCTGCGCAACCAAAATTGACGCCAATCAGGAGTAATCATCTCGATTTCTAGCAATATTAGGTTTACCAGATCGTATCTAACTTAATTTGATTTGTGATTGTTTTGGTGGATTAAACGGTGATGATGAACGGGTTGGATTCAGGAAAGATAATACTGTGTCGTCGTTGTGTAATTTGACCCAAATCTGGGTGTTTCCGATTAATGGCAATGCGACATCATTTGTTTTGGGGAAGTTAAGGGATAATAAATGACGGTGTGATTGTGGAGGATTCGATGCTGTGTTGAATGGTGTACCATGTTCATAATTTGGGCATGTCTCTACTCAGCAAGATATAGGTTTGTTCTAATGTTTCATAGTGAATACTTTTTCTTCTGGATGCTTAATCTGTTTCTCGATGAATGTATTCAAAATCAAATTGTTACCAGATTGTTATGATTCTTAAGTTTTATGCATATGTAAACTAATTTATTTATTTTTTTATGGTTAGTGATGGCAGAACTTAATATAGTTTTTTTTTTTTTGACAAATGTGTTATTTTTGGGGAAAATTAAATGGATGTAGATATTGACGACGATGAAAATAAACAAGCCGAGTGGTCCATTTCTATAGGCATTATACTGTTGGTTACCTTTTTTTTGAGAGCCACAATAGGCCATGGATGAATACCAGACACAAATCGCAACTTTAGTGAAAGAAGACGAGTATTCGAAGATTAGGTGTCGACTTTTACATATATTCCGTATAGTTTATAAACCTCATATAAAATCATATTTTTATTGACCGATGGAGATGCTTTTTTGTTATAAATGTATATGAGTCTACTTCATTTAAGTTTTAAACGTAAATAATAATGATTATAAATTTTATTATGGTCAAAGCTTTGTAATACAATATGCTATCTTTGTTGGATGAAATGGGGCAGGGATGATATCGGTATGGTATTGATGTCGAACCTCAAAAAAATCATTTTGGGATACATTGTTAGTCACAACAGTTTCTTTAAAACACTCAAGCTAAATGTTATAAGACTAAGATTCTATTCTATGCTTCCACAGATTCGTACTTCTTTTTATAAAAGGGAGGACGAGGAACCAATTGACGAGAAGAATTACTTTGAAGAATTATGCAAGCCCAGGTGTGTTAGAGCTTGGCATGAGTGTTAGGTGATTCCTGTTAACCTTGAATCGTTTAAATTTTTTAAGCTGTTGGTTGTGTGTCGTTGGTGTTTAAGGTTAGCCAATGAGACTTTAAACAAATGATTTCTTGAACATTGTTATTGACAATGAAATATGTTTCCATACGGGTTCATATCAGAATCTTTCATGATTAGTAAAATGGCGGTGGTGATTGACAGTTGCGACGGTAGCGATGGTTCTTATTCTTAGCATGTTTGAACACACACTTTTCTATTGAATGAACTATATGAATTTCAAATCTAAAACATTAAACAAAAAAAGATTTCTAATTTTACGAGTTTTAATCTGTTTGGTATATATTTTTTTATTTTGTTATAATATGGAGAAACAAGTTTTAATATGAAAGTGTTTCAACTTTGACCAGGGGATAAACATGAGAAAGGTAAACCGATCAAAAGATTTGGATTTGCTGATTCTGTTTAAAGAAGTGATGAAAATGGATCTTTTATCACACTTATTGTGTCCAATTAAACAGGGGCGCAGGTTACAAGGGGCGGGAGGGGGCGGCCGACCCCCGAACTTTTCGCTCAGTAGTGTAGAGTATGTAGTTTTCGTATAGAAATTTTTGGGTATATACGTTTTCGACCCCCCGGTGGGAAATCTCAAGCTTCGCCACTGCAATTAAAGAACCGGAAATTGATCATCACAGGTACATTTAATTCAAATTACATCTGTTCCTTTTTCTTATCTAACAGTAAATGAGTAAAAGTGTATTCGCATGAAATGAGATAAGCAATGTTCTAGGCAGACCTTATGAATTGTTCAATAAGTTTGCTTGTAGTTAAAGATGGAGATTACCAATGTTATGGAGGTTGTTGGGCCAAAGTGGGTTTGGGTTAGGGTTAGGATGGGTTTAGGTCAGGATGGGTAGATTAAAAAAAGGATCAAAATGGGTTCAGGTGAGGATGGGTTAAAAAACAAGCCGGTTGTTAGATGGTCAATTTGGACCGCATCTGTGAGTAAAAAATTATCAAACGAAAAATGACACAATTGATTAATTCTTTATTTGATAATCTTTTTTTGGTTTGGTTATGCTTACATACATCTACAAAGGGAATTAACCGAACCATGATGTTTCTTTTTAAGTGCTTTCACACATGATTGGTGTGTTTGGCCAGTGAGTTGGTTTTTTTTGCCTTTGTTCTGTAAACCATTTTTTTAACTTCTCATGCCTGAGACCCACATGTTTCTGTAAGTATATTGAATGTTATTTCCACCTTAAATTTTTGTACGTAGATAACAAACATTTCAAAACACACTTATTATGCATTACCTGCGGATGATAAAACTCCCCCATCCAAGAAAGGCGACAACCATGGCAGCAGCTAGAACATCAAACACACATTTATCAACAAGAACCAGGAACCAACATTTTTCTAACAGCTGATGTATTGTGAATGCAAATATAAAACCCCCATCCCATTGCCAAGACAAAAATACCAAATGCTCGCGCAACGCACGATAAGCAGATCTCCGTGTCCAAGGTTTTGGAAGATATAAAGTGATAAGGTGGGATGTAGTTGTTGTCAGGTTTTGTGGTTGCTGGATTCTCCAGTTTTGATGCTACTGTGGTAGTTTTTTTTGGTGGAGTAATAGTTAGCTTCCTACTAACTCTTTTGGTTTTGTAATAAAAAATCACGTCCGTTTTAGTTCGACGTACTTTTTGTTATTTGAACCATTTGGGTTAGCGTGCCGCAATGCGCACGGAGTATAAAACTAGTTACTATAAATAAATGAATCCTAAAATAAAAGTTGAACTTCATTTAAAAACTAGCAACTATAGTACAACTATAGGTTTTTTGGGTTTGTTCGTAAATATAGCGCTTTGTATTAAAAAAAATGGTATGGTTTTTTGGGGTTTTTTAGTTAGTTTTTGGTTTTTTTATTTAAAGTAGTTTTCTAATGATCCATCCCTTATATATATAGGGTTGAGTTCATTTCAGAACTCTAAATAACTACAGAACTTTCAGAACTTCTAATAAACAATCATTTTATATATAAGTTTTTGTATTTAGGATCTTTTTATCGTCTATTATATGTATTTCTTTGATTACATACATGTTAAAAGTAGTTTACATATGTTTAATTGCTAAAATTATATATATGTGTCATAACTGATTACATATATGTAAAAAAAAAACTAGTTTACATATGTGTAATTATAAAATTACATATAAAAATGATAAAATTACTCTTAACATGTATCTAATCGTAAAAATACACATAATAAATGATAAAATTATGCTAAACATAAAAAGATTGTTTATTAGGAGTTCTGCGAGTTCTGTAAATATTTATGGTTCTGAAATGATCCTGGCCCTATATATATATATATATAGAGGCCGGTTAACGTACAATACCTCTTATCATACATTATGTACGCGATGCCCTCAGCCGTACGATCTTCAATCGATCAAACGCGGGCGAAACTAATTTAAATGATTAAATTAATCATTTTAATATATCTAAATCATACCAGGAAGGTTAAAAACGTCATTGCGAGGTCATAAATCTCTGTAATTGACCGATGATAGTTCAAAATCAAACCCTAAATCAAATTCAAAAACCTGAAAATCTTCTTCCCCAACCTCCCTTCGTTCCTTTTAGTGCGATATCGATAATAAGAACTACTAATTTGGGAGTTGTAAGGGTCAAACGGAAGAAGACTGACAATGATCGACCAACAATGGAAGAAGATGAACAGTAACACACACGCAGATTTTTCACATGCGATATTCAATTTTCCACATGCGATTCTACACACCCCATGCCATTTTTCACATTACCCCATGCTAGCCATTTTTTCACATGCGATATTCAATTTTCCACATGCGATTCTACACACCCCATGCCATTTTTCACATTACCCCATGCCATGTTTTCACATGCGATATTCAATTTTCCACATGCGATTCTACACACCCCATGCCATTTTTCACATTACCCCATGCCATTTTTTCATATGCGATATTCAATTTTCCACATGCGATTCTACACACCCCATGCTATTTTTCACATTACCCCATGGTAGCCATTTTTTCACATGCGATATTCAATCTTCCACATGCGATTCTACACACCCCATGCCATTTTTCACATTACCATATGCCATTTTTTCACATGCGATATTCAAATCTTCCACATGCGATTTTGTCCATCTACACACCCTATGCCATTTTTCACACTACCCCATGCTAACCATTTTTTTATATGCGATATGTATTGAATTCGCACCAGATCTACACCTGATCGAACGGCTGGGATGATCGCGTACGTATCGTACGATAAACGCATTTGTATTTTACTCTTTACCTATATATATATATATATATATATACATGTAGTGTGAGGTTCATTGGGGAACACTAAAAAAGTGGGGAACCGGGGAACACTCTTAAAAATTTAACTTAACATGTTAAAAATTAATTTTTTAAACATCTTTTTCGACGCTTCTCCTTATATATACTTGTAGAAGCATTTTTAATAAAAAAAATCAAAAACTAAAAATATTAAAAAAACAATTAAAAAATGGCTAAAAATTTTTTTTTTAGAAAAATTTTTTTTTTACTCGACTAGTTTCTCCTCCTTTTTATAAAGAAAAGCGCTGAAAAAAAATTTAAAAAAATATTTTTAACATGTTAAGTTAATTCTGTAAGATATAACTGTTTTTTAAACATTTTTTTATATTTTTAGTTTTTCATTTTTTTTATTAAAAATGTTTCTACTTGTATTTATAAGAAAAAAGCGCCGAAAAAAAATTAGAAAAATATTTTTTTTAACATGTTAAGTATAATTTTTAAAAGTGTTCCCCCGTTCCCCACTTTTTTAGTGTTCCCCAATGAACCCTCCCCTATACATGTATATATATATATATATATATATGTATATAGAGGCCGGTTATCATACAAACACTCTAATCATACATTATGTACGCTACAACAACAACCGTACGATCATCTCATTAAAAGCGCGTGTTTAAACAATTAAATTAATCAAATTAAAATTAATAAAAGAAACCGCCAAGGTTAGAATCGTCCATAGCGAGAACAAAACCCCTGATTATCAGCACACAAAAACTCAAAATCATACCGTAAAACCCCAAAAAATCAAAAGCATTCTCCTTCTCCAAAACATTACCTGCAACTCAGCGATTTCAACTACGATTCACTGCTACTCTCCATTGCGATTTCAACTACGATACCATGAATATTGAGAAAAGAAGCAAAGCAAACAACGACAGACCACAAGCGAGGAATATGAATCCAGGTATCTATTTACATTTGCGATTTAAAGTGTAATATACAGGGGCTTTAAAATCAAATGCGATTTTGTTTGTTTATTAACGTTTTAACTTAAACATATAGTTGTATAACATTATATATTGATAACATCTTCAATTTTGCTAGGGTTTATTGCAGGTATATTTATTTATTAGGTTTTGCATTTTTTATGCACTTGTCTTAATGATACTGATGGGTGTGCGATATCATATTGGATTTTGTTGTGGTTTTCATGACATTTGCGATTTCAAATGACAAAAAGCTAGTATGTAGAAGTTTTTTTGTTTTAGGTTAAATTAGATTTGCGAATTGATATGAATGCAAATGCGATTTTATATGAGAAGTTAGTTGTATTGTTTAGCTAATGCTTATGAAACAAATGCGAAGTCATAACTCATAAATGCAAATTGATAAAATAACACATGCGAATTGATGACTTGTTGTGCATGATTAACTGACAAATGCGATTTTGTTGTGCATGATTAAATTAGATTTGCGAATTGATATAAATGCAAATGCGATTTTATATGAGAAGTTAGTTGTATTGTTTAGCTAATGCTTATGAAACAAATGCGAAATCATAACTCATAAATGCAAAATGATAAAATAACACATGCGAATTGATATCTAACACATGCGAATTGATGACTTGTTGTGCATGATTAACTGACAAATGCGATTTTGTAATTGTTTTTAACTATAGCTTGCGATTTTGTAGAAATCGAATCTGATGAAGACTTTGAAGGACCAATATCAACTCTGATAAAAATTAAAAAGAATAGAAAGAGATTGGTGATTCAAGAAAGTTCAGAAGATGATGAATTTGTTAAGCCACCACCAAAAAAGAAAAAACATGAGAAGAAAGAAGATAAGAGAAAATCAAAGATACTCACAAAAAAACATTCAAAAAAAGGGCAACAACCTAAAACATACCATAGAGAGTTTTTCAAATACAGCAATGAAGCAATACTGCTGAGATGCCAACCTAACTCATATATGGATACTGTTAGAAAATTTTCAAAAAAACAGATAGATGATGTTAGGGATATGGGGTTTGGAGCTATTCTTGATATCAACATCAACCATATTTCGACACGATTGGCATATTGGCTAGCAAGAAACTTTGACGAGAATTCTGATGAGCTAAACTTGGGAAAACACAAAATAAAAATAACATCGGACACAGTTTTTGAGGTATTTGGAATACCAAGAGGGCCAAAGAAGGTTGAGATAATAGCCGATAAGAGGAAAGTTAAAAAGCAAGTGAAACTTGAAAAAAGTCAAGAACCGGGAAATGCTGTGAGGGATACATTCATCCACCAGTGGGAGGAAAACAGGAGAATTACCCATGGCTTAATTGCAGATACAATGGAAAATCAAAGAGACGGAGGGAGCCTGTTTAAATTAAACTTCCTAGTATACTGGATGACGTTCTTTGCGGAGATTACAAAGGCAACACTTGCAAATGATAGATGTTTGCTTGGTGTAGAAGAGGTTGAGGAAATAAAAAATCTAGATTGGTGCTCATTTCTACTCGACACATTACGTCGTACACGAGCAGGCTGGAAAAACTACAAAATACAGTTTGTGGGACCTGTTGCCTTTCTTACGGTATACATTACTACATTTAATAACACATTTAGAATACTATTTTGTTTTGTTATATAATTAAATGATCTTGCGATTTATACAGCTTCTGTACACGCATGAGTACAACAAGAGGCTTAACCTGTTTGAGAAAGCTGTGGAAATACCGGTTATTCGTTATATCACATCATCGGATATTGATATAGTCGAAGAACAAATTTCGGATAATGGACCTATATGGATATCAAGTGAGAGTGAAGAAGAAGAAGAAAGTGAAGAAGAAAATGAAGAAGAAAATGAAGAAAAGAATGAAGAAGAACATGGTCCTCCGGAGGATGATTATACACTACGACCACCGGTTGACACGATGATAAGCTACAAACGAAGGACTGCGCGCGCAGTACAAAACGAAGAAACCGGGGAAGAGCCAAAAGATAAGGAGAACATTGATGAGTTCATGGATTTCAGTTTTGAAATCAATGAAATGTCTCAGATGAACATTGACTTTGAAGTTGGAACGCAGACGCAGAAAATGATGGATTATTGCAACACTCCTGCTCAACTTTCACCGTCGGTATTCTATGACACAGCCAACGAACAACAACTAGAGGCTTCGAGAGCAAATAAAAAGGTAATGGTATAAAAATGTTAATTTAACTTATTTAACTTTATCAATTATATTTAACTTCTATACTGATATTACAGAATCTGTTGAAAAAGATGAAAGCAAATGTCAAAAAATACCTTAAAATGGTTCGAGATGTTCAAGAGATGAACAACTTAGTGTCAGAGGCAAAAACTAAGTGTTTTTGGGATGTTGAGGTTATGAATGCTTGTAAGGAGTGGGATCAAACGCTTCAGAATAATCCCATCTGTCTGCCACCTGAACCGGTTCAAGAGCATGAACCTGCAGCCTCTCCTGTTCAAGAGCATGAACCTGCAGCCTCTCCTGTTCAAGAGCATGACCCAGAAAACCCAGCTTCTGAGGTTCATCATGAAGTTGCTACAAACAAAGAAGGTAAAGAGGATGAAGAAGCACAAAAAGTAATATCCAGTGTTTTGCTTCAAATGGCATCAGAAGGTAACACATGCGAAATAAATATTAACACATGCGATATAATGTAAAAAATCACTAAAAATTATACATATGCGAAACCTATGAAAAACACATGCGATACTATCAAAAACATTTTAGCTTTGATTTCGCACATGATGTCATGTTACACCTGCGATTTTGACTCTGCTGTATTAAATAAAATAATTTTAATCTATAGGTACACTGCAACCAGATGATGGAGGAGTCACAGACACCCTTATTGCAAAAATTCAAACAGTGGAACCGGGTGTATATGCTTACCAAACAACTGCCAATGGTAATAAAAACCCTTTGATTCATGACAAAAATTAAACATCATAAATTATTGTATATCTTAAATTACTCTGGCATGCAGAAACTGGTGAAAATGAAAGTGTTGTCGAAGAGACAGTGAACTTGGCAGAATCTACACAAAAAGTCCAGGAAGAAGTGCCGGAAAAAGACCCCCAACAACTCGATACGGACGTTGAAATTGAAAAGGAAATGGAAACTGAATGCCCTCAGGTAACAACTGAAGAATTACATTCAGTTGAGTTGGTTTTGAGCATAGTACCAACATTGGTAGAAGATAAAGGAAAAAAACCAACTAGAGGGAGAAAAACCACAAAGCCAGATCAAGTTCCAAAACAAGTTATACCAAAAGGGTTAAACGAACTACTTTATAAGACAATAGAACAAGCTAAAATAAGAGGTGAAAAAAGATGTGCAGATCTTGGAGACAAATTTTGTTCACCTTACTGCAATAGAGTGGTGAACATGCATGAAGCACTCTTGACCCAAGAATTAAGTGTGATCCGCTTCACATTTGCTACCTTTGCAGGCTTGCAGTAAGTAGAAAAACATATATCAACAAACAAACATCTAATAAAAAATATACACAAAACAAAAAATAATTATTTATTTTATGCCTGGCAGAGAAGAGTTTTACAGATCCAAAACTGAGGTTGCAACATTCAAAGCTGTGTTTGAAAGCTTCTTCAGGGAACAATACGTAGCATCAAACGGAATAGATGCATTTGTAGATATTCTAAACCTTGAAGAGAAGAAAAGGGATAGAAAATCATCACCACACAGATTCTTCTTGTATTCCACAATGATGGTATGTTTTCATATACATTTTGTCATTTTAAATTTTAAAACATAAATGAATAATAATGATTTCGCAAACTAGTTCTCTCTAAATCGCATGTATTATGGCAGAATTTTTGCTTTTGAAACATTTTCATACTGTTTGTAAAATATCGCATGTGTTGTATATACTATTCGCATGTGAAAAAAATCAAATGTTTGCCTTTCTACCACTGTTGTAATTTCGCATTTGGTACATACACTATTCGCATTTGGTACATTGTTTGCATGGATTTTGACTCTGGTTACATAACATACAGCCGAGTATCTGTTACAACGAGGAGAAATACACAGACAACCAACGACTCAAAATATTTGCCTCTAATTTTGAAGACATGTTAAATAGATATGAGGTAAAAAAACTTGAATCGGTTGACCTGGTCTTTATTCCGGTACTTCAAGGTGACCACTTCTATGTCTTGTGCTTCAACTTGAAATCCGGCAAAATTGAGCTAATTGACAATTCAGCTGCAAAACAAGAGTTTAAGGAAAGATACAAGGAGCTTCCAGACATACTGGTAATACAAAACCCTATACTTATACAAGTTATATTTTTATGTAAAAATCTACTAACACAATGTTACAATGTTACAGAGAAGGGTATTGGTTTTATACCTAAAAGATGCTTTAAAACCAACACCGGCTATAGAACAACTTGCAACCTCAGTGATAGAAAGAAAGGAAATGGTTTGGAGGACGAAGAATAACGGCGTAGACTGTGGAGTGTATACGATGCGTCACATGGAAACCTACAAGGGGGACCAAAAACCATGGGTGACAGGATTTGTGAATGAAGATGAAGTAAACAACAGACAGAAAGCACAACTTGATCTCCTAAGGACAAGATATCTCAGCAAAATCATTCTATCAGAACACAACATGCATCGTCTAAAAATAATTAAAATGGCCAATGATTTCGACAAAAGGAAAGACAAAGAGAGGTATATGAAAGATCTGGATGTGATAATCCCAGAAAGGATGAAAATATATTTTGACAGGGACAATTAATGCTCATTTGATGATGTACTTATGTTACATATTTCAACTGTTTCAACTGCTTTAGTTCTCTTATTAATTTAGAATATATATTGGTGTTTGTTAACTGGCAATTGTGTTCTTATTTCGCATGTGTTTTGTATTAAAATCGCATGTTTCACATTGAATTATTAACATTTGCGAAATACAATTCCATTACATGACAAAAATGCTAATTTATTGGAACATACACCAAAAAAAAAAAAAAAAAACAGTTTATTCAAAAGATGAAAGAAACTCTATTTTCATCTTCATTGAGCATCTTAATATAGTTATTGCACCAGCCAACTCTTTCAACTGTTTCTCATCCCTCTCACCCAAATCCACCATAAACATAACTGCAATTTCTTTAAGACTACTCACTTGCATCTGGGATAACAAGTTCAGAATTTCTTGTCTTCTCTTCATGTTTTCTGTTACACGAGAAATGTTGGCTTCCAACATCTCTTGACAAGTTTGATCCTCTTGAATCTGTTGCTGAATCCTTTCCCTCAAAACCTGCTTGATACTTGGTTCAGAAGAAGAAGAAGAGGATGATGGTAGATCTGTCATTTTTTAAATTGGATGTTTTCAATAGTAATGAAAACATAAAATATATAATCAAAAAAAAAAATATTGATATGAATTATTGAAATCAATTATTGAACTGAATTATTTGATTTCAATAATTGAAACCCACTGTGCAAAAATAAAAATAATTACACATAAAAAGATTGGGGAATCAAGAGCTACAATTGATAAAAATCTTTAAAGTTTGCGAAATATCGAATTAAACTTGCGAAATTATATATCAAATTTCATTGTGTGCGAAAAGACTATATTTAAACTTGCGAAATTATATATCAAATTTCATTGTGTGCGAAAAGACTATATTTAAACATGCGAACTTATGCAACATATGCATTTCTTTACTAGTTGGATTATTTTAAAGCATCACATGCGATATATAAAAAGACACATGCGATATAGTAACACAACAATTAATTCCAATAAACACTTAACTTCTACCCCCTGTTTATAAATCTAATAAAAAAAAAACTACAAATGAAAAAAAACCCAAAACTCATCTAAATGACGAATCAAGCAGTTTCTGAAATAGCCGTTCTGTGTGGAATCAATCAAAACCCTACAATCGAATTCAAAAACGAAGAATACTTGAATGGAAACGAACTCCATAATTGACGGTTAGGAAACGAAGAATAATTGACGGGATTCAATGATTAGCTGTCGTAAATGTTAGATTATAATGTCTGATATACCCTTATTTGTTAAAATTGAATCAGGACACGTGTATGACTGCTGTTATAGCGTACATAATGTACGATAGTGAGATTTGTACCATACTCTTTACCTATGTATATATATATATATATATATGTATAGGGAGGGGCTCATGCCAGAACTCCATTTATTGTGAGAACCATGAGAACCAATGTGAACACAATCTAAAATAGCTAAAAAAACCTAAAAAAAACCTAACCCCCCCCCCCAAGCTAAATGCTAAAAACTAAAACCCTCAAAAAACCTAAAAAAAAACCTAATCCCCCCCCCCAAAAAAAAAAAAACCTAAACCCCCCTCCCCAAGCTAAAATGCTAAAAACTAAACCCCCAAAAAACCTAAAAAAATAAAAAAAAATTCTAAAATATTTTTTTTTATTTTTTTAATATTTTTTAGGTTAAAATCGCTACTTTTCGAAGCCAAAAATTTTTTTTTTTTTTTTTAAATTAAAAAAAAAAAAAATTTTGGCTTCGAAAAGTAGCGATTTTAACCTAAAAATATTAAAAAAATCAAAAAAAAATTTTGTGTGATTTTTAGCTATTTTTAGGCATTTTTTGTTGTGTTCATATTGGTTCTCGCGGTTCTCGCAATAAGAGGTGGTTCTCGCATGATCTTCTCCCTATATACATATATATATATATGTATATAGGGAGAAGATCATGCGAGAACCACCTCTTATTGCGAGAACCGCGAGAACCAATGTGAACACAACCAAAAATGCCTAAAAATCACACAAAATTTTTTTTTTATATTTTTTATAAAAAAATCGCTACTTTTCGAAGCCAAAATTATTTTTTTTTATATATTTAAAAAAAAAAAAAAATTTGCTTCTAAAAGTAGCTATTTTAACATAAAAAATATTTAAAAAAAAATTTAGATTTTTTTTTTTTTTTGAGTTTTTTAGATTTTTTTAGGTTTTTTGAGGGTTTAGTTTTTAGCATTTTAGCTTAGGGGGGGTTTAGGTTTTTGGGGGGTGGGGGAGGGGGGTTTAGGTTTTTTTTTTTGGGGGATGGGTGGGGGGTTGGGTTTTTTTTTAGGTTTTTTGGGGGTTATAGTTTTTAACATTTAGCTTGGGGGGGGGTTTAGGTTTTTGGTGGGGGGGGGGGGGGTTAGGTTTTTTAGGTTTTTTTAGCTATTTTAGGTTGTGTTCACATTGGTTCTCGTGGTTCTCACAATAATGGTGGTTCTCGCATGAGCTCCTCCCTATGTATATATACATATATATATGTATATAGAGTGTAGGACCGGTTTTCGACTCCGTAACGATTGCAAACCGAACGTGTGACGTGCGGAATCCGTACACGAATGTGACCGAACACACGACCGTACTATAAACGTGATTCTATTGATCGTACGACAATTACAAAGCACCGTGAATCACCTTGGAGCACTTTCTCTCTCTAGACTTTCTCTTTCTAGCTCTAGATCTCCAAAGCTCCAAAAATGGCAAAAGTCTTGAACTCTAACCCTAAGAGTTCTATTTATAGGTCAAGGGGCTTAATGAGATTTCTCATTAATTAAAATATTGCCACCTTGCCTTTTCCCTACTTATTACAATATAAAGTCTAGATTAGATCAGTTTCAGCTACGAATCGCCTTGACGGAGGAGATAGACATAAATGTAGCAAAAGACTCGCCCTTGGATATTGCCGTAGTCAATCTCGTAGCGTCTTGTCTTTCTTTCTCTCTCTCTCTCTCTCTCTGATTCGTCTTAAAGCTTTATCATCTCTTTAGCAACATAGACTCCCTCTTGCTCAAACAGAATCCTCATGGATCTGTCTTCAGCTTCAACTTCTCCTCCTTTCGATTAGAATCTTTTTCTTCAGGCTCCCCCTTTCTTCAAGCTTCCGTGCTATTGGGATCGACACCTAGCTTTCCGGATACAAGCTCCTTCAGGATAGTTACCTGGCACCTTGAATGCACGCTCCCCCTTGCGTTGAGCTCGTCTTCAGACTCCCCCTTAGACTAGGCTATCGGGATCGTAGTCTGGTACAACATCTGCAATTTCTCAAACATTTATAAGTAACCACATTTTGAACATCCAGGATTGAAAAACCTGGTACTCTCAGCATAATATATCGACAGTGAAAGCTTTTTAGAATTGTCTAGGAACCGTGACCTGCCCCTTAAAAACCTTTAATCAAGATCCTGGCTCTAAAATATAATAAGATGAATATATCCAGGATTGCTTGATTCTCTCCCCCTATCAACATGCTTTATAGATTTGGCAGTATTAAGAATCCAAAATCGAAATATAGCTCTTTACAACTGATTTTACAATTTAAGAATCCAAATCCCTCACAGTTAATCATCCAAGTCCAACTTAATGACCTTGGAGACTTCACAAACTGTTTTTTATTTTTGATTAAAACTTCAAGTTTCAAATAAATGAACTTGTTTTATTTTCAGAAACACGATCAGCATACTTAGATTTTGAAACTCAGCACTCAGACATCGGTTGTCGAAACTAAAGTGGAATCAAAATCTTTTTGTATTTTCTGAAATGTAATGCAGTAAAGTAATATTTACAAACATATTTACAGACAATATTTTTGTTTGAGTTCGTGTTAGAGGATCATATCAGTTTATGACAAATCACTAGTACCGTTGAGCTTTAAACACTTTAAGTTCTAAACGATTCACTTAGATTGTCAGTATACTGATCCACTTAAATTTTCACACAAAGTTCAACTGATTCGAGATACGGATTAATGTTTTAAGCACTTAAACATATTCGCGTGTCCCACCTCAGAATATACTCCCGTATCAAAATTCCCTAGATTCAGTCTTACAGGTGAGTATACCAATTTAATATCTGTATTCTGGGTTAGTGCGAGACCTTGAGAGCTCAGGTATGAACTTCCGTTCAGTCAAAGAGATGAAGGCTCGACTTTAGGTGTGTTCCCTTTAGGGAATCTTTTCTTCAACTGCAATTGATTCATATCCTTCGATATTTTTCAATTTTTGTGCAGAGGGTAAGCTTTTAAAGCGCGTAAAGTATTCTACGAGGTCTAGGCCATTGCTTCCGCAATATCAGAAGACCAGGTATAATACCCCAGATTTCAAACAGTATAAAGACCTAGTATCTCAGAATCAGGCAATCTCTCAAACAAGGTTTTGGGGGTTACCCATATATCCGAGAGATGTTCCCCACGAGATAAGTAAGTATTTGATATTTAGGTTTATATCTTGAAAACAATCTACTAAACGTGTAAAAACCTACTGGCATATCATCAGTGAGACCGTTTATCACATTTTAGCATTCCATTTCTTTAGCGTACTGTGATTGTCTACTGATGTACTATCATTTCCTCTTTTTACACAAAACTCATTTTTGAATTTTATCATGTTTTTGGCTTTTTCAAATTTTCTAATGTTTTTGGATTTTCTGAAATTTTTCTTACTCCCCCTAAAATTCAAAACCATTTAAAGAAGATTTGACAACCAGATGTAGATAGCTTTGTCTCGCTATCCATTTTCTGCTTCTCATGCACTGTTTTGCAGAAAATATAATGTACCCCCATGATTTACAACACATTCATATTTTACAGTTTGAAAACCGTTTTTCAATCTTGTGAAATTAATCATGTTTGTTCCGCCGTGAGGGTTTCAGCATCTTCAATCAACATATTTTTTGAATTTTTTATTTTTGACAAAATTAAAAAAAAACATATTTTTGATTTTTTAAGTTTTTGACAAAATAAAAACATATTTTTGGTTTTTTTAAATTCTTCAATTTTTAGGGTTTTTGAAATATTGATTTATTTATTTACAGAAATCAAACAAACTCCCTGTTTAACAATTGCAGGGTCCAGCAGCCTTCTCCTCTCCTTGTGCCAGGCAGCTCCGATTTCCATTTTCATAGTCTTCAATTTTCTTGAGCACCTGCACATTCAACTATTGAATTATTTGAACAATTTAGCCCAGGTCTGTTTGACCTTAGGCATTTCAACACAAAATGCATCCTTTAACTTCGGAAATTCTTTATCATTTTGTACAAAGACTTTGTCAATTTTGACTTCAACTTTTTCGTCATTTATCGAAGCAATTTGTTTCTTAACAGACCATGTTTGACCTTTTGGAGTACCTCTTTTGTAAATATGTGAATCTTTTCGAACATTTTGATTTTGAACAACAACTTTTGGTTTCCAAAACTGGTTTGGTTTTGTTGCATCAACAGTTGTTTTCCAACTTTGTGTTGTTCTAAGTCTGGGTGTCACTGGTTTCAATGTTTGTTGTGAGTCAGCCTTTGACTTTTCGGCTTCCTAGTTTGCTTTGAATCAAACTTGGTTGACTTCTGATTCACAAGATCAGATTTTTGTTTTTCAACATCATCGGACTTCTATGCCTTCTTAACATCAATAGGTTTCAGATTTGGACACTTGCGTGCAAGATGTCCTGTTTGGTCACATTTAAAACATGTTCTTTTTGAGACATCTTTGACCTGTTGTTGTTGCTTTTTCTGAGCATAGAACTCTGCATTAGACTGTTGTCTAAATTGGAGTTCTTTCTCTTCCTCGGAACTTATTCCGTGAACAAAATTAATCTTTGCCTGATAATTTGGCGTTTCATTTTGTTTCCAATTTTGTTTCTTTTTATAACTCAACCCAGCCTTGATGTTTTTCTTCTTGAAACCAGGTTTGTTATAAGAAGTTTTGTGACATTTTCCAACAAACTTTGGAATTTCAGATTTTTCAATTTCAACCATTTTGAAAACTTTATCAATCTTTTCTGAAATCACATTCTGAATCGGGAATACAATATCTAAGAATAATTTGTCCGATCCAATCATGGTATAAACCAATCCTTTTGAATCATCATTCAAATTTTTCTTAGATTTTGAGTTTTTCAGATATTCTTCATGAAAACTACCTTCATTTTCATCATGTGATTCAGATTTACCTGTTTGAACCGACTCTTCTTTCAACACACTTTCAACGACCTTACCTACCACCTCTGAATCACTTGAATCATCAGATTTGGAATGGGTTACGTCAATGTTATCTGGTAATTGATCGACCATGTTGAAAGCTTTTTTGACTTTCTCATCATCATAAAATGCAAACTTTTCCGGTGGAGGAACTTGATGATACTCAGAACCAATACCCTTTTTGTTTTTCTCAGAATCATCATCACCCGGTTTTATATTGAAAATTCTTTCAAGCACATATGATGAAACATGATAGCTTTTTAATTTGTTGTTATCCTGTTCTAAATCAGCTATTTGACGCTTCAACTTAGCAACATCCTCAATATAAGAATTAACAACTTGTTGCTTTATTGAATACTGTCTCTTTAACATATCAGTTGTTTCAGAACACTATCTCAATCTAGATTGAACAAGTTTCATTTGACTCTTCACATCTTCATATGACTCTTTTGTAATGTGATAGGCCAATTTTATTGAATCGTATTCCTTTTTCATTTCTTGACATGCACTTTCTTTTTGTAAACACTCTTCTGTCATTTTCGAAACCTTTTCTTTCAAAATCTCATTTTCTTTTTCTAAATTCTTGCATTTTTGTGTCAGCTTTTCGTCATTATCTTTCAAAACTTTTTCGTTTTCTAACAGCTCTTTGCATTTATTTTTGAAAACTTCTTCGATTTTAGTAAATTCTAAATCTCTTGTTCTGAACTTTTCGTTTTTTTCAGTACAAGGACTGCATGTTTCCATGCATTTCTTGCACTGTTCAACATTTTTGTTTAAGATTTCAGAATCGATTTTTACCTCAGTGATTGGCACTTCGACTTTTTCTGCTGTCTCTGTCTGATCAGCATCTTTCTTCTTTTCTTCACCAACACCAACATCATCACCATCATCAGCATCCAATTTCTCTATATTTACTTCTTTTTCTTCTTCTTTCTTCTTCATCTCTACTTCAGTCTGCTGTTTTTCACTAACAGCTTTCTCTTCAACAACTTCTTTTATCACCTTCTCTTCTTCTTTCTCATCTTCCACTTTCTCCTTTTTAGCAACCTTTTTCAAATCATCAACTAAATTCTCAACATTCTTCTTCATTCTTTCTTCATCCCTCTTTTTCAAACTTGATGTCATGGCATCTCTGATGATTTTATCCAGCCTTTTCTTATAGTGTTTATCCTTTTCAACATTTGAGTAGTATTCGCCGGATAGAGGAATTACTGCAAGAACTTCATCAAAAACCACTTCCTTTGGATGAACGACTGGTTCACCATTCCTGTTTACATAACACTCTCGCTTCTTGTCCCATCTTTTATTGCTTCTTGCTTCTTCATACTCTATTTCCATATCCTCAATTCTGTATCCAACGATACATCTTTCTCTGTAAGTTTTTTCTTTCAAAATCTCTTCTCTTGTTCTCACTTTCATTTCAGCCATGATTTTATCTCCTTGAATCACATTGATCAAACAAACAAACAAAAGTGATTAGATTTAAAAATTATCAAACAACTGAATAGGACGGGTAACAGATCGAGTGAGTCAACAAAAGTCAACAGTAACAACAATCGGGTGACAACGGATCTGGTGGGGAACCGTTCGGGTAACAAGGTTGCTCGATCGGGTGACAGCGTGCCTTGGATAGGGTGGCAACTCGATCGGGTGACACTGCTGTCCGATCGGGTGGGAATGTTGTCCGATCGGGTGGGGATGCTGCCCGATCGGGTGGGGATCCGATACTTTGACACTCACCTGTATCACAAACAAAATGAAATGATTAGGATCGGGTGGCAACTCGTTCGGATTACCACTCGATTCGTTGCACCTTAAACTTGAACAAACAAAATCCTTTGAATCGGATTGTGACCCGATCGGGTGGGTCAACAAGGTCAAACTATAAATGAGATGTAATGAATAGGGTGAGATGTCGTTGAATCGGATTACCGCCCGATCGGGTGGTAATCCGATCCGGTAGCTGTTTGACTTTTTGACCTCATCAATGAATTTTTATTTTCAATAAATTCTCACATGCAAACTGACAACATCTTTTGACTATCAATCCAAAATCACATGCAATATTATTATCGAATAAGTATCTGCCGACAAAAACTTTGAAAGATGATATGTAATAGGGCCGATGAACTTTATTGGGTCAACAAACACATGCAGCTGACTACAATTAAATCTTTCAATCTTATTTGATCGTTATCGTTAATATCGTTGACTTCAGACTCACGTGAACTTTGACTTAAATGAAATGGAACAAGTGAGATTTGAATCGGATTGCCGCCCGATCGGGTGGTGATCCGATCGGGTAGGTCAACAAGTCAACTTATGCAATGGATAGGGTGAGAACTTTGAATCGAGTGGCAACTCGATCGAGTGGAAACTCGATCGAGTGACACTAATTGATATGCAAAACAAATAAGCCTTTGTTCTTTGAATTGGGTTGCCGCCCGATTGGGTGGTAATCCGATCGGGTAGGTCAACAAAAGTCAAACTTTAAAATGCAATGTAATGAATTGGGTGGTAACCCGAACGAGTTGCCACTCGATTGATGGCACTACACGACAAAACACTTTTCAAGTTTGAATCTATACAAATCTTACCAAATAGCACATGCAAACTGTTATCATGTGGCCGACAACAACAATTGAAAATATAATTCTATTGGGCCGCAAACTTTGATTAACTATCTTGGGCCAAACAATGATTCAATCAAGCACATGGGTTGTAACAGTTTTAAAATAGTCAACAATTATCACATGCAACACTTAGTTAATGGCCGACAAAGTGTTTTGATATAAAATGTGATAGGGTCGTTAATATGAATCTATCTATTCAAGTACATCACGTGACTACTGAAGTATGTTATTAATGAATCCGGGAACTGTTGACTGAAAATTTGACTTTAATGAAATGAGAGAGGTAAGATGAATCGGATTACCGCCGATCGGGTGGTAATCTGATCGGGTGACAGTCAACAAAGTCAGCATCTACTAAAAAGCAATGGAACGAGTGGTGAGATATGTTGAATCGGATTACCGCCCGATCGGGTGGTAATCCGATCAGGTGATAGTCAAAGTCAACATTTTACTAACAAACAATTGCAATGAGTGGGACTTGAATCGGATTACCGCCCGATCGGGTGGTCATCTGATTGATGAACATCAAGAACAATGACAACAGCAACAGTTAGCATATTCTTAACTTTTTCAGACCAAAAATTTTAGATTTCTCCAAAACGGCTTAGAATTAAATTCTGAAAATTTGTAGGCTTGTAGATCAAGTATTTTCGCACATAATATCCAAAAATCAGCCGATTTTAACCGTAAAAACCATGTTAATTTTGCAATTTTCGGAAAGAAAGTGTAGAAGATAGAAAAATGATGAAATTTGACAAATCTGGATGAAATTTGACTCTGAATCTGCTGAATTCGTGTGCGAAATTGTGTGTTTGATCCGTGCAATCGAGCTCCTACTCTGATACCACTTGTAGGACCGGTTTTCGACTCCGTAACGATTGCGAACCGAACGTGTGAGGTGCGGAATCTGTACACGAACGTGACGGAACACACGACCGTACTATAAACGTGATTCTATTGATCGTACGAAAATTACAAAGCACCGTGAATCACCTTGGAGCACTTTCTCTCTCTAGACTTTCTCTCTCTAGCTCTAGATCTCCAAAGCTCCAAAAATGAAAAAAGTCTTGAACTCTAACCCTAAGAGTTCTATTTATAGGCCAAGGGGCTTAATGAGATTTCTCATTAATTACAATATTGCCACCTTGCCTTTTCCCTACTTATTACAATATAAAGTCTAGATTAGATCAGTTTCAGCTACGAATCGACTTGACGGAGGCGATAGACATAAATGTACCAACATATAGGGTAAGGGTCATGCGAGAACCACCCTTATTGCGAGAACCGCGAGAACCAATGTGAACACAAAATAAAATCTAAAAAAATCAAAAAAGCACTCAAATTTTTTTTTTTAATATTTTTTGAAAAAAATCGCTATATTTCGTTACAAAAAATAATTTTTTTTTTCCCGAGTAACAGGTTATCCATGCACATATCCATATGTATTATTACTTCAAAAAATTCGGTAATACGTTATCAGGAATAGACAATTGCACTTTAATTTACAATACCATCTGTAATACACTACTTTTTACATTACCAATATTCAAATGCACATATGCATTATTAGGTATAACTATGATATATCGTGTTTTGGTACAAAAAGTTTGTGATTTTGAATGGAGAAATGGGCCCATATACATGTTTTTTGGTTAGTTATATCTAGTGGTTGATGGTTTGGTTATAGTTGTCAATTTATGATGTAATATGTTGATTGGACGGTATAAATGGTGTTTACATACATGTAATAAAGTGAAAATATTTGTAATGGTATTGTATTATGGATGGTAGGAGATAATGGTAGTGTATCACGGATGGTATGATAGATGAAAGGGAAAGTGTTTTCAAAGTAGTGTACCAAAACACCTTATTTCATGTTGATACATATAGATGCACATGTGCATTTATAATATTGGTAATGTAAAAACTATTGTATTACACATGGTAGTGTAAATGAAAGTGCAATTGTCTAATATTTGTAATGAATTACGGAATTTGTCAAAGAAATGACAAAAATGCACACGTGCATGTTTGTGTATTATGGATGGAATGATAGTTGAAAGAGAAAGTAGTGTACCAACACACCTTATTTCACGTTGATACATATAGATGCACATGTGCATTTCTTATTTTGTTAACGTAAAAAGTAGTGTATTACACGTAGTAGTGTAAATGAAAGTGCAATTGTCTTATATTTGTAATGAATACGGAATTTGTCAAAGAAATGATACAAATGCACATGTGCATGGATAACTGTGACTCGGAAATTTTTTTTCCTTTTTTTTTTGAATTTTTTTTTATTATAAACGAAATATAGCGATTTTTCCAAAAAAAAAATAGTAAAGAAAAATTTTTGGTGGTTTTTAGATTTTTTTAGGTATTACTGTTTGTGTTCACACTGGTTCTCGCGGTTCTCGCAATAAAGGGTGGTTCTTAACGGATCCTTCTCCTATATATATATATATATATATACACCACCCTTATTACGAGAACCGCGAGAACCAATGTGTACACAAAAAAACACCTAAAAAATCCAAAAAACCCACAATTTTTTTTTGTTTTTATTATTTTACTAATAAATATCGCTATATTTTGTTAAAAAAAAACTTTTTTTTTTCGAGTAACAGTTATGGATGCACATGTGTATATTTATCATTTCTTGGGCAAATTCCATAATATATTACCAGTAGTAAAAAAATTCCATTTTCATTTACACTACCATATGTAATACACTGCTTTTTACATTACAAATATTAGAAATGCACATTTGCATCTATATGTATCAACATGAAAAAGAGTGTTTTGGTACAAAAAGTTTATGATTTTAAATGATGAAGTAGGCCCATATATATGTGTTTAGTTGATGGTTTAATTATATTTGTCTCTTTATGATGTAATATGTTGTTTGGATGGTATAAATGGTGTTGATGTACATATAATAAGGTGAAATATTGGTAATAATATTGTATTATGGATGGTAAAAAGCAATGGTGTTGTATTACGGATGGTAGGAGGTAATGGTAGTGTAGTATGGATGGTATGATATATGAATGAGAATGTGTATTCAAAGTGGTGTACTAAAACACGTTATAACATGTTTATATATATAGATGCACATGTGCATTTCTAGTGTTGTTAATGTTATAACAAGTTCATACATATAGATGCACATGTGCATTTCTATTATTGTTAATGTAAAAAGTAGTGTATTATGAATGGTAGTGTACACGAAAGTGCAATTGTCTGATATTTGTAATGAATTACGGAATTTGTCAAAAAACTGATACAAATGCACATGTGCATGGATAACTGTTACTCGAAAAAAAAAATTTCTTTTTTATTTTTTGAAATTTTTTTTATTATTGACGAAATATAGCGATTTTTCCAAAAAAAATAGTAAAATTTTTTTTTTTTTTGTGTTTTTTAGATTTTTTTAGGTATTTTATTGGTTCTCGCGGTTCTCGCAATAAAGGGTGGTTCCTAACGGATCATTCTCCTATATATATATATATATATATATAGATGGTAGGGTTTATACGAGAACCACCTTTATTGCGGTAAACGCGAGAACCAATGTGAACACAACAAAATAACCTAAAAAAACCTAACCCCCCGCCCCCCAAAAAAAAAAAAAAAAACAAACCCTAACCCCCTTACCAAGCTAAATGCTAAAAACTAACACCCCCACCCCCCCCCCCAAAAAAAAAAAAAAAAAAAAAAAAAACCCAAACCCCCCCTCCCCCCACCCAAGCTAAATGCTAAAAACTAAACCCCAAAAAAACCTAAATAATCTAAAAACACACAAAAATTTTTTTTAATATTTTTAATGAAAATTCGCTACTTTTAGCAGCCAAATTTTTTTCAAATATTTAATTTTTTTTAATAACGAAATCCAGCGATTTTTCTTTAAAAAATAAAAAAAAATTGTTTGTTTTTAGGTATTTTTGGGAGTGTTTACATTGGTTCTTGCAATAAAGAGCGGTTCGTAAATGATCCTTCTCATATATATATATAGGAAGATGATCATGAGAAAACTACATCTAAATAAGAAAACTAACTAAAAAAGCCTAAAAGTAGCTAAAAAACATACCATTTTTTTTAATTTTATAAAAAAATCGCTACTTTATATATATAAAAAAAATTCAAAATTTTTTTTATTATACTGCACATGTGCATTATATGTGTACTACACATGTGCATTATATCTGTATTAGTGCACATGTGCAATACAACGAATTTTTTTTTCATAAATAAAAAATAGTGATTTTTTTATAAAAAATTGTAAAAAAAATTGGTATGTTTTTTAGGCTTTTATAGTTAATTTTTTGGTTTTCTCATTTAAACTAGTTTTCTCATGATATATAGGGGATGGATCATGAGAAAACTAATTTAAATGAGAACATTATTAAACTAACTAAAAAAGCCTAAAAAACATAACAATTTTTTTTACAATTGTTTACTAGAAAATCGTTATTTTTTATGTATATATATATATATATAATTTTTTTTGTTTATATATATATATATATATATACAAAATTTTCTTTTTTACAATTGTTTACTAATACGGAAAGCCGAAACCACTTAACCCACCCCCACCGTCACCCCCCAAAAACCTAAACCCCCCCTCCCCCCCCCCCCCAAAAAAAAAACCTAAATTCACACTCCCACCAAAAGCCTAACCCCACCCCAACCGCCCAAAAACCTAACCCCCCCCCACTAGGGCTGGCATATCGTGTATACCCGTACACGATAAGACACGATACACGAAATCCCATACACGAACACGACATGATAACTTATCGTGTCCTTCTTTTCAAACACGAACACGACACGATATACACGAAAATTACCTGTTAATACCTGTTAACACGACTGTTCGACTGTTATACACGAAAATTACCTGTTAATACCTGTTAACACGAACACGACATGCTATCTGAGAGTTACAGAGGGAGTTTAGGGGTTTTATTTTTTGAATTGAATGAGGAATGAAAATATAAAGGAATTAAGGAACCCACACGCACATGGCTGATGAGTTTTATTTAATTTAATTTAATTTCTTATCGTGTACTAACGGGTATTAACAGGTAAACAGGTATTTAACCTGTTTATACACGAAAATTAACAGGTAATTTTGTGTCTACCTGTTTGGTACACGATACCTGTTAAGGCCATACACGATACTTGTTAACTTCGTGTAGGTTCGTGTCGTGTATTCGTGTAAAATTGCCAGCCCTACCCCCACCCCCCCCTCCCGAAAACCTAACACTAAACCGTAAACATAAACCCGAAAAAAACCTAAACCCTCCACCCCCACCGCCCGAAAACCTAAACCCCCCTCCCCCCACACCCAAAAACCTAATCCTAATCCTAAACCTCCAAAAAACCTAACCCTAAAAGTTAAACTAGACTCAAAAACTAATTTTAAGCATGTAATGCACATGTGTAGTAAAAAAAAAGTTTGAAAAGTTTTTTTCATACAAAAAAATTAGAGATTTTTTAATAAAAAAATTGTAACAAAATTTTTTGGTATGTTATTTTTAGGCTTTTTTAGGTTTTTTTAGTTAGTTTTCTAGTTTTCTCATTTATATATATATATATGTAGTTTTCTCATGATCCTCTCCATATATATATATATATATGATGAAGAATGATGAATAGCAACTTTATTTTTATGATAATATGTAGTTTTTTTTATTTTTTATTTAATATATTATAATAGTTTTTTATTATATTTACTTTTAATAACATATTTTTATTTTTTCTTCTTTAATTTTCCTTTACCAGTTAATTTTTTTTTTTTTTTTTTTTTTTTTTTGTAATAACTAGTTTTTAGTACCCGCGCGTTGCGCTAGACTGTGAAACCAAACAAAAAATGGACGTAAAAACGTTGAACCAGACACGTGCGTTGCAAAATATTAACTCGTCAAATTTAGACCAAAACGTAAAACATTATAATAGTAAAGAAATTTAAGTCAAAGCATTACCAAAACTCACCTAAAAGGAGGTTGTGCAATGAATGTATAAAGGGAAATTTAGATAAATAAGTGTAGGTTATGCAATGAGTCAAAGTACTATAGTCATACAAATTTATATAAAATTGAATAGTAAAAGTAACTCACACAACTATTTTACAAATTAATATAGGGGAAATTCTTTAATCTTCTTTTAGAACATATATTAATTTATCTATAACTTTGATACTTGTTTAATAATTCATGTTTATAACTTTTTTTTTTCTAAAAACTTAAGTATGTAATTGTGTTTGATTTTTTCCCCTGACATTCCGTTATAACTTTTGTTAGAAACGAAGTTGTGCTCAAAATAAAGTATTTATTTGGTATCATAAAACGGCATGATGATAAATTAAACCGTTCTAATGGTTTGTTTTTCTAAACAATATGCTTTATTTTCAAATGATGTTTGTTTTACATTATCATTTGCTCGGTTTCGCCGCAACGCGCAACGTAAAATAATCTAGTTACTATTAATGGCCACTCTAAATTAATATAGATAATATATTAAGTTAAATTAGTACGATAAATTTATAAATGAAAATACAAAGCAATTGAACATGTGACCTAAAAACGAGCTCATGTGACTTGGAAAAAAGTTAAAGTAGCTCAATTATTTAGAAAAAGGACCACACGATACGTACGAGTTTTTACATATAAATGTAAGATCGCCATTCTCGACCTTATCCTTTCATCGATATTCAAGAGTTTCTGCATGTGGGATTATATAAAGTAGAAAACAAAATGTTATGAAAAAAATAGTAATATAAAAAATGGTTTTGACATTGACGTGTTGATCAGTTCTGTTTAAACTAAATGGAAAACATGAATAACATACCTGTTATGGCATTCAAAGCAGAGGAGAATCCAGTCAGAGATCCAGCCATTGAGTTCGACATGCTTGTCAAGTTGATTCGGTTCCTCCTTAGGGTGTAAAGTAATGATGGTGATGATAACCGAAAGTAGGGTAAGAATTCGGTTAGAGGGAGAGAGTCACGAATTGATGTTAATGAGGGTTGATTGATTGTGTAAAGTGTGTAACCCTTTAACTCTCTAATAAGTCCCTTATTTATACACCCAAGAGGAAACCTAATTAGTCAATAAGGGTAATATGGTCCATCAACAATTACCAACTAATTATAATAGGTTATTAATATATTTTGATATAATATAATATAAATGATTATATAGGCTACAAGATTAAATACTAAATAAATAATATTTAATCTAACATTCTCCCACTTAGCCAAGTAATCATTTATCATGAGTATTAGGTAAGCCTGGCCAGGAGTTAACACTCATTTTAGCTTTAAACCAAGAACTATAGCAGAGAAATACAGCCGTTGAATCATCATGCGACTCAGGACCCCCATTAGTCATACTATAGCCTCAATTTAAAACCTAACAGTTACGATCAAAATACGCAGCCCTTTAGCGTCTGATTTGTATTTATATTTGTCTATATGTCATTACACCGGCAGAACATATATTAGAGACATACAAAATCAAACTGAGGAAATTTTATTAATTAAAACATAAGCTAGTACAATATGCCATTAAATAAGGTCTTTAGTAAGTCCCATATTCGATACATGTTCTTCGAAAACTTTAGGTGGGAGACCTTTAGTCATCGGATCCGCAAGCATATCTTTAGTACTAATATACTCAATACAAAGATTATTTTCCTCAACTCGTTCACGTACGAACAAGTACTTCGTATCAAGATATAAACCAGCTCCAGTCGAACTGTTACTGTTCGAGAAACTAACGGCAGCTGAATTATCACAGTAAAGCTTCAATGGTCTAGAAATGGAATTAACAATCTTGAGTCCAGTGATCAGATTTCTAAGCAACATTCCATGACAGGTTGCGTTGTAAACAGCAATGTACTCTGCCATCATTGTGGAAGTTGTAGTTAACTGTTGTTTATGACTCTTCCATGAGATAGGTCCGCCTGCTAACATAAAGATGTAGCCCGAAGTGGATTTCTTGTCATCTTTGCATTTTGCAAAGTCAGAATCAGAATAGCCTACCACTTCTAAATGATCACTTCTTCTATAAGTCAGTTTATAGTCTTTCGTCCCTTGCAGATATCTAAGGACCTTCTTAGCTGCTTTCCAGTGATCTAGGCCAGGATTAGTCTGATAACGACCTAGCATTCCAGCAATATAAGCGATATCTGGGCGAGTACAGACTTGAGCATACATCAGGCTTCCGACTACTGACGCATAAGGTATCTGGCTCATTTGCTCCTTTTCAACCTCTGTTGTCGGACACTGGAATGAACCGAAAACATCTCCCTTAACTACTGGAGCGACGGAGGGTTTGCACTGTTGCATGTTGTAACGTGTAAGAACACGATCTATGTAAGTCTTTTGAGACAATCCTAAGATCCCTTTGTGTCTATCTCGGTGAATTTCGATGCCAATGACGTAAGAAGCATCTCCGAGATCCTTCATGTCGAAGTTATGCGAGAGTAAACGCTTCGACTCATGCAACATGTCTAAACTATTACTTGCCAGTAAAATGTCATCTACGTAAAGGACAAGTATAGTAAAGTTACTCCCACTCATCTTGAGGTAGGTGCATTGATCCACTTGATTCTTCATAAAACCTTGCCTCTTCATGACTTCATCAAACTTAAGGTACCATTGACGTGATGCTTGTTTTAACCCATAAATGGATTTCTTCAACTTACAGACTAGATGCTCCTGACCTTCAGGTTTAAAGCCTTCAGGTTGTTTCATGTAAACATCTTCGTCTAAGTCTCCGTTAAGGAAAGCAGTTTTGACGTCCATCTGATGCAGCTCTAAATCAAAATGAGCTACTAGGGCCATGACGATCCTTAATGAATCTTTACGAGAGACAGGTGAAAACGTCTCTTGATAATCAATTCCCTCTTTCTGAGTGTAGCCCTTTGCAACCAATCTCGCTTTGTAGCGTTCAACGTTCCCATTCGGATCCAGTTTTGTTTTGAACACCCATTTACAACCTATAGGTTTGGCACCATTGGGTAATTCGACTAAATCCCAAACGTCATTTTTCTTCATGGATTCAAGCTCATCAATCATTGCTTTGTTCCATTCAGAAGACTGATCACTGCTAATGGCTTCATTATAAGAGATAGGATCATTGAGCTTTCCAGCATCCATTTCAGTCAGGTAGGTAACATAATCATCCCAATTAGTAGGCCTTCTTTGCCTAGATGACCTCCTGAGTTGATTATCGGGTTCAGCGTTGTCTTGGTTTTGAGCGTTTGATGTGCCTTCGTTGTGAGGTATAATGGGTTCTGATTGTGGAGATGGATTTTGTGCAGTGACTTCAGGTGCAGTTGCATGGGGTACAAGAGGAGTAAACGGAGTAATGATAAGCGACGAGTCTCTCCCCCCCGCGTCTTGTACTTCTTGCAATTCTTCGTAAGGGTTGGTACTGCTCCCACTGACCTTAAAATCCTCCAAGAACGCAGCACGCTTGGTTTCAACAATACGGGTGACATGGGAAGGACAATAGAAACGATAACCCTTCGAATGATCAGGATACCCAATAAAGAAACAGGTAACTGTTTTAGGGTCAAGTTTCCTTAGGAAAGGATTATAAAGTTTTGCTTCAGCAATGCAGCCCCATACTTTCATATATTTAAGACTCGGTTTCCTTCCTGTCCAAAGTTCATAAGGAGTTTTAGGGACAGACTTAGAAGGAACTCTATTGAGTATATGAACAGCTGCTTTTAACGCTTCAGTCCAGAGGAATAATGGTAAATTAGTGTTGGCTAACATACTGCGCACCATGTTCATAAGGGTACGATTTCTTCTTTCAGCTACACCATTCTGCTGAGGTGTACCAGGCATGGTGTATTGGTTCACAATCCCCTGGCCCTTACAAAACTCATAAAATGGACCAGGAGCTTGACCCACATCAGTATGTCTTCCATAATATTCACCGCCTCTATCTGATCTCACAACTTTAATCTGACGATCTAATTGCTTTTCAACTTCAGCTTTATAATCTTTAAAAGTTGTTAAAGATTCAGATTTCTCCTTTATAAGATACAAGTACATGTAACGAGAATAATCATCAATGAAAGTGATAAATGAAGTATGTCCTGTTATACCAGCAATTTGATAAGGACCACTAATGTCAGTGTGAATGAGTTCTAATAAATTAGAGCTCCTAGTGGCACCTTTCTTATTTGCTAATGTCATTTTGCCTTTGAGACATTTGACACATGTTCCAAAATCGGTGAAATCGAGAGGAGGTAAGACTTCATCCTTTACGAGACGATTTAATCGTTCTCTTGAGATGTGGCCTAAACGTTGATGCCACAACATAGATGAAGTCTCTAAGTCTCGAATTTGTTTCTTTTCTATCTTTGTGAGTGATTCATTAATATTATATGACAACAAAGATTTAGAAAAAGTATCATCTAGTTCTAATCTATAGAGACCACCATCCAGAATGCCAGTACCATAAACAACGGAATCATAGAGAATATAGAGTTTGCGATGACCATGGGAAACAACAAAACCGTCCATGTCTAACTTTGGTCCTGATACAAGGTTCCGAGTTACCTCAGGAACATATAAGGTATCATAAAGTTTAATACATAAACCAGTTTTCAAAAATAATTGTAATGTTCCTATGGCCTTCACTTCTAATTCCCGATCATCCCCAACTTTAAGTGTTCTTTGGTTTCTTCCCAGCTTCCGGATTGTAAGGAATCCCTGAAGTGAATTGGTAACATGTACCATAGAACCAGAATCAAACCACCAAGAATTAGCAGGAACATTTAAATTAAAGGACTCAAGTATCATGAAAAAATCGTTACCTTTCTTAGCCAGCCACTCCTTGAAGTCAGGGCATTCCTTTTGCTTATGTCCTGTTTTCTTACAGAACTTGCAGTATGGTTTGCCTAAGGAGTTCTTAGAGCTGGAAGGTGCACTTGTATTAGGAGTTGGATTTGGCTTGTGAACCTTAGAAGCATCCTTTCTTGGATAATTGTTCTTCCTCTTCTTTGAGCTGGAGGTGGTGAAGTTAGCAACATCAGTATGGCGATCCATCTTCATACGCTCTTCCTCCTGCACGCACATGGCGATCAGCTCACTCATCGTCCATTTGTCCTTCTGAGTGTTGTAATTGATCTTGAAAGCTTCATAGGACGAAGGAAGCGAAGTGATGATGAAGTGAACAAGAAAACCATCACTGATCTCCATCTCTAGGCCCTTCAACTTATTGGCCATGTCATGCATCATCATGATGTGTTCGCGAATGCCGCTCCTCCCATCATACTTAGTCGTCACCAGCTTGAGGATAAGTGTGCTAGCGTGTGCTTTTGATGTTCCCTTGAATTGATCCTCCACAGAAGCCAGATAGGTTTTAGCATCTTCAGAATCAGGAATGGCCCCTCTGATTGAGTTATGAATGGACTGCTTCATGAACATGAGAGACATGCGGTTACACCTAGTCCACTTATCATGGAGTAACTGCTCAGCAGCAGTACTAGTAGCAGTAAGGTCCGCTGGCTTATTCTCTCTTAGAGCATAATCAAAGTCCAGCAGCCCAAGAGTAAGCATGAGGGCATCCTTCCAAGCAGCAAAGTTATCACCAGTCAAAGGTGGAATCCCTTGATTGGGTGCTGATAGTGGAAATAAGATGAGCAAGTTATGATACTAAGAAAGAAGTCTTAATGTGATCTAAGGGTATGTTATACTAAGGCAGGCATAAGTAATGACCATTATAATTATGAAGCTGTGATAATGTCTATTACTAACATCAAAATAATAGACTTAGTAAAATTCTATTTAAATGAAGACAAATCAGCTTTGGCCAGAAGTGTAATCATTTAAATATGTGTGCAAAGTAATTGTGACAAATCAGCTTTGGCCAGAAATGAGACAATCACTTTAGTTATGCACTTGTCAAGTCATGCTAAACATAAATGAATTAAATCAGCTTTGGCCAGAATTAAGACATTTCAGGTTTGTAATGCATACTTAACATAGCTCTTAATAATACTTGAACAATAAATAGATGTATTAAATCAGCTTTGGCCAGAATTAATACATCAAAAGCTCATTCAAGTTAAGCTATTTTGGTTTTGTAAAATTATCTGATTCTGATTAATTAAGTAAGTAAGTGTTAACAAAACCAAGTATTTAATAGCAAACCACCTGTTAGCGCGGATCGAACTTAGTTTCGATTCGCAATCTCAGTCTCGAGTTGTGATGATTATGGTTGCGAGTCGCAATCTCAGTCTCGAGTTGTGATGAGTGCGGTTGCGAGTCGCAATCTTAGTCTCGAGTTATGATGATCGTGGTTGCGAGTCGCAATCTTAGTCTCGAGTTGTGATGAGTGCGGTTGCGAGTCGCAATCTCAGTCTCGAGTTGTGATGGTCATGGTTGCGAGTCGCAACCTTAGTCTCGATCCCACTGTTAATAGCTGTTTTGTGATAATAACAGAAACTCGATTTTTAAGGGATTGTGGGATAGTGTTTCTATTTTATTTCTGATCTATACTTATCAAAAGATTTCGAAATAATAACTGATTATTATTTTTAACAGTTTTCGAAATTTCTAATTAAGATCAAAATTAGAAAAAACACCCACTAATCCAAATCATATTCCAAATCTTATGGAATTTTCGAGTTTCTTAGAACATAAATGATGAACCCTAAAATAATAAATCATAATCTGGGATCCGAAACCTTAAATTTTATGCTTTTATTAACAGATTTCGGATATTAGTATTACCAATTATGATTTCGAATCAAAGATAAACATGGTATTCCGAAAACAGTGATTTCGGTGCCATTTAAAAAACGAAAACAGCCATGAACTTAAGGCTTTAAAATAAAACTGTTTTTCCTTATAATGATCCCAGACTAATGGATACGAAAAACGAAACTGATTTATCAACATATGCTCTGATACCACATGTTGATCAGTTCTGTTTAAACTAAATGGAAAACATGAATAACATACCTGTTATGGCATTCAAAGCAGAGGAGAATCCAGTCAGAGATCCAGCCATTGAGTTCGACATGCTTGTCAAGTTGATTCGGTTCCTCCTTAGGGTGTAAAGTAATGATGGTGATGATAACCGAAAGTAGGGTAAGAATTCGGTTAGAGGGAGAGAGTCACGAATTGATGTTAATGAGGGTTGATTGATTGTGTAAAGTGTGTAACCCTTTAACTCTCTAATAAGTCCCTTATTTATACACCCAAGAGGAAACCTAATTAGTCAATAAGGGTAATATGGTCCATCAACAATTACCAACTAATTATAATAGGTTATTAATATATTTTGATCTAATATAATATAAATGATTATATAGGCTACAAGATTAAATACTAAATAAATAATATTTAATCTAACATGACGTGTATATATATGCACAAAACGTTATAAACGAGTTGGGTTCCCGCGCTACGTGATGGGAATTTGGTCGGTTTCATTTCTACTCATTGCGTGTTGCGTTTGATCAGTTTTACGGTGCATGCACTCTTTATATCAACCGAAAGAGGAAACATAAAATATATATGTTATATTCGAGCCAGCTCAGTAACGCACTACACGTTGGTAATACTCTTAGTTTTGTTTCGGCCTTTTACGTTACATGTACACACTATAACAACTGAAAGAGAAAATTCTTAGAAAAAATATATTTATTTGAGTTGACTCGGTTTATATTTATTTGACCCAACTCGGCTTCGAATAAAATATAGTGAAAATTGCACTTTTCATCCTTTACGTTTTAGTGTTTCTACAGGCGGTGTCCTTTAAGTTTAAAGAGTACATTGGCTGTCCTTTACGTTTGCACATGATTACAGCCGGTGTCCTTTGTTCCAAACGCAGTTAAGTTTTCTTGTTAAATGCAGTCATGTGTCACTTACCAAATGTCACAACCCCGTCAATGGCTGAATCACGGGAGTGCGACTAATTGAGCACATAGTTTCAAGAGAAATACTACTTCATGCATTCATTTTGATTTTAAATAAGTAAGCCTATTACAAAAGTTCGCTTTTAGTGCTCTTAGGAATGCATTTGTCTTGGGTCTTCGAATTGTTGTTACCTGAAAAACATAATTAAAAACGTCAAGAATAATGTTGGTGAGCAAGTAGGTTTAGGACACAAGGAAACAAGAGTTTGATAAAATATAGTTGTAATTTGCATAATATTTTTATGTTTCAATAACACTTGCAAGGGAAATGTGATCTAGATGAGTCCACAACAACCAAACCTAATGACTGCGTTTTTGCCCCACATAAGTGATCATGCCTTATCACGAGGCCTGAAGTTTCCGTTTTAGGAGTTAAGCGTTCAATATAGTTGTAACTTGGTTGACGCGTCCAACAAACGAGAGAATGGGGGTTGTCTACCCCTATAGTACTATCTATAATCCACAGGCTCAATCCATGAGTTAACTGGACGTGTGTACCGGGGACTTAAGTGTGATGTGATAAATGAAACTCAAACAATTAAGATTTCGAGTATCAAGCATCAAGCATATAAACATAAAATAAGTGATTCATAGTAAGTTGTAAAGTTTGCAAAGCATGTTTCTCCCCCAAATTTGTTAAAAACAGTAAAAGGGGCTACGAGAACTCACCTTGCTAGTAGTAGTACGTTGTATTACTTGAAAGTGTGTAACAAGATAGACCAAACCTACTCCTATAATATGGAGGACCTTATTAAGATCTATTTGATTTTTGTATGCTTAAGAACGCGACAGATCACTGGTTGTATTTTTTTATAATATGCTATATATATATACCGTTGGAATATTGGGTCTGATTTGAAAAGTAACAAAGATAAATAATATTTATACAACCTAATCTCATATTAGTATAATATAACTTGTAAAAATTAAATAAAGTTGTCTCAACGGGTTGAAAGTCCTATAAGTATGTTATATATTTAATTGTGATGTATCGCAATAAATATTTTTTTTTTTGGAAGGTGATTTTCTCTGTACAAGACCGAATTGGTCACCGGGGTCATGTCGAAGACATTCTCCCGTCAGCCCCGCTCTTACGGACGCGATGTTTGATCGGGCCCCGGCCGGTGCGCAAGCTGACCTCCGCCCGGAAACCATACTGCCCCCACACGAGAGACTCGCTGGGGTAACAGCTGGGTAAAACCGGGTTGCCCTCAGGACCGCACCATGCCTCGGTAGGAACGATCCATCATTGGGACGTCCCCCCCCCTAAAGCCACTAGTGGGAGTCGAATCGGTGACCTCCCAAAGGAGGAGCTGACCGACATAACCACATTGGGACAAACCACTGGGCCACGAGGAGGGGCAAAATATTTTTTTTTATGAAAACATTCAAGGAACCAGGAACTTTTTAGGTTGTAACCGAAAAAGCAAGTTAGTATACATATAAATATATCCTAACATAAAACTTAAAAATAAAGTTACATGATTGTTTTTGTAGTGTAAGTAGTAAAAGCCATGTGTACACAAATGTATATAACCTCATACTTAGATTCATTCAGGTTGTACTTTTACAAGATTCCCAATATATTTTGTTTCTTTTAAAATAAGAATACATGATACTTATATTTTACCAAGAACTATCACGATAACCACCTTAGTAAATTATTTAAAATAATTACCAAATATATAAAGGTTACACATTTATGCATCCTCGTAAAGCTTATATATAAACATAATATTAGAAGCTTTGAAAAGTAAGGCTAAACCATAAACGTTTTTATACAATAAAACATCTACTGAAACCTTAAAGAAACTACCATTGTTTATACATATAAGCAAAATGTTTATTTGTTTGTAGGGTATTAAATAAGGTTTTGACTGTAAGTCCCGTATAACCGGATCTTTCAATGATATCAAATCTAATCTTGTGAGAGTGCGGAAACCAAACACAAGATGATTCAAGATAAACCGAAAAATATGAAAACGAAGAACAAAGAACAATACCGAATCACTTTCAACACTTGCACACGATTCTATTACTTGAATAAGCAAAACCGTCTAGTACAAGTGTCCTACACCACAATCGAATCGCCTCCCCTTATCTTTTTCTCTAGAATTGTGTAACTAGGAGGTTCCAAGAGGTTCCAACCTAAAAACAAGTTAGAAACTTGTTTATATACATAGACAAGCCCAATTCCCTACATGGGCTCCCCTTGGGCCTGCTTGGCCCACATGGCCTAAAGCTTGGCCCAAGTGACTTATAAAGGTCCAAAACCTAATATAAACTAACCCGGTAAGACCCAGTTCGTAACTATAGCCTGTTGTGTTAATTTGATGCGTCAGTCTCACAATTTAGGGCCTAACAATCTCCCCTAGACTGATGCCATCAAATTGTCTTCATAGCATGAATTCAGCAACGTCTTCAACGAAGTCTATGGTCGTCGCTATGCTGCAGATGTTGTGGAAGTTCTTGACTTCTGAACTCTCAGCACTGGGTCTCTTTCTTCAGCTCTTGTAGTCAGCTTCATACTAGGATCACGATCAACATTTGCTTGAAAATCTTGTAAAAAAGAATGTGAGAGGAGGATTCTCAGCAGCTCTTTTCTTGTTCGATCTTTATCTTTCAAGCAGGTTCACGGTACTTCTTCAAATGTACTTTCACTGTCAGGCGGCATTTCGTATCCGGTTCTTCTGACTCAGGTACATCTTGTTATTGTGCTGCTTCAGGCTTTGTCAGCAACTAACAGCATCTCAGTCTTCATCAACCCCTGTTCTTGATTGAAATCAAGTTCTGCACATGCTCACAAACTCAGAAGCAAACATTTCTTATGCAACAGGGAGAGTACCATATGAACACTAGGTACATCTAAGTACTTATACTCGGATTTCACAATTTAAATTCTTTAAACTTTTAATGATCAGTCAAATCTTCAAGAACGGTTACATTTTTAATTTTAAGAAAAACAAATAGACACTCTATTTTTGGATTTTCAATTTTATAGAAAAGCAAGACACTATTTTTGTATTTTTTAATTTTTTTAATTTTTTTTTAATTTTTAAGAACTAAAAACAAATAAAAACTCAAAATATAAACAACTACCATAATATACAATTACAATTGCAATGGGATCAAAATTCGTTCTCAGGCAGACTAAGGAACACTTTTCAGTACGAGCCTAATCAAACTGGTCTATGCGATTGCCAATATGTTTGTCCACTTAAACTTTAACGCTCAACTTTCAATTTTTCAACTTCGTGATATGCTTAAGGTAATATTATACTATTATACCCGTGTGTCCCATTCCAAGGCATACCCCTGCGATCAAGGTAAGCACAACGATTCATCGTAACAAGTGAGTATACTGATGTTATCCCTTTTGATTTACAACGTTAGACCATTGGTGACAGGTCAGTACTTTCGTACAGCAGAGCGACCAATGATTTTGTCCAACAAGGGCGAGGAAAATACCATTTTGGTACGAATTTGGCTCTTTGAGCATTGGTAATTTTCTCATTTTGAGATTTGATTCCTTAAGGTTTTTGTCCTCTTTGGGATCTTTTAAGATATCCTGACTGTGTCTAGGTCTGCATATAATCTGGATGCAACAGAAGGACAGCCAAGATATCCCCGGATGATTCAACAATATAAAGACCCGAAACCTCAGATGTTGGCTATCAATCAACGCAAGATTTAAGACCATAAAATCATACGCCGTTGGTATGTTACCCACATGGTACATAGTTCGTTATGTTTATATCACTTGGTATCCTTTATCATTTTGAGCGTCAAGCCTATCGACATATCGCAAGTAGATCCTAGTCTTTTCAGCTATGGCACCTTACATGTGTTAGTCAAACCCTTTAATACGAACATTTATTTCACTTCCCATATCATGCAATATATCTTTTTGGCTTTTTCATTTTTCTAATGTTTTTGTATTTTCTCATTTTCTCCCCCTAAAACAATGCATATATACAACAAACTCTTTTTATATTCTTCTGAGTTTTCTCCCCCTAAACTCTATATCTATCTATATGTCCCCCCCCCCCAAATTTGTGCATAAATCTTGTATTTTTACGCAAATTTACCATTTACTAGAGAAAGGACAATTTATATACAAAGTAATGAACGAAGAAAGAGAAAAAATATTTTTGCTTAACCGTTCCGTCATTAGATTGAAGACTAATCAATATTCAAATCAAAGTACTGAATTTAAACGGTACCTTTTGCTGATCTTATCTTACTTCTCTAATCTCCTCCAAAGGAAACATATCATCTGTAAAAAAAATTTGAACTTTTTGCAACAGTGAAATGTTACCCGTTTTTATCTCTGGAACAACCGCTATCAACATTCCAGAGATTGTCAATAGCTCCTCCTTAGTTATTCCTGAAAAGTAAGGAGATTAGTAAGACATTGGTACCCAGGCCATCGTGGTCCTGGGATTTCCTGAAGCATCAAAATAAGACACTTCCTTTAAACATAAGTCCCCTTTAGTTTCAAGGATTGGAAACATTGCTGCTTTGGATTTGGGTTTCCAAATCTGTTTCGGTTTAACAAACGTGTTCGTTGCCTTCAGTTGAGCAACTTTAGCTGATTCAGTTTTAGAAAGACGTTTTTGTTCTTGAACAGCCTTGCGTTTGTTTTTAGCAGCGTTCCAATCCCCATCAGAAGGTTTAACCTTGGGATTCACATTATTCATTGCCTTAGGTGATGATACCTTCATCGGCTTGGAATGATTGTTATCATTTGGTGTAACCCTCTGATTTCGCATATAATAGGGTACATGGGGACGCCGTGTGCAGTTTCTAGCAATATGATCCGCAATGCCACAGTTGTAGCAAGTTTGTCTTTTCATCGGAAAGACGTTTTGAGCAGCTTGATTCGCTCTAGCAGGTCCTGAAGGACAAACCGGTCCTTTTTGCGCTGGATGCGCCTGCACATTTCTCTTAGACGAAGACGAATTGGGGTGCTTGTATTTGTTGTTTGCAGAAGTCTTGTTGCTCTGAACACCATTCTTCGTCTTTTCTCCCTTATTGGAGCTTTCAATCACCTTGTCAGGAGCCTTATGAGATCGTGATTGTCCTGGTGAGCAGACTTCTTATACTCTCGACTTTGATCTGCTCGTTTTGGCTCCTTTTGTGTGTTGTGAACCGGCTAACAAACATCAGCACAAGAGTGAGTATTGGCATTTTGTTGCACGTTTGGATGATGAACACAATTTCTAGCAATGTGTCCAGGAATTCCACAGTTGAAACATGTCTGTCACTTCAATGTATGGAGATTCTAAGATCCAGCAGCAGTAGCTAATCTGATGGGTTTAGATTGCTTTGATTGCTTTGCTTGTGTTGCATGTGCCTTTTCTGAGTTCTTCTGTACCAACGGTGTATGATTTCGCGAGCTCCCTTCATCATGTTTCTCTTCTTCTGTATCACCAGACGAAACTGGTTGTTTCGGAGTCGACACACCTGCATCAGGGGAAACACTAGACAAAATGTTAAAGGATTTGAACAAATCAGCATAATCATATAGCCAATCTGGACCAACTCTAGCATCCGTAGTATTTTCTTCGAGCCATTCAATGTTGCACGACTCAACGACTTTCTTGGTTACTTTATTGTACACTCTATAGGAGGATCCTTTAGCATATCCAATAAAGAAACATTCAATCCCTTTGACCTCAAACTTCCCATTAGTGTCCATGAGCAACAAGACACACGGACAACCAAAGTTACGGAAGTGTGAGACCGAGAGTTTACGTCCTTCCAGAATCTCGTATGGAGTTTTCATATGACGTTTGTTTACTAAAGCATGATTCTGGATGTAACAAGCCGTGCTAACTGCTTCGGCCCAGAAGAAACTAGGAAGCTTCGAGTCGGCCAGCATGGTTCGTGCCACCTCTATAAGAGTACGATTTCGTCTCTCAGCCACTCCATTTTGTTGTGGAGTTTGTGGTGCACTGTACTGTTGTTCGATTCCCTTTTCTGCACAGAATGTATCTAAGGTGATATTCTTGAATTCTGTGCCATTGTCTGATCGAATTGCTTTCACCTTTGTAGTAGCTTCATGTGGGTAACATACCAACGGCGTATGATTTTATGGTCTTAAATCTTGCGTTGATTGATAGCCAACATCTGAGGTTTCGGGTCTTTATATTGTTGGATCATCTGGGGATATCTTGGCTGTCCTTCTGTTGCATCCAGATTATATGCAGACCTAGACACAGTCAGGATATCTTAAAAGATCCCAAAGAGGACAAAAACCTTAAGGAATCAAATCTCAAAATGAGAAAATTCCCAATGCTCAAAGAGCCAAATTCGTACCAAAATGGTATTTGCCTCGCCCTCGTTGGACAAAATCATTGGTCGCTCTGCTGTACGAAAGTACTGACCTGTCACCAATGGTCTAACGTTGTAAATAAAAAAGGATGACATCAGTATACTCACCTGTTACGATGAATCGTTGTTCTTACCTTGATCGCAGGGGTATGCCTTGGAATGGGACACACGGGTATAATAGTATAATATTACCTTAAGCATATCACGAAGTTGAAAAATTGAAAGTTGAGCGTTAAAGTTTAAGTGGACAAACATATTGGCAATCGCATAGACCAGTTTGATTAGGCTCGTACTGAAAAGTGTTCCTTAGTCTGCCTGAGAACGAATTTTGATCAAGCTACCATAATATACAATTACAATTGCAATGGCACAGAATTCAAGAATATCAATCAATGGCACACAATTTTGATCAAGCTACCATAATATACAATTACAATTGCAATGGCACAGAATTCAAGAACATTTATGATTTTATGGTCTTAAATCTTGATTTATAAAGAGGGACATATAGATAGATATAGAGTTTAGGGGGAGAAAACTCAGAAGAATATAAAAAGAGTTTGCTGTATATATGCATTGTTTTAGGGGGAGAAAATGAGAAAATACAAAAACATTAGAAAAATGAAAAAGCCAAAAAGATATATTGCATGATATGGGAAGTGAAATAAATGTTCGTGTTAAAGGGTTTGACTAACACATGTAAGGTGCCATAGCTGAAAAGACTAGGATCTACTTGCGATATGTCGATAGGCTTGACGCTCAAAATGATAAAGGATACCAAGTGATATAAACATAACGAACTATGTACCATGTGGGTAACATACCAACGGCGTATGATTATATATGTATATGTATATATATATGTATATGTATATATATATATGTATATAAACACTAATGTGGGAACACATCTTGCAATAATACATGACTTTCCGGACGCTCTAATCACAAAATTGTCCATTCGGCTATAAATATAGCAATTTTAACTCGTCCGAAATACTAATTCAACATTTCCGAGACTCCAGAATTATAACAGAATAATGCTTAGTATCTTAAAACACTTTGAGGATATCAGTGGGGTGTCCGAAACATAAACTTTCGGTGCTACGTCGCAACCTACTGTACGATGTGATCTTTTGATGCAGCTAAAGAGATTTTCTAAGGTGTAAAATATTAATTAAAAAATACATGGCTTTAGTTTTTGGTATTTTTAAGTCTTTTTTCTTATATTGTGTTAGTTGCTTTTTTTCAAATCAATTTTTATAACTTTTTTCCTTATGTTACATATATGATACCCCCCACCACAAATGTTACGGTACATTATAAGGGTGTAAGGGCACTCCTTTAAGTGGGGAGTGCCCTCTCTTACCCACAGCCAATCAGCACGTGCCACGTCAGCTCCCCACTTAACTCTCCCCACACCTTCAATTTGATGGCGGCACTCCTCTCTTGGGGGACTTGCTTTTTTTTTTTTGTTTTTTATTTGTTTTAATAAAAAAAAGGGTCAAAAATTACAAAACTCCATCGGTGAACACAACCCGCACACCACACCCCGATTTGGGTCACCGAGGGGATGGCGACGGTGTTCCCGAGCGGGGTTCACACTCACCGCCCCCCTCCCCGAGGGCGCCCCATTCACCCTAACATAGCCTGTAAAGCATATTGTCATACTTGTTCCCAAAAAGCAAAATTCATTTGTGGATGTAATCAGCAACACTTTTACTTTTTTATTTTTTGATACATTTCTTAGAGTGACATAATATGAACCAAAGAAAAAAACACAAATTAAGGGTGCTATATTTTGAGCGTTGTGGTTAGCTGTTTTTTTATGTATATTTTAATTTTTTACATGGGAACTTAGATGTACCATTTTCTTTCAGGGAAAAGATCATATAGGAAGTTTATTTTGGCTAGGAAGTGTAGGAAGCAATAGGATTAGGACATGTGGCAACATTTAAAATAAAGAAAAAGGGTATTTTAGTCAATCCAACCCTTTCTTCTTCCTTTTCAATACCCAGTAACTTCAAAACCCACCATCTTCAACCATTTCTTCACTTTCTATCTCAATAATCACTACATTAGAGTGCGATTTTCATCACAAATCAATGATTCAAACACCCGATCAACGTGTTCTTCAGCTTTTTTGAAGAAAACCCAGTTTAATTTCATAAAAAATCTCGTTTTTCCGGTGATTTTGGAGATAATCACTCGATTCGTTCGATTCGAGCGCTGATAAGTGTTTCAATCATTCAAACTTCGTCAATTGTTGAAGAAATCATTTAGATCCATGTAAGAAATTCTTTAATTTCATTTTTACGATCTGGGTTTTTGATTTAGTCATTGCGTTTTACGATCTTGGCGGGGTCCGGGGGCAGCGCCCCTGGTAGCGGGGTCCCAGGGGCGGCAGCCCCTGGCAGGGTCCAAGGGGCAGAGCCCCTGGCTGGGGTTGAGCTGCCTCTGGAAAACTGCATTCGTAGACAGTGTTTCTGGTTCTGTAAACAACAGGTTCTGGTCATTGCGTTTTAGTTAGATTCTGGTTCTGTGAACAACAGTTTCTAGTCATTGTGTTTTAGACAGTTTCTGGTTCTATGAACAACAGTTTCTGGTCATTGCGTTTTAGACAGTTTCTGGTTCTTTGAACAACAGTTTCTGGTCATTGCGTTTTAGAAATAAAACATTTTTCAAGTTTTTATACTCATTGCGTTTTAGGTAAACACATTTTTATGTGTATTCAGTTCATTGCGTTTTAGAGAGAACAGTTTTTTTTTTGTGTTTTTAGGCCATTGCGTTTTAGAAATAAGACATTTTTATGTGTTTTCTAGGCAATGCGTTTTAGAAATAAGACAATTTTAAGTGTTTTCTGGTCATTGCGTTTTAGAAATAAGACATTTTTAAGTGTTTTGGGTGCATTGCGTTTTAGGTAAAACACATTCAGTCCATTGCGTTTTATAAAGTACACTTTCTTTTGTGTTTTTAGGCTATTGCGTTTTAGAAATAAGACATTTATTTGTGTTTTCTGGTCATTGCGTTTTAGAAATAAGACATTTCTTTGTGTTTTTTGGTGCGTTGCGTTTTAGAAAAAGTCATTTTTTACGTTTTTTTTTTCATTGCGTTTTACGCAACTGGGTTTTCTCCATTGCGTTTTACGCAACTGGGTTTTCAAATTTTTTTTCGAAAATATAGCAATAGTATACTCGTTTTAAAGATAAAAAAAACGCTGGTTTTTTTTGGTGCAATTTTTATAAAAAAATAATGTCGTATGAAAAAGTTATTAACGTTTAAAAAATGGGGGGGGGGAATTGGAGGAGAGAGAAACTATTGTGCTTGATTGACTAGAATGCCCCTAACAAACCCACGCGCCTCTTTTTTTTTGCTTCAATTTCATTCATTTAATCTTAGCCCTTGATTAATTAAATGGATGGTCAAGATCACTTCCTAGCCTTCCTAGCCAAATAAACTTCCTATTGTATCTCCACACTTTTCTTCCAACCTGTTTTTGACATGACCAACAACATCTTTTCTATTTTTTTTTTCTTGAATTAGATTTTTCGTTCAATGTAGATGTAACCGGCAACAACTTTACTATTCTGTTTTTTGTAACATTTTTTTATCCAACATAATAACAAGGTGTCTCATAACAAAGGTTACAAGGTGTCCCATTATAATAACAATAAACAAGTGTTACACTTTTTATTTTTGTTGCACCAAAGAGGGGAAGTAAACAAGATGTGTTACAATTTTTTTCTTCAAAGTAGCTGAAAAATAAACATATGGGGAATACTAAAGTTTAACCTACATACTTTTTTGTATGCTACACTATTTGAAAATGGTTCGCCATCAAACAACTTGATTGTTTGTACTTTCTTTTTCGTACACACTTTTTCCCACTCCGTTGCTTATCTTCACTATCCGCCGGCTCCAAAAAGGTTTATTAACATGTTACAATATACAAGATTCCAACAATGTAAAGCTTTAAATACATAGTTTTTGTGTACATATAAAGAAACAATACAAACAAATGTAACTTTTTTTTTTTCAAAACAACTTCTAACTTTATTTTGTTTACATTTTTTTCTCTTAGAATGTGAAGTTTTTTGATATATTTTTTGAAATTGTGCAGCAAACCAAGTAACATTTTTTCATACAAAGTTTTTTTAACAAACTTGTAAAACCACACAAATAATGTTTTACTATTATTCAATACCAAAAAAATAGGAATATATACTTTATATAACAACACGCACCCATCTATTTTTGGTCAAACTAACTTCTATCCCGTTTTTTGTTACATTTTCTTCTAAATGTGAACCTTTTTTATACATTTTTTTTTTAAATTATATGGCCTGACAAGTATCCTTTGTATCAAACAAAACATTTTTTTAACAAACTTTAAATTCACACACACACACAAAAAAAAAAAAAACATTTTTGTTATTCAACACCATCATACAAAGTTAAAAAAAAAACCTTTTTATTTATATATATCCATATCCTAATTGTTACATTTTAATAAAAATTAACTTTTTTTTAGAATGTTTCATGTTTTTAATGATCCAAGTAGTAAATTATGTAACATTTACACTTTTAATGACATTTTTCGTAGACTGGTGTTGCATTTTCATAAATATTTAGGTGTTATATACATGGTATACATTATCACACACACCAGCCCTTTTAACGAGTATACATGACATGTTATTAAAAAAAATATCACATCCTTTTGCAGCAATAAGTAACATTCCATAACATTTAAGTTGACACGCTTTTTCTAGTATAATATACATTGTATAGACTGTCACATCCCGAGGAAAATCCACAGTCATCCTAACAGACAACCTAAGCTATCACCCCTTTTCGACCGAGACTTCTTATCAAATTTCGGGACGAAATTTCTTTCAAGTTGGGGATGATGTGACAACCCGAACTTTTGCGACCTTTTAGCTAGTATCGTTATGTTTCATCTGCCAGTATACGTCAGGGTATGGGTGCATTGTGTTAAATTTGTGTGATTATAGTTGATGTTTATTTGAATGTGTTTATGTGATGGTTGCATATTATATAGATCAATTACTACGAAAAACCCAGTCGCACAACTCTGATCATGTCGCACACCCTCTCTACGGCCGCACACCTCTCCTTGGCACAATGGGGTGTCCTCGGCTAGGCCCAGCCCATCTTGGCCCGAAACGGAGCCCAAGCAGGCCCAGCCTGTACCTCGCAAACATAAAACACATACATGTGTTGTGTATGAGTTTTATAACCTTAAAAGGGATGAGATAGCAAACCCTATCACTCCCTTTTCCTCTCTCGGCGTCAATGGCAGTTGCTCTCCTCGAAGCCTTCTTTCGACCCTAAACACCTTCAATCGCATCATCTAGACGGGTAAGTGTATTATCACGATTTGGTTTTGAAATACATGGCTGCTCTAGACTAGTAAGTGTATTATCACGATTTGGTTTTGATATACATGGCTGCGTTTATTTTTTGGAGTATTATTTTGATTGTTAAGAAACCTGCTTAAACTTGTCTGAATGCATGATATATGATCTGATTTAATAGGGGTTGATATGATTATGTGAACCTAGGGCTGATTCGGTTAGGATGAGATGAAAACGGAAAAAGGATGTAACGACTACGAGTGTTCATGAACTAGTGGAATGATGAGTAATCAATGAAACAGTTTTGATTTCTTGTATATTGTGTTTATCCGATTTGATTTGTAATCATACGTTAATGTTTCGGTAGCGGCTAGTATAACAACCCAAAAGAAAACTGATACCATCGAATTATTTTCCGACACCCTAATATATTTTAAATTATCCCAATATGTCTTAAAACACACCCCATACGTGAAAACGGACCCCAAATACCTTGAATATTATTAAAAATCAATTTTTTGGGGTTGTCGCAGGCCGCGTAGACCCCTTAGGGATCTTACGCGGGCCGCTAGAGATCACAAACGCGGCAAAACCTTGTGCTGACACGTGTCCGACTCGTGTTGAACCTACTAGGTGACCCGGATCACCTACGCCGTTGACCATCTTTGACGCGGGCCGCGTAGCCCCTTGGCTACACTTTACTCGGGCCGCGTAAAAGTCAAAATCAGCCCCTATATAATGGGAGCTCGGGCTTCAGTCTCAACTCGCTCACATCTTTCTCTCTCACTCGAATTTTCTGATAGTAGGCATTATACTCGGGTATAATACCCCCCTAAATAACGAATTTCTGCTCCGTTTTTAGTATCATAACCCCTGGATACGTATTAGATACTCTGCCCGATTGATCTAGGGTTCCGTAACGGCTGTCGTGATTCTGCCCGACGTAGTCGTTGGAATGCCGTCTTGGGGAGAGTATTACTAATGTTAAAATGGGTTATTATACTAACACGTGTGCATTTGTGTAAATTATAGATTGTCACAAGGAAACCTTAAAGGATAATCTATGACAGCAATGTGAGTAATCTCCTTTTTGCAAATTGTTTTTACAAAACCTCACACGATTAATTATATATTAAGCAGTTATTGAGTATTTGTAAGGATACAATTATCGTCGGTATGTTGGGGTTTTGTATACAAAATTAGTTACTGCCTTGCCAGGAGTAACTTTTCCACAAGTCGGGTTTGACAGTACCGTGGGTGGTAAATGGTATGACTTGGAAATAAATGCGTATGTGCATTGACTACCGTGAATTAAACAAGGTCACGATTAAGAACCGGTACCCATTATCGAGAATTGATGATCTGTTCGATCAACTTCAAGGAGCTCGATTTTTCTCTAAAATCGATTTAAGGTCAGGATATCATCAATTAAAGGTACAGGAAGAAGACATTCCTAAAACCGCCTTTCGAACAAGGTATGGTCATTATGAATTTACTGTCATGCCATTTGGTTTAACCAATGCCCCAGCCGCATTTATGGACATGATGAACCGAATATGTAAGCCATATTTGGATAAATTCATAATTGTTTTTATTGATGATATTCTCATCTATTCTAAAAGTAAAGAGGAACATGCAAAGCATTTACACGCACTTCTATGTCTATTAAGAAAGGAAAATCTTTATGCTAAGTTTTCAAAGTACGAGTTTTGGTTAGAACAAGTACAGTTTCTTGGACATTTAGTCAACCATGAAGGAATTCATGTAGATCCAACAAAGATCCAGGCGATTACCAAATGGAAAACCCCTGAATCACCAACCGAGGTTAGAAGTTTCTTAGGATTGGCAGGTTATTATAGAAGATTTATTCGAGATTTTTCTAGAATAGCCATTCCTTTAACCAAGCTAACCTGTAAATCCATTAAGTTTGAATGGGGACCAAAGCAAGAAGAAGCCTTTTGAATTCTTAAGCAAAGATTAACCCATGCACCCATACTAGCATTACCAGAAGGAACTGAAGACTTTGTAGTCTATTGTGACGCTTCTAAGTTAGGCTATGGATGTGTGTTGATGCAACGCCAAAAGGTTATAGCTTACGCATCTAGACAACTTAAGAATCATGAAGAGAATTACTCAACCCATGATCTTGAATTAGGAGTAATAACTTTTTCTTTGAAAATTTGGAGACATTACCTTTATGGTAGTAAGTTTACCATATTCACTGATCATAAAAGTTTAAGATATGTTTTTGGGCAAAAAGAATTGAATATGAGACAAAAACGCTGGATGGAGAGGCATAGTGAGTATGATTGTGATATCCAGTATCATGAAGGAAAAGCAAATGTAGTGGCAGATGCTTTAAGCCGAAAGTATCACGAAAAGCCAAAAAGGGTACGTTCTCTTAAATTAAATCTGCAAGTAGATTTAAATGACCAGATAAGAGAAGCACAAGAATCAGTAATCAAGGAGGATAATGAAAAATTAAAAGGTATGATTAAGGAATTAGAACAAGGAACAGATAGAATTTGGAGATTCCATGAAAAGAGAATGTGGATACCTAAGTTAGGAAACCTACGTCATCGTATATTAGAAGAAGCTCATAAGTCTAAGTATACGATGCATCCAGGAAGTGATAAGATGTACCAGGATTTAAGAAAGAATTTCTAGTGGATAGGAATGAAAAAGGACATAGCAACCTATGTTTCTAAATGTTTAACATGTTCACAAGTTAAAGTTGAACACCAGAAACCCTCAGGTATGTTACAACAGTTAGAAATGCCAGTGTGGAAATGGGAATTGATAACAATGGATTTTGTTACTAAATTACCCAAAACAAGAAAAGGTAATGATATAATCTGGGTGATTGTAGATAGGCTAACTAAGTCAGCTCACTTCCTACCAATGAAGGAACTTTCAGTATGGAACAGCTAGCTAAATTATATGTAAATGAAATAGTTTCTTTACATGGAATACCTTTATCAATTGTTTCTGATAGGGATAGCCGTTTTACCTCTCATTTTTGGTCAAGTTTCCAAAAAGCAATGGGAACCAAGTTAAATCTAAGCACAACATATCATCCTCAAACGGACGGACAAAGTGAAAGGACAATTCAGACAATGGAAGACATGCTTAGAGCTTGTGTAATTGATTTCGGAAGTAATTGGGACGATCATTTACCTTTAATAGAATTTTCTTATAATAATAGTTATCACACAAGTATCAATGCTGCACCATTCGAAGCATTTTATGGACGAAAGTGCCGAACCCCAGTCTGTTGGGCAGAAATTGGGGAAAAGCAACTATCTGGACCTGAGATAGTGCAGGAGACAACCGAAAAGATTATTCAAGTCAAGGAACAACTGAAAGCATCACATGATCAACAGAAGAGCTATGCTGATAACCGACGCGAACTATTGGAATTCCGAGTAGGAGATAAAGTGTTGTTGAAAGTCTCTCCTTGGAAAGGAGTGGTAAGATTCATCAAAAGAGGAAAGCTAAGTCCCAGGTATGTTGGACCTTTTGAGATTATTAGAAGAATAGGACCTGTAGCTTATCAGCTACAACTGCCAGAGGAAATGGCGGGAATACATGATGTATTTCATGTATCTAATCTCAAGAAATGCTTAGCCGATGAATCACTTGTAGTACCTCTTAAGGATATAGAGGTAAATGAACAACTCAAGTTTGTAGAAAGGTGTTGGATCTGAGTTTGGTTTTGATTGTATTTTACGTTTGAAATTAAGATGGAAATGAATGAGTTGTGCAGCGGAATTAAGATGGAAACAAACTTTGCATACAATCAAACAAGAGTATTGCTTTGATCAAACATTTTTCACAATGAACCGAAAGATTGAATTTAATTTCAACAACGATTACAATTGCAATACTTGAATACAAACTCCCCCTCAGCCAGAGCTCAGCGTTTGTTCGTGCAGGAAAACAAGTTTGCAAAGAGCTGATAGAACAGTACAGAGCATTGTTCTATTTATAGGCACTAGCAAACCACTGAGCATCTAAGCTGACGTCACCATGAGAGTGACATCTAACCTCCTAACAAACTCTAACCACTGATCTATACAAACACTGCTATACTAACTACTGCTTATTACATTACATTATATAAAGACAGAATAAACAACTGCTGCATCCCTCCACTGCTGTGAACCCAGCAGTACTTGTCCGGATCAGCAGTGCTTGACCCAAGGCAGTAGATTGAACAGCAGAGCTTTAGTCTTTCATCAGGTCTTTACTTGAGCAGTAGATGTGAGTCAGTAGTTTGCACGATCAGTTGATAGAAGGTCAGCAGATGTTGAAATCACTTTCAAGGGGAGAGACTTGTATGTAACATCTGCTTATTCTGGATCCACTGCTCTGGCCCAGTTTTGGCTTTAATTATCTGTTCCTCTGGTAGGGTTCAATCCCAACAATCTCCCCCTGGAACAGATAATGCCAAAACTCTTCATTATTGTGGAAGTTTATTGCCTCATCAGCAGTTCCCTTATCTGAGCTTTAAATTGTAGTTCAAAGTCTAGGGCATCTGTGTCATCATCATCCCTGCTAAGTGGAAGATCAAGGAGATCCTGCAAATCTTCAAGACTCAGGCCAAGAGCTTGTTCCCTTGATATTTTCTTCACTTCTCCACCAGACCTGAGCAAAGTCAATACGTAGGTCTGTTTGTCAGTTTCCCACTTTTGTATTTTTGAGCCTGGTGGGTTTCTTGGGAGATGTTTATTTGCAGAGGTGTTTGGTGAGGCTGGCTTATTCATGACTGGCTGAGCAGTACTTGCAGATTGTTCCAATTCAATATCTTCTTTTATCATTAATTTAATGCCTGCTTTTACAACAGCATTTCCAGCTTTTAGATCTTGAATTGTTTCAGCACCTGGCTGGTTTTGACTCCTTCTTTTGTAGATGGCAGCACCAGCTAGAGCAGTGGTTCTTTTGACTTGCAGCTTTGGTAGTCTTTTTGAGACCTCTGCTTTGGAGTAGTCAGGCCTTTTAGGAACAGTAGGATCTCTCTTTCTTAGTTCCTCCAATCTTTTGTAAGTGGCCCTGACTACATCTTCTTTCCATCTTGACACTTGATGCTTAGACCCATAATCAGCAGCAACTAACTCCTCTTTCATTCTCTTCAGCTCAAGTGATTTGTCAGGCACATTCTTTTTGTACTTTGACCAATCTGGAGGAGTGTGTTTGACCATATTCTTTATCATTTCTTGAATCCTGGCTGCTTCTTGCTCAAGCTCAGGAATGGTCCACTCCTTGTACATGTGCTTATCTCCCTTGTATTTCTTTGTTGCCATGATGCTTCCAATGTAGTCTTTTCTTAGAGTTTCATCTGCTCTCTCTGAGATTTGTTGACATACATTCTTTGCAAATTGCTCCAAGGATCTGACTTGTGTGAGCAAGAATTGGTAGTTCTGCTGGATTTCTCTATCAGATTTTCCTCGTGCATTTCTTTTAGAGATATCTTCTGCCTGTTTAGCTTTGACTCTTAAGTATTCTTCAATGTTGTTTGGCCTTGGATATCCCTTAACTGATGGCAACTTCCTTTTAGCAGGGTCTTCCTCATAGTAGAAGGATTTTATCTCTTCTCTAACTGCTTCAAGTTCTAGAGGAAATTGGACACCTGCAGGAGTAATGACAGAGATTGCTTGTTGTACTGGTGCTGATGAGAGAGGAATAGGTTTGGGTATAGTAACAAGTGCCATAGATGTTGAAGATGTTGGTGGTGGTGATGGTGAATCATCATCTGGTATGTAAAACCTTCTCCTTTTTGTTTTAGAAGAGGCAGATGATGTTTTGGGTGGATCAGTGGTGGTGATTTGAGTGGCAGTGGTTTGTGATTGACTAACAGTTGTTGAAACAACTGGTGTTTCAACCACTGTTATCATTACAACAGATGTTGTAACATCTGTTGTCTTCTGCTTTTTGGCAGGAGAGGGTGGTGGTGAGTTTGTTTTTGGTGGTGATGGCAGTGGTGGTAAAGCAGTGGTTGTGGTGTGTGTTGAAGTGGTGTGTGTTGAAGTGATAACAGATGTTGAAACAACTGAAGTACCAGCAGTAGTTGATACAGCAGGAGTTACAACAGCTGTTTGGGTGGAGGTTTGATGCTGATGGCTTTTGGATGGTGGTTTTGGAGGCTTTGGAAATCTGGATGGGATGGACTTAGGATTCCTTTTTGTCTTAGGATTTTTAGTATCCTTTGACCCAGAACAACCCTGCGCATACAGTTCCATGAAAGCTCTTTTCTCCTCATTCCATCTTGAAATATCCTTTGCCATTCTATCCCTCTTTACACTTGCTACTCCTTCATCAAGTGCTTCTTGGGTAGCATCAACCTTTTTACTACCATCTGGCAAGGGAATTTTTCTGGTCATAGCATCCTTTTCTAGTTCAATGTAAAGACCATCATCTATCCCCTTCCTCTTCCACTCCTGAATTTTCTCCCCCTTTTTGGCATTATCGTCTGGGAGTTGATCAATGAAGAGTACTGTTGGAGGAGCAGTGCCAGTGGTTTCCAATAAATTGGCCTTGATTGCCTTAATATCTGCTTGAGTGTTCTTGTACCTAGACTCCATTATGTTTCTCAGCTTTTGGACATGTAGTTCATGTTGCTGATCAGCCATTTCCTTTTGTTGTTGGAGAAAAGGTTGGAAGAGGTTCCAGAGCTCATTTGTAGCAGATGCTTGTGGTGGAGCAGGTGCTTGAGGTGGAACAACAGTGGATTGCATCTTTTGTATTTTCAACACCTGTTGTAGCATGTTTTTAATATCTGCAACAGATGTATCCAATTTGTCAACTCGTTCCGTCAAATCCTGATATTTTAAATCATCACCCAATTTAATGGGATCATCTGATTTCCCACTATCAGTGGTTTTATCAGTGGTTGAGGTAGGGAGTGTACTCCAAACATCTACCACTGATGCCCCTTTTTCTTGGTACTGGGGTCTTCTTCCTTCAACACTTGACAACCGTTTGATGTTGCCAGTGGGAAAAATAAATCCACTGGTGGTTGGCAGAGGTGCTATGTAAGGAATTGCCTCTAAGGAAGTCTTATTAATGTAACCACTTTCCAACTGTAAACCAGTGGGTTTAACAGTTGTAGTGGCTGCTTCACTTGGATTACCACTAAGAGTTACTTGTAACTCAAGGAGTGTAACATCCTCAGGTTGTGTTGGTGGGTTAGCAAAGATTGATACATCAGACCCAGTCATTTGTTGAGGTATGTTCTCATTTATAGGTGATTGAGAAGGACTGGTTAGTGCCTGGTTCAAATCAATTGCATCCAACAGCAGTTTAGTTGGTGAGGGAATTTTGGATGTGAGGTTTGGTGTAGAAACAGGATTTGCCCCGGGCATTGAGTTGTGGATGATGGAACCAAGTGATTCCAGAGCATCATGATGTAGTGGCCCTATGTGTACAACCTGTTCTTTTTGTGAAGAAGCAGGAGGAGTTTCGGTTATTGGTTGAGATATTTGTACCAACTGCTGTGAGGAAGTAGCAGCAGTGGTTTCTTCTGACATTTGTGTTATCACAGGCAGGAGCTCTGGTATCTCATCCTCCAGAGTTGCCTTTTTGATGGGTTTGGGGGGGGGGGGTGTTTGAGTTTTTCTTTTTGTTGGCTTTTTGGTGATTGTAGGTGTGGGTTTCAAAGTAGTTGGTCTGCTACTTTGATCACCTTGAGCAGTGGGCTCAGCAGCAGATACCTGAGGAGCAGTTGTAACTGCTAAAATCTGCTCAGGCACCTCTGCTTGTGTTTTGCAAGGCGTTGACATCCTTGTAAAAGTTTCAGCAGTTAAGCAATTTATTTGAATGGAGTCACCTTGGTTTATTGCAGAGAGGTCATCCTTACTGAATTTCTTTTGAAAATAATAACTTAGAAATCTTGGAAATAGTAAGAATGCCGTTGTTTCAACATTTTTAACCAGGTCATTAAAAATTTCCCGAGAGTAATTAAAGTTTTCTTCTTGAAGAATAGCAAATCCCAGGTGTTGAATTTTTAATGGTATTTCATTAGAAGCAGTGGTTTTGTTTGAAACACACATTAAGAGGGTATGAAATAAAAATCTTGCTGCAGAAGGAAAGTAACCTTTTTGTAAGGTGTCCTTTTTTATTTCTGCATTGTACCCTCTTTCCAGAAAATCATTTTGTAACCCGTATTTGGGAATAGTAATTTTACCTTCTTGATCATCGAGTTGAAAGACTTCTGAGATTGAGTGTGGTGTAATCTTGACAGGTTTTCCCTTTAGAGTAGAGTTAATGGCTATTACAGCGTCTCCTTGTGTTTCAAGGGTTGCATTCTTCCAAAACTCCCGTTGGGTTGTCAAGTAAATTGGTGCATCCGCTGTTAACAAAGTTTTGTACTTTGGTGCGGAGATGGTAGCAAGGATGGAATCGAACATATAAGTGTTGCCGGGTTTTGTGAGGAGACCCAGAAGATTGTGAGATGGGTTGTGTGGAATTTCAGTGGGTTGTGCCTTTTGAGAGGCTGCTTTCGATGAAGATTTGGAGGTGGGTTTTGCAGATGGCTTCGATTTTGTCATTTTGAAGATGATGATCGAAGAAATTTGAAGGAAAAACTGTTTTGAGAAGAGAATTTTTGAGAATTCAATTCGACAGTAAAACCCTGTTTTTGATGTGAAGTGGGGGTTTTATAGAGGAAAAAGTGAAGGCTGACGTGGCAGCGGTTACAAAAGTACTGACCACTATGTACTGCCCACATGCCAAACTCTGAAGAAATGAAGGACAGTACTTTTATGAAAGTTACTGATGATAGCAGTGGTTACAACGGTATAATGGAAGCAGTGGATGATTTTCACTATCAGTGGATAGTATATCAGTGGATAAGACACTGCTTTTGAACAACAGAGTTTATCAAGGAAATAAGTGGACAGAGGATGGCTTTTAGCAGTGGACAGACTTTGTAGTAGAGCAGACTTTTGAACAAACAGTGGTTATGGCAGACTTTTAAGGATTTTAATGAAAATTTCATTTTTAGCTATTTTTAAGGATGGATTTTTGATTTTCTGAAAACATTTTAATGCTTTTATTCATAGAAAAACAAGATTTTGCTTGTTATTCCATGTTTAGCATGCCAATCCTAGAGACCAAGCTTTCAAAGGTGGCAGTATCTAATGCTTTTGTGAGCACATCTGCCAGCTGGTCTTTAGTTGGAACACGATGCAGAGAAATCAAACCTTTTTCATAGCAATCCCTCACAAAGTGATGTCTGATGTCGATGTGTTTGGTGGTTGAATGGAAAACTGGATTTTTGATGATATTTTCTGCTGCCTGGCTGTCCAACATGAGTGGAGTCTTTAAGGCAGTGATACCAAAATCCAGCAACTGATTTTGAAGCCACAGGAGTTGGGTTGTACAGCTTGCAACAGCAATGTATTCAGCTTCAGCAGTGGATGTTGAAACAACTGCTTGCTTTTTTGCTTTGCCATGAAACTAAGCAATCACCTAGAAACTGGCACCCTCCTGATGTGGACTTCCTTGTGGTGTTACATCCAGCAAAGTCACTGTCTGAAAAGCCTGAAAGCTTGATATTCCCATTAGCTGGATACCAGATACCAAGTGTGGGAGCACCTTTTATGTATCTAAAGATCCTTTTTACAGCAATGAGGTTTGATTTTCTGGGAGCTGATTGACTTCTTGCACAGACACATGTTGCAAACATGATGTCTGGTCTAGATGCAGTTAGGTACAATAAAGACCCAATCATGCTTCTATAAAGTGTTTGGTCAATCAGTTCATCCTTTTCATCAGACATGACAAGCTTATTTGTTGCCATGGGTGTGCTGCATGGTTTACAATCATTCATATCAAATTTATTCAAAAGTTCTTTAGCATATTTGCTTTGATGAATGAAAGTTCCATTTTGCATTTGCTGAACTTGGAGACCAAGAAAGCATTGCAGCTCACCCATTGCACTCATTTCAAACTCAGCTGTCATGAGTTCCCTAAACTCTTCACATATTTTGTTGCATGTGCTTCCAAAAATAATGTCATCCACATAAATTTGGACAATCATTAAATCCTTCCCTCTCCATTTTTAAAAACAGTGTTTTATCAATGGTACCTCTTTTGAAACCATTTGAGAGTAGAAAGGTGGAAAGAGTTTCATACCAGGCTCTTGGTGCTTGTTTCAGGCCATACAGTGCTTTGTTTAGCCTGTAGACATGATCTGGATAAAATGGATCCTCAAAACCTGGAGGTTGACAGACATACACCTCTTCTTGAATTGTACCATAGAGGAAAGCACTTTTGATATCCATTTGAAACACCTTCATCTTGTGGTTGACAGAAAAGGCCAGGAACAGTCTAATGGCTTCCAATCTTGCAACAGGGGCGAATGTTTCATCATAATCAATCCCCTCTTCCTGTCTGTAACCTTGAACCACAAGCCTGGCTTTATTTTTGACAACAATACCCCTTTCATCAGTTTTGTTCTTGAAGACCCACTTTGTGCCAATGGGACTAACCTCTTCTGGCAGTGGTACAAGCTCCCATACTTGTTGTCTTTTAAACTGTTGGAGCTCCTCTTGCATGGCTTCTACCCAGTTGTTGTCTTTCAGTGCCTCTTGGTACTTGACTGGCTGATGGAGTGATAGAAAACCAGCAAAAAGACAAATGTTTTGGGTTTGGCTTCTTGTGAGCACCCCTTCATTGATGTTGCCAATAATTTGATCAGGTGGATGAGATCTCAAGTAGATTAAATCTCCTTGGTATGGAATGATGGCATTTGTTGGTGAAGGCTGCAAATGTGTATCATCTGAGCTAACCACTGCTGGGGACTTTGATGATCCAGCAGTGGCTTCAAAAGGTGGTGGAATTTGAGGTAATGAAGTGGGCACATGCATACTTTTATCCAATGTTTGGGGACTTTTGTCAGCAGTGTTTGAGGATGTGGAAGCAGTGCTTGATGGGCTACTTTGGTCAACAACTGTTGAGGTAGCAGTGGTTGAGCTTTGACAGCTGTTTTGAACATCTGATGCTCTTCCCATTTTGACAGACTTTTGAGGAATGATGATTTCATACCCATAGTCTGGTGTTGAATCCTCTGATGGACCTGCACTGTTAGTCTTGACAGCAGTATTTTCAAAAGTAATTTTTTCAAGATCAAACAAATCTGCAGGATTTGCTGGGATTTTCATTGATGAAAGTTCATTGAACTTTACATTCAAAGTCTCCTCCACTGCCTTGGTCCGTGTATTAAACACTTTGTAAGCCTTGGCAGTGGTTGAGTACCCCAGATGATAACCACAATCAATTTTGGCTGCAAATTTTGAAATGGAATCTTTTAAGTTCAAAATAAAGCATGGGCAGCCAAACACCTTGAAGTATGAGATCAGTGGTTTGATTTTATACAGAATTTCATAAGCAGTCTTTTTGTTCCTGGGGTTTATTAAAACTCTGTTCTGGACATAACAAGCAGTGTTTACTGCCTCTGCCCAGAAAGTTAATGGCAAACCTGAATCAGCAAGCATGGTTCTGGCAGCCTCAATCAAAGTTCTGTTCTTTCTTTCAACTACCCCATTTTGCTCTGGTGTTCTAGGGATGCTGTACTGCCTTACAATCCCTTTCTTCACACAGAAGGCATCTAACTCCTTATTTTTAAATTCTGTGCCATTGTCACTCCTGAAGCTTTTCACTGGAAGGTCAAATTGCTTTTCAACCTGTGTCACAAAGTCTTGCAAAATACCTACAGTCTCATCTTTTGAGTGTAAAAAGAAAGTCCATGTAAACCTAGAAAAGTCATCAACAATAACCAGACAATATCTCTTCTTTTTGAGACTCATGACTTGAACTAGGCCAAACAAATCCATGTGTAGCATTTGTAAACACTGGGTTGTTTTGGACTCTTCAATGGACTTATAAGAACTTTTATGCTGTTTTCCTTTTAAACAGGAAATGCAATTTTCAGGACAAGAAAACAATTTTTGTGGTAGGCCTCTTACCAAACCATTTTTTGAAATTTCAGTGATTGTCTTAAGATTTGTGTGTCCCAGCCTTCTGTGCCAAAGTTCTGTCTCTTTGTTAGAGGCAGCTGAGAATAGACATGCATCAGCTCTGGGGCACTCTTTTGACATATCAACAACATAAACATTGCCACTTCTTTGAGCAACAAGTTTTGTTTGACCAGTTTTTATTATTGCTTCAATATTTTTGACCATTTCTAGTCCAACAATCCTACAACACTCCTTTGTGAAGAATGACCCATACCCCCTGTCACTCATTTGTGAAACACTCAGGAGGTTGAATTTCAGACTGTCTATCAGATTGACATTTTCAAATTTTACATTTCCAGATTGTACTGTACCAGACCCCAGAACTTTCCCTTTACTGTTATTCCCAAAGGATATATCACCCCCTCCATGAATTTTGAAATCTTTGAGTAGGGCTTTACATCCAGTCATGTGCCTGGAGCCTCCACTATCAACATACCAAAGGCTATCTAAACAGGCAGAAGCTCCCTGCACATGAAGTAAAAGGATTAGTTCATTAGGGTTTCCAAAGCCAATAAGGCTTTGGATGGGGTCTCAACAGTGTCTGGGATGGATGCACATTGATGGACAGTGGTTAGGTCAGGGGTTTGGACAGTTTTAGTACTGTTTCTTGCTAACCACTGTTGGGGGTCTTGACCAATCACCTGTTGGTACCCAAAAGGATGCCTGTTCACTTTAGGTTTAGAGGGCCTTTTGTAGGCCTCATAAACGTGTGGAATCCTTTGGTAAGACTGTTTTTCCTTGCCTTTTCTGAACTGGTTGGCAGGAGGTGCATCAGTAACCTGAACATCTCTTTTGACAGATGTTTGGTTCAGCTGTTTTGTGACAGCTGTTTGAACTGGCACAAACAGTGGTTGGTTCTTGGTGAATTTGACAGATGATGTTAATGGACTCAAGGATGTTTTAGCAGTGTACTCATTCTTTTTCACATCAAAGTTTTTGAGATACACACATGCTTGAGTTTTGTGGTTTGTTTTTCCACAAACAATGCAGCTTTCAGCTGAAACAATGACACTTGTTTTGTTCAAATCATAAGCTTTTAAATGGAAACAGTCTTTTGTTAGATGATTCCTTTTCTCACAGAATTCACAAAACAAGTTATTGATCTTTTCTTTCTTCTTTCTCTTTTCGGACTCCTTTGCAGCAGAGGTTTTAACCTCTGTTGGGATGTCCTTGAGAGGAATGACTTTAGCTTTTGGAGCTTTAACACCATCAGTTGATGTAAAGTCCATGGGCTTGAAATTTTCAAGAATATCACACTCATCAGACCATTTTGGTTTAAACTGATAATCTTCAAGCTCCTTAAAAGTAGAGGATCCCATTGGTCTGTCAAGTGTGATTTTGTTACCAAGTTTATCAGTGATTTTCACTTCTTGGCCATTCTTGTTTGTGGGGATGAACTCAGTGGTTACATCAGTGGTTTGAACAGATTTTTCAAAAGCAGTGTTTTCATCATCATGTTTTCTATAGCCAACCCCAAATTTCACATTGCTTTTTATCTTTTTTTTTTCAAGCATAACTTCATACCCTTTGCAAGATTCCACCCATCTTTCACAGGTGATCTGGGTGGACTCCAACTCCTTTTTGCAAACTTGGTATTTTTCTACCATAGTTTGGAGTTGGGTTTTGGTTATGCTCTGTTCTTCTTTCAGACTGCTGATCTCTTTTTCCTTTTCAGTCAATTTGTTTTTAAGTTCTTTTAAAGACCTTTCAAATTTGACTTCATCAGTTAAGATTTTATCCCGAAGGTTTTCATTTACCTCTTTGATGTTAGCAAAAGCAATAATGAAATTATCAGAACACAGTTTTTCAAGAACTTGAGGAGATACCTTGGCAGCAGCCATCATTGCACAATCACATTGATGATTTTCTTCATCATCAGCTCTTTCTTCTTTCTCACCTGCTTTCTCATTTTTCTCTTCTTCTTTGTCCTCTTTGGACCATGGGTCTGTCAGTGGTTCAATCAGGGTTTCTGAATTTTCTCCCAGCAGCAATTCACCAGCAACTGCTTCAGTCACCTTATCCACTGTTTCATCACTTAGCTGTTCACCTTCAGTTTCAATCCCCTCTGGTATTGAATCTAATGCCACTAAACAAAATTCATCATTAGAAGGTTCATTAGAAGCATAGAGTGCAAAATTTTCATCACCAAGCTCATCAGGCATGCTGCTCCAGTCAACAAAGCCTTGAGTGAAAAAGCTTTGCTGATCTGGTTGTACCACTGCTGGAGCAGCTGTTTGAGGTGCAACTGGTTGCACTTGTGCCTGGGGGACAGGGGTTTGCACGTACTGAATTTGTGGAACAGTAGTTTGGACATAATGCACTAGCACAGGAGCAGCAGCATAATGTGCAGTGTTAACATGAGCTGCAGGGGTATATTGGGTATAGTGCATTGTGCCTTGATTTTGAGGTCTAGGGTTTGAGCTAGGGTGAGTGATTATAGGACCTGTAGTTTGACTCCTGCATTCCTTAGCGAAATGACCTAACCTATTGCAATTTGTAACACTTGATTTTCGATTTATCCAACCCAACCCTTAGATTCCCATGTAAACCTTGGAATTTCCGCCGTGTTCTTTTGTAGAATTTGCTAGTTCTAACACTGAGCAAAGCCAATTGGTGCAGAATGTCCATCTCTTCTAAGTCAGTGGGATCAAAATGTTGTAAATCATTGAGTTCAAAGCACAAATTATCTGACATCTGGTTTTCAGTGTTTGCAGTAAAAGCATAGTGTGCAGAGTGAGGATCAGGGTTGGTAAAGTTACCACCAGCTGTTATATCAATGAAATGATCATAACCCTGTTCCTTACTACTGCTACCAGATTCTTCCTGACCCAGAAGAGCTGTGCTACCGAATGAGTAATCATCAGTGGCTTTTCCAGACTCTTGCAACTTCTTTTTCTGGTTCAACTCCCTTTCATAAGTCAGGAGTCTACCATGAAGTTGGGTCAGGGTCAGATCTTTGAACTCAACAGAGTTTCTAGTCACAAATGCAATTGTGTCCCATTTATCAGGTAGCGACCTTAGAAACCTGCTATTTTGGGTTGATTTTGGAAATTCAACCTTAACAAGCCTTAGCTCACTGATGAGACAACTGAACCGTTCAAATTGTTGGGTCAATGATTCACCCTTAATGTGACAGAAGGTTTCATACTGCTGATTCAGAATTTCCCTATTGTTTCCAATAACTTCTTCGGTTCCCCCAAACTGTTCCTTCAATGCATCCCATAGCTCTTTGGCACTGTTACAATGTAACAGTCCAGCATAGATCTCATTTGGTAATGCAGATGCTATGATGCTAAATGCTTTGGCATCTAGTTCGAACTTTTGAAAATCAGTTTCAGTATAGTTTTCATAAGGTTTTGGTACGAACTTCTTTGGATCCTCAGCACTTGGCACCATAGGAACATGGGGACCAAAAACAACAGACCTCCAACATCCAGTGTTCTGTTGAGCAAGGATGTGACCCATCCTTCTCTCCCAGATGTTGTATTCATTTCTTTTAAGCATGGGTGGTTTAAAAAGTGAGCCAATGTTATTCTTATCATCTTGAGATTGTGACGTCATCCTGGTTGTTTTACAGACACTGATTAATCAACTTTAATGGTGATTAAACCTTGCTCTGTTTTTCAACACAAACGAACAAACTATCGATATCAACGATTTTGAGCTGAACTATTTATGTCAAAATGATTGTTAAATCAAATTTGACTGTCCAAGCTCTGATACCAATTGTTGGATCTGAGTTTGGTTTTGATTGTATTTTACGTTTGAAATTAAGATGGAAATGAATGAGTTATGCAGCGGAATTAAGATGGAAACAAACTTTGCATACAATCAAACGAGAGTATTTCTTTGATCAAACATTTTTCACAATGAACCGAAAGATTGAATTTAATTTCAACAACGATTACAATTGCAATGCTTGAATACAAACTCCCCCTCAGCCAGAGTTCAGCGTTTGTTCGTGCAGGAAAACAAGTTTGCAAAGAGCTGGTAGAACAGTACAGAGCACTGTTCTATTTATAGGCACTAGCAAACCACTGAGCATCTAAGCTGACGTCACCATGAAAGTGACATCTAACCTCCTAACAAACTCTAACCCCTGATCTATACAAACACTGCTATACTAACTACTGCTTATTACATTACATTATATAAAGACAGAATAAACAACTGCTGCATCCCTCCACTGCTGTGAACCCAGCAGTACTTGTCCGGATCAGCAGTGCTTGACCCAAGGCAGTAGATTGAACAGCAGAGCTTTAGTCTTTCATCAGGTCTTTACTTGAGCAGTAGATGTGAGTCAGTAGTTTGCACGATCAGTTGATAGAAGGTCAGCAGATGTTGAAATCACTTTCAAGGGGAGAGACTTGTATGTAACATCTGCTTATTCTGGATCCACTGCTCTGACCCAGTTTTGGCTTTAATTATCTGTTCCTCTGGTAGGGTTCAATCCCAACAAAAGGCCTCTACAGATTGAAGACATGAAAGTTAAGAATCTCAAGCACAAGAGATTAGTTCTGGTCAAAGAGAATTGGGACTCCAAAAGAGGACCAGAGTAGGACTCCAAAAGAGGACCAGCGTACACATGGGAGCGTGAATCAGAAATGCAAAGCAAATATCCACACTTGTTCCAGTAGATATCGAGGACGAGCTCTAAAATAAGGTGGGGAGGATACAACAACCCTAAAGAAAACCGATACCCTCGAATTATATTCCGACACCCTAATATATTTTAAATTATCCCAATATGTCTTAAAACACACCCCATACGTGAAAACGGACCCCGAATACCTTAAATATTATTAAAAATAATTAAAAATCAATTTTTGGGGTTGTCGCGGGCCGCGTAGACCCCTTAGGGATCTTACGCGGGCCGCTAGAGATCACAAACGCGGCGAAACCTTGTGCTAACACGTGTCCGACTCGTGTTGAACCTACTAGGTGACCCGGATCACCTACGCCGTTGACCATCTTTGACGCGGGCCGCGTAAACATCAAAATCAGCCCCTATATAATGGGAGCTCGGGCTTTAGTCTCAACTCGCTCACATCTTTCTCTTTCACTAAAATTTTCTGATAGTAGGCATTATACTCGTGTATAATACCCCCCTAAATAACGAAGTTCTGCTCCGTTGTAAGTATCATAACCCCTGGATACTTATTAGATACTCTGCCCGATTGATCTAGGGTTCCGTAACGGCTGTCGTGGTTCTGCCCGACGTAGTCGTTGGAATGCCGTCTCGGAGAGAGTATTACTAATGTTAAAATGAGTTATTATACTAACACGTGTGCATTTGTGTAAATTATAGATTGTCACCAGGAAACCCTAAAGGATAATCTAAGACAACAATGTGAGTAATCTCCTTTTTGCAAATTGTTTTTACAAAACCTCACACGATTAATTATATATTAAGCAGTTATTGAGTATTTGTAAGGATACAATTATCGTCGGTATGTTGGGGTTTTGTATACAAAATTAGTTACTGCCTTGCGAGGAGTAACTTTTCCACAAGTCGGGTTTGACAGTACCGTGGGTGGTAATTGGTATGACTTGGAAACAAATGTCATTGCGAGATCGCCCTCAATACTGTACAATGGATTTTATTTAAACTTAATTAAACTGAGATTCACTCACCAGTATTTCCCACTGACAAAATGTTATTAAACGCGTTTCAGGTAACAAAATGTGAAAGCCAATTAGAAGCCAGCTGGACAGCACTGAAGGCTTGGAAAAGTGGCAATAAAGTTACCTTAAAAGAAATAGATGTTTTTATTAAATAAAAATAGGATTTATTCCTATGAAAATGTGTGTACTTAAAACTTGGGTTTTATCCCATGTCTTTAATATTATGAAAATGTGGTATTTTACTCTGACCAAATATTTCCTAACTACGGTCCTGATGAAAATTCCGCTGCCAAAATTAGACAATACCAGATACCACCGAAACTGGCTCGCGGTCGCCCATTCCCGTATTTGAATAGGGGGACGGGGGTTGCGACAGAAGGTGGCATCAGAGCTAAGCCACTGATTCAGCCACAGAAGTGTTCTGCTGACACCAAAATTCAAAGTGTTAGGAAATAAATTACGGAACTATGTGAATAATTGTATTTTATTGTTATGTGTTATTTGACTATTTGTTAGTTTACAGTATGAGCGACCAAGGACCATCTGACGCGTATCGTCAATTGTCTGGTTCGCCTAGAAGCGAAGGTGCCTCTTCTTAGCCTGCCCTCTCAGGGTACTCTGCTGATACTGAAGAAGGAATATTCGTGTTTAAGGCTCAGTCTGAAGAGCCATTCCATCAGAAAAAGAGAGGATGGTTTAGTCGAGGGGCACATGAGCATATGAAGCGTATGAAAAAGTTACAAGACCAGAGAGCACTAGCAGCAGCTAAAAGAGAAACCGATGCCTATGCCCAGGAAATGATTAATAGGGGTATAGCCAACATCCACATCCTAGCAACCACTACAGCTGACCCTAACCTGGAACAAATGATAGCACCCCAACCACAACCACCAATTTCTGACCAACCGATGGAGATAGAAAACCCTGAAAATCAAGTAGAAATGCATGATTTTAATCCGGAGGAAATACCTAGGGTACCAGCACCTAACCCCTTAAACCCAAATTATGACCCGTGGTGGGATGACAATAGGGACTATGTGCAACGTTACCCGATACACGAAGACATACCCATGCCGAACATAGGAGCCTACCAAGGGTTAGATCCTCTAGATCCCTATTACGATAATGATGTATTCATTAGGGAGATTCTAGAAAATCCTTACCCATACCAGGCCCCTATACCTCCGTACCAGGATCCCGCACCCCAAATTCCAAACCCAGTCCTAGAACCTGCACCCCCAATGAGTGCTGACAACGTACAAGAACTTAGGACATTTGGTGAGGAAATTTTAGAGAGTAGTGAAAGAATGAGACAGGTGGGAGAGCGACTCGTCTGGAAGTACGACGAGCGCAATATGGATTTCAGGATGAATCCATATCCATGAATGTGATGGTGGAGACGGTAGTAATAATAATATTAATAATAAAATAATATAATATGTGTGTATGTGTATGAAAAAAAAATTTACGGATGCCTATTACTAGTAGTGTAACTTTAAATTTCAGTCGGTATTATAATTTTAATTTCAGTACTAGTGTGTAATAGATGCATATTATATGAATAGAGTAAAGTCGCAATGATCGACGCTTTTGACCAAAGTGCGTGTCATGTGATTGGCTATATTAAATATTACTTTGTGATATTAATACGTGGTAAATGTTTAAAATCCAGATGGCCGACGAAGGGAATCAGGAAAATCTGAATAACGATAACCAGAGTAACATTAACTTGGTTAATGAGAATCCGAACAACAATAATAACAATGGAAACCAAGTGGATAATAATGCCATCCAACACATAGTGGCACAAGGAATTATAGATGCAATGCCATTTATTCTTCAAACTATTAAGGAAGCAGATAATAAAAGTAAACATAGCAGTAAACGACCAACTGAACCAGAACACAGCGTAAACAATGGACCTGTACTTCAAGTGCCCATTCCCAAAAGAAGAAGAACCATGTCTTATGGTTGTTCTTATAAAGAATTCTGGTCCTGCAAACCAATAGAATTCTCGGGCAATGAAGGACCCACTGTAGCTCTACGCTAGATAGAAAAGACTGAGGCTGTTTTAAAAATAAGCAAGTGTGCTGAAGAAGACAAGATAATGTGTCACACCCCGACCACGTAAAACAACAAAACGTGGCGGAAACATCGGGGAGTGTTGTAACAGAATCATTGTTTCACAACCATGGATTAAATAATTTCGTTTTATTGAATTATTGAACTCATTGTTTCAGTACAAATCAGATAATTACAAATATTATCATTCAAATTTTAAAGTCACTAAGGCACAAGTCCGTCCTATATAAAGCATGTATCAACAATCATCGCAAAGCAGTACCTGAAACATGTGTAAAAATAGGTACGTCAGCAAAAAAATGCCTGTGAGATACATAGGTTTTATTTATGCATGATTCATGACTTATAAGTTTAAAAGAATGGTTTTAACAAAAAAGTAGTCATGAACCATGAAAAATGTTTTCTCTATAAAATTATGTGAAAAATTATGAGAAATTTGATGATATAAAAGAATGATGCATCAATAAATAATCAAGTAAAATGAGTTTATAAAATGATGTTTTGAATAAAATGTTTGTAGTATATATAAAAATATACTTTGGTTTTAAAAAAGTCGATTAGGTAATATATCAAAATATATTTCGGTTCCAAAATCGTTAAACGGATAGTATATTAAATATACTTTGGTTGTCAAAATAATCGTTTTAGATAGTATATCAAAAGTATACTTTGGATTTATGTATAACATATTAAACTACGTTTTGGTTGAATAAATAACATATTTCAAATATGTTTTGGTAGTTAACAAAATATATGTTGTTTTGTACAATATCACACATGAGAGTATATCAAACTAACCTTTTGGGAGTATAATAAAATATACAATAAAAATGTGATTTAAGAATTCAATCAGACCTAGTGCATCAAAATACACATTTGAGACTATAGGGATACCACAAAGGTAATCCCTATTTGGATGGAGAAACAAATTGGTTTCAGACATTCCATGACAACAGGAATGGGGTGTCAAATCCTATAGCGCTATATCATACTACCAATCGGTCTGGTGAACAAAATATGTACTATCCAACAATTAATTTTATACTCTTCGGAAAAATTAGAGTTTAAACCATAAATAATCAGTCGGTTTGTCAAAAGATAAGTACTAATATGTATAATCAATTATACTTTGAAATCGTGAACATAACAAATAGGTACACATGCTTCACCCCAAAACATTGAAAACAATAAAGAGGGGACTATGTACTCACTGGAGGGTGCTTAGAAGTCTTGAACAACAACCAAGCAAAGCTAGAGGAAGTACGGAATCAAACGGCACCTAATATAGGTAACTATGTTATTAAACGGCTCCTAAACCGGGAGATAGGATAGAATGATGTTCTATAAATCAAATGAGTAATTTAACTCATATGGTATGATTTAATAGAGCTAACATTCTGATTTGAAGGTCTACCTAAGTACTTTTGACCCGTTTCGACCCATTATGGTAGTATAAGCTACTATAATGCGTCGTTTGCGTAAAACTATGTTCGGATGGTTAACTATGTGCTATGTTAAGTCTTACATGCCCAATTATACCTAAACATGTTACTAAATCAGATTAGATGTAAAAAATATGTTCACATATACACATTATGGATTTATGCTTCAAAAGGGCATTTTGGTCATTTCCTCTGGGCATGTAAACCAATTAACGAATAGCTAACCAATCCTATGTGATCATAAGGTATAACCTCAGGGGTTATTCTCTATGCAACTATAAGCACTAAGCAAGCTTGGTCGGATCCTAATGATCGACCCAACGGGTCGGGTTCGAAAGTCTAAGCGGTTGTCTAGACCACTTAACTTACGACCCTAAACAAGCACTAAACTAATAGTGACGAGTTAAACGTGTCAAAACATGTTTAACCTACTTAGAAAACTGATTTGGTATCAAAACAAAGTGTTTTGATACCTACAAGTAGTTCCGTTGCAATATGCGTGCAAGAACACATTTTGACCGAAACTTTGACTCGTCACTACACCTAGTTAACGTGGTAATCAGTAGGCATAATCACTAAGGATTATAACCATCGTGATTACAATCACGTTACAAAGTTCAATTGAACTTTGACTTGACCAATTGATGGTCAAAACCAAAAGTCAAACTGTTGGCCAAACTGTTTGACTTTCTGCACTAACATAAATAAAAGAATGAAAGAATGCTCACTAAAGGTCCTTGCTATCTTTTCTACAAAGAACAAGTTCCTTATCGGATGAGAGAGCTCCCAATTCAGATTGTAGAGGAGAAATGAGAGGAATGAGCAAGGAATGAGGAAGTTTGGCATGCTATTTATACTTGTCATGAACTTGTGAGATCATTACATGTGGTTATTTGGCCAACAAGTAATAAATCACAGCCCTATAAGTGTTTAGTGACAGGTAATTATGCTTGGGAAGGTGTTAACTTGGTCCCCAAACAAGAATTATTGCATACAAGGGCCTGATCTTGCAAAACAGTAGCTGAAACTGATTTTCTGACGCTGGGGTGTTCAGGCGGCCCACGTAAGCTATGGGCTAGGCTTACGCAACCCGTGTCGGCTCAACAGTTCAGCACAGTTTCACATATTTACAGCTTTGGTCCCTGAATGCTTTTGAGTCCATTTCAGCCCCTTTTGACCCCCGTTAAGCCATTTTCAAGGCTCTACAAGGTCAATAAAGTTTAGAGGACTCAAAATATGCTTGGAACACTCTCGGATGTCAGCTCGTTTGGTCGTACGGTCGCGTTGTTCGTTAAATTACGACGAAACTCAAACGGACGCGAAAACGAACCAAATTAAGCGACGAATGGAATTTTTTTGCATGCCGATCACTAAAATAAAAATATTTTAGTGTGTACAAAAATTTTGGATGTCCAGATGTGGTCAGAACGTAAGATATGCGCGAAAATGCAAACTTACGCCGTTTTTGACACCTATTCCCTGTAAGATCAAATAAGCATATTTTCGCACACCGAACCTATCAAAGCTTATTTCTAAGATATGTTTAGGTTATTTATGGTATGTTTAGCTTATGATCAAGTTCCGAATTGTTCGACACCATACGAATCGGTATAGTTTCGCAGTTTGACACAAATAGTCCCTGCTATCGAATAGACTTGTTTCCAACACACCAAACCTTCCAAAACTTATTTCTAAGTTATGTAAAGGTTATTTTAGGTATGTTAAGCCTATGTAACTATTCCGGAGTGTTTGTTGCATTAAACTGGTTATATTTACACATTAGATTGCGTATAACCTTCCAGAAAGCGATTTAAAGCTCGAAATCGAACAAGAATTGATATGTGCAAACGATACACATATTTATACAAATCCCAAAGTATGAAACACAATATTTCATTGGTTTGGTATTTGTTTGACGGTCACAGTGACACAGGTGTCACAGTCTCCCTACTTTAGGAAATTTTGTCCCGAAATTAAATTTTAGGAAACTTGTGAAGACAACTGTGATTGTTTCGCTTTCGAATGAATCCCTCAAACCCTAAGTAAAACTCTAGGCCATGTTAGGATTCTTAGCGAAATTATCAACTGTCAAAGTGGAGTCCTTGTAGTAACAAAACATGGAGTTTCGAACTACAAACAGAAGAACGTTTCTTATGAAGACTATCATAGGAAACTTGTGTGTGCTTGAAATCAGAATTGGAGAGTTTAAGATAAAATGACATTAGTCAAGGTCTGGGACTTCTAGTAACTTAAATAACGCTACGTTCGCAATGTAATAAGGAACACTTATATATAGGAAGTACCAGCGGCGTATCCACCATACCCTTTTTACATTGTTCCCGTTTCGTTATTCTCATCACTATAGGTCTTAACACATGACAAAACTTGCTGTGGTTTCTGTGCACTGAATTCCATAATTATGTATGCATCCATAATTACGTAATTCCTTGCATAGTCCGCACAGTTCATTTCATAATGTGTAGGGGAAAATTAATCGAATAAACATGAAGCGATTTGACTAGACCACCAAAGGATCTTTTTGAGTAGATCAACGAACAATCTTTTTAATTAGATCAACACATGATCTTCTTAACTAGATCGTCGTACGATCTCTTTAAATTGATCACTTAAGGGATCTTTTCAATTATATCATCACATGATATATCTAACCAGATTTTCGAATCAATCTGTTTAACCAGACCACTCAAGGGGTCTAATTATAGAATAGTACTTTATAACCCAAGGGACTTAACTACAACGTAGAAGTCCATGAAGGATTTAAGGTAGTACTTTTTGATATCCTACTATGAATCCCTCATATTGAAATATGGAAGATTCTATGAGGATTTGGATAAATCACATAAAATTATGGAACATATAAGAAAACACATAAGTGCATAATCAAATAATTGTTTATCTTGATCTTCATTTTGTTAATTTTCTTGTTAATTGAGCACACGAGTATTCAAAGCACACTAGGAATCCAATCCATGAATTCCGTTTGGCACTTTAAATATTTTCAAGAATCTAACTTTGAAGATAGGAAGACCTTAATAGAGATTTGTCTTTGTTTCTTAAAAAGAAACGTGTATTTAAGATTTTCGGGGAGATCACAAGTGATCATAAAATGACATAACCACATGAGTAGTTTGTCTTTGTGTCGGCAGCGAAGTATTGGATCAAACATTTACACAATTGTATCAGTTTTGTAAAATAAAATTGAAACATCAAATTTTATTTATATAACAACTGAATTGTTCCAACGTCAAAAGATAAAAGAAATACAAAAGACTAATTGTTCACTGCTGCATTGTTGTCCACGTTCGCCTCATTTATGTTAAACACTCGTCCACGCGCTGGATTTGCGTTAACAAGTCTTGGGCAATTGTTTCTGTAGTGAGTAAGGTCACCACAGTTATAACACGACCCAGGTGGGAACCGTGCTTGAACAGCAGCAGGGTTTGCATAACGGCATGTATCGACCAAATGTCCCAATCTTCCACAATGGGTACATTTGTGACACTGCTCTTGCTCCAAATGATGACGGTTGCATTTGTTGCACAAAGGTGCGGTACCAACATAATTTTTCCTCTTACGAGGTTGTGCTGGTTGGTTTGGTGCAACCTGATTATCTTGAACAATTATGGCGCAGTTTTGAGAAGCCTTACGCTTCTTCTTCTTGGATATCTCGGCCTGTTTTTCCTTTGGTTCCACTTGAGCAGCCTTATCAGATGGTCTTGGGTCGCCTTTTCGAAAAAGCTTACCCTTCCTGATATGGGATTCAGTCAGGGTGGCAGACAATTCAATGGCCTGTCTGACAGTAGTAGGGTTGCTGCCAGTAACGATATCCTGAACTAAATCAGGAAGAGCATCAATGTACTTTTCAATCGCCTTTTCCACAGGCGTGACCATGGCAGGACATAACAGGCTCAATTCCTCATAACGGTCAGTATAGGCTCGATGTTCACTGCTGTCATGTTTAAGATCGTCAAATTCCCGTTCCAAAGCCCTGAGCTCATGACGAGGACATAATTCCTTCATCATTAGAGCCCGTAGCTCTTCCCAGGTTTGAGCTAGTGCCACATCGGCACCTCTATCACGCATCACACCGTTCCACCATGTAAGAGCACGCTTCTCGAACGCACTGGATGCAAACTCAACCTTACGCTCATTCGGGCATTGCACGTGCCTGAATGTGTTCTCCAAACTTTCGAACCATTGCAGGAGCGCGGTTGCTCCTTGAGATCCAGAAAACTTCGAAGGTTTGGCAGAAGTGAAGGTATTGAAATTACACTGGGTATTGTTGTTATTATATAACTCATGAATCTGAGTTACTACGCCTGGAAGCACTGCAGCCATTTGTTGAGCAACAAGGGCTGCGACTTCCTCAGCAGTAAAAGATTGAGCATCACGTCGAGGAGGCATTGTCTAAAAGGAACAAGGGAAAATGAGAAACGAGTGAGGTCGATGATTGGAAAAACAAAAGAGGTATTGAAAACATCGACAAAACATAAGGAAGGCGATCATTTGTTCGTTACTTTTTTTTTGGGTAAAGGGTTACCCTGGAGATTTTATAAACAACCAAAAAAGCACATGTAGTGAGACAGAGTATCACACTAGAACATAGATGGGGCATACCCCACGCTATGGAAAACATAAAACCAAGCAAAAAGCTCAAACAAAAAACGAAACAACCTAGTCTATCAACTAGATAACAGCCAAACCATCTCTACGTGACGCAGTGACTGATCAATGTAAATGGGTCAGTATAATGTATCACCGAAGACATGCTCGCCTATAAGTGAACACTCACCCCAAGAGTTCCCAGGTAAGAGTGACTGGTCCGATACTGCGGATTTGTACGAACACTCTAGCCTTAGACAGAAAACTCAGGGTACAGGCATTCACCCTTCTAGTTTGCATGTGTTCACATTATTTAGACCCAAACTTTGACGAGATTTTGAAAACTAAGAGGGTTCAAAACCTAGTAATCAATCATCCTAGAACATATGATTGGTTTTAAAAGCGGATTCGAAATTTGTGTTCTTATTGTGGTCGTCACCTAAGGATAAGTGGCGGTATTGTTTTAAAACTAAACACAAGATAACTTGTGTTAGGGTCCTAGGAAGGTTATAGTCTAGGTCAAAGAATTACTAATAACCTAATTCCCTATAACCATTGGCTCTGATACCAACTTTTCTGTCACACCCCGACCACGTAAAACAACAAAACGTGGCGGAAACGTCGGGGAGTGTTGTAACAGAATCATTGTTTCACAACCATGGATTAAATAATTTCGTTTTATTGAATTATTGAACTCATTGTTTCAGTACAAATCAGATAATTACAAATATTATCTTTCAAATTTTAAAGTCACTAAGGCATGAGTCCGTCCTATGTATAGCATGTATCAACAATCATCGCAAAGCAGTACCTGAAACATGTGTAAAAATAGGTACGTCAGCATAAAAATGCCTGTGAGATACATAGGTTTTATTTATGCATGATTCATGACTTAGAAGTTTAAAAGAATGTTTTAACAAAAAAGTAGTCATGAACCATGAAAAATGTTTTCTCTATAAAATTATGTGAAAATTTATGAGAAATTTGATGATATAAAAGAATGATGCAAAAATAAATAATCAAGTAAAATGAGTTTATAAAATGATGTTTTGAATAAAATGATTGTAGTATATATAAAAATATACTTTGGTTTTAAGAAAGTCGATTAGGTAATATATCAAAATATATTTCGGTTCCAAAATCGTTAAACAGATAGTATATTAAATATACTTTGGTTGTCAAAATAATCGTTTTAGATAGTATATCAAAAGTATACTTTGGATTTATGTATAACATATTAAACTACATTTTGGTTGAATAAATAACATATTTAAAATATGTTTTGGTAGTTAACAAAATATATGTTGTTTTGTACAATATCACACATGAGAGTATATCAAACTATACTTTTGGGAGTATAATAAAATATACAATAAAAATGTGATTTAAGAATTCAATCAGACCTAGTGCATCAAAATACACATTTGAGACTATAGGGATACCACAAAGGCAATCCCTATTTGGATGGAGAAACATATTGGTTTCAGACATTCCATGACAACAGGAATGGGGTGTCAAATCCTATAGCGCTATATCATACTACCAATCGGTCTGGTGAACAAAATATGTACTATCCAACAATTAATTTTATACTCTTTGGAAAAATTAGAGTTTAAACCATAAATAATCAGTCGGTTTGTCAAAAGATAAGTACTAATATGTATAATCAATTATACTTTGAAATCGTGAACATAACAAATAGGTACACATGCTTCACCCCAAAACATTGAAAACAGTAAAGAGGGGACTATGTACTCACTTGAGGGTGCTTAGAAGTCTTGAACAACAACCAAGCAAAGCTAGAGGAAGTACGGAATTAAACGGCACCTAATATAGGTAACTATGTTATTAAACGGCTCCTAAACCGGGAGATAGGATAGAATGATGTTCTATAAATCAAATGAGTAATTTAACTCATATGGTATGATTTAATAGAGCTAACATTCTGATTTGAAGGTCTACCTAAGTGCTTTTGACCCGTTTCGACCCATTATGGTAGTATAAGCTACTATAATGCGTCGTTTGCGTAAAACTATGTTCGGATGGTTAACTATGTGCTATGTTAAGTCTTACATGCCCAATTATACCTAAACATGTTACTAAATCAGATTAGATGTAAAAAATATGTTCACATATACACATCATGGATTTATGCTTCAAAAGGGCATTTTGGTCATTTCCTCTGGGCATGTAAACCAATTAACGAATAGCTAACCAATCCTATGTGATCATAAGGTATAACCTCAGGGGTTATTCTCTATGCAACTATGATCGCTAAGCAAGCTTGGTCGGATCTTAATGATCGACCCAACGGGTCGGGTTCGAAAGTCTAAGCGGTTGTCTAGACCGCTTAACTTACGACCCTAAACAAGCACTAAACTAATAGTATCGAGTTAAACATGTCAAAACATGTTTAACCTACTTAGAAAACTGATTTGGTATCAAAACAAAGTGTTTTGATACCTACAAGTAGTTCCGTTGCAATATGCGTGCTAGAACGCATTTTGACCGAAACTTTGACTCGTCACTACACCTAGTTAACGTGGTAATCAGTAGGCATAATCACTAAGGATTATAACCATCGTGATTACTATCACGTTACAAAGTTCAATTGAACTTTGACTTGACCAATTGATGGTCAAAACCGAAAGTCAAACTGTTGGCCAAACTGTTTGACTTTCCGCACTAACAAAAATAAGAGAATGAAAGAATGCTCACTAAAGGTCCTTTCTATCTTTTCTACATAGAACAAGTTCCTTATCAGATGAGAGAGCTCCCAATTCAGATTGTAGAGGAGAAATGAGAGGAATGAGCAAGGAATGAGGAAGTTTGGCATGCTATTTATACTTGTCATGAACTTGTGAGATCATTACATGTGGTTATTTGGCCAACAAGTAATAAATCACAGCCCAACAAGTGTTTAGTGACAGGTAATTATGCTTGGGAAGGTGTTAACTTGGTCCCCAAACAAGAATTATTGCATACAAGGGCCCGATCTTGCAAAACAGAAGCTGAAACTGATTTTCTGACGCTGGGGTGTTCAGGCGGCCCACGTAAGCTATGGGCTAGGCTTACGCAACCCGTGTCGGCTCAACAGTTCAGCACAGTTTCACATATTTACAGCTTTGGTCCCTGAATGCTTTTGAGTCCATTTCAGCCCCTTTTGACCCCCGTTAAGCCATTTTCAAGGCTCTACAAGGTCAATAAAGTTTAGAGGACTCAAAATATGCTTGGAACACTCTCGGATGTCAGCTCGTTTGGTCGTACGGTCGCGTTGTTCGTTAAATTACGACGAAACTCAAACGGACGCGAAAACGAACCAAATTAAGCGACGAATGGAATTTTTTTGCATGCCGATCACTAAAATAAAAATATTTTAGTGTGTACAAAAATTTTGGATGTCCAGATGTGGTCAGAACGTAAGATATGCGCGAAAATGCAAACTTACGCCGTTTTTGACACTTTTAGTCCCTGTAAGATCAAATAAGCATATTTTCGCACACCGAACCTATCAAAGCTTATTTCTAAGATATGTTTAGGTTATTTATGGTATGTTTAGCTTATGATCAAGTTCCGAATTGTTCGACACCATACGAATCGGTATAGTTTCGCAGTTTGACACAAATAGTCCCTACGATCGAATAGACTTGTTTCCAACACACCAAACCTTCCAAAACTTATTTCTAAGTTATGTAAAGGTTATGTTAGGTATTTTAAGCCTATGTCACTATTCCGGAGTGTTTGTTGCATTAAAATGGTTATATTTACGCATTAGATTGCGTATAAACTTCCAGAAAGCGATCTAAAGCTCGAAATCGAACAAGAATTGATATTTGCAAACGATACACATATTTATACAAATCCCAAAGTATGAAACACAATATTTAATTGGTTTGGTATTTGTTTGACGGTCACAGTGACACAGGTGTCACATAATGTTTGCTTCTAATCTGTTTAAAAACTCAGCCTTAGAATGGTGGAACACTATCCTCCAGTCTAGAGGAAGTGATAGGGTTTATAATATGGAATGGAAGGAATTTAAGAATATGGTAGAAAGGAAATTCTGCCCTCCCAATGAAAAGGAACAGATAGCGAATAAGTTTCTGAATCTTAGGATGACCGGAGAGGATTCAGAAACTTATTCGCTATCTGTTCCTTTTCATTGGGAGGGCAGAATTTCCTTTCTACCTTATTCTTAAATTCCTTCCATTCCATATTATAAACCCTATCACTTCCTCTAGACTGGAGGATAGTGTTCCACCATTCTAAGGCTGAGTTTTTAAATATATTAGAAGCAAACATTATCTTGTCTTCATCAGCACAGTTGCTTATTTTTAAAATAGCCTCAATCTTTTCTATCTAGCGTAGAGCTGCAATGGGTCCTTCATTGCCCGAGAATTCTATTGGTTTGCAGGACCAGAATTCTTTATAAGAACAACCATAAGGCATGGTTCTTCTTCTTTTGGGAATGGGCACTTGAAGTACAGGTCCATTGTTTACGCTGTGTTCTGGTTCAGTTGGTCGTTTACTACTATGTTTACTTTTATTATCTGCTTCCTTAACAGTTTGAAGAATAAATGGCATTGCATCTATAATTCCTTGTGCCACTATGTGTTGGATGGAACTATTATCCACTTATAGTAAGGGGTATACTACCACATTCTTTGAATATGCTAGAATAGTACCAACCCTTGCATCACCTGGACCGGTATTAATCTCCCGTTACATCTGGGGATTAATTGGAGAGATTAGACATGTAGTCAAGGCAGCTAGACCCCAAACTATAGAAGAAGCTGTAGAACTAGCACATACCTTGACAGATGAGTTAATCCGTACTAGAGAAGAAGACCAGAGAAGAAACCTAGCTCAAAGGCTTACCCAAGAATTATGTTCTGGGAATTCTAACCGTAGGACTATAGGTTCTACCTCTGCACCATACTGCAAGGCCTGCAAGAAAAAGCATTCGGGAAAATGCTCCACTCACTGCAATTTCTGCAAGGCACCAGGACACAAGGAAGAAGATTGCAGGAGAAAATCCAGTAATGGACTATGCTTCAACTGTGGAGAAAAAGGTCACATCAAGCCGAACTGTCCAAAACTAGCTCTAGCCGCGAACAACAAGAACACTAAAAATGCTAGAGCATTTGTTCTGACTGCATATGAAGCCAAAATGATTTCGGACGTAATAGTCGGTACTTTTTTAGTTAATGATGTTTTTGCTAAAGTATTATTTGACTCTGGTGCAAACCAAAGTTTTATTAGTACTTCATTTTGCAAACTTCTTAATCAACCATTAACTAAACTCTCACAAGAATGTCTAGTCGAGACAGCGAATGGAGGAACGGTTAGGATTTCTGAAATCTTGCAGGGAGCAAGAATAGAATTTTTAAATCAAAAGTTTATGGCAAATTTTTATCCCATGAATCTGGCAGAATTTGATATTGTATTAGGAATGGATTGGCTAATAGCCAATAAAGCCAGTATTTTATGTGATCAAAAGTCAATTTACGTAAATTCACCAAGAGATGAAAAGATCACAATTAAAGGTGATAAACCATCTAGATCCACTAAATTCATCTCTGTGATGAAAACTGCAATCTATATAAGAAAAGGATCTATAGTGTATTTGATTTCCATATTCACTAACACTAAAGGAAAAGAACTAAAAGACATTCCAGTAGTGTCTCAGTTTTCAGATGTATTCCCAGAAGAATTACCAGGACTACCGCCAGACAGAGAAGTCAAATTCAGAATCCATCTGCTACCCGGAACAGCACCAATTGCCAAAGCACCCTATCATTTGGCACCCGCTGAAATGCAGGAACTGAAGAAACAGTTAGATGAATTATTAGAGAAGGGATTCATACAGACAAGCTCATCGTCGTGGGGAGCACCAATTTTATTCGTTAAAAAGAAGGACAGATCAATGCGTATGTGCATTGACTACCGTGAATTAAACAAGGTCACGATTAAGAACCGGTACCCATTACTGAGAATTGATGATCTGTTCGATCAACTTCAAGGAGCTCGATTTTTCTCTAAAATCGATTTAAGGTCAGGATATCATCAATTAAAGGTACAGGAAGAAGACATTCCTAAAACCGCCTTTCGAACAAGGTATGGTCATTATGAATTTACTGTCATGCCATTTGGTTTAACCAATGCCCTAGCCGCATTTATGGACATGATGAACCGAATATGTAAGCCCTATTTGGATAAATTCATAATTGTTTTTATTGATGATATTCTCATCTATTCTAAAAGTAAAGAGGAACATGCAAAGCATTTGCACGCACTTCTAAGTCTATCAAGAAAGGAAAAGCTTTATGCTAAGTTTTCAAAGTGCGAGTTTTGGTTAAAACAGGTACAGTTTCTTGGACATTTAGTCAACCATGAAGGAACTCATGTAGATCCAACAAAGATCGAGGCGATTACCAAATGGAAAACCCCTGAATCACCAACCGAGGTTAGAAGTTTCTTAGGATTGGCAGGTTATTATAGAAGATTTATTCGAGATTTTTCTAGAATAGCCATTCCTTTAACCAAGCTAACCTGTAAATCCATTAAGTTTGAATGGGGACCAAAGCAAGAAGAAGCCTTTAGAATTCTTAAGCAAAGATTAACCCATGCACCCATACTAGCATTACCAGAAGGAACTGAAGACTTTGTAGTCTATTGTGACGCTTCTAAGTTAGGCTATGGATGTGTGTTGATGCAACGCCAAAAGGTTATAGCTTACGCATCTAGACAACTTAAGAATCATGAAGAGAATTACTCAACCCATGATCTTGAATTTGGAGCAATAATTTTTGCTTTGAAAATTTGGAGACATTACCTTTATGGTAGTAAGTTTACCATATTCACTGATCATAAAAGTTTAAGATATGTTTTTCGGCAAAAAGAATTGAATATGAGACAAAGACGCTGGATGGAGATGCTTAGTTATTATGATTGTGATATCCAGTATCATGAAGGAAAAGCAAATGTAGTGGCAGATGCTTTAAGCCGAAAGTATCACGAAAAGCCAAAAAGGGTACGTTCTCTTAAATTAAATCTGCAAGTAGATTTAAATGATCAGATAAGAGAAGCACAAGAATCAGTAATCAAGGAGGATAATGAAAAATTAAAAGGCATGATTAAGGAATTAGAACAAGGAACAGATGGAATTTGGAGATTCCATGAAAAGAGAATGTGGATACCTAAGTTAGGAAACCTACGTCATCGTATATTAGAAGAAGCCCATAAGTCTAAGTATATGATGCATCCAGGAAGTGATAAGACGTACCAGGATTTAAGAAAGAATTTCTGGTGGATAGGAATGAAAAAGGACATAGCAACCTATGTTTCTAAATGTTTAACCTGTTCACAAGTTAAAGCTGAACACCAGAAACCCTCGGGTTTGTTACAACAGTTTGAAATGCCAGTGTGGAAATGGGAATTGATAACAATGGATTTTGTTACTAAATTACCCAAAACAAGAAAAGGTAATGATACAATCTAGGTGATTGTAGATAGGCTAACTAAGTCAGCTGACTTCCTACCAATGAAGGAAACTTTCAGTATGGAACAGCTAGCTAAATTATATGTAAATGAAATAGTTTCTTTACATGGAATACCTTTATCAATTGTTTCTGATAGGGATAGCCGTTTTACCTCTCATTTTTGGTCAAGTTTCAAAAAAGCAATGGGAACCAAGTTAAATCTAAGCACAGTATATCATCCTTAAACGGACGGACAAAGTGAAAGGATAATTCAGACAATGGAAGACATGCTTAGAGCTTGTGTAATTGATTTCGGAGGTAATTGGGACGATCATTTACCTTTAATAGAATTTCCTTATAATAATAGTTATCACACAAGTATCAATGCTGCACCATTCGAAGCACTCTATGGACGAAAGTGCCGAACCCCAGTCTGTTGGGCAGAAATTAGGGAAAAGCAACTATCTGGACCTGAGATAGTGCAGTAGACAACCGACAAGATTATTCAAGTCAAGAAACGACTGAAAGCAGAACATGATCGACAGAAGAGCTATGCTGATAACCGACGCAAACCATTGGAATTCCAAGTAGGAGATAAAGTGTTGTTGAAAGTCTCTCCTTGGAAAGGAGTGGTAAGATTCATCAAAAGAGGAAAGCTGAGTCCCAGGTATGTTGGACCTTTTGAGATTATTAGAAGAATAGGACCTGTAGCCTATCAGCTACAACTGCCAGAGGAAATGGCAGGAATACATGATGTATTTCATGTATCTAATCTCAGGAAATGCTTAGCCGATGAATCACTTGTAGTACCTCTTAAGGATATAGAGGTAAATGAACAACTCAAGTTTGTAGAAAGGCCTCTACAGATTGAAGACAGGAAAGTTAAGAATCTCAAGCACAAGAGATTGGTTCTAGTCAAAGTGAAATGGGACTCCAAAAGAGGACTAGAGTACACATGGGAGCTTGAATCAGAAATGCAAAGCGAATATCCACACTTTTTCCAGTAGATCTCGAGGACGAGCTCTAAAATAAGATGGGGAGGATATAACAACCCTAAAGAAAACCGATACCCTCGAATTATTTTTCGACACCCTAATATATTTTAAATTATCCCAATATGTCTTAAAACACACCCCATACGTGAAAACGGACCCCGAATACCTAGAATATTATTAAAAATAATTAAAAAATCAATTTTTGGGGTTGTCGCGGGCCGCGTAGACCCCTTAGGGATCTTACGCGGACCGCTAGAGATCACAAACGCGGCGAAACCTTGTGCTGACACGTGTCCGACTCGTGTTGAACCTACTAGGTGACCCGGATCACCTACGCCGTTGACCATCTTTGACGTGGGCCGCGTAGCCCCTTGGCTACACTTTACGCGGGCCGCGTAAACGTCAAAATCAGCCCCTATATAATGGGAGCTCGGGCTTCAGTCTCAACTCGCTCACATCTTTCTCTCTCACTCGAATTTTCTGATAGTAGGCATTATTCTCGTGTATAATACCCCCCTAAATAACGAAGTTCTGCTCCGTTGTAAGTATCATAACCCCTGGATACGTATTAGATACTCTGCCCGATTGATCTAGGATTCCGTAACGACTGTCGTGGTTCTGCCCGACGTAGTCGTTGGAATGCCGTCTCGGAGAGAGTATTACTAATGTTAAAATGGGTTATTATACTAACACGTGTGCATTTGTGTAAATTATAGATTGTCACAAGGAAACCCTAAAGGATAATCTAAGACAACAATGTGAGTAATCTCCTTTTTGCAAATTGTTTTTACAAAACCTCACACGATTAATTATATATTAAGCAGTTATTGAGTATTTGTAAGGATACAATTATCGTCGGTATGTTGGGGTTTTGTATACAAAATTAGTTACTGCCTTGCGAGGAGTAACTTTTCCACAAGTCGGGTTTGACAGTACCGTGGGTGGTAATTGGTATGACTTGGAAACAAATGTCATTGCGAAATCGCCCTCAATACTGTATAATGGAATTTATTTAAACTTAATTAAACTGATATTCACTCACCAGTATTTCCCCCTGACAAAATGTGTTTAAACGCGTTTCAGGTAACAAAATGTGAAAGCCAATTAGAAGCCAGCTGGACAACACTGAAGGCTTGGAAAAGTGGCAATAAAGTTACCTTAAAAGAAATAGATGTTTTTATTAAATAAAAATAGGATTTATTCCTATGAAAATGTGTGTACTTAAAACTTGGGTTTTATCCCATGTGTTTAATATTATGAAAATGTGGTATTTTACTCTGACCAAATATTTCCTAAGTACCATCCTGATGAAAATTCCGCTGCCAAAATTAGACAATACCAGATACCACCGAAACTGGCTCGCGGCCGCCAGTACCCGTATTTGAATAGGGGGACGGGGGTTACGACAGCTAGGGTTCATGTGAATTGTTGCTAATTGATCTAATTGACTATGCTACTTGTAACTGATTCCGTGATTCGCGGCAAGATGTAACCGATCGTACACTTGCTGGTTACACACACACACACACACACATGCATGTTGTACATCTAGAGATGCACATCGCACATTTTCTTCATTGGACAAACAGTTGAAGCAAGAGGGAATGTTAGGTTAACAGATGTCGCACAAGTGCCTTGTGATCGCACAACCCATTTAGGCTAAATAACGTTGGGCCTTGCACGTTATTAATGAATCGCACAAGACAATTGGACCGCACAAGAGCACTGGGCCAGGTTATGTTTAGAACGCACAAGTAAAAGGAGTTGCACACTTACAGCCCAGTCGCACAATACATATGGGCCGAGCATCTGGGCCGGATCGCACAATAAGGCCCAGATCGCACAATAAGGCCCGGATCGCACAATTAAGAACTGGTCGCACACTTCCTTGGGCCGCACCATAATTATGGGCTCACATCGTTTTGGATTGCACACGGGGTGGCCCACACTGTTTAGGAGTCGCACAAAAGAGACTTAATTGTACACTTGCTTGGACATCATGCTTATTTTAGTTCACAGTAATAATGGAATGACATGTGTACGAATACTTGTATGGTTAGATGATGAATGTTAGGAACAACTAAGTGAATTGTTTGAAAAGTGGATTGCAATGTGAACTGGTTTGGGGTATAAGTACCTGTTATGAAAATATACATTAATAACGTACTAATGTGTTGCACGACTTCTTGTTACGACTTGCATAATGAAATATGTCTTACTTGTATGCTACTTGTGTAATGTGAATGTGGAATACGTGATTCATGTGTATACGGAGCTGATTTGTCATTGGTAACCACATTAGGATTTGGTTGATTAATATGGAACAAGTAACATTACATACCGAGCAATCAAATGTGAGTTCACTTCTCTTTACAAGCATGTGTCCGGTGGGGACAATCAAACAGGCAAACAAATAAACGGATTTTCATAAACCCATATCTTTGTAGGGGATGTGAGGCAGTTTTCACAAACCCATATCCTTGTAGGGGATATGAGGCGGTTTTCAGTAAATGTTGATGTTGGATAATACACTCACTTTCTATCACTTAAGTCACATCATACTACCGAACTAGTTGCTTGTAGGGCAACAGGGTTATTAGTTGATAGCGCTATTAGGTTTGGCACCCTCACGACGTACCTGGATAGGACGGGTGTGAACTAATAACTTTAAAATCATGACCAATGTTTGATAGAGCATTAGAGAAGGGCAAAAAGGATCCGTCTGCGGTATCGAGTATTTATCAACATAACATAAATCAGTATTTGGTAACAAACGGTTTAACAAATCAGTGAACTCGCCAGCGTTATGCTGATACACTTTTTCTGCATGCTTGCAGGCCTATAGGTACGACTGTTGGAACTTGCTGTCTGGGATGCTGAAGTGGTCATGGGTCGAGTTACTTAGAATTGCGAGACAAGCCTAATGGTTTAAAACACTTGGGTTATGAAATTCTTAATTGTTGTACTTGGGGAGGACATTCGTACTTTGAAGAGGGTGAGATCATAAGCTCTTTTGCCCATGTAAATTTATTGTTTTTACATGATAAATATTCTTGGTCTTTTGTACATTCATCTTCGATTTCCCGGTATAGTTTTTTAACTATTCGGTTGGTTTGTTTTTTGAAGGAAATATACTCAAGCATACAGAACGTGTCTTTGGTTCTGTCACAAGATGACCATGCAAATGGTAATTAATCTATTAGATAAGAAAGACTCAACCGAGAAGATAATGGCTGCGAGAAAACGGAACTTGCTTCAGAAAACATTCATGGTAAAGGTCCCAACATAGTTTTCCTACAAGCAACTTTGATGAAAGGTATTCTCAACATCCTACTTCACTACTCTTAACTTACTTGCTTCTCGATTATTGTAAGCCCGGTCCGTATCAAGATCTTTATTTTTTTTCAATCCAGAGTCATTGAATCATGAATGCTTAGACTTAAGGGAAAAATATGTGTTCAGAGAAAAAGTTCTTCCATGAACACAATTACATGAAGCAGACTCTAGTTTCTCTAACGTTAAAGTGATCCATTTCAGTTCGTACCAGTGGAGTCAACTAAAGTAAGTCGGTTTGTGATAGACAATATCTTACACTAAAAGAAGTTTTCGAGAGTTCAGACTTAGCTATCTCACAATGCCATTAGCTCTTTCAAATGTACATGTTCTTTTAGTATGTTTCCTAAACAGATTTGAGTGATTATACTTGCATTTTAGAAACCTTATTCTGTGATCATTGTATTAAGGTTTATGGTGCATGGCTGCCACTACAAGAAAAGCAAGCATTAGCGGTGACTCAAGTAGCGACGCTATCTAATATGTATGTTTATACTTAGAACTTGGTTGTCAATTGTAATGGTATTACTATATCAGTATTGATCGATTGGGTAGGTCAGATGTCAAATTTTGTGGTTTATATTTTTATTTCTTATTGAACTAAAAGTGAGAAATTATAAGTACGCGTCGAGCGGGTCATCGAAAAATCTTTAGTGACGACATCATTAGCGAGACAGCTGACCATTAGTGACCCACATTAGCGGCCACCCTTTAGCGGCAACAGGTCGGCGCTAAAGGCATTAGCGGTGATTTCTGGCATTTTAGCGGTGATTTTTATCGCCCCTATTGCTCCCTTTTCTTGTAGTGAGCTTCCAACTTCGTTGGTCGTATAGACAGAGAGAGAACTGTGGTCGCTTTAATTTCAGAATTTTGCAACTTTATATATAGCCATAGTGTAAAAACTAATCGAAGTTATCAAATTTCAGAATTTTGCAACTTTATATATAGCCATAGTGTAAATTTCAGAACCGTGTCCCCTTTTCTTATGTTCTTGACCTAAATATAAGATACTATAAGAAAAATCAATGTTTTCATGAAAGAATATAGTGGAAAAGGTATGTTACCCTTAGCCCTGAGCATAAGAAATTTGACTCGCATCCCATGAAGCCAATCATGCACATTGTTTAATGTAGCAACCAGAAAGAGACCAACTGCATAGATACGAAAAAAAATGAATATGAATAATTAAGTTACACTGAGCTTGCAAAATTTGACCCGCATGCCAAGTCACCAGTCTTGCTATGCTAATCTATTTAGTTGTTAAGGATTTAGTGTTCTTTTGATTATCTCATACGTAGGTATGTGTTATCTTGATTTAGAAACTACGGGTCATTATTTTATAATAACTTTAAAGACTTCTTATAAACTAAATCTCAAACAACCACTCTAACACCATCAACAGCCACCTGTAGACAAAGATGAAGGTCCCTAAAAAAAGAAAACAACGTTACCAACAAACCCAAGAACATATGCAAAATAGAACACAGAGCCGTAGAGAACATAAAAAATTGATGTATAATGTTAGAATTGGACACCAAAGAACGGGGTAAAATCAAATAAAAAGTTTATTTTGTCTAAGTAGGATGAGAAGTAATCTTAACCATTCATTTTTCAAATCAATGGTTAAAATGAAAGTGTAGGAAAAAGGAGGAGTGGAAGGGTATCTTGGGAAAATCATATTTATGGACTTTCTCTCTCCACATGCAAGGCACATGCATATTCCACCCTCATTTTTTAAACGTTAATAACTTTTTATACGACATTATTTTTTCATAAAAATTTCACCGTAAAATCAAGCGTCTTTTTATCTTTAATTTGAGTATCATATTGCTATATAAAATATGAAGACTAAAAAACCCCACTAAAATGTGTTGTATTTCAATATTGTATAACATTTTTTGTACTATAATTTTGTTCTAAATTTTTTGTGCTGAATTTTTTTGTCTTAAGTATTTTGTTTCTCAATTTTTGTGCTGGATTTTTTTGTACTACATTTTTTGCTGAATTTTTTCGTGCTACATTTTTTTGTACTATATTTTTTGTGCTATATTTTTTTGTGCTAGATTTTTTTGTACTATATTGTTTTTGTTGTATTTTTAAAAAATAAAAGGGGTGTCATATGTCATTTTCACTCCTATTTATAAGAATCAAAATGCCATTCATTCCTACTTATTAGGAGTGCCACATGTCATCATCACAATCCTTCTTAGTCTACTTAGGTAAAATCCACTTTTTAGTGGATCCTTCCCCCCAAAGAACGTATTGAATCAAAACTCGTTTATTGATAATTGATACAATTAGGTTTACAAATAAATCATTCTATTTATAAGCCTAATAACTTATTCACCAAGAAAACCTATTTGACTCACCAAACCTCCTAGTTTATAACCCGGTCACTTTTTATTTTTTACCCGAACTTTGTAAGTCGGTCATTTTTAACCCGAACTTACACATAATATGTAAGATTAGTCTAACAACCACCCCTAATCTTGCAATACCGAGAAGATGTCTCATCTCGATAATCTTTAGTCGTGGCATGGCTCTTGTGAGGATGTGAATCCGTTGCAAATCCCCGCTAACACGTTCCACTTTAACTTCCTCTTGCAATAAGTTCTTGACTTTTAAACTTGTCTCTTGATTTGATAAACCGAGCATCCCTTTAACTGCAAAATCAAACCATCTTGACCAGGAAACCTGTCCTGAACTTATTTGGACCAGATTCGGACCTTCTAAACCCATTGAAATGTTGAAAAACTGATCTGTCACAAAGTGGTCGTTAAAATCTGTCACTGATTGATCGGATTGTGTCGCAGACTGATCAGATTCCGTCGCTAACTGGTCAGTCTGGTCTCTAAGTATCTGTTGTGTCGCTAACTCCTCAGACTGGTCGCTAATTCCTGTTGCAGCAAAGATTGTTTAGTCGCTATTTTCAGCCTTGTCATCTTTAGCTTGTAGGCAAACTGGAGATACAACCTCAAGATTAATCTTGTAAATGCAATTCGGTGAACGAGGTACCTTCATTAGCAAAGTTCCTTCTTGCTCAAACATCCAAAGTATACCGTCTTGGATTGCGATCTTGCACCCTCTCTCGTCCAACTGACCAATGCTTATTATATTACTTTCAAGTGCTGGAATATAGTAAACATCACGCAACACCCTTTGTTCCCTAGATTTTCCTTCCAAGTCGACCATCCCTTGTCCTTTAATCTCTACACATGACCCCTCTCCAAACTTCACTTTTCCCTTGATGTTGTGATAGAGACTAGTGAACCACTCTTTTTTACCCGTCATGTGGTTACTCGCCCCGTTGTCAAGAAATCATGTATTGAGTTTAGTTAGGCTCGAAGCCTACATCCTTGGAATGATCCTTTCCTCGTCTAGAAACACATCATTAGCCTCTTCAACGTGTGTTTGCAAGTAAAGAACCGGTTCAACCCTTTGAATAAGTTTCTTCTCCTTGTCCTCGTCCTTTTTACGTGTAGGACAATCTGAAGAAAAATGTCCTAACTCATCACATCGAAAACACCTTATCTTAGAACGGTCCTTCTTTGGTTTTTGATCCAGTTCCTTGTCTTTGTCTTGACCTCTGGTTTTTCCTCGACCGCGACCCTGACTTCTTAGACTAGACTCGGCCGTTCCTTTGCCTCGACTGTACCCTTCCTTTTTTCTAGCTTCCCACTTCTCATAAGTCAGCATTAACTGATCACTTCTAACCGGTTACTCCTTATCTTCAAGGTTGACTCATTCCTCATAGGCTATAAGACGTCCCACGACATCATCGAATCCAATTGTCTTAAGGTAAATAGATTGCTTAAGAGAGGCAACCATGTGAATAAACTTTTTTGGTAAACCATGTAGAAACCTTTTAACCAGTTTCTCTTCTTCAATCACCATTCCAAGAGAAGCAGATCTAGAAGCAATCCTTGAAATTTTTCCTGCGAACTCAGCGATCATACTCGGTTCCTTCATCTTCAAACCCCAAATTCTGACATTAAGGTTTGAAGTCTTGCTTCTTTCACGCATTCAGCATCTTGATTTCTAGACTTCACTACTTCCCACATCTCTTTTGCTGAATCATTGTTCCCAATCTGCAACACTAGCTCTTCTGGTAACCCTTGGAATAGAAAAGCGATTGCTATAGAATCTTTGTGAGTATCGATGGTCGTTCCTGAGTCAATCATATCCCATGCCTTGTAAACCTTGAAGATTACCTTCATCTTCATAGCCCAAATGGTGTAGTTTGTATCCGTAAGCATTGGACATGGAAGACTAGGCATCGGTTCCTTTGTTGGAGGTACCCGATTCACGTTATCACCCATCCTTTGGTTTCTTCTGTTCTTGGACTTGAATCAATTTTCTAAATTCAGATCAATTCCATCTCCACTAGGCATAATGCCAATACACCAATTCAAGAGGAAACACAATAATTTCAGAAAAACTCCTCTTGTGGGAGTCGAACCCAGGACCTATTGGTCCCAAAATCTTATCCCACCCTAAGATGCCACTAGGCTATAAAGCCATGGACTTATTATTATATTAATATAAATCTTCATCTTCTTCATTCTTTTAAGATGAGTGACTCTACAAGTTTCCAACCGGAATTTTTTTTCTGTGACTGTAAAACTTAAATTTATTTTATCTTCACTAACTCAGGGGTATCCTAACATATGCTTAGAGGTATCCCCGATAATTAAAACGGAGATTAAAGAAAAAAATTAGAGTTCACCAAGAAAGTTGAGGGATATCCCGGGCAACCCCTTGCCACTAAGTAGATCCGCCCCTGGTGTAACTTACTGTTGGCATATCCAATCACCCCTCTTCATTGTAATATTTGGTCCAAGATTTCTTGGCATTTGTTCATACTGCTCTGCCTCTATTGGCCAAATTACCGATCTTTTGTAACATGCTTCTGACATAGCCTCGTTGATCCTTCTTTCAGGATTGCATACATAACTCAATATGTACTTCATCAAGTCTACTGGGGTTGCTTCACACTCTAGGTGCTCTATGATCATTGTCAATAGTCAATACAAATTCAATAAAGCATACAAACACTCTATGAAAGGAACCAATAAGAAAGACGTCATTCTTCTCATGGCCACTTTTAAACAGAAATGGATATCCATCATTAATAATCACCTCAATATCCTTCCTAGGAAGCCACCTGGAGAAAATCATCTAAACTATTTGTAAGAAAAGTTAATCCTCATAATGAAATCATTATAATGAACAACTATTCCAAGAAAAAAGAGGCATTTTTCACATAATAAAAATGGAATAGATGAATATCAACAGCTCTTCAAATTTTTTTCAAATTTTAAAAACATGATTCGTTAACTATCACATATCAAAACCCAAATGAAATGGCAACAAAAAGTCAGCCCTTATCACATCTCCAAATTGGTCCTAAACATACCAATTACAATCAACATGGCTTGGCTTGGCTGGAGATATAAAATATCAAACAAAGAAAACATATATATATATATATATATATATATATATAGGGAGCCGCTAGAATGAGAACCACCACGAGTTATGAGAACCACGAGAACCAAGTGCCATGGAGGGCCGTTGACCACGAATTTTTTTTTACACCTAGATCCGTATATTTTAAGACCGGGTGTAAATTTTGGGTTCAAACGGCACGCCCGAGGGGGTAGTTTTTTACGCCCAAAGTTTGGTTAAAAAAAAAGAAAAATTAAAAAAACCCAAACTTTGGGCGTAAAAAACTACCCCCTCGGGCGCGCCGTTTGAACCCAAAATTTACACCCGGTCTTAAAATATACGGATCTAGGTGTAAAAAAAATTTCGTGGTCAACGGCCCTCCGTGGCACTTGGTTCTCATAACTCGTGGTGGTTCTCATTCTAGCGGCCCCCTATATATATATATATATATATATATATATATATATATCAAAGAGGGTGGTAATAAAACTTGAAACTTAAAATTGAAAATAAAAATAAGCTAAGAATGCTTACAATGATGATGGAGATATGCACAGCGGAGGATGATGATGGATGAGAGTATGCACAGCGGAGTAGAGAGTTGCAGATTTTTTTTTTTTTTTATGTAGGTTGGAATATAATATGAAGAACTTGGAGAAAATCTGGGATATTAAGGAATTGGGCTAAAGAGATATGGAGAGAGTTTAGTGTGCCATATGAAGTAAAATATTATTGCTTAATGGTTTCTCGTGTCAAACAACGGTTTACAAATGCCATATATATAGGCAAGAATAAAGTAGGAAAACATATTCCTATCCTAATTGATTTACAACTTTCAAAAGAATACTATAAAAGTCAAAAAGCCTAGTCTTAGCCTAGAAGAAAAAGAACGATAAATTACAAATTTAGATTCTAAAATAAAGTTTGAAAATATTGCCCTGTCGACCACTTTCTGTATATAATTGAGTTTCAAAACGTCATTGCTCACGTCATGATTTTTGTCTTCTGTCGTCACTGCTTACGATATCTTTTAGAAATCTCTGTGTGTACTGTCTATGGACTGTGGACTAGAGCAATCTTCCAAATTATTGCCTTCTTCATCTTCTAAGTTGATAATGTGCTGTAACTGTAGGTGATCTCCTTCCCCTGCAAATGGGTAGAAGCATCGTCCAAACTGGTTTTGTGTAGACTTGTATGTAATGACCTTCACCTACCAGATGATAATTCCTCCATGGATAATAATCAGGAAGTTCTGGGGTTTCCTGATGATCTTTGATAAACTGTGTAAAACTGTCTGGAATTTTTTCATCCGAATGACTTAACCAAGGTAGAGTTGAAAACTCTATATCAGTTTTTGTCATTGATGTTTGTAGATGATATTGATGACATATATTACTTTTATGTTCAATAAAAATCCTTTTTCTTGCTGGTCTGTATGTGTATGCATCTGTGTAAGGGAATGAAGAAATTATTTTACAACCAATGATCGAAGTCACTGTTCTAACTGCCATATTTCCTGCAATTAGAATCATCTTTTCTCCAAGCTGGTTGAGAAGATCTTCTGCTTTTCTGTCTAACTTTATTTCCAAATAATCAATCATACCATGATGATAAAATTGAATTATTTGCTCATTTGTCAACTTTGTAGGATAGTGTATTTGAAGTAATAGAAGACCAGTTCCGTCTCATTTTTCATCTGTTCTTTCTACCACTTTAAATCCTTGCTGTTCACTGTCGAATTTGAACGCCATGTCTACCAGCTGTTGTTGCAGATTGTACAAAATCAAAGGAAATTCTGCACAAACTTTCTGTGAAACAAGATTCTCAAATTCTGGGAATCTTTCTGTAACTGGTTTTAGGCATTGCTGCCAAGGTGTATCAAGAATCCTTGTCCTGAAACACTCAAAAGTCCTGTATACCTCTGTTTTATCCTTGTTTTCTTTTTTCTCAAGCTTTTGTAATAACTGTGTATTTTTTGCTTCTAATAAAATCATTTTTTGTTTTAACAAACTGTTTTCAATTTTCAATTGTATATCTTGTGCATTTTTTGCTTTTTCTTCAAGTTGTCTTTTTAATTCAGAAATAATTTCTTGTTGAGCTTTTATGTAATGCTCAGGGTTTGTTTTTGCCATTTCTAAAAAACTTTTAACCTCTTCAGGTTCTATGTAAAAACTTGGACCAAGCTCTGTTCTTGCTGCTTGAAGAGCTTCAGCAAAACTTGTATAACCTTTCCAATATGCTCCTCCTACAACACAAGTTATGTGTCGTATAACTGTTTCACATTTGTTAAAAATCCCAAGTTTTGTACCCCTAAATACCACATAATGTGTACAATTTGATTTCTGTTTAAACTGTCTTTCAGGTGTTTTTGAACTATGTTCTTGAAAGTAAATGCTTAGAGCATTTAAAACCTGTACTTTGAATGATGAAGCTTGTGGCATGGTTTGAATATGCCATAAATTGTCTAATAAACATTGTTGTTTATCTGTTAGTTTCATTCCCATAATAGGACGAAACTTCTTGTCAGCTTCATTGCATATCTGTAAAGCATATGTTCCAAACTCGATCACCGGTTTAGGTGGAAAGTTTGTATACAAAGGGCGTTTTCCAGCTGCCTTTGATTGCTGTTGTGTATAAACTTGTCTTGTCATTGACTGTGGTAATTGTGACAACCTGGATAATTAGGGTTAGCATTGCTTGTTAACATTTGCTTGGAATCCCACAACTTTTAGCGTGTGGCTCTATGTTTATCTGCTTATGATTACGTGTGTTTACCTGATTAACTATACATGAAATTGTAAACATGTTTGTGTGTTGTACAACTGATTTAGAGAACCAACTCCTAGCACGTAAATGAGTCTAATCGGATCACATTTAGGCATGGGCTTAGCAAAACCCAAATGGGATTGACATGGGCCATATGGTGTGATATGTAGGTTTGGGCCACTTAGAAATTATATCACATATCATTACTGTTTACATTTAGTTCCGTGGTTTGTAACCCTTCTCACCCGAACACTTACTGGGCCGACACACCGGGCCTCATGCCACCCATTGGCTACCCGGCCCAATAAAAACCCATGATCGAGTGATATGGTTTAAATCTAAAAGTGTAGCCCAAAGGTTCGTAATCCGATATCACGATGTGGCCCATTGACTGAATTAGTGAGATGTTTTGACAGCCCACGTGAATGGGCTTAAGCCCATTGCGGCTAACTTGTAACCGCCCCAACTTGTATCAAATTTAATGCATGAATTAGGTTCCTGATTGGTTGGCAACTAAAAACCAAAACCCTACTCTTCCTCACTTAAGTTGCGACGGCAGAGGAGACCCCCCCTTCGAGGCATTTTCCTGGTGGATCGAGTGATTTGGTTAGTAATATTATGATATCATCAGTTGCTTTGTTTTGTGGGGCCAATATCTTGTAACATTAGTACATGTGCTATGCATTGAAAGTGCAGCCAATTTGATAATGATCACTGCATTGTCGGCTATTATGTTTCAAATGTGCATGAAAGTTGTCAGTTGGCATGTGGTTGTTGATAGCTTAATATGTGTGCAATTTATTTATATCGATGTATGTATATATGATAACTATGCTTATTGAATGAAGTGGTTTGTTGGAATGAAAAACGGGTAATCCGATATGTGATGTATCAACTCGATGTTTAGTAGAATTGAATGTTTGGTGATTGCTTCTTTGTGAGTATCGATTAACAAAGTGTATAAGTATGCAAAAGTGATTATATGATGAATGTTAGGTGATGTTATAGGATCATTATATGATGAATGTGGTAATAACCGATTAGCATGCTGGTGACTAGTAGAGTTGCATATGTTTGTGATTATATTTAGTATGATATAAACCATTGGTTTAGGGTTAAACAACTTGTTAATGAGGGATACTGTTTATATAAATGATGAAAATGATTTCCTGTTAGTTGTTAGAAAACAATAAGGACGATGATGATGTCTGTAAATCGTGTAAGTAATGAACATGATGATCTCTGTTAGTGTTAAAGTGGTGTTGATGATTATTTTGGTTATATGATTCTGCAAATTGTTATGAGGATCTTTGTTATTTGTTTTGAGTAGAGATGTTAATGCTGGTTCTTCATGGAAATGTACAAATATGCATGCTTAAAATACAATTCACTTGAATATGATATGATGGAAATTGTATGTTAAAAAGGTGTTTGTCTTTTTCGGTTGAATTTAGGATGATATGATGAGTGTGTCTTTTTTTGACCGCACAATTAGTATGATGTGGGGACCACCCACGAATAAAATGTAACACAATCACACTCACCATTGGCCACACAGTAGAACCTCCAGCCGCACACTATCTTATGGATATACGACTTCTTGTTGGGCCATAAGTTTGGGCCGCAGACCGTTGTGTGGACTAACCACTCTGTTGGGTCCGAACACTCTCCTAATGGACCATAAAGCTTTTTGGGTCAACCGCACACAACTGGCATTAGGTGACTCATGCTACTGTCTATAAAATTTAAATGATAATACCATGACTGTTTTATGTTATAAGATACGTGCTACTTATGTGCTACATGTTGAATACGAGTCTACATGACATTATTGATACACGCCTAATTAGATATGTTAACCATGTTAGGACATGTGCGGTCAACTGTTAAACAAGTAACTAATCTTACCGAGCAATCAAAGGTGAGTTCACTACATTCGAGCATGCGTCCCAGTGGTTGGGGACAGTCAGTGGTTTGGGTAAAAACGGGTATATTGGTTAATATTCTCACCTATCATTTTTGTAAGTCCTTTATTCGGGTATTAGTTGGTAGCGCTACTTAGGTTTGGCACCCTCACACCGCTCCTGGATAGGACGGATGTGAACTAATGACCCAGTCGGGCCCAGTACTAGATAGGAGTACGTGGGAAGGGCAGTCATGTATTTCAGGAGCCGTCTTGTTCAGAAATGAGATATTAACAATATTACTTGCATTGGTTATTGAACTGTTTTACGTACAACTGGTAACAAACGTTTTCTAAAACTGTGAACTCGCCAGCTTTGTTTGATACACTTGTTACATACTCGCAGGTCGTTAGGTACTTGGGAACAGGAACTTGCTGGCTGGAGGGCGTGAGTGGTCATGGTTGCATTGATGGGTTTATTTATCAAACATTTATTTACTATGGTTGTTTGGAAAGTATTTACATTATGTTACGTTAACGCTTCCGCTAAACTTGATGGTTTTCGAATTACTTATGTTTGGATTTTATTACTATTAAATGATGAAACTTTATTTTAAACTTATGGATTCAATGTAATTGGTGGCTCATTACTAGTGGTCATACGCCTAACAGGGACACTCCCTAAGTGGTAATTTGAGGGTGTGACAGTTTGGTATCAGAGCCACTGGTTATAGTGAACTTGGTTTTAAAACGTTTTTATAAAACCAGACTATAACCGAACTGATCCGAAATCGACCATGACACTCAGCTCCAGACTGCAAGGTTCGTCTCTTGTTTACTATTGCATAGTATATCTAGTGTTTGCTTATGATTAACATCACATGCGAATGCACACTTGGCACTACAGTATGAGTTTCTATGTTACCAACCCATGTTACGTGTGTTAAGAGAGGGACTCTTCTTGAACTTACATGCTCTATGTTGTGATGTCATTAGTCGTGTTGCTTGAATTCGGGGGAAACTTTTAGCGCGAGTTAAGAGGCACTGAGATAAGCATGCAAATTGCCTTATTATTATGGGTGCACACATAATAATAATGTGGGGTGCATGTGAGTCCCAGTGAGGCTTAACGAGTGTGAGAGGGGTTCCGCTCTATTAATTAATGTTATGTTAGAACACAACAGTCTATAGGAATCATAGCAGTGATTGTCTCCTACTCGAACATGATCTTTTCACCCCTTTCTGAATCTTTACGAATCTCGATGCTATCGAGTATCACCTGATCACACATCTGAACACCTAGCGAACTGTGTAGAATGTTAGGTGCTAGTACGAACGTCCCTGAGTTGGATGGCTCAGCGTCAAATGATTGAACCATACTTTCCTCACTTCTCTTTGTTTCCTGGAACTTAGCGTGTTGACGCCTTAGATCCCAAAGTGCGATCACTTCTGCAACACTCTCGCGACATACTGTGTATTACTCAGTCAATTTGCAAGAATGATGGACAAGAGGGTAAACGTAGTACCTTACCGACTTCAGCATTTGAACGACCCTAGTTACCGGCAACGAACGACAGTGATTTGACTACAATCGAATCCTTAACCCCAGCCAGCGACTCATGGGAGTCGACTCTTACGAACCAATCGGGACAAAATCGATAACGATTGACTGTAGAGCGGACTGTGTAACCGCCCGCACCATGAGTAGTGCCTTAGGACGTGGCACGGAATGTGAAAAGATGGACCTTGTTGGTGAAAGGACGCAGGACACCGTTTCAGGCAACAATATTAGAGGCAACAGTCGCGGAAACAACAAGGTACTCGTGATCGTAGCTTACAATATGGAAGCGAAGGCGACTTCGACAAGGATTGACTATGTTAAGTCAAGGTGACGACAACCAATGGAACGACGGCAGTACTAGAAATTCTCGTGACGAAAACAACACTGGAAACGAAGCTCATGGAAGGACATTTAGTATAGGCATAGGCTATACCAGGCGTAATAGCAACACGATAGCTTGGATGGGTAGCTATTCGCTTCGTTTCTGTTCTGTTTAACCCTGATGCTTCTTGAAACCGAACCTGTTGTGGAGTCGGCTGATGCAAGTCAATTGAAGCCTTATATGTTTGCTGGGATGCCAACTCGACCTTGGGGGACAGGTGTTCGACATCGACCTTCCTTCCACTACCCTTGATGGTTGCAATACAGTAGTTAATGTGGATTGGTTATCCAGAGATCGCGCAGATACACCAGTGAGGGGAAAATCTTGTGTGGAGAATCGTTATTTGTTCTAAAGCGTCAGAGTGGTGCAAAGGTTAGCGCCATTTCAGCTATGAAGGCCAGAAGTGTCTACGGAGGGATTACTCCGCCATACTAGCAAGCGTTACTGATGTTAGGGCTAAGGAGACAGAGGATTGAGGATCCACAAACCATTCGTGATTCTTCGGTGTGCTACCCAAGGAACTTTCGGGCTTACTTCCACAACTGTTAGGCGAAATCTCAGTCTGACCTCGCGCCAGAGGCAGCCCTAACTACACGCACTCTTACCGTCTTGCACCAGGAGGGTTGCCAGAGCTGTCTAATCAACTGCAGGAACTGTTGGACAAGAGTTTTGGTCGGACCTAGCTTTTCGCTTTGGGAAGCCCCGGTTATATCCGTGAAGATAAGCCTTTTGGTATGTGTACTGATTTTCAAAGAACTCACTAAGGTGACAGTAGAGAACCATTTGCCACGACCATATATTGACAACCTGACGACCAGTTGCGGGGGTCGAGCTTCCATTCGAGGATTGAATGACAAACGAGCTATTGTCAGAAGGTAGTCTAAGGGGAGAATGTGCCTGCAACGGCATACCAAGCGCAGTGCGGCCATTTCGACGCTGTATTCCAAGACTTTTGAGCTAATCATCACACCAGCAGCTGTATGGATCACATGAATCGACCATGCTTACTGCCGACATGTTGAATCATTTCCAGGAGAAAGGAACATCATGGGCAGCTTTGTATCTTATTTGAGAGCTCCTGAAGGAGGATCCACACCACGCGAAGTCTTGATAAATGTAACTTCTAGATGCGAGGGATACCTTTTTGATCATATAATCAACAAAGTGGGAATACACGTGGATCTCGCTAGACCCGTTTTGGTTAAAGACTGATCGACACCAAAGATCCGTTCGAGGATACAACAATTTCTTGGTCTCACTAAATGCTATCACAGATTCATCACAAGATTTTCGAAGATCACGCAGTACAAATCTCTTTAGCACAGCAGGGTGCTATGTTCGTGGGAGACAAAACAGGAGGACGTCTTTTCAGCTTTCGAATCTCAACTCTGCAATACACTGAGCATCGTCTCTACCTGAGGGTGCGGGTGATTTAGTGGTATATCACGATGGTTCGAACCAGAGTCCAAGTTACACGCCGATGCAACATGAGAAGGTGATAGCTTACGTAATAGACTTACAAGGAGAATTGCACGACACACAATTTGCGGTGGAAACCGTGGTCTTTGGATGTAAGTTGGAGGCATTACTTGGACGGTACCGAATGCACTACTTAGACCGATCACAAGGGCCTCCCGTGTACCCTGGTTTCGAAAGAGCTAAATCAGTTAATGGCATCGCTGGATGGAATTTTTGGATGATTACGACTGCGAAACTTGAATGTGCACGAGCTCTGCATCTCATTATCGACTCTAACCTACCTGATCCGACTCGCCCTATTCAAACTGGAGAACTGAAGGAAGAGGATTTTCAAGTTGAACCCATGCGGGGCATGGAGGAGCAACTTTTGGCAAGGCGGACGATATTCGCTACTTATGGAACGAATGTGGATCCCACTATACGGCAACTGTACGGGACTTGTATTGAGCAAACACACCATCATCGCTATTCTAGTCATATGGATTTTGATGGAATGTATTAGGATCTAAGGATCTTGTACTGACAACTGGGCTTGAAGGCCTACGCAACGAAGCATGCGAACGACGTTTGCCTTGTGCGAAAGTCAAGGTGGAACATCAGAAACCTTTTGGTTTGTGGCAGCAATCAGAGACACCTATTTGGAGATTGGAACAAACAGTCATGGGTTTGTCACAGGCCTACCTAAATCTCATAACGGAACCGATATCATCTGAGTGATCGTTGATTGTCCCATGTAACTAGTACAGTCTATTTCAATCAAGGAAACTGATGAGTCTTCACAGCTTGTGAATATTCCTTTGAGAGAGGCGGCTTTTAGGCACGAGGTGCCAACTTCTGTCACCTCTGAATTTGATCTATGCATGAATTATGTCAGGCAATACACAACACCCTTGGCTCACGTCAGGACCAGAGCATTGCTTATCGCCATTGGGCAAACGATCAGAGAAAAACGAACTCTCTTGGCACTCGAAGACATGCTGCGAACATGTGTGTGATTGAATTAGTAAGAGCGGGAAGGACACATACCTTTGGCTGAGTTCTACTGTAGCTGTTATCATTCTAGTATTCAGACAGCTCTGTTTGGGGCATCGTATGGATGATGATGCCAACCTTCTGCGAACGTGTCATAATGGAAAGTCTCACCCTGGGAGGGTGCGGTGTGGTTTGGGAAACGCGGTAAGCTTAATCCGCGCTATGTTGGGCCATTCAAAATTCTGGAACGTATTGGCAAAGTAACCTACAAACTCGAGTTACCCGACGAATCGGGTGACGTACGCGATGTCTTTCATGTTTCGCAATTGAAGAAGTGTTTGTCTGATGAAACACTGGTCGTGCCATTCCAGGAGCTGAAGATTGACGACAAGTTGGAATTTGTCAAAGAACCTATTGAGATCATGGATCGAGAGGTCAAGGTGCGTAAACATAGTCGTATTCCAATCGTGAGTGTTCGTTGGGACTCAAGATGTGGACCGGAGTTCACGTGGGAACGCGAGGATCAGATGAAACTTAAATATCCTCAACTTTTTTTTCCGATGACCAATCTAATTCTGGTACTACTAGTGAATTTCGGGACGAAATTCCTCTTCAAGTTAGGGATGATGTGGCACCCGAGGAAAACCGGCAGCAATCTTGATTTATCACTTCACCCTTTTGTGCTTACTTGTCAAATTTCGGGACGAAATTTCTTTCAAGTTGGGGATGATGTGACAACCTGGATAATTAGGGTTAGCATTGCTTGTTAACATTTCCTTGGAATCCCACAACTTTTAGCGTGTGGCTCTATGTTTATCTGCTTATGATTACGTGTGTTTACCTGATTAACTATACATGAAATTGTAAACATGTTTGTGTGTTGTACAACTGATTTAGAGAACCAACTCCTAGCACGTAAATGAGTCTAATCGGATCACATTTAGGCATGGGCTTAGCAAAACCCAAATGGGATTGACATGGGCCATATGGTGTGATATGTAGGTTTGGGCCACTTAGAAATTATATCACATATCATTACTGTTTACATTTAGTTCCGTGGTTTGTAACCCTTCTCACCCGAACACTTACTGGGCCGACACACCGGGCCTCGTGCCACCCATTGGCTACCCGGCCCAATAAAAACCCATGATCGAGTGATATGGTTTAAATCTAAAAGTGTAGCCCAAAGGTTCGTAATCCGATAGCACGATGTGTCCCATTGACTGAATTAGTGAGATGTTTTGACAGCCCACGTGAATGGGCTTAAGCCCATTGCGGCTAACTTGTAACCGCCCCAACTTGTATCAAATTTAATGCATGAATTAGGTTCCTGATTGGTTGGCAACTAAAAACCAAAACCCTACTCTTCCTCACTTAAGTTGCGACGGCAGAGGAGACCCCCCCTTCGAGGCATTTTCCTGGTGGATCGAGTGATTTGGTTAGTAATATTATGATATCATTAGTTGCTTTGTTTTGTGGGGCCAATATCTTGTAACATTAGTACATGTGCTATGCATTGAAAGTGCAGCCAATTTGATAATGATCACTGCATTGTCGGCTATTATGTTTCAAATGTGCATGAAAGTTGTCAGTTGGCATGTGGTTGTTGATAGCTTAATATGTGTGCAATTTATTTATATCGATGTATGTATATATGATAACTATGCTTATTGAATGAAGTGGTTTGTTAGAATGAAAAACGGGTAATCCGATATGTGATGTATCAACTGGATGTTTAGTAGAATTGAATGTTTGGTGATTGCTTCTTTGTGAGTATCGATTAACAAAGTGTATAAGTATGCAAAAGTGATTATATGATGAATGTTAGGTGATGTTATAGGATCATTATATGATGAATGTGGTAATAACCGATTAGCATGCTGGTGACTAGTAGAGTTGCATATGTTTGTGATTATATTTAGTATGATATAAACCATTGGTTTAGGGTTAAACAACTTGTTAATGAGGGATACTGTTTATATAAATGATGAAAATGATTTCCTGTTAGTTGTTAGAAAACAATAAGGACGATGATGATGTCTGTAAATCGTGTAAGTAATGAACATGATGATCTCTGTTAGTGTTAAAGTGGTGTTGATGATTATTTTGGTTATATGATTCTGCAAATTGTTATGAGGATCTTTGTTAATTGTTTTGAGTAGAGATGTTAATGCTGGTTCTTCATGGAAATGTACAAATATGCATGCTTAAAATACAATTCACTTGAATATGATATGATGGAAATTGTATGTTAAAAAGGTGTTTGTCTTTTTCGGTTGAATTTAGGATGATATGATGAGTGTGTCTTTTTTTGACCGCACAATTAGTATGATGTGGGGACCACCCACGAATAAAATGTAACACAATCACACTCACCATTGGCCACACAGTAGAACCTCCAGCCGCACACTATCTTATGGATATACGACTTCTTGTTGGGCCATAAGTTTGGGCCGCAGACCGTTGTGTGGACTAACCACTCTGTTGGGTCCGAACACTCTCCTAATGGACCATAAAGCTTTTTGGGTCAACCGCACACAACTGGCATTAGGTGACTCATGCTACTGTCTATAAAATTTAAATGATAATACCATGACTGTTTTATGTTATAAGATACGTGCTACTTATGTGCTACATGTTGAATACGAGTCTACATGACATTATTGATACACGCCTAATTAGATATGTTAACCATGTTAGGACATGTGCGGTCAACTGTTAAACAAGTAACTAATCTTACCGAGCAATCAAAGGTGAGTTCACTACATTCGAGCATGCGTCCCAGTGGTTGGGGACAGTCAGTGGTTTGGGTAAAAACGGGTATATTGGTTAATATTCTCACCTATCATTTTTGTAAGTCCCTTATTCGGGTATTAGTTGGTAGCGCTACTTAGGTTTGGTACCCTCACACCGCTCCTGGATAGGACGGATGTGAACTAATGACCCAGTCGGGCCCAGTACTAGATAGGAGTACGTGGGAAGGGCAGTCATGTATTTCAGGAGCCGTCTTGTTCAGAAATGAGATATTAACAATATTACTTGCATTGGTTATTGAACTGTTTTACGTACAACTGGTAACAAACGTATTCTAAAACTGTGAACTCGCAAGCTTTGTCTGATACACTTGTTACATGCTCGCAGGTCGTTAGGTACTTGGGAACAGGAACTTGCTGGCTGGAGGGCGTGAGTGGTCATGGTTGCATTGATGGGTTTATTTATCAAACATTTATTTACTATGGTTGTTTGGAAAGTATTTACATTATGTTACGTTAACGCTTCCGCTAAACTTGATGGTTTTCGAATTACTTATGTTTGGATTTTATTACTATTAAATGATGAAACTTTATTTTAAACTTATGGATTCAATGTAATTGGTGGCTCATTACTAGTGGTCATACGCCTAACAGGGACACTCCCTAAGTGGTAATTTGAGGGTGTGACAGTAATGTTCTGGTAGGAGAACTGTGTATCTTTTCTAATGACTGTAGATATGCCTGTTGAATTTGTTCTTCCTCTGATGAAGAATTCTCCTGTTGCTTTTGTTTTGGATGTATAAGCTTTAACTTCTCTTTATCGTTTTTCCTGTCCATCTAAAACAAACCATTTGTTTATATTTCGAGATAACATATCAGCTATCCCATTATTTTTTCCTTTAATATGTTCAAAATTTATAAAATATCCATTTCCTTGTATAATATTTTGTAGATTAACCCATCTGGTTCTATTTACCTTTTTACTTTGATCATTTTTTACAAACTTAACTATTGCTTCACAATCAGTTCTTACTGTAAATTCTTTATTAAGAAAAATCTTAAACTTTTCTAATGAATAAATTAATGCCTGTATTTCAAAATCAATTGTAGTCCAATTTGTTTTGTTTTGAAAATTACCACTTGAATAAGCGCAAATTTTCTCTTCTTCCTTGGGACTGTATTTGTTTGGTTTACATAGAAGGACTGCTCCCCATCCTTCTTTGCATCCATCTGTTTCAATGATTATATAATCTGTAACTAATGGTAATTCTAATGGTTTAATATTTTTAACTGCTTTCTTAATTTCTTTGACTAATTTAATGTCTTCTTGATTAAAATATCTCTGACCATTTTTAGTGGTTTTTCCATATAGAGGTCCAACCAATTTTGACAAGTTTGGAATAAACTTTCTAGCATAATTTACTAGACCTAAAAAGGCTTGTATTTGTTTTAAGTTTTCAAATTTTTCTGGAAAGTTTAGAATTTTTGTAGAAATATGTGGTTGTAATTCTACTTTTCCATTTCCAATTTCTAATCCTAAAAAGGAAATTTTTCTTTTAAAAAGTTCCATTTTTCTTTTTGAAACTACTATACCATTTTTCTTTATTTCTTCAAAAACTTGTTGTAGGTGTTTCTCATGTTCCTGTACTGTATTACTTGCAACTAAAATATCATCAATATATACTAAACAAAAATCAAACTTTAGAAATATGCTGTCCATAAATCTTTGAAAAATAGAAGGTGCATTTTTTAGTCCAAAACTAAGGACATTCCATTCATATTGCCCTTCTGAACATGTAAAAGCTGTCCATGGTTTAAAACTTTCTTCTAACTTTAGCTGATTATATCCTGATTTTAGGTCAAATTTTGAAAATACTTTTTTATTTTGTATAAGATTTAACAAACTGTCTTTATTAGGAATATTATATCCATCATCTATTGTGTTATCATTTAATCTTTTGTAATTATAAACTATTCTAGCTTTTCCTCTTTTTATTTCACTGTGATTTCTTACTAGAAAAGCTGTAGATCTATGAGGACTTTCTGATTTTCTAATTAATCCTTGATTTACCATTTCAGGGATTTGTTTTTTAAACTCTTCTTTATCTAATGGACTGTATTCTATATTAGCTGTCCTAATTACTATGTCGGGATTTTTTAATTTAAATTTACAAACATATTTTACATTTGATTTTGTTATATCTTCTCCAATATATCCTATTTTTTCTAAATGTAATATCATAGGATGGTTTATACTTTTTGTAATATCTTGTCCTTTCTCTATTTCATGACTTAAAAAATCTATTAAAAGTTTTAATGATTCCTTTTCTATAAACTGTTTTTTGTTCTGTGTTTTCAAGAAATCTAAATTCCCTTTATCCCCTCTTTTTTGAACAATTTGTGTTGTATTCATATACCTAAGGGTTGGTATTGTATATAATTGTTTACTTAATGTTATAAAATTTCTTGTTATTGTAACTGCACCATTTAATCCTAATATGAAATTTAATCCTATTACAAAATCTTTTGATTTTATTTCTGGTGGATTAATATTTATTTGTGGCATTTCATATTTTATACTATAATTGTTTGCAAAATCTAAGAATTGTATTCCTACTGGTTCTAAACAATGTGTAATAGATATTAACCTATCCTCTATTGTTCTTGTACTTAGTTCATACGATAATTTTTTATGATATTCCATAGGTGCTAAACTATGTGAAATTAAAGTTTTTGTAGCTCCTGTGTCAACTAATGCTGTTAAATCTAGGTATTTATTATTATCTAACCATAATCGACATTGTATATTTATCATATTTGTTGATCCTTGTGTTTGTATATACGTTTGATCATCTGGTTTTTGTAGAGCCATTTTACCTATTTCTTCTATTTGACTTAATCTTTCAAGTTCTTCTATTTTATTTTCTAAATTTTTTATTTTTAAACTATGTAATTCTATTGTTAATTCCAATTTATCTATCCTTTCATTTTCATTATTTTTAGAATTTGTTTTCACTTTTGATGTTGTAGCTATATCTTTATCATAAATTTCTTTAAGACATTTAAAACAAATTTCTTTAAAACATTTATTACATTGTGATCTTTTTTCTATACTAGGGTAATATCCACAATGATAACATCTTATATGATTATTTCCTTTATTTTGTTTCCAATCATGTTCACAAATTTCTTCTGTATTCATGTATGTATATGTTACTTTTGCTGTTGGATTTTCTTCTTCACTATAAATACTATATACTGATTCATTATCAGATTCATCATCTGTTTTTAGAGCTTCTATTTCATAATCTTGTAATTGCTCTACTAGATTTGCTCTTTCCATATTTTTTCTTTTATTTGGACAATTATTAGCTAAATGTGTTGTTTCTCCACAAGTGTAACATCTACATTTTCTAGATTGTGGTTTTTTAACATATTTGTTTGTATTATAATGTTTTCTATAATTTCTATCATATGTTGTACTTTTTCGTATCTTTTTCTTTTTATCATAAACTCCATATGCTTGTGGTGTATAAATTGCTGTTTTACAAAATGCATAAGCATTTCTTTTCAATTGTTCTTGTAATGCTACTTCTTTACATTTTTCTTCTAGTATACCAAATGTATAAGTTATTCTTGGTCCTATACCTAAATTTTGTTGTGCACCATAATTTGTTTTCCATGCTTCATGTATAGATTTTCCTAAATCTCCTGGTAGTTTTATAAAATATTTGTCACATAAATTATCATCCATGGCTTTTCCTGTTTGTGACAATAATCTTGTAAAATCTAATGTAAATTCATTTATATATTTCATATCTGCTATACTTAATTGTTCTAAATTTCTAATAGCTGTATCCTGTATTAAAGAGTTATTTTTTGCTGGATCAACTCCTAATATAAGTGTTCTAATTTGTGATGTAAAATTATAAGGATTATCTCCTAATGCTTTAAGATTATTAATCTCTTCTGGATTTTGTGTTTTCTTACTTTGCCATATTCCTAATGCTATTGGTCCTAATGTAGTTTCTAAATATGAAAACATATCCATACTATCTTTTTTATTTGTTTCCCATAATCTTACTACATTTTGTTCCCATGTTAATACTTCATCTATCCATAACTGTGGCTTTTGTTGTTCTAATAATAACATATTTCCACTGTATATTTGTCCTATAGGCATTCTTCTTCCTTTTCCTATAACATTAGACTCTTGTTGATAATTAACTGTTGGTTGTGTCCATGGTTCTCTACCATGACTTTCGTTTGTACCACTATATCCTTCTCCCCATTCTATTTTTGGTCTTTTTAAGGGATTGGATGTATTAAACATAAAACTTTGTTCTTGTTTATAAAAATCTGATAACATTACCTCTCTCTTCATAATTCCTTCTACTAATGGTAAATTATAATATTCTTGTAGTTTATTATAACTTTGTTCATAATCTAATCCTAATTCTATTATACATTCTATAATCATATCATCTACTTCTTCTTGTATATTTATTTCTGTAAACTTTCGATCTATAATTTGTTCTATTGTTTTATTTGTTTCTTCTACTTTAAAACAATCTATTGATTCTTCTTCATAATCTAATAGTGTATAATCCATTGTTTCTTCTTCTTCAAATTTTAAAAAATTTATATCTATTTCATCTTCCTCATTATCTGTATCATATGTAGAAAATATTTCATCTTTATTTTCTTCCTCAATATTCATAAAATGATATTCTTCATTATTATTTTTCTCTGTTTGTTTTTCTTTAAAATCAGTATATCTTAATTTTTGTTTTCCATCAGTTTCTTCATATATGTAACTTTTCTTAGGTACTAAAACTGTATTTTCTTCTTTTTCTTGTAAATCATCTAAATCCCATTCTAATCCTGTTAATTGTTCTGGATCAATTTTTATAGGTTCTATCATTTGTATAGATTTTGATGCAATTGTTTTTACTATACCTTCTATATTTACTTTATATTGCATTCCTGAACTATTACTAGCTCTTCCTAGAACTCCTATACTTACTACTAAATTATTTCCTTCATATTCTTCATATCCTTTTGTTTGTAAAGCTATTTTTATATTTTGTAAATCTTTAACATCTTTTAAAATATCTGGTGTACAATAAAATATTTCTATGTTTTGACTTAAATCTACTTCCATTCCTGAGATTATAGCTTTTTTCGTATCTGATTTCCAACTTTTATCTAATATTAAGGCTAATAATTTTGTTCCTAAATTTTTTCTTCCCAAAGCTTTAATCCCTATTATTATTAACCCTGTGTGTACAAAATGTTTATTTTGTTTTTTAATTTTTTCTATAGTATCTGGTGACAAAAGATCTAGGGTTACTGTATTATCTACTACCCTTAAACTTTCTTCTCAACTACTTCTTATAAGTGTTGTATTTATATTAAATCTTCCTGTTTGATATAATATTCTTGGATTTAATATGTCTAGTTGATGTTGGTTATATAGTTCTAAGTTTCTGCCTAAATCTATTTCTTCTTCTAATTGTATTATTTGTCTATTACTGTTAGATCCTGATCCTCTTCTAATTACTCTGTTTAAAAAACTGTCTGATGTTATACTATCATTTATATTACTTGTAGAATTTCTAGCTTCCTGTATAGTTCTACTTCTTCCTAAAAAATTATTATTATTCATTTTCTTGGTTGCCAATGTGTATACGGTGTAGGTTTTTTCTCTATTTTTAGCTTTTGTAACGTTTCTGTAAGTTTTTCAACTTCTGAAGATATATTGTTTATACTTTTTCCTCCTAGTGTATTAGACTGATTTTTTATATAATCTAGATTTTGTGATAATTTTTTAATTTCTACTGTTAAATTTTCTATTATTTGTTTATTATTTATAGCTTCTTGTTGTAAACTAATACTTAGATTTATGAGTAAATCTACTAAAGTATTAAACTGTGAGTTATTTGTATGCAAAGTGTGTTCACAAGGGTCCTTAATATTACAAACTAAAGTAAAGTTATCTGTTGTAAAAGGTTTTCGATGAGCTTTTTCAGAAAATTCTAAATTTAAGAACTCTAAACGTTTGATTATTTGAGAAGTACCAATGATTATTAAATTCCAACTCTCTTTAGCTTTTATCCCTTATTCCAGATTTCTCTTAAATATTTTCTTATATTCCAACTAGTAAAGAAAAATAATAATATACAAACTAATCTATTAAACGATTTGATCTATATATTTGTTCTTTTAACTTAGCACGCTCATATATAAACCACAATAATCTATAATAATTTATATAATCTAAATATTCTGCTGAATCTAAAGCAAGAATAATTTTATCATAACTTTTTAATTTATTTAAAAGATGTCTAATATAAAAACTAGTAGTCATAATATAAAATCCTTTCGTTTATAATGTTATCAAAGCAACTATCTTTCCCACAATCTTCACCTAAGAGAGTTTCCCAAAACACTGGCTTGACATGCCATAAAAGGGACTTGTCTTAGTCTTTTAGATTTTAAGAAAGCCTTTGCTCTGATACCAATATATCAAAGAGGGTGGTAATAAAACTTGAAACTTAAAATTGAAAATAAAAATAAGCTAAGAATGCTTACAATGATGATGGAGATATGCACAGCGGAGGATGATGATGGATGAGAGTATGCACAGCGGAGTAGAGAGTTGCAGATTTTTTTTTTTTTTTATGTAGGTTGGAATATGATATGAAGAACTTGGAGAAAATCTGGGATATTAAGGAATTGGGCTAAAGAGATATGGAGAGAGTTTAGTGTGCCATATGAAGTAAAATATTATTGCTTAATGGTTTCTCGTGTCAAACAACGGTTTACAAATGCCATATATATAGGCAAGAATAAAGTAGGAAAACATATTCCTATCCTAATTGATTTACAACTTTCAAAAGAATACTATAAAAGTCAAAAAGCCTAGTCTTAGCCTAGAAGAAAAAGAACGATAAATTACAAATTTAGATTCTAAAATAAAGTTTGAAAATATTGCCCTGTCGACCACTTTCTGTATATAATTGAGTTTCAAAACGTCATTGCTCACGTCATGATTTTTGTCTTCTGTCTTGTGTCGTCACTGCTTACGATATCTTTTAGAAATCTCTGTGTGTACTGTCTATGGACTGTGGACTAGAGCAATCTTCCAAATTATTGCCTTCTTCATCTTCTAAGTTGATAATGTGCTGTAACTGTAGGTGATCTCCTTCCCCTGCAAAGGGTAGAAGCATTGTCCAAACTGGTTTTGTGTAGACTTGTATGTAATGACCTTCACCTACCAGATGATAATTCCTCCATGGATAATAATCAGGAAGTTCTGGGGTTTCCTGATGATCTTTGATAAACTGTGTAAAACTGTCTGGAATTTTTTCATCCGAATGACTTAACCAAGGTAGAGTTGAAAACTCTATATCAGTTTTTGTCATTGATGTCTGTAGATGATATTGATGACATATATTACTTTTATGTTCAATAAAAATCCTTTTTCTTGCTGGTCTGTATGTGTATGCATCTGTGTAAGGGATTGAAGAAATTATTTTACAACCAATGATCGAAGTCACTGTTCTAACTGCCATATTTCCTGCAATTAGAATCATCTTTTCTCCAAGCTGGTTGAGAAGATCTTCTGCTTTTCTGTCTAACTTTATTTCCAAATAATCAATAATACCATGATGATAAAATTGAATTATTTGCTCATTTGTCAACTTTGTAGGATAGTGTATTTGAAGTAATAGAAGACCAGTTCCGTCTTCTTTTTCATCTGTTCTTTCTACCACTTTAAATCCTTGCTGTTCACTGTCGAATTTGAACGCCATGTCTACCAGCTGTTGTTGCAGATTGTACAAAATCAAAGGAAATTCTGCACAAACTTTCTGTGAAACAAGATTCTCAAATTCTGGGAATCTTTCTGTAACTGGTTTTAGGCATTGCTGCCAAGGTGTATCAAGAATCCTTGTCCTGAAACACTCAAAAGTCCTGTATACCTCTGTTTTATCCTTGTTTTCTTTTTTCTCAAGCTTTTGTAATAACTGTGTATTTTTTGCTTCTAATAAAATCATTTTTTGTTTTAACAAACTGTTTTCAATTTTCAATTGTATATCTTGTGCATTTTTTGCTTTTTCTTCAAGTTGTCTTTTTAATTCAGAAATAATTTCTTGTTGAGCTTTTATGTAATGCTCAGGGTTTGTTTTTGCCATTTCTGAAAAACTTTTAACCTCTTCAGGTTCTATGTAAAAACTTGGACCAAGCTCTGTTCTTGCTGCTTGAAGAGCTTCAGCAAAACTTGTATAACCTTTCCAATATGTTCCTCCTACAACACAAGTTATGTGTCGTATAACTGTTTCCCATTTGTTAAAAATTCCAAGTTTTGTACCCCTAAATACCACATAATGTGTACAATTTGATTTCTGTTTAAACTGTCTTTCAGGTGTTTTTGAACTCTGTTCTTGAAAGTAAATGCTTAGAGCATTTAAAACCTGTACTTTGAATGATGAAGCTTGTGGCATGGTTTGAATATGCCATAAATTGTCTAATAAACATTGCTGTTTATCTGTTAGTTTCATTCCCATAATAGGACGAAACTTCTTGTCGGCTTCATTGCATATCTGTAAAGCATATGTTCCAAACTCGATCACCGGTTTAGGTGGAAAGTTTGTATACAAAGGGCGTTTTCCAGCTGCCTTTGATTGCTGTTGTGTATAAACTTGTCTTGTCATTGACTGTGGTAATGTTCTGTAAGGAGAACTGTGTATCTTTTCTAATGACTGTAGATATGCCTGTTGAATTTGTTCTTCCTCTGATGAAGAATTCTCCTGTTGCTTTTGTTTTGGATGTATAAGCTTTAACTTCTCTTTATCGTTTTTCCTGTCCATCTAAAACAAACCATTTGTTTATACTTCGAGATAACATATCAGCTATCCCATTATTTTTTCCTTTAATATGTTCAAAATTTATAAAATATCCATTTCCTTGTATAATATTTTGTAGATTAACCCATCTGGTTCTATTTACCTTTTTACTTTGATCATTTTTTACAAACTTAACTATTGCTTCACAATCAGTTCTTACTGTAAATTCTTTATTAAGAAAAATCTTAAACTTTTCTAATGAATAAATTAATGCCTGTATTTCAAAATCAATTGTAGTCCAATTTGTTTTGTTTTGAAAATTACCACTTGAATAAGCACAAATTTTCTCTTCTTCCTTGGGACTGTATTTGTTTGGTTTACATAGAAGGACTGCTCCCCATCCTTCTTTGCATCCATCTGTTTCAATGATTATATAATCTGTAACTAATGGTAATTCTAATGGTTTAATATTTTTAACTGCTTTCTTAATTTCTTTGACTAATTTAATGTCTTCTTGATTAAAATATCTCTGACCATTTTTAGTGGTTTTTCCATATAGAGGTCCAACCAATTTTGACAAGTTTGGAATAAACTTTCTAGCATAATTTACTAGACCTAAAAAGGCTTGTATTTGTTTTAAGTTTTCAAATTTTTCTGGAAAGTTTAGAATTTTTGTAGAAATATGTGGTTGTAATTCTATTTTTCCATTTCCAATTTCTAATCCTAAAAAGGAAAATTTTCTTTTAAAAAGTTCCATTTTTCTTTTTGAAACTACTATACCATTTTTCTTTATTTCTTCAAAAACTTGTTGTAGGTGTTTCTCATGTTCCTGTACTGTATTACTTGCAACTAAAATATCATCAATATATACTAAACAAAAATCAAACTTTAGAAATATGCTGTCCATAAATCTTTGAAAAATAGAAGGTGCATTTTTTAGTCCAAAACTAAGGACATTCCATTCATATTGCCCTTCTGAACATGTAAAAGCTGTCCATGGTTTAAAACTTTCTTCCAACTTTAACTGATTATATCCTGATTTTAGGTCAAATTTTGAAAATACTTTTTTATTTTGTATAAGATTTAACAAACTGTCTTTATTAGGAATATTATATCCATCATCTATTGTGTTATCATTTAATCTTTTGTAATTATAAACTATTCTAGCTTTTCCTCTTTTTATTTCACTGTGATTTCTTACTAGAAAAGCTGTAGATCTATGAGGACTTTCTGATTTTCTAATTAATCCTTGATTTACCATTTCAGGTATTTGTTTTTTAAACTCTTCTTTATCTAATGGACTGTATTCTATATTAGCTGTCCTAATTACTATGTCGGGATTTTTTAATTTAAATTTACAAACATATTTTACATTTGATTTTGTTATATCTTCTCCAATATATCCTTTTTTTTCTAAATGTAATATCATAGGATGGTTTATACTTTTTGTAATATCTTGTCCTTTCTCTATTTCATGACTTAAAAAATCTATTAAAAGTTTTAATGATTCCTTTTCTATAAACTGTTTTTTGTTCTGTGTTTTCAAGAAATCTAAATTCCCTTTATCCCCTCTTTTTTGAACAATTTGTGTTGTATTCATATACCTAAGGGTTGGTATTGTATATAATTGTTTACTTAATGTTATAAAATTTCTTGTTATTGTAACTGCACCATTTAATCCTAATATGAAATTTAATCCTATTACAAAATCTTTTGATTTTATTTCTGGTGGATTAATATTTATTTGTGGCATTTCATATTTTATACTATAATTGTTTGCAAAATCTAAGAATTGTATTCCTACTGGTTCTAAACAATGTGTAATAGATATTAACCTATCCTCTATTGTTCTTGTACTTAGTTCATACGATAATTTTTTATGATATTCCATAGGTGCTAAACTATGTGAAATTAAAGTTTTTGTAGCTCCTGTGTCAACTAATGCTGTTAAATCTAGGTAGTTATTATTATCTAACCATAATCGACATTGTATATTTATCATATTTGTTGATCCTTGTGTTTGTATATACGTTTGATCATCTGGTTTTTGTAGAGCCATTTTACCTATTTCTTCTATTTGACTTAATCTTTCAAGTTCTTCTATTTTATTTTCTAAATTTTTTATTTTTAAACTATGTAATTCTATTGTTAATTCCAATTTATCTATCCTTTCATTTTCATTATTTTTAGAATTTGTTTTCACTTTTGATGTTGTAGCTATATCTTTATCATAAATTTCTTTAAGACATTTAAAACAAATTTCTTTAAAACATTTATTACATTGTGATCTTTTTTCTATACTAGGGTAATATCCACAATGATAACATCTTATATGATTATTTCCTTTATTTTGTTTCCAATCATGTTCACAAATTTCTTCTGTATTCATGTATGTATATGTTACTTTTGCTGTTGGATTTTCTTCTTCACTATAAATACTATATACTGATTCATTATCAGATTCATCATCTGTTTTTAGAGCTTCTATTTCATAATCTTGTAATTGCTCTACTAGATTTGCTCTTTCCATATTTTTTCGTTTATTTAGACAATTATTAGCTAAATGTGTTGTTTCTCCACAAGTGTAACATCTACATTCGTTTATCTAGATTGTGGTTTTTTAACATATTTGTTTGTATTATAATGTTTTCTATAATTTCTATCATATGTTGTACTTTTTCGTATCTTTTTCTTTTTATCATAAACTCCATATGCTTGTGGTGTATAAATTGCTGTTTTACAAAATGCATAAGCATTTCTTTTTAATTGTTCTTGTAATGCTACTTCTTTACATTTTTCTTCTAGTATACCAAATGTATAAGTTATTCTTGGTCCTATACCTAAATTTTGTTGTGCACCATAATTTGTTTTCCATGCTTCATGTATAGATTTTCCTAAATCTCCTGGTAGTTTTATAAAATATTTGTCACATAAATTATCATCCATGGCTTTTCCTGTTTGTGACAATAATCTTGTAAAATCTAATGTAAATTCATTTATATATTTCATATCTGCTATACTTAATTGTTCTAAATTTCTAATAGCTGTATCCTGTATTAAAGAGTTATTTTTTGCTGGATCAACTCCTAATATAAGTGTTCTAATTTGTGATGTAAAATTATAAGGATTATCTCCTAATGCTTTAAGATTATTAATCTCTTCTGGATTTTGTGTTTTCTTACTTTGCCATATTCCTAATGCTATTGGTCCTAATGTAGTTTCTAAATATGAAAACATATCCATACTATCTTTTTTATTTGTTTCCCATAATCTTACTACATTTTGTTCCCATGTTAATACTTCATCTATCCATAACTGTGGCTTTGTTGTTCTAATAATAACATATTTCCACTGTATATTTGTCCTATAGGCATTCTTCTTCCTTTTCCTATAACATTAGACTCTTGTTGATAATTAACTGTTGGTTGTGTCCATGGTTCTCTACCATGACTTTCGTTTGTACCACTATATCCTTCTCCCCATTCTATTTTTGGTCTTTTTAAGGGATTGGATGTATTAAACATAAAACTTTGTTCTTGTTTATAAAAATCTGATAACATTACCTCTCTCTTCATAATTCCTTCTACTAATGGTAAATTATAATATTCTTGTAGTTTATTATAACTTTGTTCATAATCTAATCCTAATTCTGTTATACATTCCATAATCATATCATCTACTTCTTCTTGTATATTTATTTCTGTAAACTTTCGATCTATAATTTGTTCTATTGTTTTATTTGTTTCTTCTACTTTAAAACAATCTATTGATTCTTCTTCATAATCTAATAGTGTATAATCCATTGTTTCTTCTTCTTCAAATTTTAAAAAATTTATATCTATTTCATCTTCCTCATTATCTGTATCATATATAGAAAATATTTCATCTTTATTTTCTTCCTCAATATTCATAAAATGATATTCTTCATTATTATTTTTCTCTGTTTGTTTTTCTTTAAAATCAGTATATCTTAATTTTTGTTTTCCATCAGTTTCTTCATATATGTAACTTTTCTTAGGTACTAAAACTGTATTTTCTTCTTTTTCTTGTAAATCATCTAAATCCCATTCTAATCCTGTTAATTGTTCTGGATCAATTTTTATAGGTTCTATCATTTGTATAGATTTTGATGCAATTGTTTTTACTATACCTTCTATATTTACTTTATATTGCATTCCTGAACTATTACTAGCTCTTCCTAGAACTCCTATACTTACTACTAAATTATTTCCTTCATATTCTTCATATCCTTTTGTTTGTAAAGCTATTTTTATATTTTGTAAATCTTTAACATCTTTTAAAATATCTGGTGTACAATAAAATATTGCTATGTTTTGACTTAAATCTACTTCCATTCCTGAGATTATAGCTTTTTTCATATCTGATTTCCAACTTTTATCTAATATTAAGGCTAATAATTTTGTTCCTAAATTTTTTCTTCCCAAAGCTTTAATCCCTATTATTATTAACCCTGTGTGTACAAAATGTTTATTTTGTTTTTTAATTTTTTCTATAGTATCTGGTGACAAAAGATCTAGGGTTACTGTATTATCTACTACCCTTAAACTTTCTTCTCTACTACTTCTTATAAGTGTTGTATTTATATTAAATCTTCCTGTTTGATATAATATTCTTGGATTTAATATGTCTAGTTGATGTTGGTTATATAGTTCTAAGTTTCTGTCTAAATCTATTTCTTCTTCTAATTGTATTATTTGTCTATTACTGTTAGATCCTGATCCTCTTCTAATTACTCTGTTTAAAAAACTGTCTGATGTTATACTATCATTTATATTACTTGTAAAATTTCTAGCTTCCTGTATAGTTCTACTTCTTCCTAAAAAAATATTATTATTCATTTTCTTGGTTGCCAATGTGTATACGGTGTAGGTTTTTTCTCTATTTTTAGCTTTTGTAACGTTTCTGTAAGTTTTTCAACTTCTGAAGATATATTGTTTATACTTTTTCCTCCTAGTGTATTAGACTGATTTTTTATATAATCTAGATTTTGTGATAATTTTTTAATTTCTACTGTTAAATTTTCTATTATTTGTTTATTATTTATAGCTTCTTGTTGTAAACTAATACTTAGATTTATGAGTAAATCTACTAAAGTATTAAACTGTGAGTTATTTGTATGCAAAGTGTGTTCACAAGGGTCCTTAATATTACAAACTAAAGTAAAGTTATCTGTTGTAAAAAACTACCCCCTCGGGTAAAAAACTAATAAAAACACCAAACTTTGGGTGTAAAAAACTACCCCCTCGGGTGCGCCGTTTGAAATTTTTTAAATATCTACTCGGCACTTTTTTGATTTTTTAAACACCAAACACGTGTTACACCAAAACTTGTTTATTTTTTTTTAAATATCTACTCGGCGCTTTTTTGATATTTTTTTGCCCAAATTCCTAAAAAACATGTATATAACATGTGTATATTTTAAAAAAAAAAAACATCGGGACCTTTGAGTTTCCCAGGTTTTCTAAATTAAAGTGGGTTTTCTATACATCCTTCCCCTATATATATATATATATATATGTATGTATATAGAAAAAGTGTAAAATACAATAGGGCTTATCGTACGCTCGTACGTGATTGTGAAATCGCATGTTATAAAAAAACATATTGGAAATGGAATGTTATAAAAAAGCATGATGGAAATCGCATGTTGGTAATTTTGATGAGATCGCATGTTGTTTTTTTTAGCAATTTCGCATGTTGGTTTTTTCAGCAAAATCGCATATTCAAGAGTGAATTCACACCAGATCGTACGGCTGGGATGATCGCGTACATTTTATACGATAAATGCCTTGTACGTAACATGCCATATATATATATACAGGGGAAGGATCCACTAAAAAGTGGATTTTGCCTAAGTAGCCTATGAAAGATTGTGACGATGACATGTGGCACTCCTAATAAGTAGGAATGAAGGGCATTTTGGTTATTATAAATATGAGTGAAAATTACATGTGGCACCCCTTTTGTTTTTTAAAAATACAACAAAAAAATATATCATAAAAATGTAGTACAAAAAAATATAGCACAAAAAAATCTAGTACAAAAAAATACAGCACAAAAAATGTAGTACAAAAAAATATAGCACAAAAAAATATAGTACAAAAAAATATAGCACGAAAAAATTCAGCAAAAAAAATGTAGTACAAAAAAATACAGCACAAAAAAAATTGAGAAAAAAAAATTAAGACAAAAAAATCCAGCACAAAAAATTTAGCACAAAAATATAGTACAAAAATTCAGCACAAAAAAATGTTATACAACATAGAAATACAACACATTTTAGTTGGTTTTTGTAGTTTTCATATTTTATATAGCAATATGGTACTCAAATTAAAGATAAAAAGATGCTCGATTTTACGGTAAAATTTTTATGAAAAAATAATGTCGTATAAAAAAGTTAAGAACGTTTTAAAAATGGGGGTGTAATATGCATGTGTCTTGCATGTGGAGAGAGAAAGTTCAAAAATAGTATTTTCCCAATATACCCTTACACTCATCATTTCTCCTACACTTTCATCTTAACCATTGATTTGAAAAATGAATGGTTAAGATTACTTCTCATCCTAGTTAGGCAAAATATACTTTTTATTTGATCTTACCCATATATATATATATATACTTATATAGGTAGGTAGGGTTCCCTAGTAGACCTAGTCGATGAGTGGTATTTGTGAACTAAATGAACCAATCTTTACCATTGATTAATGAGATCTTAGGGACTTGAGATATTGGAAGTTTTGTAAAAAAAATATAGGTAGATTTTGTAAAATTAATAGTAAATTACAAGTTTTGTCCTTTATGTTTGTCCCAAATTTTAGGCGTTGTTCTTTACCTTTAAAATTCACGAGTTTTGTCCTTAACGTTTCAAAATCCTGCACGCTATGTCCTTTAGGCCAAACCCTGTTAGATTATTTTGTTAAAGTTGTCATGTGCCTTGCACATGAGGGTATTTCTATCATTTTGCCTCCCTAGGGACTATTTAGTAAATCACTTATAACAAGGGACTAATTGTCTAAAAATAAAAAAAGTAAATATATAAAATACAATCCTGCACTCTCTTTCTCTCTCAACAAAATGCTCTCTCTCTCTACAAAAGCTCTGCGATTTCTTTCTCTCTCTAAAAAAACCTGGGTGGTGGATTGTTCAACTATACTAGTAAGCAAACTATACTACTTAACAGAAAATTATACAATCAGGATGCCTCATCGGAAACACTAACCGATGCCTCTGAGCCAATCTTCCCCAGTCTGCGTCGGCGAAAACAAATCTTCCACCTCCCCCTCCCCCACCCACTGATGCCTCATCGGAAACACCAACCGATGCCTCGAAGCCAAATGCCTCAATCCAAACCCTAACAACTCCTCATCATCCATATCATCTACCAAGTCCCCCAATCTCAAAACCCTAGACCTATAACTCCTCATCACTTTCAAATCCCGTCCACCGGATCAATCAGCAGCAGCTGAAACCGACGTACCAGGCACGAATTACGCTACGAAAGCCACAGAATTATACAATTAGGATGATACATATGCTTATCAGAATTGATGGGGCTAGACATTTGTAATTCATCGGAATTGGGGGTGGATGGTGGTAGCAGGGGGAGGCGGTGGTGGTTGGATGGTGAAGACGATGGTGGTGGTGGTGGTGAAGACGGCGGTGGTTGTGGTAAAGACGACGGTGGTTGGTTGGTGAAGACGGCGGTGGTGGCAGAATATGGTGGTGTACATGAAGGCGGTGGTGAAGACGACAGTGGTGAAGATGGCGGTGGTGGCAGAATATGGTGGTGTACATGAAGGCGGTGGTAGGGCTGTAAACGAACCGAACGTTCAGCGAACAGTTCGTGAACCGTCGGGAAGTTCATTTATGTTCGTTTGTTTAATAAACGAACGAACATGAACAAAATATTTCGTTCGATTAGTTAAATGAACGAACATGAACAGAGTTCTCGTTCGTTCGATTGTGTTCGTGAATGTTCGGTAAGGTGTTCGTGAACATTCGTTGATTTGCATTCGTTTATATTCATATGTTTGTGTTTTAATTGAAGATCTTTATACTTTCTTATATTTTATTTGTACTTTTTTATTATTAAACTTTTATTTATTTTATTACCCTAACAATTAAACTAGGAAACCCACTTTCACCTTGTTTATGCATCATTTCCCTTTCATTTCTCATTATTTACATCGGCGAATACGATGGACCTCGTTCCACAATAAGGGATTCAAGTTCGAGTTCTACTCTCTGGGCCATCTATCTTTATACTTCGTCGCGTTCGCCAAATTTATTTGTGTTCGTAAACTATTCACGAACACGCTCATTTCCTTAATGAACGAACATGAACATAAAATCTCGTTCGGTAAGTGTTCATGAACCGTTCGTGAACACATTTATTTCCTTAACGAACGAACACGAACAAGGCCTTGTTCGTGTTCGTTCGGTTCATTTACAGCCCTAGGCGGTGGTGGTGATGGCGGAATATGGTGGTGATGGCGGCACATGGTGGTGACAGGTGAAGATTTGGTCTCCGTCATATGGTAGTCCCTTTGTTTCTGGATATTTGGTCTCCATAGGTTTTTTTATATATAAAGGGTTTTTACACATTAGTCCCTTAATATAAATTGTTTTACACAATAGTCGTTGGGTAAGTAAAATGACAAGAATGCCCTTGTGTATGACTATACTTAACAGAAAATTCTAACAAAATTAGGGTTAAAGGACATAACGTGCATGATTTTGAAACCTGTGACACCCCAGGAAAACCAGGAAAACAACGCAACTTAACTAGCTTCCTCAGTAACCACGCGCTAAATTTCGGGACAAAATTCTCTTAACAAGGGGAGAATGTGACAACCCTCAAATTTACATGTAACCGTATAATCTATTAATGATTAATTAAAGTGCTTAATGACTGTGCTGAATCATTTAACTGCTTTCTGATATCTGTGTTATACTTACATGTATTTGTTGACATACTAGTAATGTACAGAAAAGTCACCAAATAGTCCGTTATGATTTCCTAAGTGTTAGAAATTAAAAGTGTTATAAAAACATATATAAAAGACACCTTACGGATTAATATCCAACCGAACAACCGGACTTTACCCAGAACATAAAATATTGTCAATGACATTGTTTACACTTTTCTGAGCTAGTTAGGGTCCCCGAACACCCGTTATATTACATAACACACTAGTAACTAATTTAAATTCCTAACTAAACAAACTAAACACTTAACTATCCATTCAAATCAAACCATAACCCCCCCCCATGATCCGATCGGTTTCCCCATGTGGGGACACACCACACAATTTTTGATTATTTTATTGGAGGTTGCCTAATATCTTGTGAGCACATTGTATAATGGTTAATAAGGATAAATGGACTATAAGTATAAGGATCATTCATTCATTCATTCAAACACTTCAAAAAAAAAATTGCTCTCATCTCTCTCCCCCTCCTAGTGTTCGGTCGAGAACACTTACCCACCCACGATCACCTTCAAGTTTTAATCTTGGTTTTCCACTTACATCCCAAGGTGCAAGGTGACATACGAGGAGACCCGGTGCTTTCGGAATCCCAAGAACCTCACTACGTTGCTTTTATCCACCTCATCTTCGCTTTGATTCTTCCCTAGCCTTGAGCTAGTTGTAAGTGCTTCCAAACACTCTCTTGTTCATGTTTAAGGTGGTTAATAAGAGATTTAATGGTTAAAAATCAAGAACACACAAGAACATGACATAAAGTCTTGAACATAAGATGAATAAGATGGATAAAGAGAAGATATGTGTGTAAATCATGTAGATCTTGTGTTGTTATGATTCTTGTTGATTTTCTGATGATCTTGCTGGTTAATATTGATGTTTGATGTTGTTGTGATCACTAAACATGTTAACGGAATCAATCGAACACAAGTTATAAAGCTAAAAGCTGAAACAGAAAGCTGGTTGGTTTTTACAGCCAACTTCAGTTGGCTGTAACCAGACCATAACTTAACGAAAAATGTATTTTCTAAAGTCTAGATTTATGTATTATGAAATACGGTTCTAATGGCACTGAAATCATAATTTTTAGACTTCGTTTACTATTTTTAAAGTGTCATTTCGTAACAGCAGCTAGAGCTGCATTTTTCTGCTGAAAATATGCATTTTGTTTTTTGTCATAACTTGAGTTATGTGTAGAGTTAGATCATGAAACTTGTACTGTAGATGACCACCGATGTATTTTTAATTCTCTCATTGGAATTTCGTAAATCGGACTCTCGATGAATTTTAAATAATTTATTCCGTGGACTGTGGTCAGAAAAAGATAAATCTGAGTTCAGCCCGGAAAACGAATTTTTATAAACTATTAGTAATAAACTGGACCCCGATATTTTTACACAATAAAATTTGGAACGTTTAAGACATTCTGTAAAAATTTGGGAATTTTTGGAATAAGTTAACTATTTTGTTAAGATGTCCGAAAACAGCCCGGTTTTGAATATTAATGCTGAAATGACATAAGTTGTAATTTGCGTGTCTAAATGTCAGGTATGCTATCTGTGAATGATCTAACATGTTATATGTGTTATGTGCAATATCGTATGTTTGTTTATGAGTGCGGAATGGATGGGGAACTTATATGGGCATAAACCGTTAAAGTGATGCATGTTATGTGATAGATACGTGTAGGAACTTTGTGCTCTATTTGAAACCACTAAATGACTAACTGGTAATCATATTAGGACGTGATTGACCGACCTTGACTGTTAGCTATTTTTGAGAGTCAAACCGAGCAACCGAGGTGAGTTCACACTCCTAAGGCATGGGATTCCCGGTGGGTTGGGAATGGGATTGAATAACTACTCGTACTATCATTACTGTTAAACTACTTTTCAATGTCCTCGGATTAAAGGGCACGTACGTAAAACCTACGTACACTCATACTTACTACTGTCCTCGGATTGAAGGGCACGTACGTAAAACCTACGTACACTCATACTTGCTACGGTCCTTGGATCAAGAAGGGCACGTACACACACGACTAGTCTACAACATGGGAAGCCCCCACTAATCATCGCAAACATATTTGGGAAATCGCGATACGGATTAATGCTATCCACATGGGAAGCCCCCACTAATCTTTGCAAACATTCCTGGGAGTCCGCGATACGAATTAACACAATACATGGTTTACAAAACGAACATATGATTTACGAAACGCATGCTATAACTAATTAACCAACTGGGAACTCGCTCAACTTTGTTGTTGACTCGTTGTTACATGCCTTGCAGGTCGTTAGATGCTATGGAGCTTGCACATGGAGGTGGTCATTGTGGAATGCGAACTAATATGTCCCGTACTTATTAAATAAACGTTATGAACTTATGAAACATATGTTTGGGGTCTTTAAACTTATGAACTACGAACTTATGTTTTGGTTTAACGTCTTATGCTTCCGCTGTTTAAATTGAACTTGGTTAACTTCCTCTTGGTCACCAATTGTATTGTGGTTGGTTTTATTAACTTAATTACGTTGTTCAATATGATTGGTGGCTCGATCCTGGTCATGTCACGCCTCCAAGCGGTGACACTCCGCATGGTGGATTTTGGGGGTGTGACAGATTGGTATCAGAGCCATTGGTTATAGTGAACTTGGTTTTAAAAAGGGAAAAGTTTTTGATAAAACCAGACTATAACCGGTACAGTGCTCAACGATCCACAACGACGCTTCGCTCCACGTGCAAGACTCGACACAATAGGTGGTATGATCTATGTTATATTGTTGGTTAGATAGTTCACACTGTGCATTAATTAACGTAATAATTGCTATTTGAACCTTGTGTGCTTACTCTCTACTATCATCCCACACTTACGCACAGTGGCGGAGCTTGACCAAAAGTTTCGAGGGGGCGTAAAGTGATGGGACCCATTTTTTTCCTATCGTTATGTTTCGGGTCGGGTCGGCTATCGATTTGAGCCAGGTCAAATAATAATAGTTCCATATAAAACTAAAAAATTTCATTCATTTAAAGGACCCGTTCTTACACATAAAAACTTGCGATTAGGTTTATTGTGTGGTGGGAAATCTAGGGTTAAACAAATAAGAGTTAAAATATATTTACAAAATTATCCATCACTTATATACAAAGTGGTAACAAACTTTACTTTAATTTATATATTGTATAAATATTTAGGATATACAAAGTGGTAACAAACTTTACTTTAATTTATATAATATATTGTATAAATATTTAGGAAAAATAATTGGGGGAGGCGATCCTATATAATTTTTAAAATTTCAGAAATGAAAAATCGGAACCTATACACTTCTAACCGAAAAATTGGGGTGGGCGGGTGCACCCCCGGGCACCAATTAACCTTCGCCCTTGCTTACGCACTTTCGCGACACTTTTCTCACCTACGTTGCTTCATATGAAGATCATGAGCGGACGCGGAGGACGTATCAACCTCACTCAAGCCCAGTTGACGGCTTTGATCAACGAACGAGTTGCTGAGGCACTCGCAGCAAATCCAGGCGGAGGTCAACATGCTCAGCCGCCTGTGTGCACGTTCAAGACATTTATGGACTGTCGTCCTAGTACTTTCAGTGGCACTGAAGGGGCCGTTGGACTCCTCCACTGGTTCGAGAAGCTCGAGTCGGTCTTCGAAATGTGTGAATGCCCTGAGGATCGTAGGGTGAAGTATGCTACTGGTACTCTTGAAGGGGTAGCGCTCACGTGGTGGAACGCTCAGGTTCAGCTGCTGGGGTTGGTTGCTGCTAATGCCACCCCATGGAATGACTTCAAGGAACTGATCAAGGAAGAGTACTGCAGTCGTGATGACATCCACAAGCTAGAGGTGGAATTTTTCAACCTGAAGATGACGGGGTCTGAGATTGAGGCGTATACGAAGAGGTCGAATGAACTGGCCATCCTGTGCCCTACTATGGTGGACCCTCCCATCAAACGTATTGAGCTTTACCTCAAGGGCCTTGTACCCGAGATTCAGAGTCACGTGACTTCGGCTAACCTGGGTACCATTCAACAAATCATTAAGTTTGCTCACCGTCTCACAGACCAGGCAGTAGAACAGAACAAGCTGCCTAAGCGTATAGGTGCTACTGCTACTTCTACTTCTGCTATTCCCAGCGACAACAAACGAAAATGGGATGGAGCCAACAGCAAGGGTTCGACTACAGTTCAGTCCCAGGTGCAGCAGCGAAAGATTGATGACTACCAGAGTCCTGATCAGCAATCTTCCGGTAGTCAAGGGCAGGGTGGATATCGAGGAAACCACCCAAAGTGCAACAAATGCAACAGACACCACAGTGGTCAGTGCAACAAGGGACGTTGTCAGAGGTGTCTCAAGATGGGTCATGAAGCCAAGGATTGCAGGAGCTCACGGCCTACAAATCATAATCGTCAGCAGCAGCAGCAAGCTCCACAGAACCAGCAGCAGCAACAGCGGGGCAACAGGGGATGCTTTCAATGTGGTGCTGAAGGCCACTTCAAGCAGGACTGGCCCCAGTTAAATCAAAATCAGAATAACAACAACAACAATCATCAGGGCAACGGGAATAACAACGGGGGAAACAATGAGACAATGGCGCCCGGGGGGGCCGTGTGTTCGTGATTGGTCAGGGTGATGCTAGGAATGATCCCAACGTCGTGATGGGTAAGTTTCTACCGGATGACTTTTATGTTAATGTTCTATTTGATTCGGGTGCCGATACTAGTTATGTATCCTTAAAAGTTAGTCAAATGCTTAAGCGCACTCCAACACTTTTGAACACCAAGCACACGGTAGAGCTAGCAAACGGTAAAAGTGTTGAAGCCACACACATAGTTAAAGGTTGTAACCTCGTCTTAGCTGGTCAGACCTTCTCTATCGACCTTATTCCTATCGTACTTGGTAGTTTCGACGTCGTTATTGGGATGGATTGGCTATCTCACCATCGAGCAGAGATTGTTTGCAAGGAGAAAATCGTCCGCATTCCTCATTCTGGTGAAGAACCTCTCATGGTTCATGGCGACAAGAGTGGCGCTGTTGTAGGCATTATCTCTTTCCTTAAGGCCCAGAAGTGTTTGCGAAAGGGCCACACTGCTATCCTAGCCCTCGTTTCTGATACATCAACGGAGGAGAAGAGAATTGAAGACATTCCTATTGTGCGCGATTTTCCTGAGGTATTTCATGAGGAATTACCTGGTCTTCCGCCTCATCGTCAAGTTGAGTTTCAAATCGAGCTAGCTCCTGGAGCAACGCCCATAGCTCGAGCACCTTATCGCTTAGCCCCAACCGAACTGGAAGAACTGTCCAAGCAATTACAAGAACTTTTGGAAAAAGGTTTTATTCGTCCTAGCTCTTCACCTTGGGGAGCTCCAGTGTTATTCGTGAAGAAGAAAGACGGTACATTCAGAATGTGTATTGACTACCTCGAACTCAACAAGGTGAACGTGAAGAATCGTTATCCTCTTCCACATATTGACGACTTGTTCGACCAGTTGCAAGGGTCAAGCTATTACTCTAAGATTGATTTGAGATCGGGATACCATCAGCTGAGAGTCCGAGATGAGGACGTCTCCAAAACAACATTCAGAACTCGTTACGGCCATTACGAGTTTCTGGTCATGCCTTTCGGGTTGACAAATGCGCCAGCGGTCTTCATGGATCTCATGAACCGAGTGTGCTAGCCTTACCTGGATAAGTTTGTCATAGTGTTCATCGACGATATCCTGATCTATTCTAAGAGTCAGGAGGAACACGAGCAACATCTGAGGCTTATTCTGGAACTTCTTCGAAAAGAGCAGTTGTATGCCAAATTTTTGAAATGTGACTTCTGGCTTCGCGAGGTCCACTTCCTAGGCCACGTAGTAAACGAGGATGGGATTCATGTTGATCCATCCAAGGTTGACTCGATCAAGAACTGGCCTGCACCTCGTACACCAATAGAAATCCGCCAATTCTTGGGTTTGGCAGGGTATTACAGAAGGTTTATCAAGGATTTCTCAAAGATTGCGTAACCTCTCACCTCACTGACTCAGAAGGGTGTCATCTATCATTGGGGTGATGCACAGGAGTCCGCATTTCAACACTTGAAGGATAGACTTTGTAGCGCGCCTATCCTCTCATTGCCTGAAGGCACAGATGATTTTGTGGTTTATTGTGACGCTTCCATCCAAGGACTTGGCTGCGTGTTGATGCAACGTGACAAGGTCATTGCCTACGCATCGCGCCAACTTAAGGTTCACGAAAGGAACTACACTACGCACGACTTGGAATTGGGAGCAGTTGTTTTCATGCTTAAGATATGGAGACATTACCTGTACGGTACCAAGTGTACCATTTACACCGATCACAGGAGTCTCGAGCATATCTTCAAGCAAAAGGAGTTAAACATGCGACAAAGCCGATGGGTCGAGCTCTTGAACGATTATGAATGCACTATCAAATACCATCCAGGCAAGGCTAATGTTGTGGCCGACGCCCTCAGTCGAAAGGATACTATACCTAAGCGTGTACGTGCTTTACAGCTTACCATCCAATCCAACCTTCCCGCTCAGATTCGCGATGCTCAGGTCGAAGCATTGAATGCAGAGAACATCAGGGCTGAATCCCTACGAGGATCGAGACAACGGCTAGAACAAAAGGAAAACGGTGCCTACTATGTAAACGGACGCATCTGGGTTCCACTGTATGGAGACCTACGCGAGCTTGTGATGGATGAAGCACACAAGTCTCGTTATTCGGTACATCCTGGTTCGGATAAAATGTACCACGACCTCAAGACTACATACTGGTGGCCCGGCATGAAAGCCAGCGTAGCAACCTACGTCAGTAAATATTTGACTTGCGCTAGGGTCAAGGTCGAATACCAGAAACCATCAGGCCTACTCCAACAACCAGAGATCCCGAAATGGAAATGGGAGCAAATTTCCATGGATTTCGTTACTGGCCTGCCTAGATCTCAACGCGGAAACGATACCATTTGGGTGATCGTAGATCGACTGACCAAGTCTGCACATTTTCTGGCTATCAAAGAAATGGATAAGTTTTCTACCCTTGCAGACATTTACCTAAAGGAAGTGGTATCAAGGCACGGAGTGCCAACCTCCATCATTTCTGATCGTGACGCGCGTTTTACTTCTGAACTGTGGCAAGCAATGCACAAGTCTTTTGGCTCACGTTTAGATATGAGCACCGCTTATCACCCATAGACGGATGGGCAATCTGAACGCACCATCCAAACCCTTGAAGACATGCTTCGGGCATGTGTAATCGACTTTGGTAAAGGCTGGGAGAAGCATCTCCCGCTAGTGGAGTTTTCGTATAACAACAGCTACCACACCAGCATCCAGGCCGCTCCGTTCGAGGCATTGTGCGGACGGAAGTGCCGATCGCCTCTCTGTTGGGCAGAAGTTGGTGACAGCCAAATCACTGGCCCAGAACTTGTGGTAGATACCACCGAGAGAATTGCTCAGATACGACAGCGAATGGCGGCAGCTCGTGACCGTCAGAAAAGCTATGCTGATAAGGGAAGAAAACCACTCAAGTTCCAGGTTGGGGATCGAGTGCTACTCAAAGTCTCACCTTGGAAAGGTGTAGTCCGCTTTGGTAAATGAGGCAAACTCAACCCGCGTTATGTCGGACCATTCAAAATCATTGTGAAAATTGGCAAGGTCGCCTATAGGTTGAATCTACCTGAAGAACTCAGCGGAGTTCACAATGTTTTCCATGTGTCGAATATGAAGAAGTGTCTGTCAGATGAGACCCTTATAGTTCCTCTCAAGGAGCTCACTATCGACGACCAGCTGCGATTCGTTGAAGAACCAGTAGAGATTACGGATTGAGATGTTAAGATTCTCAAGCATACCAGGATACCTCTTGTCCGAGTTCGTTGGAATGCCCGTCGTGGCCCAGAGTATACATGGGAACGAGAAGACCAAATGAAACTCAAGTATCCCCAGCTGTTTAAGAAAAACGCAACCACTACTGAGGCTGAAGCTACTGCAGAATTTCAGGACGAAATTCCAAATCAACGGGGGGATGATGTGACACCCCAGGAAAACCAGGAAAACAACGCAACTTAACTAGCTTCCTCAGTAACCACGCGCTAAATTTCGGGACGAAATTCTCTTAACAGTGGGAGAATGTGACAATCCTCAAATTTACATGTAACCGTACAATCTATTAATGATTAATTAAAATGCTTAATGACTGTGCCGAATCATTTAACTGCTTTCTGATATCTGTGTTATACTTACATGTATTTGTTAGCATACTAGTAATGTACAGAAAAGTCACCAAATAGTTCGTTATGATTTCCTAAGTGTTAGGAATTAAAAGTGTTATAAAAACATATATAAAAGACACCTTATGGATTAATATCCAACCGAACAACAGGACTTTACCCGGAACATAAAAATATTGTCAATGACATTGTTTACACTTTTCTGAGCTAGTTAGGGTCCCCGAACACCCTAACACCCGTTATATTACATAACACACTAGTAACTAATTTAAATTCCTAACTAAACAAATTAAACACTTAACTATCCATTCAAATCAAACCATAACCCCCCCCCATGATCCGATCGGTTTCCCCATGTGGGGACACACCACACAATTTTTGATTATTTTATTGGAGGTTGCCTAATATCTTGTGAGCACATTGTATAATGGTTAATAAGGATAAATGGACTATAAGTATACTTGAAGGATTATTCATTCATTCATTCAAACACTTCAAAAAAAATTGCTCTCATCTCTCTCCCTCTCCTAGTGTTCGGCCGAGAACACTTACCCACCCACCATCACCTTCAAGTTTTAATCTTGCTTTTCCACTTACATCCCAAGGTGCAAGGTGACATACGAGGAGACCCGGTGCTTTCGGAATCCCAAGAACCTCACTACGTTGCTTTTATCCACCTCATCTTCGCTTTGATTCTTCCCTAGCCTTGAGCAACCGAGGTGAGTTCACACTCCTAAGGCATGGGATTCCCGGTGGGTTGGGAATGGGATTGAATAACTACTCGTACTATCATTACTATTAAACTACTTTTCACTGTCCTCGGATTGAAGGGCACGTACGTAAAACCTACGTACACTCATACTTGCTACGGTCCTTGGATCAAGAAGGGCACGTACACACACGACTAGTCTACAACATGGGAAGCCCCCACTAATCATCGCAAACATATTTGGGAAATCGCGATACGGATTAATACTATCCACATGGGAAGCCCCCACTAATCTTCGCAAACATGCCTGGGAGACCGCGATACGAATTAACACGATACATGGTTTACAAAATGAACATATGATTTACGAAACGCATGCTATAACTAAATAACCAACTGTGAACTCGCTCAACTTTGTTGTTGACTCGTTGTTACATGACTTGCAGGTCGTTAGATGCTATGGAGCTTGCACATGGAGGTGGTCGTTGTGGAATGCGAACTAATATGTCCCGTACTTATTAAATAAACGTTATCAACTTATGAAACATATGTTTGGGGTCTTTAAACTTATGAACTATGAACTTATGTTTTGGTTTAACGTCTTATGCTTCCGCTGTTTAAATTGAACTTGGTTAACTTCCTCTTGGTCACCAATTGTATTGTGGTTGGTTTTATTAACTTAATTACGTTGTTCAATATGATTGGTGGCTCGATCCTGGTCATGTCACGCCTCCAAGCGGTGATACTCCGCATGGTGGATTTTGGGGATGTGACAAAACGTTAAGGACAAAACTCGTCAATTTTAAAGGTAAAGGACAGCGCCTGAAATTTAGGAAAAACATAAAGGAAAAAACTTGTAATTTACTCTAAAATTAATTAAAGTAGGGGCAAACCTGGAAATTTGGGTTTTTGATTTTCAAAACCCAGGAAATAATCATTTCCTTTTTGAAACTGTCATCCTCATATCGGGGGTGTTTGTGTTAGCTTATTTTGGAGCAACTTATGACTTATTGACTTATAAAAGTTAATAAGTTGTTTTTGTAGTGTTTGGATTAACTTATTTAAGAAAATTTTGTATGTTGAGAAGTTAGAATTTCTATCTTATCACTTATGACTTATATAAGTTAATAAGTCCTTATTGAGAAGGAATCCCAATAAGAGACGCTCCTAATACGGTTCAATTCATATGTTTATCTGTATGTCAAATTTCTAATCATTTTGTTAATTATTAGACTTAGGGTTTCGTTAATCTTAATCCTATTTGTATTGAATTCAAATATGGACCTAATATCTCTAGGAAGGAAGTTTTTTGCTGAAAATTGCAGAATTCTGCAGTTTATGTGAATTTTAGGCACTTTCCAGCACTTAAACTATCTCTAGTGTTGATACAGATTTTGTGTCCGATGCTTGTCGAATATATTAGATTTATTTTACGCTGAATTTGTAATAGTTAATGAAACGGTCTATCGAACGTGTATAGACCCGCTCGTTTGAAGTGGTCAAACGAGAGGGTTATTCGGTTGACCGTGTGTGTTTGAAAGACAAAGGGGTGTGGCTATAAATAGCAACCCTTTGTCATTTCAAACACTTGGAAGTTTGAGGTGGTGTGAGACCTCATAGGGAGAGATCACCACTTGGTCTCTCCCCGGATGTGTACTCCTTTGGTATGGTTCGGTTAGCTTGTTAATCGGGCCGACTTGTTTTGTTATGTTATCAAATCTATACAAGTAAGTATTTCATCCGTCTCTAATCTTCCCGTCTATGAACATAATCATGATAATCAAGGTTTCGGTCCCGAAAATGGTCCTACAATTGGTATCAGAGCCTTGCTCTTATCCTTGTTTAAAACCAAGCATAGTTGGATTTCTTCAAGTGTTAAAGTGTGATTTTCTGAAAATTTTTGTTCTTGAAACTCATATATTTCTAGAAAAAGCTTCAGAAAATCAGTTGAATCTTGTTTGTTTTGCCAAAGTTTTACCAAAAACCTTGTTAGTGTGCATCTTTATATAGTAAAACTTGGTTTTAGTAAAAGTTATAAGCAAAACTTGTTATTTGAAAAAATCTTCGTGTCCAGAAAATCTTATATCTTCATGAAACCTTTAAAAAGTTCTTGTGTGTTCTTCATATAATTTACTTTTTGATCTATTGTGAAGTTACTGAAAGTTACTGAAAATTTGAAAATTGTTTGTGAATTTAAAATTCATAGTGGTTTGAAAATTGTGGCAGACAAACCATGGTGGGTTGCTTTGTTTGGTGAGAAAGTAACATGTAGATTGAAATATTATCCCCATTTGTGTCAGAAGGATAAGATTTGCTTTATTTGTAAAATATCTACACCAGATTTCGTCAAACAACAATTTCGTCAAACAATAATCTGATTTCGTCGGACCATCTTGATTTCGTCGGCTATAGAGATTTCGTCACCCACTCCGATTTCGTCAACCATTATTTATCAACATTAGATTTCGTCAAACATACATCTTTATTAAAAAAAAAACAAACAAACCGATTTCGTCAAACAGGATTTCGTCAACTTCCAATCTTCGTCAAACAATATTAATTTCGTCACACCATATAACCTTCATCATCAATTGAACCTTCGTCACCATACATCTTCGTCTGATACAGTTAACAACAGATGGAATCAAGGTATCGCAGAATTGAAGATGGGAGGCGGCAGCTCTGATTGATGATTTGGGGTTAGATTAGGTTTTGAAAGAAATTTTGGGGGTTTTGATTGTTGATGGTGGGTTTCATTAGATAAGAGAGGAAGACATATGATCTGGCAGTTGTCGGCTAGTAAAAACAAGGGATTGTTGACTTTTGTTTGTTGTGTATTGAAGAGAGAGAAAAGGTTTGGGAAAGTTGAAAGTAGTGGTGAACAAGATGTCGACAAAATAGATATTTGGCAGCTATGTTTCTTTCTTTTGGGCCCAGTTTGGTGTGTATGATAGACTTTGATTTGGATTTATTAAATGCACAAAATTTAGGTGGGCCGTGAATAAAAGATTACAATTTATAGTTGGGATTGAAATTTATAAGTGTTGGGCTACACATGGAATCCAGATCTTTGGATTATTTATTTTTTTGGGTCTTATAAATTTCCAAGGGGCCAAGGAATTTACATGAGTTGCAAATTGGGGTCGGGTTTTCGCGGAGTTGAGTTGCATCGCGCTTCTAAATATCACGGTTTCATCATAAAGAGTTTCGTCGAAACTTGTTAAATTTTTAACAGAGGACTAGCAAAAGGTATCTAACTTTGTGTTTTCAAGTGTTTGACCAGGTGTTATCATTCTAATATCAAATATGAGTTGTACGAGTCCTTGGGATTGGAGTACGGATCCACAACCAGCTCAAAAACAGATGTCGATGGCCGAATATATGAGGAGTACCATACCTCAACCCCCTCCACATCAGACTTCGATGGCCGAATATATGAGGAGTATCATACCTCAACCCCCTCCACATCAGACTTCGATGGCGAAATATTTAGCGAGTACCATACCTCAACCCACTCCACATCAGACTTCGATGGCCGCGTATTTAATGAATTCCATTCCTAAATCCCAACCTCCACCTCAAGTTACCACTACTCAACCACAGTTCAATCAAAGTGCTTACCTTTGGCCCCCTAAACCCCAACCTCAACCTCAAGTTTCTACAACACAACCTCAATTCGATCCAAGTGTCAATTGTGGTCCGGCCATACAGTTGGGAAACGGTGATCAAACAAGAACTGCGTTTTATGCTGAAATTGTCAAGAATGTCAATGATGGTGAATCTTCAGGAAAAGATGATAGTTCAGGATGTAGTGGCACTGATGAAGATAGCTCAGGTGTGAGTGATTACAGTTCAGAATCAGACATAAAGTAGGGAGTGGATTCTGAAGCTGATAATTTGTCGAATGATGCTAACGAGAAATCTGACTTGGTCAAGAAAGCTGATGCTACATCAGAAGAAATGGAGAAGATTCTCACTGAAGATGGATCTTTCTCTTCTCAGACTGCCTTTATGGCTAATGTCACAGCTTCTACAAGTCAGGTACAATCTGAAACTCCTAGCATATGTAGTGATTGTGTTGATATGAAACATGAATGTGCTGAATTGAAACGTGAATCTGAAACGGTTCATAGTCACAATCATAGTTTGGTTATTGAACTGTCAAAGTGCAAAGAGGAAAATATGGTTTTAGTTAGAAACGAAAAGGATTTTAAATCTGTAATTGAAACCTTAAAGAAAAGTGTTTCCGAAGTGACCAAAACTGTTTATCATAAACAAGTTAGCATTAACGATTACATTAACATTGTTGAGGAAACCAAAAAGGAATTAGCCATTGCCAAATGCGAGCATGATGCAATCAAGCAAAAATTGGAGAGTTATTCTAACTCCCGATTTGTGCTTGATCACATTATTGATGTTCAACAACTGAAGGGAAACAAGAGTGGTGTTGGGTATAAGAAATGTCCGCCTCCTTTGAGACAAAATTATACTCGAATGCCCGATGAAGAAGAAATGCCAAGTTTTGAGCCAACTGTACCTCTTGATTATGGGGAAGTTACAACTGGCTTAGGGTTCAAAACGGACAATTCATCGGAGGGCTCATCTGATCGGAAAGAAAAGCCATCATGTGCTTCAAATCAAAGTCCTCCAACCATTGAGGACTATGATTCGTCCGATGATGAACCAGATGTGAGTGATGAGGATAAATCTCTTGAGAAGAACAAAGGAGTAGAAATGCCTTTTGAGAATCACATTCTGTGTGATCCTCCTACTCCTGTTGTGCAATCAACTGGTGCTAAACAAGAGATGGATCCTATCACTAAGACAGTGTCTACCATTAAAAGTGATAACGTGTTGTATACTTTAGTCGGTGATGACAAAATTTATTCAAACAAAGATTTTCCAATCAAAAACGTCAATCAATCCTTGATTGATAAAGTGTTTGAAGATAATACAACTAAATTTTTGGGAAAAGCGATCCCGAGAGTTTCAGTAACTCAGTGTGATCCTATTCCAAAAGCTGAAGTGAGGAAACAATTTGGAAACCAAAAATTACCGACTAAACAACAATCTGTCGCTTTTAAGGGTAAACAGCAACAGCAGCGAGCTCAAAATTCTAAAGGTTCACAACCGAAGGTTGAGACCAAAGGAGCTCGTTTCAAGAAGAAAAACAATGATGTTAAATTTGTAGCATCCAAGGGTACTGATAAAATTGAGACTTTTGAAAACAAATCAAACACCGATTTTATCCAACAAGTCAAGATTTTAAAACGTAACAGCCAAAACAATTACACTCAACATACAAACGGGTGTGATGAAAAAGCAAGTACCTCAGGGTCTACAGTTTCAACACGTGAAAGTCGAACCGGTTCTCCTAAGTTTGTTGAAAGGAGAATTTGTTTCAAATGTGGGAAGTTTGGGCACATCATTAAAGACTGCATAAACTCGCCCAAACCAAATTTTGTTGAAAGAGCCCCCTCTGAACAAGGTCACTTACAACGTCGTCCTGTTTCTCCAAAACATGATAAACGCACTGTTAAAGAACAAGAAACAAAACAACGACGTCAAAACGTCAAAGAAGTTGAAAAGGCGTTAAAACCGGAGGTTGTCCAAACAAAGTCTGTTAAGTTAGAGAATAAAAATGAAAAACAAAAACAGATTTGGAAACCAAAATCGGCAACTGTTTCAGGGGAAGCTCAATCCATTCCGAATCATCAGGAAATCAAAGTCAAAATCCTCGATGATGAAGGACGACCCAAGTCTATTAAAGCTTGGGTCCCCCTCTCCAACTAATCTCTGAGTGAGTGTGGTGGATGTTCTAGGAGGAACTATCGATAGTCATTGGATTGTTGATAGTGGAGTGTCCATGCACAAGATCGGCGACAAAAGAAATTGTTGCCTTTGATGGAGAGAAAAAGAAAAGAAGACAGAATTGTCTGTCGAAAGAAATTGAAAGCTTCGACAAATTGAAAATCATTCCAAAGTTTGATTGTTAAAGGCTTTGATCGGGTCCCCAGGATAGATTCAATCAAAATGTACGCACCTGCAGCACGTCAGAAGTTCAAAATCAACAAGATGAACGTGCGGTGTACATTTCTTCGCGATGTGATTGAAGAAAATGTGTTTGTTGAACAAACCAACTGGGTGTGCGGATGCCTTGGCATGGATTGAACAACCGCACACTACCTCTCAAAGAGAAAGACAAAGACCTTCGCTGGTGCAATGTGGAAGACCAGCCGGATCCAAAGGTTTATGATCTTATTGCTGTGAAGAGATTTCTCAGTAGCTACAAAATCGACCTTGAAATCCACACCGGGTGGATGTCCAGTTTAGGAGAGCACTTAGATTCCTTGCAATGCATGAAGCAGTTGCAGGATACAGTTTTAAATTTCTAACTCTCCTATACTTGTCGATATTTAAGCTACTTTTTGAATTATTATCTCGTACAACACTCTTTGACCTGACACGTTGAACTCGAATATCACCTCACACGTGATCGTTTCACTATGAAACTCGTCAATGTTGTCATGGTCCGCACCGCTTACTGTCGTGCCAACTGATTTTTTCCAAAATTCGATAAATCTTTTCTGATTAAAACTTAATTTTGGTAAACGGCATTGAGGTAAAACATGAGTTAACTGACATCGGAAAATCGTTTTTGTAAATATCTGTGTGTCTTTTAAAATTTATCTTAGTTTGTTGATTTTAGGGGGAGTAAATCCAAATCCAAAATTTGAAAATTCAAAAACATCGAAAAATTTCAAAACGCAAAAACATTGGAAAAACAAAATGAGTTTCCTGGCGAGAAAAAGAGAAAATGATAGTACATCAGTGGTCTGTCGAAACCTCTTCGAACTGAAATGCAAAATGAAAAAGGATAAGCAGCTCTATATAAGATGTATCGGTAGACTCACAATCATTTTAAAGTGTGCAGGGTGATATAAATCTTAATCGACTGAAGACCAGGTGGGAACCGCACATTGGCATATGGTCTTAGTACCGAAATTTCGTTTGAGAGATTGCCGAGGTTCTGAGATATTGGGTCTTTATGCTGTCTTATCATCTGGGTATCATGGTTGTATCAAACCGTAAAAATAACGGAGACGAAGTCTAAGATCTTCCATGATACTATACATACGTGTACATATTGCATTCGACCTCAATAAGTGATCAACAATCACATGTCCAAACAAATAAGTGATTATATATCACAGATTCTTTGCGGGAGTCAAGTTCGTCTCTTTGCTGTACGAAAGTACTGACCTGTTCACGGACTTGCTCCTGTGCCTTCATGCATCTGAAAATCAAGTTCCTCATCAATATGTGATTCTATCACATAGGGCTTGTTTTCAAATCAAATAAGTGAGTCTCTCACATCTTTTATACGGTTAAACAGATGATAAACGGTATACTCACCGGTAAGATGAACTCTCGTGCATACCTTGATACGGGAATGTGTCATGTATGGATGAACACCGGTCGGTAAGTATAAATCATACCTTAACGTATCCCCTCGCCATGATTACATCTGATAAGTTGAGTTTATGTGGACAACAATACCGATAATTGTTATAGGATGCTTATCTTAATGTTAACTAATTGAACAAAAAGAGCGTTTTGGCGTGACCGTACACTGATATGATTCTCTTACCCTCGAAACTCGCAAAAATAATGTCTGTAAATATGTATTTACTGCTTTTAGTTTCTGCATCTTTGTATATATTTATTTATTGCTTTCCGTCTTTACATTTGAAAAATGAAAAATCCCAAAAAGATTTTAGGTGTGTTTTAATATAAACTTTATAAAAGCCAAAAAGATTTTGCTTCTAGTTTGTTTTTGATTGACTGATGTTGGAACTCGAGTCTATCCTACCCAAAATCCTGATCGTAAGCCAGAAAACAATTGCATCTTCATAAACAATTGATCATTTTCTAAACTTTCAAACTGTTGTCGGTCGGTGTTTGATTGAGATTTGATCTCATATGTGTCGTTTATTTAGGTTAACTATATTCCAAGCGGTTGTTCTCATTACGTGTTTAGCTTTCTTGTATGTGCAGATGCGACATCAGAATCAGCTAAAGGCAAAGAGAACGTGTCAGATGACAAGCCGTAAAGTGAAGACACGACGTTGATGCAATCAGAAGATCGGATTGCACATGATCACTCATCAACACCACAAGGATCTAAAGAATTGAAGATCAAAAGATTCACGAGCATAACTCAAAGGAGAGTTTATTTTAAGGGGGAGTTTGTTAACACACTTCTTAAATGAAAAGGGAGTTTGTTGATACACTTCTACTTACGAAGCGTGAAGAGTTTGAAGATCCTCCGACATGAAAGACATGAAAGACATGGAAGACGAACCATCACGAGTAGCGTCCAAGGGGGAGTTTGTTGATACACTTTATGTGGACGCGACTCGGTTTGGTTCGACCTGGTTCGGTTCAACACGGTTAGGTCCGGCTCAAGCCCGACGTCACGACATTCCTCCGTCGTGCGCCCCAGAGTTCGACACGCGAAGCACGGAGAGCCGTGAGCGATTCCCGTTTACACATCACCATGACATCATCATGATGATGTCACATGATGACTAATCCTCAAATCTGCATTTCAAGAATTGATTTACGTAAAATACATGTGCTTTGTGATTGGGCCAATCCACTTCCAATGGGCCGAAACTATATTTGGGCCATTTGTTGATTTGTGCCAGCTCTCATATGGACGAAATCAGAGGACCATTGATGTATGATGAAAACACAAAGGCAAATGATGTATGACGAAAACACTCAGGTGACGAAATCAGTTGATTTCGTCACAGACAGATGGGTTTTCGCCAAAGGTGATTTCGTCGTCATGATAGTATAAATACCCAGACACAGAACAGAAACAAGATAGACAAGTCTGAATAGATTTGCGAGCGAACACATTGTAACACACACACTGAGAGTTTACAGAGAACATTTGTAAACACCGCATTGTAACCGTTTTCTAGCATTAATACATTGAGTGTTAATCGTTAAATCTTGTGTCTTACGTGTTCGTAACTTGGTTTAACTTACCCATTTGGATTCCGCACTCTCGGGTTTGTCAGAAAACAGGGAATAGAGGTTACTCGATCCTCCTGGTGGACCTACAACCACAATACATGAAGCCCAACTGCCAAACCCAAAGAATGAATAACAGTAAAATGTCACGGCCCAAAAAAAATCAAATTGTTGAGGCCCATTTCAACAATGAATTAATTCCCAATAAAGGCTATGGCTCACGAAACCTTAATAACAAAGCCCAATCTCAACCCACTAATTCAACACCCTCACTAATAAATTTAGTCTATAGGTTTTCGTGGAATCAATTTGAACGAGGACAAAACAATTTGTATCTTTTTTAATCAAGAGGTTTGGTTAACTTGTGTTTTAACTGGTTATTCATGAGATATCATAACAGCCCAATAAAACCAATATTAGAGTCCGTTGTGGCCCACCAGATGTGAACACAACATACCCTAGACACAAACATATGTCAGCCGCTACTTCCAAGTCACTCTTTCTCTCTTTTCAATAAACAAAGAACAGCAGCCAACATCTTCTTCTAAATTCACACCTGTAATTTCATTTAAACAACATCAGTGGCCACCATCTCTCTCTTCGATACACACCTGTAACCTGCAACAAGCTGCCACTTACTTCTGTCTGCTTGTTGCAGGTTATAGGTGTGTATCGAAGAGAGAGATGGTGGCCACTGATGTTGTTTAAATGAAATTACAGGTGTGAATTTAGAAGAAGATGTTGGCTGTTGTTCTTTGTTTATTGAAGAGAGAGAAAGAGTGACTTGGAAGTAGCGGCTGACATATGTTTGTGTCTAGGGTATGTTGTGTTCACATCTGGTGGGCCACAACGGACTCTAACTTTGGTTTTATTGGGCTGTTATGATATCTCATGAATAACCAGTTAAAACACAAGTCAACCAAACATCTTGAGTCAAAAAGATACAAATTGTTTTGTCCTCGTTCAAATTGATTCCACGAAAACCTATAGACTAAATTTATTAGTGAGAGTGTTGAATTAGTGGGTTGACATTGGGCTTTGTTATTAAGGCTTCGTGGGCCATAGCCTTTATTGGGAATTAATTCATTGTTGAAATGGGCCTCAACAATTTGATTTTTTTGGGCCGTGACATTTTACTGTTATTCATTCATTGGGTTTGGCAGTTGGGCTTCATGTATTGTGGTTGAGTTAGTGGGCCAAATTGGAATCACGCCACACACGAAATTAATTTGAGCTGCTACTTGCCAAATTTGTTGGACAAATTGTTGTTTGGAGGTGCTGATGAAGATAATGTCTCAAAGAAGCTGCACAAAAGTTCTTTTTTTTTGGGGGGTTGTATCGTAGAAAGGTAGAAAGATGGGGAAATGGATATTTATTTCTGGACTATTTTAGTGGGTCGGGTGTTCGCGAAGTTTAGTTGAACCGCGTTTCTAAGTGTCAACGTCAAATTTGTACGTGTTCGTGAGCGCGCGGGATGATGAAGATTGATGAAAACTTGATGGTTGAAAAATTGTGGGGTAGTCACGGTTACCAATGCAAACGTCAAATTTTGGTGACTTGACTACTATGGGCCAAAAACCAAAAACAAAACGGTATGTTCACTTCCGCACGCCAATGTTTATGATTATTATCGGTTATTTGTAAATGTTCGAAAACATTTTGTTTATTGTCATATTCTTGCATTTGAAAATGAACGTATGAACCTGGAATGTCAATACCGATCCTAACGAGTTCACAAAGTCTTTGGAGGGATACAAGTCAGATCCTACGGGGTACTAGGCGAAATTTCTTTATCAACTAGAATATGCAAAGAAGAAAGTTTTTTGTTTATTGTCATATTCTCGCATTTGGTAACGAATGAATGAACCTGGAATGTCAATACCGGTCCTAACGAGTTCACAAAGTCTTTGGAGGGATACAAGTCAGATCCTACGGGGTACTAGGGGACGTTCTTATTCAACTAGAATATGCAAAAAAAGAAAGTCATTTTCGTGATTTTTCGGAACCGAGAACATTCAGTGAAGATTGACGACAGTTCCGCTAAGTGAAGGGAATTGGTGAACATTTGAAAGTTGACAACAGTTCCTTTGAAGTGGAGGGAATCTGTTAAGGTTTAGAGATCTTACCAAAGAAATGGGGGAATAAAAATTTTTGTATGTTGAATTTCTTTGGTAAATTTCTAAACGCAATCACAGGTGGTAGAGTTTGTGATTTTCTGGTGATACCAACGGTTCAGAGTGGAATGTTTTGCACAGACACATATTTTATGTTGAATTTCTTCGGTAAATTTCTAAACGCAATCACAGGTGGTAGAGTTTGTGATTTTCTGGTGATACCAACGGTTCGGCGTGGAATGTTTTGCACAGACGCATATTTGAGGATTTTAATTAATTCTCCAGCCAGCGTGAAGGGTTTTGCATGGAAAAATACAGGTTTCTAAAGTCTACAGTAGTTACAAAAGCGATGTTCACTGAAGACCTGGGGAATCTTTATGAAAGCTGATAGTTTAAGACTGAAGACCTGCATGATTCAGTTTTGGGTTTGATGTTTCTTTGGGATTTTACAGGGACCTGGGGGTAACTCAATTCGTTGAGTTTGCAAACGATGTACTTGGTCTAGCTGACTTCCTGAGTACTGATGTTGAAGATCTGTAGTGCATTACGTGGTCAACTTCACAAAGGCGAGACAATGAGATCTGGATGTAGTTCAACTAAGCATGCTGGTTGAGCTTGCAAGGGATACACTTGGTCTAGCTGACTTTCCTGAGTGTTGATGCTGAAGATTAAAGTGCATTACTTGGTCGATTCCACAAAGACGGTTTACAGAAGACAGTTCACTAGAAATCTCTACCAATGTAGTATGCTTGAATGAAATAAAGTTCTTATGACAGATCAAGACTTGATGCAGTTCTTAAAGATTGGAACCCTTATCAAATGCCGGTTTGAGTATTGGAAGATCAGCGGAAGATCGGTCAATTGAGGAAATTGCACAACACCCAACACGGATACGCGTACTTTAAGGGGGAAATATTATACAAGGAGCGTCAAGATACTACTTACCTGGATCATCGGTCAAGGGGGAATTTGTTAACACAGAGAAGATGAATACTTGACTGAAGATCGATTGCAGTTGCATTTTCAGCATTCGACAGCAACGGACAAGGGGGAATTTGTTGATACAGATTTTGTGTCCGATGCTTGTCGAATAGATTAGATTTATTTTACGCTGAATTTGTAATAGTTAGTGAAACGGTCTATCGAACGTGTATAGACCCGCTCGTTTGAAGTGGTCAAACGAGAGGGTTATTCGGTTGACCGTGTGTGTTTGAAAGACAAAGGGGTGTGGCTATAAATAGCAACCCTTTGTCATTTCAAACACTTGGAAGTTTGAGGAGGTTTGAGACCTCACAGGGAGAGATCACCACTTGGTCTCTCCCTGGATGTGTACTCCTTTGGTATGGTTCGGTTAGCTTGTTAATCGGGCCGGCTTGTTTTGTTATGTTATCAAATCTATACAAGTAAGTATTCCATCCGTCTCTAATCTTCCCGTCTATGAACATAATCATGATAATCAAGGTTTCGGTCCCGAAAACGGTCCTACATCTAGAAAGGCAGTTTATGATCCTTACTTTTCTACACACTATACTAGTGTAACTCTTGGTTTCTGGCTCATTCTGTGTCTTATCATCATGTCTGACTGAGCACTGAACTCCCGTCAGTACTTCTAGTTTGTCTGATAACTGTGCTAACTTTGTTTCTTTCATCATTTGAATCATAATGTGTTGCATGCAATAATGATATGAAATCATGCAATATGTGATGCACTTGTATGTATATGATAATAATCAGAAAGCATTCATGTCATTAATTCAGATCAAGCACAGTCATTAAGTTACAAATTACTGTTTAACATGTACGAAATTACATGGAAAATTGACAGTTGTCACAACTTGTGCCACAACCTGTGCATGCCAATGTGGTAGGATCCAAATGGAATTTTCGGACTAAGTTTCACTCGGATGGGTCGGTTGAACGACACAAGGCTCGCCTTGTTGCTCAGGGTTTTACTCAGGACCCTGGTCTTGATTATTTTCACACATTCAGTCCGGTTGTCAAAGCTGCCACAGTTCCCACGGTTTTGGCTATTGCGGTTATTAACGGTTGGCCATTGCATCAATTAGACGTTAATAACGCATTTCTTCATGGCCATCACACTAAGAACGTTTATATGGAACAACCAAAAGGCTTTGTTGATGCTCGTTTTCCATCTTATATATGCAAATTGAACAAAGCTATTTATGGGCTAAAGCAAGCTCCTCGTGCTTGGTTTCATCGTTTGAGTGTGTTCTTAACTACTTACGGTTTCGTGTGCAGTCGTTCGGATCCTTCTATATTTGTGTTCAACCGAAATTCTTGTGTCATGTATCTTCTTGTTTATGTGGATGATCTCATCCTGAATGGGAATCAATCTACTGCTCTTCGATCTTTTATCTCCTGCCTCACCATTGAATTTTCCATAAAAGATCTGGGGAAACTTAATTATTTTCTAGTTTTGGAGGTTACTTACACGACGAGTGGCTTATTCTTGAATCAATCCAAATACACTAAAGATATTCTTGCTCGAGCAAAAATGTTGGAGGCGAAACCCGCCCCAACTCCTTTAAGCACTAATGCTTCTTTTGTTTTTGCAGGTGATCCATATCCAGATGTTACTCATTATCGTTCGATTGTTGGTGCTTTGCAGTACTTGACAATTACGAGACCTGACATATCATATGCAGTATATCAAGTTAGTCAATTCTTACAGTCTCCGACCGTTGATCATTATCAAGAAGTCAAACGCATTCTCAGGTACTTAAAAGGAACGGTTGCATATGGACTTCGCTACACTAGACCAACTCGTACAACTTTGGTGGGTTATTCAGATGCTGATTGGGCTCGTTGTTTGGAAACACGTCGCTCCACTTATGGTTATTCTATATTTTTGGGGGGAAACCTTATATCTTGGAGTGCTAAGAAACAACCAACTGTTGCTAGATCAAGTTGTGAATCTGAGTATCGTGCCATGGCAAACACGGCTGGTGAAATTGTTTGGTTGACGCATCTTCTTCAAGAACTTCATGCATTACCTCTTGACAGGCCCACTATTCTTTGTGATAATCAAAGGGGGCTATTTTTTCTCACGCAAAATCCTGTTTCTCACAAGCGGGCTAAAAATATTGATCTTGATTATCATTTTTTACGTGAGCTTGTTAGCCGGGAAACTTGTCACCAAATTTGTGCCAACCAAGCTTCAGGTTGCGGACATCTTCACGAAAAGTCTTCCTTCTCATCAGTTTGTCACCTTTCGTCAAATGCTTCACATTGGTCCTCCACCATTCAGCTTGCGGGGGGATGCTAGATTAAATTAACTTGCGGGGGGATGCTAGATTAAATTAAATTAACACCATCCTACAACCTCCATTCCACCGTCGACCATCAACCATCAACCACCGCTTCTGCACACGACCATCGCCGCTAGCCCGACGCAAATCCAACCGGCAGCTCCACCACTGCTCCTCCGCTCACCGGCGGTTTCCGATCATTCAACCGATAACTCTTTTCTCCTTATACGGTTCAATTCATATGTTTATCCGTATGTCGAATTTCTAATCATTTTGTTAGTTATTAGACTTAGGGTTTCGTTAATCGTTATCCTGTTTGTATTGAATTCGAATATGGACCCTAATATCTGTGCACTTACTTGTAAATTGGAAGAGAATTGTTAAAAGATGAAAGTTAGGATTATAGTGCAGTTGTTGTTATTGATGTTCTTGAAGAAATGGTAGGTTAGATACTGTGATTTTGGAATAGATTGTTAAGAGGTTAGTGTAACCAGATCAAGGGTTACAAAGAAACTCAAAAAGTTAACATTTTTGAATTGGGTCAAAGTTCTGTGTTGAAATTTGAAAATACCATTTGATTGTTAAAGTTATAAAGAAATTTTCCATACATGATACATAAACAATTGTATGTCCTTATGACATGTTTCACGTACATCATATGTACCTTAATTTATGCATTATAAATATACATCCCCATGTTTAATTAACTCCCATCACACAAACACTTACAAACATATCAGGTTTGAGAGATTTACAATGGATAAGTTTTTAACAACTTCAGTTGATGTTAACAAGGTTTGGAGAAGAAAAGGATACGGCATCAGTGTCGAAGGCAGTCCCGATAGACGAAAGAACATGAAAACGGTTCCTTTTGGAGATTGTCATAGCCGGTTTCGAAGATCAAGAAGTTGTTTAACATGGGTTCTGATGACCGAGATAATCTTTTCCACTAACAACCTTGTTGAAGGATGATTAGTTTTATTTTATTTTTTTTCTTATTGGGTTCTTTTTAGCATTGTAAAACCGAAGTTAGTCGAATAGTATTTTAAATTAAAACCAGTGAATAACCATATTATATCCATAGTTTCATTGCTAGAAGAACACTTTTATCTATTTAGAAAATAATTAATGGTTTAAACATAATCTGACTTATATTCATACCTTTATGATTTATGCTTGCAGTTTTTGAGTTTGAGTGAGTTTTATTTTTTAATTTTTTTAATTTTTTTTAACTTTTTTGATTTTTTTTTATTTTTTTTTATTTTAATGATTTTTTTTAAATTTTTAATTTTTTTTTTATTTTTTTGATTTTTTTTATTTATATTTTTAGCCCATCAAGCCAAAATCCATCTTGACAAAAACTCATCCTGACCTAAACATCATAACTCATTTCTTAATAAATCCATCCTAATACATATCCATTCTAACCCATTACCCAAACCTGCCCAACCCACCCATTTTGCCACCCCTAAGTTTATACACATATGTATATGATGAAATGCTAAGGTAAATTATGTGTCTACATACGTGTATATAGCGTATCTGTATATGATTAAAAGATTGTTGATGTAGTACTATTTGTGTTTTATGTTTAATAATGGAGGGATATGTTTATACAAATATGTATATGATGAAATGCTAGGGAAAATTTGTAGCTATGGTTTATGGTTATATTCATGAGTTCTACACGTGCGCACATGTTGGTGTGTTTAGTTAATGAATATGTTTACACGTGTGTATGACAATAATTGTGAGTTTGTATATTGAATGTGTGTACATATACGTACAACCAGTTTATGTGCACATGTATATAATCTATTTGTGTTATCAGATATACGCAGGAACATGATTTTTTTCAACTAAATATGGCACGTGGAAACATGTATGGGAATTACAAAGGAGAAATGGCACAGTGGGTTCCCCATAGAGCCAAAACTAAGGAAGGCAAAACTAACTCTCCCTAGGAAAAAGAAATATTCGGTTAGGCTTGCTTTATCCGTGGCTAATATACATCGGGACCAAGTTCTTAAAGAAGCGCATGACTCGGCAAAGATGAAGAGGGAATAGATATGTTTTAGAATGACATTTGGCTACTAGAACTAAGCTACTGTTTAACCGTTTTGGTTTTTGTTTTTTCTATTTTGTAGATGTTAATTATGGATGCTCCTGGAACATGTTTTGTTTATATTTCAAAATGTTTTGAGTTGAATGCAAATATAATGAGTGATTTTGTTATGCAAATGGTTTATTAGGTTTAGAACGAAACTTGGTGTATAATGTTAAAGTTTGATCCACTATAACAGACATGTATATATGTAATGTTAAACAACATCCTACACTGTTTATACACAATTGTACATGTCTTGAATCGTCAAAGTATACATATGTTCGTATGTGTATAATTCAAATATGTCTTGAATCGTCAAAGTATACAAATATGTATAATTCAAATTTATGATGGGTTAACATGTATATTTAACTAAAAAAATCTAGATCGATGGATGGAACTATACGAGAGTCATGTAGCATCCTATTAATTGATGTTATATTTGACAAACAACTGATTTGTACATGTGTGTGTTAAACTTTAGAAAGATAATAATACATGTCTAGGTGAGTTTTACTAAACAAATAATGTACATATCACACAATCTTATACTGAACTTTCAACACCACCTTAGAGGCTTGTGATAAAAATACTGATAAATATAACAGAACCATCTTAACAGTTGTCGAATACCCAAATCCCTGATGACGTTTAGTAGGGTCTTCGCTGACGTCCAGATATCCCGGTCCTTGCTGCTACAAAAGAATAAACCGTTAGCCTCGCCACGGAGGGCCCCGGGAGGGGGATCCGTGACCAAGCTCCGGCGTGAGAGCAAGTAAACTTGCCGGATAGTTGAAGGAGCCTATTCCGATGAGTGTGATCACCGGAATGTTTCCTCTAGGGTGTGAATCCAATACATGTATGTGTGTGTTTAATATATGAGAATATTGGTCGGAATCAATGAGGGAGGAGTAAATGAGAGAGCTTTTAATACGATACCCGTGTTTTTCTTTCTTCCTTTTTGACTCTTATATAACCTCAAGTCCTTATCTCCCATGTGAGATATTTTGTTAAGGTAATCCGACGGATTCTAAGAGTCTTCGGGGGGCTCAGACACGTGTCTGACCCCCAACGGTAAGATGACAGCTTCATTAAATGCTTCCAGCTGGGAAGTACGATTTCCAGCCAAAGATCCTTTTCCAATCGAGCATTAAATGTGGTCTGTATTCTCTGATCCTAGTTTCCCGCTCGTTTTGTAAAGGGAGAGCCTTAGTGGGCAAGGCAAACTGTCATTTGGGCTTATGTCTTGTTGGGCCCGCATGAAGGCAGCCCAAAGCAGGTAAAATGGGATTTCCCATTGGCCCGTCGTCAAGTCATCTTTAGTCCCTGGTTCTGAGACCTGAGGCTCATGATCCGGGGCTGAATCGTAATTGTTCAAGAAGGAGGTTAATTTTCTTGGGCTAGGAATGTGGGCCCACTTCTGATCAGTTATTAATCATTCTTTCTTTTCATAAAACCCATGATTTCGCCGAACGCTAGCGGAGGGAGTTAATCCCTTGGATGCACGTGTATCTTTTTAAATTTTGAAGGGACTGGTGATATGACGGTTCCGTGTGCGTCAGTTACCTTCTTTTAAATACCCCCATCATCTTTAAAACTTCCTCTTATTTCCTTCTAGTTCTTTCTTTCCTTCCGTCATAATTCTCCGATCACCGTCCCTTTAAACATGAGTCGTTCCGGTCGCTCTGCAATTCGATCGGTCTTGACAGCGAAATATTTGAAGTCCTTTGTCGAGACGTACAACATTCTTGAGCGGTTTTCTCCCACCTTGCCAGGCCCTAACGAGTCGGCTTAATGTACACCGGACCGAATTCCCCTTTATACATTGGCGTTTTCTTCTTGTGGAGTCCAATATCCTCTTTCACCTTTCAAGGTCGCTTTACTTCGCCACTTCGGGGTTCACTTCTCTCAGTTGCATCCCCTAGGGTGTAACAACCCGCACTTTCGTGCGTTGTTACTACTCGATATACTCGTTACGCCTAGCACCAGAGATTCGGATCATAATGTAACTATATCGCATACATCGCTATTCGAAGGATAATCGCATATTTTCGCAATACATTATCACTACATCACAACACAAACACTAACACTCACGACGACATTGAGTGAGGACCTATTCTACCCTCCTCGGTGGCCGTGATGTGTCGAATCGCAGACAATTAACGCTAACAAAGACTCTCGGGTGAGTGCTATAGCTCCAGTCGTCGTGACGACGATGACAATACGAATGAGTGGTACCCCGTCAGTCATTGTGGCACAACACACAACAACGTTCACGATGACATCTAGACATTGTGGCGCTTCGTTTAGATCTTCTCCTAGCTATTCGTGTCGAGGTAGAGTCGTTGGAAGGCATCTAGACAGGAAGAGACTTGGAATGAGATTCGATCATAATGATTTTTGAGTTTTGCGATGCGATTGAGTGCGTTCAAAACTTGATGCGATAGTATAATAGTAATGCGAATCACATAGGAGCCACATAGGAGACATGAAATTCCTAAGTTCTCACACAATGACTTGTTGCTTATACGTATATATATACTTATATAAATGTAGTTTGTAATCATACACATACAGGTCGATTTAGAATATGCGAGGACGCGTTGAGGTGAGAAAGCGAGAGCGAAGGCGATAGATTATGCATTAGTTTTGTTGCGAACATTCGGGTTTCGTTTTAGATTGCGATGGCTGTGCGAATTGTGCATTTATAAAACAGGGAGTGAAAATTGTTAGTTCGAGGAATCGATAAAGCGTAAAGTTTCAAAATACGTAAACGTATATAAGTTCCAATCAGTTGTAAAATTGGCGGGTATTATGATAGAGTGCCTTGGGTGTTTAGGCGTCGACTATCCAAGGTAACCCAACTATATTTAACAAGTTCGTGCATGCGCGTTGACCTAGAAGACTCCATGCTTCCACTGGGATGCAGCTCATGGCATTCGTCTTCCTAGTCATCGCGTGGCTCGAGTTATTGTGATAGTCGAGTCCTTGGTGAGAGCTTTTTGAAACCAATTTATAGAGAGTGGAACGGCTTATTAAGGTACGGGTTTCACCCCTGACTTAACAACCTTGTTCCTAGTTGTGGTTATGCTCTTCGAATAAATTCGTGAGTTCCACTAGATTTCGAAATGGAGACTTTCGTCGAGGTGTGGATATCACTCCTAACTCGATTAAAAGTTCTCGTGCTAGAAAATGCGCTGAGTGAGCGATCTCATCGAGAGTTCTTGGTTTTCGCACCTGCTCTCGACTGGATCACTCGGTTTCGCTATGCGAGTATTTTCGAAAACATGTGTATTGTGTCAGCCTTAGGAAAGGCTAAGTAGTATTCCGGCCTTAGGAAAGGCTCCTTCGTGTGAAGTTGTAGTACGCGTTGTTCACACAAAGTTGTAGCTTTTAGCAATTTCGATTGAGAGTATCAAGTAGGCCCGATACAAACCCTACTGGGTTCGTACGAGTCGACCTGTTGGTGCTTAGACAATAGACTAGGTCAATTTCTAAGACGTCGACCTGGACTAGGTCGAGTCTGGCCTAATTCCCTATAGTTATGGCTCTGATACCAATCTGTCACACCCCAACCGATGGCGGAATCATCGGGGCGCGGCACTAGGCGAATCATATTGCTCAAGAGAATCCATAACAACTATATTGCGATAATATTTAATACATTTGTTATCCCATACTAACAAAGAATACAATCACATAAGTTATCACAGATTTCTCAAAAGTCTCAAAAGTCAGGATCAACTCTCAAAAGTCTACCTGTTGGATTAATTTCGGGATAAAATTTCCTAAAGCACGGGAGACAGTAACAACCCGCACTTTCGTGCATTGTTACTACTCGATATACTCGTTACGCCTAGCACCAGAGATTCAGATCATAATGTAACTATATCGCATACATCGCTATTCGAAGGATAATCGCATATTTTCGCAATACATTATCACTACATCACACCACAAACACTAACACTCACGACTACATTGAGTGAGGACCTATTCTACCCTCCTCGGTGGCCGTGATGTGTCGAATTGCAGACAATTAACGCTAACAAAGACTCTCGGGTGAGTGCTATAGCTCCAGTCGTCGTGACGACGATGACAATACGAGTGAGTGGTACCCCGTCAGTCATTGTGGCACAACACACAACAACGTTCACGATGACATCGAGAAAGGACCTATACTACCCTCTTTGATGGCCGTGAAACGTCGCTAGTAATCGCACACTCGAAACGAAAACCGATTGTTATATCGAAAACTTGGAAATATGGATACTTAAATACGACCCCTAGTGATAAATATATATATATATATATAATAATATAAATTAATTATAGAAAGCACGTACTCCAAAAAATAGCGCAACGATCAAAATCGGAGAAACTCCCCGCGCCGGAGTGGCCATCCGAACGGATGGGCCATCCGACCCAATACCCTCCAACTCACTCTGTTGCCTATAAATAGCGTGTCACATCACTTGAATAGTGATGTGACAGCTCCCACTCGACCAAGCACGCTTCAGGACCCTTTTCTCTCGATTCCGGTAAGATTTCAACCTAAAAACTTGTACTTCTATGATCTACACTCAATTCTACATCATTCTGTCTTTCAAAACTCAATTTCTAACCGTGAAATCTACTGATTTGAGGTATTTTAAGGTGATGTCACCAAGAGTTCATATGAACTTCAAAGTTCCCACCATAAACGACTCAGATCTGGGTGATTTCCACGTGTTTTTACAACAATCTCACCAAAAAAACCTTTGTGTTTAATCAAGAACTGAACGATTTCGGGATTACACATGAGAAACCGTCAAGAACGACCAGATCCGATGGAACGGGGTGATTCCCGGCCGTTAGAACGAGTCGGAACTGATGAAATTTCATTTGTTAATACGAAATTACACAGTCCCAGTAAAACCGCACGTATTTCTTCCGAAAACACTCGAAAACAGTTAGTCGGGACGTTGGAACGGACGTATGACTACCAATCGGACAGGTCATCCGATCGGACCACATACCATCCGATCGGATAACATGTCATCCGATCGGATAACATGTCATCCGATCGGATAACATGCCATCCAATCGGATAATGTGTCATCCGATCCGGACATGTGCCATCCGATCCGAATATGTGCCATCCGATCCGAACCAAGTGTCATCCGATCCAACTCCAGTCATCCGATCGAATGTCAGAACAAACGAACCAATAGTAATCCGACCGGATGAGCACCATCCGACTGGATAACTGTCATTTTGATACAATTCCCACTTAACCGTGCATCGTTTACTATATCATTCGATGATTAACGCAGACGTACTCGCAACCTATCCCATCAAGTTGTAATCTCGCTAAATACGCACTGTGAGTATGCATGAACCCTTTTTAATCGCATTCTGGGTGTAACATACGTTTCTAACAAATCGAACTTATCAAACGAATTATTCAATCAATCGAATTATCACTTTCGAATAACTGTTATGCATAGATATACGTGATGCTAGTTGCATATGTGCTAGGGCTTATACTCGCGACGTCCCACCACGACTAGTATAGTACTATTGCGCCCGACGGGGTCTAGTTTGCCATCGCATATTCGAGCATCGAGGACTTAGTTGGTAGTATCAGTCTTGTGAGTATATATGTCGGGTGTTACGTTTATGCATGTGGAAATTCGCTACACATTTTAATCTATTACGCTACATATCAAACCTGTATACTCGCCAATACTTTTGTATTGACAAATATTTTAACGTATGTTGCAGGTTAGATCGCATACTATATCAAATCAAGCTTCGAGGTCTAGAAACTCAACTAAAATCTAGGTTTTCGGATTGTATTGTTTGAGAGGACAAGAAATCTGTGATAACTTATGTGATTGTATTCTTTGTTAGTATAGGATAACAAATGTATTAAATATTATCGCAATATAGTTGTTATGGATTCTCTTGAGCAATCTGATTCGTCTAGTGCCGCGCCCCGATGATTCCGCCATCGGTTGGGGTGTGACATAGGGTTTATTAGAGTGGTGCACTTTGAGTTGTCCTGTGCGGCCGTTTTTGGCGAGCCATCCGTCCCCTTGTTCTGCATGTTCTACAAGTTGATCACTGACGGAGATTGGTTTACTTTTGCCAAGCGCAGAACAGTGTGTCGAAACCCTGTTATACCTTTATGCCAACCTCCACTTACCCGAAGGATTGGAAGAGTAGGTTCATCTTTATTTCCGCTGCCATGATACCAGAGTCCCCACTGCCAAGAGATGTTGAGGCCGTTATTGAAGATACTGCTCCCACGTTGTCTGCTAACGAGACCGTACAGTGGAAACGCATGTATGAAAACCCAACGAGGGCTTTTACTTTTTTTGAGGGAATCTTGGCCATGGGGGGGGTTGAGCCATTCCTACTCAGTTCGTCCCATGGCTTTTTTTGGTAAAAAGGTATCTTTTTGCCCTGGATTTGCTGTCATTTGCTTTTGTTTCTTGATGTTTGTGCAGTCATCTTCAGTGTTTTTCTTATGCAGAGTTGACTCTGTGTAGACTACTTCAAGGGGATTCTAAGGATGTCAAGTTTGTAGTTGGTGATGAGGTTGATCCGGGTTTGAACCGGAGTGTAGGGATGCAGGTTACCGGGGGGTCTGCCCAGGCTGGGGGCTCCGTTGCTGTGGAAGGGGGTGAGGAAACCTCCTCTGATGGGGAGGAGAGTTCTCCTGATCCCGCCCCTGTTAAGCATTCTGATCAAAGTGATGATGAAGCTCTGGAGGTCCGTTTAATTCGTAAGAGGAAAGCTGCAAGTCCTAGGCCAACCCCTGCTCCTCGTGATATCCGGCAAAGGCTCCGGAGTGCCAGTGGACAGAAGCCCCCTCCTTCATCGAAGGCTGCTTCCGAACTTCCCCCTATTGGGTTAAGGGTTCTTTGTCCAAACACCTGAGGTCTTCAAGCCTCGTGAGTGCACCTTTGTTGGTGAGCTCCTTTCTCCTCTTACCAATTTGCCTTATATTTATTTTGTTCTAAGGAGATTTTTGATGTTCTTTTTCTTCTTTTTTTTTTTTGTGTAGGGGAGTTCTCATGATCCAATAGAGATCCCTACTGGTCCCTCATCTTCCCGTGTTCGGGACAAGACTCCGGAAGTGAGCATGGCTCATTTTGCCTCAGCCTTAGAACTCTCTCCTCACCATGCTACTGGGACCAGCAAGCCCACTCAACCTGAGGGTTTTACTCATCGGTCCCCTTTGGCTCCCCTGTTTGTTGATGCTATCCATTTCACCTATGTCCCTAAATGGTAAATAACTCATTCTTCGGTGATAGGGACCCCTGAGATTGCCAGGGATTTTTTGAGTCATGCTGTTCCTCCCTCCCAAAGATTCATGAATTCTGCTTTGAGGGATGATCTTTTTGAAGATCAGTATAGCATGTCTCTCTGTGAGAGTTTTTTCAGGGGTGCTGGCATGCTGCAGCGGATTGACGATTTGAGTAGGGCGAATGAAGAACTCAAGGGTGAACTCAAGACCTCCCAGTCTGTTGCTGCCGAACTTAGATGTCAAGTGGTCGAGGCTGAGAGAAAGTTGCAAGAGGAGAAGGTACATAGCTTTTCTCTCCCCTCCCCCCCCCCTTTTTTTTATTTTCCAACTGCTTTTTGGATTCTTTATGATGTTTTTTGCCCAGGGGGCTGGAGCCATGTTGGAGCGAAAGGAACGAGCTTGGGAAAGGGAGATGGCGGTGTTGGTGGAGGAGAAGGAAGAGTTGGTCGCTGAGTTAAAGCATTTGAAGGAGGTTGGCTCCGTTTCCCAGGAGCAGCTGAATACTATGTATGCAGATTATGGGATAACTTCTGATGATAACCAGCGGTTGGCTAAGGAGAAACATTGGTTAATCACTGAAGGTTTCGGAGCCTTCCTTACTGCCGTTTCTCAGTCAGAGGAGTTTAAGAGTGGTTTGGAGGAGGTGTATAGGGCGTACCGGGATGTTGGCTACCAGGCTGGGTTGAAGGATGGCTATATTTACTGTGCTCAGGGTCTGGGCAGGAAAGAGACTCCGCTTTACAACTCCAAAGCTAAGAAGAGACTATCTAAGCTGGATGAGGAGTTTGGGAGTAAGACCACGACCATTCTCAAGAAGATCCTGGAGCATCCCATGATATCAATAGATGAATTGAAAGCCCTGTTTTCCTCCTCTGGTCCTTCGTCTCCACCGTCTTTGTCTGGGGATGGTCCCCAGTGATTTCTAAACACTAACCTCTTTCGATATGGTTGTAATCTGGATAATTGCTTACCCTAGGATACTTTAAACTTTTGGTATTTGGAAGGAGAACCTTTGTGTTGGGGTTCTCCTAGGTACTTAATCATATAACCTATGACTGTATGTTGCCATTTTGTTTTTTGCTTGTTTTTTGTTGTGCCTTTTCGTATTGCAGGGGTCAGGTCGACGCTTCCCTGAAGACTTTTAGGCTGTTTGTAAGGAGCCGTGCTATAGTCTGTTTGTTATGCCTGCTGGCTTGTATGTTAGTTGTTTAAGCCAATAGGGCTTCCTATTGTACATTCGTTTTGTAATAAAACTTTTCTTTTTTGTAATTTTTTTACGAAAGTGTGTTGTGTTTATGGTTTGTTTGATAAACCGGGATTGTCTGTTCGAAGCCAATCACTGGACACGTTTATAATGTGAGATTATGTTTTTGGTTTGTTTGTCCGTTTCCTCTGGGTTAGCTAGACCCTATTATGCCCCACAGCCGGGCGTTTGGCATGCTTGATATGCCTTATACACGTGTGTTTATTTGTCATTAGGTTTATGACCGTTCAGGGCACGTCTGCCTTGGTATAACACCTGTTGTTTAGCCAAAAAGGGGACAAGTTAGCTGTCCGTTTGTCATTCATTTCTTGGGTACTAAGTTTCCCAATACAAGTTGTTACAAAAGATTTGTCCTAGGGGCAAGCCCCAGACTAATAGTTAAATATTACAAAAGTGGCTCTCTGGCCGTTTTTTCTGGGGTTAACCCTTCATAGGTGATACTTCCTGAGTTGAATGAGGTTCCACATCCTGGGGACCTCCTTGCCTTGGAGCATTTCCTGCTTACAACTTCCTTTGCCATTTGCCCATGTGACCCAGTAAGGCCCTTCCCAATTGGGCCCTAGCTTTCCGGTGCTCTCCTCTAGGCTGGCCTCGTTTGCTCTTAGGACCAAATCCCCTGGGATGAGGCTGAGCTTTTTCATCTTGGCATTGTAATAGCTTTCAAGCTGCTTCTTGTACTTCGCCTCCCTGACTGCTGCCACTTCTCTCCTTTCCTCAAGCAAGTTCAGGTTCATCCGGAGGTCTTGTTCGTTTTCTGCCTCCCTGAGCTTCATCCTGGCAGTCGGGGACCCTATTTCAGCCGGGATGACTGCCTCCGTCCCGTAAGTTAAGCTGAAAGGAGTTTCCCCGTTGCAGTCCTTAGGGGTGGTCCTGTATGCCCATAGCACGAATGGTAGCTCCTCCAACCATCCTTTCTGTTTTCTTCCAAGTCTCCCCTTCATTCCTTTTATGATACTTTGATTTGCTCTTTCCACCAATCCATTGCTTTGGGCGTAGGTAACGAAGGTGGACACTTGGTGTATGTGCATTTGTTCGCACCATGGTTTGAAGGGTCTTCCAGCGAATTGGACACCGTTATCACTTACCAGTTCCTTTGGGACCCCGTACCTACAGATGATGTTGTCTATACAAATCGCCTCATCTGTTCCCCGGTTATTTTTGCCAAGAGTCTTGCTTCTATCCACTTGGTAAAATAATCGATGGCGACCACCACATACTTGACCCCTCCGGGACCCTCCGGGAATGGCCCGATTATGTCGATGGCCCATTTTTGGAACGACCAGGACGTTGAGACGGGTATCATCGGGTGTTTGTGTCGATGAGTCATAGGTGCATGTACCTGGCAATTGTCACATCTCTTAATCTCTTCGGACGTTGTTTCGTACATTCGAGGCCAATAGAATCCCGCATTCATTGCCTTTGCTACTACCATTCTTGGCCCCGAATGCATCCCACAAATCCCTTCATGTATTTCTCTGATCACATACTTAGCTTCTTCCATGTCAACACACTTCAAGGATGGGCCCAGGTATGATCTTCGGTAAAGTTCTCCGTCAACCAGCTCATATTGTAAGGCTTTTACTCTTACCTTTCTGGGTGCCCAGTCTCCCTCGGGTAGCGTTCCGTCCCTTAGGAATTTTGCAATTGGTGTTATCCAAGTTTCTTGTGCGTTTTCAACTGCAGCTACCTCCTCTGTACCGAGGGAGGGGGAGGTCAGGACTTCCACTTTGACTTCTCTTGCTAGGTGGTCAAATGCTACTGAAGCCAGCTTACTGAGGGCATCAGATTTTCAGTTTCTCCCGCGGGGGATGTATTCTAGCTTGAAGGTTCTGAACGCTTGGGCTGTCTCCTTTACTTTTGCCACGTACTGAGCCATGGTGTTGTCTTTAGCCTCATACTCTCCTTGGTACTGCTTGACCACCAGCTGTGAGTCGGTGCTAGCTTCCACGTGCTTTGCTTTCATCTTTTTGGCCAGCCTCATCCCTGCTAAAAGGGCTTCGTATTCTACCATGTTGTTGGTGTTTTCAAAGTCCAGTCTGATGGCATAAGTTAACTTGACCCCCTCAGGGCTGATTAGTGTAATGCCTGCTCCGCTACCTTCTTCGCTGGAGGCCCCGTCTGTGAACAACTTCCATACTACTTCATCTTCCTTTTCCTTCTCCTCCTTTTCTAAAGTTTCCCATTTTAAGAGCTCTTTTTCTTCATCCTCAGGAACTTCTGCCAAGAAGTCGGCCAGTATTTGTCCATTCATTGCAGTTCTGGCCTTGAACTCCAAGGAGTGTTCTCCTAACTCGACTGCCCACTTAGCCAGTCGTCCCGACAGCTCTGGCCTTCTTAACACCTTTTGGAGGGGCTGATCCATCATCAGGGTGACCTTGTGCCCTTGGAAGTACCTCCTCAGCCTCCGGGATGCAAAAAAAAGGCTAAAGCTAACTTTTCCAGGGGCATGTAACGTTCTTCGGGGCCTTTAAGGGTCCTGCTGATGAAGTATATTGGTATCTGCTTCCCTTCCCGTTCCACCATCATGACCGCAATTATGGTAGTCTTTGAAGCAGATAGATACAGGAGCAGATCTTCTCCTGGCACTAGGGTGGCTAAGGTCGGGAGCTTGCAGATGTAAGTCTTCATTTCTTGGAAGGCAGTTTCTGCCTCAGAGGTCCATTTAAACCTGTCCGTTTGAAGGCAGTCCTTCAGCACCTTCATGAAGGGAAGGGTCCTGTCAGCTACTTTTGATAAAAAGTGGTTTAATGCGATTAGCCTTCCGTTCAGCTGTTGGATGTCTTTCAGGGACCTGGGGGATCGCATTTCAGCCACGGCTTGAGTTTTCTCAGGGTTAGCTTTGATTCCGCCCTTAGTAACCACTACCCCCAGGAACTTCCCTTCTTCTACCCCAAAACAGCACTTCCCAGGGTTCAACTTCATATTCACATCTTGCATGGTTCGGATGGTCTCGGCTATGTCATCTATCATGGCCATTTCGGTCAGGCTTTTGATAACAATGTAATCAACATATACCTCTAGGTTTCGTCCTCATTGTTCCCTGAACAGGGCATTCATGAACCTTTGATAGGTGGCACCAGCGTTCTTGAGCCCGAAGGGCCTTTTGGTATAGCAAAATGTCCCTTCGTCTGTGATGAAGGTGGTCTTTTCCTCGTCTTCCATTGACATATGTATCTGATGGTATCCTTTATAGGCATCCAAGAAGCACTTCAGGGGATACTGGGATAAAGAGTCCACTTGGACGTCTATCTTTGGGAGGGGGTAGCAGTCCTTGGGACATGCTTTGTTCAAATCTTGAAAATCAATGCACATCCTCTATCCTCCGTCTTTCTTCTAAACCATAACTGGGTTAGCAACCCAAGACGGGTACTTCACTTCCCTTCCCTTACTATTCCGGATCTGAGCAGCTTCCTAGTTTCTTCACAGGCGGCCCTCCTCTTACTGGGGCCCATGCTCCGTTTTTTCTGTTTTACTGGCTATGCCCATGTGTATGTGTTGAGTCGGTGCTCATTCAAGCTTCTTGGGGTTCCTGTCATATGCCCATGTTGAAATGCAAATACATCTATGTTGAGAAGGACCAGTTCTTTGAGAGCACTCTTCCACTTGTCACTCAGGCGGCTTCCTACTTTGACCGTCTGCTCCGGGAACCTATCACAAAGCACCCATTCTTCCACCCCGTCTTTTTGGGGTTTCTCAGATACTTCTCCCTCGGACACGGAGGAAATCACCTCATATGCAGATTTTACCCAAGCCAAGCCCTTTGGCGTTTGGAACACTAGGGCTCCGTGCGGGGTTGATGCCTGTGCTTGTAGGTCTCCGATCCCAGGTCTTCCCAGGATTGCATTGTATTTTGAGGGTGCTCGGACCACCGTGAAGGTTAGGTTTATAATTCGGACTCGATGCCCTACCCCGACGGTGAATGGGAGTCTGATCTTTCCCAGGGGATGTGACACACTGTTATTGAACCCTACCAGAGGGATAGAGTCCTCCTCGAGCCTATCTCTTACATCCCTGTCAAATCTAAGGAAACAATGCTCGTATATAACTTCTACCCCTGATCCTCCATCCATGTGTATTCGGGCCACCTTGTGGCCGGCTATTATGGCTGAGATGTTGAGCGGTAGCCGCTGCACTTCATTTTCCTCTAGGTGTGGCATTAGGATGGGAGCTTTCATACAGTCTGGGGAGCCCAGGATTCTGGCCTTTACACTCCTGGTGGTATCAAGTTCGTTCATTCTTCTAATCATGTCAACATCTGCCCTCCCAGGCTCCCTTACATCTTTCCCTTTACGGTCCCTTCCTCCTTCCTTAATTTCTTTGACCAAATGGGCCAGTTTTCCCATTTTTACCGCGGCCTCTATTTCTCTCTTTAGGTACATGCAATCATCAATTTTATGGCCGAACCCTTTGTGAAAGTCACAATACTCATTGGGTTGTGCCTTTGGCCCATGTTTTATGGGTGGTGGCCGTGGGAAGGAGCCCTTCACTCTCTCAGTGGCCAGTATTTCACTTGGGGTTTTTGTGAGAGGGGTGAAGCTGTCAGAGTAGGGGGTGGGCCTCTTCCCCGGGGCCTATACGGGGAGTACGAAGGCCTCGTTCTGTCATGCAACATTCTATCAAAAGCAGGTTTTCTCGAGTAGGGCGTACCTTTTTCGGGAGGTTTTGAGGCCGTGGTGAGCATTCGGGTCGGGGTGTCCATCTCATTGGCTTTGCTGACTGTGTCTTTGCCCCTGACAAAGGCTCTGACTCTGTCCATAAGGTTGTCAAATGAGTGTGGGAATTCCTCCCCCAGCTTCTCACATAATTGTGCATGTTTTAGCCCATTGATGAAACTACTAATCTTGATGACCTCCGGGACATCCTTGATGTTCATGCTTTCCTTGACAAATCTCTCCATGTATTGATCTATTCGCTCGTTGTCCCTCTGCCTTATGTGCAAAATTTCGTTTGAGTTCTTGACCACCTTTCTTTGCTGACCAAAGTTTCTCAGGAACTTTTCACTTAGCTCTTTATAGCTGTCAATCCCTCCAGGGGGGAGGCTGTCAAACCAGAGCCTGGCTCCTTCCGTCAAACTCTGTACGAACATATGGCACCAAACTGGCATGGGCCACCGCCCCAACTGCCCTGCTCCCCGGAAGGCATGGAGATGATCCTCAGGGTCTCTGGTTCCGTCATATCTGTCGAAGTTTGGAGGTAGCTTCGTTTTGGGGGGCATGGGTGCCTCAGTGATCCTTCTAGTGAAATTTGAAATTTCAGCTAAGTCCCTAGGGAGGTAGGGTTGATCCAGACCATTGCCGCCTTGATTTTCCTTCTCTTTTTCCTTTCCTTTTTGTCCCTTCCCTGTAATGAGATCTTCCCTCTTCTTCGATGACATCTGTCTAAGGGCCGTCATGAAAGTCTCTAGTGGGTCACTTCCACTGCTCTTATTTTGTGGGTCCACCCCTTCTTGGTTGGAAGGTGTGTCGAAGGAGAGTCTAGCCCTAAGGCTGTCAAACTTTTCTTGTCTTTCTAAGTCCTCGAGACACTTTTTTAGTTTCTCCTTGTGCATGGCAACGAAATCCAGAGTGATGGCCTCTTCCCTTTCCAGAATTTCCACTTGGTTCTCGTTTTCTTCTTCATGGGTTATATCTTCCACTGTGACCTTATCATGGTCGTTCTATACCGTCTGGATGGTACGTGAGCTGGGTGGAGTAGCCATGTTATTTTTTGTCAAACGGGTTATCTCAACGTCGGAGTTTCAGAGTGGGAACACCAGTCGAACTGAGGTCCCACGGATGGCGCCAATGTCGAATACCCAAATCCCTGATGACGTTCAGTGGGGTCTTCGCTGACGTCCAGATATCCCGGTCCTTGTTGCTACAAAAGAATAAATCGTTAGCCTCGCCATGGAGGGCCCGGGGAGGGGGATCCGTGACCAAGCTCCGGCGTGAGAGTAAGTAAACTTGCCGGATAGTTGAAGGAGCCTATTCCGATGACTTTGATCACCGGAATGTTTCCTCTAGGGTGTGAATCCAATAAATGTATGTGTGTGTTTAATATATGAGAATATTGGTCGGGATCAATGAGGGAGGAGTAAATGAGAGAGCTTTTAATACGATACCTGTGTTTTTCTTTCTTCCTTTTTGACTCTTATATAACCTCAAGTCCTTATCTCCCATGCGAGATATTTTGTTAAGGTAATCCGACGGATTCTAAGAGTCTTCGGGGGGCTCAGACACGTGTCTGACCCCCAACGGTAAGATGACAGCTTCATTAAATGCTTCCGGCTGGGAAGTACGATTTCCAGCCAAAGATCCTTTTCCAATCGAGCATTAAATGTGGTTTGTATTCTCTGATCCTAGTTTCCCGCTCGTTTTGTAAAGGGAGAGCCTTAGTGGTCAAGGCAAACTGTCGTTTGGGCTTATGTCTTGTTGGGCCCGCATGAAGGCAGCCCAAAGCGGGTAAAATGGGATTTCCCATTAGCCCGTCGTCAACAGCTTTCTCCATTTTATCTTTATTAAGACTGCTTGTGAGTATGATTCTTCATTTCAGAATCGATATTCTCTGGTCTTCTACACTATCCTACCTTAAAGCATGATTTGTTTTAAACATAATTCATATCCTATAACGGTTTCTGGCTGCCCAAGACCAAGCGGACCGTTCTGGTACACATGCCTCCTCCGGATGCCACCATCACCGCCCTAACATGTATCACATCAGTTAAAAATGTTTTTCTTTGATACTTTGCTTAATTCATTTGAAATTTCTTTAGCAAACCATATCTGGATTGATTGTGGAATACCGAATTGTAGGGATGAGTTGCAAGAATTTGGTAACTAACGTTTGAATACTATTTAGATTTAATTCAAAGGGTAAAGATCAAATAGGAAGTTAATTTTCGCTAGGAAGGATAGGAAGCCATAGGATTATGACATGTGGCAAATTTTAAAATAAAGAGAAAGGGTATTTTAGTCAATCCAACTCCTTCTTCTTCCTTTTTCAAAACCCAGTAAATTCAAAAACCCATCATTTTCAAAACCCACCATCTTCAACTATTTCTTCACTTTCTATCTCAATAATCACTACATTATAGTGCGATTTTCATCACAAATCAATGATTCAGAACCCGATCAACGTGTTCTTCAGCTTTTTTTGAAGAAAACCCAGTTTAATTTCATAAAAAAATCTCGTTTTTTCCGGTGATTTTGGAGATAATCACTCGATTCGTTCGATTCGAGCGTTGATAAGTGTTTCTATCATTCAAATTTCGTCAATTGATGAAGAAATCGGCTTCGATCCATGTAAGAAATTCTTTTAATTTCATTTTCATGATCTGGGTTTTTGATTTAGTCATTGCGTTTTACGATCTTTGCGGGGGTCCGGGGGCGGCAGCCCCCGGTAGCGGGGTCCCAGGGGCGGCAGCCCCTGGCGGGGTCCAAGGGGCAGAGCCCCTGGCTGGGGTTGAGCTGTACTAAAAACGCATCAGAAAAATTAAATTTCCATAATTTGGTTCATTTCGAAGACAGTAATTCGTAGACAATTCAGACAGTTCACAGTGACAGACAGTTTTATGTGTCTATTGCGTTTTAGAAATAAGAGAGTTTTATATGGTTTCTGGCTATTGCGTTTTAGAAAAAAACACATTTTTAAGTGTTTTTAGTCATTGTGTTTTAGGTAAAACACATTTTTAGGTGTTTTCACTCCATTGCGTTTTAGAATGAGTCATTTTTAAGTGTTTTCTGGCCATTGCGTTTTACATATAAGACATTTCTTTGTGTTTTTGGTGCATTGCGTTTTAGGTAAAACAATTTTTTATGTGTTTTCAGTCCATTGCGTTTTAGAAAACAGACATTTTAAGTGTATTCTGGCCATTGCGTTTTACAAATAAGTCATTTCTTTGTGTTTTTTGGTGCATTGCGTTTTAGGTAAAACACATTTTTATGTGTTTTCTGGCCATTGCGTTTTACAAATAAGTCATTTCTTTGTGTTTTTGGTGCATTGCGTTTTAGAAAAATGTCATTTTTTAGGTTTTTTTTTTCATTGTGTTTTACGTAACTGGTGGTTTTTCTATTGCGTTTTACGCAACTGGGTTTTAATTTTTTTTTTAAAAATATAGCAATAGTATACTCGTTTTAAAGATAAAAAAACGCTCGTTTTTTTGGTGCAATTTTTATAAAAAAATAATGTCGTATGAAAGAGTTATTAACGTTTAAAAAATGGGGGGGGAATTAGAGGAGAGAGAAACTATTGACTTGGATTGACTTGAATGCCCTTGAACAAACTCACGCGCCTCTTTTCTTCATTTCAATTTGCCTGATTTAATCTTAGCCCTTGATTAACTTAATGGATGGTCAAGATCACTTCATATCCTTCCTAACCAAATAAACTTCCCATTGTATCTCCACCCTTAATTCAAATAAAAAAAATAAATTAATGTGCTAATGGCGTCCCTACCCTTTTAATATAAAAAATGATTAAGGGTCAAGATGTGTTCATTAAGTTCACACATAAGACTATAGGATATGGGGCGGGGGTTTGGGGGTGGGTTGGGGGAAAACGCCCAAGCCACCACCCCGGGTGGGCTTGGGTTGGGGCGTGGCCCTTGGGGCTTGGGTTTCAAGCCGGGCGTGGGGCGGTCTTGACATCCTAGCTGGCGGCCTCCTATTCGCTGACCCCGCCATGTCATAGGGCCATTTGAAAAGTTTGAATTTTAAATTCAAACCGTTTGGCTTGGCCAAGCGGTCACCCCAACCCCAACATCCCCTATAAATAACCCCAAATCCCACCGTGTGGTCCATCCCAAACATCCCACGAACCCGCTACCCCAACCGGTCACCCCAACCCCAACATCCCCCGAACCCGCTATGGCATCCTGTACCCATGAGGAAGAATTGGCTCTCGTCACAAGCGTCGTTGACGCTATGAAGGGGCGGCCACCAGGCCAAACAAAATATTGGCCGGAAGCATTCGCAACCTACCGACATAACGTCGGTACCGACCGCCACAACCTAAACGCGTGCCAACATAAATGGCGCGAGCTACGGTCCAAGCTCAAGCGTTTCAAGGCTTACTACGAAGCCGTTCCGAGCGGCGAGTTAAGCCACGAGGACCGGGTGGCGGTGGCGAACATAGAGTTTCGAAGCAAGGAGCGAAAGGCGTTCGACAAGATCGACCTTTTTGAAATTTATTTAACGCTCTAGGTTTGTTATTTTGTAATTTTTAGAAAGTATGTAATTTGTAGGATTATGTAATTTTTAAAATTTTAATGAAGTTGTAGGTTTTTTTTTAAAATGTTGTGTGATTTTTATAATTTTTTTGTAATTTTTTTTCTTTGAATATTCTGCCACGCGGTGCACCCAACCCACGCCCCGCCATACCCCGCGGACAAGTAACTAGGCGGTGGGGGGGGGGGGGGCTCCCATTCCACATGTAACAAATGCCCCAACCCAAGCCCAACTCAAGCCCCACCATACCCCACGGTCTAAGATAGAGGTTCACAAGTGGACCTAATGTTGGGTTTTTTTTTTTTTTGCAGTACTCACAATTCATACATAACTTTAAGAACTTTTTAGAGCCATTAATCTATTAATAATCAGTGGTTGAAAATAGATTAGACTAGATGGGTGACTTAAAAGGAAAAATTGAGGAGAAAATTTTAATGTTATATAAGACCAAGCGGTATGGGGGCCGGCTTAGGCTCGGCGAAGCCCGGCGCCGGTCCCCCACACCGCCCCCTTGCCCTGCCTTGTGATACCCGGCTGCCAGAAGCCGTTGATGACGGGCTGCTTTCTTTCTCTCTCTCTCATCTTTGTCTCTACTCTCTCTCTATCTCTCTAAAATCAAATTAAGTTTTATATTTTTTAATTGTTGTGAGGCCTCATCCTCCACCCCTTAGGTCCATCCCCTGTAAGCCCCTCCTACGTGGCGCTGACATGGCGGCCCATCCTCATGGGGATGAGCCTCCCCATACCCACTAGTCTAAGGGTATAATGATAAACAACCATTAATTGAAGTTGATAAAGCCATAAGTTATCCCCTTTTTTCTCCACCTCCCTAAATACAAGGTTCTCTCCTTTTTTTTTTTTTTGCAGATTTTACATTATAAAGAAAACTAGTTAATTTTTCGCCCACGCGTTGCGGCGGGGACCCAATGACTGCAAAACGCGTGTCAGTAATGGCAAGGAGATACCGAATATCGAAACATAAATAAATGTGTCGTGAAAAGGATAGTCACTACGTCCTAAAAAAGCGATTTTAAATAATCTAATATATAATAATAGGACTTACACGTCCTACACGTTGGAAATTCGATTGTTTTCAGTTCAGTTATTACGGTGCTAACACGATAAAATATGGATGAGCTCGATACCGGTAACGGCGAAAGTACCGATCCGGAAAATCATCGAAATTAGGTACCAGAACCAACAATGCTCGGTACAATACGGTATGGTATTTGAAGGTAAAAATCAATAAATACAGGTACGGTGCTAGACCGATGTCGAACCGAAAGTAACGATTCTGAAAACGCCAACAGGTGGGTACCAAATTGGTAACGAAAATGATTTGGTATAGTAAATTTGGTACCGATACGATACCGGTTTGATTACAGGATTTGATACGATTTGCTCATCAATAATCTAAATATCCAAGTTAATTTTACATGCTACAATTCAATCATTACAGAAAATAACAAAAAATAAAGCAAAATAAGTTGTGGTGTATATAAAACCTCATTCAAACGAAATACAGTTTACTTACTGTGTGTATGAAAAGTAATCTAAACGGTGCAATTATTTGAATTGCTACGTTGCTACGGGATTTGATGAGTACGGTACCAACCGGTACCGAAAATACCGTTACCGAAATCCCCAAAAATGGGTACCGGTACCGAATATACCTGGTACAGTACGACTCGATACGGTCGGTACTGGTACGACACCGGTATTTGAGGGTAAAAACCGATGAATACCGGTGCGGAACCGGTACCAAAAACACACTCGGTTTGGTAAATTTGATACCAGTACCCGATACCATTTACTTATTCCTTAGTGACGTTACCATTTAATTCTTGTTTGATTAGTGTTAATTCAATGATGGTACTGTTCATTGAATTAATATATAGGTCAATATATTGTGCTCTACGTTTTAGTTAGGAATTTTTCTTTCTTTAAGTATTATATTTCCTATAACTATTAGTTATATACAATTTGTGATTTCTATTTCTTGGAACAGTATGTTTAATTTGATATATTAAGATGTGTTTAACAAATGCTTATTTGTTTAAACTAGAGTTATCTATGTATGTGACGAGGTATGACACGAATCGGTTAACCCGACCCGGTCATTACCTATTATTTTATTATAAATAAAAAACCGTAGACGTTTGTTCTAGAACATTCCATCCTGCATGGATAAATCACGTAACTAAATCCCCAAATTTTTGGGAAGATCACGAAGATCCCTAACTTATCGGAGCCCATCCTAAGTTAAGAAAACCCTAATGGTAAACTATAAATAGAGGTAAACATCAAAGGTATGACACATCCTACTCTTGCTTTACTCTCTTCTCTACACATTCTCTTTTACTCCCAAAACCGAGACTTATTCTCACGCCGGAGGGTGGTTACAGGAATAACTCCATTCCTGTAACGAGTCCTAACGGTGTTCTGTTTTGCAGTTAAGCTGTTCGGGTCGCCAAGAGTTGAAGTCCTAGTTGGATACTACCCTGAAGGTCGGTGTTTCTTCATTGGCGCCATCCGTGGGACCCGAACCCACAACCATGTCAGCTAGGGCGGGATAACTCCCACAGGGGGAGCTCCTCCCTTTCCTCCAACTCAGCTTGTTTGGCTTGAACCTTGGCATGGGAAGTTTCCACCTCAACCGTCAACGCTTGGTACCGCTCTTGCACCTGAGACACAAAGTCAGTGTCAATTTGAAATCTTTCCACTAGAGCGGACATTTCAGATCTCACCTTCTGGGCTTCGGTAATGGCTTTACGCTCCAGTTCTTCCTGTACGTTTTTAGCATGAGCAAGGACCCGGTCCTTCTCCGCTATATCACGGGCCCATATTATCCGTTCCTCAGCTAGGTTGGCGGTCACTGTCTTCAGGTCATCCTCAGCCTTGTTCTTTTCTGACAAGAACTTGCTCTCCCTCAACCCAGCGGCCTGGAGCTGACTTTCCAAGCGATACTTCTCATCCTTCAGCTCCTGGATAGTATCTCGCGCTTGATGGAGCTCATTATTGTCATGCATCCATCTACGCCAGATCTCCGCAAGCCTCTGGGGTTGACTAACAGAGTCTACCATAAGGGAATTCATCAAATTTTCATTGTTCAGTCCTTCAATATATGCTGATTCAGCTGGGGGGTAAGCCCGCTCGACCCAATGTTGAATAATGGGGTGAAAAATCAATCTTGAAGACTCAGCAATTTTCCACCGGGGCTGGTAGCGTTTATCTTGCAAATTGGAATCCCAGTTAATGGTAAGCAAATAAAGGTCATCGCCCAAGCGGGCCCCGTCATCAGCTATCCCACTGTGGGACCCTCCAGCATCGCTAGCAGCGGGACCTCCGGTACTACTCGCCTCATGCGCAAAAGACACGGTGGGCATCTCCTTCTCAGTGGCAGAAAATATGCTCAGTGGAGACTCAAACAAGGAGGAAGGAATGACACTTGCAGGCAGTGGCGTGGAAACCGGATTGGTTGTTATAGTCACAGCAGTTGTAGGCAGGGGCGATGGCATCGTACAACTAACTGCGGCGGTAACACTCGCCTGAGAGATAATATCTGAATGGCTGGTTTCACCAGCAGTCGAAGGAGTCATCCCCACAGATGACGAGAGGATAGGTGTCACATTTTCAACTTGAATCCCACCTGTAGCACCAGCATTAAAAAGAGACAATAATATGAACCACATATTCCACAATAACAACAAGAGGCAACATTACATACCAAGCGGTGGGGCGTACGCAGTTTGCATAGCCTCAAACGCAGTCAAGGCAGGTACGTTAAATGTTTTCCATTTTTTCGACACGTGGGTTAGACTTGTCAGCTCAGTCGAAGCAGAACTAGCACCCTTAGCAGGTGCTGTCATGATAGTGGAGGAGGTTGACATACCGACCGCCATATATTTCCTCCCGGTAACTTTTATCCGGGTTGGCTTCCTCTCGGGAACAGCAACACTACTTCCCCCGCTGGGGGGAGGGTGGGAGATATATACAGCAGGGTCCGCTGGCACAGCGGGCAACAGAAACTGCTCCAGGTGAACCTGTAGCACATCCGGCTCCTGTTCACCAAGTACACGGTCCTCGGCCTTCAACGCAGTATGTCGCGGGGGTCGGCAAAGTCAAACAAGCTCCATTCCCCTGCGAGAAGCATACATGTTATTTTGTAATTAGCAAAACATATGGCGGGAAAACAATGTGTGTACCTTCATCATCTCTCCGGAACGAGGGATACTTTTGATGTCACGCCACAGGGGGCTCATCCCTGCCATCACCAAGGCCCCTTCAAGGATTACTGTACACTCAAAAGCGGGACCACACAGCCTCGTATAAAGGGAGTTTGCTAAGTAAGCATCCTCTGGAGGACTATCATCTTTAACCTTATCTTTCGGTCCCATATCCCTCCAGTGCATCTCGCCAGGAATCACTCCAGCATCAATATAGAAAAATTTCTTTTTCCAATCTTTGTCCCTGGAACTGGTAGGAATATCTCTCAAACAAGACACATCGGTATCCCTTACGTCGAAGGTAAAAAAAGGGGGATTTCCACACAAGAATGAAGAAAGCCCTAAAAACGATTAGTTCAGGAATGTGACCTAGGGCAGCGCAAGCGAATTCGAATTGTCGGAGTTTCACCAACCCCAGTGGATGCAATTGGGAAATATGGATACGATAATGGTCAAGAACCAACTTGCAAAACTTGGTTATGGGCAATAGAAAGTTACAAAATTTGAAAAAATCGCTAAACAATGTGATTTTCCCTTCCTTTAATGGAAATGCCATATCAGTTTTCGATGGTAGCACCGTATTCCATTCAGCCCTAATGCCGTAATCTTGCTTAAGATTGTTGTACGACACAATTCCCTATTTGCAGAACAGGGCATCGGAGCCAGTTGAAGCAGCATAAGAGGATTCGCCGGTCTTAGAAGCCATTTTTTCGGAACAGGTAATGGAAAGAAAGGGTTATGAACACGAAAGGAAGTGGAATTCAAAACTCAAGAACATGAGTACTATTTATCCAAAAGGGCAACTTTTCAAATTCGAAAAGGTGAAAGGACGGGAACACGCATCAAAACAGGGTGGGTGCAGTTGTCATCCTAATGATGATTTAACTGTCACACCCTATCCCATCGACGTCACTTTTTCAAAACACACAACGGTACTTCAATCGATTAAACTTGCCCAAAACAGGGTAGGTTGACTTTTCCATTTTTAGTCCGATTTCAAGAAATGCATTTCATAACTTCGGACTGGGGGACATGACGAGGTATGACCCGAATCGGTTAACCCGACCCGGTCATTACCTATTATTTTATTATAAATAAATAACCATAGACGTTTGTTCTAGAACATTCCATCCTGCATGGATAAATCACGTAACTAAATCCCCAACTTTTTGGGAATATCACGAAGATCCCTAACTTATCGCAGCCCATCCTAAGTTAAGGAAACCCTAATGGTAAACTATAAATAGAGGTAAACATCAAAGGTATGAGACATCCTGCTCTTGCTTTACTCTCTTCTCTACACATTATCTTTTACTCCCAAAACCGAGACTTATTCTCACGCCGGAGGGTGGTTACAGGAATAACCCCATTCCTGTAACGAGTCCTAACGGTGTTCTGTTTTGCAGTTAAGCTGTTCGGGTCGCCAAGAGTTGAAGTCCTAGTTGGATACTACCGTGAAGGTCAGTGTTTCTTTAGTATGTAGTGGCGAAGCTTGAGATTTCCGATTGACGGGGGGGTGTCGAAAACGTATATACTCAAAATTTTCTATAGAACCGGGGGGTCGAAAAGGTATATATCCAAAAATTTCTATACAAAAGCTACATACATAACACTACTGAGGGAAAAGTTCGAGGTCCCCCACCCCCACTCGGGCCCCTACTAACCTGCGCCACTGTATGTATGTTTACTAAATGTAATGTTAACTAGAAAATTGTCCCGAGTGTTGCCGCGGTTTCTAAAAACATTTTCGTCAAAACGTAGAACAACTAAAAAAGTATATACAAATAAGAGTAAATTGCCAAAATCGTCCATGAGGTTTAGGCTTGTTTGATAGTTTCATCCAAAATGACTTTTTGTGTCAAACAGCCCTTCACCCTTGACATTTTTTTGCCTTTTTCATCCAAACCACTAACTTAATTTACTTTTTTCTGTTAAACTTAAGGATATTTGGATGAAACTGTCAAATATAAAACAACATGGACGATTTTGGCAATTTACTCAAACTCTTTTTAATTTCATTTATTTACTTAATTTTGTCACACACACACACACACATATATATATATATATATATGGGGAAGGTTTAAATGAAAACTCTTTTTATCGCGAAAACTCGAAAACTAACTTAAAAAGCCTAAAAAGTATACCAATTTTTTTTTACAATTTTTATTAAAAATCGCTATTTTTTTACACATAAAAAACATTTTTTTCAAAAAAAAAAAAACAAATTTGTAGTGCACATGTGTAATAATACACATGTGCACTACATTTGTTTTTTTGAAAAAAAAAATTTTATATAGAAAAACTAGCGAAAACTGGTATGTTTTTTAGGCTTTTTTAGTTAGTTTTCGGGTTTTCACTTTAACTAGTGGTTTTCATTTGAACCTTCCCCTCTATATATATATATATATACATATATATAGGGAACTGCTAAAATGAAAACCACCTCTAGTTGTAAGAACCATGGGAACCACTTTCTAACCCTTTGATCAACTAGATGGATGGATGAGATTAAAAGTAATTAATATTAAAAGCTTTTTGTCTTATTATGTTTTTAATATTTTATTGTTAAAGGGTATTTAGGTAAAATTGCTTTTTTTGTCTTTTTATATATATTAATTTTAAATGTCTTTTTTGACCCATTCATTTATTACTTTTTATTAAAAAACAGATTTTTATATTAAAACAATATTTTAAATTCAGATTTTAATGATAATTTTTTTAATGATTAAAAAACAGATTTTTATATTACGTTTTTTACGCCCGTTTTTTTACGAGCGTTTTTTACGGAACGTTTTACGCCTCATTTTTTACGTCCCGTTTTTACATTTTTACGCCCGGCTTTTTCACGGCTTGTTTTTTTACGCGTCTTTTTTTCAACGCGCCGTTTTTACGTTAACGTGTTTTACGTTTTACGCGTCTGTTTCTTACGTTAACGTTTTTCTACGTTTTACGCGTCGGTTTTTTACGTTTTACGTTAAAAATTTTACGTTTTACGTTTTTATGTTTTACGTAAAACTTTTTACGATTTACGTAAAACATTTTACGTTTTACGTAAAACGTAAACTTTTTTACGTAAAACGTAAAAAGTTTTATGTAAAACGTAAAAAGTTTTACGTTTTACGTAAAAAGTTTTACTTTTTACGTTTTACGTAAAACTTTTTACGTTTTACGTAAAACTTTTTACGTTTTACGTAAAAAAGTTTACGTTTTACTTTAAAAAGTTTCCGGTTTAAGTTTTTTTTTCTTTTACAAAAACTTTTTTACACAAAAACGAACGCACCCAGAAAATCGTTACTCGGTAGGTGTCTCAGATAGTTTGCTATCATCATCGACGCCTAAAAAAAAATATAAAAAACCCAAAAAACCCAGATTCAACATGAACATCATTCAAACCCAGAAGGAACATGAACATCATTCAAACCCAGATTCAACAGAATCAAAAAGGTCCCAAAAACAGAACATCATTCAAACCCAGATTCAACATGAACATCATTCAAAAACAGAATATCATTCAAACCCAGATTCAACAGGATCAAAAAAGGTCCCCAATAACATCATTCAAACCCAGATTCAACATGAACAACATTCAAACCCATATTCAAACAGAATCAAACCCAGAAAGTCAAAAATCACTGCTTGAATCTACCAAAAATAACTGTTCGAAACATTCAAAACCATTCAAAAAGTTCACAGATTATAACATTCAAACAATCAAAAAATCACCAGCAAAAAAACGTTAATAAAGCATACCAAAATATCTAACCAAACACCACCACCGTCGTCGTGAAAACCCCACCACTGCCACCACCGTTTCCGACAGTCCTCACCACCACCACCGTCTCCGTTCCCATCAAAACCCACCAACATAGTCGCCGCCAAAACCCATTTCTCCACGACTGAAAAACCTGCAAACCCCCATCTCCTTTCACTCGAAACCCCAAGTCGCACAAACGACCACCACTACAACCCCCCCCCCCCCCCCATATTTTCTTTCTCCGGCCCTAAACCCTGCCGCCACACCCTACCGTACACCACTGCCGCCACACCCGTTCAGATATGAGCAAACCCCCCTAAATTTTGACGGTGAAACGATGAGAGAGAAAGTAGAGAGAGGGGTGAGAAAGAGGGGGAAGCCGGGTGATGGTAGTGATCAGATGGTGGTGAAGCAAAATAGAGATAGTTTACCGGATTTTTTTGTTAGCCACGCCTGACTTGTGGCCGGAGAAGGACCTGTACAAGGGGAGGAGGAGGTGGTGAACGGAGCTTGGGAGAGAGAGAAATGGGGCATTCAACTTCTTTGGGGGGTGGTTATTTAATGGTGAATCTGACTAAAAGGTCACAACAAGATAAGATAGATTGGCAGGTTTTTAGTAAATGACCAATATACCCTTTGAGGTGGTAAAATTTGATTGGTGGAGAGTAGTTCTCGCGGTTCTTACAACTGGGGATGGTTCTTATTTTAGCGGCTCCCTATATATATATATATATAACATAATATACATGCAGTTTTAATAAAAAAAATAATAGTTTTGTCTCATAATTTTAAAAATTTTCATTCAAACCACTAACTCAGTTTATTTTTTCTGTTACGGTGAAAGATGTTTTAAATTTTATAAATTAAGAAAAAAATTAATTTCCAGTTTTTTTTAAATAGATCAGCTTTATAAAGAATAGGCGATTTATAAAATAAATATAATTGGTGTGCAACGCATAACAATCGATTACAACTTTTAGTATTTAATCTTGTAGAGATAGAAAAAAAATTGTAAAACGTTACATATTTTTTAAATGTGTTTGAACCCCTAGGAAATATGTTGGCAGAAATAAAATATTTATTTAATTAAGAATATGAGGGTAACTAACTAATATTATTTTGAGTGGTTTGAGTAAAAAAACTTTTGGTTGATGGCATTATACTTACTATTTGGTGGGTAATCTTAAGGTTTGGTAACGATACGTTGTTTGATAAGGGAAGGGGCGCTAGCTTCTGTTTTTCAATTTGAGCGAATTTAAAAGAGTAGAAGATGAATTATAAACTTGATACATATGATAAGATTTGTTTATTGGACCATTTTCTTTAAGGTCATCAACAGTTTTATAAAATTTAGAGGTTTAAGTAGATTTTATTTTTATAAAACTGGTCTATATAAAAAACTGAAAATTAATTTCTGTCTTAATTTATAAAATTTAAAAATCCTTCGCCTTAATAGAAAAAATTAAATGAGTTAGTGGTTGGATGAAAATTTATAAAAATTTTGTGACAAAACTATTATTTTTATATAAAAATTGCATGTATATTTTTTTTATAATATACGTGACAAAATTAATTAAATAAAAGAAATTAAAAAGAGTTTGAGTAAATTGCCAAAATCGTTCTTGTGGTTTTATATTTGTCAGGTTCTTCCAAATATCCTTCAACTTAACAGAAAAGGTAAATTAAGTTAGTGGTTCGGATGAAAATGGCTAAAAACGTCAAAGGTGAAGGGTTGTTTGGCACAAAAAAAAGTCATTTTGGATGAAACTGGCAAACAAGCCTAAACTTCAGGGACGATTTTGGCAATTTACTCTAAAAGTAAGCACAAAACATATTTCTAAAGAAATTTATGTCGAAACATAAACCAACTTGAATTTATACCAATATGTGCATAAAAATAAGCACGTAAGAAAATAGTATTTTTTTAAGTTAGAGAACGCTACGGCTGGCTGCGGCAGTGTCGAAACGTAAACTGGCTCGAATTTATACATTTTAATAAAAACGTATTATATTTGACCTAACTCGTTTTCGAATATAACTTACGTCAACACGTAGATCAACTGAAAACGCACATAAAAATAAGCACCAAAACGTATTATATTTGACTCAACTCATTTCCGGAAAAAAATTACGTTGTAAAGTAAATCAACATGAATTTATACTTACACGTACATAAAAATAAATACGTAAACCTCGATACAAATTCTTTAGAAAATGAAGAGATGGTAAGTGTCAATGTTAAACATTAAGGAGTAAAAGAATTAAAGAAAAATCCAAAAATACATAAAAGAAAAAAGAGAGAAAAGTCAAAATAAAGTACTACTCAACTCGATAATTATAATGGCCCCCCTTATTCCCACATACCCTATATCTTATTTTCACACTCCCTATTGTATACGGGCCGTATACAGTTATACGGCCCGTATAGAATGTTTTTGAATAGGAAAATGCGCAGGGAGTGTTTTTTTTTATTTTACTATATACGGCCCATATATAGTTATACGAGCCGTATACATGTGTATACAATTTGTAAAACGTATACAGCTCAATGGATTTATTTTGTGAGGTTTTTGATGTTACCAACTGTATACAGGCCGTATAACTGTATACGGGCTGTATATAAGGATGTTTTTTAAGTATCAAGTTTTTTTCAGTAAAAACACAATCATTCTAGGGTTTCTAAACTCTTCATCATCTTTAACAATGCAGATAAACGTTGATTGGAACACGCCGCTTAAATCGGAGCACAAGTAGAGTAATGTAATACCTCGAACCTTAATGTACTGGTTATAAATGAATTATGTAATTTATATTTCATATATTGTTAAACGAGTAAAGATGATTGTGTGAAAGGTGAAATATCTTGACAAGACTTAGCTAATATAGGAGACCGTCTAATATTAATAATTAAATATATTATTTTTGACCTTACTCCGTTTTTAATGAAACTTAGGTTAAAACGTAGATAAAAATATGCTCGTTCTAATGACATATTCGTCGTTTTATAAAACGTCATATTTTAAAAGTTATACGAGAAATACGAGTGAAGCAGCTGAATTAATATATATATATAAGTAAGCAAGCAAGCTAGCAGGTCAAGCAGGCAGGCAGGTAGGCACGTCACTTGAATCCCACATCGACCCAGAAAGGGTTTTGAGGTGCTTGCTTGCTTCCTTTAAATAAGAGTCTCAGTAGTTTGTTTAGGTACCAGTTTCTTTAACGGGAATGCTCTAGTATTGAGAATCCTAAGTATACGATACCCCGTTGGGTGTTGTTAGTAGTCGTTTTTGGAGCGCAAGTAGGAGCAGGAGTAGGGAAACTCTACATCAACGTGCCGTAGATAGTTTTAAGGTATGCTCTCGTTTACGTCTATGTTTAGTTATTTATTATTTAATTTTAGTAGTTAATAGGAGTATTATTATTAGTAGTAGTAATATTATTAGTAGTAGTAGTAATTTTAGTATTATTTTTAGGTACTAGGGTTATTGTCAGGGGGGGGGTATTCGGTAGCCTAGCCTTAGTTAAGCATAGACTGATCAACCATGCTTAAACAAGGCAGCACTAACCAATATCCAACCATGATAATGACTAGTTAGATGTACCATTACCTAACCTAGGATTATGTAATTGTGTCAGGACCCTGAGACATAACCCAGTCGTACTAGCGGCAGTTAAGCAATTGCTAATCAGGTGGGTCATCATACTTGTCTTTTAAACTGTGATAGTATACTCGTCCATAACTGGTAATAATGAGAATGCTGCAGTATGCATGTGTCAGTAGGGGTATATGGGATCCTATTATGCTTAATGAGGTGTGTCACTCTGGGAAGGGTAATAAGGTGTTGTACCCACAGGCACTTCGTGCTTATAAGGTCCAGCGACATACACTCATACCTATGTGACGGCCGTAGGGGGACACCGCTGGAGGACCAGTATGTCTCTTGTACGGTGATTTGTGACAAGTCAAATGTGACCTATAAGGTTCAATGAGGCCCAACCTGACTATAATGTGGTCACATGCCCATATTGTGTATGCATATAATGTAAACTGTGGTCTGTCTTTATAAAAATTGTATAGTATGAGCTCACTAGTATATATCTGACGTCGTTTTGAGTATACTTATCTCAGGTGAGTCATGAGGAAAGCTATAGGAACTACTTGACAGTTGTGGAGTTTTAGAAGATCAAGGAGTTCTTAGTTGCCAAAATATTGTAAATAAATAAAGTGTTGTACTCAGACTATTATAAGTTTTAATGAAAGTTTAGTTTGTTTCCGCTGTAAGTGTATCAATTATGCATAATCACCCGGGTTACGGGGTGGGTGTTACAGTTGGTATCAGAGCCCGAGGTTTTAGCAAATTAGGTATTGCAGGAATGCCTAAGCTTTAACCAGTAGTTCTTTAAAGATTAATAGCACACTCAGACTAGGCCAAATAACATGTTCTTAGGAAAAGTACCTGCATAGTCAATTGAGTGACGCTAGAAGAAGTAAACTACGTTGTGCCTTTTTATGTGATATATATATATGTGTGTGTGTGTATATATATATATCTATGTGACGTATATAGTTGTTATATTACAATGATGTATCATACATACCAGTAACTCTTTATACTCATATTCCTATAGGAATGAGACAATGTCTGAACATAGAGATGAACAAGGGTCTAGAAATAATCAGAATAACAGAAGGGGAGAGGAAAGTTCTTATAGGACTCGAACTCCCTCTCACAGTGTCAGGTCCCGGTCTAATACAAGCATGCGTCTAAATACTGAGGATATCCACAATATAGTTGTGGAAGTGGCTAAGGTAATGAAGAATGCATAAACCGGTAATGTTAACCAATCTGGAGAACGACATGGAGAAAGCTCAGCAGCCTCCACGCCAGTACAAAGGGAAGGAATGAGCGGAAGGAAAAACACTATTGCAACCATGCCACTAGAAGGAAAAGGTGAATATTCCAAATCAAAGGAATGTACTTACAAGCACTTCATGTCCTGTAAACCTCAGTCCTTTGACGGAAGAAAGGGATCACTAGAAGCTCAAGACTGGCTCAACAGAATGGAGTCAGTATTAGACATATGTGGGTGTGATGACCGCAACAAAGTACGGTTCCCCGTACATATGTTTGAAGCTGAAGCCCTTCACTGGTGGAACATTGTGGTCCAAACAGAGGGAAAAGAAAAGGTTAAGGAGATGAAGTGGGAGGAGTTTATTCATAAGTTTCTTGCTAAGTATTGTCCTGTCAGTGAGACTGAGCAACTGGAAGTGGAATTCGTTCAATTAAAAATGGGAAATAAAACCTATCGAGAGTATGTTTCTCGTTTCAATGACATATCTCGACTGGTTTCTTATTTAGCATTGACTGAGGAACAACTAATCAATAGGTTTATTTGGGGTCTACCCTCTGAAATGAGGGTGTTTATCAAATCCAAATCCCCCAAGACTTTTGCAGAAACTGTTGAGGCTGGCGCCGTCATGACTGCCGAGATGATACTGCGGCAGGCTGAATCTCCCGCACCAAAAAGGAAGTGGGAAGAAAGAAAGGGGGACACCCGGAATAACAACTTTAAAAGGCCTAAAACATTTCCTCAATGTCAAATTTGTAAACGCTTTCATACGGGGGAATGTCGTTTTCCTTGTCCAAATTGTAAAAAGACGGGTCATGCTCTTCAAGAATGCAAGGAAAAGAAGAAGTGTTTCGAATGTGGAGACCCTAACCACATGAGATCCGAATGTCCCGAACTCAAAAGAAATAATAAGACACAACCAAATCAGCCAAAAGGGCGTGCATTTGTACTCACCAGGGAAGAAGCCAAGACCAATACAGACGTTATCACATGTACGTATCTCGTAAATGATGTATATACGCGTGTGTTATTTGATACCGGTGCAAATAGAAGTCTAGTGTCGACTACCTTTAGACCTTACTTGAACCAGGTGTCCCAAAACCTATATCATGCCTTTACAGTAGAAATGGCTGATGGAAGTCAAAGAGAGATAGTTGACATTGTTAAGAATTGTAAAATAAGCTTAAACAACCATGTTATCCCTATAGACCTAATGCCTATGGAACTTTGAGAATTCGACATAGTCATAGGAATGGACTGGTTGACACCATATCATGTGGAAGTTATATGTGACAAAAGGATCGTCCGACTCCGATTACCCAACGGCAAACAGCTAACTGTATCGGGAGACCGCACTGACAAGACTAAGAACCTCATCACGATAGCACAAGCACATAAATGTCTAAGGAAAGGGTATGTTGTCTTTTTAGCATATGTCGTAAACACTACAGAAAAGTAGAAGGTCGAGGACGTGCCAGTAGTACGAGAATACCCCGAAGTGTTTCCTGACGAGCTCCCAGGACTACCATCGGATAAACAGGTTGAGTTTCGCACTGACCTAGTTCCCGGCACATCACCGATTGCTAAGTCGCCGTACAGACTAGCCCCGACAGAAATGCAAGAACTCAAGAAGCAACTACAAGAGTTGCTTGACAAGGGGTTTATCCAACCTAGTTCGTCGCCATGTGGAGCACCCATCTTGTTTGTCAAGAAGAAAGATGGGACGATGCGCATGTGCATCGATTATAGAGACTTGAATAAAGCCACTATAAAGAATAAATACCCTTTACCCAGGATCGACGACTTGTTTAATCAATTACAAGGGGAAAGTTATTTCTCTAAAATAGACTTGAGGTCTGGTTACCACCAAGTGAAAGTTGCACTAGAAGGCATACCTAAGACTGCCTTCAGGACTAGGTATGGTCATTATGAATTCTTGGTAATGCCATTTGGATTAACCAATGCACCTGCAGTGTTCATGGACCTCATGAACATGGTTTGTAAACCTTACCTCGATAAGTTTGTGATTGTTTTCATTGACGATATCCTTATCTACTCTAAGAATGAGGCAGAACATGAACAACACCTGAGAGCAGTCCTTGAATTGCTCAAGAAAGAGAAACTCTATGCAAAGTTCTCTAAGTGTGAATTTTGGATACGTGAGGTGCAATTCCTAGGCCACGTGATAAATGAACATGGAATACAAGTTGACCCTGCAAAGATCGAGGCCATCAAGAAATGGGAAGTACCGAAGAATCCCACTGAAATCAGAAGATTTCTGGGGTTAGCAGGATACTATAGAAGGTTTATTCAAGACTTCTCAAAGATTGCAACACCATTAACCACACTAACCCAGAAAGCCTCTAAGTTTAATTGGGGACCTAAACAAGAAGAAGCCTTTAACACGTTAAAGCATAAGTTATGTAGCGCCCCAATACTGTCACTTCCTGTGGGAATAAAAGATTTTTCCGTCTACTGTGATGCATCTCACTATGGTATGGGATGTGTACTCATGCAAAGAGGCAAAGTGATTGCCTACGCCTCTAGACAGTTGAAGATTCATGAGCGGAACTACACGACCCATGATTTGGAACTTGGTGCCATAGTGTTCGCGTTGAAAATTTGGAGGCACTATCTTTACGGTACTAAGTGCACTATCTATAGTGACCATAAAAGTTTAAAACACATATTTGAGCAGAAGGAGCTCAATATGCGTCAGAGACGATGGATGGAGTTATTAAGTGATTACGATTGTGAGATCCAATACCATCCAGGTAAGGCAAACATAGTAGCAGATGCTCTAAGTAGAAAAGAGAAACCTCAACCAATAAGAATTCGTGCAACCAGAATAAAGGTTAAAACTAGTCTCTTAGATCAAGTTAAGAATATAGAACAAGAAGCCTTAAAAGAGAATCATATTGTAAAAGAAAGAATGATTGGGAGACTGAAGCTACTGACAATGGGAAATGATAACATCCTTATGTTCAGCAATAGGATATGGGTTCCTAATTTTGGAGGACTGCAGGATACAATCTTAGAGGAAGCTCATAAGTCTAAGTATTCCATTCACCCTGGCAGTGACAAGATGTATAAGGATTTAAGGAGAGATTATTGGTGGCCGGGAATGAAGCGATCTGTTGCCCATTATGTGGAAAAGTGCCTTACATGCCTTAAGGTGAAGGTAGAATATCAAAAACCCTCTGGATACTTGCAACAACCAGAGATTCCAGAATGGAAATGGGAGAAAATCACCATGGATTTTATCACGAAGCTCCCAAGGTCAAGTCACAGTTATGATACTATTTGGGTAATATTGGACAGACTGACCAAGTCTGCACACTTCGTGCCAATTCGTGAGGACTATAAGATGAACAAGCTAGCTCAAATTTACATCAAAGAAATAGTCTCGCGGCATGGGGTGCCTGTATCGATCATATCAGAGAGAGATAGTCGTTTCACATCTAAATTATGGCAAAGTTTCCAACAAGAGTTGGGAACCAAGCTTAATCTAAGCACTGCATATCATCCTCAGATGGATGGGCAGAGTGAACGAACTATTCAGACATTAGAAGATATGCTTAGGGCTTGTGTAATTGATTTTGGTGGAAGTTGGGACACTCATCTACCCCTCATCTAATTCGCCTACAATAATAGCTATCACGCCAGCATCAAAGTTGCACCTTATGAAGCTTTATACGGAAGAAAGTGCCGAACTCCTATCTGTTGGACGGAAGTAGGGGAAAGTCAACTAGCAGGACCAGAAATCATTGTGGAGATCACAGAAAAGATCCAGCAAATAAAAGAAAGGATGAAAAGTGCTCAAGATCGACAAAAGAGTTATGCAGATCAGAGGCGAAAACCCCTAGAGTTCCAACTAGGGGATAAAGTAATGCTTAAGGTATCACCTCTGAAAGGAGTGATTCGGTTTGGAAAGAAGGGAAACTTGAAACCCCGATACATTGGGCCGTTTGAAGTAACAAGCAAAGTAGGACCAGTGGCTTATTGGCTAAAACTTCCTGAACAGCTGGCAGGAATACATAATACTTTTCATGTATCAAATTTAATGAAGTGCCTAGTGGACGAAGCCCAACAAATACCCCTGAAAGACGTACAGTTTGACGACAAACTCAACTTCATTGAAGAACCACTACAAATCGAAGATAGGAAGGTTAAAAAGTTACGCAAAAAGGAAATCCCGTTAGTCAAAGTCAAGTGGAACGCACGTCATGGACCCAACTTTACATGGGAATTAGAAAACATAATGCAAGATAAGTACCCTCATCTTTTTAAGTGATGACAAATTTCGAGGACGAAATTTTTGTAAGGAGGGAAGGATGTAATACCCCGAACCTTAATGTACTGGTTATAAATGAATTATGTAATTTATATTTCATATATTGTTAAACGAGTAAAGATGATTGTGTGAAAGGTGAAATATCTTGACAAGCCTTGGCTAATATAGGAGACCGTTTAATATTAATAATTAAATATATTATTTTTGACCTTACTTCGTTTTTAATGAAACTTAGGTTAAAACGTAGATAAAAATATGCTCGTTCTAATGACATATTCGTCGTTTTATAAAATGTCATATTGTAAAAGTTATACGAGAAAAACGAGTGAAGCAACTGAATTAATATATATAAGCAAGCTAGCAGGTCAAGCAGGCAGGCAGGCAGGTAGGCACGTCACTTGAATCCCACATCGACCCAGAAAGGGTTTTGAGGTGCTTGCTTGCTTCCTTTAAATAAGAGTCTCCGTAGTTTGTTTAGGTACGAGTTTCATTAACGAGAATGCTCTAGTATAGAGAATCCTAAGTATACGATACCCCGTTGGGTGTTGTTAGTAGTCGTTTTTGGAGCGCAAGTAGGAGCAGGAGTAGGGAAACTCTACATCAACGTGCCATAGATAGTTTTAAGGTATGCTCTCGTTTACGTCTATGTTTAGTTATTTATTATTTAATTTTAGTAGTTAATAGGAGTATTATTATTATTAGTAGTAATATTATTATTAGTAGTAGTAATGTTAGTATTATTTTTAGGTACTAGCGTTATTGTCAGGGGCGGGTATTGGGTAGCCTAGCCTTAGTTAAGCATAGACTGATCAACCATGCTTAAACAAGGCAGCGCTAGCCAATATCCAACCATGATAATGACTAGTTAGATGTACCATTACCTAACCTAGGATTATGTAATTGTGTCTGGACCTTGAGACATAACCCAGTCGTACTAGCGGCAGTTAAGCAATTGCTAATCAGGTGGGTCATCATACTTGTCTTTTAAACTGTGATAGTATACTCGTCCATAACTGGTAATAATGAGAATGCTGCAGTATGCATGTGTCAGTAGGGGTATATGGGATCCTATTATGCTTAATGAGGTGTGTCACTCTGGGAAGGGTAATAAGGTGTTGTACCCACAGGCACTTCGTGCTTATAAGGTCCAGCGACATACACTCATACCTATGTGACGGCCGTAGGGGGACACCGCTGGAGGACCAGTATGTCTCTTGTACGGTGATTTGTGACAAGTCAAATATGACCTATAAGGTTCAATGAGGCCCAACCTGACTATAATGTGGTCACATGCCCATATTGTGTATGCATATAATGTAAACTGTGGTCTGTCTTTATAAAAATTGTATAGTATGAGCTCACCAGTATATATCTGACGTCGTTTTGAGTATACTTATCTCAGGTGAGTCATGAGGAAAGCTATAGGAACTACTTGACAGTTGTGGAGTTTTAGAAGATCAAGGAGTTCTTAGTTGCCAAAAGATTGTAAATAAATAAAGTGTTGTACTCAGACTATTATAAGTTTTAATGAATGTTTAGTTTGTTTCCGCTGTAAGTGTATCAATTGTGCATAATCACCCGGGTTACGGGGTGGGTGTTACAAGTAACGTTACCGATCAGTCCGTTGATGGAAACCTTAGCGATCGTAGAGATCTTCGTGTTGGTTATTTATCGATTCTGCTAGTTATCGGCGGGGATGGGTACAGAAACCACCAAGGGTGATTATGGATTGGTTACAAAAACCACTAGTAGAAGAACCTGACACGTCTTCTATGATGATCTGAAACATTCCGAATAACTAGCAAAAGAACCCGACACAAACAAGTTCTTCACAGTTTGTTATTCAGATCTCTATTCGGTCATCTTTCCAAACTACAACACACGATAACTTTAAACTTTATATTGTGTGATTTGACCAGGAAATGATTGGAGGTGATTGCTACTTTTAATAAGCTGTCATAGTTGTCAAATTCGTTGTGTGCATTCATATTGTTTAGACAATAACAGATAATAAACGGATTGTTGGACTTCTTGTTCCAAATGCACGCCTCAATTCATCTTTTTTACTCTTTTCTTCGATTTCAACAAATCTTTTCCTTCAATTTCGAGAACATTCTCCGTAACATGAAGACGTGTCGGGTTCTCCTACTAGTGGTATTTTAATGAAGTATTGAAGATTGAATGTGCAAACCGCAACCGTTTTTTTACTACGGAAACGGTGGCTATGCGAAATACAAACCGCAATCGTTTGTGACTATGGGAAACACAAGTTTTCTTTTTGAGCTTGATGGATGTCTGTTATCTCAATTGAGGCGTGCATTGTTTAAATCTGAATCAGTTGGTATGTGTTCGTATCAGCGTTGTTTATCACCCTGTGTGAGCATTGGAACAAGAAGTCCAACAATCTGTGCACTCATATTTGTTGAGACAACAACAGATAATGAACGGATTGTTGGAGTTCTTGTTCAAAATGCAGCTGTAGTACCGGGACCACTTGACCAGACACATGTCACATAGTTTGTCATGACAAAAGATATAGATGTAAGAATATAACTAGATGTTACATGTGTCAGGATCTTTATCTATCATGTCATCGACGAACTGCTCGAAATCTCTTTCGTTTCTCATGTTAGGGAGAATGTTCTCGAAATTGAAGGAAAAGGAAAAATGGTTGCTGATGTTTGAGAATTAAACGCATGTACGTGACAAAATAAGGATTGTTCTAATAGATTAAAGATATTAAACAGTTGTCAAATTCATTACGGGTTGGTTTTTGGAAGAAAAGAAGGGGTTTACGGTGTTTTGGTAGGTTGAAAGAGGTGAATGGTCTTGAAAGATTTGTTGAAATCGAAGAAAAGAGTAACTAGCAGAAGACGTGTCGGTTTCTTCTGCTAGTTATTCGGAATGTTTCGAATCATCATAGAAGACGTGTCGGGTTTGTATTTCCCATAGCCACCGTTTCCGTATACAAAACGGATGCAGTTTGCATATTCAAACTTCATTGCTTCATTAAAATTAACAACCTGATTCGGATCATCTTTAGTAGTGTTTGTTTGAGAACCTGATTCAGATTTAAACAATGCACGCCTGATTCAGATCTCTATTCGGTCATCTTTCCAAACTACAACACACGATAAGTTTATAAAGTATGTGATTTGACCAGTTGTTAAATTTGTTGCGTGCATTCATATTGTTTAGACAACAACAGATAATGAACGGATTGTTGGACTTCTTGTTCCAAATGCAGCACTAGGATCCGTACTTAAAGGTCTCTCTAAAATATGCAACCGAGACCGCCTTGTTAATTTTAATGAAGTAATGAAGATTGAATGTGCAAACCGCAACCGTCTTTGACTACGGAAATGGTGGCTATGAATGCTTGGAAAATTGCATCAACTCTCCTATATCAACATACTCTTCTCAAGACGCCTAGTTGTTATGAATGACAACTTGAAGGGTCTAGTTAACTTTCAGATTCAGATTCAGGAAGCAGATGATTTGTCAAAAGACATGGCAGACTGACAGGTGCATGCATTTAATTCTTTAATCTATTAGAACGATCCTTATTTTGTCAAGTACATGCATTTAATTACCAAACATCATTACAGATTCCACGTTTAATTCCCGAATACATCTACTTCTCGCAGTTATAACACATAGTCAATGTAGTGAAATGTGAGCTTTTACACCAACCATATCGATATTCTAGTTCTCCTTTTCCTTCAATGATTAATTTGTAATATTTGAATAAGATACCTTCGAGATACTTCGTGTTAGTTTGATTTGAATTTTGAAAGTTGGAAGAATTGAGCTTGATGGATGTCCGTTATCAACCCTTCTCCTTACATTACTGATCTGGAATTGGACAACCGCAATTAGTGCTTCTCAATCAAATATTATTTATTGAATCATAACTGAAATAGTTGGAAAAAAACTAAACCGAACCAACATAGTTGAAGGTGCATGTCTGCAAAAGGTGCAAGAGAATGGCGGGTAATCAGTTGTATTTTTACAGATTTTTTTCTTATTGCCCATTATCCAACCAAGTAATCAGTTGTATTTTTACAGATTTGTTTCTTAAACATAGTTAACTTTCAGATTTAGGAAGACATGTCGTGCATTGTATAAATCTGGATCAGGTTCTCAAACAAACACAACGAGACAAAACAAGGATCCTTCAAATAGATTAAATAAAATAAACCACATCCTAAATATAATATTTTTTTACCATTTTTACCCTAAGGATACGGGTCGTATACTATTATACGGCCCGTATACAATCATCGTATACATTGTATACGATCTGGTAAATTTTTTTCACATGGTGTATACGGGCCGTATAAGTTTATACGACCCGTATATAATTAAATAAAGTGACAAAAGTCTGCTGGAACAACTTTTATCATTCACATCATCCTTCTCGATCTCAACGTAAGGGAAATCCATGAAATGAAAGGGATTTCGAGCAGTTGGAAAATTACATCTCCTCTCCTATATCAACATACTCTCCTATAAAGATGAGTTGGTATTGAACCAAGAATACGAAGATCAATAAAGATGAATTAATATAGTAATTTTCAATAATGTAGGAAGGATTGTAGTTATAGAACCCGACAAACCAACAAAATCCGAATACTTCAAACATTCTAAACCCTAACTGTGTATGTGCTTGTGCTGTAGAAACCGGTGATGAATTTGTGTACACAACTGAACGTTCTCAAACAAACACTACTTAAGAAGAGTTGGTATTGAACCAACATTCCTTCAAACATTCTAAACCCTACCTGGAAACCGGTGTATGTGCTTGTGCTGTAGAAACCAGTGGTGAATTTGCATACACAACTGAAGGTTCAGTGCACGAAAAGTTTCTTACAAAATGTACGTGACAAAACAAGGATGTTTGGGAATTAAACGCATGTACGTGACAAAACAAGGATCATTCTAATAGATTAAAGAGAATGTGATCAAACTTGGACATTAGACGTAAATCTTGAAGCAAATCTTGGGAAGAAAGTCATTGGACTGCCGCAGATGAAGTCAAATGTGATCAAACCGAAGCTGTTTTTTCGGTTGGTCAGTACTTCCGAGACGATTCAAGTGAGTCCTATGAAGCAAGTGTCTTTCTATTCAATTGAGAGGAATCATTGCATTACATCCCCATTGTGTGTTTGCTTACAGATCTGGAATTGGAGAACCGTTGTGTATCTGAATCAGGTTCTCAAACAAACACTACTAAAGATGAGTTGGTATTAACCAACAAAATCCGAATACAGAAAAACCGACATTCCTTCAAACATTGTAAACCCTACCTGGAAACATGTGGTTGTAATGACGGGACCCTTGATTTGAAACGCAATCGCTTGTGTCTATGGGAAACACAAGTTTTCTTTTTGAGCTTGATGGATGTCCGTTATCTCAATGCTTCTCCTTACATTACTGATCTGGAATTGGAGAATCGTTGTGTATCTGAATCAGGTTCTCAAACAAACACTACTAAAGATGAGTTGGTATTGAACCAACAAAATCCGAATACTGAAAAACCGACATTCCTTCAAACATTCTAAACCCTACCTGGAAACAAACCAACAAAAGTCTGCTGGCAAGAATCTTTTTTCACATGGTATTGAACCAAGAATATGAAGATCAATAAAGATGAATTGGTATTAAACCACGAATATGAAGTTCAATAAATATGAGTTGTATCTAACTAAACCCATCGTATTTAAATACAAACGGGTTGGTTTTGGGAAGAAAAGAAGGGGTTTAAGGTGTTTTGGTAGGTTGAAAGAGGTGAATGTTGTTCAAAGATTTGTTGACATATATAACAGAGTAACCCTCACGCTCAGTCATATCTATAGAGAGAGTTGGGAAACAAATATACCTTCAACCATTCTAAACCCTAGCTAGAAACAAACCAACAAAATCTGAATACTGAAAAACATCAGCAACCATTCTCCATGTGTATGTGCTTGTGCTATAGAAACCAATGGTGAATTTGCGTACACAACTGATGGTTCAGTGCATGAAAAGTTTCTTACGAAATGTACGTGACAAAACAAGGATCATTCTAATAGATTAAAGATATTAAACCACTTATAAATCATCTGGTTCCTGAATCTGAAAGTTAACTTTGACTCATAAACCCTTGAATCCCAATGCTTCTCTAAAAAAAAATTCTTTCCTTTTCCTGAGGTAAAACCGGTTTCAACATCAAGGGTTGTTTTTCACCACAATGGACTCAGACTCATACTACTCACCCTCCTCTAAGGAAAAGTTTTCCTGACGACTCAAAATAAAGCAGTTGGTTTGTGTTCATATCAGTGTTGTTTATCACCCTATGTGAGCATTGGAAGCCCGACCACTAGCAGAAGAACCCGACACGTCTTCATTGATAATTCAAAACATTCACGAACCACAATAGACTCAGACTCATACTACTCACCCTCCCTTGAGGAAAAGTTTTCCCGACGACTCAAAATAAAGCAGTTGGTTTGTTGTGAATTTGTTTTCTTCGGTACAGGCTGATCAACCATCCGGAGAAGAGTATGTTGATACAGGAGAGTTGATGAAATTTTCCTAGCTTTTATTTTGGTTGTTCAGTTAGTCTCGACTTTTATTTCGGTTGTTCAGTACTTCCGAAAAGACTCAAGTGAGTCCTATGAATTAAGTGTCTGTTTATTCAATTGAGAAAAATCATTGCATTACATCCCCACGTTGATAGCTTCCGTTTTATTACAGTCATACGACGCAGCTTTTTGTTCTTCAACTTTGTTACTTGTTAATGTTTTATTTTTTTCTACTTTTAGAAATGTTTGACCACCTCACGACTGTATGATAAAACCGCTTATTTTGCTAGTGGGTTTTATAAGTCAAAGTTAACGTTGCTATTCAGATTCAGGAAGACATGTCGGCTTCCGTACCCATCCCCGCATTGATAGCTTCCGTTTTATTACAGTCATACGACACGACTTTTTGTTCTTCAATCTTTGTTACTTGTTAATGTTTTATTTTTTTCTACTTTTAGAAAGGTTTGACCACCTCACTACTGTATGATAAACCACTTATTTTGCTAGTGGGTTTTATAAGTCAAAATTAACGTCGCTATTCAGATTCAGGAAGACATGTCGGCTTCCGTATCCATCCCCGCGTTGATAGCTTCCGTTTTATTACAGTCACACGACACGGCTTTTTGTTCTTCAATCTTTGTTACATGTTAATGTTTTACTTTTTTCTACTTTTAGAAAGAAATGACCACCTCACGACTGTAAAATCTCTCGTGTGATTGGCACCTTAAACCCCTTATATACTTTAAGAAAAATCCAATTTTCGAAGAATACAGGCTGTATAACATTATATGGCCCGTATAGTACGTTCGTATACATTGTATACGACCAGGTAACTTATTTTCACATGGTGTATACAGGCCGTATAATGTTATACGGCTCGTATAGAATTTAAAAAACTAACAAAGTCTTTGCCTGCAGACTTTGTCAGCTTTTTAAATTCTATACGGGTCATATAACATTATACGGCCCGTATACACAATGTGAAAATAAGTTTTTTTCCATGTGTTAATATTAGGACCCAATTATAATACAGTTAATATGTCACTTACATATATGAAAGTACAATTACATGTGTGACAACCCTCACCAAACCAGGTATCCGTACGAATTAATTAATATTTAATTAATGCTTAATTACTGTGCTTGCTTACAGTTGTGATTAAACTGCTACTTGATTTCTGATACATACACGTACATGCATCATACTTTATTACTGTCACTCCATTATTTACACAGAACATCAGTGACAACCGTGATGCACAAAAGCACAGTGAGCACACTATACGGATAACCCAGTAAACATACTGACATAACCAGCATCAGACAGACACTGTCTCTAAGGCCAGTATGAGCCGGGAATAGATTACTACACTAGTAGGGAGTGTAGGGAGGTGAGGATTGTAGAACTGCGTCACTATGTGATATTTATAGTGACCGAATGTGCCTAAAACGTACTTTAAGTACAAAATCCTGCACTTTATCACAAAAATTCAGCATTAAGCTAACTAGTAAAGTGCAAAAACATGAGAAAATAATACTAGACACTTTCCAAAGTGTCGGGAATTCTTTGTGTCACTAAAACAAATATTAACGACACTTTAAATGCTTATTTAGCACATTAACGGATTAATATCCAACCGAACAACCGGACTTTACCCGGAACATAAAAATATTGTCAATGACATTGTTTTTCTTTTTCTGAGCTAGTTAGGGTCCCCGAATACCCTAACACCCGTTATAACACATAACACACCTATACCTTATTTCAAGTTCCTAATTAACTAACTAATACCTAACTATTAGTTGAAAACTAACCATGTACCCCCCCCCCTTATAACCGATTCGGTCCCATATGTGGGACACACCCATCACAACTTTGATTATTTTAATAAAGATGCTAAATATCTTCCCTACACAATATACATTGGGTAATTAGAGATGATGGATTATAAATGTGTCCATAAGACTCTCATTTCATTCACAAACAACACTTAACAAAAATTGTGCTCTCTCTTTTCCCTCCTTTGATACCTACGGCCGAACCCAACACCCACCATTTCACCACTTTCAAATTTTTATCTTGCCATTTTACATACAATCCAAGGTGCTAGAGTTTATACGAGGAGACCCGGTGCTTACGGAATCACGAGGACCTCTCTACATCGCTATTAACCACCTTGTTTTCGCCTAGATTCTTCCCTAGCCTTGTGCTAGTTGTAAGTGATTCTAAACACCCTCTCGATCTTGTTTAAAGTGGTTAATAAGAGATTTAACGGGTAAATATCATAAACACTAGAGATCAAAGTTTAAAGTCTTGTAAAGAAGATGAACTTGATGGATAAAAGGAAAGTAATGGTGTAAAACTTGTTAAACTTGTTTTGTTATGATTATTTTATGTTGTTTGATGCCAGTAGTAGAACGGATCGTCATCTAACCAGGCTAGGTCATGATCATGAGACATGAACTAGTGTTATGTAAGGTGTGAAAATGGTAAGATGATGAACTCTACTACTTATGAACATGAACTTGTGTAAAAGTGGCTTTTCTTGTAAAATGGAGTTCAAAACTAGTAGATCTATAGATCTACAAGTGGTATTTTCGAAGAACCAAGTGTAAGATGAAACCTTGTTTAAAAGACGGATCTTTGGTGAACTAAAAGTGTTTTTGTGAACAAACAAGTGTGTAGACACTTGTGTAACCAAAAGATTTAACAAGAAATATTTTCGTAAATATGGACTAGAAGTTGTCAAACTACATATTCTTTAAAAATAAAGTTTTCGAGAAACTGATTTTATTTTTAAAGATAGAAAGACCTATTAAAAATGTTTGAAGATTACTACGTATTTTCACACAACTTACAAATTCATGTGTTTGCGATTTATACTTGTTTTTACTAGTATAATGTTTGAATATTGTTTTGTTGATGATTGGAAAGTAGTTGATTGAATTTTGAAAAGAAAATGATACGCTTGTAAGCGTGGCCACCTCCAGTTACAGAGGAAACACTGGCGAAATTTTTCCAGAAAATAACACTTAGAAAATATTTTTACAACAAGTGTTATGAACATATTTATAACTATTTTTCCAAATAAAAATTTGCCATGATTTTTATTATGAAATAACCAAGTATTCGGAGGTGGATTTTCGTAAATAAAACTTATTAAATATATATTGAGAATATATATATTTCATAATAAAACACTTGCGTGATTTTATGATTATTTTGTGAACTATATATTATTTTTAGAGTAAAAATAATATAACTCGTATACATTGTGAAGTAACGACTCCAAAATCATACCAACGCCTTCGCAAATAAATATCTAAGTTACACCGGTATTATTATTACCATCCGAACTTTAAAACGTAACTTACGTATTTTTCGGAAAATACTCTTAAATGTGTATTTTAATAAAAGTATTATTTTGGAAGATTGTATGGAATAAAATATGTATATTTTAGAGATAGAATATTTTAGACAAATGAATTAAAATATCTTTTATTAAGTGAGATTTAATAATATATTTCGGAATTTCTAAAACGCACATGTATTAAAACCCCCATCCTTGGGAAGGAATATAACTTTAAATAATTACGAATTGTAAATACGAAATAGTTGCCTAACTATTTCCCAAAAACGTTAAACCTTAAGCCAAGGCACGGCCGTCCGTCTAATAGAAGTTAGTACGTGTAGATCGTCACGCAGCAGGTTGATTGGGAGATACTATTTTGAGACGCGCTTCAGTGAGTTCATGCTCCCCCTTTTCTCTTAACTGTTTTCAGTTTTATAACCTCGGGGGTGAATACATGTTACTATGATTACGAGTACTTTTACTTACATGGTATGGTTAGCGTAAGGAGGGTTACTACTTAGATCATGTGAGTGGGTAGGCGGGAACTGGAGGCCATTAATCCTCATTGTAGGACCGAGGGTCGTAAGCGGTAGATCTATCTGGGTGTAGCGAGCCCAGCCCCAGGCCCAACAGAACGGACCTCGGGGTGACTTTGAGCACGACGCAAAATCCGCTAGGTTTGAGTCTTCCTACGGCACTTCACACATATCAATGGCCTTGCAAACCATTGGTGATCTCTTTATTTCCTTATTTGCTACATACCAGGGATTTTATACTTACAAAGGTTTTACATACTCACTTACACATGAACTCGCTCAACTTTATGTTGATTTTTCAACTTACATGTATTTCAGGGAATTAGGGATCTGACGAGGTATGCTACGTTTTCACGCTGCGTAAGAAATGAGGTCATCCAAGTTTAGGGGTTGTGGCTTTTACCTGGACGAGTCACAAGTCTTAAGCTGTGTTTATTTCATGTTTATGGTTGTGTCTTCTGAACAAGATTTTTATTTTGTTGTGTTGTAATTCCGTTGCATGTGTCGACATTTGAAAACAATGTTGTGGTATTATGTTTTAACACTTTAATCAATGGATGATCTGCATGGTTTTACTTTCATATAGCTTGGTTATGATTAAGCTATGGTATTAAGAAGTCACACCAAATAAACCCACGCTTCCGCAAAGCCAGGGTGTGACAGCTTGCTATCAGAGCTCTGATCATAGCGAACTAGGATTCCTTCTCGAGTCTAGACTATGATCACTAGGGCTCTCACGAAAACATTTTTACATTGCATACACTACGTCCAGATCCAGGTCACAAAACATTTTACAAAACAAAAGTTGAGCATATTTGTTAGAATTTTTGGTTGGTCGGGAGACCAGGGATTCACCCGGGTGGTTGGGGAGATTCAACCGGGTGGCTGGGGAGGTTCTGGTCGGGGGACCAGGGAGTCAGTCTGAGAGGCTGGGAGGATAGTCTAGTGGGACTAGGAGGTCAGTCTGAGAGGCTGGGAGGATAGTCTAGTGGGACTAGGAGATTCAGTCTGAGAGGCTGGGGGTTAGACTAGTGGGACTAGGAGAATTACTTGATTGCTTATTGGTGACTATCATGCTTATTTGATTATATGATTGATTATTTGTGCATGTGTGTGTTTGTGTTACAGACATCATGCCTTCATCAGATACTGGAGAGTCGGACACTACAGATCCCATGGCCATAGTATCAGACGACATAGTTTCATCAGAGCATGAGGTGTATACTTCCGATACGACCAGCACGGATGATGATGACTTTCAGCCCTTTGCGCTGCCAGATGTCATAGCAGGGCCTGCTGATGGCCATCTTGTTGGGGATTTGCCACTCGTGGAGATCCCTGCTCCCATACCCCTTGCCGCTTATCCCGTTGTTGATATGCCCCTCGACGTTGTCTCTGACGACGATGTCGACTTGTTTGAGGAGGACCCACTTGAGGGCGCGGCCCATATTGCTGCCAGTGATATCCCACTCCTTGCTGATGCTCCTGCGGAGGAGGCTCCCGTTCATTCACCTGCTCCAGACTCCTTTGAGTCTGTGGATTCTGTACCTTCGCACGCACAGGGAGTGCAGCACCACTCACACGACGACGACCCGGACATGGCGTCATCCGCTGCACTTGCCCCTGCGCACAGCTTTGAGTTCGATCATGACATTGATGATGATTCAGATCCTATTTTTCCACCTGGGTTTGATCCAGACCAGGACATTGAGTTCGTACACTTAGACCAGCATTTGGAGGATCCTGTAGCCCCTGTCGACCCTATGTTTGCTGATCCAGCTGATTTTGAGAAGGAGTTTGTTGATCCGGAGCCGGTCGTGGCCCCTGAGCCAGGCGTTGCTCCCGACCCCGCATTTGAGCATGATCCTGTTCATGCCGATGCACCTGCTGTTGCTCCTTTGGTTGATGACATACCTGTTGATGATCATCCTGTTGTTGTTCCACAGTTGGTAGATGATCATGCTGTTGATGTTCATATTGATGCTCCGTTGTTGTTAGAGGATCCTGTTGTCGCCCCATTTCCTGACCCAATGCCGGTGATGATCGACCGTTCACCTTTCGCGACCCACATTGATCCACGATACGCTCACACCCACAATGGGTGGATAGAGGATGATGATGATTACCCACCTTTCGTGATACCAGTTACACCACCAGTAGCCCCCGTTACAACCCCTGTTTCAGTTCCTATTGATGTTCCTTTGCTTCCACACATACTACCGGTGTTCACCGCACCGACTTACCTATCATGTTTCGTCAGGACATACCTCCCCCACGTCCTAGGGAGGGTTCATCTCGTCAGCCATTTGGTCATTCACCTTTCATGACAGGAGGAGATCAGTTTGTACCTCAGGTTTCTTACCCCACTGTTGTCCCCACTGTTGCACCATTTACTGGGCCATCTTTTGCTCCATCTAGTGAGCCATTTCTCTGGACCACGCCCCCCATTATGCCATCAACGGATCCGTATCACCCATATCATGTCGGGTCTTCTACCGAGGATGTCCTTGTTTCTTTCATGATACAACAGGAGGCGCTGACCCGTCGCGTACAGGAGCTAGAGAGAGCTCAGCGACTCCCGTGCCAGTGCCAGACCCCACCTGCCATATCACACCCTCCTCGACCACTTTCACCTGATTCTGCTGCTCGTTTTTGGACTCCGGAGCAGCAGATCACATACTTACTGCACGCTCATTGCGCTATGGAGGAGGACTGGCTTCATATGCGACGTTTACTCTTTTCTCATTTCCCCCCTCCTCCACCGCCATCAGCTTAGGGCCATTTTGTACGACTCGGGTAGACTTTTGATGAGATGACCGCGATTGTGCAGACTACACAGCTTTTGGAGACCGCATTTTTGATGATTATGACTTTTGATGATTTGTATATTTGATGTTGTTGTCAGTGATTAGATATTTTAGACTAGGGCGATGTGGCCCTTAGTCACTGATGATGTATGATACAGTTATGTACTTGTAAACCTTACATTGTGGTCTTGATTTATGACAGCGCAATCGCAGTATTCTCATCATTTGTGATGTTTGATTTATTGTTTATGTTATATAACATGAGATGTTATGTGGTTGATTTATTTATAACATGAGATGTTATGTGGTTGATTTATTTATAACATGAAATGTTATGTGTTGATATTGTTGAATACATACGTATACTTTACTTACTATGACCTGACCTACGTGAACCGTCTTTTAGAAGATGCCACCAAGACGTGAGACGCGTATGCCTCCCAACGAGGTAGAACTTCAAGGAATCATTGCTGCCGCCATAGCGCAGTATGCAGCCTCACAAGGAGGACCCAGCGGAAGCAGTTCGAATAATAACGGCAATAATAATCCACCACATGGTAATGATTAAGTTGTTAAGACAAACTACGATACATTTGGATACTTTTAGCACGTTTGGTAATACCACTTGTATATTCTAATGTATGTGCAGGGTGCACTTACAAGCAGTTCCTAGACTGCAAGCCTGTGAACTTTGACGGCACCGGAGGTGCTGTTGCCTTTGTAAGATGGGCCGAGAAAACAGACTTTGTTCTTCGAATGAGCAAGTGCGCCCCAGACATACAAGTGACTTACATTTCTGGGCTATTTTTGGACGGAGCCCTGTCCTGGTGGAACTTACAAGTACAAACTCTTGGTGAAGCCGCTGCTTACGCAATGACATGGAATGAGCTAAAGGAGCTCATGCGGAGGAAGTATTGTTCTCGTGTTGAGATACAAAGGTTGGAGACTGAGTTTTGGCATTTGAGGATGGACGAACCCAAAATCGCAGAATATGTTCAGAGATTCCACGACCTGTCTCATGTGGTACCTTATATGGTTACACCGGAATTCAAGCGAATCGAGCGTTTTATCTGGGGTTTAGCTCCACGGATCATGAGTATGGTCACTACTTCCAAGCCTGCGACAATCACAGAGGCCATAGATCTGAGCGTAGCTCTTACTGAGGAAGCTATCCGCCTGAACAAGTTTTCGAATGTTGAGCCAAAGAATAAAGAGACTCACGTAGAGTCGTCTGGTGAGAATAAGAGGAAATTCTTGAACTTCAAGCAGAGTACTAGCAGTGTTGGCAAGAAAGGAGAATCAAGCGCACCGGTCCAAGCTGCAACCGGTGCTGGGAGGAAAGAAAAAGTCTATATCGGTACTCATCCCAGGTGTAACTCCTGCCAACGTCATCATTCTGGAAGGTGTGGGCCAAAGGTATGTGAAGCTTGTGGAAAACTTGGCCACTTGAAGGATTCTTGCTGGGCTAGTGCTGGCCGGGGAGGCCAAGGAGGTTTTGGTAGTAGGAACAATAATCGTGGTGGTAATGGAAATCGTCCACAAGGGAATAATGGAGGCAATGGGAACCGTGGAAACAATGCAAATCAAGCTGGGGACGCGAATCGAAATCACAACAACAATCAAGCAGGGAACGGAGGAGGTAATGGTCAGAAATTGGGTTGTTTCAACTGCGGTGACATTGGGCACTTTAAAAGGGACTGCCCAGCATTGAATCAAGCCCACGGAAGAGTACTTAACATTGAGGCGATGGAAGCGCGCCAGGATCCCAATGTTGTTACTGGTACGTTCCCTATAAACCAACGCTTTGCATCCGTTTTGTTTGATACTGGTGCCGATTATAGCTTCGTGTCATTAGAATTTAAGAATATACTTGGATTGACGCCTAGTAAGTTAGACGTTCCGTACTCCATTGAATTAGCAAATGGAAAACTAGTCGAGACCGGTGAAGTTGTCCGAGGATGTGTGATTGAACTAGGAGGGCACAAGTTTACGTTAGACCTACTACGTGTCGAGTTGGGAAGCTTTGATGTGGTAGTGGGAATGGATTGGCAATCGAGTAACAAGGCTGAGATAGTTTGCCATGAGAAGACCATCCGCATCCCACTGAGGGATGAAGAAACGATTGTAGTTCATGGAGAAAAACGTGATGCGCCTCTAAGAATCATCAGCTGCCTGAAAGCTCGGAAGTGCTTGACGAAATGATGTGTTGCATTCTTGGCACACATCGTGGATAAGAAAGCTGTTGAGCCAAAGATCGAAGACATTCCAGTCGTCAGAGAATATCCGGAAGTCTTTCCGGAAGACTTGCCAGGATTACCGCCTCAAAGGCAAGTTGAGTTCCACATCGATTTGGTTCCAGGCGCCGCCCCTGTAACCAAGGCACCCTATAGACTTGCGCCATCAGAGATGCAGGAGTTGTCAACGCAACTCTAGGAGCTGTTGGATAAAGGATTCATCAGACCAAGCTTCTCACCTTGGGGAGCTCCAGTACAGTTCGTTAAGAAGAAGGACGGTAGTTTCCGTATGTGTATAGACTACCGCGAGCTTAATAAGTTGACAATCAAGAACAGATACCCTTTGCCGAGAATCGATGATCTTTTCGACCAGCTCCAAGGTTCAAGCTACTACTCGAAGATCGATTTGCGATCTGGATACCATCAACTTAGGATACAGGAGGAAAGTATCCCGAAGACAGCCTTTAGGACTCGTTATGGACATTACGAGTTCTTAGTTATGCCGTTTGGGCTAACAAACGCGCCTGCAGTTTTCATGGACCTAATGAACCGAGTCTGCAAGCCATATTTGGATAAGTTTGTGATTGTGTTTATCGACGATATTCTGATTTACTCAAAGACAAAGGACGAGAACGAACAACACTTAAGAGCTATTCTAGAGCTACTTAAGAAGGATAAATTATACGCCAAGTTCTCTAAGTGCGAGTTTTGGCTACGCGAAGTCCAGTTTCTTGGACACGTGGTTAATGGAAATGGAATCCATGTTGATCCTACAAAGATCGAGGCGATCAAGAATTGGGAGACCCCAAAGACGCCAACCGAGATTCGACAGTTCTTGGGTTTGGCTGGTTATTATCGAAGATTCATTGAGGATTTTTCCAAAATCGCTCAACCTCTGACCGCGCTCACACAGATGGATAAGAAGTTTGATTGGGGAATCAAACAGGAAGAAGCATTCCAGTTACTGAAAGACAAGCTTTGCAATGCGCCGATCTTAGCGCTACCCGAAGGAACCGATGATTTCGTGGTATACTGTGACGCCTCACGTCAAGGATTGGGTTGCGTGTTGATGCAACGCCAGAAGGTCATAGCTTACGCGTCACATCAGTTGAAAGTTCATGAAAAGAACTATACCACGCATGATTTGGAGCTAGGTGCAGTGGTATTTCCGCTGAAAATTTGGAGACATTATTTATATGGTACGAAATGTACAATCTTTACGGATCATAAAAGTCTGCAGCACATATTCGACCAGAAAGAGCTGAATATGAGACAAAGACGTTGGGTCGAATTGTTGAACGACTACGACTGTGAGATCAAGTATCATCCAGGGAAGGCGAATGTGGTCGCCGACGCCCTAAGTCGAAAAGAAAGGATCAAGCCCATAAGGGTTAGGGATTTGGAGATGATTGTCTAGACAGATCTCTCGCTACGCATTCGTGCCGCGCAAAGAGAAGCTCACAGGTCACGGTACTCTGTTCATCCAGGGGCGGATAAAATGTACCAAGATCATAAGGATTATTATTGGTGGCCTAGGATGAAAGGCGATGTTGCTGTTTATGTTGGCAAGTGCTTAACGTGCACCAAGGTTAAAGCTGAATACCAGAAGCCCTCAGGACTTCTGCAACAACCTGAGATTCCCAAGTGGAAATGGGAACAGATTTCAATGGACTTCATAAGGAAACTGCCCAAGACACCCAGAGGCCATGATATGATTTGGGTAATAGTTGACCGCCTAACATAGTCCGCACATTTCTTGCCAATCAAAGAGAAAGACAACACTAGTAAACTTGCGGAAATATACATGCGGGAGATTGTTGCACGTCATGGAGTGCCTCTCTCGATTATCTCTGATAGAGATGGGAGATTTGTATCAAGGATTTGGCAATCCTACCAAGAAGCTTTTGGCTCGCAATTGAATCTGAGCACTGCATTTCATCCGCAAACTGATGGGCAAAGTGAGAGAACTATTCAGACATTGGAGGATATGCTGAGAGCATGTGTAATGGATCTTGGTGGTAGCTGGGATAATCATTTACCATTGGTCGAGTTTTCATACAACAATAGCTACCACACAAGCATTGGAGCCGCGCCATTTGAAGCTCTTTACGGACGCAAGTGTCGATCACCACTATGCTGTGCTGATGCGGGTGATAGACAACTTGTTGGTCCCGAAATAGTCCAAGAGACGACAGACAAGATTGCGCAGATTCGAAAGCGCATCGAGGCGGCTCGCGACAGGCAGAAAGCCTATGCAGATCCAAAGAGGAAACCTTTGGAATTTTAAGTCGGGGATATGGTTTTATTGAAAGTTTCACCCTGGAAGGGTGTGGCACGCTTCGGGAAGCGTGGAAAGTTGAATCCGTGTTACATTGGCCCTTTCAGAATCCTACAAAGGATTGGGCTTGTTGCCTACAAGTTGGACCTACCTGCTGAACTCAATGGTGTTCACGATACATTCCATGTATCAAATTTGAGAAAGAGTCCAACACAAGAAACCGTGATCATTCCTGCTGACGAAGTTCATATCGACAACACGCTCCACTTTACCGAAGAACCCGTCAAGGTTACGGATTGGAAAGTTAACAAAACTCGCGGGAGTAGTGTCAAACTCGTCAAAGTTCGATGGAATGCAAGACAAGGGCCTGAATTCACGTGGGAACGTGAGGATCGTATGAAAGAGAAATACCCCCATTTATTTCCCAAGACCCCTGCATCTAGAAGCAGAGCTTAAATTTCAAGATGAAATTTCTTTAACGGGGGGAGAATGTGACAACCCTCACCAAACCAGGTATCTGTACGAATTAATTAATATTTAATTAATGCTTAATTACTGTGCTTGCTTACAGTTGTGATTAAACTGCTACTTGATTTCTGATACATACGCGTACATGCATCATACTTTATTACTGTCACTCCATTATTTACACAGAACATCAGTGACAACCTTGATGCACAAAAGCACAGTGAGCACACTATACGGATAACCCAGTAAACATGCTGACATAACCAGCATCAGACAAACACTGTCTCTAAGGCCAGTATGAGCCGGGAATAGATTACTACACTAGTAGGGAGTGTAGGGAGGTGAGGATTGTAGAACTGCGTCACTAGGTGATATTTATAGTGACCGGATGTGCCTAAAACGTACTTTAAGTACAAAATCCTGCACTTTATCACAAAAATTCAGCATTAAGCTAACTAGTAAAGTGCAAAAACATGAGAAAATAATACTAGACACTTTCCAAAGTGTCGGGAATTCTTTGTGTCACTAAAACAAATATTAACGACACTTTAAATGCTTATTTAGAACATTAACGGATTAATATCCAACCGGACTTTACCCGGAACATAAAAATATTGTCAATGACATTGTTTTTCTTTTTCTGAGCTAGTTAGGGTCCCCGAACACCCTAACACCCGTTATAACACATAACACACTTATACCTTATTTCAAGTTCCTAATTAACTAACTAATACCTAACTATTAGTTGAAAACTAACCATGTACCCCCCCCCCCTATAACCGATTCGGTCCCATATGTGGGACACACCCATCACAACTTTGATTATTTTAATCAAGATGCTAAATATCTTCCCTACACAATATACATTGGGTAATTAGAGATGATGGATTATAAATGTGTCCATAAGACTCTCATTTCATTCACAAACAACACTTAACAAAAACTGTGCTCTCTCTTTTCCCTCCTTTGATACCTACGGCCGAACCCAACACCCACCATTTCACCGCTTTCAAATTTTTATCTTGCCATTTTACATACAATCCAAGGTGCTAGAGTTTATACGAGGAGACCCGGTGCTAACGGAATCGCGAGGACCTCTCTACATCGCTATTAACCACCTTGTTTTCGCCTAGATTCTTCCCTAGCCTTGTGCTAGTTGTAAGTGATTCTAAACACCCTCTCGATCTTGTTTAAAGTGGTTAATAAGAGATTTAACGGGTAAAAATCATAAACACTAGAGATCAAAGTTTAAAGTCTTGTAAAGAAGATGAACTTGATGGATAAAAGGAAAGTAATGGTGTAAAACTTGTTAAACTTGTTTTGTTATGATTATTTTATGTTGTTTGATGCCAGTAGTAGAACGGATCGTCATCTAACCAGGCTAGGTCATGTTCATGAAACATGAACTAGTGTTATGTAAGGTGTGAAAATGGTAAGATGATGAACTCTACTACTTATGAACATGAACATGTGTAAAAGTGGCTTTTCTTGTAAAATGGAGTTCAAAACTAGTAGATCTATAGATCTACAAGTGGTATTTTCGAAGAACCAAGTTTAAGATGAAACCTTGTTTAAAAGACGGATCTTTGGTGAACTAAAAGTGTTTTTGTGAACAAACAAGTGTGTAGACACTTGTGTAACCAAAAGATTTAACAAGAAATATTTTCGTAAATATGGACTAGAAGTTGTCAAACTACATATTCTTTAAAAATAAAGTTTTCGAGAAACTGATTTTATTTTTAAAGATAGAAAGACCTATTAAAAATGTTGGAAGATTACTACGTATTTTCACACAACTTACAAATTCATGTGTTTGCGATTTATACTTGTTTTTACTAGTATAATGTTTGAATATTGTTTTGTTGATGATTGGAAAATAGTTGATTGAATTTTGAAAAGAAAATGATACGCTTGTAAGCGTGGCCACCTCCAGTTACAGAGGAAACACTGGCGAAATTTTTCCAGAAAATAACACTTAGAAAATATTTTTACAACAAGTGTTATGAACATATTTATAACTATTTTTCCAAATACAAATTTGCCATGATTTTTATTATGAAATAACCAAGTATTCAGAGGTGGATTTTCGTAAATAAAACTTGTTAAATATATATTGAGAATATATATATTTCATAATAAAACACTTGCGTGATTTTATGATTATTTTGTGAACTATATATTATTTTTAGAGTAAAAATAATATAACTCGTATACATTGTGAAGTAACGACTCCAAAATCATACCAACGCCTTCGCAAATAAATATCTAAGTTACACCGGTATTATTATTACCATCCGAACTTTAAAACGTAACTTACGTATTTTTCGGAAAATACTCTTAAATGTGTATTTTGATAAAAGTATTATTTTGGAAGATTGTATGGAATAAAATATGTATATTTTAGAGATAGAATATTTTAGACAAATGAATTAAAATATATTTTATTAAGTGAGACTTAATAATATATTTCGGAATTTCTAAAACGCACATGTATTAAAACCCCCATCCTTGGGAAGGAATATAACTTTAAATAATTACGAAGTGTAAATACGAAATAGTTGCCTAACTATTTCCCAAAAACGTTAAACCTTAAGCCAAGGCACGGCCGTCCGTCTAATAGAAGTTAGTACGTGTAGGTCGTCACGCAGCAGGTTGATTAGGAGATACTATTTCGAGACGCGCTTCAGTGAGTTCATGCTCCCCCTTTGAAATACGTGTTACTATGATTACGAGTACTTTTACTTACATGGTATAGTTAGCGTAAGGAGGGTTACTACTTAGATCATGTGAGTGGGTAGGCGGGAACTGGAGGCCATTAATCCTCATTGTAGGACCGAGGGTCGTAAGCGGTAGATCTATCTGGGTGTAGCGAGCCCAGCCCCAGGCCCAACAGAACGGACCTCGGGGTGACTTTGAGCACGACGCAAAATTCGCTAGGTTTGAGTCTTCCTACGGCACTTCACACATATCAATGGCCTTGCAAACCATTGGTGATCTCTTTATTTCCTTATTTGCTACATACCAGGGATTTTATACTTACAAAGGTTTTACATACTCACTTACACATGAACTCGCTCAACTTTATGTTGATTTTTCAACTTACATGTATTTCAGGGAATTAGGGATCTGGCGAGGTATGCTACGTTTTCACGCTGCGTAAGAAATGAGGTCATCCAAGTTTAGGGGTTGTGGCTTTTACCTGGACGAGTCACAAGTCTTAAGCTGTGTTTATTTCATGTTTATGGTTGTGTCTTCTGAACAAGATTTTTATTTTGTTGTGTTGTAATTCCGTTGCATGTGTCGACATTTGAAAACAATGTTGTGGTATTATGTTTTAAAACTTTAATCAATGGATGATCTGCATGGTTTTACTTTCATATAGCTTGGTTATGATTAAGCTATGGTATTAAGAAGTCACACCAAATAAACCCACGCTTCCGCAAAGCCAGGGTGTGACAGCTTGGTATCAGAGCTCTGATCATAGCGAACTAGGATTCCTTCTCGAGTCTAGACTATGATCATTAGGGCTCTCTAGGGGTGTAAACAAGCCTAGAGGCTCGAGAGCTGCTCGTGATCGGCTCGGTTAAAAGCTCGAACGAGCCGAGCCTTAACGAGCCCGAGCTCGAGCCTGAAATAGAGCTCGTTTTGTTATCGAGCCCGAGTTCGAGCCTGAAATACAAAGCTTGTTTAGGCTCGCGAGCCTAAACGAGCCCATACAAAATTTTAATTTTTTAATATATAATATATTAATAACGATGATAGTATTAATGAGCCGAGCTAGAGCCTAGCTTTTGCTCGTTTAAGCGATGTTGAAGTGAGCTCGAGCCGAGTTTTTAGCTCGTTTAAGGTTGTTCTCAAAATAGTTCGAGCGGAGCTCGAGCTTTGGGTTTTACTCACGAGCCGAGCTCGAGCTCAAAGAAGTAGGCTCAAACCGAGCCGAGCTCGAGCTTCATAAAAACCTAACGAGCTGAGCTCGAGCCTGGTCTAGCTCGGGCTCGACTCGGCTCGTTTACACCCCTAGGGCTCTCACGAAAACATTTTTACATTGCATACACTACGTCCAGATCCAGGTCACAAAACATTTTACAAAACAAAAGTTGAGCATATTTGTTAGAATTTTTGGTTGGTCGGGAGACCAAGGATTCACCCGGGTGGTTGGGGAGATTCAGCCGGGTGGCTGGGGAGGTTCTGGTCGGGGGACCAGGGAGTCAGTCTGAGAGGCTGGGAGGATAGTCTAGTGGGACTAGGAGGTCAGTCTGAGAGGCTGGGAGGATAGTCTAGTGGGACTAGGAGATTCAGTCTGAGAGGCTGGGGGTTAGACTAGTGGGACTAGGAGAATTACTTGATTGCTTATTGGTGACTATCTTGCTTATTTGATTATATGATTGATTATTTGTGCATGTGTGTGTTTGTGTTACAGACATCATGCCTTCATCAGATACTGGAGAGTCGGACACTACAGATCCCATGGCAATAGTATCAGACGACATAGTTTCATCAGAGCATGAGGTGTATACTTCCGATACGACCAGCACGGATGATGATGACTTTCAGCCCTTTGCGCTGCCAGATGTCATAGCAGGGCCTGCTGATGGCCATCTTGTTGGGGATTTGCCACTCGTGGAGATCCCTGCTCCCATACCCCTTGCCGCTTATCCCGTTGTTGATATGCCCCTTGACGTTGTCTTTGACGACGATGTCGACTTGTTTGAGGAGGACCCACTTGAGGGCGAGGCCCATATTGCTGCCGGTGATATCCCACTCCTTGCTGATGCTCCTGCGGAGGAGGCTCCCGTTCATTCACCTGCTCCAGACTCCTTTGAGTCTGTGGCGTCTGTACCTTCGCACGCACAGGGAGTGCAGCACCACTCACACGACGACGACCCGGACATGGCGTCATCCGCTGCACCTGCCCCTGCGCACAGCTTTGAGTTCGATCATGACATTGATGATGATTCAGATCCTATTTTTCCACCTGGGTTTGATCCAGACCAGGACATTGAGTTTGTACACTTAGACCAGCATTTGGAGGATCCTGTAGCCCCTGTCGACCCTATGTTTGCTGATCCAGCTGATTTTGAGAAGGAGTTTGTTGATCTGGAGCCGGTCGTGGCCCCTGAGCCAGGCGTTGCTCCCGACCCCGCATTTGAGCATGATCCTGTTCATGCCGATGCACCTGCTGTTGCTCCTTTGGTTGATGACATACCTGTTGATGACCATCCTGTTGTTGTTCCACAGTTGGTGGATGATCATGCTGTTGATGTTCATATTGATGCTCCGTTGTTGTTAGAGGATCCTGTTGTCGCCCCATTTCCTGGCCCTATGCCGGTGATGATCGACCGTGCACCTTTCGCGACCCACATTGATCCACGATACGCTCACACCCACAATGGGTGGATAGAGGATGATGATGATTACCCACCTTTTGTGATACCAGTTACACCACCAGTAGCCCCCGTTACAGCCCCTGTTTCAGTTCCTATTGATGTTCCTTTGCTTCCACACATACTACCGGTGTTCACCGCACCGACTTACCTATCATGTTTTGTCAGGACATACCTCCCCCACGTCCTGGGGAGGGTTCATCTCGTCAGCCATTTGGTCATTCACCTTTCATGACAGGAGGAGATCAGTTTGTACCTCAGGTTTCTTACCCCACTGTTGTCCCCACTGTTGCACCATTTACTGGGCCATCTTTTGCTCCATCTAGTGAGCCATTTCTCTGGACCACGCCCCCCATTATGCCACCAACGGATCCGTATCACCCATATCATGTCGGGTCTTCTACCGAGGATGTCCTTGTTTCTTTCATGATACAACAGGAGGCGCTGACCCGTCGCGTACAGGAGCTAGAGAGAGCTCAGCGACTCCCGTGCCAGTGCCAAACCCCACCTGCCATATCACACCCTCCTCGACCACTTTCACCTGATTCTACTGCTCGTTTTTGGACTCCGGAGCAGCAGATCGCATACTTACTGCGCGCTCATCGCGCTATGGAGGAGGACTGGCTTCATATGCGAGGTTTACTCTTTTCTCATTTTCCCCCTCCTCCACCGCCATCAGCTTAGGGCCATTTTGTACGACTCGGGTAGACTTTTGATGAGATGACCGCGATTGTGCAGACTACACAGCTTTTGGAGACCGCATTTTTGATGATTATGACTTTTGATGATTTGTATATTTGATGTTGTTGTCAGTGATTAGATATTTTAGACTAGGGCGATGTGGCCCTTAGTCACTGATGATGTATGATACAGTTATGTACTTGTAAACCTTACATTGTGGTCTTGATTTATGACAGCGCAATCGCAGTATTCTCATCATTTGTGATGTTTGATTTATTGTTTATGTTCTATAACATGAGATGTTATGTGGTTGATTTATTTATAACATGAGATGTTATGTGGTTGATTTATTTATAACATGAAATGTTATGTGTTGATATTGTTGAATACATACGTATACTTTACTTACTATGACCTGACCTACGTGAACCGTCTTTTAGAAGATGCCACCAAGACGTGAGACGCGTATGCCTCCCAACGAGGTAGAACTTCAAGGAATCATTGCTGTCGCCATAGCGCAGTATGCAGCCTCATAAGGAGGACCCAGCGGAAGCAGTTCGAACAATAACGGCAATAATAATCCACCACATGGTAATGATTAAGTTGTTGAGACAAACTACAATACATTTGGATACTTTTAGCACGTTTGCTAATACCACTTGTATATTCTAATGTATGTGCAGGGTGCACTTACAAGCAGTTCCTAGACTGCAAGCCTGCGAACTTTGACGGCACCGGAGGTGCTGTTGCCTTTGTAAGATGGGCCGAGAAAACAGACTCTGTTCTTCGAATGAGCAAGTGCGCCCCAGACCAACAAGTGACTTACATTTCTGGGCTATTTTTGGACGGAGCCCTGTCCTGGTGGAACTTACAAGTACAAACTCTTGGTGAAGCCGCTGCTTACGCAATGACATGGAATGAGCTAAAGGAGCTCATGCGGAGGAAGTATTGTTCTCGTGTTGAGATACAAAGGTTGGAGACTGAGTTTTGGCATTTGAGGATGGACGGACCCAAAATCACAGAATATGTTCAGAGATTCCACGACCTGTCTCATGTGGTACCTTATATGGTTACACCGGAATTCAAGCGAATCGAGCGTTTTATCTGGGGTTTAGCTCCACAGATCATGAGTATGGTCACTACTTCCAAGCCTTCGACTATCACAGAGGCCATAGATCTGAGCGTAGCTCTTACTGAGGAAGCTATCCGCCTGAACAAGTTTTCGAATGTTGAGCCAAAGAATAAAGAGACTCACGTAGAGTCGTCTGGTGAGAATAAGAGGAAATTCTCGAACTTCAAGCAGAGTACTAGCAGTGTTGGCAAGAAAGGAGAATCAAGCGCACCGGTCCAAGCTGCAACCGGTGCTGGGAGGAAAGGAAAAGTCTATATGGGTACTCATCCCAGGTGTAACTCCTGCCAACGTCATCATTCTGGAAGGTGTGGGCCAAAGGTATGTGAAGCTTGTGGAAAACTTGGCCAGTTGAAGGATTCTTGCTGGGCTAGTGCTGGCCGGGGAGGCCAAGGAGGTTTTGGTAGTAGGAACAATAATCGTGGTGGTAATGGAAATCGTCCACAAGGGAATAATGGAGGCAATGGGAACCGTGGAAACAATGCAAATCAAGCTGGGAACGCGAATCGAAATCACAACAACAATCAAGCGGGGAACGGAGGAGGTAATGGTCAGAAATTGGGTTGTTTCAACTGCGGTGACATTGGGCACTTTAAAAGGGACTGCCCAGGATTGAATCAAGCCCACAGAAGAGTATTTAACATTGAGGCGATGGAAGCGCGCCAGGATCCCAATGTTGTTACTGGTACGTTCCCTATAAACCAACGCTTTGCATCCGTTTTGTTTGATACTGGTGCCGATTATAGCTTCGTGTCATTAGAATTTAAGAATATACTTGGATTGACGCCTAGTAAGTTAGACGTTCCGTACTCCATTGAATTAGCAAATGGAAAACTAGTCGAGACCGGTGAAGTTGTCTGAGGATGTGTGATTGAACTAGGAGGGCACGAGTTTACGTTAGACCTACTACCTGTCGAGTTGGGAAGCTTTGATGTGGTAGTAGGAATGGATTGGCAATCGAGTAACAAGGCTGAGATAGTTTGCCATGAGAAGACCATCCGCATCCCACTGACGGATGAAGAAACGATTGTAGTTCATGGAGAAAAACGTGATGCGCCTCTAAGAATCATCAGCTGCCTGAAAGCTCGGAAGTGCTTGAGGAAATGATGTGTTGCATTCTTGGCACACATCGTGGATAAGAAAGCTGCTGAGCCAAAGATCGAAGACATTCCAGTCGTCAGAGAATATCCGGAAGTCTTTCCGGAAGACTTGCCAGGATTACCGCCTCAAAGGCAAGTTGAGTTCCACATCGATTTGGTTCCAGGCGCCGCCCCTGTAGCCAAGGCACCCTATAGACTTGCGCCATCAGAGATGCAGGAGTTGTCAACGCAACTCCAGGAGCTGTTGGATAAAGGATTCATCAGACCAAGCTTCTCACCTTGGGGAGCTCTAGTACTGTTCGTTAAGAAGAAGGACGGTAGTTTCCGTATGTGTATAGACTACCGCGAGCTTAATAAGTTGACAATCATGAACAGATACCCTTTGCCGAGAATCGATGATCTTTTTTACCAGCTCCAAGGTTCAAGCTACTACTCGAAGATCGATTTGCGATCTGGATACCATCAACTTAGGATACAGGAGGAAAGTATCCCGAAGACAGCCTTTAGGACTCGTTATGGACATTACCAGTTCCTAGTTATGCCGTTTGGGCTAACAAACGCGCCTGCAGTTTTCATGGACCTAATGAATCGAGTCTGCAAGCCATATTTGGATAAGTTTGTGATTGTGTTTATCGACGATATTCTGATTTACTCAAAGACAAAGGACGAGCACGAACAACACTTAAGAGCTATTCTAGAGCTACTTAAGAAGGAGAAATTATACGCCAAGTTCTCTAAGTGCGAGTTTTGGCTACGCGAAGTCCAGTTTCTTGCACACGTGGTTAATGGAAATGGAATCCATGTTGATCCTACAAAGATCGAGGCGATCAAGAATTGGGCGACCCCAAAGACGCCAACCGAGATTCGACAGTTCTTGGGTTTGGCTGGTTATTATCGAAGATTCATTGAGGATTTTTCCAAAATCGCTCAACCTCTGACCACGCCCACACAGAAGGATAAGAAGTTTGATTGGGGAATCAAACAGGAAGAAGCATTCCAGTTACTAAAAGACAAGCTTTGCAATGCGCCGATCTTAGCGCTACCCGAAGGAACCGATGATTTCGTGGTATACTGTGACGCCTCACGTCAAGGATTGGGTTGCGTGTTGATGCAATGCCAGAAGGTCATAGCTTACGCGTCACATCAGTTGAAAGTTCATGAAAAGAACTATACCACGCATGATTTGGAGCTAGGCGCAGTGGTATTTGCGCTGAAAATTTGGAGACATTATTTATATGGTACGAAATGTACAATCTTTACGGATCATAAAAGTCTACAGCACATATTCGACCAGAAAGAGCTGAATATGAGACAAAGACGTTGGGTCGAATTGTTGAACGACTACGACTGTGAGATCAAGTATCATCCAGGGAAGGCGAATGTGGTCGCCGACGCCCTAAGTCGAAAAGAAAGGATCAAGCCCATAAGGGTTAGGGCTTTGGAGATGATTGTCTAGACAGATCTCTCGCTACGCATTCGTGCCACGCAAAGAGAAGCTTTGAAAGAAAGAAATATTGAAGATGAGTATCTCCGTGGGATGGAGAAGCAGTTGGTGCCAAACGAGGAAGGAACTTTACGTTTCATGAAAAGGATTTGGGTTCCTCTATTTGGCGGATTGAGGAAGGTTATTTTTGATGAAGCTCACAGGTCACGGTACTCTATTCATCCCGGGGCGGATAAAATGTACCAAGATCTTAAGGATTATTATTGGTGGCCTAGGATGAAAGGCGATGTTGCTGTTTATGTTGGCAAGTGCTTAACGTGCGCCAAGGTTAAAGCTGAATACCAGAAGCCCTCAGGAATTCTGCAACAACCTGAGATTCCCAAGTGGAAATGGGAACAGATTTCAATGGACTTCATAACGAAACTGCCCAAGACGCCCAGAGGCCATGATATGATTTGGGTAATAGTTGACCGCCTAACAAAGTCCGCACATTTCTTGCCAATCAAAGAGAAAGACAACACTAGTAAACTTGCGGAAATATACATGCGGGAGATTGTTGCACGTCATGGAGTGCCTCTCTCGATTATCTCTGATAGAGATGGGAGATTTGTATCAAGGATTTGGCAATCCTTCCAAGAAGCTTTTGGCTCGCAATTGAATCTGAGCACTGCATTTCATCCGCAAACTGATGGGCAAAGTGAGAGAACTATTCAGACATTGGAGGATATGCTGAGAGCATGTGTAATGGATCTTGGTGGTAGCTAGGATAATCAATTAACATTGGTCGAGTTTTCATACAACAATAGCTACCACACAAGCATTGGAGCCACGCCATTTGAAGCTCTTTACGGACGCAAGTGTCGATCACCACTATGCTGGGCTGATACGGGTGATAGATAACTTGTTGGTCCCGAAATAGTCCAAGAGACGACAGACAAGATTGCGCAGATTCGAAAGCGCATCGAGGCGGCTCGCGACAGGCAGAAAGCCTATGCAGATCCAAAGAGGAAACCTTTGGAATTTTAAGTCGGGGATATGGTTTTATTGAAAGTTTCACCCTGGAAGGGTGTGGCACGCTTCGGGAAGCGTGGAAAGTTGAATCCGTGTTACATTGGCCCTTTCAGAATCCTACAAAGGATTGGGCTTGTTGCATACAAGTTGGACCTACCTGCTGAACTCAATGGTGTTCACGATACATTCCATGTATCAAATTTGAGAAAGAGTCCAACACAAGAAACCGTGATCATTCCTGCTGACGAAGTTCATATCGACGACACGCTCCACTTTACCGAAGAACCCGTCAAGGTTACGGATTGGAAAGTTAACAAAACTCGCGGGAGTAGTGTCAAACTCGTCAAAGTTCGATGGAATGCAATACATGGGCCTGAATTCACGTGGGAACGTGAGGATCGTATGAAAGAGAAATACCCCCATTTATTTCCCAAGACCCCTGCATCTAGAAGCAGAGCTTAAATTTCGGGATGAAATTTCTTTAACGGGGGGAGAATGTGACAACCCTCACCAAACCAGGTATCCGTATGAATTAATTAATATTTAATTAATGCTTAATTACTATGCTTGCTTACAGTTGTGATTAAACTGCTACTTGATTTCTGATACATACGCGTACATGCATCATACTTTATTACTGTCACTCCATTATTTACACAGAACATCAGTGACAACCTTGATGCACAAAAGCACAGTGAGCACACTATACGGATAACCCAGTAAACATGCTGACATAACCAGCATCAGACAGACACTATCTCTAAGGCCAGTATGAGCCGGGAATAGATTACTACACTAGTAGGGAGTGTAGGGAGGTGAGGATTGTAGAACTGCGTCACTAGGTGATATTTATAGTGACCGGATGTGCCTAAAACGTACTTTAAGTACAAAATCCTGCACTTTATCACAAAAATTCAGCATTAAGCTAACTAGTAAAGTGCAAAAACATGAGAAAATAATACTAGACACTTTCCAAAGTGTCGGGAATTCTTTGTGTCACTAAAACAAATATTAACGACACTTTAAATGCTTATTTAGCACATTAACGGATTAATATCCAACCGAACAACCGGACTTTACCCGGAACATAAAAATATTGTCAATGACATTGTTTTTCTTTTTCTGAGCTAGTTAGGGTCCCCGAACACCCTAACACCCGTTATAACACATAACACACTTATACCTTATTTCAAGTTCCTAATTAACTAACTAATACCTAACTATTAGTTGAAAACTAACCATGTACCCCCCCCCCCTATAACCGATTCGGTCCCATATGTGGGACACACCCATCACAACTTTGATTATTTTAATCAAGATGCTAAATATCTTCCCTACACAATATACATTGGGTAATTAGAGATGATGGATTATAAATGTGTCCATAAGACTCTCATTTCATTCACAAACAACACTTAACAAAAATTGTGCTCTCTCTTTTCCCTCCTTTGATACCTACGGCCGAACCCAACACCCACCATTTCACCACTTTCAAATTTTTATCTTGCCATTTTACATACAATCCAAGGTGCTAGAGTTTATACGAGGAGACCCGGTGCTTATGGAATCGCGAGGACCTCTCTACATCGCTATTAACCACCTTGTTTTCGCCTAGATTCTTCCCTAGCCTTGTGCTAGTTGTAAGTGATTCTAAACACACTCTCGATCTTGTTTAAAGTGGTTAATAAGAGATTTAACGGGTAAAAATCATAAACACTAGAGATCAAAGTTTAAAGTCTTGTAAAGAAGATGAACTTGATGGATAAAAGGAAAGTAATGGTGTAAAACTTGTTTTGTTATGATTATTTTATGTTGTTTGATGCTAGTAGTAGAATGGATCGTCATCTAACCAGGCTAGGTCATGTTCATGAAACATGAACTAGTGTTATGTAAGGTGTGAAAATGGTAAGATGATGAACTCTACTACTTATGAACATGAACTTGTGTAAAAGTGGTTTTTTCTTGTAAAATGGAGTTCAAAACTAGTAGATCTATAGATCTACAAGTGGTATTTTTGAAGAACCAAGTGTAAGATGAAACCTTGTTTAAAAGATGGATCTTTCGTGAACTAAAAGTGTTTTTGTGAACAAACAAGTGTGTAGACACTTGTGTAACCAAAAGATTTAACAAGAAATATTTTCGTAAATATGGACTAGAAGTTGTCAAACTACATATTCTTTAAAAATAAAGTTTTCGAGAAACTGATTTTATTTTTAAAGATAGAAAGACCTATTAAAAATGTTGGAAGATTACTACGTATTTTCACACAACTTACAAATTCATGTGTTTGCGATTTATACATGTTTTGACTAGTATAAAATTTGAATATTGTTTTGTTGATGATTGGAAAATAGTTGATTGAATTTGAAAAGAAAATGATACGCTTGTAAGCGTGGCCACCTCCACTTACTGGCGAAATTTTTCCAGAAAATAACACTTAGAAAATATTTTTACAACAAGTGTTATGAACATATTTATAACTATTTTTCCAAATAAAAATTCGGCATGATTTTTATTATGAAATAACCAAGTATTCAGAGGTGGATTTTCGTAAATAAAACTTGTTAAATATATATTGAGAATATATATATTTCATAATAAAACACTTGCGTGATTTTATGATTATTTTGTGAACTATATATTATTTTTAGAGTAAAAATAATATAACTCGTATACATTGTGAAGTAACGACTCCAAAAATAATACCAACGCCTTCGCATATAAATATCTAAGTTACACCGGTATTATTATTACCATCCGAACTTTAAACCGTAACTTACGTATTTTTCGGAAAATACTCTTAAATGCGTATTTTGATAAAAGTATTATTTTGGAAGATTGTATGGAATAAAATATGTATATTTTGGAGATAGAATATTTTAGACAAATGAATTAAAATATATTTTATTAAGTGAGACTTAATAATATATTTCGGAATTTCTAAAACGCACATGTATTAAAACCCCCATCCTTGGGAAGGAATATAACTTTAAATAATTACGAAGTGTAAATACGAAATAGTTGCCTAACTATTTCCCAAAAACGTTAAACCTTAAGGCAAGGCACGGCCGTCCGTCCGTCTAATAGAAGTTAGTACGTGTAGGTCGTCACGCAGCAGGTTGATTGGGAGATACTATTTCGAGACGCGCTTCAGTGAGTTCATGCTCCCCCTTTTCTCTTAACTGTTTTCAGTTTTACAACCTCGGGGGTGAAATACGTGTTACTATGATTACGAGTACTTTTACTTACATGGTATGGTTAGCGTAAGGAGGGTTACTACTTAGATCATGTGAGTGGGTAGGCGGGAACTGGAGGCCATTAATCCTCATTGTAGGACCGAGGGTCGTAAGCGGTAGATCTATCTGGGTGTAGCGAGCCCAGCCCCAGGCCCAACAGAACGGACCTCGGGGTGACTTTGAGCCCGACGCAAAATCCGCTGGTTTGAGTCTTCCTACGGCACTTCACACATATCAATGGCCTTGCAAACCATTGGTGATCTCTTTATTTCCTTATTTGCTACATACCAGGGATTTTATACTTACAAAGGTTTTACATACTCACTTACACATGAACTCGCTCAACTTTATGTTGATTTTTCAACTTACATGTATTTCAGGGAATTAGGGATCTGGCGAGGTATGCTACGTTTTCATGCTGCGTAAGAAATGAGGTCATCCAAGTTTAGGGGTTGTGGCTTTTACCTGGACGAGTCACAAGTCTTAAGCTGTGTTTATTTCATGTTTATGGTTGTGTCTTCTGAACAAGATTTTTATTTTGTTGTGTTGTAATTCCGTTGCATTTGTCGACATTTGAAAACAATGTTGTGGTATTATTTTTTAAAACTTTAATCAATGGATGATGTGCATGGTTTTAGTTTCATATAGCTTGGTTATGATTAAGCTATGGTATTAAGAAGTCACACCAAATAAACCCACGCTTCCGCAAAGCCAGGGTGTGACAACATGTATGTAAATAATATATACGTATGTAAATGACATGATTACACATATGTAAATATCTCAACTACATATTGTAAATAACTAGTTTTTGCTCCGTTCGTGTTGTGATGCACTAAGCCAAATATTTATCTCTCATAATATGTATATCTGTGTTTCGGTTACTTATACATACTACTCATAACAATATCTCAAAAAAAAAATTACATCGAGTCTACCAATTAAAAGAAAACATTACCATGCTTTTGCTAAAAAAAACTAAAACGATGGAAAAAACTATAATTTTAAACTCGGAGCAAAATTGTAATTTTTCAGGACAAATGAGCGTGTGCCAGACAGTCGCATGGCACGAATAAACATTACACGGAGTCAACCAATTAAAACAAAACACTATCATAGTTTTGTAAAAGAAAAAAAAACTAAAACGATCGCACGACTAAAAGTTTACACTAGGGGTAAAATCGTAATTTGACAGGGGAAAAAACAAAAACAATGGCAAAATTGTAAATTTGAACTCAGGGCAAAATTGTAATTTGGTTGGGAAGGAAAAAAACAAAACCAATGGCAAAACTGTAAATTTAGAAAGGGCAAGAACGTAATTAAGTTGGACCAATGGGGAAGTGCCAGGCAGCTACCTGGCACTATTCTCCCAGCTTGTGGCACAATAAAAATTATACTGAGTCAACCAACTCAACAAAACACTACAAGTGTTGTAAAAAAAAACGATAACATGACTATAATTTTACACTGGGGGCAAAATTGTAATTTGACTAAGAAAACAAATAAAAACGATGAAAAATGTAAATTTAAATTGACGGTAAAATTGTAGTTTGGCTGGGAGAAAAAAAAAACAAAATTAGTGGCAAAACTATAAATTTAAATGGGGCAAAATTGTAATTTTTAACCGATGGCAAAATTGTACTTTTTAGCAAGGGGCAAAAGCATAATTTTATTTTGAACTGGGGGCAAAAACGTAATTTTAATCTGATGGCAAAATCGTAATTTTAAAACTGGGATAAAATCATAAATTGGTTAGACTAATGGGTGAGTGTCAGACAACTATATTAAATGTATGTATATAAAACTAGTTTTTGCCCTTAAGCCGAATATTCATCTCCCATAACATGTACGTCTGTGTTTCGTTTACTTATACATACTACTCATAACAATATCTAAAAAAAGTTACATCAAGTCTACCAATTAAAAGAAAACATTACTATACTTTTGCTAAAAAAAACTAAAACGATAGAAAAACTATAGATTTAAACTAGGAGCAAAAATTATAATTTTTCAAGACAAACAAATGAGCATGTGTCAGGCAGTCGCATGCTACGAATAAAAATTACATCGAGTCAACCAATTAAAACAAAACACTGTCATAGTTTTGTCAAAGAAAAAAAAACTAAAACGATCGCATGACTATAATTTTACACTAGGGTAAAATCATAATTTGACAGGGAAAAAAACAAATTGTTCGTGTTCGTTTGATATGAAATATATATGTTCACAAACTGTTTATGAATACTTACCAAACGAGAGTTTATGTTCGTGTTCGTTGGCTAAGGAAATGAACTTGTTCGTGTTCGTTGGCTCATTTTAGGCAATGAACGAAAACAACCGTTGATTAACACAAATGAACACAAACTAATATTAATGAACATAAAGGAAAACAAACGTAACACAAATAAGCGTTCATGAACAAAATATATAATACACGGGCGCTTATTAATTATTTTATTTGTCGGAATTTTGAAGTATTAATATAAAATATAGAAACTAAAAATACTAATGAGCTATTGAACACAAACGAGCATGTTACCGAACGTTCATGAACACGACTTTTGTTCATGTTCGCTCATTATTATTTGTGTTTGTTTGTGTAATAAATGAATGAACACAAACAAACTTACAGCCGAACAGTTCACAAATTATTCGTCAAACGTTTGGTTCGTATATATCTAAATATCAAAATTTTCAAACGTGGGATCAAGCCCTCGATCAAAATCAATTTTTTTTTGAAAACGTTAATTCCGTTTATTTTAGGAGCTTCGAAATTGGAACTAACTAATTTACATTTCCACCTTATGTTTTGTTATCAATTTGATCCAAATGAATTCCATTGAATAAAGTGAATCATGAAAGGATGTGACTATTTGCACCTTCATTTTTACTGTTTATACATCCATTTCCAAAAATATCAAGTTTATAATTTTTTAAGTTCCACCCTTGTATTTTCTTATGTTCTTCGTTTAATCCCTTTAAATTTTATTTTAGATATTCAACTATTATTTAAATAACTTTATAAATATTCTGTAACTAATTATTCATTTAAATATTAAATAACTTTATAAACGTTCTGTAACTAATTATTCATCATATTATTTATTCTTTAACTTGTCTTTGTAAAGTAAATAACTTTACAAATTCTCGTTAAAAAATTGTAAGTTACTATTTGTCTCCATTTAATCCCTTTGTAAATATTATTTATTAGTACAATGAATAGTTTTTTTTTCACTGGAATTTAAAAAGAGTGGAAAATTGTATTTTCTATTTTTTTTTTAAAATAACATCAAACAAAACTCCGACCCTTTTTTTCTTTCCGGTGGCCGGAAACATGGCCAGAGAAGCAGCGCCTTTGATGCTATTACGTCAAAAAAAAAATAAGATTAAAACTATGATGAGTTCGTTACGTTTAAAACAAATGAGTAACACATTAAAAAAAAACAAATGAAGGTTAACCAAAACAAACTAAAGTTAAGATTTAACTAAAACAAATAAAGTTTAACCAAAACAAATTACAACTAAAGTTTAACCAACATATTGTACAGTTCGGTCTGGATTAGGATTTTTTAGCTCCTTATACCGGTTTATACGAGAACTGTACATAACTTCCCAATCTGCTGCAGCATTACTTCGGTTGCTACTCCAAACATTGTTCGGTAGAGGCATCGGATAGTCTCCTTCTAATCTAACATGGATGAAATGGTTTCCATGAATATGAACAAGCGACACCACTTGATGAGGGCTACAAATTTGGTTTGGGGCAGTCAATAGTGGGAAGAAAGTTTGATTGCCGACGATACTTTAAAGGTGAACAATCACACCAAATCTTTGAGCAATGAGGAGTCCAGTGTGGGGCATATCCATCCAAATTAACATTACAGCGAAAGAAGAAATCTTTAAAGAAATTTCACTTAAAATAAATAATCACTTTATGATCTAAATATTCAAAAGTCTTGTTCTGTCAATTAACGTTACAACGAAAAAAGAAATTTTTTAATTCTTAACACTTTTGAATAAGAAATTTTGCATAGTACAACACTTTTGAATAAGAAAACTAACGTGAAGTTGCAGAACAAGAACACTTTTGATGAATTTTTGTAATAAATGACGAACAATTTTAGTTAGAATACATACCAAGAACAACTATGATGAAAATCAAAGTTGAAAAAAATTGTTTCTTCAAGCTCTTTCTTAATCTCCTTAATTCAATTAGTTGCAGGTTTTTTTTTCTTCCATAGGATTGTTAACTATATATCTAAATATTCAAACTATGTCAATTAGATAAACCCCAAGAAAAAATAGGGATATTTCATAATACAAATTTTGAAAAAAATACAAAATACAAGGGTTGATTATATTTATTTACAAACTTCAGGATGGGAGTGCAACCAGTAAAACTAAAAAAAATGGAAGTGCAAATAGCAACACCCATCATGAAATCACAACACAATTCACAATAAAAAGAAAATATGTTTATAAACTGAGATTTCTGATTGAATTCTTTACGATCAATTATTCAATCGGGAATAATTTAATAATATCCATAGCATTTGACCAAATCGCGGATTTGTAGAATAAAATGAATCACAAATTAATAAAGAGAAAATAAAGAAACTTAGGGGGTGTTTGGTGTTGCGTATTCAAAATAGATTATGCGTTTTCAAAATAGATTTTGCATTTTGAAAAAGCATGTAGGTACATGCTTCTCTAAAAGTGCGTTTTGGAGGTAGATAATCACTTTTTCATCCAAACATTTTTTTATATTATTTATGTTTACAAACGCAATAATCAAATAATCACTTCAAAACGTAATCCCGAACACCCTCTTACACAACATGTTACAACTTTCAAATAGTTCAAATGACATTTTCACCATTATATTATATTATATTATATTATATAAGAAAACATAACTAAAAACAAACAAAATGAGTGGCTATAAAGAACCATGTAAGCTCTATAAATATTCGGAGCATTGGAATGGTTTTTAATATATATATATATATATATATATATATATAGGGAGTGACTCATGCGAGAACCACACTTATTGTGAGAATTGCGAGAACCAATGTGAACACAACCTAAAATAGCTAAAAAAACCTAAAAAATCCTAA